>CM062239.1:21962572-23402846 GCA_031216185.1 Syzygium aqueum | reverse complement strand
TATCTCTCTGCCCCCGTTGGCCACCTCGTCGCCACCAGTTGAAGGTACAGCGATGCCGGAGGGACCCAGTAGTGGCGCTGTGACGAATAAGTTTGCTCTCTCAGGGGTTTTGGCCGCTGGGTTCGCTGCCGCATTGGCCGTGTAACGAGTCGTGAAGAGCTTTATTTTAAGCCCATGTCTTGGGCCGACAGATTAATCTGGTTTTCTCAATCACACTTAAGGTTGACATGCGTGTCATGTTTATGATCTATATGGTTCCCGGTTACAATAAGTTTAATGTAATGTTTGAGAGTATACATATGATGCTTATGGTGTCCTGAATATGCTATTATTAGTTTCGATTTTCATGAGTTTATCAGAATGCCATCTTGTACGAGGCAATGAGTCCAACTGGAAGTACTGATGAGCGATGACTTATTATTTTTAACCAAAATGGCGGCAATTTTTGGTCATTCACCTTTTCTTTAACTTGCAGCAAGATACGTCCATATTAGAGCGAGGAGTGTCATGCAATATAAGAGCTCAATGTTAGGACTATTTTCAGGAATAAATATGGCTTTTGATTCGATAAAACAATGTCCATTGGATGAAATCGGAAGAGCTTAAGTCAGAATCCACATTTGTATGCAAATAGGTATGATTGCATGAGATGGTTAGGCAAATTACACATACAAAGTCACAATTTGGGCACTAGGAGACTGTCCATAGACCGCTAATCCTTGAAGGATGATTCTTTCTCGTTATGCCATCCGATCCTTTCGAAAGGATTTTGATGACACATTTTCTTGCTTTTATCATAAATTTTCTCCTTTCCTTCCGTGACTCCACATTTGCAGTTTTCTTTTTCTGTGTGCCTCGCAATTTTGATTAAATGTATTCTCATCAAAGTCGAGACATAGCGAAGCTCGATGGTTGATTAGAGGCATCCGAGGACAAGTCAGCTTTTGTTTTCGATGAAGTTCAAATGATTTCCGAGCCAAATGGTCCATAATTGCATTGCAGGATGAAAGTATGGCAAGCGTATACTAAACCCTCAAGAGGAGAACCAAATTTCACTTGAGTATAACACACAAGCATCGAACTCACATGGTAAAAATGAACGGGAAGAAGGAAAGGATTTAGAGACTGTGCCTTCCTAGAAATCGAAATTAATGTCATGTGCTGATGTACAATTACATCACTGCGACGAACGCTTCATTTGTTTATAGCCTTTAAAAACTCTTTCTTCCCTCCCCTAAATGGTACGTACAGTATTCTCTCTATACCATTCTCTGGAAGGAGATTTTTGGAGGTTGGACGGCTGAAAATGATGGATGTTTATTATTCTTCAGACGGTTTTTGAATGAGTTCTTCTTCAGACGGTTGCTCCATCATCTTCCGGATGCCGGTTTCAACCGCCGTCTCCACCTCTTGTTTCACTTCATCAAACTACACGTATGGAACCGCCCCATTATCAGTACTTCGTTATGCTTCCCCTTAAATGGATGGCAACCCACCCGATGGTAATATTATTTCCCTTCGATTCGAATGCAGTTTGTCGTTGAACAACTACTCGTGATATCTAGCTACCAATCTCTCTGTTCTCTATTGATTTATCAACTAATATAAATGCTCGCAGTTGGCCTCCCTCGAGATTTATTGTAACCGGTCGCAAGCATATGATATTTCATGAGTGAAAGAAGGCGATGAGAGGAGGAGGAGGACACAAATACCTTATGAATGAAGTTCTCGGTCAAATGAGCATCTTGAGCGGTGACTTCTGATACGTGTTCAACAAACAATGCAGCCTCCTTGAGTTTGCTGTCATCGGGGAGCTCATCAGCTACTTGGGCCGATACCTTTTCGGCCACGGTCGCCACCTTCTCTACCACCTCGGCCACAATCTCGGCATCTTCAATCACCTCTTCAGCCTTCCCTGAAGATCATCTTCGTTAGGAAAAAAACACTTAAAATACTTTGTTTTCAAAATGCTATGTCTAGTAAAAGTAAAGTTAGCTGAGTAATGACACCGAATCGATATATTTAGATACCTAAGGAAGTGAATACCATAGCAGACGTAATTCTTCCTTCAAATATATCAGATATGGTATTCTGTCAACTGTGTAAGGATTAAGAACTTTGGGAGATGGTACCTTCTATTTGTTGCAGCTGGTCCCATTTGAGCTTCCAAAAGGGTATCAGGAGAGACAATATAGAGCCCACGACCCATCTAACCCTGCAATGGTTTGAATTTTCATCATTCTTTTTCTTTGGCGAGACTGGTCTGTATCATTATCTTTTCCTGGTTTCATAATGTACACGATGAAAACTTTTGAGAAGTATTGTGGAAAAGAAAAACACCATGGTGGGAACCTTGATGGATTGGGAGGATCTGGCAGTGGCTTTGGGATCTCTTTACTTGCATTGTTTTCCCTATGTAGGACAAAAGAAATAACCATGTACGAGGTTAAGGATTGATTTGCAGTTGATTTCCACAATACGAATTCCTTTTTTCCCTTTGAAAAAGTGGTGTGAAAAAAGAATCATACTCGTTACTGGAATCAGGTCTGTCCACTTCTTTGCGGTAAGCTCGGGAAATCTGCTGCAACCCCCGGTAATCAGTGAAATAGCCGGACTCTAACATCGCATCACCATGGTGCTGGCTTAGTCGATTCGCAATAACAGGGTTAGGAGATTGAACGAGACCTCTTAATAAGCGGAAAGACGAAAAAGTTGCGGTCGCGAACATCCTGAACAATCTCTCCATGTTGGATAAGCTAAATGCAAATGGGTGAAATCAAAGGATCTCTCTTTATAAAAGCCAGTGCCTTGGGTGGATATTACTCAGCATATCCGTGAGGGTTGAATGAATGATGGTTCTTGTGGAGCTACGATATTCGCAAGAGGAATGAAATTTGCGTGAAAGAATGCATAAAAGGCTCTTCGTTTGATTCAACGCCTGCGAAAGTTTAGGAGGAGAAGGCACACAAAGCAAGCACGTCAAGCGATGGGGTGGGATGCTTCCAACGTGTGTTGACGTCAAGCTCAAGCTTTGACAGCTTCTGGTCAGTGGTCACCTACCTCAAATTGAAACATTCATAAATATTCTAAAAATTGACTTTTCATTGCCCGTTCCTTGCAAGCTAAAGTTTGTAATTGATTAACGGTCACATTTCATGGATAAGGTCGGACGAAAACAAAGGACACAAGCAATTTGAATGATTCCACCCCAATACATTGTCATCGAGCTAGTCACAAAGGTCTCACATGAGCGTAGATTCAAAGTCATGAGATAGAAGCACGCAAAAGTTGAGAAATTACTATCTAATCTTGAATAATTCCTATCTTAGATCACCATCATAGATTATGTAGAGGCATAGCATAACAAGGCACATCTCATCGTCCCGTTGATTGGAAATAAGGGTGAGTCTGTTAACCTAACGCAGGATTGAATATCCACATCAAGGACACATACGAACTGATAATTCCTGCATGAAACCAAGAACCATAATATTAGTAAATAACATTAAAGCTGTGAAACCATGGACGCTCGTCAGATAGTATGGAGTTATCAATTCGACGTGATATGGATTACCATGCGTAATCATGTCCATCACACGACAGTAATTTACAGTTTTGCCATGAGTCCTTTGATTCCTCACGAAAAGATGAATATCGATTGTCAAGGAAAATGCATGTTCTTACTTGGCTATCATGCAATGGGGATAATTGTTCAAAATGTCCTAATTCCATTGTGTGGCGATCGATTCAGTCATAAACCTTTTAATTGTGTCAACTAAGTCAAAGTTAGTCATTTCAGTTAATTTTGGTAGAAAATTGCCGACATGGTACAGCCGACAATGACGTGGACAATTTTTGAAATTTTTTTCTAAATTTTTTGAATCTTCTTTTTTTATTTCCCTCCTCCAGCCATAGGTGAGGGAGTCCCCCTCACCTGCTCTCGCTAGCCATTGAGCGAGGGCCGCCAACCCTTGCCTTGCTAGATCTAGTGAGGGCTTTGTGGCCCTCACCTGTGACCGGCAACCTTCGTTAGCCACTGCCAGGGCCTAGGATCGGTGGAGGGAAATAGGAAAAAGAAAAGAAAGTAAGATGTGTGTGGATGGTCCACTGGGCTAGCTGTATTGGAGGAGAAACCAATTAAATTTAAAAAGAAATATACTATACATTTGTTATTGGCACGCTTTGTAATAATTTTTGCTTTTGCGATAGAACAATTTTCCCAGTTCATATCTTAGCAAATGTCACAAGTTCATATAATATAGCACCCTCTCTTGTGTATGTATTCTGTCTATTACTCTTTGTTATTTCACTTGTTTTTGTACCTCTATTTGTTCAGTTGACATGGTTACATCCACATCTCGCACTGAATGTGTAAATCTCGTCTTACATACGAGGAGAGCCATATGAAGTGTACGATCAATTCATATATGGATCTTGATTTCTAAATTCTAAGTTTTTTTTTCTTTGTAAATCGCTGTTCAATTATACAAATTTAAATACATGTGCATGTATGTATGTTCAATTTTGACAACGACCAAATTTTAAAAAAAAACATGTTATTGAAATAGAATTAGCCAACGGCCAATAACCACGAAGAAATTTATTGTCAGTACCTTCATCTTATAGGCAAGTAGAGTGCTTGAACCATGAGTTTGCAACATGAAACAGATGCTCTGTGTCACAGTAAAAACGCCGATCTGGCCTGACCCTGCACAGATCATGTGGGCATCTTTCGACATTGCCTATGAGAAGCAGCAGATCAGTTACAGAGCTTAAGGGGATCTCTGTAGAACAGAAGCTTCATCATCATCATCATCATCATCTCTGCCACTTCAATCATTCATTCATGGCTAAAGCATCTCACCAAATAGAGAGAAACACCACTTTTCCAATCCACACCAAGACAACCTCCTCCTCATCCAAGTACAGCAAAAGATGTTTCACCGTTCCTTTTTCTATCAATTCTCAAAGACTCTCCGCCTTCATCCTCACCACAAGTCTCACAATCTTTGCCCTCTCACGAATCCCGAATCTCCAAACCCCACCATCTTCACCTTTAACACCGTCACCTCCCTGGTCTCTCAAGCAGCAGTGGCGTGATATCCTCAACACCACCCAAAGCTCTGGTGATTCGACCCCAGAGGCTAAGCTCGAAGCTATGGCCGAAAAGCTCCGTGAATCAGTCACGTTTCTTCCACTCAAGGACATACGCTTTGCGGACCGACCTCAAGAGGGCCACACATGGTTCATGAGCTCCATGTACGACACTCATGTCGAAGGCGAGGTCCAGTACCAGCACTTCCCCTCGGAATCGTCGAAAGGTAGGGTGCTGTGTGTTAAAGGACGCAACACCCATGATGGGTCGTGGAACTACTACGCGCTAGCGTGGCCTGAAACTCTCCCAGCAAATGCCACATTCATGAGAGGCCTGACCTTTGTTTCGTATAATCACTACCATTATGATAACCTCTGGCACGGCCTGTCATCCATCTTCCCGTTCATATCGTGGCATCAGAGGAACAGCTGCAGGTCCCCAGACCGGTGGGTCTTGTACCACTGGGGGGAGCTCAGGTTCAAGATGTCACCATGGCTGAATAACTTGATGGAGGCAACGTTTGGTAAGCAACCACCCATAGAAGAGTTCGACAAAAATGAGGAAAGTGGTCCAGTTTGTTTTGAGGAGGCAGTTGTTATGAGACACAATGAAGGTGGTATGTCTAGACAGAGAAGAGTGGAGGCTTACGACTTATTGAGGTGCAAAGCAAGAAATTACTGTAATATGAAATTGAGAGGTGAAATCGAAGAGGTTAATGGAAAAAAGACAAATGATATTGTTGTTCTGACTATGTTCATGCGAAGAGGAGCGAGATCATTCAAGAATGACTCGGCTGTGATCGAGATTTTTCAGAGAGAATGCAATAAGGTCAAAAGGTGTAGTCTGATGGTGGCTTACTCCAGTAATCTCAATTTCTGTGAACAGGTGACTACATGCATTGATATCTTATGCCTCGTACAAGATTTTCATACGCCTACCTCACACAACTAAGCTGGAACTTCACTCGACTTTATCAATGAAACAGCTTTGTAATTTTCAAAAAGATCCTCGACCCAGACACAATATTCTCGGGTTGCTTTTGGCTTCGCCAGTAACATTCAAGTTCGTGATAATAATCAAGGATCTCGTTTCAGGTGAAATTGATGAGCATGACAGACATTCTAGTGTCTCCACATGGTGCGCAGTTGACCAACATGTTCCTGATGGACAGAAACAGCAGCATAATGGAGTTCTATCCGAAAGGGTGGTTGAAAAATGCAGGAGTCGGCCAGTATGTTTATCGCTGGTTAGCTAGTTGGTCAGGGATGAGATACAAGGGTGCTTGGAGGGATCCAGATGGAGAACCATGTCCCTATCCGGAAGAAGATCGTCGATGTATGTCCATCTACAAAAGCGGCAAAATTGGATATAACAAGACATTTTTCACAGACTGGACGAGAAATGTCCTTCAAGAGGTCATTACCACCAGGAAAGTAGGAGCACCGTCGAAGAATTCTTTCGGTGGCTGTGCTTGCAGCTAGATCAGCCTCTTTTAGATCTCAAACTATACATAGAGTTTAATGCATAAAAAGAACAAAACAAACATGTCTATTCTTCTCTAGTGTTCTCGACGTACCTGTGGAAGAGTTCTCTAGGCCAGGAGAAAGTGCCCTTGCAACAATAAAATCAAATGTTTGAACCCATCCTACATATTGCGCCAGGGAAGACTTGATCAAAAGCATTACCTCTTGATTGTCCAATACCTCAACCTTTTCACGTATGAACTACTCTAACGAGGTGCAGGTTCCAGCGGGTTTAGCTCAGCTTTAGCCATAAGATCAGTACCGTAGTCTCAGAGAATATTTGACCGAAAAAGAATTGCTTGAGAAATTTATATTAATCATGGGGTATCAATAAATGGAAATGAGAGGATACTTCACAAAATTAGGCCTGCGAAGGATAGATTCCATGCAAATTTTGGATAAATCAAAGCTCCGAACAAGTGAGTGGCAATTGTTATTCGGCGGAATGACTAGGAAGCTTGATTTTTGTCAATTATTCAGAAGCTTGACATTGCATAGCATCACAATCCAGTTTAGTATTAGCCACTTCAAATCTCATCAAGAGCCAAAAGCCAACAACACACATGCATTACATTATCTGGAGTACAGAAATATGCCTCTGCACCAGCACATCACATGCCAAGTCGGGTACTAAGTCACTCTGCACTAAGAACTTCAATCTCAAACACTAAAACCGAGTTCGGCTGGATCCCCCAAGTAGGAAATCCACTTGGGCCATAAGCATAATCGGGAGAGCACTGCAAAACCATTCAAATATATCAGATTATTAGAGATATCAACATTAGGAAGCAGCATAAATAATTTGGTCCACATGAATGTACCCAAATCTTGGAAATGCAATGTCCTTGTCATAAATTTCCAAAAGTAAAATGCATTGTGACCTAAAGGAGGACAAAAAAACTGAAGAGAATGGAACATAAGGGACAAGATTCACCCGAAGACGAGCAACTTCCCCTAATTGCATTCCCATCACACCTTCATCCCATCCTACAAGAGAGAGAAAAATCTTATAACACAACGGTAATCCTTGTCAACCATGTCAGTAAGGCCAACGAAAAAGATAGACTTTGCAAATTGAGTCCTCTACGATCATCAGGCAAATTACAATTATATAATCAACACACACAGGATAACAAATGATGGAGCTCTCCATTTGAGGGAAAAGCTGAATCCCATCGTCATGCTTCCAAAAGTCAAAGCTGGAATCTAGAGTTACCTTTGATCACGGATCCTTGACCGATTTTGAATGAAAATGGCTTCTGTCCAGGGTCCTTTGTGCTACATAGAAATGTGCAGATCTCAATAATCTCGACAAATAGAAAACCAGCCTCAAATTAAAGTATAAACTCTGTCAAACTGAGAAAGCACAACACCCCCACACCTCCAGAACTTCTGAGAGAGATCACCATTTTTACCTGCATTGAAAGAGGAACAAATTCCGAGAGAAAGAAAAATGCGTGAGAAAGGAACCCTTTTTAAGACACCCTTTCAGTGATTGACTCCAGACAAGTACCGACGAGGTTCATAACACAAATTGATAGAACACAAAAGAAAAGGGCGACAGAAGTGATGGTCGAAGTACGATCTCGAGTCTGTGTCAATTCAATTCGAGCATACTTCATCTAATTCATGCAGCATTAAAGGAGCTCATGGGGCTGTACAATTCCCAACGCATACCGTGACTAAAAGTTTCAATTCTGCATACCCAGTGAAATAGAAAGACGGACAAGATATCAAGAACTCTTCAACTTGCAAGTAGACAGAGAAAAAAGAAGAGAAGGTGGGAGAGGGGAGCGACCGTAGCCAGTGCAGTGAACGGTGACGTCCTGACCGCGAGAGGGCTTGGGGCCTGTTCCTGCTCTCAGCACTTCCTTCTCCACTCCCATCTTTCTCGCTCTCGCTCTCGCTCTCTCTCTCGCTAGGTTTTCAGGTGCAATACGCAGCAAATCACGAACGATGCCCTTCTTTATACAGTTCGATTTTTGATATTTCCTTCAATGTTTTTTTCTTCGCCTCTTGGCCCACTAGTGTCCGGATGGAGATTACCTCATCACTTCACGGTCCACAATGGCCCGACCAAAAAGACCAAAGACAGAGTCTTTTGGATTCAAATCGCTGCAATGCAACGCCATAGACAACGTGAGTGGAAAAGCTCGAGAATGCGATTCCTCTCGACGATGGAAAATCGTTGGTTTGGGTCGAATGTTAGTGTCTTCATATGTTGAATTCGAAGGCTGTCTCAAGAAGCTCATTGGGCCGAAGCTGGCAAGAAAAGGCTTCTTGGGCTTTGCTGAATGGCAGAGCTTCACCGGACGGACATGGCGCGGTAATCGGCCGAAGCCCATGAACGAGTTTCGCCAATCCTCTCTGTCTCTGTCTGTCTCTGTCTCTCTCTCTCTTCCTCTGTATAACGGAAAAACACTGCACCTACACGGCATGGCAATGCAAGATTTGCAGAGCCAGCAAAGACAAGGGCCTTAATTTAGTTACCCATTCACAGCTCACTCTTCCCCATTTCATTCACCCTTTTAACCGTTTCCATGCAAACTTCTCTCCTCCCTATATATATATATATATATATACACACATCTCTCTGTGTCCAACGATTTTGTAATAGAAGGACAGCAACACGAAGAGCACAATCCCATTCTCTTCTTTCTCATCCTCTCCTTCCCTTTTGTTCTTTTCCGACACACCGCGTGCTCTGATTGGCCGGGTTCCGAACGATGCGTGACGAGCTAGCGTCTGGGTAAGGATCTGGTGGAGAGAAGCTCGGTTTTTGGTTTCCCAGGATGGGGGCAGAGAGGATGAGGCAATTGATGCTACTGTGGTGTAGAGTCCGAAGCATCCGTGTTGCCCTCGTGGGTGGTAATCACACCGCTGCTAGGTTTTGCAGTCGCTAAAAGATTCCCCCTTTCTTTGTCTCTGTGTTCAATTCCTCTTTTCGAGCGCTCATCTTTCGTTACTCGATTTTGGGTGTTCGCCAATTTGGCTAATTTGGCCAAAATCAGCTGCTTTTGCGGTGCATTGAGTTTGGCAACCATTGTGATTAATCGACCGAAGGGCTAGAAGCTCAATGGACTTGGTTCATAGTTTTCGAGCCAAGAACCAGCATAAGATGAAACATTTGAATGGAGTGAATCTTGCGTCCGATTGCGACTCCCAGTTGTTGATTCAGCTGCCCAATCCTAAGGTCCTCCGCGTCGTGTCGAGATCATTGTTTCTGGCTGCGGTTATACTCACATTGCCTTGTATAGGGTCCCTTATGAAATCCCCTCATTCAAGATCTCAATTTAATGCGCTTGAGTTCGGTGTTGTCTCTGATATGAGCAACTTGCAGTCCATGAATGTCCTATTTCATGATTTGTCTCATGAGGGCCTCCTTAAGAAAGGTGATAAAGTTCTGGTTGTGAGCTCTGGTATTAGGCAGCTCGGTGAGAATCTCCAATTCTTGGATGACAATGAGATCGATTTTGCTGTGGAATCGGATGTGGAGAGCCAGAGTCTGATTCCAGACAGGACGTTTGATTTTGCACTTGTATCTGGTTCAGTTGACCCTAAATTCGTGGATAGGGTAGTGAAAATAGGTGGCATTCTTGCTGTTCAACTTGGCAGTGATCCTTCCAATGCTTTCCGAGAACCGTCAAATTATAAAATCGTGTATATGAGAAGATATGATTGCACCGTCGTGGCAATGAGGAAGGTCGCTCTGGATGTTCAGCTCACAATCTCCTCGACAAAGAGGAAACTCTGCAACTTGGCATTAGAAGCCAAGAAAGCCACCCTGAAGGGCTTAGAGGATGCGTTGCTTGAACCACCAAGACGAGCTCTAGTAAGATCCGGCGAGTACTTGAAGAAGGTCAAATATCTTCCTGAGTTGTTGGGTGATTCTCTACAAGGCTACAATCGCCGCAATTTCATCACAGTAGGCTCGAGGGAGGATGACAGGGGAATGGTGCAATGGTTTCATCAGAACTACCCCGTGCAAAATCAACACTTTGAGGTGCACCATCTCGAGACCGGATCTGGTGATGCGCACGTGGATGTATCAGATTGGCTGACCAAGAATGTGAGAGAAGAAGAGTACGTCGTGATGAAGGCTGACGCGGAAGTGGCTGAAGAAATGATGAGGAAGAGGGCGATACATCTGGTGGACGAAATGTTCCTAGAGTGTAGTAGTCAATGGGGGTACCGGAAGATGAATAGGAGCAAAAGGGCTTACTGGGAGTGCCTGGCTTTGTATGGAAGGTTGAGGGACGCAGGGGTTGCTGTTCACCAATGGTGGGCTTGAGACAGCCTTGAATCACCTCACGGCTAGGTCTTCAATTTCATGAGTGAGTCTTGTGGTTGTTCTTGATAAACAATAAGTGCAGACGCAGTTTCATGTATGAACTGTCGTCATCGTCGATATCGTCTGTGCATGTTTGAGATGTCTGGTTGTCGCTTCCTTTATGGAGGAAGAATTTATACGTCGCGGGAGTCTGTTGTTGATGTCTCCTTTTGTATTTGACTCTTTGCTGGTGAGTTCAATATGAAATAAAGCATTCGCAGACAATTTGGTACAACGTTGCTGTAAAGATCAATTTCAGTCGTCAACCCATCACGATGGGAGACCTGTCATGGGGTTTTGACATTGCTAAAGTTTTCAGTGGGATTTTTGCCTTGTTGGTATGCGTGATTCTGACCAATGAATCATCCCCTGCACGCGTTGTTATTTCGCCGACAGTTACATGTAACGTCAATAGAGGGATCAGTTCGATACATACAATTAATCATCCGACGGGTTAATTTTGATGAGACGTGACTTTACTGTCATTTGATTGAGCACGCAATTGTGCCATGGCCATGAAAAATATTGGATGTCCACTTGGGATTGTAAATTATTAGAATTATCCTCTCCTTGTTGGAGGAAAATGATTTGTGCTTCTCCTAAAAATAGCCACCCCCTAGGAAAAAATTAAGCATTTAAATACATAATCCCCAATCTATAACCCACAATCTATGTCTATAGTCTATAGTTACATTCATAAACGACACGTTTTGATCATTAGGCAATTGAGAATTTAATTATAACTTTCATCAAATCTAAATTTCTAGAAGTGAGTTTGTACGATAATCAAATTTGTTAAAAGAACTACAATTCATGCCATTGGGAGCTTAAATTGTTCTTCGTAGAATCCTCACCTCAATACCAAGAATATATTGGTCAATTAGTCCAAAATTAGATCAAGGAAATTGTCATTTTCGAAAATGTATGAATTATAATTCACTTACATATTCACTCATTTAGTCGCTCCATAACTGTAATATTTACCCAAACAGGTATGAAAACTAGTTTTGTCAATCAATGTGATTATCATGTTAAGTTCCGGTGAAAAAGAAGAATCACCATTTCTTAGTGACTTCACCGTTTAATTTTAAAGCAATTATATCACATTAATGGTCAATTTTAAAAGAGGAATCACCATTTGTTAAGGATTCCATTTGTTTAACAGAAAACTCAAAATTTAGAAAATATTTTCAGAAAATAATTACTTATATCGCTTACAAAAATAAATGAATAAAAAATATTTTTATCACTCACAAAAATTATTAAACATAAATTGTTGTGGATAGTGAAAACATTTTCCCTTGACAGATTTTTCAAAGCGATATAACTAATTATTTTTCAAAAAATGTTTTTCAACTCTTAAGCTTTCCGTGACACAGACGATCTCTAAAGCTTTTCCCAATTCAGCTGATGATCTTCTAAATACATCTAAAGATAGATAAATACCTTTACTCTGGGGATGGGCAGCACACGAAGGTATTCAAAATAACATAAGGGAAAATACAATCAACAAAGGATATAAGAACCTTTCCTCCTGTTATTTCTCCAATATGCATCTGATATAATCATTCAGCAGAAGCCAAAATCTTTTTTAAGGATACAACAGGGAACAAACAACCTGACCTAGGGATAACCCCGCAAAGTCGAGTCTCCTTAGAAGTTAGAAACCCACCCCATATGTACAGAAAAGGAGATGGCTACTGTAGAAATTTTGGAAGAGTAAAACTATACACATCCCTCCAGGCTCTAACTAATATTCAATGCCCTCTTCAGCTTCAGTCAAGCTCTCATCATTTTCATTTAACAAGTAGTCACATAACTCCAAAAGCTGATCCGCAAGTGGAGGAATCCCAGGATTGCGCCCATCGTTATATTTGTGGGCATTGAAGGTGATCTGCCACACGTCATGCCTAAAATCCTCGCGGTTCTTATACTCCATCCTCCTAACCTTCTCCCTAATTGTGGACAGATCCATTGGCTTATCAATGATGTCCAGATAGTCTGGAGCCTCTTTCCTGGGGACAGGTTTCAAAAAGAGATAAGAAACCTCCTGCCTGCCCCTCAGTGTCTCCACTATACGCTCCAAGATGTTCATCAATCCAACCTGGAA
The DNA here is from genome assembly GCA_031216185.1 of Syzygium aqueum. Taxonomy (NCBI): domain Eukaryota; kingdom Viridiplantae; phylum Streptophyta; class Magnoliopsida; order Myrtales; family Myrtaceae; genus Syzygium; species Syzygium aqueum. Next base: position 23,389,788 of record CM062239.1, on the reverse strand, counting down.
TAAGTTCCACAATTAAATAAACACTCAACAAACTGAGTCACCTGATGCATGGAATATGCTCCATATGAAAATCAGCATATCCAATTGGAAAAGGATCATCAGACCAGTAAATTGAAACAAAGATTTCATGTTCACTGGAACACAGCAATAAACAACAATTATCAAATCATCCACAAGTCATCCATGAATGGCATCAACTGGTCAATGCAGTTGCTAGAGATATGAAATTGCTATCGCTTACTGTCATGCAATTTTATCAAACATCCATCAAAGTGCAATATAGTCACCAGTAACAGTAGTTAAGCAACGGACTAAATAGAAATGAAAATCGGGTATGAAACAACAGAATGAGTACCTCCCCGCCTCTACGACGCTTCGTAGGTAGGGCATAGTCAGCACTTAACTTTCCAGGCTCAATAAGAGGCTTCCTCTTTGCTGTCCGGTCCCTTTCCAGCATCCTTTTATCGTTTCTTCTAGCCCTATAGTCTTCTAGGTACTCATCTCTAACTTCAGACTTTTTCATCTTCTTCTGTTTCTTCTTTGCTTTCTCCCGCTCTTCCTCTTCCCTCTCCCGTCTTAATGACACTTCGTATTTTTCTATCTCAGCTAACTTTTCTCTCTCTTCTAACATTCTCGTTTCTTCCCTATACTGCCTCTTCGTCCTTTCTTCTCTCAATCTCTCCATATTTCTCCTCTTCTCTTCTTCTTCCCACCATCTTTTATCTTCCCGAGATTTCTTCTTTGATGACGACTCATTAAAATAAGTCTTCTCTTGTGTTCTGTATCTCTCGAAATCTGACAGTTCAACTATTTTTTTTGTCTTTCTGTGCTCAAAATCGGCACTTCCTTCCTGACTGGCCTGGTCCAGGTCAATAACTTCTTTTGGCCTTTTGATAATTAATTTTTTGCGAGACTGTTCCTTTTCAATATCTGCTGGTGGCCTTATGACAATAGATGGCCTATGAGGCTCAATTTGTGCTTTATCTGTATCCACTGGTGGCCGAAATACAATAGAGGTCTTCTGGGCTTCTGGATGGACTCTATCAGCATCAGTTGGACGGCGTATCACGATAGAAGGTTTATGGGATTCAAGTTGTACATCTGCTGGTTTAGTTTTGCTAGAGATAACTATCTTATTCACCTTCACAGCAGACTTGTTCACAGCATCAACAATGGACAATGCCACTTGGTCTGAACTTTGGGTAGAACCCAGAGTGACATCATCAGAAGGCTTATCAATCGATCCACATTTGAGCTTCAAAGAGTGAACTTTTGTTTTGGCACCAGACTTCTGACCTTCTGTTGCTTCTGCCAGAGAAACTTTTGTTGCACTCTTAGGCATAATCTTCTTTGTCACAGATTTCTGTTGGGGAAGACTAGAAGGATTGACTAAACTTGACTTCCCCAATGATTTATCGGGATCAACAGCTTCTGTCTGCGAATCGAGATCCTCTCCATACCTGGGGCAATTTTTGTTGGTTCTCATGTGTCCAAGCTGGACAAAAGAGAGAGAGAAACATTACAACATTATCACACAACATAAATTTTCCACAATGGTTGAAGTCACAGACCTGTCCACAGGCCCCGCAGACAAAACTCTCCCTGGCTGATTTCTTCTCCTTAAAGATCTAACTCAAATTGGAGATCCAAATTAGATAGGAAGTAAAACAGGAGAACACACACTGAAGAAGTAGTGTCTTACAATAGATATAACATGTGTTGGAGAAAGAAGAATAAAGGTCCACCCTCACACATATAGAAACACACATCGTGATGTGGTACATGACTGCCGAAGGATTAAATCTATAGATTGATTTTCATGGACATATCAGGTACGAATTTCAAATGTTGCAGAAGCAAGAAATAGCAAATGTACTAGTGCTCAATATGCTGCAATTGTGTTAATGCGTTAGAGGCCCATTCTTTATCCCATCTTTCTTCAGATATATACTAGGAGTTCATATTATATAATAATTTAGATAAGCAGGTATATAGATTATTTCAAATGGGAGAAATATGCTATCTCTAGTAAATAAAATGAAGCCAAAGGTAAACATCAATGACCCATACACAGAAAAAAGAGATCTGCCCACATTTGCTCACTTAATATTCCATGAATCAAGTATATGCCAGCATAACATTGTACATGGGTGGCTTCAAAAAAATTATGCCCTGGATTAGATAAAAAGACCATTTGTTATCTTGGTCAATCTAACAGCAAAAACAAAACACCCCATTCCCTCAACAATCTTGCTCCCTCTGCCCCTTCACTTGCTGCCTTGGCAGATTCTTCTATCCAATCTAATAATTACAAATGAAGACTGCTGTCCAACCGAAAATGTTACATAATCAGGACACACATACTTCAAACTTGCAAATTTTCCTATTAGACGTAGGCAGTTTTCTTCTATTGCGAACTTTCAATTTCCAAAGTCGTGACAAGTGTTCTATTTATTTTTAATTATTTTATTAGTGCCCAAGGGAATTTCTAAATGAGAACTTTTCCCCCAAAAGCTATAATATTCACTGGATAGTGTCTTATCCAAGTGCAACAGCAACCCAAGCAACAATCTGTAAAAAACAAAATGGCAACAGGCACTCTTGCAAAAACAGATAAGACATATTTCCTATCATAAGCGCAATCAAAGATTCATTAGATTACAGTCAAGGAAGAGATAGAACAAGTAAGTCGACTTGCCTTCATTCCATCACCCAATATTTTAATCTTCTTAGCTTTCACCTTCGTTGGGAAGTTGTTGTTTTTTGCTAGAAGAGTTTCCACCTGCCAAAAGATTTAATTATCAATCCAACCAATACTAGGGAGAGGGTTAACTCAAATTATGGGTAGAAAGTGAAATTTGACAAGATGTTAAAGAAAATGATCCATTAAAAGCAGGACTACGAATAAGGTCAAACTTTAAGACTAATGCTCACATCTTCTTGATCACCATGGATACTCGGTTTTGAACCATCACCAGCAACTGAGCTTGATACTTGCTTCACTACTTTCTTTGGTTTCTTGATGCGCTCTCCTTTCTCGGAAACAAAAACAGGTTGTGAGCCTAGAGCAGGGCCAAGTTCCTTCCGCGCAGCTCCAATCTTTTCTTTCTTTAGCAATTCCGTCTCATCTTCTGCATACCATTATTCAATCAGAAGGCTATATCTGTACCCAACATATTCTCTAGAGAAACCATGTTTATCACGAGCTAATCATCAAAGAACACCCTAATTTTTTATTATCAAAATTAAGAAAAATCGTTCCCAATGAATGCTACAAACAAGAACTCATGAGGCAACAGACATGCTGCAGAGGTATCAAAGAAATTGAAGTTGGCGCAGCAAAGAATGATCATTCTTAAATTAACAATCAGCTAAGTGAATCATCTTGTAAGCATCACATGTTAAAGCTTATTTTCTATAAATTGAGCAATTTGTAAGTAATAACTAACAAACATGATACCATCCATGAGCATCCTGCATAATTCAGCGGCTTCAGCAGCTTCATCTTGACCCTTTTCCTCAGCCTCAACCAGGCACGGATGCCTCCTCATTTTTAGTCCCTTGACAACATCAGATCTATCATGCTTGCGTTCATTAATTGCTTCATCCCCTTCAAATTCTTCTGCATCAAGCAAATTTTCTAGGTCCCCTGCAAAGGAATCTAGGTCACTGTTGGATTCCGAATCGCTAGCACCTTCATCACCATCAATGGCTGTAAGAGACTGGAGCTGTCGATCCCAAATTTCCTGACATTTTTCTCGGGTTTGCTGCTGCAACTGAATAAAAGACATTCTCTGACCACGTGCATATTTGCTAATGGTCGTAGGGTCAACCTTAACTCCAGAAGCAGCTTGTTCGCTAGAAAGTTCACGGATCATCGCTATCCGATGCCACCTAGTCTGCTTAGCTATAATTTCATCAGGTACGTTGAATTTTAGAAGAACCTGCAATTCAAAAAGTAGTAAAACCTTAGAAGCACCAAAGAATCTTCAACCAGGACACAGGGAAGCGTAGTATAATTTGACTGGACAGAAGCACACAAACTCAAATCAGTTACTATTTAAAGATTTCTTAGGAGGTGTCTTTTCTTCAATGGAATTAGCTGGACATTTTAGTGCATGGTGCAATACATAAGAGAAATACAAGTCATCTAGTAACCATACCCAATTTGCCTCCAATACACAGCAAAGCAAGACGACCATGACAAATCAAAATAAGGAAGGATTCAGGTAAATCCATAACAAAAGCATGAAAAAGTATTCAATGCAAAGTTGTCAAATGCTTCATCTCAATTTGTCACCAAGCATACAAACCTCTCGTGCAGCTTCCATGCTCAGTCTACGTAGATCAGCATCTGTGCCAGTAACTGTTGAACCTCCACGACCAGCAGCAGCTTTTTTCTTTGTCATTGCACTCGACATTGGTGCCTTTGGGGCAGCACGAACATAACTAAAACCAAGACCCCGACCAGATGGATCGCCAACACCAGAGATTTCCAAACGCTCAAGATTTTCTCGAACCTGAAGAAGGTAACCAACAGATGATGAGTTAAAGTTAAAAAATAAAAAAGACAAAAGGGAGTAAAGTGCACCTGAGTCCCAAAAGTATAATGAGAAAAGCAAATATCAACACATTAACTGAGATAAGTGCACCCGGGTCCCGGGCTGCAGAAAAGGAAGGATAAAAGCCTTTTGTATATTTCATCTATTTTGCAAAAAGTAACCTGGTTTGTACAGGCGACAAAGTTGCTACTCAAGTTCCATGGAGTAATTTGCAGTTCCCTCTCAATGTGTGATGCAGCAGCGAGGGCAATTGCCTCATTGGGAAGCTGACTCATTGCAGATGCAATTCCAGTTGGATGCATAAGTCTCCTGATTCCTAAATGTTTGAGCCTGTAAAGACCAGCTAGCATACTTTCATATGCACAGACCTAACACCAAAATGGAGCAGAAAATCAATACATCGGGAGCATTTGATTTCATAAGGAACACTTAAGAGGGGCACCTAATACAGTGCTATAGTACTATAAAGTCATACTTATGGGTTAAAATTACTTGCACACTTGTCTGACTTCCAAGTGCAGATGAAAGACGAAATGATTGATCAGCACAGGTCATATCGATGGCCAAATAAAACAAACACAGGTCACATCAGTAATAACCACACAAAACAGCACATCATGAAGAGCAAGAAGGTGCTAAAAACATGCAGACTTATGAACCATTAGACAGAACTGTGCCACGTGCCAACAATTTTCCACTGAAAAAATAGTCTTGGCTCACCTACCCAACTTTCTCAACATCAAATAGCAGTTAGAAAGGCTTCCATTTTGATCCAACTCTGAGATATGCAGATGCCAACAAATGTTTAAGAGTAGATGGCATTACTATAGATGGGATGCCTGTATATGTGACTTGGAGACAAGTTTGGATGAGATTCATCTATTCACATTCAGATCAGTCGAAATAAACAAAGAACCCTTCAGTTACTGAGCATACTTTTACAGGTGCCATATTCATAAATTCAGTTCAGTCACTCCACAAAGAACAGAAGCTTGGATGGTAAACCTCCGATTATAATCTATTTATTACCTACCGTCCATCAGCATAAGATACATCTCCCCACTAGCGAATTATTCACAAATCTAACCCAACCATCAGGCAAAAAGTTCTGTTGATAGATGAATTTAGCCTACAGTTCTGGTTAAAACTCACTATATCTATTAAAACATGCTGCTTCACCATCTCTTCCTACTCAATCTTATGCATGAACTTCAAAGATGCAAACTCAAACACATTATTCGCTTCAAGGGAAGCAGAGACAATATAGAAAACAACTCTTACCTTCTCTGGTGGCACTAATTTTCTCAATGCTTCTTCTGATGGAATGTGGAAATTGGGCCTCATTTTCCAAATCCATTCCCCATTGGAACCCCTCTGTCATGTTCATGCATAAAAAAGGACTACAGTCAGGGAAGAAACTGCAAGTTCAGAGTACAACAACGGCAGGAAAAAGAGCCAAAAACAAGCATGTATATAAGTATATAATAGACAAATTATACATCGACCAACAAAGTCAGGAACATTCCAAAGTTTTGGCATTGATGCAAAGCTACCTTCAACTCGGCGCATGCGTGCTTTTTCAATCTATTACGGAGAAAGGCTTCAGACAGGTTTAGGAACTGTGAGGACAACTCGTCTGCACGTACATAAGGAGCGACACCACTTTTTTTAAGGGCACGAAACTGTCGAAACATGTAAACCAGTACTCTTTTCATGAGAAAAGATTGCAGGTCTTTTGTTCCTGGAGACATAACTTCCGTGAGAGGCTCCTGCAAGTGTGGGAACCAGATCAGATGACTAAAATCAGTCTCCCCCGTCTACCACGAACCCTATTGTCTAGATGGAATTTTATTAAATTAAGAAACCTACCATGAGATAAATTCAAGGAGATGCAACATTGTTTCACAAGCAACATTCATCAACAGTCTATCTGTGACCACATCAAATAGAGATTCTACCTTCAAAAGCTCTCCTATTCCTTTCAATGCTAAAGATGACCGAACAAAAAAAGACTTAGCAAGGCCCACATTAATGCGATTTGCCTGGCTGTGTTTTACAATACAGGAAGTTACATGCCTTCGAAACTTCTACGAACATTTAGCTCAGTTTTCCTTTCTTACTCACACAGTACATCTATTCGCCACTAAAATTACTGTCATCAAGATTTTCGAAACAATTGCACTCCCAGTTAGCTTCCTCTAATTTAAAGAAAGTTTCTAATAGGATTTGCCTCCGCAAGATAGCTAACCAGAAACGTAACTCGATTGTCTTAGATAGTGCACTAAATAGCAATCTTAGGTATTTGTAAATCTTAACACTTCTCCCAGCTTTTCCCCCATGATCACCAATTGAACTGACAACAAAATTCCCACGCCACTTGCCTTTTCTCCATAAATGAATTATTTTGAAATATGACACTCTTGACATCTCATCATCCACAAGTTTTGCACTGAACCATTTTCAATCTTCTATCTTATCCTTTTCAACATTATGATCGAGTCAAAAAAATTTCTTTGATCTATCCAAAGAAAACGAGCACAAAAGACAGAAAATAGGAACTTTTAAATTTAAAGAGAAGTCAAGGATAAACATTAAACTGGCAAAGGAGACTATATTGACATTCCTTCGACATCCAGCATGTTTTGAACACACAGCCAAACTCCTTGCCACACTGACAAAATGTGAATACAAAATTTTGAAGGCTCGCATTTGCAGATAACTCTCTGACCCTAATTTTGCGTGTCCGAGACATGATTTTAACATGTTTCAATGTGATCTTTAAAAAACACACATATAATATGTTTTGTGCAGAGACCTTCGTAATTTTGATAGCATATTAACTTAATTACAGCGTATAGAGCCAGTACCACAGTTACAGTGGGACAGCCAGTAAACCTCAAAAGCACATCAGCACTTTATATTCTTCTCAAGAAATAGCGAATATGCTAGAAAGCTGATACATAGCGTATATATGACAAAGAAAACAGAATTTATTTCCCACACAAGTTATAGTTGATATCCACAGACCAGCAGCAAGGACATAAAACACACACAATAAACAATTATATCTACCTCATTTTAAGTCAAAGAATGATTAGAAAGAAAGACCATCATGACTATAATTAATAAAAAAAAAAGCACCCAAGAAAGAGTATCATTAATTTTTAGGACAGACCTGTTGTCCTACGACATTTATCCTGTCAATCCGTCTAATAGAAAGCTTCCCTTTCGCAGAGCGAATCAAAAGATAGTCAGTCGAGGACACCTTGTGGGGAAATACAGGTGCTCTATACATGTTTGTTTCAACAGATGACTGCGCACAACCAGGTTTTATGTCTCCAAGGAAAGGGGATTTATCAGTAGAATCTAGTACCATCACAGTCCCCAAACTCCTGTTTTCACTACGTAAAAAGATGCCATTTTGATCACTTGGGGCTGTTTTCTGATAGTATGTGCAAAGTCTTGCACCCATCCCTGGATTGCTCAGCAATAGGGGCCTTTCCTCGCAATACCTACATTTTTTTTATCAGAGAAGCATCATTTTAGAACTTCAATCACCAAAAGAGAGTCAGAATAAGCACGCGCTGAAGAAGAATGGTCTCAAAGGAACTATTTTATATGACAAAGACTTCCTTCAATTGCATCCATGGAAAAGCATAGCATCAATCATTAAACAGTGGGCTGAATAAAAGAAGATGGTATAATAGACAAATGAATATTCTTACATAAATACTAGCTTCCAGTCACTTACTCCATTAGAAACACATGGCCATCTTTCACAGAGAGCTCAGATTTCTTCTTGAATGCACCAGGAGGACGCAGTGACTTATTCTCACTAGGAATCTTCTGTGCCCTTGGCAGCAAATGTAAATTTGTACGTACAATATGTATCAAGGAATTTGGCTGGACATTTTGATCAGCAAGAGATTTATGATCATCAAGTTCATTTCCACGGTAAAAGATCTTCACTGGTTCAGATAGCTTAAAATCTGTAAGAAAAAAATGAGCTCAATTTCTACAAACAGAGACACTTGCAAGATGAAAATTGGGTACATTCTCAACCCTAAATAGAAATAATGGCAGAGAGATTATAACCTAGCTTCTTTGAAGCCTTTGTCTTGATTGACGAGATAGTCTCCTCAGCGTCAACATGAAGTTTACTTCCTTTGCCCCCCAAGCTCTTTACTATAATCTTCATTGGCCCTTGAGTAGATAGCTTTCCTTGCGCCTTAACTGCCACCTCATTGTCGTACGGATACCAAAGAGCTTTAGGTCGATGAAAATTGGCCACATCTTTACTGCAAACAAGATCAAAAGGACATACAAGATATGAATCTCAAAGTTAACAGGTAACGTTAACACGACAAACATGACACTAACCATATGCAATCACACCAGAATGGACAGATGGATCTTAGAACATGCATCAAACAAACAACTGACAGCCTCATTTAGGAGATAATTTGAAGCAGAAGTCTTCAAGAATTATAGCCGGTGCATTTGAACATCCAATGCTCTGAGCACTTTCACACGCTGCTCCTAAATTATTTAGGAACTTGCATTAATGAAGGCTAATAACTTAAACTGCCCATAAAACCTACTTTAAAAAAGGTTCGACAACATGAATGACCAAATGCGGACACATCACATTGTTAGACCGTACATATCAATTATCAGCCTATGCATTGGATAATCATTTTATGGGGCGTAACAATATACAATTGTAAAAACTTATAGTTTTAAAAAGAAAAAGGGAAAAGATTTGAGTATAATGGAAATAATGAAACAGGTATCCGCTCACACAAGACCTTCCATTTGAATGGGGCTGGGCATTACAACATTAGACAACAGGTCATATTAGAGATAAGTATAGATACTGAATTAACCTACAGATATCTGTGCCATCAATAAAAGACCAAGCTTTTGGTTCAAGAAAAGCTTCAGCAAGGCAAGATCAGGACAAATAGTCAGATAACCTATTCTAGAACTTCAAATAAAAAAATGATAGGACAAAGGACTGATGTTGGTTTAAATCTATGAAAACGGCTCGATAAAAATCCGAATATAGATAAGTATCTTGACGCTGAACGCAGAACAATCATATGATGTTCCATAAACAAGCAATAGACCAGACCCAAGGAATCCTTATGAACCATAGCAACTCATTCTTACTTGCTCAACTTTAGTTTCATTGTCTCCAACTTAAGGGCGGGTGCTGAATGATATACTTCACCACCATACGAAATGCGTTTTTCAGAGCTAGTATTAAGCTGTTGAGACGATTTCCTGTTTGAATAGAAAATGTCATTGGCAATGTCAAACTGCCAACTAGAGAGTCCACCATGACTGATCAGCTCAAGAGAATCATGACTAATGGGTTCTGGAGATCGACTCATCACCATAGCCCCTGCATGAAGCCAAAAATTGTTGCCATCCTTGTCATCTAAAACCTCAAAAAGCATACGTCCATCTTGGAGATCAAAAATAAGCTTTGGTTTCGCAATTGAAACATTAGGCTCCCAACTTATCTCATCAACCCAGGACCCATCCAGAATGCGTCTATTCTGCAACGAGATTTTGCTAAATTGTGTTAAAGCATCATGCTGAAGCTGCTCTTCTGTGCTTTTATCCTCCAAACCATCTCCATGGCAAAATTTATCCATTTCCAAATGAGATTCTAATCTCAGAAGTTGGGGATGGAAATCCTTTCTGGAAAATACAAGATTGGAACATCTCAATGTACTGTTTGATCCGACGGAAACCAAAGAAGCAGGACACCCGAATCCATCTGTCTTCTCAATTTGGGATATTTGATGCCCTAATTTAAGATTTTCTGATCCAATTTGTGGCCCAGAAACTCCATCGACTGAGTCTCCTAAATCAGCTCTGCGTAGGTCATGGTTTTCAGCAGAATTGTCAGGGCTTAGAGGACAACCATCCCAGAGGATGCTATTTTCCCAGTCTTGCTGACCAAGAGGATAGAAATTAGGACTTTGAGGCAACTGCCAAACTGTTGAGAGATCTATTGTTAGATCCTCTTTCATAGGTCCTCCACTAAGAAAAATGTCCTCGTCAGCTCTCAGAGGAAATCTGCCTTCACTGTGCCCAGCACCATATTTTTCAAACCGTGTATCACCATCGGTATTGCCCAATATATCATCTTGGACTTCTTGCGCCAGTTTAAGGGATGAAAAACCTTGACCCAAACCTCTTAAGAAAGCCTCTTCGTCTTCTTCCACGGCATGAGAAGCATCTGCAGACCTAAACCTCTCTGAAAGGAGGTGCAAGAAATTCAGAACAAAATGTGAAACCAAAATCACTCCCAACCCTAAGAACAAGCATGAAAGACAAAACAAAGAAAGTTTACAAGGGAAAAGAAGAAAGACTTCTAACAAAGAAAGGAATGAACCTCCCAACCTAATTGAAGAGAAAGCACAAAAACCAATCAAACCGTTCATTAAGGACCATGTATAATACCATCATGAGATTATTTCACTGTTCTTTTGTACCGAAGCTGCAGTGGTTTCTCAAAACTCTCCTATTCTTCCTTCCAGACAACCCCGCCCCCCCCAACTTCTCTTTTCTCCTTTCCAGAAGAAGAAGAAAGAATAAGTAGTCTACTTTTATCTTCTTTACTTACAAAACGTAAATGCTGCAGGCCTCTAGCTCCTCTCCACACTTTCTCATGTACCACCAGCAGAGGTGATTAAGATATATGACTCCTCCAAGAACAAACACAGTAATAGGATATAATCTATCATAGTCTATAGCACTCCAACAGTCTAAAGAGCAGCCCCAACAATGGTTTTAAGTTGCTTTGCAGCTCCCAATGAGATCAGCACGTACAGAAACAGACAGAACAATGTTGGAGTGGCCATGGCTCCAAGCTTCACTCTTTCTTCTGCATTTGAATAGCTTTGAGCTGCTTATATCTTGCTTTTTATGGTACCTTTTCTCTATGTAATACCTACACCATGGGTTGGTTTTACCATAATCTCCTTTAATTTATCACGCAGTACACATTTAGCCAGAACCAAATCAACGACATGAAGGAGATACATGCATCAGAGAACAGAGATAAATCATCAAGAAAGGTCACAGATGCTTCTCTTCCGATTCTTTCTAAATTTTCCTTCCGTTATTCTTTTGTGGATTTGAGTGATAAAAGAATTAGAAATTCTCTTCTGCTATAGCCATTGTATATCATTCTTTTTGGTTTTGTTAGTTATTACTGCCTTTTCTTTTGTTGGTTTGCACATGTCCAGTATACAACTGTCAGTTTCGTATTTGTGCTGCTTGGTGCCAAAAAGAGCAACATAACCAATAATAGGACATAGGGAAAACTTTTTTTTATCGGCAATTGCATAAAGGGGAATATTTGAGGAACAGATTACAATTCATCAGCAAAATACCTTTGTGGACCGAGGTCTTGTGATCCCTTCTGTAGCTTTTCTTTGAAAACTCATGAATGCCAAATATTTGGGAAAACCGTAAAATGACCATCCCATTTTCAATACACAGAACTGGTAACAGGGAAGAAGCTTTATCCTCCGGTGGCTCCTCATCAGCTTCAGCTATCTCCTGATGTGTGCACAAATAGTTCAGTTGAATATAACTTAGCCAATAACAACTATGCTGGGAAACACAGCAGAGCCCTTATGAGAGATGTCAATAAAGCTGCTTGATTGCAAAGCTTTTATAAAGCTTAATTCACAACTCCAACAAAGCATTACTTAGAATAGAAGATTTATGATGTGCTTATTACATAGGCCTTGCTCCAAAGAATCAACTTTTAACTCAACAAAAAGCAAGAGACAAGGATTTGCGAAAGGAATGTGAGTACACAAAAGATACAAAATTTCATCAATTGCCACAATGAAAGACATCCAAAGAGCAGTAGTCTTGTAACGTGGAAGGGAAAACTTCAACTCTATTATAAGCAAATTAAACACCCAATCTGACCTGAAATTCTTCAAAAGAAGCAACTGGACTTTCATTACGTGGAGAGGCATGGCATTGCTCATGCTCAGCGGATATACTGCCTTCAGAGCAAACTGCAGGACTTGCAGCCTGCACTTCTGAAGGAAGAATGTCATTATTACCAATCTTATTAGCCACGAAAGGTTAAGAATTGAGACATAGACCATCCAAAAGGTTAAGACACATATCAACCAACATCTTACTGTAATAGCTGTGATCAATAGAGATTGATTCTCCATTTTAAGTACTATCAACAATTCCCATTTACTTACTGAGCTACAAAGTCATGAATGATGTGGTCTGAAACCAAAAAATTAACACTTCAGACATGATGTCAAGTCACCAATAACATTTACAGTTCAGACATAATGTCAAGGCACCAGTATTTCCAGGTACCCTCCTGTAACTTTAAGTAGCATCATCAAAAAGGTAACCTCTTGGATGTTATAGGTTTAGGGACGTTGTCAATTCTCAGTTCGCCTTCAGAATGGCACCCAATAACCATTTCAGAGAAACAAACCATGCTAATGTTGCATTTGATATTGTTAGATAATATAAGAGTATGAGGGTATTTTAGTCTTTATTATGTCTAAGGGTTAAGGTATATAAGTACCAAGTAATTTTCTAAATAGAGAGATTTTAAGTTTGCCGTCTAACATGGTATCAAAGCCAGCCTAAACCACCGCCCACCTGAACCCCATCTAAACTCCGGCGATCTAGTCGCCGGCAACCCAGCGCGCCTAGCGCGCCTCCACCGACGCGACCAGCGTCTTTGCGCAGAAGTGCGACCTCGCGCCTCTCACCCGCGCGACCCCAGCGCGGTTCCAGCGTCTGCGCGACTTCAGCGCGCCCTCAACCCGCGACCCCAGTACTCCAGATGTGAATTCCTGCATGCACGACCATTGATGTAAGACTGGTCAGCGTCGTGCATGCGAACTGGTTGTGAAATTGGTGAAGTCTGAAGTTTATGTGATATGGTAATCTGTGGTGAGTTTGATTGAGAGAATCGTGCTGTGGTTGTGATGTGTTGAGGTTGATATGTGTTGGTAGTGGTCTTATTTGGTGTAGAGCTGTGACTCGTCCTGGTTGAGGTTGGACATTGGAACTGATTTGGTGGAGTTGACTGTTGGATATCTATTATTTTGTTTTGGAGTGATTAGAGTTTTGTTGAAAACATGAGTAATAATGATCAGAAACTTACTGATGGGAGTAGTTCTGTTGAAGTATTTACATCTTCTTCGGCTCAGCTTACTGATTTTAAATTGGAAGGGATCGGCAATTTTCTAGACTGAAAGAAAATTATCAGGTTGACTTTGACAGGTAGGAATCAGCATAATCACTTGACTGAATCTAAACCGGCTAATGATGCCAATTGGGATGTGGTTGATGCACTCATTTTGAGTCAAATGCTGGGGTCTATGGAAAAAGGAGTTGTTAGATTGGTCACTCATTGTGATACAGTGAAACAGTTGTGGGAGTATCTAGATGTGTTGTATTCTGGTCGGAATAACCTTTCTCGAGTTTATGAGCTTTCACAGGCATTTTATCGATCTGAGAGAAAGGGGCGTCCTATCACTGAACACTTTGCTAACTTCAAGAGATTGTATGAAGAGTTGCATGCTCTACTTCCTATTTCGACTGATGTTGAACAGATGCGACTTCAAAGAGAGCAATTGGCTGTTATGGTATACTTGGGAAGTCTGGGTCCAGAATATGAAAATGTCAGACCACAGATTCTTGCAGGAGAGATAGTGGCATCATTGACAGATACATTTGCTCGTGTCCTTCGGGTGTCTCATGAGCCTTCCCAAGATTCCACATCCATGGCAGGTAATTCAGCTCTTGTATCTCAGTCCCGTCTTGGAGGAGGTGGTAGAGGTGACACTAGTTATCAAGGTGGATATCGTGGACGTGGAGGTACAAGTCGCGGGTTTGGCAGAGGCTCACTTCATTCATCCGGCCAGTCTACGGGTGATACACGAGCTGTTCGAGTTTGTCATTACTGTGGTGCACCGGGACACATTCAGAAGTTTTGTTATAAACTTCATGGTCGGCCATCTCAACAAGCAACAGCTAATGTGGCTGATGCAACCGAGTCTGGTACTCAACCTTTTGCTCCATCAGAATCCTCCTCCTCAGCTACCTTTGTTCAGACAGGTAATGCAACAGCGTGTCTCTCTTCCAGCTCTCGCTCCTGGGTCATTGATTCAGGTGCTTCAGATCAAGGCGTTTCAGGTACCTTTTCTGATTTTCATAAGACTATATCCATGGTTACCTTAGCTGATGGCTCGTTATCCACAGTTAAGGGAATAGGAACAGTTCCACTGACATCATCTATCTCTTTGTCCTCGGTTATGTATCTTCCCAAATTTCCTTTCAACCTCATGTCTGTCAGTTGTCTTACCAAAACTTATAACTGTTCAGTAACCTTTTACCCTGATTCTTGTGTCTTTCAGGATTTGAAGATGGGGAAGACGATTGGTAGAGGACACCTCTCGGGGGGACTATATATGTTTGCTGAGGACACTGGTGTTGCCTATTCTGCATCTTCTCCACATCAAGTTCATTGTCGTTTGGGTCATCCTTCCTTGGCTACTTTGAAGAAGTTAGATAGTCAGTTTAGTTCTTTATCCAGTCTTGAGTGTGAGTCATGCCAATTTGGCAAACTTCATCGTATTAGTTATAGTCCAAGAGTCAATAAACGGTCATCTCGACCATTTGATTTAGTTCATTCTGATGTCTGGGGGCCATGTCCTGTGTCATCCAAGTTAGGATTCAGATACTTTGTTACTTTTGTTGATGACTATTCAAGAGTTACTTGGTTATATTTAATGAAAAATCGTTCTGAGTTGTTTTCCATATTTTGTACGTTTGTGAATGAAGTTCATACTCAGTTTTCTGTTCCTGTTCGTGTTCTTAGAAGTGATAATGCCAAAGAGTATTTTTCTCACACCTTCAATAACTTCATGACTCAACGAGGCATTCTTCATCAGTCTTCCTGTTCAGATACACCACAACAAAATGGTGTTGCTGAAAGGAAGAATCGTCATTTGCTAGAAGTTGCTCGTTCATTATTATTTGAAATGAAGGTACACAAATCTTTTTGGGCTGATGCAGTCATGACTGCTTGTTATCTTATCAATCGCATGCCTTCTTCTGTTCTTCAAGGTGGAATTCCACACTCTCTCCTTTTTCCCTCTGCACCCTTGTTTCATCTACTGCCTCGTGTATTTGGGTGTGTCTGCTATATCCGAGATCATCGTCTGGGTATATCTAAACTCGATCCCAGATCTCTTAAGTGTATTTTGTCGGATATTCTCGCACACAAAAGGGGTATAGGTGTTATTGTCCTTCTTTGCAGAAGTATTTTACTGCTGCAGATGTCTCCTTTTTTGAATCCACCATCTATCAAGATGAACTTGTTAAGTCTCCTATAGTAGAAGATGATGTCCTTACATATGTTGTGAAATCTGCTATGGAATCTTCATCTGTTCCTCCAATTCAACATGTATACAGCAGACGCCCTCGTCAGCATGTCGAGCCCCCTGCGGATGTGCCTCCATCTACTTTGTCTCCCTCGTCTTCTGAGCCTGAGGTAAGTCCCTCTCTCACTGATCTTGATATCCCTATTGCACATCGTAAAGGTGTTCGTAGTTGTACTCAACATCCAATCACTCAATTTGTTTCCTATTCTGGTATGTCTACTTCTTTTCGTGCTTGCCTAAACACTATCGATACACATTCCATTCCAAAGAATGTCGCTGAAGCATTCTCTAGTCCGGGCTGGAAGTCAGCTATGGAGGAGGAACTCTCAGCACTGGAACAGAACCAGACTTGGGAGCTTGTTCCCTTACCTGTTGGGAAATCTGCCATTGGATGTAAGTGGGTCTTTACCGTTAAAGTTAATTCTGATGGTTCTCTGGCTCGTCTCAAAGCCAGATTAGTTGCTAAGGGATATGCACAGGTCTATGGCATTGACTATGGTGATACATTTTCTCCTGTGGCTAAGATGACCTCTGTTCGCCTTTTATTTTCCTTGGCTGCTTCTGCTTCTTGGCCTCTCTATCAGTTGGACGTTAAAAATGCTTTCCTCCATGGAGAGTTACATGAGGAGGTGTATCTGGAGCAACCCCCTGGGTTTGTTGCTCAGGGGGAGTCTGGGTATGTATGTCGCTTGAAGAAATCTTTATATGGCTTAAAGCAGTCTCCTAGAGCTTGGTTTGGGAGACTTTCTGAGGTCGTGCTGCAGTTTGGGTTGTCCAGATGTAATGGTGATCATTCTATGTTTTATCGCACCTCTGCCACTGGTCGGATCTTTCTTGTGGTCTATGTGGATGATATTGTCATAACTGGAGATGATTCTGTAGGAATTGATGAACTGAAACGATATTTGCAGCAACAGTTCCATACAAAAGATTTGGGACGACTCAGATATTTTTTGGGTATTGAAGTGGCGCAAGCAAAGAAAAGTATTCATATCTCTCAACGTAAGTATGTCTTAGATTTACTTACGGAGACAGGAATGTTAGGAGCCAAACCATTAGATGTTCCTATGGAAGCTGGTTTGAAACTGAAGGTAGAGGATGGTGAGGTGTTGGATGATCCAGAAAGGTATCGGAGACTTGTGGGAAAACTAAATTATTTGACTATTACTCGGCCAGACATTTCCTTTCCTGTGAGTGTTGTGAGTCAGTTTATGTCTTCGCCTCGTACTTCTCATTGGGATGCTGTGATCAGAATTTTGAGGTACTTGAAGAAAACTCCAGGTTGTGGCATTCTTTATCAGAATCATGGCCATGGAAAGGTGGAAGCCTATTCGGATGCAGATTGGGCCGGGTCTCCTTCAGATAGATAATCTACATCAGGCTACTGCATTTTTGTAGGAGGGAATCTGGTTTCCTGGAAGAGTAAGAAGCAAAGTGTCGTGGCAAGGTCGAGTGCAGAATCAGAGTATAGGGCTATGGCACAAGCTACATCCGAGTTAATTTGGCTACGTCAGTTATTGGTCGAACTTGGACTCAATGATCCTGTCCCAATGGTTCTGAGGTGTGATAACCAAGCAGCTATCCATATAGCCTCGAATCCAGTGTTCCATGAACGCACCAAACATATTGAAGTCGACTGCCATTTTGTTCGTGAAAAGCTTCAAGAAGGTGTCATCTCTACTAGTCATGTTCGAACCGGTGAACAGCTTGCGGATATCTTGACAAAGGCTTTGGGGAGTAGTAGGGTTGAATATATATGTAACAAGCTGGGCATGATTAATATCTATGCTCCAGCTTGAGGGGGAGTGTTAGATAATATAAGAGTATGAGGGTATTTTAGTCTTTATTATGTCTAAGGGTTAAGGTATATAAGTACCAAGTAATTTTCTGAATAGAGAGATTTTAAGTTTGCCGTCTAACAAGTTTGCCGTCTAACAGATATAAAAGCATGGTGTAAACGATGAACTCTTTGCTTTATTGTCATCTTTCTGCAAGAAGCAAGGAACCAGACATTCTAAAGGAATATAAATCATCAAACTGATAAAAAAATAACATGCTCATTTTCTTAAAACCTAGGTGACAACCCTATACTATTTGAATTAGCATTCCTCGCTTTTCTCCTGATGATTGGAACCCAGAAGTAGTGGTAAGCATAAAATACGTTACTAGGTTCCAAAACTCATAACAAATAGCTTCAGTTGTGTAATTTATACCATACTTGAGAAAGATGACTCACAAAGTAAGAAAGGACGGCATAGCCCAATGCATGTGGAGTATATTTTAATGATCGCACCCAAATGAATCACAGTGAGAACAAGCATCTTTATAAGGAACTCAGGATGTAATGTGGCGCATAGCAAACCTGATAAAGTAGTTTGCGTTGCATCTTTATCCACCAACTCCTGCTCTTTCTCATTTTCCTCATCCTCATCATAATTTTCATCGTCGTATACTGAAGTTCTATCATACAAAGTAGCAAACGGAACTTCGGCAGATAAGTAATCCTTCTCTGGAAGCAAGTTGTCTTCCTCGCTGGCAGCTTGGATCTCTGGACCCTCGTACTGCTCCTCAATATCTTCATAGTCAACAGCATCTTCAGCCTTCTCATCGTAATCTGGTGGCAGAAGGACCCAAAAGAAATCAGAAGAAATGGCTGAAACTACACCAACATACAGACAGATGAAGCCATAGGAGTCCTGATCTACAGAAAGATATGCATAACAGACCCAAAAAGTTAACAGAAAATTCACCGCAATTGTCACAATAGGATGAAATGTAAGGCCATTAAATGGTGTATGCAAGCAATATGGGATACTATAACCATCATGGAAGAATTATTTATACAAAAATGTGCTTTCAATTGACCAGACATTATAACTTAAAAGGAGAAAAAGCACCCCCACCGTTAACATGCACTACTGGGAAAAATAGGGTCCCCGGAGCACAGGTTATCCGAATTAATGGTATGGGGATTCAACTGCAACAACCATTGATTCCCCGATGAATCTTCATCCAGTCAATTAGGAAATAAAGAACAATCATAAAGCATATTGTAGAAAAAAATCAGTCAAACAAATTTCCAGATTGACAACATCATGAAAGCATCCCAAGCTGTAAGATCAACAGTGAGTTAGAACCACTGGTCCAACCAAAGTTTCAATTTTCGTAGTGTTGAAGATAGAACATGTAACTTCTACATTAGTAACATGAGATGCTATTTTGGTCAGAGATCCTTCAGAAACCATCTACTGACTTTGGAGTCATCAAATCAAACCAAGCAAAAAGGGAAAAAAGAAGAATCACCTTGTTCGGCAGCATCAACAGGCGTTCTTGGTGATTTTACAGACAACTGAAATCAACAGATTGTTAGCTCATTGAATTCATGAAATAGCTTAAATTGCGAGCATGATAAGCTAAGACATTAGAGTAAAACTCTCGGAATCCATTCTTAACAAAGCTTAAACAAATTCATGCAAAGCATTAAAACCTCCATACATCAATATCAGCCAAAGATGGACCAAGCTTGTCAGCCAACGCTGCAAGATGCTCCTTTGCATCCTGCAATATAAAATAAATATGATAAGTAGAACATACAGCGTCCAGGTGCATGTTATATATGTACCATATAAAAGAGAGGCTGTTATCTCTGACAAATTATTTTTAAGCAAGCAGTAGAATAGCAACACTCTACTTGCGGCATTTGAGCTACATAATTATCTTACGTTACTTATTGCCCCATATGCGACACGAATAAAGTGCACGATAGCCATGAAAGCAGGTTTATGAGACACTAAATTACGTTTACCCCTATTATGCACAGAAAACATGCTCAAAAGGAAGCTTGTTAACACTTGCATAGATCCCCCAAGATCGAATGTTTAGCTCTCCATTTGGTAATGCACCTACAATTGAGCTGGCAAGAAACTATCCAACAAAATCTACTCAAGTCCACAGCCAGGAAGTTTGGATATCTACAGCCGTCGTCTGCCCAGAATGCACTCAAGCGGCTTCGGATATTCATTTACACAGGACGCACAGGGTATGACATAGAATACTTCAGCATTAAATTATTCCAGCTAGAGTGCACCACAGCCACCCATAATTTTTCAAGATTAGTCAAATAAAAGCTCCCGGCCACCTCTAACAAATTAAAAGCTCCACCCAGTAATCTTACTGAGCTCAACCACACCTGCGTCAGGCGCAAAAGCATAGATGCAATGTATTCTTGGGTAGACTGCGCACGTTCAAAAGAAACGATGAGTATGAGCACGCAAAACAATGATATCGAAGGAAATCACCTCATCAAGATAATCAACGTCGAGGTCACCCGAGTTATCCACATTCCCAAACATAAACCCCAGAAAGCGGTTGCCGCTCCCGCCCTCTTCATATTCCTCCTCGTCATCTGTCATGTCATTTGAGGCAAATCATCACCTTATATGCGACAGAAATTGAAAGAAATTCACCCGAAGAAAAAACAATCATTTCAAGATTGACAGATAGCGCGAGCAAAGTTCACTTCTTTCAGCAGACTACTGCGTCTTCAACTTAGGTATTTTCGACCCAAAAAACAAACAAAAAAAAAAACTTAGGTATACGGCGAACGCACTCGCAATAAAACTCTCTGTCACACAGTATTCCGCATATCATGCAATCCGCATGAGGGGATAGATAATGAACAGTTAAAAATCCATTGCGGAAGTGCAGAATCGGCATACCATCATCTCGACTGTCTTCCGAAGCATCCCCAGAATCGTAACCCATCTTCACGGCACCGAGGCCCCGATGCAAGGTGCCCGTAGCCCAGAGTGGTTTTTAGTGTTTTCGAGGGCCTGCTCAAATCAATTCTCACGACCGTTCGCACTTCTCTCTCCCCGTCCCGATCGATCGCCGGCCGACGACAGCTGATCAGCTGAATCGCTGGTGGTTATTTCGCCGCCGGCAGCGAACGACGGTCGACGACGGCTCGCCGGAAGTGGTGACTGGTGGGAGCTCGTTTCTACGCCGCCGCGGGGGTCGAATCGAGGAGGGCACAGGGGGCGTCTATCTCCGCCCTCGGCTATGGCGGAGGCAGAAGGAACGAAGGAGATGACATTTAAGTTATAACAGAGGAAGAGAAGAAGGACCGTAAAAGCGAATGGAAAACAGGGGCTATATATAAAGGAAAAATATCCCGCTCCATGTATTTGACAGGTGATATATTTCGATTTAAGAAATACCGGCTCTTATTTTAAATATTCATGTCAAAAGGCTATGAACTCAAAACCTATTTGCATGATTTTCATCCATATATTGCATTTTATCCATATTATCTATGTTAATTTACATACTGTCTGAAGTGATAAACAATAGTTAATTTAAATATCCATGTCAAAAAGACCATGAACTCAAATATATTCTCCCGATTTTCATCTTTTAGAAGGTTTTTTTCACGAAAACTAGACGTGCCTTTAAGAACATATAGATTAAAAATATGTACGCCTTTTTTTGTTATTTAAATCTTATATTTAGGTTGGACATTAAAGTTTAAGTGAAAATGCGGTCAAATAAAGAAAATAAAAAAGCAACAAATATATACAAAAACCAAGCATGAGTTCAGATTTTTCATATCTAGTAGAAACTGTATTTTCAAGGAAATAGAAAATTGGAATTGCTTTATTTTCATTTGTAAGTCTAATATGGGTCAAGACGATTTGCCTTTTGGGTTGAATTTTCTAACTCGGTTTAACGTTTTTTTTGGTTTTGCACTGACTAAGCTTAGGCTTTGTACATGACCAAAAAATAAAGCTTAGGCTTTTGTCTGTTTGGGTGTGTAAAAATAGTAGCAATATTTTACAGTTAGATGAACAAACAACAGTTAATTTCACTTTTCTTGAATTAGTTAACAGTTGGAATGCCCAATGAAATATCTCTTCTTGATAGATCATAAGAGATCATAAGTTCCAATTCATTAATATCTATAATTTAATAAATCCGATATAACGAAAAACTAACTCACTAAAAGGTAATTAGATACACAATGATTGAAAAACGGCACCTGTATAAAGGGAAAATCATAAATGATTGGAAGGGCAACGTGGAAATTGACGCCACCAACCTATTCGATACATGTTGAAGGTAATCGTTAGCCTATTTAGAAACATACCGTGATTAGAATATGACATGACGTTGGTATCGGTTCCATAAAACTTTACAAGAACAACTTTTAGATGAATTTTATCGATTATGTTCTATCACTTCTATTCCTATTTCCATTCTTATATCTAGGCCGAATCTGCTTACCGTCAATCAAATTTTTAAAAGCAGGTTTGAATTCCCGAAATCCTCTTCGGACCTTTCGCAAACTTAATAATGTGATGAAGTCATCATGGATTTTTTTAGAAGAAATGCCCAAAGTAAATTGAGGTGCTAAAACATTCAATATAATGGAGCCGAATCACTTAATATTTTTATTGGAAAATTACAAAAACCATCTTCAATTTTACTTTGCTATATCTATGCTTATCATTTCAAAATCAACAATTATCATTCTCACTTTTTACAATAAATTTCGAGCTACATCTTCCATCTACATATAATTTACCAAATTGTCATTTTGTGTTCCCAAGCTTGTTCCCATCTCTAAAAAATCAAACACTTTACCCAAACTCTCTTCCCATCGGACGGACTTGTAGCCTTACCCACCCACTGCTACGTCTCTCCCTCTCCATCTCCTTCTCCTGGGCACCCCCTCCCCCCATTGCTTCTTTGAAGGTAGTCATTGTCTCATGCTCCGTTTATTGTGTAAAAAATATTTTTCTCGTTTACCGGCATTTGAATCCCTTAGAAAAATGAGCCAACATAAAACATACGCTTAAATTCAAGAATGATTTTCTCTTTAAAAAGTCGAAAAATATTTTCCAAAATATAACTAAATATTAACGCTTAGACTAGAGATTCTACGCTTAGGTACAGAAAACCTAACGGTTATTCTCAATCCTTCAAGTCTAGGATTGGATCCCCTTTACCCAACTTGAGTTCAGGTCCATTGTGCCCAGGCTTGGGATCCCTATGCCAGTGCCTGGGTCATTGAGGCATCGGTGCCCGAGCTCGATGACCTGGCACACAAGCTCGAATCCACAAAGGTTGAGTGCGGGACCCTAATACCCTTGCTTGGGTCCCCAGTACCTGGCCTTGGATCCACAGAGGCCGTGCCTAGGTCTCCGATGCTTGGGCTTGGGTTGCCAGTGCTCGTGCCTTGATCCCCAAGCCCGGGCCTATCAAGGCTAGGGCCTAGGTCCCTAATGGTTGGGCTTGAATCCATCGAGTTGTAGCTTGAGTCCTAGAGCCGTTCCCGAGATCCCAACGCTTGTACCCGTGCCTGTATTCCACACAAGCCTTGGGGTTTCTAGCACTTGCACCGGGGACTAGAGCATGAGCATCGAGGACTTAGGTTCGACACCGACAACCCGGGACTATCGTAAGGGACTCAAGCACGAGGTACTAGCATCCTAGGCCCAGCCTCCATGGACCAAGGCTCGAGTGTCGGGGACCTGAGTCTGAGCACCAAAACCCTTGCCTATGCCTAGGCAACGAGGTCCCGCACTCAGCTTTTGTGGACCAAGGCTTGGGTGCTAGGGATCTAGGCACGAGAACCAAGGTCTCGAGCCCTACTTCTATGGACCTAGCTAGGACCGGTGGATGTGCTTTTGCTCATGATCCAAGTGCCTGTGCTTGGGTTCCCGACACTCAAGTCGAGATCCATCAAGGTTGGACCCAAGATCTTAGTACCTGTGCTTGGTTCCCAATTACTTGTTACATAAGCTACTAGCACTTGAATAATATGTGTATTTGGAAAAACAAATTAGATTTTCCTTTTCAAAGACGAAAATTACTTTACAGATCTTTTTGGAATTTCAACAAAATACCAGAAAATGACTTGTTGAAATATATTTTTCAGAAATGTAAAATTTTCTACTAAATAAATGAAGCCTAAGATTTGAAGTCAGTGAAAGGTCGATTCGCCAACTAACGGCCATTGCAGAGGTTGCGTGGCTCATAGAGCCTGTCACAGAGGTTCGTGGCTGGCTACGACCGTCCAATCTCGAGGCAATCTCGCATGACCTTGGCGATTGCGAGCTGTGGGCTCAAGCTGAGTTCGCGTAGCCTTACCATCACGAGCCGCAAACGATCTCATAGACAGAGATAGGGTTGCGAAGAGACAGACGCGGGCGAGGGCGAGGACGTCGTCGTCCGTGTCGGTGAGAAAATGTGGGAGACATTCTATGGACGTTTAGTACATTCGTCGTTAGGGTATACTGCGTTATTGACTTACTCGTTACGAATGGACGTAAAAGTAAAGACTACAAACATACCACGGGTTCAAGTGCCTATATCAACATATAAATTTGGTTATCTGCTCGTACAAACATTTTAAGGTTTTGAAAAGAGTAAAATTGCGCACTTCATTGTTATTCGTCGTGTTCCCATGTCTTGTTCCTTGAATTCAATATATTAAATGTCTTTCTCTCATCCTTTAGGCTTTTCCCTTTTGCACATTTTCATTTTCCCGTCAGTTCTCGTTTGAAGTAATCAAATTTCAAACTTGAATGAACGTTGTTTTGCATGCGGAGATAAACAAAAACCTTGCATGGAAAATCGAAATAATGGGTAGTGAATTAAGGGGGAATAATATGAAACAACAAAGATCATGAAGAGAAAGAACGACTACCTCCAGACGAGATCTAATTAGTATACATCACAGAAGTGCGTGAAAGAGTACACAACCATACAAAAGCAGCGGAGAACTGCAATATCAGCTATGAGCTGACAGAAGTTCTGGCCTACATACGCAGCTCAAATGAATAACGCTGTTAAATATGTCTTGAATTTTATGTACTTGGTCCGGTTTATAATCTGACCTGACATATTTTTGTACGACTCGAAGGTAGAGAGAAAATTGAAATTTGGTTTGCGACGCGAAGGGTTGGGCCGATAGGCTTAACCCATAGCAAGCGAACAAATCTCCATAGCTTGGAGAAAACGAAGCAATGTCTTGGGGGGTTCGGGGGCGTAGGCCTCGAGAAAAATTTTTGGGAGCCCTATTTATACTGCGGCTAAGTTTTCTCATTGATGTACGGAGAAAATTTTGTTTTCGGAGAGTTTTGTGAGCCGTGAGCTTTTATCGTTGTTTCGACTTCTGAAAACTGTACTCTCTTTTAATTATAGTGAAATCTTGTCTTGCCTCGCCCGTGGACGTAGATCACGTTATAATCGAATCACGTAAATCCTTGTGCTCTGCATTTGTTTTTTTTTTCCACATTTGTTTATCAACAAACGCAATAGCAAGAACCAACGGCCTATGGATAAGTAGTGTCTGAAACATATGAGATGTCATACTCCTCATAAACTGAAGAAGATAACCCAAAGCACCCTGGCCCGATTAGTTTGATGGCAGTGGAGAGAGGAAGGGAATGGACGGGAAAGCGGTCGGGATGGCGGTGGGGATCGAGGGAAAGCTGCTCGGAAGTGGGGGGAGAGAGACCTTTGGGACAGTTGGCATGGTGGCCAAGCCGGCTGGCAGCGGAGGGAGCAACGTGGGCAGCGTCGGCAGGGAAGGCTGGGTGGTGGGCACTGTCGGCTGCGGAAGAGTAGTTGGGAGGGTGGGCATTGGCGGCAGTGCAGTGGGTTTTGGTAGAGACGGCAAAGTGGGGATGGTGGGCAGGGTCGCTGTGGCCGGTGGCAGAGTCGTGTCCAGGAGATGGCGCGCTGCTAGCTCACCGTCGAACAGCGCCAGCGCAACCAGCATCGCGAAGACGACCTGGCCATGAGATGCCACTGGAGTGAAAATTTGGTGATTCTCAAGGGATAGATCAAGCTTCGCTTTGGTTGGAGAAGAAGGTGCAATGGGGGATCTCTTTTGTCAACTCAAATGTGTGATTTGACGATGGTGCGTAGGGTGCATGAGAAAGGCGTTTATAATACGAAGGTGGGTCCTTCGTGATTGGTTTTTAATCTATGGTAGGTGAATGATCGGCCATGTGTCTGATGAGAAAATGTGCAGAGACATTCTCTGAGATTTTCAAGTTTTTGGTAGTTCACCATCACCCTCCTTCCCTGGTATAGTTGAGAAAACAGTTGACAGTTTCTTAACAAGTTTTATTTTTTTTTTTCCAAAAGAAAAAGGGGATGTTCCATCATGACATAAGTTGCTTAAATGTGTGGCCTACAGCCATCTAACTTGGTAATTTCCAAGATTATGCTAATCTTTTTTTGTTCACTTTTATTCCTTGCATTTATGATATTTCTTTTACACCCTGAGATCAAGACATTTAATTTGTATAAATAGCTACCTGAAATGATAATTGATTGTGTGCCCGGCTCTCAAAGTTGCGACGTAAAGAGATTATTTCCACCGCCGATGTATAGAAGATAAATTCCTCTTTTTTTTTCCTTTCCAGTGAAGTATGGTGGTTTCTATGTGTCATGGTCGCATCAACTTGTTGACTCTTAGGGTTTCCACATGTTGACCTTGCGTTTATGAAGTGACGGGGATATTCTGGAACCCCCCTTTAGTGGGTAACTCATGCAATCAACTTCGTAACAGATCGTCGGCTAAAGAAGCCCTCGTTGCGTATGTACATTCGATGGATGTGAAATTATGATAGAAATTATTGCTATGACTTTGCACTATGGACTAATCTGTATGAAGTAACAAAATTCACACGTGTGGATAAAACTACGCATTTATGAAATTCTAGTAAAAGTTTTCTTGATAACGATTGATAAAGTTGCAATAGGTTCAGATGATGATCAACATGATCGTATTTAAACTAACTGCACAGAGAAATATTCTGGTGTTTTCTCAACTTCTCTAATTTCCTCGGGATGCAATGCAGACATTGGAAAAGTTAACTTCAAACATCCTCGTTGTTGCTCATTGTTTATGAGACCTTTCATCTGATCATCACAACCTTAATTGTGACAAGTGGTCTGTACACACTTGACTGGATACGATCACGTATAGGCTTAGATGTTAGTTATATCACCAGATTAATTTCATGTCTTTGCGATGAAAATATCTTAAATTGCGTCACTTTAAAGTTAATTATTTTTCATCTCATATTCTTTCAAACACGTGCTTCCCTCAATAGCGTCCTTTTCCTGCTATATTTTCCACCAGGATACAACTTATAAGCACCTTCTTCGTGTCAATGCATGGCATAAAGAGGCCAGAGAAGAGGCTTACACGTACATACTGAAAATGCATGAAGAGCGACGAAATGGGCAATCGCTAATTTTAATAAATATATCCAAACTAGTACAACACCACATAAACATCACTGAAAAACTTTTATTCAATACAAAGAACTGACTCTGAACATATATCAATCGTGCACGCAAATAAAAAGAAGAAGAAAAAGAAAGAGAAACTCGCAATCATGCGTACAATAATGACCATATAGTACAAGCAACATCGTTCCACCAACAGGAGGGACGCTAACACGTTCACCGCTGAAATCTCATCGGTCGCAACACGGACTCACTCTCTCAAGGGCTAGCCGTCTAGGATGATGGTGGTGGGGCGAGGAAGGGGATGGAAGGGATTTTAGGGAATGAAGGGATGCCGCTCGGCATAGGAGGCAGAGTGATCTTGGGGAGAGAAGGCTGGGTCGGCAATGTGGGTTGAGGCAGAGTTGGGATGGCGGGCATGGGTGGCACTGCTACCTTTGGCAATGTTGGGATCGCCGGCAATGGGGGCATCGCCGCCGGATTCGGCAAAGTGGGTATGGTGGGCAAGGTTGGTATCGATGGGAGACCGACCTGTAGTAGATGACGAGCCCCCAAGCTCACGTTGATGCTTGAGAAAAGAACGGCGACGGAAAGAACTAGCACGAAGCTTTTTGGGAAAGCCATTGGCGATTGGGATCGGATTGATGCGATGAAACGGTGTTGCAAGCAATGCGATTTGCCAATTTGTTGAGTGAGGAATTTGAGGGATGGATGTTGGGATTATATAGGAAGAGAATGTGTGATTTTGGGCTGTGAGGTTGGTGACTTGCCATTGATATGGTTAAGAAAAAAATCGCAATCTTGGTTTGGCATTCTTGTTAGCTCACCTCCTCATCTCAGTTTTCCATAATTAAAGACAAAATGTCAAATTTCGAGAGGTGTCGTCCTTGAAGTCAAGCTTGGCCTTGCAATCTCAATTTTACATTGGTAAGTCCAATGTCAAATGAAGTTTGTCACGACTGAATTGTGGTTTCCACATGTTTTGATTCCGAGTAATCCTCCGTTAATTGAGAGTTGCTCTTTTAGCTTTTGGTTAGGCGGTTTCGTGTTATGATCAAAGGTTGAGTGCGGGTGTTCGCTTCGTACTTTCGTTTCTAGACAACCTTTGCAAGTTGGTGTCCGATTGGGTTGGAGGAGGTAGGTGTACAGGCACACAGCCAAATAAATTTCTTATTAGGAGTGTAATAGAGTACCACTTTTCTTAGCCAATACAAATAATTAAATGAATTTGGTGCTGTCTCTCATTTTTTATTTTCCCTTACATGACATTGTGCCTACAAGCTATTGATGAAGTATAATCACTACCGTCAATTCCACGTTGCTTATTTACGAAATTTATATGTTCTTTATGTACACGTATTTTATTCCACATATAGCTTTAAATTTTTGGTTTGACATTCGAACATGGTACAGGAGAACCAAGTCGAGTTTTGCCTAGTTTATTTCGTGTATCTGGCATTCTGCTTGCACGTGAAAAGGGGTGTTAATCCCATTCAATTTAAATTTTTGGATTGGATATTCTAACGATTGATCAAATTTGAATTGGTTATAAATTTGACTCAATTAAACTAAACATTGGGACTTGAAAAAAGGGAATTTGGCACAATTCCGAGCAATAAGTTGTTCGAGAGGCAAATTATACATCGATTATACCTCATCAAAAAGTGATCATGCAAATTAAACTCGCGGAGAAAATTATGATTTAACAATCTATGTGAAAATTCATGTGAGTACATTGAAGCCTCCAGAGTAGAGATTAATTATCTTTCTACTTCATTTCATCAGCAACTGAAATGCTTTGCCATGTACAAGCTCAAGCTGATCAAGGGTGCGACCAGATTAATTATAATTCTAAATTTAATCAAATTGCACTGAAGCATCTTTCTGTGCATTTATCCACGATTAAACT
Source organism: Syzygium aqueum (assembly GCA_031216185.1). Classification (NCBI taxonomy): domain Eukaryota; kingdom Viridiplantae; phylum Streptophyta; class Magnoliopsida; order Myrtales; family Myrtaceae; genus Syzygium; species Syzygium aqueum. Next base: position 23,360,581 of record CM062239.1, on the reverse strand, counting down.
AATTCGGAATATCCATGCAAGTGTTACCGTAGCCATCTGATAAAGTTAGTTTTGCGCCACGACTAGAAATATTTCATTTTAATTTTCCAGATATTGTTTCCTTTCTTTCTTTCTTCCCTGAAATTGGAAATTTGCCTTGATTGATGCATCACATACGGTTTCGATATATCCAAACTAATTAGTCCTCGCATAATTCTGGCACGCTCTATTGCATGGACATTGTCGACGCTTGTTAAGAGTTGCGAAGAGATTAAAATGAGCACAAGACGTTATGAATGAATGGTAACTGACGTTAATGAACATATATATATATATATATGACATATTCACTACAAAAAAACATAGATTTTGCCACGAAAATTTGCGACGGTAAATTTTTCATCGCTAATTTGTGACGGAATTTGCAATGGATTTTTTTTCCATCACAAATTAGCAACGAATAATTTCCGTCGCTAATTTGCAACGGAATTTATCACGAAATAAAAATTCGTTGCAAATTAGCGACGGAAAAATAAATCCATCACTAATTCCATCACAAATTAGCGACGACCAATTTTCCGTTGCTAATTTGCGACGGAATTAGCGACGGATTTACTTTCCGTAGCTAATTTGCGACGAAAAATAAATCCGTCGCAAATTAGCAACGACGGATTGGAAAATGCCTTTTATTTTTGGAATCCGTCGCAAATTTGGGACGGAGTCGCAAAATCCGTCTCAAATTTGCGAAGGAAAATAAATCCATCGCAAATTTGCGACGGATTGGAAAATGCCCTTTATTTTTTAAATCCGTTGCAAATTTGTTACGGAAAAATAAATCCGTTGCAAATTTTCGACGGAAAAATGAATTGCGACGGATTTTGTTGTTGAATCCTTCGCTAAATTTAGTGACGAACTCTAAATTTAGTCCCCCGCCAATCTCTCAAATCTGTCCCGCCCTCACCCCAGTTTTGCTCTCTCCCTTTGCTATTCCTCATAACCCCCCCTCTGCCAAACACCTCTTCGTCGCTCCCTCCTCCCCTCCGCCAGCCATGATGGCCACCCTCAGCGCCGCCGCCGCCGTTGCCTCCTCCTCCGTTGCCATCCGCCCATTCCACGCCCACAAGCCCTCCCCCGCGCCCCCGCCGAGATCCGATGCTCTGTCACCGAGGGCCCCGCGATCTCCCAGCCGAGGGCCGCCGGCGGGGGACTGGTTGATTGCGTGGTGGTCCCATTCCGAAATTTCTTTTCGTCAGTCCTATTCCGAGATTTGTACGTTCTGTCCACTCTGATTTCGTGGCCTTTTTATTGAAGTTCTCGAGTATGTTTGTGTGTTAACTGATAGATACATCGTCGGATTATTGTAATGGTTGTCGTTGCTCTTGTTTCATTAGAATTGGGTATAGTCTTCATCGAGAAATGGAGATGATGTTTGTGAGTTTATAGGGTAAATGGGTCAGGATAGGGTGTTTTGCAAGTGTTTGATGAATGGCTCAGTTCTCCAATTTGCGAATAGACATGCAATTTTGGACTTTTTTTATGCTGTTGCGAATAGCAGGGCGAGGCTCGAATCGGCGTGAGTTCTTTCTTGGGTGTTCTTCCTTTGTTTTTTTTCTGGGGGAAAGGAAGAAAATGGAGAGGACAAAGCTATCGTTGGATAGATGCTCAAGAACACTCAGACTTCACTTGCAGAAGGTAGTGCTTCACGTGTTAATTTTTTTGAAGCTTTCTTTGGATAGATGCTCGTTCTCTTGCTTGTCACTTCAGAACAAGAGCGCAATCGCCAGTTGACAAAGCCTATAACTGCTGAAAAGGTAGGATATAGTTCTATGTATTGTTGATATTCGCATTGAGGTTGGCAATGAGAACCTTGCCAGAGTACAGTTGTGCTGTTTTTGTGCATATTGGTCAATCACTTTTGTTTGTTTGCAAATGGAAACAAGAAAAGCAGAGCTTGAGACTAAACTTGCAACTAATCTCAAGAGGCAGAAGCAAGAGTATGAGGCTATTATATCCTCATCAGAGACTGATTTGCATGAAAATGAAGTGGAATCAAAGTGGCAGGAGCTAAAAGATACTAAATCATTGGTCATTGATGCAACCCAGCGATTAGATGGTGGAAATTTTGGATTGATCGGAATATTGTTGTCTTGAAGCTTTAGATTTTGTTCGCGCTTTTGATTGAAACAAAAATTATCAGGAATTAATAGAAGTACAGAGGAAACAAATAAGCAAATCAAAAAGATCAAAGATGAGGTGGCAAAGTTGAAGGTACTATTTAATTTTTTCAATGTGGACTAAATGTTGGTATTCAACTCTTTGGTGTTTTCTCAAATGATTGCTCAAATGCAGGCTTTGGAGGACACCTATGAGAAAACACTTCAGGATGAAACTAAAGAACTTGACCAACTCTTTAGCCGGAGGAACACTCTTATAGCTAAAAAGATGAGTACTCAAAAAAGATAAGGAACTTGGGCACGTTATCTTCTGATGCTTTTGAGACGTATGTTTCCTTGTCTAATTGTGAAAATGTTTAATGCTTTTGAGGCGTATGTTCCCTTTGCTACTGAATTTTAATTTGGTTTCCACTATTGAAGATCATCATACCTCATTTTATATGTTTGAGATTATAGGTATAGACGGAGGAGCAACAATGAGTTGCAGAAGATGCTTCACAGATGCAACGAGCAGCTCCGACAGTTTAGTCATGTAAACAAGAAAGTACTTGATCAGTATATGAAGTTCACAGAGCAAAGGAAGTGAGCATCTCACATGGATCATGTCTTTATTTTTGTTTAGTATTTATATGATGAAGATTGTCGTTAAAAGCCGGATATTCTTTTTTGATTCATTTCTGTCGTCATTGTTTATTGTGCAAGATTAGTTATTATGCAAGATTATTTATTCTCTTATTATGTGTACTATAAAGAAAAATATTTATGTCATGCATGTGGAAAATGTAGATGAATGTATTTCATTTTCATATTATTATAATATTTTGATGTTATTAAGTGCTTAATCAATGTTAAATATAAATTTCAAAAATTAATTTTGCTTTTAATTAAGTTTAAAATCAAAAAATAAAATAAATGATTTTATCGTACGATCACAAATTATAAAAGTTCGTTACAAAAATAAAATTCCGTTGCTAATTTCGTCCCTAAACGATATTCGTCTCAAAGTTTGTCGCTAAAGAATTAATAAAAAAATCGTAGCTAAATTTGTTCATGAATAATGTTCATAGCAAAAGTCAAAATTTTGCGTAACAAATTTACGACGAATTTTGCCAAGAATAAGTTCGTCGCAAATTACAAACAAAAAAAATTCGTGGCAAATTAGCAACAAATTTTGCCACGAATACAGTTCGTGGCAAATTAGCGACAAATTTTATGACAAATAATTAGTGACGAATTTTGCGACGAATATAGTTCATGGCAAATTAGCAACGGAAAAATGGTTGTCTTTAATTTGCGACAGATTGAAAAATGCCCTTTATTTTTGGAATCCGTCGCAAATTTGCGACGGATTCCAAAAATAAAGGGCTTATTTGCGACGGATAAAGTTCGTGGCTAATTTGTGACGAATTTTGCGACGAATAAAGTTCGTGGCTAATTTGCGACGAATTTTTTCCGACGAATTTTTTTCCATCGCAATTTAGCGACAGAAATTGAAATTTTCCGTCGCAAAATTTTGCAATGCCGAATTAGCGATGGAATTTTTCCGTCGCTAATTTCATCTCAAATTCAATTAGCGACGGATTTTGCCAAATTTTTCGTCGCTAATCCCTTATTTTTTTTGTAGTGATTCTTCTTGCATCATACAGAATTACATGAAATTATACACTCATAGAGGCTCAATAGGCCCTCTTAGAAAGCAATACCCCAAACACGATATCAAATACTTCCTAGAACATCACACTCTTGCTAGGAGTAGCACATGCGATATCATACAAACCAGGCCCGTCTTCACTACTTCATCATATTCGACCTTACATGCGAAATGCAGATTTCAGCAGTAACTTATAATTGCATCATTAGGCCATGTAATGATCATGATTTCAAGGGTTAGTGGTGGTCACGGAGGCACCGGTAGGTCCTTCGGAATCGAAGGGAAGTCTGGCAATTTTGGGAATTCAGGAACTGGGAAGCTTGGCAGCTCGGGCTTAGGCAAGGTTGGGATTTTGGGCGGAGGTGGGAGTTTCACCCTGGGCAGGGACAGGTAAGGGTGTGAATGGTTCGGTTCGATTCGGTTTTTCGAGAAAACCGAACCGAACCGAACCGAACCATTAAGAGTGCCCCTTCGAACCGAACCGAAAACTCGATTTGGTTCCGTTTGGTTCGGTTTGGTTCGGATCGATTTTCGGTTTCAAGTTCATTAAGCAAAGAGAGAGAGGAGAGAGGAGAGAGGAGAGAGAGGGAAAAATAGCCCTAAACCGAAGTGTTTATTTTAGTTCAGTTCGATCCGAACCGAATTGAAAAGAAAAATTGGTTTATTTTGATGATCTGAACCGAAATCGAAACCGAACCGAAGTGCACAAAATTTTCGGTTCGGCTCGGTTAAGTTCGGTTCGTATCTCGGTTTGGTTTTGACACCCCTAGGGACGGGACTTCCGGGAGGCCAGGTGTTTCGGGCTTGGGGATCTCCGGCAGCGATGTGTCGAGGAGATGGCATGCTCGGACTGAGTTGGCACCGCCGCTTAGGAGAGAGAGTGCGAAGACTAGGAGGGCGCATTTGACAAGGGATAATTGGTTTGCCATTGGTTCAAGTTGCTATCCTTTGAGAAGGGTACGAGAATGATCGTTTGAGGGCGTGAGTGTAGCTCTGAAGTGCAAAATTCGCACTGTTTTATAGTCGAAGGACGTGGAGATTCGAGAGGATCTAGGACATGGGGTGATCTGAAGACTTGAGATTGTCCAACTTCCTATCTGTCTTTGCTTCCACAAGTTCAAAAGATCCAATCAAACACCTCCAAGTCTTGTTGCCAAATATGGATTAGATCACTGAATATGTCATCAAGTAGGTGCAACGTATGATCGTTATTCTTTTTCTTGAACGGGCAATCACGTCCTCTACGATTAGGCAGCTCTCTTTCTATCGGCAAAAGTAGACAATTCAGAAGGTAAGTTTCTGATACATTGGTTCAATCACTAAGGCTAGAACGTGGCTCGCTATGCTAAGTTCCTGGCCACGTCTCAACTTTATCGAGGAGGTATCTAAAGCAGTTGTGGCGGGTTCATGTTCCTAAATAAGGACATAGGTTGATTAACTATCAATGCGAGCAATGTCACATGTTGAAATTGCATTAGCCATATACATAACGATACACGGTACTTTTGAAGATGTTGCAGGGATGTAGCTTCGTCCAGCTACTTCAGGGGTTGTCAATTCTTTTCACTATTGAGGATCATGCCGGAACGAGGCACCAATAGCTAACTTTACCAATCGGATGCAGGAACGAGACACTATCTAAATTTACCAATCAACGGGAGTATTAACATTTGGATGAACAAATCTAAGGATGGTTCATATAGCCAGGTTGCAAGATATGTCATGGGATTGCTGCTACAAATCTATACTACCATAGAGGGGGAAGCAAATACTGTTTAGGAGCTATAACCAGGCGCTCGATCATTTGCCCTTATTTCTTCTTCCTAAATAAGCAAGAAAGTTGTAAGATCTTCTTGCTTGATTTCATTTCATAATTTATACCGCATTTCAAAAGTTACTCGGAAAGTGTGATTTTATTCTTTTGGATGCCGATGTGGGACTCCGTACCCACATTAATACATTAGAGATCGCACAACGGAACTTTGCTGAGTTCTTGCTTCTTACATCTTGTCCATGCTACAAGATCGTTGCGGAAACTTTGCCATCATCTTCAAAGAAGATCCTAATTCAACTTCCCCCAATGTAGATAGAACAAGGGCCAGATCTTTGAAACCTTTGCTTCTAAATTTTGTGTGAGCAAATTGGAGGGAAAAGTGTCGGAAAAGTGTCAGAAAAACCCTAAATATTTGCATTGGTGCCAATTGAGTCATAAATTAATTTTTTATGTCAATTGAGTCCTAAATCTTTTGTCTTTATATCAATTTAATCCTTCCGACTAATTTTGACCGGATATTATTGACGTGGACATTAGTCGGCCGGTGGCCAGCTACCAGCGCTGATGTGAACAATTTTTAATAATATTTTAATTTTAATTTTTTTTATTCATTCTTTTTCTTTTTATTTTTTTTCTCCCCTCTCTCCTTCCTCTAGTCGGTTGCTAGACAGGGGATTGGCCAAAGGCTAGAGGCTAGCAAGGCTTGCCCTTGTTGGATGGCCGTGAGGGCAGCCTCATGCCGGGATGACAAGGCTCTAACCCTTAACATGACTAGGCGAGGTTCACCTTCGTCGTCACTGGTGACGCCCTCGCCAATGGTAGGCATGGCTTGCCGGCCTTTGGCATCGGCGACCGGCTGGACGAAGGAGGGGGAGGAAAAAAAGAAAAATAAAAGAAAAAAATAAGTAAAAGTTCAAAAAATTATTAAAAGTTGTTCACGTTAGCACTGACCGGCGTCCACGTCAGCAAAATCCGGTCAAAATTAGCCGGAAGGACTTAATTGGCACTATATTAAAAGGTTTAGGAATAAATTGAGACCAAAAAAAGATTTAAAACTAAATTGGCACAAATGCAAAATGTTTAGAACTTTTCTGACACTTTTCCCACTTTTCCTGCAACGATGGAAGCGAAGCTAACAGTTTTTGGCTCTTTGATTGTAACTTGCCATGCAAAAATGACGAATTTCGTGTTGTGCATCGACTTGATTTTTCCATCTCTAAGCAGAACCTTCGAAGTTTAAGCAGGTATTTAATCAAGGAAAGTTGAGACCCACCAAAATTTACAGAATATCATGCTTTTCTGCTACATTAAGGCACAATTCAAGTTTCAGATTCATTTGAAACTTCAATTTCTCATACATAATCGTATGGTCACAGACAATACATAAGAGCATTTACCAATGCCATTCCAGCAGAGCCTGGCATTATTAACAAATGAAAGTTCCTTGACCAACCATATTAACTTAGAATTGCAGTTTATCATACAGGTAAAGGACACGTGAAGAGTAAGACTCAGCTCCAAAATGAGCGACCAGTGACTGCAATCGTGTCCTTGTTTCCTCTCGAAATGGTTTTATAGTAATCCAGTGTCCATTTCTCAAACGAGCAATCGACGAAATCATAGTAGCCGCCATGGAGCGAGAGGTTTCCCCTCATCACCTGTTCTTCTATCCATGGATAAGTGAGCAGATTTAGCAACGAGCGATTCACTGATTCCTGCACTCAGAAGCAGTTTCGAGGCATTAGACCAATGCCGATTGTGATTTCAAAGTGTTATCTTATACAAATCAAATCCAGTTATTACGAGTTGTCTCCTACCTTTTCACAGTGCCTGCACTGCTGGTCTAAACTGAGGTGAGAAGCAGCTTCCTTGGTGCTTAGTCTAGCATTTTTCCCAACTATAACCCAACTTCTGATGAAGCTACTGGAAGGAGATATATTGTATGAGAACATAGAATGAATAGGTAAAGCTGACTAGCTGCAACTGAAGGAGAATTAGAATATTTTTTAACACCACAACCTTGAATTATCTCCATCTGTATTCTCCATGCTCATCAGTGCACGAATGCCCCCGCAACAGCTGTGGCCAATTACTAGTATATTTTTCACCTGTGCAAAGAAACTATTATTTGCCAAATCTAAATTACAAGACCAGGAAAAAAATAAAAACTAAATGCACTAGTAGAGTGTATTATCCTTACAATCCCTGAACTATATCAGGTTCAATCACAATCTCATGAAACTTTTCGCCTAAGATACAGTCATGCAATTTCAACATTTCGCCTGTATCTTCACCACATATAGAAAAAGAAACAAAGTATCAGCATTATCACTGCCACCGCACATCATTCTCTTCCCAGTTTTATAACACTCAAAGTTCTTCTATGGGAAAATTTTCCTCAATGAGATACATTTTCCCTGAAAGTCCTCAAAGTTCTATCAAGAGCTTCACAAGTAAACAGTACCGAAATTTTAGGTGAAATTTCCCACTTAAATCTACAACAAGGGAAAGCGACTTAATGGTACAATTTTAACTATGATCTTTCACAATATGTACCAGAATAATGAAGGCAAGCATGCCATTAGGTTGAATTACTTACTTTAAGGGAATTTACAGCAAATTCTAGCGCGGCATTGGTTTCTGATGGTCCGTTCTGCACACATAAGGGAAAAAGAGGAAGGAAGCATAAATTATGGTATTTTTTACCACTAAGTAGCCGACCTGATGCCTCCCATACCACACCAAAATCTTCATATTCAAGTCATCAAACAGTATAATAAGTTTTTCAAAAAAAAAAAAGAGAAGGAGAAAACCTGAAACAAAGAAAAACCATTGCAAAATGCCAAGTAAGCACCTCAAATGGCGGCACAAGATTTGCCACATTCCGAACCGTGAAGGCTTCCCCAGGTTCCAATCCTAGGATGACAGAGGGACAAACCCTGGAATCTGCACAAGCAATCACCATGAACTGTTGTTTGAAAGGGTTAGTTCAAGAGATATGTACCTCTTATTCTTAAAGCAAGATATCTGAAGCAAAAAGTTGACGACAAATACATCGAATTGTTGAGCAAGGAAAACACACACAAAAAGTGGATGTCTATATATACATTTAAAGAAATATAGCTATGCTATACCTCAGGTGCTTGACTATTGGCAAGACGGTGATAGAGCTCTAAATTTTCCCTGCTTGCACAAAAAAAGATATGCCTAAGCCTCACTGCTCATCATAAGGCATTAAATTTCAGTGGTCAATACAAGTAAAAAGTAGTTAAGTAAGAAGCTCTTACAAGTATTTCTTCTCTTTAAAAGTCAGAAACCGTTGCTTCATCCCATTGAACGAGTCATATCCTTCTGTTTGTTCTGCAGTCTTGTATTCATCTTTCCTAATTCCCTGCATCAGTCCTGGAGTCTCCTTTGATGCATTCCTTCTTAAACCCTGCTTCTTCCTGCAAACAACCAAGCAAAACATGTGCAGAGGCGAAAACATATGTATCAGTACGTTGCAGCCAAAGATCTGGTAAGGCATGGGAACCAACAAAAAAGAAGCATTCTTATCTCTTAGGATCAACCCTGAATGTTGCATTGTAGTCGTACGTAATCATAAATGTACAACATCTCCTAAAAATAAACCACCAAATAATAAAAATTAGAAAACTTTCTACTATGTGATAAATGTGCCATTCACGAACATGCAGACGACATTTTCACTCACATTACATGAATCTTAGGAGTGGGGCAGAAGATTTAAGAACTTCTAGTTAGGGACAATAAGCTTCTTAGACAGATAGAAATCGATGGTATCACAAAATCAATATGGTCAAAGCTTCAATAGGCATGTGAGTGTTGTATTAATTTCATATTTCCAGAAACTGGCAAAAGGCAGGTCATATGAATGTGGCAATCTGCAACGAAGGAGGCTGAGACATTCCCTTGTCGTGTAGCCAGTCAAGAGAGAAAAAACGCAAGCAACAAGAAGTTGCTGGTTAAGAGTGGTTACCAATGTACTACTTGCTCCTTCCATTGAATCCAAAAATAAAGAGCGGAGAGTCTTGTTATGTTGATGAAGAGTGGTTCAACAGGGGAGAGAGTGAGAAAGCACAAGGAGGAGCTGTAATACGGACTACGTATCATCATATGGTCTATTTAAAGTCTCTATAGGAAAAAAGGCGCCTAACCAAATTGCTGACGCCAAATAGTTGTTGCATCAACAACTGGACAGGAAGTCCATAGTTAGGCACAGCAGTAATGCGACCGGTATTCAATAGACCTCAAATCATGAAAATTCATATTCACACAAAGTTCGGATTTTTCGCTATACAGAGTTGTTTGTGCCTAAATGCTTCCGACATACCAAAACGACATTGTCTATGTCACAACACATTTTACGACCTACTAATCCAACATGTTCAACTACCTTAATCAACATTGCTCACAAAATTAACAAAAGTGAGAGCTCCAACAAGCATAGACTATCGATGCATATGGAGATAGCACTAGCAGCAGCCAATTCACCACATAAACAAAGCTTTCAGCAGAAAAAACCAAATACAGCACTGAATTACCTGGAAGAAGATCCTAATTTTAAATGGGTCTGCTCAGTTTCCCTTACTTTGAGCTTAATAGCAGAGATCTGCATCAACAACAACAAACAGGAGATTAAAAAAATCAAGCACAGACTGGATATATCTCAGACTCAAAGCGCGAAAGATTGAGAGATAGAGAACCCACCCGGGTCGTTTCAAGTGGTGATCCTCTGCAAGATTCAGAGGGGGGAGAAACGAAACTCGGTGCAAGATTCGCCATTTCCTCCGGCGCCGAGCTATGAAAACAGGCGTTGCAAATCCCGACCAGGGGCGGTCAGAGAAAGCAGAGAATGATCGGCAACAGCTGGCGGGACTTCAGATCTGTCCGGGATAATAAACAAGTTCGAGCAAGTGGTTAGGCGGTTGGTGGGATCAACGGACACTTGTCCCATCTCCAAGAAAGACGGAGAAACCAAGGTCCTGCTGTCGGCAAAGTGTTTGATTTTATGAGTAGCCGATGGTTAGGCTTTTGTGCTTATGAATTCATTACTGTTTTGGCTCAAGGTCGCTCTCGTTTAATTCTCCGAGAAAAACCAAGCGCGTGTTCCTTTGTCGTTCAATCGATGGGGTGTAGGCGAGAGCAATTACTTTTCTGCTTGACCTCGGGCTCAATCAACCCGGTCTCTTTGGGCCTAGCGAGTATCACAAAAAGCCCGACCCGAACCGCTCGTCCATCCGCACCCAATACGGGTGATTAATTTCGGGGTGAATAGATTTCCACCCTCAAGCTGGAAACGGGACCGGGCAGGAACGATTCTTTGTTTGTGAAACCGAAAATCGACCCATCTGCTCTTGGAACCGATGATTTCTTCTTATTTTTTCGGTTTTTTCTATTTCTTGTGAGAGTTTCCTCAACATTTAAAAATAAAATTACTAATTAGGAATTATTTGTATACAACCCTACTGATAAAGGGATTGGAGAATGAATATGCTAGTATCATAAGTGTAGGTTTCGATTTCCGTGCTTTGCAAAAATGCAAAGCGGAAGTCAAAAAAAAAAAGAAAGTAGGATTAGAGAGGATGGATAAGGTTTAGAAAATTTGAAATTGAAAATCGGTTCGGCTGTTCAAGAAATCATCTAGAACCGTTGGTCCAGTTTGGTTTCCAAATTGAATAGAGGCCAATGCACACCTATCACCGCAACAGACCCGGATGGTGGCCCCGAGCCCCCGACAAATGGAACCGGGTCCGATGTTTCCAAAAGCCTAACGCGAACGCTGCAAAAGGTGGGGACAGCTCGCAAGTCGCACGATAAACGAGCGTGGGGGCGCGAGGAATCAGGGTTTTACAAACAACCTCGGCCACCCTCTCTCCGTGCGCTAAAACCCCTCACCGTCTCCTCTTTCACCTCTCTCTCTCTCCCAATTTCTTGCGGTAGCTTCTCGACTCTCCCCGCATGCATTTCTGAACTAGCTCAGCTGGTTGTTTGGCTTCAAGTCGTCGTCGATTCGGAGTCATGGCTGCGAGGGCTTCAAGGAAGCTCATTTCTGATTATATCACCAAGAGGGCGATTTTGAGTTCCGCCGGGAGCTGCCGGCATTGCTCTTCCGCTGCCGAATCTTCTCCAAAAATCCCGCATTTCTCCAAGAAAGTGAGCTCAAAGTTCTCTCTTTTTGATTCTTTGTCCTGGGTCAAATTTGTGTAAAAAAGGCTTGCTTTTTAGCATTACCCTGATCAAACTTTCATTTTGGGCGACTGAGTCAAGTATTTGCTCTAGGATTCTTGTGTTTAATTTGTTGGCCTCCGGGTCAAAAATGGCGATTACGACTTAGCATTGTGATTTTTAAAAGTTGAAACTTGGCTGCTGAATCTGGGTTTCATAGTTCAAAATTGGTCACCGATCTTATGGTTAGGCCTCTTTGTGATTTTATTGGCATTGGAAGAACTAATTATTACTCGGAAAGTAAGAATTGGCCAAAGACGGATGGATTTAGGACCGGAGACAATAGATATCTAGAAGGGATTAAACGGAAGTCGTGCGAACACGGACATAGTGATTCCGATGCAAGTGCAAGTTGAGTTCTGTTAGCATGAGTTAAAGCTAAACCTAAGTTATTGATAGAATCTGCCAACCTGTAATTTTGACGTCATTTGGTTTTTCGAATGCTGGTTTTTTAATGTTCTTCTGTCACTATCTGTGCATGATCCGTTAAGGAATTTGAGATGTCGGTGGGCATTGGACTGCTCTTACCAAAGTAGGTTTTTTTTTTTTTTTTTTTTTGGTAAAGTCTCTTACCAAAGTAGGTTTGTCTAGGGATAGTTTAAGCTTTTGTCATATTTCCATTTTCTTGAAATTAATTTCAAATTTCTTCTCTAAGGAAAGTAATTCTGTGTTTGGCATAGTCTGGAAACTAGAGATAGGTTACTCTAATTTAGCCTCTTCTGTGCTAAATTTTCTCTGTTGAGTAGTTTTCTGAACTTATTTTTTTTTTTTTGGTAAAGGTAAGAGAATTTTCTGAACTTATTGTTTCCTGTAGGAGATGAGAAGTTGATTATTGTCTCGCGACGCCAGTGCCATACAAATACCAATCAAAATGCTTCTCTCTAACATAGAACTTAATATGTTTTTATGTCAAGTGCAATTTGCCTGTTTAATTCAGCATGTTTAAACGTCGGAAGTTATTCAGTTCCATTGGATTATTACTTTTCCAAAGATCGTGCTCAAGCTTTAATTTGTCAGACCACATATTATTCTCATTGCAACTTTAAAGGCATTTATGACTTTGACTTGTAAAATTGGTCTCAAAACAATTGTAGGGGAGATTGCTGACAGGAGCCACTATAGGCCTGGTTATAGCCGGTGGAGCTTATGTGAGTACTGTAGATGAAGCAACTTTCTGGTACCTGTCGTTCTTTAGATATATTTTGAACATCTCTTCATTTTTGGCGATGAGATTTACCTTTACGTCGTTTCAATTTCCAGTGGATGGCTGTTCTCAGCAACCAAACTAGTGAATCCGTTCTTTGCTCTTCTAGATGCTGAGTTTGCCCATAAACTAGCTGTAACAGCTGCTTCTCGTGGCTGGGTTCCTAGGGAGAAGCGGCCTGATCCGGCAAATTTAGGGCTGGAAGTTTGGGGAAGGAAGTTCTCCAATCCCATAGGCCTTGCTGCTGGCTTCGATAAAAATGCTGAGGCTGTTGAGGGTTTACTAGGGATGGGCTTTGGATTTGTAGAGGTGGGCTCTGTCACGCCAGTACCACAGGAGGGTAATCCAAAGCCGCGCATCTTCAGATTGCGCGAAGAAGGGTGAGAATTAATTCATTTTCTCATTGTCAATTTGATAATGATGTTGCTGTGTTAATTTAGGCTATTAAGTCATCTTCTACATAAAATTCCCGTGTAATTAAAGGGTGAATGCCTTGTAAGCAGCACGGAGTTTCTTAATATGATTGTGTAAACATTTCAGCCTTGCCTTTGTTTCTTTGAGGATAGTTATACCTTCCTTTTTTATTTATGAACAGTGCTATCATAAATCGCTGTGGCTTCAACAGCGAAGGCATAGTTGCAGTTGCTAAGCGACTGGGTGCCCAGCATGGTAAAAGAAAGTTGGATGAGACCTCAAGCACATCCTCTTCATCCAGTGAGGAAGTAAAACATGGAGGAAAAGCTGGTCCTGGTATTCTTGGTGTAAATCTTGGGAAAAATAAGACAAGTGAAGATGCTGCTGCAGATTACGTGCAGGGGGTCCATACATTATCGCAGTATGCTGATTACTTGGTAGATAATTTGTTATGCTTCAAGAGAACTTTCGTTTGTGCAAGTTGCATTAGTTCTGGCCTGCAGTACTACTAGCTGGCCTTGCTTGATGTGGTGATTAATAAGAAACTCTTAACTATACTGAGAATGCATCCATAAATCATGGTGACCTGGAATTTGAGTCAATCTTGATCTTCTAGGAACCATTGTTTTGACCATTCACATGCCGTTTGTTTGCAGGTTATTAATGTTTCATCACCAAATACTCCGGGATTGCGCATGCTCCAGGGAAGAAAGCAGTTAAAAGACCTTGTTAAGAAGGTACAAGTAGTCTGAGTTTACTCTAAAATAGCATTATTAGATGCAGGTCTTGTTAATATCATATTTCTTAAGATTCAAGCTGCTCGTGATGAAATGCAATGGGGTGAGGAGGGTCCCCCTCCTTTACTTGTTAAAATTGCTCCTGACTTGTCTCGAGAAGACCTTGAGGACATTGCAGCGGTATGCAGTTTTGTCCTACTGTTTAACGTGCTTTTTCTTATTTCTTTCATTTAACGTTCTTAATGTCTTTTTGCTCTTCATTACAGGTAGCTCTTGCTCTCCGCCTGGATGGATTGGTAAAATTTCCTTTCTGGGCTTTCCAATCATCTTTTCTAGTTAGATGTGGGTTGGTTGAATAAAATAACCTCACTTGAATATAATCTTAGGAAGTCTCTTTATAGTTGTTGACTGTCAATTACTTCATGCACAGCTGTAGCAGAAATATGGAATCAATTGAATATAAAGAATCAAATCGGAAAAGTATGCTTTGCTCTAACATAAATTTAGATCGGACAGCCACCTATGACTCAGAACAGTTAGAAGTTTCTACCATGAAATTTTTTTTTTGTGCTTCCCGCATGACACATTGAGTGGTTGGAGCCAATAGCAATGTTCTTTACCAATAAAACTGCCAGCTACCAAATGGCTATCATTTCATGACTTCTTATATCTGTCACACTTTACAGGAGGGCAATAATGGATGCCTGATAGATTCTTGCAGTGCTTAGCCAGGAAAGATATGTTGAGGACGTTTTTGTTCCAACTATATCTCCTTGTAACAAGTTTCAGTCCTCAAACTATTCATCAATCTGGGGCATTGCCTTTCCCTACTAGTCTTCACATTTTGGAAGAAGAAACTGTCCTGAAAATTTTCAGTCATGCTATACTTGAACCCCTATTTTAACTACACATGATTATTATGCATGTCTACAAAATGTTCTCTTGTAGTGCTGTCTTGTCAATATAGTATGCGTTGAGTAACTGCTGTCGGACAGTGTTATTTTTTCTTGTTGCTATGCCATTTTGAAAGACCTTGTTTAATTTGTCTAGATTAAACTACACTTCTATTTTTTTTCTCTAGATCATATCAAATACAACCATCTCTCGACCAGATCCTGTGAACAAAAATCCAGTGTCTGAGGAGGCAGGTGGTTTGAGTGGCAAACCTCTCTTTAACTTGTCTACCAGAGTCTTGAAGGAGATGTACATTTTAACACGGGTATGCTGGACTCTCATCTCTTGTGTGGCTTATTTTATCGATGCTGCTTGATCGTTTGAGAATATGGATTTATTCATGGTTCGCATGATTGGAATGGGCGGTTTTGGCTTAAGTAGGAATTAATCAGATGCCCCCACCATTATAGTCGTAAAGGATAAAAAATTACTTTTTGGTAGGTTTTGGGCTCTAGGTATTGTTAAGAATGCAAAAGTGATCTTTTTACTTGTGGCTAAAAGATACGTGCCTTTTAAACAATTACATATGGCAAGGAGGATGCCAATTTCCAGTGCACTGTACGATGGCCCTTTGTATGTATCGTATTGTGCATGGACAACTTGCTGTGGTCTTATTTCTTGCAAATTTGCTTAAACTGTTATTTATAATTTTCCAGGGAAAAATACCTCTAATAGGCTGTGGGGGTATAAGCAGGTAAAAAGCTCCTTTGGCATCATGTTGTCAGAACTATTGCCAGCATTCTCGTTTCTTTCCTAATTTTGTTTTTCCCTAATCAGTGGTGAAGATGCATACAAGAAAATAAGAGCTGGCGCTTCTCTTCTTCAGCTTTACACAGCATTTGCTTATGGGGGTCCTGCCCTAATTCCACAAATGAAGGTCTGTTTTTTGGGCTATTTCTTTTACATGAGATTCTTAAGCATTCACATCTTATCTATTTAGATTCATCATTTTTCTAATTTCTATCCATTTTTGCTGTCCACCTCGATATGCTTTTATCTTCACCCAGGCTGAATTGTCGGAGTGCTTGGAAAGGGATGGTTTCAAGTCTATACTCGAAGCAGTAGGTGCAGATTGCAGATGATTAATTTGAGGCTCGTATCATCAGGCTTTGAGACAATGCTCGTTAGAAAGAGTTAGACCTTTTTTGTCCATGGGTTGGTCATTTAATCTTTGTGTTTTATATAAATCTGGAGCTTTTTCTAATTATTCGCTCCATTTTTCCCCTTTGATTCCTCTGAGGATTTGTATGGTGATTGGGACTCTGGGAGTTTTGTGTATTTATACCATCCCATGTATGCGACATCGTCAAAATTCTTCGAAGTATTTCAGTTTTATTGAGTGAAGGGCAAACAATGCTTCATTTCTTGGCTTTGCGGGGCTTGCGTGGTTTGATTCTCTTAATTCGGTAGCTGCATGTGTAATTTGCAGCGATTTTCACAATTTCGGAGGCACTGCGCAAAGTGGCCATGCTATTCTTTTTGGGCATTGGGATAAAAAAGTTAATATGTACCAGCAGGCAGAAACATGCATGCTCAAGTTACTTGCATTAACCGGCATTTTCTTGCCGATTGATATAACAATCGCTTATCAAGAAGTAAAGGGACAGAAAGTTTGAAAGAAGGTACTATTGAGTTATTGGTTCATCTCATCACATATGGACTGAGTCCGTGCACCGAATAATGCTAGAAATAGTATGATTTTCACTAAAATTTGTTTACTGAGGGATTGTGCTAGATCTTATTATTAGAAGTTTGAGCAAGTGAAACCCATGAGCAAAGTGATTGGTTCATTTGAATACACCGTATGACATTGCCAAATCACTTTTTTAATCAAAGGTCCCGTGAAATACTCTTAGTTGTTTTTAGCATCTCTCTTTCGCCGAACACCATCACAAATCTTGTTGAATTAAATAATGGGGTCTACCAATAAGTAGACGAATTTCTCTAGTGACTTTACAATGGAATTGACTGGCTTGTACAATGGCTTTTTTTTCGTGCTCTATCTAAATTTATGGACTTGGAAAAATCAATTCATGTCATTGGATTTGATCAAGTCACCCAATTTATAAAAAGAAAAAAAAAGAAAGTTTTAGTTTATGTAAAGTTATATCCTCTCTAAGACGAATGATTTGCCCTTGTTCTTATTCATCTCAGATTCATTCCCCGAGTCAAATTAAAAACCACACAAACGGTCTTGTAATTCTCCACTTGCCTCATCAAGCGGAAACATAGCAGCTTTTCCCGCTAAAGACCAGGTCTCTTTATGTCGCAAGAAACATATTAACCATCACCCACATCACCAATCTCTCCCCTGTCAAGGCCAACAATAGTCACTTCCCTATTTCCATTTTGCAAGCTCCATCGCCTCGAAGCCACGACCGACCACCATGGATGAGGAGTATGACGTGATTGTTCTCGGGACAGGTCTCAAGGAATGCATTCTCAGTGGCCTCCTCTCTGTTGATGGTCTCAAGGTATGTAATGTCAAGTTGAGATCTTTATCTGTTGTGGTAGTTGATCAATTGAACGAAGCAAAATCTGTTATTAAAAGTTCAACTTTTACAATTTTCTGGAATAAATTTGATTTGCTTTTAGATATTTTATGGACGTTTTGCATTGATCTTATGGTATCTGATATGTAGTTCACTGAGTTTTGTTGATCAAAACAGGTCCTACACATGGACAAGAATGACTACTATGGAGGCGAATCAACCTCGCTCAATCTTAACCAGGTGAAGCTTTTAGCCTGTATTGAAACAAAAATTGAGACTGCTTTGGCAATTTCATAAATTGATGTCAAGTCTTTTTCTACTGCAAATAGCTCTGGAAACGTTTCAGGGGAAGTGACAAGCCTCCAGAAAGTTTGGGACCAAGCAAAGAATACAATGTTGATATGATTCCTAAGGTAGTGACAACATACAATCTCGTTAAGTGTTTTTGTTTATCTCCGCTCAAATGCCAGTGGTCCCTGTTGGAAACGTTGGAATTGCATCATCAAAGCACAATCCTTTTTCTGTATCTTTATAATATATATTTCATCCATCGGTTTCAAGTTTTTTTTAATGCACTGCATTGTTACAATGATAATTTTTTTTTCTTACGTGCTTTTTCCAGTTCACAATGGCTAATGGTGCTATGGTGCGCGTTCTCATTCATACGGATGTCACAAAGTATCTGAACTTCAAGGTGGTGGATGGTAGCTTTGTGTATAACAAAGGAAAGGTACAAAAAATGTGCCTTCATATTGCAATTTTCATTCTTTCTAGTAAAAAATCTCTTAAATTTGAGAAGTCATAAGGAGCACTATTCATGGTCTGAAGTGAGTTTAATGCAAGGCCATCTTGCCTCTAGATTTATAAAGTTCCAGCCACTGATGTTGAAGCACTGAAATCGCCTCTGATGGGGCTTTTTGAGAAGCGACGAGCACGAAAGTTCTTCATTTATGTCCAAGACTTCGAAGAAAATGATCCGAAATCTCATGAAGGTTTGGACCTGAACAAAGTTACAGCAAGGGAAGTTATCTCGTATGCTCCTCGCACTTTTCTGTTGCATGAGAATTTGAAATTTGAAATTTTCATGCATCCATAGGTATAATTGTATAATCTCTCTCTCTCTCTCTCTCTCTCTCTCTCTCTCTCTCTCTCTCTCCTTTTCTTTTGGCAGCAAGTATGGGCTAGAAGACGACACGATTGATTTTATCGGTCATGCCTTGGCACTTCATATTGATGACAGTTATTTGGATAAGCCTGCCATGGATTTTGTGAAGAGAATGAAGGTTCAACTTTTCCTCCACCATCTTCCTAGCGATTCCTTATATAAAAGACTCTTCTAATTTTTTCTATGCTTGATTGAGTTACAAATGGGACTGTCATCTGCAAAATGAAGCAGATCTCTCAGGCATTTTCAGTTAATATCAGGCCATAGACACAAATCTGGTATATTGCCTTATTGTTTGACTGATGACGTGAAGAGTGATGCATTGAAATTATCCAAATAAGCTGACAAACACCAGATGATTGGGGGACTGAACAAACATTGTATTATGGCCAAGGATTTTGCTAAGCTTCATCAGAAGATAAGAGCTTCATCTGTACAAAGAAAATAATTAGTGCACTCTGCCATTTGTAGATTTTATAGCCATCTCTTCGTAGTACGAATGGGACTGCCTTCTGCAAAATGAAGCATCTCTCTTAGGCATTTTAGTTGATATTGATAGGGTGAAAGATCCAAATCTGGTATATTGACCTATAGTTTGACTGATGACATAAAGAGTGATGCATTGAAAAATTAAAAATACACCGACAAACACCAGATGATTGGGGGAGTGGACAAACATTGTATTATGGCTGAGGATTTCGGGAAACTTCATCAGAAGATAAGAGCTTCATCTGTTCAAAGAAAACAATTAGCGCTCTCTGCCATTTGTAGATATTCTTGCTATCTCTTCTTAAATGCTGCTGATTAATAAAAACTGTTGGCCATAGCCATATGATGGTAATCAGCGCCCTTTGCTACTTGTCATCTAAAGCTCTATGCAGAGTCTTTGGCACGTTTTCAAGGAGGTTCTCCTTATATCTATCCTATGTATGGACTTGGAGAATTGCCTCAGGTTTGTCCTCAACCTTATTGCTCTTTCATGCATCAAAACAAAGTATAAAGTGCTTTGCAGTGACAAACATGCTCCATTGCCAGGCATTTGCACGTCTTAGTGCAGTTTATGGTGGAACTTACATGCTTAACAAACCTCAGTGTAAGGTCAGTAAGTGGATATATGTTTATACGAAGTAAGTTTGAACTTTTCTGAGTGAAGTGCATTGTCACAGTAAAGTTAAGATCCCGTTTGTACAATGTGAATTGACAGGTAGAGTTCAATGCGAGTGGGAAAGTCATCGGTGTCAGTTCTGCAGGAGAAACTGCTAAGTGCAAGAAAGTTGTTTGTGATCCATCGTATTTGCCTGGTAAGGTAAGCTCTCACATTAAGTCAAGTAGAATAAAAAGCAGAATTTTGGCATAGAAGGTCTCCTGGTAAGAAGGCATTATTGCAGCTCTGTGATCATATTGATTATGTGCCTTTTGCCTTTGGCTTGACTTCATAGGTCAGGAAGGTCGGAAAAGTCGCTCGTGCTATATGCATAATGAGCCATCCAATCCCGGATACCAATGATTCTCACTCAGCTCAAGTCATTTTGCCGCAGAAGCAACTTGGTCGTAAATCAGACATGTACGTCTTCTTTACATGTTGTAAAAAATAATTGTCACTGGATCCCTTGGGATATGGATTAAAGTTATAGAAGACCTCCTAACCTTGCTTGTAAGTTATATAAGAGTTCTCTGTCTTGCTTTGCATGTTTGCCTGCAGACTCATGGTTCACAGCAGATACATTCTAGCCCAGACAAAAGCATAATATACATGTCTGACCAGAATTATGGTAGGAATATGAAATGCCTACACCATCTGAACATATAACTGGATTGGTTTGAGATGGCCTCCACAATAATGGCATCCTTTATCATGTGGAGGCCATAAAACTTTTGGCAGGAAAAGCATGGCGTAGAGAACCAGTACCCTGTTTGTGTGCTCCTAGATTTAATTCGATTAAATGTTTATTACATGAGAATCGACTTCCAAATAGATAGATAGAAGTTTATGACGTGTGTTTCAACTTGCAACTTTCTTTCAGGTACCTGTTCTGCTGCTCCTATGCTCACAATGTAGCTCCAAAAGGAAAATACATAGCTTTTGTGACTGCTGAAGCAGAAACCGATAACCCTCAACAAGAACTAAAACCCGGTATCGAGTTACTTGGTCCCGTGGATGAAATATTCTTTGATATATACGATCGATATGTGCCCACAAACAACCATGAAGTTGACAACTGCTTTATATCAACTGTGAGTGGATTTTCCCGTCTCCTTCTTTAAGCATTTTTACTTTGGGTGAATTTTTATGCTTCCAATTAAGTTATTTCATAAGAGAGCACAAATTTAAGTTCAGAATGAAACACATTTTAGCTCTACCCATACCAGGTCCTTCATTTATTCTGATCAAAAGGAGATTTAGAAATCAAGATTTCTAAGCTTGGGAAAGTTTTTAGAGTTTCTATAGATCTAACAAGCAGTTGCCTTCTTTCGCCAGGGACACTGATTCCCAAACTGGTCATTTCAGTTGTAGAATTGGTACATCTTCTGAGTATAAAATAGCTTGGAACTGAAACTTGGTGCATGTTCCACATACCTAGCAATTCAATGGGTAGAAGTAAATAGCTCTCTTGGACGGACAGTTTTTACTGATATTGACTGCATCGAAAGTCTTGCTTTGGCTTTGCGTTATGCAGTTGTTAGATATTTCACTGACCGGCCGAAATTTTGCAGAGTTATGATGCATCTACACATTTTGAGAACACGGTGACAGATGTGCTTGCGATGTACAGTAGAATTACTGGAAAGGTAACTCGACTTTATACTTTTCTCACTTGTTAGTAAAAAGCTGTAAGAACTAGGATAATATAGAGTAGTACAACATTGTCCCTATTAAGGGAAGAAACAAACGCATCTGAAAGCAGCACAGGTTTCTCTCTTTTTGGCATATAGAGCTAGATGGTGCAAAACTGCACAGCCATGGTGATTATACATATCCTAGCAAGTGTATGTAATTAACAAGTTATTAATGACAAAAAATGCTGTCAAGAGAGGATTAATCATCTTATACTTCGATAACGCTGGTGCTTCGACATTGCAGGTTCTCAATCTTTCCGTTGACCTGAATGCTGCAAGTGCTGCCACAGAGCAATGAGTTTCTTGAAATGCCACCTTTGCTACGGCTACCCTGCACGGTGACCTGAACTTTTGCTGCACATGGCAATGTTTTTGGTTCCTCTTATCCGTTCATCTTATAATTCACTAAAATTTGATATTCAGAAGCACATTTATCTCAGATTGTTATTTCACTACAATGTTTCTACACAACCACTCAGAAAGAGCAACATCATTAGCTGAGATACGACATTTTGATTCTAAAGTAGCGGCCCCTTGTGTCCACGAGTAAAAGCACAGAAAACAGTGGAGGTCCTTCCAATGCACACATCTTACTAAGGTGCATTTGGTTAAATCAGCTAGCGCATATTCCAAAATTTCGTCTGGCGTGGGTGCTCAAAATATCTAAGGTGAATATGCAGAGACATTTCAGAAAACCAAAGAAAGGCAAAGAGGGAACAATTTGATATTCAAGATTCAGAAGTATAAAGATAAAAATTGAGAATGGCTATATCCCAATGTCGATTTAATCATCTTCGCACATGTTCACTCAAGATGACAGGTCCAGAACATAATGCTCCAGGATGAACTCCGAAAATTTGAATACATGTATCAAGGCACGAAGGTTTCTTTTTCCACAACAATTAAAGCGCTTTTTACCGTTTTATACTAATCTGGAAAAGAAATCTTCTATTCTAATGGATTCGGGTCCACAACCGTGGAAGAGTAGAAAAGTGAAATTTCTAAGGCACAACGATGATACAGTACAGCCTTCTTAATTCTAACAGCACTAGTACGCTAAACACGACAACACCCCCATGATGTCTTAAATTAATTTTAAGACTATCTACTAAGTTTTTATGCTTAATTACGAGGTCCCGTTGCAATGTCGTGCTGTAGAAGAGTAGTGCTAAAACTGGGTCAATCAGTGTAAGAGAAGAAACTAATCCGCATTGCTAAAGCCCCAAGTTGAATACAGTGCCAGGAATTCAAGGCCTTTACAAAGACTATAGTTAAACGTAGGGGGTGAGAGAATCAACTCTTGTTCTGAGTCATTCATTAACGCAGATTTGGTTGAAAACTAAACCAAACTTTCCACTGGCTATCTGCAAATACAGATGCAATGCACCTTCCAGGACCCTCACAGTCCCGAACATAAAGTTCATCGGGCAAAAATGATGGCAGATATGTCTGCCGGCTCTCATATTTGATTCGGCACAACACAATTTTTGATGCACAAAAAGTAACACATCTTTCGCCAACTAAAACAAAGAGGCAATGAGGGACTATAATTTCTTAATACAGATTTTAAGCTCTCTCTCAAGCGGTGTCCTCCATCTCCTCATCGCTCAAATCAAGATCTGCCAACAACTCTTCCAGGGGAACAGAGGGTAGATCTCCATCCGTTACAGACGCCACCTCAGACGGCTGGTAATCTCTGTTTCGGTATAGTGATATGTTGAACCTGATATCAGGGTTTTCCTCGAGATCTCTCAAGAATTCTTCATACTCTGCGTTCACCTTCTCCTCATCAGCCCTGTTTCTAGTCTCGTCAACCTCCATATTGAGAGATTTAAGCTTCCACGAACGAGGCTTGCCGCGTTTCCTCTGGCGTTTCTCTTCATAGCTCTTCTTTACCAGAATTGCCTCGGGGAGAATGAGGCTTTTGTGTTTCTCCAGCTCCATGTCATTTGTATTTGCACTATAAAGGTCATAGCCGAGGGCGTAGTCACCAGGGCTCAAAAGATGACCAAGATGTGTCCTAATGGAGAAAATCAGGTCATTCTTACCGAAATCTGATACACGAGCCACCTGTGCATCAGCTAAGGCATACCTTGAGCCACCAATATTAACCTCAGACGAGACCAACTCCACGTCTAACACAATGTACTCAACAAGCTGTCGACTAGTAAGCAGGGACTTAAATGATGTCCTCCAATATTGGTCAGCATCTAAGAAACATTGCCTCAGAGTAAATGGATCGAGTAAAGCAATGCTGTTGGTAACTTTTGAGCATATAACAAGAGGACCAAAATTTCCCAAACTCACTGCGACTTTAGGAGGCAGACAGAGAAGGTCCTCACGACAGATCGGACTTATCTCAACCGAGAAAGTGTGCTTGTAGTTGTAGTTATTGCTCTTCGTATCATGAGACACGAGTTGCTTGTCGCTGCGACTCCTCACCGGAGCAACTTTACTAATGAATTCAACAAACTTCATGCCATGGCTGCGATTGGCAAAGAAAAAGTCAATTCCTTGATCCATCTGCTTGATTTTTATGGCATGAGCTGCAGCGTCGTGCTTGAGTATCAGTTGCTCCAGGTAAAAGAATGTCCTTCTGTGAGAAACATGCTGCCTTAGCTGAACAGCAGCAACCCACTGATCAGGGTTAGCCTGAACCCTGGAGCAGGACTCACACATGTGCTCTTGCTGAACATACTCAACGACATACGCTTGCTCGAGTATTGCACCATTTAGAACCTCCTTCTGAACTCTTAGCCTCACCTTAATCCTCTTGGAGTGAGGTTCAGTCCAGACAAATTCAGCATGCACTAACCTGACTCTATTCATATTCTTCAGCCTCTTGACACAAAAAGTCAAAAGCTCCTTCGACTCTAACTGCGCTTTAATCCATGTTCTTGGAGGCTGCAAGTAGGTATCACATTCGGGACAATGAGTAATTATAACATTCTTCTGTAGACCTTCTGTGATGTCAACCTCAGACCGCAAACATTTGACGCACATATTGGCAGCATTAGGCGCCATTGGAATTCCACATTTGCAGCACAAAACGGTGCCCACAGTTTGCTGAACCGTAAACATGCCTGCTTCTTCAGCCATGCTGCTATCGGGAATACACTGAAAATTCACAGACAAAGTCATTAGAACACCAGAAAATCCAGAAAAGATATCAAAGCAAGACAACACATAGGCATATCAGCTAGCCGGAAGAAAAGTAAACAAAAATACTCATCAAACTTCCAGCTCCATACAATTAACAAAAGTCAAGCTTTAGCTCGTTCCCGTGAGAACAAGACTGTGGGGCACGGATTTCCGAAACTGAATCAAGTTTTCATTTTCGGGTCCAATTATCGCCATAACTTTGAAAAAATTCAACTGGGTTGATTGGAAACCGCTCTCCGCGGTCCAAAATTCAGAGCCTTTTTTCCACTCACGCGATCAGTCTAAACTCCCAATCACAACGAACAATACAAAATCCGCTTCAATGATCCCACGATCCTCAACTATTCGGGGGACATGGGCGACAACCTCAGTGATGCTCCTTATATCAGCGAAAGACAACAACACATGAACAAGTTGAATTCAACAACAACTGACCGAACAAGAGCAAAGCATTGGACGCGGGTTTGGTACGGAAGAGACAAAAAATGAAGAACCGAGGAACAGAGACACGTAAGGACACATCCCAAGAAGTTGAAGAACAGAAAAAACAGACCTTTCTTGAAGTTGACGGCGCGATGCGCAAGAGGACGGTGGAGCTTGGTTTGAGGATTGCTGAAGAAGAAGAAGGAGAAGAAGGAAGAGGAAGAAGAAGGAGGCAAATTGGTCTCCGTCTAGGGTTTTAAGGCGGTCTTACATCTTAGCAGGGGACACGTAACGGGCTAAAAGATCACCAAACAAAAAATAGAGAAAAAAAAAAAGAAAATTATAAAAAGAACTGAAAATTAGGCTAATTTTTGCATTATGACCAATGTCATAATCTAGGTATATTATCTATGGGAGTGATGACACAAATGGTATCTGAACTATGGTCCCTCAAATTTAAATTTATTCGATGTGATCCCTAAACTTTAGTCTAATGTATGATGTCGTACCCAAATTTTAAATTTATTTAATGTAGTCTTTAGACTTTTAGTGTATGTTCAATTTAGTCCTTAAGCTATATGAAAATATTTAATATTGCCCCTAAACTTGAATGAATAGAAAGACAACATTAAACATTTTCATACAATTCAGTGACTAAATTGAACATATACTAAAAATCATATTAAACAAATTAAAAGTTCAAGAATGACATTGTACATTAATCTAAAGTTCAAAGATCATATTAAATAAATTTAAAATTTTGGGACCACATTACCATTTATGTTGTTTACCCTTATTTATAATAAAGCTAATTATCTAATCTACGTATAGTATCTATAATTATTAGAAGAGGGTTCCCATCCTTCATTTTAGACAATCAAATCCCTTTATTTTCCCATGAATATTCTTTAATATCTTAACTTAGATATGTATTATTTGTGGACCAAAATGTGAATTTCAAAATTGTTAACTATCCTTGGGTTTTATTACTTCAATCTCTTTTTCCACTTTCTCATTCTGATTCTCATGCAATGGATATGCATATCTACCATCGAATATATTACTTACATCTCTCATTCATTTTCTCATTCTTGTTTCTTCTCTCTATATTTAAATTTCATTTTACTTGGTCTAAGCCTATTTTAAATTTAGGAATCAAATAGAACGTCCAAAGGTTCCATAGCTTAAGTTATAAACGTGCACAATCTTGCATGTGCAGGAGTTCTAGTTATTATTATCTAAACTCGTGTTAGAGATTTTGTTATTATTTACGTAAAATTTAACAAAAAAATTATTTATCTATCAGTAATAGTTTATTTTTAATGAAGATTAACGATAAATTTAATTTAATTTGAATTAATTTTAATTTAATAAACGTAGCTACTAATTAAATTGTTTGTATATTATTTTATCTCTAATAGCTAATCTTAATAATGTTCAATCTAGCCGAGTGACTTGACTTGAAATCTCTTGCCATAATGGGTTCTTTGACCAGAAATTAGATTTTTATACTTTTGTAAAGGTCGATTACTAAGTGTAATTTACATGAACTGATAGGTGAATTGCGATTATTGCTTATAGGTTCTATGGCTTACGCTAATTCGTGGTTAGTTACTATGGTATTGGTTAATTACCAAATGATAGCATCTCTATTTTACAAACTCTATAGCTAAGTTACTACTCGAAAGGGGGAAGTACTAGCTGTAGGACTTCATACAAATTTCAGGTACGGAGGTATAATGACTAACAATAGGAGTTGTAAGTTATGACCTCCCGAGAAAAATTACAATATTATTGGATAGTTACTAGGTGATAGCATTGACTTGTTAGGTAGTATAAAAGATATTTACTATTAATGATGGAAAGTTACTAACCATTGTGAACTATCAGTTGCTGACCTTATACTTAATTACGATCATCAACAATTAACATTCACTCAATTGACCTTATAAGATTTAATTTATCTCAAACGCAGTAATTCCTCTTGTGATCAGTAAATTGAGTTAATGCTAATCGTTGACGATCATAATTATATTTATTTGTAGTAAATTGCTAGTTAATTGCTAATAAAATCTAATCATCATAACATATCTTATTATATCATAAATGCAAAATGATGTATGTAAAATATATTTTGTGTTCGTAAAATAACTTTCACCGTCAGAAATTTTCTATAGATTCCTAAATATTGGAAAATGCAAAAATTACCTTATGATTTGTAAATTACCTTTTAAGTCCGTAAATAGCCTATAAACGGTAAATCATAAATAACCAGCCACTTTGCATACGAGATGGGGTGCCATAATTTCCACACGCCTCATATAAGAACTAGAAGTATGGCACATGATCAAAGACTAAAAACATAAGCACAACACGTTCCATTATGTTCTATCAAGTGTCCACTTATTGCTCCAAGCTTCTACCGGACATGAAATGTGTGGGGTCTGCGCTAAATTTCTCTCCGTTGTTCCTATTTTATCGAATGTCTCCAAGAAACTCAATCCGACATGGAATGAACAGGAACATTAATATATACACACGGAGACTATGTAGTACGGAGGCTATGTGGTATTGTGTGGCAGATGATATGTTCTTATTTCTACATAAGCTGTGATGGGCTTACGGCGCCTCCTTTCCACCCAGGGACACTTGATCAACTATCTTGGCTCCTCTTTCCTTAGCCATGTACAGGCCTACATGATGCATCAGTTCCTGCCAAAGACCAATTTGATCGAACATAAGGCGTGTCTGTTAGCCGATGCTTTTGTTTCAAAAGAATGTCGAAAGTATGCATGCAAGTTAGAGAATGGCATGTAGGGGCATAGCGCGAGATGGTACCTGCGGATGAGCCATGGCTCCTTTCGTGTTTCGGGCAACATGGAGAGGGACATCGAAGGTGGCACAACCCCGTGAATACACTATTACATCCTTCAGCGGTTTGAGGAAGCCAAGGTTTCTAGCTGATAAGGTTGAGCAAACAAAGTCCAGCACGCAAATGTCCGTGCATATCCCAACCACCAGCATCTTCACGCACCACAAAAATCGTTACTTTAGAGTCAAAGCTATGGTATGGTGAACTCCTCCTTCAGTTAGGGTGGCCAATCCTGCTGGATGTAATGGGAAAAGGGAAAAATAGATCATGGAGTACTCACGGTTTTGATCTGATTCTTCTTTACCCAATCCACAAACACGTTGGAGCCATCGCTCTCGAATGAGCCTAAATACCCATCATAGCAATCTTTGCGCCTGATCGTCACGTTTGGTTCTTTCTCTATCCATCTCAGAGCTGCAATTTGACAAAACCTATCAACATGTGCTTGCGTGTGTGCGGGCGTGGGAGAGTTTTGTAATTACTACCACTATCTCATTCATTCTCAGAACAAGGATCACTGAACTAGATGATACCACCACACGATCAATGTGTTCATTTCTACCGAATGAACATGCGCATGGATCAAACTAGCTAACTCCAGTTTATTCCATAAGATGCTGGAGAGCTTACCAGGGACCAGATTCGATTCATCAGTGCCAGTGATGCAGTGAGGAGGATAAGGGTCCTCAGGCTTGTCGGGTTGATGAGAATCAAGAAATGCAAGAACAGGCCATTTCTTGTCGCAGAACAACCTGGCCAGCCTCGAAGACTCTTCTACCATGCTCGAGATCTGCTCGTTGTGCTCTCTGGGTGCCTAAATTACGAACAGCAAATACCAAACACATAATGATCAGCTCTCAAGATCTTCAAATACCACAGTGAAGACCAATACTTCGGGCAGATTTCGACTAGTTTTTTGATGGAAAACCCACACCCACGAGCATATAAACCAAGAAAAAGTATGCAACCAGCCAGTACATATAACATAGACATCAACACAAACACTTGCCATGCGTCCCTTGGTAAATTAATTATATAAACGTGTGCAAACCAATTACAAAAATATAACAAACGACAGTTCTTGATGAGGCTCACTCATTGATCAACACTTGCCAAACGTCCCTTAGTTCATCAATCATCGATTCACGATAGATATCTAGGCACAAACTTCATATGTTGCATACAAAAGCGTAGTCATATCGTAAAAAAAATGAGCTAACAAGAGACACTGCTTAAGCTCTACTCACAAGATTTCCAGCACCAACAGTGCAAAAGCCATTGATGATGTCCACAAGAACAAGCCCCGTCTCTCCATCTTCACCCAAGACCACGCTACCTTGCTCGAGTGGAAGCTCGCTCTTGAGTAGATCAACCGTCTGAGACACCATGGTTCTCCCTTTTCTTGCTCTTCTTTTACCCCGAGAGGAATATAGGAAGGGCCACGGAGAAGGGTCACATGAATCACGGAAGATCAAATCTTCCCACTTTTTTCTCGGGAAGCCCAAAAAGGAGCGTTCACTTGGTAACGTTGGGACAAGATAAAACTCGGAAAAAAATTAAAGCGTGAGGGGCCCTCCGACCTAACCTTGTCGCCTTGTCTGTGCTGTGATCTTCTAGATTAAAGCAAAGCATGATTTTCTTAGGATAAAAGAGGCAAATAATTCCTGAATATTAGCTCAATACGTAATTTAGTCCATAAAATTTTAATTTATTTAATATAATTTAAAATTTTTATTTTAATATTTATTTTGATTTCTGAATTTTTAATTTGTTGAATATCGTTCCTAAATTTTTTATACGTGTTCAATTCAATCATTGAATTCGATCACATTGAATATTAGACTAAAGTTCATGAACTATATTGAACAAATTAAAAGCTCAGAGATTAAATTGTAAATTGGGTTAAAGTTCAAGGGTTATTTGTGTTATTATCCTATTTTTTTTATTTGAACCTTGGCATGAAATAAAATGGGCAGTAGGGCTGTTTGATCAAGTTGGAAGGATACTATTGTTGCCTCACCCAATTTTCAAATTTTTTCCCTCACATTGCATTACCATATTTCTTAATGTTATCATAAAAGGAGCCTCTTAACTATCTTTTTTACAGAAAAAAAATCCACATTAATACAGAGATGTGAATCAATGTTCTAGAGTTTTCCCATTTTAGGAAAAGATCCAATACACTATTCTAAATGGTCTCACCTTTCTAGCGGCATATGAAATTTGTACAACAAAAGAAAATGTCTCCTATTTGATAGAAATAATTAATTCAAAGTTGTGCTCATGAATGACTATTTTTTTAATTGAAATGAATGACTATTTTTTTTTTGTCCGTCCTACTATATCTCTCTTACAATACACACTCAGATTTGTGCCCCGTCTCTTGCAGAGCATGGGCGCCGAAATCCACATTTTAACTACGCGATCCCATCCCTTCTCCCTGCGAAGGTGAGAATTCGAACTCCCCACCTTCCCATTCTCAAGTGAGAACGGTGGTTACTGGGATAAACCCTCAGTGGTTAAATGAATGACTATTTAATGAAGCCCATTACGTAGGAAGAAGATGCCTGACACAAATGTTTTAGTGCATCGCTCTAATCCGTGAGATCCTGCGTTCAATCATCTTCTACCTCGTCCCTAAATTCTCGAAAAGACACTAGTGTTAATCGCAATTCAATATTAATCTAAATAAAAAAAAAATCCTATTTTGGTAAGGCTTTTCTAATATACGCTGGTGTTAATTGAAATTTGATCATTTATATACTTCTCATTAAAAAAACTTTTATTGAATTTTTCTTGCCAATTTTCTGTTAATAAAATTAAAAGAGAGAGAACAAAAAAGTTTACGCGAAAAAGATAAATGAAAAAAATTTTGGAAACCCCCTTGGTCTTCTGCTACTAAATGCTGCCGATAATCTTCTGCACTTGCTTGCTTGCTGCTGCTGACCGTCGCCTGGGCCACCGACCGTCTGCCACCACTCCCAGAAACTCTCCATTAATCCATTTTGCAGATAGAATCATCTCCATCTCAACTTCAAACCAAGTACAATCTTCTCCTTCGTCTATCGAAACTTCGAAAGAAAGGGTGTTCTTTTACTTCCCATGTAGCCACCACATCCAAGGATCTTGATTTGACCCTTCATTTAATCTCAGTTCTCGAGACTATTACTATGCAATTAGCCACGACCCTCGAATACCCATTTCCATCGGCCTCTCCAAAGTCCCTCCTTTTCATTCCCAAGACCCAGAAATTTCGTACACTGCCAAACTTTCCTCCAAGAAACGGGCTTTGCGCCCCGAAAATGGCTTCTTTTCCTGGGTTTTCGCTGACGTGCCGCGTAGCCGGCGGTGCAACGGAGAGCCGTAGTGAATACCGCACATTGGTAGAGTTCTTGGGTAAGGCGGGGATTGGTGTGGGAGATGATGTGGTGCTGCTGTTTGATCACATACAGTATGCTTGCAAGAGGATTGCTTCTCTTGTGGCTTCTCCTTTCAATTCCAGCTTGGGAAAGCAAGCAAGTCTTGTTGGTGGGGTGGGTGGTGAATCAGGCAGAGATGCCCCAAAGCCTTTGGACATTGTCTCTGTGAGTGAAGTTGTCCAGCTCAATCTGCGTTTTTTTTTTCGTTGGGTGCAGCTTATGTGTGCTATCATGATACCTGTCGACGTCACTTGTTGGAGTCAAGTGCTCAATTTGCAGATTTCAGGAGGTTTCTAGGTGATGGTACTTATGAATAGGACTTTGTCACATTGCTTAAACATGTCAATCAAAAGGTTGAAAACTTATGTTGTAGAAGTTAGCTTGAAAAATTTATGAAGCATATCTTCTGGACTTTTGTGTGAGATGAAAGCCCCATACTTTTCTTTGTCAAAGTTTGAAGTTACATCAACTTTCGGCAAGGCAAAGTTGAACTCAAGCTACAGAATTTGGCTCGTAACTGAACTGATTATATTGTAGCAGGGGCAAATTCCACCATTGGTTTTTGGTTGCATTGGCAAATGGCACTCTGTAAATAAATTTTTGCCACTTGTGGCGTGATCAAATTTCATTGTGATTGACAGCTAGAAAATAAGTTCTGAACTGATTGCCAATGTTTTTGGGGACAATAAAGTTGCCATAATTTAGTGGTTGGGAGCTGGCTAGCTTGGTAACGACCCCATATTGACATGGGGTTAAGAGGTAGCCCTTGTATATTCCAAAAGAGTTTGCTTAAACTTGGGATAGAACAGATGTTTGATTCCACTGGTTGAGAAGTGATCTGACTTAATCCTTCTAGCTCCTACTGCTTGCAACTGTAAGAAGCTGGTCTAGATTGCTGATCTTCATGATGATGATATTTGAGTGCAGTCGTATTGTTAACTGTAACATCAGTTATTTCAAGACTATATAGTTACTAATAAGAGAAACAAAACATGTCTGATGGCTGTGTCTTCATTGTGCAGAATGAAATTATCTTGTCGTCTCTGAAGAATTCTGGAAAAGTTGCTGTCATGGCTTCAGAAGAAGATGATACTCCAGTTTGGATAGCTGACGATGGCCCATTTGTTGTGGTAACGGATCCCTTAGATGGTTCTAGGAACATTGACGCATCCATTCCCACAGGAACAATTTTCGGCATATATAATCGGCTCGTGGAACTTGATCATTTACCTATAGATGAGAAGGCTCAGCTGAACTCTCTGCAGAGTGGAACCAGGCTTGTAGCTTCTGCTTATGTTCTCTATTCTTCAGCCACGATTCTTTGTGCTACCTTTGGTTCCGGAACACATGCTTTTACTCTGGATCAGTCTACAGGAGACTTCATTCTAACTCATCCAAATATTAAAATTCCTCCTAGAGGTAATTTTATCTTATGATCAATCTAGTAGAGCTGAAGTTAATAATGTTGAAAAATTCATATTAGCAGCAGTCCAAATGTATGGTTCCTAGGAAATTTCTATATGATTTTGCATTTTTCAGGTAAGGGTGATATATGCTGACTGAACTTGATCCTCTTTCCAACTATTGTCTCTGCATTTTCCAGTAATATGCAGCATTGATGATTGAGACATTCTTAAATAGGAAATTTTATGGAGCCAAAATGGAAGCTTTTCTAAATTTTTTTTCCCTTCCGGTATCAGGGCAAATTTATTCTGTAAATGATGCAAGATATTTTGATTGGCCGGATGGTTTAAGGCGGTATATAGACACTGTTCGGCAAGGGAAAGGAAGATACCCCAAGAAATATTCAGCACGTTATATATGCTCTCTGGTGGCTGATTTTCATCGCACTCTGCTGTATGGTGGCATGGCAATGAATCCTAGAGACCACCTCCGTTTGGTTTATGAGGCAAATCCTTTAAGTTTTCTTGTAGAGCAGGCGGGTGGCAAGGGCTCCGATGGCAAAAGTAGGATTCTTTCTATCCAACCTGTGAAGCTGCATCAAAGGTTGCCACTGTTTTTGGGCAGTCCGGAGGACATTGAAGAATTGGAGAGCTACAAAGATGTTCAGCAAAAAGTAAATCCTGGATATGAAGTTTAGGTAACCCAGTTGTGTTGGCCTGATGGGTCTCCTGGCTATGGTACTCTACCTGTTACAGTTTTGGGATCGAGTCACTCAATATGTACTATACTAAATGTAAATCAGCAATTCCAATATAATGCACGCCAAATTAGGACCGACTTTTTGTGCAATGTTAAATGATAGGGCAATTAAATCAATTTTCTCTTGAGCTTTATCAGATGATACGTGATTGAGGATTGGCATTTTGCTTTGTCCAATTCACTGAAGTGTGATACCAACTATCAGTGACTGATTCACAATATATAGATCCCTCTCTTCTGTAACTAGAACAAGAATACAACATATACCTAATAAATTATAATGGCATACTACTAATTACATGGACTAGAAGTCTAGAACTCTTCATTCCTCAATGATAATGCAGACATTAATGCCTCTCTCCCAAGATATGACAACTTTTTAGCTATCGCGGGTCTGTGATGATCCTTTTCTGCGGCTGTACAGGAACTCTACAAAACTGTTGATGTAACTGTCGTGAAGATCCTGGTCAGCGAAAATTTTCTGTATATGAGCCGCCTTCACTCTCAATCCTTCTCCTTGATCTTCCAGCATCACAAGTCTGATGGACTTGGCGACTGCATCTCTGTGAAATGATCCATCTTTGTTTCTGGGCACCTCAAACCCGACCCCTTTTTCCACCAACAGCTTCGCGTTAAGGCCCTGGTCATCTACCATGGGCATCAGAATCTGTGGATGACCAAATCCAAGTGACTCGATGGTAGAACTCCACCCAGAATGGTATAGGCACCCTCCAATAGCAGGATGACCAAGGATTGCCAATTGCGGCGCCCACCCTATTGAAACCATACTCCGTTCTGAGGTTCTCATCAGAAACTCATCAGGAAGCAGTTTAGAGATATCGAACTCAAGTCCACCGGGCATCCTGAGGATCCAGAAGAAAGGCATCTTGGAGAGCTCGAGCCCATATGCCAACTCGTGGATTTCCTCCAGAGGCATTTTGTATTCTGTTCCAAATCCCACAAACACTACAGACTTTCTAGCTTGTTTGTCCAACCATTTGGAGATGTGTGACCAATTTGAGCCAGTTGCCTGATCAGATACTTTGTTCTTGGACATTGGTGGCAATAAACCTACAGACAGTACAGGTTTCTGGTAGAGTCCTCTAAGAAGGTTTAGATATTCACCTTCAAGCTCTGAGCAGCTTCTCACGGCAACAAATTCGCAACCATGTAGAGTTGCTGCCCACCTTTGGCTGCCTGATAAGCTGGATATATCAGGAAAATATAAATTCCTGAACATCTTTTGTGCCTGGTGAGGACCTTGAGACACTAGTGAAGTTAAAGGAAACCAGTCTGGAGTTACTGCAAAATCTTCTGGCTTCTCTCTCCTGCCAGATGACTCGAGCTCTGCTGGTGGACCTAAGAATGCAAGTGTACAAGCAGCATACGCACTAAAATATCCGGAAGGCACGTGGAATTTGGCAGCTATTTGTGGGATCCAGCACTGAACAAAATCAAATAGTATTAAATCGGGTGAAATCTCGCACAAGAGCTGCTCTAGTGCCTCTCGTAACCCGTCACAGGCCTTCCTAAGATACTCAGTGCACTCTAATTGCAAGTCTATAGTAGCCTCGGAATTCTCTGGCAGACCATCGACTGATGTCAGTGGAAGCTGGACAAGCTGTATGTTTTCCATTAAGTTATCAGGAATTGGAGGCAATCTCTGTATATTTCTGGGAGTAGAGATGAAGGAAATATTGATCCCCTTCGACGCCAATCTTTTGGCCAATTCGAAATATGGAAGGATGTGGCCAAATGCCAACCATGGGAACATCATGATTTCATAATGTTTGGAAGCCATTTGTATCTTCTCTGCAAATGCAAAGACGTTGTTAATCCTCTTTTTCGTGAAAACTTGTTTCGTGTTGATCGTTTAAATACTACTTTTCTTGGCATATTCTTGGCACGAGATTCGTGCTTCTAGAAAATCATCTGAAGGAGAGTATCTTGCCCTGTCACTTATTCAACATTCCTCTTATGCATATATGCTTTGTTCCTCCCAGTTGCAGATTATGCTCGGTTCAATTCCTTTATGCCACTGATGGGGGGAATGTTGGATGCCTCCAGTATCTTGCAACTACGTCAGGTATCATATGAATCGTTTAAACTGCAAATTGGCTCGATAGTTATAACCTGTACCGCAAATTGTCGAATATAACATGAAAGCTGTAATTTTGTTCCTACCCAAGTAGTTGGAATAAATCACCTACTGTTTTCTTCATGAACATATTTATAATCACTGAGAAAGTCTAAGATGGTATTTGGTGTATTGGGGCCTGTTTGATAACCATTCTATTCCTATAAACAATTTCTGCTCAGAAATGATTTTTTTTATTCTGTTTTCGGAAACAATTTCTAAGCATTTGAAAGTGTTTGATAATAGTCCAAAATTTATTTTTATTCTTAGAATAAAAAAAGAACAGAAATACATTTATTAACTGTACCAAATTTCTTTTTTTAATAATATTTTTTCTTTTTTTTTATTCTTATCCTTCTTAGCCATGGCCGGTGGCCGGCCATAGGTGATGGCGAGGGGTGGACCCAGGCCACAAGGGTCCACCCCTCGCTGGCGAGGGGGACCCACGCCTGTGGCCAACGAGGGCCACGACGCCCTTGCCAGCCACTGGCCAGGAAAGAAGAAAAAAATAATCTCTTATATGTCTTATTCTTGTTCCCAAAATCAAAAAGTAACTTTTTTTTTTACTTATTGATTATGTTTCAAATCTATTCATTAATCACTGTTTTATTTCAGGGAACAAAAAAATTGATTGACATTACCAAACGGATTTTTGTTCTTTTTTTTTTTTGTCTCGGAGAACAAAAGAACAGAAAATCAAAGAATCTAGAGCATTACCAAATAGGCCCTTAATATCCTGACATGAAAGAATAATTTTATTTTCCCCTGAAATAGGAGGTTAAATTTCATTTTTAAGTTGGAACTAATCACCGGCTAAAGCCATTCCGTACTTCTCAGCGAAGAGGCAACAATTTTAGAATCACTCAAGCAAGAAAAACCACTGCTACTTCACCGACAAATAAAAATCTTCACAACATAGGTCCTTTATATAGTAGGACAAAGTGCCCTTCATATAGCATTCGGTTTTACTGAGATCGAGTTCAGGGAGCAACGACGACAGATGAAATTGTCCAAAACAATGTTGACTTTCTTGAACATGTATACAATCCGAGATAAGATACAAGCCATTACATAACAGAAAACACAGTAGTGATTATTTTCGTGACTGAGCCAGGTGGACCAATCAACATCAGCTTGTTGCCACTGCTGCAGCTGCTGGCGAGGGTTTGAGAGTGATTTCAACATTGTCATGGACCCCTTGTAGCAGGAGCTCTCCATCATAAGTAACAAACTTGCGCTTCTTTGCTGCTCTTAGAGTCCCAACCAGTGCTTCAAATATGTTTGCACACTTGTCATCATGGAATAGCACGCCAAATGTTACCTTGAGACAGGCAACAATGTCAATTTGGCAACTGGATTGTTTTTCATTAGAATCTCAGACTAGGTTGGTGGTGTGCGGAAGAGTTGCATAAATAAAAGCGGTCTTGACATGGCAAAACAGCAGGACAAAAGTCAGCAATTCTTAGCTTAACATATCAACTGAGATCTCATGAGGCCTAACTTTCACACATCATCACTCGCATAAAGTGGTCAAAGACACGTATCAGGTCTCTTACCAACCTTCATATGCATATTTCAGTACATGTGCAAGCCGTAGCTCATTCCAGCAGGACTACCTAAACTCATTAAGAACATTTCCATCTCTTACAACTGCTTGGTTTCCATTTCCAATGTAAATGACAAAATGCTGAAAAGAAAAGGTCTGGGACTTTGCTGCTAAAGCTGGGCAAACAAGGTATAAACTGCTTAACCAAAAAGAAGAAAAGGATCAATCAAGGGCTTTTCAGTTTCTGAATGACATTTACACATCCTCAAGTGCAGGACATACTGCATCTGGGTATGAGCTTGAGCTCTCTTCCCAATTACACCTATTTCCATTTCTCTGCCTATTTCCTAGTTTTCCTTAGTTAAAGGTTCTCCATAGAAAGTTTATTCAGAGAGAAAATGAAGTTAAATTTTTTGGATTCAGTTGGATAGGAGTAGTGAAGAAACTAACACCAGGTGGGCAAATTTAAGCGTGTTTCAATTACTAATCGAAGGATACAAGATGGACACGATTTTCTTATTACGGACACAGATTGTTGTTTGAACTTCCTGTGCTCCTACAGGAGGGAATAGTAACAAATGGATGCCAAGAGGACACAAACAAGATAAGAAACCGGGTCAATTAAAAGCCTACTTTGCTTCATTCTAAGGATTACTGGTCGTATGGTTATGAAAATACATTTACAGAAAGTGAGATTGGCTGACAGTGATGCGTTCGATCTCAAATTGCAAATTAGATAGAGAAAATCAACCTGCAACTAAGTTCAAACGAGGTGCTGAAACATTCAACAAATCATCCAACGGCCCATCATAGATCTAACTTAATTGGAATAAGTCGCTGGAATCCTTACTGAGTACAAGTCAATTGGAATAAGATAAAGCAGATCTAGGTATAAAAGCCAAACTTTTTTCCATTTGAAAAACGCATAAAAAGCCGTTATGTTGATGTAGCAAGAAAGGCAAGCTGAACAATACTAGGCAATACTTGGAATGTGGCTTTAAGTCCAAATTTACGCAAGCTTCAAATGCCATCAGTTCATTCAAAAAGAGCAAAAGGGCATGTTTCTATTTGGTTTTGGCACCCGAGAGTTTCAACGACAACACCAAAAACGAATCTTCGAGATATCATCTGTACATGATGAACCTTGGCACACCCTTAAAATGATATGCTTGAATTCTCGAAGAATCAAAGATGATCCATCTTGATTTCTCTTTCCAGATCAGATGCCCAGCCACGCACCTAACTTGCATAATTGGAAAATTGAATCTGATCCCATATCAAATTGTTCCAGGAGATCTAAAATTCTTGAAATGGAAACGAGAATAGGAGGTGGGTCGGTAGCTTCAGTGGCAAAGAATGAGAATTTGACGTTGGTGAGCGAACAGATCGAGTTAAAAAGGGTCAAAGGAAAGAATGTGCACCTTGTAAGAGCCATCAGCTTGGATCTTGCCCAATCTTTTGATTTCTTCTTTGAGTCGCTCCACCTCTTCTTCTACGTTCATGGTTTCTTTTTCCTGTCTTTTTGCCTTCCGATGTTGTCTTCCCCTGTTCGAAAACTGTATATATAGATATTACTTCGTGAAGGCACATTATGCAGATATTTTCTGAGCTACCTTTTCTATCACATAAAAAATCTCCAATTTGATCATCAAAGGGTAAATGGAGGAAAATGTCAGGCCCCAAGACTTACCATTTTATTTGCTTGAAACGAAAGATTTTGGTTGTCAAATTTTCGGTAACTAAATTATTCTGCTTTAAGAGTTGAACGAAATAAATAACTCCAAAAAGAATAATCATATAAGCATGGGAGGAGTACTATTCAGATTTGCTTGAGTCATTTAATCTTTTTTATGGTCGACTAAGGCAAATCCGAATCAAAATCAAAATAACCCGCAAACTCGAATCGTTTTGTTTTTTGATTACCTTTTCATGCTATTTAGACACCTTGCATTACACAGGATGCTTCTCTAGATCTGTAAGTAAAACAATCTAGTTACTCTGTAACAAGTTTCATCAGTATCCCTCAAGCCATGAAGTGGATTTGGTTAAACCATGAAAGAAGCATT
Organism: Syzygium aqueum; assembly: GCA_031216185.1. Lineage (NCBI taxonomy): Eukaryota > Viridiplantae > Streptophyta > Magnoliopsida > Myrtales > Myrtaceae > Syzygium > Syzygium aqueum. The sequence continues at coordinate 23,321,165 of CM062239.1, read as the reverse complement.
CATGGCTGAACAGTTTCGGGAGGATGTAGTCACCCCTATAGCTCAATGCATGTAATGTCAAAACGTTCATTAATCATTGTTCAACTAATTCAGAGAGTAAAAGAACGAACTGTGTTTATTCTCAAAAGCAACAGTGTCCATCTAGTATGGACATGATTATCTAGCTAGAGCGATGGAGCAGGTGGTGATGCCGTTGGTCCTGGTTATGGTGCATCGCCCTTGTAGGCAGACCTGTACTCGGACCACAGTTCGTAAACATTTTTCCCGAGCGATTGCACGAAGAAATCATTACTGTAGTAATCCTTCATCATGGCATTGAGATCAGTGACGAATCCTTCTCTGAGGTTGTCGCAATACTCTAGGAAGTAGGCTGTGACCGCATAACCTTCATCCCACCTCGAACCAGAACCTCTTTCGGGCCAGCTTTGGGATGGCCACCCCGCCTTCAACCTCACGTAATCTGCAATGCCGGTGATGAGTCCACTTGGGGCCATACCATTGCCATTCCATTGCCAAACCCGCATGCTTTCATGGTACAAGATTCCGTTGTATTCGGCACGCACATCGCTAGTGTAGCATTCGATGTAGTTGGAGTTCAGGCGAATGTTGCTGTTCATAGTGCTGGCCACAGCAAAAGGATAACTTCCAATCCCAATATTGACAAAGCTTTCGACAATTAATGTTACTTTCTCGTATGGTTTTGCTTTGCCTATGCTTAGATTAAGGGTTTTCATGAGGTACTCGGAGGCTAGCTGCAGTATCATGATGGCGTAACCCGCACCGACGTCGGTCTCAAACTTAGTGTTACCAGGGCTAGTTGAATTGTCAATGAGCTCATATTGAACGGTCTTGGTGAGTGTCCGGTATGACGACTTGTAATCATCCCACAATTCATCAACAGTCTTGCCAAGCAACTGCACAAAGAAGGCATCGGTATAGTGATCTTTCATCAGAGCATTAAGATCAGCAACGAACCCTGCTCTGATGCTATCACAATACTCGAGCAAATATGCGGTGACCGCAAATCCATCATCCCATCTTGTGCCGGACCCTCTCTTCGGCCAGTACTTAGATGGCCACCTGGCCCTCAGCCTCACATAGTCGGCGATTCCGTTGATTAGGCTACTTGGAGCCATGCCATTTCCATTCCATTGCCACACGTGCGTGCTCTCGTGGTAGAGGATCCCAGTAAATTCGGGACGTACTGCACTGTCGTAACTCTGAATGTAGTCCGAGTTTACGTAAATGTTGTCCCCGGTGGTGCTGGCTACTGCATCAGGATAGCTCCCAATGCCATGTGCTGTAAATCTCTCTACAACCAAGCTTACTCCCATGTAGCCCCTTCCCTCCACCGGTTTTTGGTAAAAAATTTTCAATACGAAGTCGGAGGCAAGCTCCAGCATTTGGAGAGCATAAGTCAAACCGATTTCGATCTTGAACCTGCTGTTCCCAGGGCTTTCGTCAGTGACTTCAAACCCCTGTACTGGGATTGATGCTCCAGGACTTATTGAGTCCACAACTCCAGTCTTACTGGCGCGAATAGTGTCTCCATTTTTTAAGGGCTCGTATAGGATTGATTGCATTGGTTCGAGATAAACCACCAAGAGGAGGATGAGGAAGAGTTGTGTCGAAGACATTTTTGCCTAGAAAGTAGAAATTGTGGCTTTGTATGGCTTGATCTCACACATCTTTCCCCGTGGTTACATATATAGATGTCCCTGCACTAAAATTTGGTTGTAGAATTTGCAAATGCGGATCATTGGGTTTGCTGAAAAACTCAATGATGCCTGCAAAGTTTGGAAAACCAAATTGTCTTACAAATTGTTGTCTTCTTTTTCATGTTCGGTAGCTAGAGGCCGCAACATTAGTAACAAAGAGAAACCAATCAATCATCAGTAGTCTATTTTTAGATCTATTCTATCTATAACTTTCAGGGAGCATTTACTTGTTCTTGTCTCATTATGGCGTTTGATATAAACATATAAATGTAGCCAAAAAAACACTATTTGATATTGTATTGGCAACAATTTCTGGAACATAACGTCCGCTATCACCTTGTCGTTGTTAGCCAAACAAGGCACCGAGAAATCACCATGTGGACTGCAGCAGCAGAAAACTACATGCGCCATACCGGGTGAACTAGAGAATATTCAAAGGAATCCTCCAAAACTGAAGAGAAATTTTTGAGAGAAAAAATTGGAAAGTGATGAACCTCCTTCTAGTTTCAGATGATACGACCAATATAATAATTCAGGCTCCAATGTCAGAGCAAACGGAGAGGAAATAGGTTGCAGGCCATGAAAAAGACAAACTTTCCAAAGTTAGTTTTGTTAGATCCAATCCAACCTTCAGACTTGCTCCGAATTTGTCATCTCCTGATTGTTTGCAACATATGGAAATCAGATTGACGCCAAACTTTTTATCGAATCTATGGATTAACTTAGACATCTTTTCAGTAATGTAGGTACTGGAAAAAATGGAGCTTCTTTTGTAAAATATTTTGTGAAGGTTGCACTTGCACTGGAAAAATTAACTTCAAGCAGTATCAATGTTGACTGTAAGATGATCAGTGAGGACGACTTATCTCCTTAATGATACGACGAGAAATCTTTTTTGATAGATTCCAAGTTTTTGGGAATTCAATTTTGAATTCAAATCAGTGTCTCATTTTGGACTGTTTTCTTTTTATGGCAATGGCATTACATTTCATCGTTTTGAAAAAAGCAAGTGATCTCATATTCTGTAGTTTTACACATATTAGTCGAACCATCTAGCTTGTGAAGCTAAAAAAACAGGGAAGTTCTCGTTTTGTGCGGTTAAGGTACTCAGAGAAGTTGTCTTGCGAACTGTTCTTAAGTAGGCGAGATGGGGTGCTATCGAAGTGGCCATGAGCCTCAATAAAGTTTGAAGATTTACATTTGTATTTTCGGTTGAAACTTTTTACAAGGAAAATTTGAAACGGAGTTTTTTGTTTTTGCCAATGAATTTCATTATTTACTCTAAGAGAGACGTTTTGTGGCATTGCCAAATTAAAAGGGAGAAACAGAAGAAGCACAACTTCAGCTTGTTCAAGTAATTCTGGATCTGGAAGAGGAAATCTCTCCCTCTCTCAAAAATGTAGCTAACATTTATACATAAGTACATAGCCAAGTACTCTGACATGACAGAACCTGTAATTTGTGATCACACATAAAACAAATTATAAATGGACTTCTCTAATGCAATAGAGTCTGGATCCATTAGTACATTGTATATGGAGGCGCAGCAGCAGGTGACGGTGCCTGTGCCACAGTGGGTGCCGGTGCCGGTGCATAGCTCGCATATGCCGACTTATAGTCATTCCACAGTTCATACACATTCTTCCCAAGCAACTGTACGAAGAAACTGTCGCTATATGTATACTTCATCATGGCATTCAGATCAGCAACAAATCCATCTCTGAGGCCATCACAATACTCGAGAAAGTACGCGGTGATTGCATTACCTTCATCCTATCGCAGGCCTAATCCTCTCTTCGGCCAGCTTTTGGATGGCCAGCCAGCCTTCAGCCTCATGTAATCGGCAATGCCGGTAACAAGGCCACTCCGGGCCATACCATTTCCATTCCACTGCCATTCATGCGTGCTCCCATGATAGAGGATTCCTGTGAACTCTGCTTGGATGTTGCCACTGTAACGCAGTATATAGTCAGAATCCAAGTGTATGTTGTTGCCTATCGTGCTGGCAACAGCAAGAGGATAGCTCCCAATTCCCTTACCAGCAAAGCTTTTGTAAGATAGTATCACTTCCATGTAACCTTTTCCCTCACCTACTTTTTGATTGAAGGTTTTCAAAACGAAGTCAGAGGCGAGTGAAAGAACACTCAAGGCATAACCATTGCCGATATAGAACTCGAACTTGGAATAACCGGCATCAGAGATGTTGCCAAAGGTTAATTCATATTGGATTCTTGCAGTTGGGCTAATACGAGCAACTCGGATTGCTCGAATTGGTACAAGAGCAACTACCAAGAGCAGGGGAAGCAAGAGCTGGATAGGAGTCATTTTTGCAAAAGAAAATATGAGCTTGCACTCTTGCCTTGTTTCTCTATTCCCTAAGAAAGGCTATATATAGAAGTTGGTCCATTGCTCATCCTATTATTCTAAAAATTGCAGGAGAGTGCCTGCAATCTACTGGCAATTTAGATGCTTATATATGTTTGTTTATGCCGTTGTTTTGTAACATCTGGTTGGTAGCCAGAAGTCCACACAAAATGTCCATATGTATAAGCAAAACGAAGGTACTATCTGTCCATCTGAGAAACTTACAATTCACAAGCATTACCCTCTCAAAAACGTATCTGCAAAACGGAACGGAAGAGTTCACGAATATATAACAAAGAACAGATTAATAACAAGGAGTTCTCTGAGATTATACGTAATATAGGAACAATATCTGTGGAAGAAGAGTACAAGGATGCTTCTGTCAAAAAGAAAGTAAACTGCTATCAAAAGCATGGCATCGCCAACTGTATATAATCCCCATCTGTCCAGAATATTCTAAGCAGGAGCTTCAAATGAGCAATTAGATCAATTACAATGCTATACATGCGCTTTGGTCCAAAAAATGTGCCAAAAGGATAATAGGCAGGACAGTGGTGTAAGAATATCATCATGTACAGAGGTAAGGTTGGAATGGACAAGGACAAATCAATACTTGATGACGTGACGGCGAAGCCATACTTCATACATGACCAAATGAAATGCGTCATGCCTCATTGGTGGTGTATTCCATGTGAAGTGTCTCTGAACCTGCTTACCAAACACGTGATATAAAAGATGGAATGAGAGAACTAACCCATGCAATAGGAAGTTACTGAGAAAATTGCATAGAACATACAAAAGGAAAATTTTCTTTCAAGATTAGACTTTAGTTTCTTATTCTTATTCTTTATTTGACTAAAATAATGCCATCAGCTAATCAACTAGAGCCACTGTCCACATTTGGCTTCCCCACCTGATCCACCAGTATTGTTGAAAGCTAAAGTCAGGACAAGCATAGCACTGCAGAAAGTGTTATAACAGGGACTGCTTTTACCTTAACTAAATTCCGATGCAATGCCATGAATTCTGCATCTGAAATGTTCTGAAGAATGTGCTTCAGCTGATAGACATCACTCTCCTTAAGTATGACAGAGAATTTTCGCCAGTCCAGGATATCATTGAAAGGCAAGTCATAGTAGTCAGACATAATCACTGCCAAACAAAAGAAATTTACCAATTAGAGAAGCAGACGTTGGGGCAGCCCAGCTGAGAGTAAAAGCATTGGAGGCTCAGAAAAGGTAAAAGACAAAAAGGCCATATTCATCCTTGCAGATTTTTAATACATGGAAAATACTAGACTTCCAAGAGTTCAACGTTTATTATACTTACTTTCTGTGTTCAAATCCAAAAGGGATGATGCACAAGGGTTTAAAGGCACAGTGAGTAAGAACTAGAAGGGTTGCTTATGCAAAACTTCTTTCGAGTAACATTGAATCTCCGAGTTTTTCTCTTTTTCCAATAACAGCTTCAAACCAAAAGAAACAGAAAGTGAAGTATTATTTAGACCATTCTGACCTATGCACCAGTGTTCTTCACTTCTAGGCATTCATGCACTTGAAGAACTAGCCTAATTGTCAAGGGCCAATATAACAGCTTAAGAATAGAGATATGAACTAATAGCGTCCATCCTACATCAGCATAAAATGTAAACTGAGAGTAATAATACCTGGTACACATCCATAACGGATTGACTCTGCTATCCATGGACTGTTGACTTCTGACTTTCCAGGGCATATGCAGAATTTAGCCTCATAAAACTTGTTATGCTTCCCTGTAGTTCCATTCTTTTGGCTGTTTTGGATATCAAGTTCAGCATCGCCGTTCCATACAGTTGTTAATGCAGATCTTACGTCGGAATCAGTTCGTCCAGCCCAGAAACCAACCGTCTTCCTGGCAGCCAAGCAAGTTAATTCTAACAGAAGTGAGTTGAGGACTATAATCCTCACTAACACAAGTCCTCCGTATTACTCGAGTATTCCTCATTTCTGATGTTTTGGTCCTACTCTAAAGAACAAATGGGAATTAACTGACTCGATACCATACTGTAGATTAAGCATTTAAGCAGCTTATGAAATTCAGACGATCACAGCTTCAAAAGCTTGATCAAGCATGAGTGAGGTTTTAAAATCGGCAGTGAGTGACAGCTCCTCATGTATTTTATTTTAGAAAGCAGTAGCACTTAATGCATAACATTCGCATCAAACCAAACCAGCAAATGACACTTCCTTTGGTTTATTTACACTAAATCGAGAAAGTTATGTCATAAGAGATAAATGGCCTCTGTTCTACCATCCATCCATCTCTTTCATCATATAGTTTCTTCCAGGAGGGAAATAAAATGAATTAAGCTATTCGATACATGCCTGGTGATCACATCATTTCCTCCGGGAGGATAAGAAAATGGCAGCCTCACTTGAGGAAGGGCGACATCTTTGTGTGGAATATACCCGTTGTTATAACTTGAAGAACACACAACGCGAATCGAATTCTTTACAAGAAGTGGAGCGCTTTCTGTCGCTCTCACGCCGATGTCATGGCAAGTCACAAAGAAGTGATCCGCGCCAAGTGTTCTGTTCCAGTAAGGGAACTTGAGCATCAGATTCCGAACATAATCTCCAATGCCATTGGTTATGTCTTCCCAGGAAACTCCCTGCACATAAAGAATTGCTCCGAACATCAGAATCCGCGAGAGAAGTTTGCTTTCAGTGAGATGCGAGCAAATTCAGCTTGCTTAGAACCCAAGAAAAAAAGAAAGAACAGAAAGGAAGGAGACCTGGCCTCGCAGCTTATGGCAAGAAACGGGAAGAAAGAAGAGGTGAGCCTCATTGGGATCGAGTGTGACGAACCGGTTTTCACGAATGTTCTTGAAGAAGAACCCTTCACTCGCATACTTGCCAGTGAGCCTTCTTGGAGTGCGGTGTCCACCCGGGTACACAAAGACCCTCAGCTTCCTCTCCATCTCTTCATAGTCCGTCTTGAACACCTTCCATGAGTGGTAAACTCCAGAAGACAGATCCACATTGCGTTTCCCTCCTGCATCGGCCTTCGCCTAATCGGAGTATACCGAATTCAACAACAAGGAGAACACATGCGCGGGCACAGAGAGAGAGAGAGAGAGAGAGAGAGAGAGAGAGAGAGAGAGAGAGAGAGAGAGAGAGAGAGAGAGAGAGAGAGAGAGAGCCTACCATATCCATAGGATATGAGGAGAGCGTGGAGGAGAAGAACCAGAAGTTTTCGTACATAACGAGGAGTCCAAGTACCACTACGAAACAGAAGAAGCAGCCGCTGGCAGGAAGCCTCATTCGTGGCCGCGCCACCACGGATGGTCTCATCATCGTCACTCTCGAAGAAAGTACCGTGCAATGCACAACTTCGAGCTCCGGAGTTATTTTTCTCAGGAAGTGTGTGAGGGTTATGATTCGGAGCTGGTGGAGTTTTAACTTGAAATATAAGAGCGGGCGATGAGTATAATCTGTTTCGACAGTTAGAGTTGCAAAGAGAGTCGGTTAAGTTCGGTTTCTAACCTTTGATTCTTGAGTTCGTTTCGCTATGGTTGTTGTTGATGACGTGGAAAAAGCACAAGATAACAACCGTAGGATGTGCATCCACCAATTGACAACCGTTGATGGTGCCGCGGGAGATTAACACTAGTTTGCTCATTTTTCTTTTTTGGTCGGAAGTTTGCTCAATTTAAATTACCATTAAATCTAGTGTTGAGGCTGGGGCTTCTCTCATCGTGATTTAGCTATTCTTGATTAACCTTGCTATATATTTAGTGATCCAAAAACCTTGGTTACATGATCATTAGATCTTATTCTAGCACGAATATCATCTTAGCGTCTTTGCCTCGCGAATGAACCATCGTAGATCAAGCCCTCGACATGAAATGATGAAAGACAAAACGTCACCCACGCAGGAATGAAATTATCAGGTCATTGTAAGCTGTAAAGAAGTTGGTCATATGCCCGTATAATAGTCCTTATAATATGGTCTATTTAGCTAAGAGTGAACAAAGAGATCCTTAAAACTCCACACGCCATGATTTCTCAAAAATCTCTAGTGATCCGCCATGTCAAAGAGAAGAATATCTGGAAAGCATCTCCCATCAGAGGGCACGCCGTAATCAACTGCAGTGAAAATTGAATCTACACTAATATTTTTCCAATCACAAGACTTTCAAGCATCAAATGAGCTGTACATCGGCATTTAGCATTTTATTTATTCAGTACACATTGAATTCTTGCACAACCCAGATCACAGTTGTGCATAAGCAAACCCCAAAATTTCAAACAAATCTATGAAAAAACGCACAGATGCCATTCCTAATAGATCAAATCGGTTTCTCAGCTAGGTATAAAGGGACATAACATAAACTCGTGAGAATCTCTCGACGATTATGAGACAGTGCTGGTGGTTTTCTGGTTCCATTGCCTGCCAACTATCAAAGAGCATCTCAGTAAGGATTCCTCCATTAATCTCAGAATGAGATTTTCTCCACCAAAATTACACATCAAAAGAAGCTGCTTTCCAGAAAATGAAACAAGAAAAGAATCATCAGCTCCCTGTTACTAATTTTAGGAGCTTCCAAAAAAAATGCAACTATAATGCTACTTTGTAGATCAATAGAAGATATGCGCCACCAGTCATGACTCGTGCCTGTGCACTGAGGATAGACGAGTCACCATTTTGAGCCAGCCCCACAATTAAAAAGCTCTTGTGCGACAATGTCACAATGACATAGTAAGCAAAACCATGCAGCCTTGGACGTGATGAAGTAACCCTATGTTTCACAGATCAAGCGTTGGATAAAGACTGGGCATGTTAGGGCGTCCACTCCCATTAGAATCAGCATTAGCATAAAAGGGTGACGACTGCAGCTCTCCAGAGTGGGATGACTTTCGACTTTTTGGATTGTTTGGGGAAGCTCCGAAAGAATCACCAGAACTGCCACTCGTTGTGTATATCGATGAAGTTGGTAACCCATGAATCTTCGGTAACCCAGTTCGATCAGCACCCAAACTGTAACCTTTTTCGACCGTTTCTGCTTCCAATGGCAATTCATCCAATGTCTACAGCAGAAGATACAAAAAAATTAGTCACCGAGCTAAAATTTTAGATATGTCGTGCAAGATAGCCTTTTTCTCTCCCACTGAGCATGCACGATATTATGGATCTCTAAACGAGAATCTCGACTTCTATTATTTTCTTTCTTCTCTTTCTATGCCTTCAGTGACAAGAAGTTCGGAAAAACTCACCCGGAAAGCTTGCTGAAGAACTCGGAGGGTTTCTCGAGTGCGCTTCCTCTTCATTGCTATTTCATCAGGTTCTTGTAACATCTCTTCAAACAGGTTTTCTCTGTTCACAGCCAATACTTGCAGAATTAGTACTCAAAAGACAGGAAAACTAACTGACTAACAAGAAAAATTAGCAACAGTGGAAATTTAACTTAGAAATTTTGACAATTGAGAGTGAATATTGACCTACCTGTAAAGCTTTTTGATGAAAACATTGTGCAGCTCTCGTTTCGTATGATTCACCTGTTTAGAGAGAGTAAATAAACATTAAGTTCCATATCAGCTCGTTTTTCATAGTCTTGAATTACAATCAGTGTTGGATAGTATCAGTTCAAGACAACATTAAAGGTAAATAAAGAGCTAAAACTGGTCATCAGTAACCCTGATAATGACAAGGCAATGTAGCATAACAGATGACGTCTAACATAATTGCCTTGACCTATGAAGAAGCACAATAGCAGCATACAAGAGTCACAGACTCACAGAAAAGTGCTTCTCAGAAAAGTGGTCCACGCTCACAACAAAGCTAAGCATTTTAATTAATTCCAGTCCAAATACTCAATTGGGTAAACTGACTTTCACTTAATCATCCAGTTCAAGCTTCCAACTGAACAGACACGTGGCCAAAGAGGAAAGCATTTTCAAATACTGGAACTCTCCATATTTTATGAGAGAATAAGCAAATTCTGTTTAATCAAGGTACATCGCACAAAGTTTACACCTATTATTTAAAATGTCCAAGCATTCACACAAAATTTCTCATGTCATTCAAAACCCAATTGTAAAAACCTTCAGAGCAACTAGTAAAGTTCTCTTAGGTACGAGAAGGACATGGAAAGGCGGAACAAACATGAATATCTCAAATACTCACCAGGAAATGCATAATTGCTTTCGGAATAGAATCCTCAATATTCTTCCTCACAATGTCATAGTATGATCTCAGCAGCAGTTTCGTTACTGCAATTTCAATAGCCTCCTGCTCTGAATGGCTTTCAGACGGCCTCAAAAGAGTTGGGGGCTGAATCAAACAAGCAGGTATTAAATGCCTCTAGCCAAGAATCTTGCCACTGTATTAAGCAATTGAATGCCACCAGAAGGATGTGGATGATGCACATGGACCACAACGTGAAGCGCATACCTCTCTCAAATGAATCATAGACATGGCCATCTCCATGTTGTGTGCAGGCTCGTTATGTGCCTTGCTCGTTGAACTCTCTTTAGCAGATGTACGGCTATCGCTACCACCAAATATTGACGAAATACCCCAACTTGAACCACCTGTGTTTCCTAACAACCATAATTATAAATAATTTTTACAAATATAAACATTATAAGATAACATAATTTAGCATCTCTATAAGCACTCCAAAGGACTAGCTCAACCCTATTCCACCTCAGCAAAGCAAGAGCAAAACGTAAAACCACAAAAGAATATACACGTAAATGGTCCAAGATACAACATAACTAGCACAATTGCTTTAGATATTCAACATACTATTTCTCATTTAAATCCGTCATAGCTTCAAGGGTGACTTACCAGAAGGAGCCACTTTCTCAGCATCCGCAACAGGCCGGCCACCCTATTTACTCATTCAGACAAATAGAAAGTACCTCAATTAAACAAAATGAAAAGTGATCTTTCATTAAAAAAAAAAAAGTAAGATATAAATCCTTCACCAGTACATCCATAACAACCACAAAAAGGAGATGATGTTTCCTTGTCTCCTAGTTTAACTAAGAAAAAATAATGCAAGCAGGAAAAACCCAATGTTAGACACCTGATCAGGTACAATTCCATTGACTTGTCTGGCAAGAATAGCTCTAGATTTCACACTCCTCTCAGATGTCGGTGCCTTATCAGTTTCTATACCATCCTAATCAACGAAGAAAATGGTAAGGATGTTCCGAAACATGGATGTTAAACCATTGCAAAAATACAGAACAGTGTCAATGAACTACCTTCTGCCGGGAAAGAGGTAAAGAAACCCTGGAGGATTTGATCTGCTGCATTGCTATCTCAACAGCTTTGCTCCCACCAACAAAATTTGGGTGTGAAGTATTTATGTAGTCCATCTGTTAAGTTGGATTAGCTTATGTAAATATTAAAACGAAAGAAATAAACTAAAGTGTAGAAAAACAATAATCCTGACCAATGATCATAGGAAGGCCATCAAAAAAGAACAGTATAGGAAGACCAAAAGAATCATAATTTTGGAATAGGCCCAAAGAGTCATGACTTCTAATTGAGGAGAACAAAGCGCATCTTATCAATGCTACCAATATATGCCACAGAAAGATCTCTCTCTCTCTCTCTCTCTCTCTCTCTCTCTCTCTCTCTCTCTCTCTCTCTCTCTCTCTCTCTCTCTCTCTCTCTCTCTCTCTCTCTCTCTCTCTCTCTCTCTCTCTCTCTCTCTCTCTCTCTCTCTCTCTCTCTCTCTCTCTCTCTCTCTCTCTCTGTGTCTGGGTCTGGGTGTGCCACACTTGTGTCTGAAACTGTATCTGCCGTCCTCCAAGACATGTCGTAGATAATGCTTAAAAATGAAAGAAAGATTACACGATAAAACTACTTTCCTTCTAATACCAGACCATTAAAACCTAAGAATGAAGAGATCGCCATACCTCCATCTCAACAATGTGACCTATCATAGTCTCGGATGGCTCAAGACCTTCCCGCAAAAAGTTCCCTATTACTTCATCCATACGCTTTCGCAAAACCGGAAAGCGTTGCAATTCATTCACAAGACAACAATGGCTAATCTGAAGAAAGGACTGGAACATTAGAGGACTGAACAAAATAATTCGTAGGATGCAATATGGAGATCTCATATACACAACCTTTATTAACTCATCATATATGAACCTGGCACATTGAATACTCGGATCTAACAATCGAGCTATTTGCCTTCGAATGAGAACTTCAAAAGGTACCTACAAGAAACTAATCAAATTAACCACAGCACATTTATCACACGGGAAGTACCACATGATTATCCCATATTTGACAAAAAAAAACATTCAGAAGGAAAAGAAGATGCATACACCTACTTCTGGCACAAATAATGCAGATTTAGGACCCGTTGCATTCTGAATTGCAGTCCGAATATCGTCATCAGTCAAGTCCTCACATGGATCCACTTCCTGTAAAACATATTAACAAAAAATATTGAACAAATCAATATCAGGCAGAAAGTCAGCCAATCGTCTACGCTGCTAGATGAAAATCAAGCCCATGAAAGCACTGAATGTAATTTTAACGAAACGAGTAAACAATTTGTAATTTATCACTTCCTAAAAGACAGAAATTGAATGCTTTCGCTATCAAACAGATCAAAAACCCTCTAAAGTATCTATTGAATTAGATAGTGGAGGTCGCGACAGATAGTAACAAGATCTGCACCGTTGCAGCATTGCATATGAAAAAGACATCTCAAACTTACATTAATAGTTGACAATGTCTCATAGTTACTGGGTCACAAGGCAAAAAAGCCAAGTACCAAATGAGAGGATAAAGTGTCATTATTCCACAACCGCCAAGTTTGATTGTAGTCATGCTAATCAACCGCTTGCCTCCAGGACTCGGTGACAAATAACATATTACAAGGAAAGGATCAAATAAAACAAAATAAAGACAGCAAAAATATGGCACAAAGAGATGTCAATGGCAAAAGAGATAACAAGCAAACAAAGCCACACTCAAACTCAGGCATTAAACTTAACCAGTCATGAGCCAAGGAAGCAGTCCAAAATAAATTGCAAGTATATCTCCAAAAATTTAAGCCAGTACACACACCTCTAAACTTTTGACAAAAATTGATTGAAAAATGTAATGTATGCGTGCTCCACCAGACAGCTCAGATGTAGACATTTCTTCATTCTTTCCCTCGACCATTGAAGAAAATGCTGTTTTAAACAATAGTTTGCGAATTATCAGTGAGCTAAGAAGCCAATCCAGTAAATTAAAATTAAAATATAGTGAAACCAAAAGAACAAGTAAACGTTACCATCAGAGTATTTGGACAGAATGTTCAGTAGCAAGGCTCCCTGACCAGCCTACTCAGCAGAAAAGAAATGGGAAAAAGTGACAATGGTGAAAATTAAACCGAAAGTCAAAAATTCCAAGACTACAATAGGGAAAAGCATAGCGCACACAAATCAATTGCTCAGCCTACAAAGTAACTTGTGTCTCAGGGAAAACTAACGACCAGTCATCACTCAAAATAAAAATGGGAAAACCACACCTTTGATTCAGTTAGTTCTCCATAGCTAGCATGCTCCTTTGCAACAGAAACCAGCGCAGAGCTGATGCGAGACTTTAGCCCTGGAAGCACTGCCTTGATATGTTGTACTAGTATCTGCAGATAAGTTGTGACAGCACATCAGATCTGTTATCAATACAAAGGCATCCTGAACACACCTCAGCTCTATAGCTCTAGTCAACTCCATTTCTTCCTTTGCATTCTATTACACAGGAACCCAGAGCCCAAAGGGGGCCATGACTAAAGCCTTATCTTTCCGAAGAAGCCTTTTCATATGACGGTAAGAGCCTCTTAGCATCATTCTTCAGCTATCCGAATTTATCTTTGAATCTGAATCTTCTTTGGTATCCAAATTTATCTTAGAATCTGAAACTTATATTAGGTTATGCAAACAGAATATTTAGGTTATGTATCAACAACTCCGTCCGACGAATTATATTCTTCTATAAGTAATAGATGTAATTATTAAAAGAGTAAATGTTCTGGTACAATAGCAACATAAAAACGAATAGAGACAAAAAGAAATACAAACAAAAACTAAAGAGAACTAGCACTAAGTGAGGAGTGTCAACTACATAAAACACATTACCTTGATATTGCCGTCCTTTCCCCCTCAAGTGATTCATAAGAAGTTCTAAAATTTATTCTTAGCCGTGACTTGTCGAGCGAAAGTAAACATATATTACATGATATGCAACGTATTTTAAGTTATAACATGTAAGACGACTTTGATGCACAAAGGAGCACGGAATTAAAGATATTGATTAAAAACAGTATTCGATATTAAATTTTCCCTACTTGACTGAAATTTTCCTTACCTGATTCAACTTCTTTGCCAACTGAGGAGCACCACAGCGATCAGCAAGGCCATTGTACACCTGCATAGGATACCAAGAAAAGGATTAAAACAAAGCTCAAAATCTCCATCAGATACATAAACCCTGATAGGCAAGAGTTCATATATTCATACAGGACGACTACGGAAGAATTTTTCTTCTGCCACTAGTGCATCCTTGATACTCCGATTAAGCAAGATGTCCTGTCAAATGTCAATGTTCAACAGCCAAATTAGGCAGACACACAAATTATAAGCCACAAAATATTGACACAAAAATACACTCACGATGCCATCATAGAGCCGACAGCAAATTTCTATTAATGAAAATCAAATCCTGTGCGCTCAAAGTGATATCATTGAAAAGCTCGGAAAAGTAAATAATTTAGAAAAGTTCAATGCTCCTCTTAGCTTCAAAATTATTGTTCAAGGTCATAAAAAATGGACTTTATCATGTCTTTCATGCTATCCAATACCTCCTGGCTGCGATTCACAACACCCACATAACCTAGTCGCAGGGGGATCACTTTTCCAAGCAACAGATTCCGTGCATCTGTACCTCTGTCCATAATGTCTAACTGAGGCCACAGAAGAAAAAAGACAGAAAAAAACATATAAAAGCAAATAACAGAGAGAATTTTAAATGATTCACAGATCTTTCACTGATCGATCAAATGCCACACCTTAGTGATGACACCAATTGTCCGATGCCCTGGGCAAGTAAGGATTTTAGGTTAGACTGAGCCCCCAAAAAAAGGGAATTGCATTCAATGATCTGCTATAATAAAATGTACCATCAGGATCAGCCATTCCAGCCATCTGCAGAGCATCAGAATTTGCTAAATCCGAGTTTGCTGGCGTGACTGCCAGTATCAAACAGCTCGGAACTTTGATGTAAGACATTATCATCGTCCTAATGCGTGCCTCTATATCAGTTGGTTGATCGCCCACCGGAACTTTGGTCAACCCAGGCAAATCGACCAGCGTGATGTCTAGAACATTAGGAGAGAAAATCTTAAGACGAATCTGCTTGTCCGTGACACCCTTATTCCCACCCGCTTCCCTCTCTGTCTCGGCCTGTGACCGAGGGGAGATCGTCAAAAGACTAGATAAGACTGATGCCCAGTCAAGACTTGGACAAACATCGGAAAACAGCATGAAACTTGAAGCGAACACAACGTAAGATGCGGCAAATCATATGCTCGAGCGCAAGTAGCCAGCAAAACATCCAAACCTCGCTGTAATGCTACCATCTCAAAATCCTACCGGAACAAATCCCAATATTCATTATTTTCCTCGACCTCTACCCGAACTCAGGAATCAAAAAGAGAAAAAAATCAAAACCGCGGCGGGACGGGGGAATCACCTGAATCTCTCTCCGAATCTCGGAGAAGTCGTAGAACCGCTTCCCAGGCAAGTGCAGGAACTCGCCGTACTCCTCCTCGGACCCGTCGGGCTTCCGCTTGGTCTGGAGGAGCTGGAGGACGAGGGGGCGGCGGGTGCAGATGTCGTTGCCGCGGGGCAGGAAGTCGCGGCCGACGAGGGACTCGAGGACGCTGGACTTGCCGCTGCTCTGGCTGCCGACGACGGCGACCTGGGGGAGCTCGATGGTGGACTGGCTCCCCAGCTGGGCGAAGATGTCCTGGAGCTTGTTGACTATGGGGATCACGGAGTGGCCGAGCGGCGCCGCCGCCGCCGCCGGCGAAGGGGCTGCCGGTTCTTCCGCCATGGGGGGGGGAGGCGCGGCGAGGGGGCAGATCGGCGACGGGGGAGGGGGAAAGCCCGGGGGTTTCGGGGCACAGTGCCGGCGCGAGAAGAGTATGCGCACTTCTAGAGAGCGAGAGAGTACTGGTTGTGATTTGTAATTTGAAAGAGGTTAGAATTTGCGATTCGGGGAGAGCTAGGGCATGGCCTACGCGGCTCGGGACTTTGTGACTCGGTGGCCGAGTTGAGTTGGGGTTGAGTCGAGGCCGAGTTGGGTTGAGTTGAGGCCGAGTTGGGTTGCTCGGGAGATTTTTGGGAAGAATCGAAACGAAAGATCCCCACCGTTTTATTCTTGCCCTTTTGGGACTCGTCGATGGCCTGGCCCTTTTGGGTTTCGCAGGAATTTTCGTAAGGTGGTTTTCTTTTCGGAGTTGCCGCGACTTTCGGGACTTGTTCCCCAAGCCAAGGCATCCGAAAAAATGGAGGCTTCCTTTTTTTTTTTTTTTTTGGTCGAAAAATGGAGGATTAATTCGTAAATTCCGATGATTCGACTCGAGAGCCATTTTGCTGACGAGGGAAAAAAGCAAATGTGTGTCAGTGCTGCGAAGCAAATACGAACGGCGATCCTCATCAAAATGTATAGACGATGTGGTCGTTTGTACGTTGGGACGATAAGGAGCAAACATTGGAGATGAATTACCAGAGATCACCCGTCTTCCTCTTCAATGGATTAGCTTCTCGTTTTTGTTTCACCAGTTCTAAACGTTGGATCTTCGGGCTTTTTTTTTATATGAAAACAATTGATATGTGCCTAATTCTGCTTACTAAACGGTAATGAGTAAAGAATGCAAATAGAGGATTGGCAAATTGCAAGTAAAATCGGTAAAGGTTGTCGATTACGGATCCTCTTTTACATTTGTTACCCCAGGCTTTTCTGCGCTCACACACATAACAAAAGCGTCAAAAGCGGTTGTAGTTTAACTCCCAATTCTATCGAGATTCTAGGCCTTAACTCCATTTGCTGATGATCGAGCAATCTTACCCATTAACGGTTATCGCCCGGTTGTCTCTATTCCAACTTTCTCATCGGGTTTACAACCGGCCAGCTTTATCGATTCTCAACCATTACTGATTCTTATCGACAGCAGTTGCCCTGCCTTCATTCTGGATCGATAATTCAGTCGATTTGTCGGCCACGCACCGTGTGCCTTCTCCGAACTATGATACTTCGTGTAATTTTGGGTTTGTCAAAATCAAAATGCTTCTGGGATAGAAGAAGGTTTAATTGGGCAAAGAGAACGAAGAAGGCTTCGAACGAGTCAAAACTCGGTGGGGCCCGAACGAGTCGAGATCTTTCTGGATGGATCCGTGGGACGAAACGGAGGCCCAAAAGCATCAATTTTCACGTTTATGCCGATATTCTTTCCCTTTATATAAAGGCGATGCGAAGATCATATGCAGCCGCGTGTACGCATTTGCTCTCTCCATCCTCCGCTCTTTTATCGGTCGAACAAGGAAAAACCCTCCTTCTCTCCCTCTCCGCCGTCCGCCGCCGCCGCCGCCATGCCTCGCCGTTCCGGAGGTAATCCCTTCCTCCTCGTCCTTCTCCTCTGGGATTTTGCGCTGTCTCTTGTTAGATCTAACGCCTGCTCCTCCCCTTCCGCTATCGGCCGTTCTCGTCCGCGCGATTTCTCGTCTCGTTGTCTGCGGGTAGCTAGGGTTCTGAGCTTTCACGGTACATGTGTAGGTTTGGTTGTTGAGAAGATACGAGGAGACGGATCAAAGTTTGGAGCTTTTGATGTTCTGTGTGTGTATAGGTGCTTTGAGGTTTGCTGGTTTCGTGTCTCCCGGAAAATGGGAGTGGTCTGTCGAATCTTGGTTTGGTTTGGGCTTTCTTCTATTGGTTGTTGTTGTCTTCGCTAATTTGGCTTAGGGACAAGTAGCTAGGTCCGCTGTCGTGTTTTGGTTGGATTCTGATGCGAACTGCCGTGGATGTTGGTCCATTTCGCCTCGAAGTTTGTGCTTTTCCGTCTCACTTGCTGAGAAATTTAGCTATGCAACTTGGGCATGCATCTCACGGTGAGACTGCCCTTAATATTTGCTGTCTCGGTGAATGGAGCCTTGGACAACCAGTTATGGGATGTTTTTGGCTACTTCATTTACCTTGGCTATTCTCTCCTGCTGATTGTGTTTCTTTATCGTATGATTGGGCAATTGGAGGTTGAGTGCATGAGGTTGATGTTGTTTGAAGCATTGTTGTATGTCGCAGCTCTCATGTGTGGCTTTAGGAGCTCTAGACAATGACAAAGTAAAGATAGGATAGAGCACACTGCTATTAGTTCTAAAGGAATTGATCTTGAGCTATGTTATCCCCTTTATCTTGTCCTGCTGAGCCGTCCTAAGAGCTTCCTTGCCCTTTTGCATTTTACAGTTATCAAACTGACTTCTGTTAACACATAAGTGACCGCCTTTTATGTAATATGCTGATTCCGTGCTGCTGTTGTCTCAAAATTCTTTTTCTGCAGGAAGATCTGCTCCCCGTGCAGCCCCTCGTCCTGCACCTGCGCGCAGTCCTCCTCCTGCACCAGGTATTCTTTTTGTGCATGTGACATTCTTTTGAAGGTGGACCTGTTGGCATGGGAACGCAAGTTCTATGATATAACTATCCAAAGAAAGTTAGCCTGCATGCCGCTAATGTGAATGATCTGCTTATATCTCGAAACAGTTAACCGTGCTCCTCCTCCAGTCCCTGCTCAAGGTGGCGGCGGTTCTATGCTAGGTGGCATTGGTTCGACCATAGCTCAAGGTATGAGCCGACGATACATTTGTTCCTAAATGTTCATATTAGATACGTCCTTTCAATGATCTTCTGCTTTGAGACTCTAAGATCTTATTGCTCTGATTGTACAATAGGTATGGCTTTTGGTACTGGAAGTGCGGTGGCTCACAGGGCTGTAGATGCTGTGCTTGGTCCGCGCACTATTCAGCACGAGACAGTGGCAGCTGCTGCCCCTGAAGCCACTACAAACAGCATTGGTGGTGCTGATGCATGCAGCATTCACTCCAAGGCCTTCCAAGATGTATGGGTTTCTCTTCCTTTGAAATGCCTCATTAACAGTCATAGGACTTGGACTTATTGGGTGAAGAAAACAGTTTCTAGTATTTGGAGGATTATCATAGCATAGTGGAGAAGAGAAAGTATGGATGATTTGATGAATAGCTGCACTGGCGTTAGGTTTTCAGTCCTAGGGGTGAGCAAAAAATTGGGAACCGGACCGAATTTTCCTTACCCAACTTGTTTCAGGTTGTTTCTGGGAAGCATCAGTTTGGTTCTCGGTTCCAAAACCTTGCAACCGGCCTTTGATCGGTTCGGTTCCCAATTCTTATGTCAGAGCCACTGGTTTGACCCAAGACCAATGAGGTCGGTTCCAGATTAGTACCAATATAGAAAGAGTCTTACATACCTTATTTAGAAAAATAAAATAGTGAGATGCAATTGGGAGGAATGAATTTGAGACCTCCAACTTGAAGTAGGCTATAGGACCACCTTGACTAGCAAGACTTCATTTTGTCATAGGCTACACTAAGAGTATGTAATATCAATTAGTTGATTCATACAAAATCAACCAGGTGCCCAAGTACAATTGGGATCCAGCCAGGCCGGTGCACATATAAATTGGTTATTTTCCAGTCTTTTTCTTTCTTTCGGGATCCTAGACCTATAGTGTGCATTCCAGGTTTTGGTCTTGGTTGATTTGAGGTTGTGGATAGTTTAGAAGTTATAACTGATGAATTTAGAACATAATTTGATTTCATCCCCTTCCCCCCAAAAATGAAATCTTGTGAGGATCTGATGTGATGATGTCGATGTCTTTCTGTATGGTTTGTATTGTCATATATTTCGTTGCGAACATATTTTCAACTTTTGACAGTTATATATCCGTATTTCCTTTGTATTTGGCAGTGCGTTAACAACTTTGGGAGTGACATCAGCAAGTGCCAGTTCTACATGGATATGTTGGCAGAGTGCAGGAAGAACAACGGTTCTATGCTGGGAGCCTAACTCATATCATCGTCTCTGTCATCCATTACCATGATTAGTAAAATTCGTTTGAATATTTTCTATGTTGTCACTGAGTCTGAGATTGAACTGGTGATGGGGAAGCAGTATTCTGTCTTTGGTTATCGTTTACATTGAATAATCCCGAGTCAAACCTATCGAGGTGGTAACTTTTTAAAGTATCATCGCCTTGTCAAACCGTCATTGGAACAGCTTATGATTGGGATAGTAATGTCTTGGGATGCTTTTACTGCGGAAGAATTTACAATCTGATGACCTTCTATTGCATAATTTTTTGTGGTGGGAAGTGGAATACCGAGGCATGATTATTAGTTCATGTCTTTATGAACATATCTATACTGTTAAGCAGGTTGCGGTGCAAGTTACCGTGACAAAATACTGCTCCGGAGACACGTATCTTTTGCACGGAGGGGGTCCGCCTGCTCCGGAGACACCTTGTTTTAGATGCGATGGCACTGATATCTTTCGTGTACCTAACGCTGTAACTGGTAAGAAGCATGAAGTTGTATCTGAAATTATCTTGCCGTCACTAGTCACTGTTGATAGCACTTTTTCAGGAATAGTCGTATCCACTACACGTCCTCAGACGATTTCCGACTTAGGTGGGGGAGTTGTAAAGTCTCATCAGATGCGACCTGCAAATTCCTTTAAGCTAAGAGCGTGGGTTAAAAAGAGCACTTATGGGGACACTTTCGCTAAACATAATTAGGCAAAGCGCTTGGTTCAGGAGGCATCCTTATTCCAAATCGCACCTTCTTGGCTTTTTGCAAGGGTGTTTTGGCTACTTCACGCTTTAGCTGTAGCTTGAGTAGTGCCACGGGAGACATATGGCGAAAAAGGAAAAAGAACGAGCGTTTTGGATATTTCTCCAAAAATGGCCATATTTGAATACAATGAGAAGAAAGCTATTTTTTTCCCCTTGGCATCTTTAAATAGGGACGGTGGAAATATTAACGAAAACCTTAAAATTTTTCTTGATTAATTTATGCCTGCATCTTAAAGAATTTAGCGACAGTAACTCACAGACTTGCTGAAGCATTTTGCATGAGAAAATGTAGTAGTCCATTAGATTTGACCTGCCAAATAGCGAGGAATCTTCCGATCCAAGGAAAGTCGTGCCGGAAGCAAAACAAAGAGTGTTTGAATTGGTAAACGTTTGAATGTCAAAGGCAGAGATGAAAGGTCAGATTCGAGATGCCAGATGGGAAATACTGCAACTAGGTAATGCTTTCTCATCAAATTGACAATGGTGGTCTCAGTCAACTACTTGGAAAAAGCAATGCATGCTAGCCGAACTCGAACCAAATTTCTAAGCCTCCATCCACCACACCCCCACGCACGCAATTCTCGATCGTTGACTTCGCCCACTTTTGCTTCGTCTCTCCTCTCAATAATTATCAGACATAATGCTTCAATTAGGGGGCCAATCAATGTGGCTAAACTCCCCTTTCCTACCGACCAAAACAAAAAAACTCCCATTTCCTGCTCTTAGTGAACTTCTCTGCACTGCTTTCATTTGCCGCTTTGGAAGCAACGTGGAATATCCTGACGTATAGACAACTAATACCCTTCTTCTCTTTTCCTCTTCTTTTTTTTTATTATTATCGTTTTATTTTTTGCTACGCTTTATTTTTGACAATCACAGAAATCATTACGAGAAACCACCCTTGAGGAAGCTGATGCAGAGCCTCTTCCATGCCTCCCGGTCCGGCTCACACGCCCCCATGCTGGCCTTCAGTTCATCAGCATACGAACCCTACAAAGGAACGAATGAGAAAACCGCCAGCTCCTAAACTTGATCTTTTCGGTACAAAAAAGGCAAAGACGAAATTGGATGGAAACCTACGGTGATGAGGCCGAGGAGAAAGAGACGGTCGACGAGGTGAACAAGAATGTCGCGGGTGTACTCAGGGTGGCCTTGGATGCCCATCATATGATCCCCATAGCTAAACATCTCGATCCCCGTTTTGTCCGACCATGCTATCACCTCTGCTTTTGCCGGCAGTTCCTTCAGCTATTTAAATTTCCCAAATTCAAAGTCTACCCTCATATTTCTTTAATCCGAAAAAAAAAACGAAATAACTTTGTGCCATCGATTTATTTTTTCTCTCCTCTTTTCTTAGGTTGTAAGGTGTTGTACCTCATCCTGGTGGCATTCGATCACAGAGAGTTGCGCAGGAAGCTCGAGTGATGAGAAGCGCTTGGAGGATGGAGACAGTTGTATGGTTCTCAGTCCTATGTCCCATGATTTGGCACGTTCAACTCTGCCTCCCAGTGCACGCCCCAATATCTGTACAACCAAAGACAAGAAGATGATCAAGAAAGGCGCCCAACTTAAACTAGATGACCACAAATCGAAGAGAAAGAGAGAGAGGCGAAGAAGAAAAAAATCTAAGACGAGCAAATCGGTTTGTTCTGTCACGAGAACAACGACAAGTGAAAGTTACCTAAAGAAAGATAAGATTCCTTCCAGCAAAGCAGGTACACAGTGTTGTCGAATTGACATAATGGCAGGCAAAAACGAGGGTCACAAGGACGTGTCGAACCAGATAATCCAGCATTTAAGGAGTGCCCTACACTAGGATCTTTTCACTGACAATGCAACCCCACGACTTCAATTCGACATAAATCGCGAGTTGCTAAGTTGGGTTTTTAAGCATATGATTGATGTGTGTAAAGATGAAGGCCAAAAACGAAATAGGGCAACGCTAAGCAAAACGAAATATAGAGCAGCTCAGCATCAAATCCACGTGAAATGGACAACTACTGAACCACCGACAGTCCATGTCCGACTCACATAACACGAGCGACTTCACGTTGTATGTCTCTGTTTTTGGCAGTTTGATGTTGGTTTCGTGACTGATGGCAAGGATTTGTCTGCAAATGAAACACATCACTAACCGCAAATACGTGTTGCCGCTGCAACTGCAATTAATTAACGTAGTTCGCAGAAAAGACCAACTTGAAAAACAACAACACCAGCCAAATTCAAGATCAAAGCCATCTGTCCATGAAGAAAGCAAAGTGATAAGACATTAGAGGCTGAGAATACCCAATGGCAGCTCAGCATCATTTTTATAATGAACTCCTTTGGCAATCTCTCCACTGACCGTTTTCGGGATTAGTGTCGCGTCCAGCCAAAGATAGCCCACATCACCCTTCAGGTCAAAGAGAAACACCATAACCCACATCATCGCCTACCATACTAAAGGCCCAAAGAATGACAAACAAACATAGTTTACTCACATTTTCCATTTCTGGGCTGTATTGGACTTGCCCTTTTCAGGAGCATTTTTCAATTGTGGATTTGATTGCCAAACGGTGAATCACTGATTTGGCGAGGGTGACACTTGGGACAGCTCATGCGAAAGACTCGTTTCGAGCCATACGTACCCGAATTTGGCATCACTAGCACGTGCGAATACTAGCCATATTCACGTGTGCTGTGAATCAAAGTGGGAGCAGTTGAAAAAGCTGAACTTGGGCCACCCTGCTTGATTCCATACAGACGTACCAATCTCGGGTCCCACGAGTTGCAAGATATCGCTTGCCAGGATTATGAATATTCAATCCCTGAATCTCACAATGACACATCATGCTTGACCCGGAAAATGTCCGGCCATCTTGTGGAAAGACATGGAAAAATGGGGACTTGAAGCAGAACTTGTTGCCGGAACCACACCCCTTAGTCCAAAGGATTCACGCGGTAACCAGTAAAAAGGAGACACGAGGTCGACCCGGCTGGTCCGGGTCGGTGCAATCGCACCGACCTACCCGCCAACCAAACTTAAAAGTTCGAATTTTTAAGGAGCTAAAGTTCGATTTCATGGACCACCAATTCATCAAACGTGCGATGGGGTGCCGGGGCCACTCCCAGCCCCGGAAACCGGCTCTTGACAGCCACAGTCGCGTCCCCCCTACCGAACGGTTGTCGCCATCCCGTATTTACTGGCGTTTCGCCGCTGTCGTGTTCAACGCCTCGCAATTTCGGTCCCCCATAAACACCGTCAAAAGAAGAAGGAAAAAGAGCTGATTCCGCCACATAAATGCAAAAGAAAAATTGACAAGCAGCAGTCAAAAAGAACCGGTACCACTTTCAAGAGACGATTTTTCACGTCAAACTTTCATGTACTGATGCAGAATGAAAGTACCCATCTGGACTTTGAACCGGTTCAAAGATCTTCAGATGGTTTTCAAAGCCTCTCGTCGACCCGATTTCCTATTCGAATCAAAGATTCTATATCGAACTCCGATCGACCCTTTTTTCACGCAGAAACAACCGGAGGAAACTATAAAGAGAGGAGGACAGCGTGCGAGGATGGACCCGCGATGACCATACGGTGTGGCCAAAAAAAAAAAAGAAAAAGAAAGGAACGATTTTTCTGGTAAAATTGCAATGATTACCTGGTGCCCGAAGCAAATGCCGAGGACCCTCTTCTTCATGGAGTCGAGCTTCCTCAGCAGGCCGATCAGGCGGCAGATCCAGGCGTCGTCGCCGTGGGCGTCGCTGCAGCTGCCGGTGATGACGAAGCCGTCGTAGAGCCCGATCTCGCCGTCGCCCGGGAGCTCCCCTGCGGCGGCGCGGTACACGTCCCAGGCCTCGCCATCCTCGGCCAGCATTCCCCTGAAGACGCCGCGGTACCCCCCGTACTGCCTCCTCATGTACTCCGAGTCCTCCGCGCACTGCAGCACCGCAAACCTCCTCGCCCCCATTCCCTCCCCTCCCAACTCCAAACACGCCCCCACACAGAGAGAGAGAGAGAGAGAGAGAGGTAGAGGACAACGCCTTCTTCTTCTTCTTCTTCTTCTTCTTCTTCTTCTCGTCTTCTTCTCCTCCTCTCTGTCGAAGAGGACGTCCTGCTTCTGCAAAGATGATGGCCGTGGCCAGGAGCAGATTTATACAGAAGGATGCCCGAGAGCTCTGGAAAGGGTCGTGCGGACCGGGGTTGAGAATTTACGATTCTGTACCCCGATCTCCCATCCTATTTCCTTTATTCGCCCCGCCCTTGTCTTTTTTTTTCCTACCCCACTTTCCATTTACCGTTGGCCGATGCGAAGCTGGTCGGAGTAAAATACGGCTCTTCATCTAGACGGCCAAGTTAATGATCGGGGGAGGGGAGAAAAGTATCTAGCGGCTCGGGGACCCGTCGAATCAGAACTTGACACGTGCCCTCAGCGCCCCGCGTCACGTCGCAACATCAGCGGCTGACCTGGAATCGTTGACAGCAGCAGCAGCAGCAGCATAGCTCGGCCGCGCAAAGTTTCTACGCTCGCTGCGACTCACCTCTCGCCCGTCGCCGCCGGTGGAGTCGCCAGCGGCGCGTCGTCGTCCGTATCTTGATTAGAATACGGGGCAGATTCGGAAATCTAAACACAGATCGTATTCCCAAACGAAAGGATCCTTCGGCCAACCCAACGTAATAAGTTCTCTTACTATTCAGCTGACGAAAACGTTGGTTGACTAAAATAGGGTCTTTTCTTAGGACCGTCATGTAATGGAGAAAGGGGGGACCACAGCCCCCCGGGCGCAACAGGAGAGAGCGTGTATCTTGATCAGATTACGAGACAGATTCACGAATGCCAATAGAGACCTTGTTCACAGACGTGGAATTCTTCGGCCAACCCATCACAAATTCCCTTTGCTTGGGCAGACGGGAATTTCGCGTTTGACTTTCGCGCTCCGAATCAAGCCCGCCCATCACGGTCCTGCTGCATGCGGGGTTCGCGGCCGGGCTAGACATGAATGCGGTCATCCGATGGATTGACCGACTCCTACGACAATCGATTCCGAAGTCGCCCCGTCAATGGTTGCGTTGGACATCCATTTGAAGGACATAAAGTCGGTTCTCCACGTAAGCGAATCGCTCGCGACACCCTTATAAGTGTGTGATGGCACGGTTCTGATTTGGTAAAATCTCCTATAAGATCAAATCCCCGTTTTGACGATTGCCTCTTTCGACATTCCCCTGCCGTTCTATTTTTGTCTTTGTCAAACCCTTACGGGACCCAATACAAATTCCCTTGTCAAACCATTGCCAATAGAGATCTTATTTACAAACGTAGAATTTTTCAGCCAGCCCAACACAAATTCCCTTTGCTTAGGCAAAGGGAATTCCACGTTTGACTTTTGCGCTCCGAATCAAGCCTGCCCCTCACGGTCCTACCGCTCGTGGGGGTCGCGGCCGGGCTAGACATAAATGCGGTCGTCCGATCAATTGAACGACTCCTTCGACGATCGATTCCAAAGTCGCCCCGTCAATGGTTGCGTTGGACGTCCATTTGAAGGACATAAAGTCGGTTCTCCACGTAAGTGAATCCCCGTCAAGTAATCGATTGCCTCTTTCGACATTCCCCTGCCGTTCTATTTTGTCTTTGTCAAACCTTTACGGGACCCAATACAAATTCCCTTGTCAAACAATTGCAAATAGAGATCTTATCCACAACCGTAGAATTTTTCGGCCAGCCCAACACAAATTCCCTTTGCTTAGGCAAAGGGGAATTCCACATTTGACTTTTGTGCTCCAAATCAAGCCCGCCCCTCACGATCGTACCGCTCGCGAGGTTCGCGGCCGGGCTAGACGTAAATGCAGTCATCCAATGGATCGAACGACTCCTTCGACAATTGATTCCAAAGTCGCCCCGTCAATGGTTGCGTTGGACGTCCATTTGAAGGACATAAAGTTGGTTCTCCACTTAAGCGAATCCCCATCAAGTAATCAATTGCCTCTTTCGACATTCCCCTGCCATTCTATTTTGTCTTTGTCAAACCTCTACGGGACCCAATAACAAAGGTAACTTCAATTTGCAAGACACGGACAGCTGTTTTGGTTCAAGAAGCAATCCCTTCAACGAAAGCAAAGGACAAGGACAGATTTCAAAGCGCACTTTGGTGTTTGTGGCTTCCTAGTCGAGGCAATTGACTTGTGTGGTAATCTAACCATACAGAGATATTACGACGCGAATTCATCACCGTGATGAAAAGTCGTGACACATTTGATGGACCATGATCATTATTTCTCATTTGACTCCGGTTAATGCGGGGCAAAATTAGTGTAACATAATTATCACGCTGTCACATAATCATCTTTTATTTTCATTTTGCAATTCGCATTAGCTTTTTTGTTGGAACTGTCAAACAGGTGGATTGGGTCATGAATGATCCAACCCTTACTGACCCATTAACTCGTTTACGACTCATTTATTTGTAATACAAATCCATTAACCTATATACCTACACGACTCATATTGCTAAAATACTTTCATATTTAATCCAACATTGGAAAACAAATACCAAAACTGAAATGAGAGTGCAAAGTGACTGATCATAATATCAAGAGAGAATGGGTTGAGTTTAGGCTAAATCGTGAACCTATTTATGATCCAATTACGACCCATTTATGATCCATGTTTAAACTCATTTATTATTCATTTGCTGAATATAACTAATTTATATAATTACTCAGCTCATCATACATATATATGGGTTAATAAATGGTTTTATGACCCATTTTGACGGGTCTAGTTGTTTCTAAATATCACAGAAATCTAAAATTCCATTTCCTAAATTACTTCAAATCAATTCTCTTTCGTAGACTACTAATATCCGTTATCATCTATCATAAGCAACTGCACATCCAAATGATATTGCGGCGGATCTTGGAAAAATTATTTCTTCTGAATCGAAACGAAAAAGCAACTATACATGGAGAAAAAGAGCAAAACAGAAAAAGGAATCGTCTTAAGGAAAGATTTCCATTATTGCACGCAATGACTTTAAATGTCTTGGACCGACCTCTTATAAAGATAATGGAATCTTTTTTTTTTGCTAGGAAAAGATAATGGAATCTTGGTATGCTTACGCAAAGTCTTAATCGGCAATAGTGCATTATTCCGATAAAAGAAAATGCGGGTCGCTCTATATTTCTTCCTATATGGTATTCTGATGCTGCCCATCATACATTGCGTCCCAAAATTGCACGTAAAGTGGGTTACAAGTGCAAGTACCAAAGCAATGTTATTTTATCCATCGATGTCGATTACTGTAACAAAGAATGCACACATCGATCGCGATCGAAACTTTGCATGGAATGCAGCCAAAACGTGTCGAAGAGACCCCGAATTAATCAGGTCTTAATCTTCGGTTTTTAGCTCTTGCTTGAAGCTTCTAATCAAAGATGGACGACTAGTGTTGCGGACCCCATTGGTTTTAGCTCTTGCTTAAATAAGTATCGATCTGTATTGATTTTGATAATTAAATAATCGGTTTTACATATTTCATGAGGATTGTATCATTGAAAAAGGCGATCTCTATCCGGTGTTGGCGCTAGAATAAACGTCCATTCGACTCGAGAGATAATGAGACAAATCGTTTCGGAACTTTGGCCCAACGTGTAACGTAACCCTTAAACTTTTAATTTGTTCAATATAGTCCATGAATTATAGCCTAATGTTCAATATGCTCCCTGAACTTTTAATTTGTTCAAATGTGGTTATTGGATTTTTGGTACATGTTCAATGCAGTCCGCGAATTTGAATTAATGAAATGACTACATTGAACATTTTCGTATAGTTTAGGGATTAAAATGAAAATGTACAAAATGTTCATAGACGACATTATACGTTGGGTCAAAATTCAGGGATTGCTCGTGTCATCTTCTCATGGCTCGAGAACGAATAATCTCTTTATACGTATAGCGAGTTTGTGACGATGTAGTCCATCGAACTTCAATTTTTCCTCACGAAGTTCCGTTATAGCCCCCCGCGCATATTAGCGAGAAATACGGCGTCCGACGAGGGGTACTTTAGTAATCTAGATTCAAATTATAAAATTTCCGCAATTTGCGCAGCATTTTAAATGGAATGCGTTAAGGCGAGGGGTACTTTGGTAAAATGAGGGCGGAGGACAAGAGCACCTTGATTTAAGCCCTTTAATGCCTCGTTAGGCAACGCCGCTTCGAACAAAATCCGCAGGTTAGGTCCGAACCATGTCCCCAAAAACCAAGGATGTCAGGGATGTCGGCGGACAGGATCACGTGATATTCTATCTCCCGTTCACGTGACATCTCGTTAGGCGGTTTAAATTATTAAATTGGATTACGAAGTAATTCGAAGTGCGACTTTCGATAGTCATGTGAATCTCGGTTAATTTCGCATTTCGGGTTTAGACGAATTTGGTGCTTAAATCGTCGGCTTCTCTGGGCACGCACTTATCTCTCGTATTGTCGTGATTTTGTGATATATCTTATGTACGAAATTACAAGAATGTTAGATGGTCTGATCGTGTACCTGTCCATATAGCTCCGTAGATGTGGTACATCGAAAACTGCAATTCTCGAATTGCTCTTTAATCCCTTGGGATTAGCGCGGATGGTTAAGGCGCTAGGGGATTTCCATTTTATGAATGGGAGGCTGTTCATTCTCGCTAACCGCATCTAAGTTGCTCTGTGTCTTGACTTGCATTTAATCTGTTCGTTAGGCACGTGGGATGTTTTGCGGATCTTGATGTAATCAATTTCTACATTCCGTACCTCTGAATTATCAAGATGACGATGACGACGATGATGATGATGAGGTACACAATCTTTTTTATGATGTCCATTAAACCTATCAAAATGAATTATAAACCCGTTTTTAACCCATATTCAATGGGCGACAAATGGATTTAGAATGATATTACTCAAAATAATATGAATGTTAAATGGGTTTACAACTTATT
Source organism: Syzygium aqueum (assembly GCA_031216185.1). Lineage (NCBI taxonomy): Eukaryota > Viridiplantae > Streptophyta > Magnoliopsida > Myrtales > Myrtaceae > Syzygium > Syzygium aqueum. The sequence goes on along the minus strand of CM062239.1, from coordinate 23,291,198 downwards.
TAGACCAAACTCACTTAAATAATTCTCTTTTCACTCTCTCTCTCTCTCTCTCACCTAGACATCGCCACAGGCCGGTTTCGGCCCGGAACCAGCTTGGGCCAAACCTGGGACCGGCCCGTTGACCGGGCTCGCGGTTCGAAATCGGAACAAGCCCGTGGCCTACGGGCCCGATTCCGATTCCAATAATTTTGGAACCAGCTCGGAGCCGCCGGTTCCGGGCCCGATTCCAAAAAAAAAAACTATAGATAAGTGGAGAAACTCTTTTTTTCCCCAAAGTTGATTACATTGCGCATTTTGATTACATTTTATATTGAATAATTCATTATTTTTTTATTTCATAATTTATTTTTTTTATTTTTATCGGCCGGTTCCGAACCGGACCAGAATCGAACCTGAATCGGAATTGCCCGATTCTGAACCGTGGCCATGTCTACTCTCACCCTCACTCGATTTCACCCTCGCTCACTCCGTGCTCTCACTTTAGTTTGAGTGTGGGTTTTCTTAGATTGTATTAAAAATGGAAGTCAATTTGAGTTGGGTTCGGCACAATTCATTATATTTGTATGTATGAAAATAGGTCAAAATGGGTTAAATAAATCAATTTGGGTAGAATATTTTTCGACTCGACCTGACACACCGTTTAGCAGGTTTAACGGACATAAAGTCCAGATAATTGAGAATAATAATGCAAGCGAAGGCTCTAAAAGGGTACGTTTCAAGCCGTTTTCCATTTGAAGATCTAATCGTTGAACTCCAGCAAACACAACCTCAATTTGACAAGCTATTTCAAGGGGAAAATTTTCCCATGAATTAGATTTATGAATCAAGTTCCATTTGTTTCGAAAAAAATAAATAATTTAAAAATATTTTTTTAAAATGATCATTTACATCACTCGCAAAAAATACTTTCATTATCCACGAAAGCATTTAAACATAAATCGTCATCAATAATTAAAATATTTTTCTTTAACTAATTATTTCAAAAGATACACAAGCGATCATTTTTAGCAATTTTTTTAAGTTATTTATTTTTCGTGAAATAAATAAAGCCCGGATATGATTACATTTTGCAAAATCAAGCGAATCTATATTCACGTAAAACGAAACGATTCAGCTTTTAAAATCTCAATTATTTCAATTATTTCCCTTTTCATCGACTTACTTTAAATACTTCGACTGCCGCATCGTGACGTGGAATTTCTTTTTATTACAACTTTCGAGTTTCATTAATTAACTTCATCAAGTAACGTCACACGTTTCTAGCCAAAAAAAAAGTGACGTCACACGTGTTAACAGAAGCATTGCATAAAACGCACGCATTTAAAGATCTTCACCAGTTGTCCTGTCCCAAGATGTCACGCGTTTGCAAAACTGCAAATTTCTGGATGACGACCAGCCACGTGTACGGTCTACGAGGCGAGTAGAGCTTTGGATAGTTATTGCTCCATTTATTAAATTTTCAGCACATTTTATTTTTTTAATATCACCAAAAAAAAAACTTAAAATGATACAACTATAATAAATTTATCCTAAATTAATTTTTTTTATCACTAAAAATTCAAAAATGATATGCCCGCGATAACGATAACTTTACTCTATGTTAAATTAGATTAATATCACGAAAAATCACAAATTAGTACACATATACACCAGTCAATTGCCACGTATCTTTCAACTCAAAAATTTGATCGTGAAATTTGTTATCTACTAACAGAGGGTAAATTTATCACTGATGTAGCAATTTAAGGTTCTTGAGGATAAAAAAATTAATATGATGTAAATTTATTATAAATATATCGATTTAAAATTTTTCGTAATATTAACTCTTTTTATTTTTTTATGATTTTTGCAAATTTTATTTTTTCTTGTACTCAATAAATTCGAACCAACCGCCTTTTCAGACGTGTGAAACGACTTGTCGGCTCCTGAGCATGGACCAAATCCTATGAAGGCCGACAAAGGCATGCGAAGGCGACGTCATTCAAGGAGGGAGGTTAATGCTAAGCTTAACCAAATTAATTTATTAAATGAATACTTTTTTTGGTCAGAATTTATTGAATGAATATATTAGGCAATAATTTATATTAACCAAATTTATGAAATTTTTCTCTTTTGTAAAATTAGTTTTGTCGAAAATAAAATTTTCTAAGAAACCTAATTCTTTCTACGTTGTCAAGTAAAATCTAGAAAAATTTTAACATAGACACTTCTTTAATAAGATCGCTTATTTATAAACTTTCACTTATGTTGTGTCTATCACCATTATTTTTTTACTGTACAAAACTTATTTCTATGGAAGTAAAATCCAAAAATAAAAAGGAAAACACTGTGCTTTTAATATATATATATATATACATATTTCCCACAATAAAAAAAACATGAATTGCTTAATTATGGTAACTAGATCCTAAATAGTAAATGAAAATAAAAAAATAAGTAAATTAAATTGATTTGGGGCTACACTTTAAATTTCAATTGAATCATTAAGGATAATTTTATCTTCTTAATGGAAAATGGAGTGGATTGGTTGTACAGGGAGTGGAAATAGCGCAGCCCTTTTCCCATGAATTAGATTTATAAACCGAAGTTTAGTTTGTTTCGAGAAAAATAAGTGATTTAAAAAATATTTTTCTAAAAAATGATAATTTAAATCATTCGGAAAAAATGTTTTCATTATTCACGAAAATATTTAAATATAAATCTTCATCAATAATGAAACTAATTATTTTAAGTGATATAAGATATTATTTTTAGGTAAATATTTTTAAGATTATTTATTTTTCGTAAAATAAACGGAGCTTGAATACAATTCGATTTTGCAAAATCACGCGGATCTATGTTCACGCAAAACTAAAAGATTCAGCGATTAAAATCTCGATTTTTTTCAATTATTTCCCTTTTAATCGACTTACTTTAAATACTTCGACTGCCTCATCGTGACGTGGAATTTTCTTTTTGCTAACAACTTTAGAGTTTCATTAATTAGTCGACATGCCGTGGTTGAAGAGTTCATTAAGAACTTTCACACGTGTTAACAGAAGCATTGCATACAACGCACGCGTTTGAAGATCATCACGAGTTGTCCCCCGATGATGTTACATGCGTTCGCGAAACTGCAAACTTCCGGATGACGACCAGCCACGTGTACGGTCTACAAGGCCAGTAGAGTTATTGCTCTTTAAATTGAATTTTCAGCGCATTTTATCTTAGGTTAATATTACAAAAATCCTAAACTCATAGATATGTGACAAAATTACTATAAATTAATTTTTTGATCATAAAAAATTTAAATTAATATATTTATGATAAATTTATCCAAATTAATTTTTTGACCACAAAAAACCCTAAATATTACATTTATTACAAATTTATCCTTCGTTAAATTAGATTAATGTCACGACAAATCATAAACTAGTACACATGTGACGAACGGAAGGTAAAACTCTGGATCTGTTAACTGTCACGTGTCATCATACCCATAAATTTAACCGTAAAATTTAATAAGAACTAATGAAGAATAAATTTATCAAAAAATGTAATATGAGATAAATTTATCATAAATACATTAATTTTAGATTTTTCGTAATATTATTCCTTTTATTTATTAGGGCTATTGTAAATTTTATATTTTCTTGGACTCTCAATAAATTCGAATCGACCGCCATTTCAGACTTTGCGAAACGACTTGTCGGCTCGCACACATGGACCAAGTCCTATGAAGGCCGACAAGGCATGTGAAGGCGACGTCATTTAAGGAGGGAGGTTAATTCTAAGCTTAACCAAATTGATTTATTAAATGAATACTTTTTTTTGGTCAGAATTTATTGAATGAATATATTAGGCAGTAATTTATATTAACTTTTTTTAGGTCACTGTGAAGAAATAGAGGAGACAAGTTTGACATTTTCATCTCTGAATATCGTATCGAATCAGCTATTAACTTGGAGTGTCGTATCGAATCAGTTACTTTCCTCCGTCGTATTGAATTGTCTGCTGCCCTTGATTTTCTTCCCTCTTTCGAAGTCAACAACGCTTTGGAAAAAGTGTTGCTCGTTACATCAAGTAAGATATGAAACAACATGCTCAAGTTCAGCCCTTTTATTTTTATGATAAATCCATTGAAAATTTAAAATTTGTCACGAAAATATAATTTAGAATTTGCATTAGAATAAAAATGTAAAAAGAATTACGTAATATGGTCCGGTCCATCAGTTTGGTCTGGTTCCTTACGTGGAATTGGAAACAACCCAAAATCAATTAGTCCGATCTGATTCTCCTATACAACTCGAGATCGATGCATACCCTTACCGCGTGCAATAGCGTTTAAAGTCAAAACCAATAAGCAAACTTCTTTCTTTCTAGACAGAGGGCAAGGCATATTGATGGAAAAACTCACGCCTATATTGGGTATTTTCCTTTGAATTCAATGCTAAGAATACATTAGTCCCAATATCAATGAGAACCGAAACTTAACGATAAAGTAAAGCATCGGAGAGGCAGGTCAAAGCCGAAGAAGTGTAAAAAAAAAATCGTAAATTCAGAGTAGAGAAAGAAAAACGGGAGCAATAATTGCACTTTTGTGATATTTTAGGACTTCAAATTTACTTATCTTTTATTTTTGTAGACATATTATATCATGGGATTAATTGTCCAAAAAAGTCATGAATCTATTATATGACAGCTAATTTAGTCCTAAACTTTTTAATTGTGTCGATTCAATCCTAAACTTTTTGATGATTTGCCAATTTAGACATAAACCTCCTTTTTTTTTATCAATTGAGTAAAGTTTGCCAATTTAGTCCTAAACCTATTATTTGGATATTTGGCCGGAAAGATTACATTAGCAAAACATTAAAAGGTTTTAGGATTAAAGTGGTAAATCATCAATTGGTTTCGGAATAAATTTGTATAAGTTAAAAGGTTTATGACTGAATTGGCAAATCGTCAAAATATTTACGACTAAATTGATACAATCGAAATGTTTATGATTGAATTGGCCTCCGTCTAATAGGTTTATGACTTTTTTTTTTGACGATTCTCCCTTACATAAATTCAATTCGGTAATTGATTTTGAGCATATTACAATGTCTTTTTCATGAAGATTGAAGGAAGATTGTTACGTACGTTTCCGTATGGAGGGTTAATTTGCATTTATGCAACAGCTCAAGAAACGAAAGTTAACGAGTGCAAAGTCACGCGTTACACCTATATCTGAGCTCTTCGTTTTGCAGTTGACAAACTTACAACAACTGAACTACGACGTGAACTCCTCCATCTTTGTACAGATTTCTCGGTGAACTCTCTCTATTTGATTTGTAGTAGAAGCAAAACCATACACATTTTCGCTTGTTCCAGCACCGATCCACGTTCGGGTTCCGGTAAGTGTGGCTACGTAGCATTCGTTTTGTCGAACACATGACGATATCTCAGTCCGAAAGCCAAAGAAAGCGGCATTGCGCTGTTCTTGCATTTCCTTTCGGCGGGCATGCTCGGCCTCTCCTAGGACTAGTGTGCCGGTTAGCGCAGGCCTCGATGCTCAATGCACGATTTTCGTTCTTTAGCACGGCAAGATCGAATCAACTGATCTTTTCGCAAGTAGAAAACAATCTCCCAGACAACATAACAGCCTACGACGTAGAGGACGGCACGCCATCGAACCATGTGTTCACAGGGAACCCGCACGAACCCGCGAATTTATTCCTCGAGGCTGCGCCCGAGAACATGAGGAAGGCCATGGGTGTAGCAGTCGCGGAGACGGGTATGGGGATCAGCTGCTTGATATCGGATGTGTTCTTATCGTTTTCCGGAGAATTGGCAGAAGAAATGCGCATTCCGTGGATCCTAGTGTGGATTTCGATGCCGTATCCCCTCTATGTATACACAAACATCCGCCTGATCCAGCAAATATGTTCGAACTCTCTTACTGCAATTCCTGATGTCAATAATGAACGTGTCCACAGAGTCATCCCGGACGTGCCCGAAGTTCTCGTCGAAGATTTGCCGGAAGGAGTTCTCGCGCTGGGTGACTTAGAATCGGATCTGGTAGGAATTCTGGGTAACCTTGGAGCTCTATTGCCAAGAGCTAGCGCGATTGTCATGAACTTCTATCATGAACTAGATCCTACTGCTCTCACGAACAGTCTCAGGAGTACTTTGCCAAACTTGCTGTACTTGGGTTTTCTCACCTTATCGTTACCACCGCCTCCGAAGCCACGGTCTCCGCCATCGGATGCCGACATATACAGCCACTGCATATCTTGGCTAGAAAGGCAAAAGCCTAGATCCGTCGCATATATAGGATTCGGGACATTAGCAATACTTCCTGAAAACGAGCTTTATGCCTTGGCAGAGGCACTTGAAGAAAGTAATGTCCCTTACATTTGGTCCCTACAAGGCAATTTGAAGGAAAAACTCCCGACCGGGTTTCTCGAAAGAATCGGCGCAAGAGGTATTGTAGTTTCATGGGCTCCACAGATCGAAGTATTAGCCCACCCGTCGACCGGCGTATTCGTAACTCATTGCGGGAGCAATTCTGTGTATGAGAGCGTGGCGAATGGGGTGCCGATGATATGCAGGCCTTTCTTTGGAGATCACAGGATGAATGGAAGAATTGTGGAGGAGGTGTGGGAGATTGGTGTCCGTGTCGAAGGCGGCGGGGCCATTACGAAGAACGGTGTTCTCAAAAGCCTCCAGCTTATTTTGGCCGATCAAGCAGGTAAGGAGATGAGAAAGAAGGTCTGCGCGCTCAAAGAGCTTGCTCAAGTGGCGGCCGGACCTAATGGCAGAGCTGCTGAGGACTTTAGGACTTTGTTGAAAATAGTTTCAGGATCTTGAAAATTGTTGAAAGAGAGAGAGGCCAACAGTATTTCCTTTTTTGAGCAATTGTACGTGAATTTCAGTTGAAATAAGTTCTCACATTGAGACACATTTGAAAAGTTCAGGTACTTGATCGAACAACAAAAAAGTTCAGGTATTCGATTGTAAAACAGGCAAAAGTTCAGATAATGTCGTAACCCCTAAAAAAAAAGTAGTCTCGCTAGAGTACACCAGCAAAACATAAAGAAACTCATCCCAATTCCAATTCCAATTCCAATTCCATGACTTTCCTTTCTTAATCCATTCCTTTCGTTTCTTAATTCCAATCCATTTCCGTTTCTTCGAACCAAACATAGCCTAAGAGCCAGTACAGAAGGGTTGAATTTGCAAGGAAGAAGATTCTTTACATTGATTTATTCAAAGATTTTCCAAGAAGGTCCAGGGATAATTACAGTCTGATGCACAAGATCACTTTTGAGAAGTTGGCATGGCCAGCGAAACTCCACTTCCACCAGGCAAATCTTTCCACTGTTGAGTCACGGTTTTGATCTGGGTGTAGAAGTTAACCCCGGCCTTGCCTGAAATCAAGACAAAGTAAAGATTAATAGACAGTCCAGATTAAAAGGCATGCACTCTGTATGCATTTAGAGTATTTGGAAAAGAGCAACTTACCATAGAAGTTGAGGTCACCCGCAAATGAAGCCTTGGAACCAGTAAAAGAGAAAAAGGGCAAAGGAACTGGGATAGGAACGTTGATGCCAACCTAAATCGACACCAGGTTATGTGAGAAATTTGTGACATGCAAGTTCCACTAGGAATTAAAACTAACAAGCAAGTGGAGAAAAATTGTTTTCCCTCTAATAAACTGCAAGCCACTAATTTACGAAAGTGAGATTTTCTCCTCTGACCCTTGTTACTCTTGGTACGAAACTAATTGCCTAGGTCTACCTATATCTCATTCCATTGAATGCAGCGAGAAAGAATTATCAACTCCAGAGAACTATAGTACCTGTCCAGCTTCAATCTCTGTCTGGAATTTCCTTGCAGCTGCACCAGATGTTGTGAATATAGATGCTCCATTTCCATATCTGAGGGAAAAAAAAACCGGCATGAGTAATTTGTTCCAGGCCACAAAAAATCATGACGCGTTGAGGAAGTAGAAGTACTTGTTTTTGTTGACAATGTCCAGGGCCTCTTCAAAACTGTCGGCCTGCAAATCAAATGGAAAAGCACAAGTACAGGTTAGTGAACATCCATTTCAATCAACTAGAAACGTGTTTCAGAGAAGCTAATACGTAAGCAGACCTGCATGCAAAGCAGAACAGGGCCAAAGATCTCCTCCTGCTCATTTAGAATCAGAACTTTTCAGAATCGTTTGAAAGAGTGAATACAAGCACTTGTCAAAGGATAAGACAATTTTTTTTTTACAAATTTTATAAGCAAATGGCTGGATAACTTAAATGAAGATACCTTGTAGCACTCCATGTCAGGCTTGACATCAGCCAAGATGGTGGGCCCGATGAAATTACCATGTTCATACCCAGGAACCTGAGATGTGACCATTCGAAATTTTCAATGCATTCCTCTGTAAGTTAACTATATTATAGCTTCATTATGTAAGATGTACCACATATTCTTTTGTTTCGAGGACGTCAATATTCATTGTTCACTTAAACGAAAACAAAGGATGGAATTTTACCAGAGTATAGAGCTAATATCAAACACAAATTCAATGAGAACATAATTCTAACAACATTAATGCATAAATTAATTCCACTTCTTTTTCATCTCATGAAGAATCCCCTCCGGCAACTGCATTATTTGCTTAATAATCAAATTTTGAAGGTAATGCAACATAGCATCACATAGGTGCCACCAATAAATTTCATATGACATATCTTACCACTATGTTTCTCCCATCAAGCAGTAGTTTGGCACCATCACTGACGCCAGATTGTATCAGGTTGCATATCCGTTCCTTTGCCTGCAAATAGAATAAAAGCATATGCCATGTGAATGAATTATGACATCATTTACAAAGATCCAAAATACCAGCACAAGTACAGCCATAGGACCTATCAATTGCAAGTTTGACAATGATTCTCCATCATCATAATATTAATAGCACGGACGTGCTCAAAATGTCAATAGGTTTTTCAACGCGTACTACTTACTTGCTTGCTAATAACTGGACCGAGGTCCGCATCAGGTTTGGTTCCACAATCCACTTTAAGTGATTGTGCTCGCTCCACTAGTTTGTCTTCCCTGAAAAAATCACATTGAAAACTTGAAGTTCGGATTCTATGTTCAAAACAGCTAATCTTACGACACATTTTCCACACTGACATACTACGTACAAGCCAAGGAGATTATAGTTACACTTATGACAATGACTACACAGAACACTCTTGTAACACTTAAAAGTGTTTTGATACAAAAACAAGCAAAATCTAAATATCAAACAAGACAGGCTCACTGAAATCTAAAACTTGACTGACAATAGAAAATGAAAAGCAGGAGGCATGAATAGGTAGGTGAAACATACACACTGCAACCAGCAGAAACAGCTGAGCAGAAACTTAACCTTAGTTGTTTTGAATTTCGTTTTGATTAATCCAGTGAACAGTCCAGTGAGGAAAACATCAAAAGAAAAGAAAACGAAGGACCTAAAGTGAGTAATCCAAGCCCTACTTCTTTTGATTTGTAAAATCCTTTTCAATGTTCGAGTCATTTGCAAGCTGCAACCATACTCAATGCTTCTATATCGATAGAGATTATGAAAAGATTTTATCATCTTAGCTATATATTAATAAGCGAATGCAGGACTTCATGGAGATTGAATATCCCAACAAAATCAATAGCAAACTACCTTTGCACATGTTTAGTCTTAGAGTTAGCTTTTTGTCCGCTAGCATTTTTTAAGAATTAAGCATGAGCAATGATGTTGCACTAATCATTAGGTGCTCACCTAGTTACGCGACTGTACAAGCATCTTTAGAAGTGAAAGAGAAAAGGCAAGATGGATTGCAGCCGCTTCAATGTAGGCCCTGGAAAAACTGTTTAACAGGGGTATGCTAACAACAGACAGGCACGTGAACACGATGCCAACGTAACAAGGACAGATAAATTTTCCTGATGAGTCTGTAGTGTCCTATCTGTGATTCTACATAACATCCTATTAAGAGAGAGCACATCCAGAAGTCTAAATTTTGACAACAGAGAAACTGACAGGAAACACATAGATTACCATGACTTTGACTCTCCAACGAAAACCACTGTGCTCAGCGCCATACATCTCTGTCCAGCAGCACCAAATCCAGCAGCAACTAGAGCGTTTAAAGTTGCATCAACACTTGCATCAGCCAAGACAATGGCATGGTTTTTGGCCCCCATATTTGACTGGAGAGCGAATATGGTAAGTGCGTCACATTCTCTAAATTCAATTTCTCCACTATAACTCAATAAAAGTATGACTCCGCACTTACCTGAACACGTTTTCCCTTGGCTGATGCTCTTGAATATATGTGCATGCCAGCCTTCAAATCATATGAAACACCACATCAAAAGATAACGCAAGTATGACTAATCATATTATTCTGGCCTTTGCAACTCGTGGACTTAAGTGGCTTTACATTTACTCATGCAGATGTAGTGGTATTTGTGGTGCATCTCATCAGTAATGTTTTCAAAATCCTTTGCAAACTATCTTCTAAGACTAGTCAATATGAAAGGACACGTGATGGTGATAGTAAGTTAAAAAGGAATTACTTGTCCTCATCCACTGAAATGCCATGTGCGACTGACAAAGGGATTAAACTCCACAAGTTGACTCACCGTATTGGAACCAACAAATGACACAGCTCTGATGTCGTCATCATCACAAATAGCATTGACAATATCCTGCCGAGGCACACCACCATAAACTTGAATTAGAAAAGTAGAATTTCAATTAACAGGTACAATTTGAGACCTAATACACTGTAAAAACTAAATTGACGTAACATTATTATAGCAGAAGCTATTTAGACCAGGAATCTTTGCAGATATTCAAATTAAGATGAAACAAGATACTAGAAATATTCCGGATTAGAAGCTAAAGTTGATTTGTGTTGTAATCTTCAGGTGTCCTTACGAGCATAGTAAAGTATGAAAACATATAACAAAAGAGAAAATCAAAGCGAATTCATTTGGATGAAGTACTGGAGTCGCACCATATCTATTGATATCATACTGTTTTCTCCCAATGAATAAGTTTCTCTAAGCAAAAGAATGGACCATAATGGGGCTACTGCAGTACAATGATTATATTGGATAAACAAAAGACATGGCAGTGGCAGAAGGACCCCTATATTGTCATGTCTATTGCCAAGTCCAATCTAGAAATAAAACACAAAAGAACAATAATTGCAATTGTGGCATCATTGAGGCAAAGTTGGGATCGTACATTTGTTCCATGAACTATATTGAGTACACCATCAGGCAAACCAGCCTCCATTGCTAACTCTGCTAGCATGATGGAAGCCCCTGACATAGACACAAGGAACATAGGAAGAAAGGAAATTATTAGAAAGACCAGAAAAAATAATTCTGAACATGATTTTGCAGAGTAGAAGACAGTCGAGTGAATAAAAGAGCTAAAATAGAAAAGCAATTGAAAATATGAAACCATCAACAAAATTGCAGTTCATTCAATGAAGAAGAGATCATGATTCATGATGATCTTCATTATGCCCATTACAGGCATTACTGCCAAAGCTTTAAACTGCCTATGCTTCATAACGAAGTGAAATTATAATAACAATTGTGCCCATGGCCAGTGAGACGTAAGCAAGCTAAAAAAAGAACTCGACCTCACCCGGATCTTTCTCGGATGGCTTTAAAACAAAGGTGTTACCACATGTCACTGCAACCGGAAACATCTGCATATATCCATTATAGATCGTTAATCAGACATTGTCAGAGGAAACTGGTGGAGATCAATTGCAATATAAGCAAGAGTACATACGGAGTATTTTGCTAAAGTGGAATCTACTTATGTCATCAAGCCATAAGTTCTGTGTGGCTAGTATTTAGACATTAAAGTGTCTAAATTTGATGATGCTCGTTTTATTCTCTAAGTTTGCTTTAAGCCAAAAGTTTATCCAACAGTGAAACATTAACATTAGCCAAAGAATGGTGTTTGGCCTCTACCTTAGGCAATATGTAGTTGTCTATGAAGTTGGAGATGAAAATCTTTCGCTACTTGAAATCAAAGGTCAACATAGGGGCATATTTCAAGACCGATAATATATACAAAGGAAATCAAATCAACAAGCTTACCCATAGAGGAATCATTGCTGGGAAGTTAAAGGGACAGATTCCAGCACAAACTCCAAGGGGTTCTCTGACACTGTAGGTATCGATTCCACTAGATACATTGGAAACGTACTCTCCCATCTGAAGTGTAGCCATCCCACATGAATGTTCCACCACCTCTGAATATTTGGTGTTTTGGAAAATGTTCAATTAGTTGGAGAGAGATAAACCGGGCGTGGAAATTTTTTTCGTACAACCACTTCAGTTTAACTGTCGAAGGAAAGACTCAAGGACCAACCTAGCCCGCGAAAAACATCTCCTTGTGCATCCTTCAGGGTCTTTCCCTGTTCGGTGGTGATGTTCATGGCAAGCTTATCCTGAAGTGGATATTACACAACATTCCATCAACTGAAGGACATAAGCTAGCGATACAGAAGAAATGCCCACATATTGAGACATGCTTACGATGTCTCTCCGTATAAGCTGTTGTAGCTTGAACATAATGCGTTGACGGGTCGTGACTGGTGTGTTCCGCCAAGAAGGAAATGCCTTTTTCGCGGCATGTACTGCGGCTTTGAACTCTTCATTTGTAGTTAATGGAAGTTGCGAGACAACTCCTTGTGTAGCCTGTAGATAATCAAAATCAGTACAGTCCGTTGCAGAAATCACACGTCTACAAGGAGAAACTAATGAACAGACCAAAAGAAAGAAAATGAGAGCGATGCCAAGGCAACTGAGCTTACAGGATTTATCACATCAATGAACGAAGATGATTTTGAATCAACGAAAGCACCTCCGATGAGATTGGGAACCCTCTGAAACAAACACAGATTATCGGATTCGAGAAAGAACGAAAGTGATTCAACATTTGCAACGCCGTACTCTCGTCATTGATGTCATTGCATGAATTCAAATTAGTATAAAATGCATTCATGATCGACTTTTGAGCACAAAAGAGCTTTCGAATCACTTTCAACTTACGTATCTTCCAAAAAGATTGAAACAGGACGATCCTCTGAAATAGGAAGTAATCCCACTTCCAGGGATCAAGGATTAAGCAGTCTTATCCCAAATAATGAACATTAACACCAAAATCAATGTCTATGAAGCCAGAGCAAAAGCTCATTTCCCCAGTGAAACAAGAAAATCAGAAAACTTAAAAGTCGTTCCTTTACTTTAAGAAGTCCTGCCCATTAATGCATCGCTTCCGAAACACCGCATGTTCATGCTAGAAACCAATAAATTAAGCTGACCGGCGGTTGCCCATGTCGCGAAGAAGGCTCGGTCGCGGTAGAGAAGCGAGAGCTCCCAAAAGCAAGAACCTGCGGCCTCAAAGCCTGCAACCTTTTCACTGCAACAAAGCGTCGCGAATCAAGAATCGAACTTTTTCCCAACCAACGAACGATCAGCCGTCGAATTCCAGGAAAAAAGCACAAGACCCACCAAAATTCGTGCCTCTCTGAATCGAAAACCGCAGCATGGTTTCGGTGAACAAGTGAACCCAAGCGAGGCCAAGCGAGGAACGTCACTCTTTTATAGTCAGATCATCTCCGACGAACATAATAGTCGAGGTCAGTGATTCAGTGCGCTTCCAGCAGCGCAATCCACCAATCCAAGCCGTTCGATGGTGGGCAAGAAACGTTCGGGTGATGCTCCAAATGGGACGGAGCTGCGTCTAGGGAGTCGCATGCGTCTGCGCATGAATTTACGTTGTCCTTTAGGACATCATCAGATTGGTCGTGAGAATTTGAAGATAAGATCGAAAACAGGAAAGGAAAGGAAAACAACAGAAGATTCCGACTGGTTATAACCCAAAAAAAAAAAACAAAGGCATTTTTATAGTGAAGAAAAATTTCAAGTGGGAAGGAAGGGTGATCTCGATCTGAAGAACCAACCCCGCGCGTGCCATTTTGTTTGGATTCTCTGTAATATTAACATCAGAAAAACTGAGATTCTTCAGTGAAAAAAACAAAAAAAATCCATTATTTCTACAGAAAATCTTCTAAAAAGACTATAGATATGACAGGCTGTAATGTCTTTGATATCTATTCAAAATAATATTTCGATCTCAAATACTATAATTGACAGATTGGACAGATTTTAGACATTGATGAAAGATTCTGATCATGTTTTATCAAACCAGATGCAAAAGACAATCTTGTTACCCCACTAATTTCTTTTTATAAAAACGAACTACCATTTAAACCCTGCCCCTCTTGAAAAAGAGAATTCACTTTCCAAAATAACACGATAAGTGAGATATTTAATAAATTTTCAGCTTATAGCTCTTGGGATGGTGCTTTGGGCGCGGGAATTTTAGTAGCAATGGAGCTCGTTTTCTTTCTTTCTTTTCCTTTCTTTTTTCACTACGAATTGAATGTGGTGACTGTACAGCACGTGCTTCCATTAGCGCGTGAATCGTCTCTATTTTTCATTATTAGTTTACAAGCAAGCTTATCCCACTAATCACAAACCACAAACCTTTGCCGTTGAAAGCCAATCTAGTTGGGTCTCTGTACCAGTTCAAACACAAGGTGAATACCATACAAAAGACCAAAAAGAGGTTAATATTAGATTAAACAAAAGAAAAAGAATAATTGACTATACAAAGAACTAGGATTTTCTGGTGGCAAATATTCACAGGAAATGTTTTAACTAAAAAAAAAATTTAACATAAAATCAAATGGATCTGCACAGCTATAAGTAACTACTTATACAGTCAACAAGGATCCTTCCTCGGTGCTCTCTACCACATTCACATTGTCATTCCATTTTTGAGTCACTCTTTTCATCTGGGTGTAGAAGTGAATTCCGACTTTCCCTGCAAATCCAACGATCTCAAAGTGTTAACTTTTCGTGTGGACCGGTTTATTCCAAGGAGACAGACAAACAGAATGCAGTGTACTGTCGAATGTAATTTACCGTCGAAGCCGATATCGCCCACGAAAGAGGGTCTGCAGCCTATAAATGAAGCAACTGGCAAAGGATCTGAAACTGGGACGTTTATACCAACCTGACTCAAAATCAGAACATTCCAAAACATCAGCTATAATTATTCTCTAGGGCAGAAAAAAGTAACATGGAGAAGAAAAGTAACTCCACTACAGAATGCAATATTTATCACAAAAAATGTTTCACACCAAAGACAAATAAAACCATGAGAAGGCTTAAGCATCGAGCCGACATAGATTATGCTACTTGTTTGTGGCCATCAACTGTTATCAGCATACCTGTCCGACTTCAACCTCTGCCTGAAACTTCCTTGCAGTTAGGCTGGACGAGGTGAAGATAGATGCCCCGCTGCAATTCCTGCAGGAAAATCAACATCATGTAAAGAACTGAGCAGAGTATATTCTGCTTTTGCCAAAAACAAAGGTAATGAGAAAAAAGTAGATTTTGGATACTGATTTCTGTTGATGATGTTTATGGCTTCTTCAAGGCTTTCAACCTGAATAAAGAAGGAAACACAAAAAATTACTAAAATTTGTGTCCCCCAACAGTGATTCCATCTCCAACCAAGAGCTATTGAGGTAGTTACCTGCATGCAGAGGAGAACTGGCCCGAAAGATTCATCCTGCAGTATAGTCATTGGTGGGAACTCAAAATATTCACTTTTGTTAACTTCTGTGATGAAATATAGTCTGCATTAAGCTACCTTGCAACAGTCCATGTCGACTCTGACATCGCATAAAATGGTAGGACCAATGAAGTTGCCTTGTTCATATCCTGGAACCTGCATGTAGTTTGATGAGTGTCAGAGTTCTTTGATGATGGTGCAGAGCGACCATAGCAACAATCACACAGAAATCATACGTTAAGGTCCTCAGTGCCTTTTCTTGAAATTATATCTAGTGAACTCAGAAGTAGTGCGTGGAAGTTGTTCTTAAGCATCAGATGAATGGCTCATACAAAAAGCAAACAGGCACAATTACAAAGGGTCCCTTAAAGCAGCCTTGCTCTTCCTACACCTCCCAAATTCTAACCACCCCAGTAGAGCCAGCATACTTGTGAACAGGAGTAACTACATGGTGAGCTGATCTGGTAACCTCTTCTCCAGAAAGTTCTGACTAAATTTATATCAATTAGATAGAACAGAAAAGCTGTTTAAAATAACTTCATCAGATATCTAGCACAAAATATCCCATGGTTGACAACAGAAGGAAGCAAAAACTCTAAGGGAAAAAGCCAAGGTTTGTTTGCCTGTTCTTCGTGTGCACAAAGACATAATCATTCACACTAATGGATACACAAATGCCCCAAGCACGTCTTCACGTACTGAGAAAACATTGCAGCCTGCACCCTAAGCTAAAATGATCGACTAAAGCAGAAGATGGCTACAGCACAATTGGTACCCTATATTGCAGGGTAGATGCATCTGTCCGTATTTTGTAGGGAAAAAGTATCACCAGTGGAAGGCGTGGCTTTGTCTCAGCTGTCTATGAATGCCAATATGTCAAAAAAGGTTTCACAGGACATATCTTTAACTATAACTGAAACACAGAAGTCTCTTTAGAAGAATGCTCTAATTACACTTTAAACACGAAAGTAACTTTCTTTGTTGGCAAATCCCATCTAAAGCTACTAAGTTTTGACAGCAAAGTTACGTGTCCAGAAGACTAATAGACATGCTCAAAATAGAGAACATTGTCGTAGAGGCAGTTACCACAATGTCTCTCCCATCAAGCACAAGTCTCGCACCACATTCAACACTTGCCTGAATCGATTTGCAGATTCTCTCCCTCATCTGCCAGTCAAATCACAAGATAATCAAATTTAGACACACATGCAGCTTGACCAAAAGGCAGGATGCCACTGGTTCAGAACCAAGCTTAACAAAATAAATCTGCCACCGAGGCTGAGTGATTGAGAAATTTTCCAGAGTCAGACAGGTGAGAAGCAGACCACGTAAATACCTGTTTGCTGATCACTGGACCAAGTTCTGCATTAGGTTCTTTTCCAGAATTCACTTTAATGGTTTTGGCAATCTCCACTAGCTTACTTTCCCTGGAGAAAGAAAAGATGATCTCATGTCAGCAATCACACTAACATTTGTCTTAATCTCTTCATAATACGAACAAAAATGAAGAAGCGAAAAGTAGTAAAGTTTATCAGCATGCCTCTCTTTCCAGATATGAAATTTTGGGGGAAAAAAGATTCGTGAAATGTTGATATTTTGTCTGCTCACTCATCCTAAAGTGAAAACGTCATCAGAACCATATAAATCCTTCAAACTTTAAGCTATGTCTTCATTTGAAAACTCAATAGTAAGGCTAGGGATAACAAGAAAAATTACTGAGTGGCTTGACAAATGGTTTGTAAATAATCAGATTTTGGGATCAATCAAAGTGATTGGCTACACCTAACAAACTTCTATCCATTGCTTTGTAAACAACGGAAAGAGCTTTAAACTATGAGGTTGTCGGACTACTTGGGATGCTTTTAAGAAACATTTTTAGTTTTTATTTTCATAAAAATGACTATCAGGTAAAATGAAAATGAAAACTCTCATTACGAATAAAGATTGTGAGAACATTCTTGTGACCAATCAAATTATACAATTGGCCTTTTCTTTTCCTTAGGTTTTCCAATACCTCCATTTTTTGTGCGGAGAGAGAATAACAAAACACGGAAAAGCTATTTTGCCTTTATGAATTTTGAAAAGTTTTTTCCTTGTTTCTGTTTGAAAACTGATATCAAATCACCGAATACTTTTTCGAGGCTTGTTTATCATTCTCCAATGGAAATTAAAACTAAAAATTCAAAGATTTCAAAGATTAAACAGGCCCTCAATGTTCCTCTTCTTTCAGAATCTGGGTAAACGACCTGAGATGGACATCAAGACATATTTATCTGTTACAGCAAAGCTTCACATGTCTACCTTACCATCTACTTAAACCTCCAACAAAGATGGCCATGCTGAGTGCCATGCACTTCTGTCCTGCAGCACCAAAACCAGCTGCAACTAGAGCATTCAGAGTGGCATCCATGTTGGCATCAGGCATCACGACAGCGTGATTTTTTACTCCCGTGTTGCACTAGAGACAATATTTGGCCAGGCAATTCACATTGGCTTCAACCAATGGATCAGTGAAAGAGCAATAACTCTGCTCAGGAGGATGTTAGAACAGCATATGGAAGGTAAATATATGCCACTTACTTGAGCGCGTTTCCTACTAGCAGATGCTCTTGCATAGATATAAGTGCCAGCCTTCAAACATTTGTAAACAAAAGTTAGCCAAAATGCATGATATCCACAACATAAATAGAAATACTATATTACAACTTTTAAAGGTAAAAGAGAGATCTTCAGAGACCCAGTCTGGGGTCTCAAATCTAAAGTGAAATAAAAAAGTTTCACAAAGGAAAATAATACCAATGAGTTCAACTCCAGCAGTTGAAGTGAATTAACTCATTGCATCTATTAATAATTAATAAAAAAAAAATAAAAGTGGGAGAAGAATCTGAAGGGAAGGGCAAAAATATCAGCATAATAAGGCACACTGAAGCAATTCGCAATAGGACAAGATAAAGTTCACTTACTGCCTCAGGACCAGAAAATGTGATGGCCTTAATATCCTCATGATCACATATAGAATTTAGAATATCCTGTCCAAATTTGGGTAATTAATCATATGTGAGGTATCAGACTCATATCTGAATAAAAGTTGAGTTCAATTTGCAAAGAAGGACCAGGTAACACTGCACAGTGCACACCAAAAATGACGGACAAAATACAAGAAAAAAGTAGGTTTCATTGATAACTTTATTCAAATCAATAGGCTAATTAAATTATGGGCAAATAAGGCAATACATTCACTGTCATAGGAAAGGAACCTTTATAAATGTGAAAGCAAAAAATTGTTTGTTCGATTGAAACTTACATTGGTACCATGAACAATGTTTAAGACACCATTAGGCAATCCAGCCTCCATTGCCAACTCGGCAAGAATCAAAGAAGCCCCTGAAGCATTGTCAGACTTTTGTCATAATTTTTAAGTCTGGATCTGCATACATTAACTCATGCCTAAAGAATAACCAAGACAACTGATCTGTTATATAAATAAAGCACCAGTCCATTACAGACCTTTGGTAACCAAAAGTCATTTAAAAAATAATTCACAGGAACAAACTCAAAAAAGCAAAACCTGGACAACTGATCTATAATAAAATTAAAGCACCAGACCATTATACCTCCAGTGACTAAAAGGTCATATAAAAATAATTCAGAGGAACAAACTCAAAGAGAAATATATAGACCCCATGCAACCCTAAGATGCGGAGTGCATTACTAGGAGGCTAGTAGCTTAACAAATTCCAATACAAGCAAAAGTTTCCATACAAGAGGTTATGTACTCACAAGCTTCGTGACTCCAGGTATGCTTAAGAAGTAACAGACAAAACTATAAAAAGTAACAGGACAGTAAATCGTAAGAAGATCGACTTATCCAAAATGCACAACTAGTGTTATACATGAACCATCCAAATCACGAATACAGTGAACTCAATTTTAATCTGTGCCAATCATGCAGCTGCAGTGTGTGAACAGGAATGTCATTAAATACATGCGCATGAAACTGCCCTCTGCCTCTTGACCTTACATGCTTTCTGTAATTTTCGGAAGAACAGAATTTACTAGTGAGTCACCTGGATCTTTCTCGGATGGCTTCAGAACAAAGGTGTTACCACATGTGACAGCAAAAGCAAACATCTGCATGCACAAAATGGCATTAGCAACACTGTTTTTGTTCTTCACTCAGCTTGGTCCAGAGCATGTAGCCAGCCTGGAAAAGACTAATTAATGTTTCTCTTTAGATGAACTCTAGCGTGTATCAGTACTTTTCTTTTACAAGCCTAATAATATGTCAGCCTCATGAAAAGCTAATTATCAATGTTGAAGGTTTAAAAGTACATTGTGGCATTATCTAACCGAGCAATTAACCCACCAAGAATTGTTAAAGAGGCAATATATGAGAAAAGAGAATAATAGAACTTAGCAAGCATACCCATAAGGGAATCATTGCTGGAAACTCAGAAGGACAGATACCAGCACAAACACCAAGTGGCTCTCTCATACTGTAAGAATCAATCCCTTTAGATACATTTGGAGCAAATTCGCCAATTTGGGTAGATGCTGATCCACAAGCGTGCTCAACAACCTCTGCAGCAGAAAGAGAAACTCCATAGTGGGACACCAATAATGGCACTTGGTCTAAAATGTGTAAATGAATGGAGAGCACAAACCTAACCCACGCCAAACATCATCATACGCATCCTTCAATGGCTTTCCATGTTCGGTAGTGATGGTCATAGCAAGCTTATCCTGAAAAAGACAATCATCATGACTTGGAAACACTCTGAATAATTGCAACAAAGTAAGAAAATCAAAACAAACTAACAATATCTCTACGAATCAGCTCTTGGAACTTGAACATGATTCGTCGACGAGAAGCAATTGATGTGCTACGCCACAATGGAAAAGTCCTTTTTGCAGTGAACACAGCAGCTCTGAACTCCTCGTTTGTAGTAAAAGGAACCTGAGAAACAACTTGCTGGGTTGCCTGCATATTTAGGGTACACGGACAAGTCAATAGTCTCTCTAGCTACAAGAAAATCGCAATTAGATACTCTACTGTAAGGAAACTGCTCCAAGACTTACTGGGTTTATCACATCTATAGATGAAAACGACTGTGAATCAACAAATCTCCCACCAATGAGATTGGGAACCCTCTGTCACAGCACCCAGTGATGTAAATCAGTTTCCAATTCAAGCAATATAGAAAGGACAAAAATATGGAACGCCTCAAGCTGAAACTCTCTTAAACCCGAGATTGCCGGGATAAGCCTTCGTTGGGCTATCTCATGTAAGTTACATGTACACTTACTGAGGGGTTCCGTAGTCTCCAAGATGGCTCAGTCACCGCTTGATCGTCGTTTATCATGGCAGATGTCTGGGGTCTCAAAGACTTGAAGTTCCTGACTGCAGCATCAAACCATCTAGGTCTCAGGAAACCGAAGGCAGATTTTGCAAAAACTTTTCCAGATAGCTTTTGAAAAGATGGAGGTTTATCCTGTCTAACTAGATTTCAAGTTGCAGAAGGTGCTAAAATGATTTGGAAGGACAACAATATGTCCAAATCCTTTTGACTGATAGTCTATGCCAGGGAGAAAAAAAAAGAACTGATGCAGTACGACTTAAAATTTGAGTATTGCAGAGTTGAGCTGAGACAGCTAAAACTTATTTTACATTGATAAACTGAAATGTCCGATTCATCACGGCTCAAAATGGGGAACCCTATCCCACTATGCACCATTTAACTAAAAAACAAATAAAAACATGCAAACTATCCTAGCTTCCACTCCCATTATTTGTCAGATCCATCTTCTCTGCTACTTAAATTCTTCAAAATAGCAAAAGAACACACTCAGCAACAGTCTTTCCACAAATAAATCTGAATCACAAGCATATGCCACACGACATTGAAAAGCTTACAAAGCTAAACATGAGAACCAGTTCACTAATGAAGAAAATTTAACACAAAATCAAATGATGCAATTATACAATGAGTGACTCTCTTGCTGGAATCTCAATGGGTAAATAGAAATCAGATAGTTGTCACCTGTTACATTTCCTTGCCGAATTTTAGCTTTGACATTGTAAACATGCTTTGGAGTTGACGTCAACTCAGGATTGCTCTGTCTCAATCTTTTTAGAATTTGACGAGGTTTCAATCCAGCTTCTGTCATCTCTTTGATGAGCAAAACTTCATTTTCATTGAAGCGACGGGCAGAAGGGTGCTCAGAGATGTCCTTAAGTGGCTCGTGATTGTGAGTTCCATTTTTAATCGTGAGAATCCACAGGCCATCATCCTTCTTGCCCATGGCCTCAAAAGGACAATTTGTAAGCCGAGAAGCCGTTTTCCTCTTACGGCTATGATGTTCTCCAGAGGAATCATCAGCAGTTTTCCGCCTATTACGGTAAACACCACCTCTATCACAGCCAAGGATCACGAATTTGTCCCTCTTAGATTGCTTTATTGTCACTACATAACCCTGGGATACAGCAAAATCACCCACATGTTGAATAAGTTCTTCACGATCTACAAAGGTTCCAGGAGGAGGAGGAAGCATTTGAGGAGGTTCCTCGTCCAGGCAGTTATCCCCATCCATCATCGACAACCGAAAGACTCTCCCTGCGGTGCATTGCCACAGAAAGCTTATAATCTGAAATCTCTCCCATAACACAACCATTTATATGGAATAAACCTAGCAACAGGAAGTTGAATTCGAAAAAAATACGCACCTAAGGCAACACCGCAACTAACAAGTTATACCCTTTTACCCCCGAATTCTGCCTTTCGTTGAGGAAAAGAAGAGCATGGTCCCTTCAGGGTGCACGTGTAAGAAAGGTAAAATAAGGGCGGCCTCCATTTAGTGCACCAGTAAACCACATCATTAAAGAAGAGGGGAGAAACAAACGACAGCCCTCAAATTCTCACAGCTTCCGAAACATCGAACCAGAACCAATTTCAAATTCATTCTTAGTTTACGATACACCCTCTGACCATACTTAGCTTAGCAACAATTTGAGGAGAGTGAAAATGGAAGACACATCGGGGCGGGCGAGTCATCAGATGATCACGGCAGAAGCGAATTCACTTGACCACGAAAAATCAAGAAAAGAACAAGAAAGCTCGAGGCTCCACTAACACCTCGAAGAAACAAGAATGCCAACATGTTGGCGCGAAGCAGGAAATCTTTCTGGGGGAGCGAATAAAACACACAGATGGGTCGGACATACCCATTGCACGAAAGCAATCAAACAGGACAACAGGGATCGAAACTTCAAATTCAGCTGCCCGCCCCTTTTACTACCGATAAATTAGAGGACACGACCAAAGAAGCAGCAGCAGCAGCAAGAGAAAGCTCCAAGAACGGAGGGGGTCAGACGATTACCCGTCAACGAACGACCAGAGCGCTTCCCGCGGAGCGCGAGGCGGAGGCGCGATCCTTCCCTTCCCGGCCCCTGCTGCTCTGCATAGAAGTGGCGCTGGAAACGATCCAGACTAGTTCGCCTGAGAAAATATTTCACATTCTCTCCGTTTGCAGACACATGGACGCACACACCGGGAGACAGAGAGAGAGGGAGAGAGTGCTGTAGACGCCGTCCTTTGCAGGTGGCGTGAAGGACGCATTGCAAACCGCTGCCATAACGAGGTCGTTTTAAGGCAGCATGGATTCGGCCCGAACGAAGAAACCCATGTTCTCTTTCTCTTTCGGTTTTGGGCCCACAAGCAGGATTTTAGTCACGTCGTCGCATGACATATAATTTACATGTTAGGTTGCATTAATTGCATGTCAATTTTCGCACGTCATTACATATAGATTAGCTTTCATTTAAATAAGTGAAAATCCAAAAATATTGAGTGAACTGCTTGTTAATTAGAAATCATATTAGGATTATTGATGTGATTTTCTAGCTAACAATACAGATGCTTACGTTGCTTCGAGGTAAGTAATTTTCCAAATCTTGTAATTTAATATTTTAATTATTGGATGTTACTTTGGTGTCTTGCGCACCCGCATGATCACCTCACATGCTAGTGACTAAGTTAAAATGGATTCAAACTGTCTGCCAAAACTTTTTTTTTTGAAAAGAAAAGGTACCGAAAGGACGTTAGACTAGATCTAGCATAAGCAAGTTTCCGAGCTTAGAATCTCTGGTTCGTAGGAATAAAACATATCTCATTATGTTTTATTTAAATTTCTAATCGATCTACCACAAATAGATTAGTGGCGACTCCAAGCATGAAAACATTTGCACGTTAAGAACTTAAATCCTAAGTTGCGAATTGGTAGGGCTGGGGAGGGCCCGAGTTAAGTTTAACCTTAATAATCCATTAGCCTGAGAGAAAACTTTAGGTCACGATACATACTAGTTCGCCTGAGAAAATGTTTTACATTCTCTCCGTTTGCAAACACATGGACGCACACACCGGGAGAGCTCGAGAGAGAGAGGGAGAGAGTGCTCTAGAGGCTGTTTAGTAACGTTTTTGTTTCTTTGTTTTTCTGTTTTTTTGTTCTCCGGAACAGAAAAAGAACAGAAATCCGTTTAGTAAAAAAAATCTATTTTTTGTTTCTGAAACAAAAAAGTGTTCCTAGAAATAGATTTGGAGCAGAAATAAGAAGCAAAAAAAAATCTACTTCTTATTTCTGGAACAAAAAAAAGAAATAACTTTTTTCTGAACCCTATCTCTCTCACTTCCTCGCCTTTCCAACTCAGTGCTCTTCCTCCTAGCTCACCACCTCCAAAGCATTGCCTCTGTCTCGCCGTCCCTCTCTGATGGCGTCACCTCCAACCGGTCAGTTCTCTCCGGTTGTGTTGCCTCCGTCCGATCGCCTCTCTCTGGTGTTGTCGCCTCCGTCCCGTCTTCTCTCTTCGGTGGCATTACCTTTGTCGCCTCTCGTCCAGTCCATATCTACACACAACTCACCTTTGGCGATTGCATTAGTTCGGTTGCCTTGTCCAATCGTGTCGCGCCTCTTTGGTCGCCTCTGTCCAGTTGCCCTTTCTTCGCTCAGTTGTTGATTGCTCCAATCGTGCTCGCCTCTTTCTCGGTTGCTTCTCTCAGTCGAATCGAGGTTTTTCACTTCGATTCCTTGTGGTTGTACATTCTTTAGTTGTGATTCTCACTTCTTGAAGTTGAATGGCTGCATTCTGCATATGGATTTGCTCTGATTGTTTGTAAATTTGAAACCGTAGTGTTGATTGATGCTGTAGTGTCACGCCCCGACCTCCTCGGCACGCGACAACCCGCGCTCACGATGGTCGATATAGTACGACGTCCCAGGACATGCCGTCGTCGACCCAAATCCCAAACAATTCATAATACACATGCGGAAGCAAAATATGAGAGAAACACCCAGACAATATATATGAGATCACGGGAAGCAACACGGAGAACACTGAGGTAACGTACACATCCATAATCCCAAAATTTGCCTGAAACATCCTTACAATAATTCAAAATAAAAACAACAACAACAACTGAGACAAGCACGATATAAGAGTACTACTGGTGGGTCAAGAGGCTAGTAACAAGGGGGACCAATCGGCTAAACAAAAAGGGTCCAAAATTCAAAAAGGTGTCTACCCCTGCAAACCGACTAAGTCTAGCCTAGGGTTCCCAATCTGGATCTGAACCATCGGACTCGGACGGGCTGTCTGGTAACTCTGAATCCTCGCTAGGGGCCTCCTCCTCGGATTCCTCGGTGTCCATTGGTTCGGCCTCGTCAACCTCCATAGGCTCCACTACCGGGTCCTCGACTGCTGGATCCTCCATCGGGAACTCATGATCTATACCACCCAACTCCTCATCCTCGGCAGGCTCGTACCAGGCGAAAGGACCTATAGTCTCATCCACACTTGTCTCGGAATCCACGACCTCGCCGCTCGGGCATTGTGGATCAAGCTGGCCTTCTATGGTGAATGGAACGTCCATCGTGCGGAGGGGTCCGAACTCGTCTCCCCAACGGTCTCGAAAACACTAGGCTACATACTCATGGACTTCGGGATGTGTCGTACCTACATCTACGGTAATCATGGTGTAATGCCTTATGTAAACTTCATTGTTCGCCACCGGGAACTCAACCACTGTATGCTCATATTCTATAGGGATCCCGAAGCGAATTGGAATGGGCGGTCGGTTCATGGGCGCTGGTCTGAAAGGTTGGGTTATGAAAACCGTGAGACACTTCTCAGTGAGTGAAAACTCCTAAACCTAAATTAGGCTAACATGCATCTCCTGACGGAACAAACAATAGCACGCATATATAACAATGACTTAGGCCCGTAAGCCCAAATTGGCATATCAATGACCCTGCAGGTTAGATAATTCCATAACATTACAAATCACAAGCGGCATCCTCGACCAGGCGTACGTCACACGTATGCTCAAAACCTTTTTGTGACAATTCCAAATATGGTACACCGAGTCACACAATCCCGCACAATTTCTCATGCATTCAAATGCATGCAAATGCCACTAACTCGCCATGCCCACAATCCAAACTCCTATGGCATCTCGGCACAACTACCATTCGTGTTCAGATTATAGAATGGAATCTACTTAGACACGTCCCATACCATGCCCAGCGAATTCCATCACATAATCCAACACTATGCATCACACGTTATCCGTTTATTTCAATTATCTCGACCCGAAGGCCCGACCCGAAGGTCCGATCCGAAGATCCGGTCCGAAGACCAATCACAACACTCCGTGGCCAGCGTAAAGACGCCCCAGGCCCAGTGTCTCTAGCCCGCGTCCTTACGCATCAGGCGCAACACCGATCTCCTTTACAAACCAGAGCCCGCGTAAACGCATCAGGATGGTTGTCTTCCGGGCGTACCGGGCATCGTCCTGCTCCAAAGTGCATGAGGACGGCACACCCCGCGTATTCCGCATCAGGGCGAAGGTGATCACACATTCACACATCTCGTTTTATCTTAACCCCGCGTAAACGCATCAGGGCATAGTTAGGTGATCACATGTCCATGGCATACACGCATTCTCGCACAAATTCCACAAGCCTCATACTCGGCATGCATAATGCGTGGCCATGCAATTCGCACACGAATGTTGGTGCAATGTATCTTGACATAATGTCCCGCACAATTCAATGTCAACATATCATGATCAATGATCCACGTCATATGCTCAATCGACCTCATCAATTAATTCGGGGCATCACATGTGAAATTAGCACTCATGACGTATTCGGGCATCATTATGTACATTGGCAAACCACAATTCACATTCCACAATTGTCGGCCATAAGGACACACGGCATGGTAGACTCGATTACACCACAGTCGGCAACCCGACACATAACTCAATCATTCCGGCAATCCCGGCACTCAAGTCCATTCAAACCTCAATCTACCATCCAATTAGCCGATAAATTCAAGGTGGACAGCAACTTAATTCAGTCATTCCGAGCTCTAATTCCTCTTCTAAACATGCTTCGTCACTTACTAACCATTTCCCGACACCTATCATTAACACCCAAATTTATACGAACTCTAATCAATACTAACCGACTAACCGACACCCTAAGCCCATCTAGAAACGCACAATTGTCCTAATCGAGGTTTAGAGGTTTCCACCCACCTCGATCCAACGCTCGGGCGACGGGGAACGGCGGCCGATCACCGGTAAACGGTGGAACCGGCGGCACACTTCCCAAGGAGGCGGCGGCGAGCGGTGGCCGGCTGTCCACAGCAGCCTTGGGCGGCGGTGAGAGGCCGGCGGAGCTACTGTTCACGGCGATGGTGGCTGGACGGGCGGCCGAACAGCACGGAAGCTGCTGTTCGCGGCGGCGCACGGCGTACGGCGGTCTCGGCGGCGAGCGGCGGCGGCGAACTGTTCCGGCGAAGGGAAACACAGAACGGTGAATGGCGGGGGAGAGGACGGCTCGGCTGAGTGGTGGTGACGGCGAGCAGCAGACGGTCCGGCGGCGGCGTGCGGCGGCGACCGGCGGTCTGCTCCGGCGAAGGACAGAACAGGGACGGGCGGACGGACGGAAATGGGGAGGAACGGCGAGGGCTGGCTGGCGGCGAGCGGCTCCGGCGAACGGCGGTGAACAGCAACCGCACGGCGGTGCACCGTGCACGGCGTGAACGGCACGGCTGTCCCGGCGAGAGGATGGACGGAACAGTGAGGGGTGGAGGAAAAACAGAAAGGGACGGGCGACGGAGGCGACGGCGTGCAGCGGCGGCCGGCGGTGGCTCAGCCGTGCATGCAGCTGCGACGGAGAGGGAAGAGAGGAGCGGCGGCGACGGTGGCGTGGCTGCTCCGGCAGCTACTCCACTGCATGACACCGGGAGAGGGAGAGAGAGGAAGAGACGGCGGCGGAACAGGGGGCAGCAGCCACGGCGGCCACGGCGGACGGCGACCGGCGGTGCCCCTCGGCGAGCAGCGGACGGACGGTCGACTCCCCTTGACTGAACGGCGTCCAACCCACCTGCATGCAGCCGGAGAAGGGAGAGAGAGACGGAGGCGGAGGAGAGGGTGGCAAGGGGGCGACGGCGGTGCTGGCTGGTGGCGGTTCCGGCGGCTGAGGCGGTGGCGTGAGGCTGAGCGGGAGAGGGAGACACGGACGGGAGAGGGAGAGAGAGTGCCGAGTGAGAGAGAGAGTGCCGAGAGAGAGTGAAGTGAGAGTGAGAGAGTGAAGTGAAAGGGTGATGATGGTGATCATGGGGAATGCCAAGAGGTGGAGTGTGGGTTTGAAGGAGATGATGGCATGCAAGGGGAAGAGTGAATGTGACAAGTGTCACACCCCATAGGAAAGCCAAATTTCGGAATTCAAAAGGGTATAGGGGCAAAACTGACAATAAGTTCCGGTACCGGGTCGAATCGCTAATTTTTCGCCCGTATAAGTCCTATACACGTATGGCCAGCTTAATCTGACGTCGTCCTCGTAAAAACTATCCCGAGATTCACGAAAATTCGTTCCCGATGTCCGGATTAAATTTCACGATCGAATTCGCTAATTTCCCATTTTCTAATTCTCTTACTAACGGGTGGCCGGTTAGGATTTTACGCGTATCGACCTCGGTTGTCCGAGTCGCGACGAGCTCGATTGTCAAGGGACGGAAGGAATTATCGCTAGTTCCGAGAACGCGATCATCCGGCTCGAGTTCCGAAGACCGGTCCATACTGGCCCAAAATATTTCCTCGTCATTCTTTTAAATCGGCTTAATTCGCGATCGGTCCTTGGTCCACGTATCTAATCCTAGTTGGCCATTCCCATTTGGTCAGTACCCCGAGAGTGATCGGCTCCGGGCGAGACTTACGGAAATGGAATATCGAATAAGACTCGTTTTATTCATTCCAGAGACTGAGTCGAATTTCGGGATGTTACAATTCTTCCCCCCTTGCAAAAATTTCGTCCTCGAAATTTAAAACCCACATTAACCTATTCGAACAACTGGGGGTATTGATGTCGCATGGCCTCTTCACTTTCCCAAGTAGCGCCTTCCGTTCCATGATGCTGCCAAACCACTTTGACCATCGGAATCGTCTTGTTCCTTAGCACTCGGTCTTTTCTGTCCTCGATTCTGACCGGCTTTTCCACGTACGTCACTCTGTCGTCCACGTCCACTTCCTCGTATCTTAAGACGTGAGTCGGATCCGGTTCATACTTCCTCAGCATTGATACGTGAAAAACATTGTGCACCTGGGATAGGTTGGGAGGCAAGGCTAGTCGGTATGCCATCTCATCAATCTTTTCTAGGATCTCAAATGGCCCGACATACCTTGGGCTAAGCTTTCCTTTCTTGCCGAATCGGGAAAGTCCTTTCATTGGCGACACCTTGAGAAACACATGATCTCCTACTTGAAACTCCAAGGGTCGTCGCCTTCTGTCGGCGTAACTCTTCTGACGACTCTGGGCGGTCCTTAGTCTATCCCGGATAACCTCTACTACTTCCATCGTTTGCTGAACTAGCTCCGGTCCCGCGATACTCCGCTCACCCACTTCATCCCAGTACAGTGGCGTTCTACAGGCCCTACCATATAAGGCTTCGAAAGGCGCCATCTGGATGCTCTGTTGATAGCTATTGTTATAGGCAAACTCTACCAAATGCAATTGCTCTTCCCACTTGCCTTGGAAATCCAAAACACACGCTCTCAACATATCCTCCAGGGTCTGAATTGTCCTTTCAGACTGACCGTCTGTCTGCGGGTGGTAGGCTGTACTGTACTGCAATCTTGTTCCTAAGGCCGTTTGTAGACTCTTCCAAAAGTTGGCCGTAAACCTTGGATCACGATCCGAGGTGATCGTCACTGGTACTCCATGAAGACGCACTATTTGTCGCACATACAATTCCGCATACTTTTCTAATTCCAAGTCCTTTCGTACTGCCAGGAAGTGTGCAGACTTAGTCAAGCGATCCACTATGACCCATATCGAGTCATGTCCTCTTTGGCTTCGCGGTAAACCCGTCACGAAGTCCATTGTAATATGCTCCCACTTCCACTCGGGAATCTCTAAAGGTCGTAACAATCCACCTGGCTTGCAGTGCTGTGCCTTCACTTGCTGGCACGTCAGACACTTGGCCACATGCTTAGCCACATCCTTCTTCAGGCCATTCCACCAATAATGTTGACGTAGATTTTGGTACATCTTTGTACTACCCGGATGGATACTATACTGACTCCGATGAGCTTCGCTCAGGATTTCCTCTTTAAGTCCTTCATCATCCGGCACGCAAAGTCGGCCACGATACTTTAAAATTCCATCCGCGGATACTTGGAAGTCGGGCTTCCTCTTTGCCGCATCCATTTCCATAATCTTCTGAATCTCGGGGTCCGAAGGTTGCAGTTCCTTGATCTTAACCTGAACCTCTGGTTCGATTCTTAATGTCGCGAACAAACTGGACACCCGGCTTACTTCGAACTTAAACTCTGAATCCCTCAGCTTTTCCAATAACGTCCACTCCTTAACTAATAAATGAGCCATACTCGACTTGCGGCTTAAAGCATCTGCCACCCGGTTCGCCTTACCCGGATGATACAGAATGTCGCAGTCATAGTCCTTCAATAATTCCATCCATCGACGCTGCCTCATATTCAACTCCTTCTGCGAGAACAGATATTTGAGGCTTTGGTGGTCCGTGAAAATCTGGAACTTCTCCCCGCACAAGTAGTGCCTCCAAATCTTAAGCGCGAAAACTATCGCTGCCAGTTCCAAATCATGCGTCGGGTAATTCATCTCATGAGGCCTCAGCTGGCGCGACGCATATGCCACCACCTTCCCATGTTGCATGAGCACACACCCGAGTCCTCTTAATGAAGCATCGCTGTAAATCTCAAATCCTCCTGGTCCGGACGGAATGGT
The DNA here is from genome assembly GCA_031216185.1 of Syzygium aqueum. NCBI lineage: Eukaryota > Viridiplantae > Streptophyta > Magnoliopsida > Myrtales > Myrtaceae > Syzygium > Syzygium aqueum. The sequence continues at coordinate 23,260,186 of CM062239.1, read as the reverse complement.
CAAAACAGGAGCGGTCGTCAACTTACGCTTCAGCTCTTGGAAACTCCTTTCACACTTGTCATCCCAGACATACTTTGCTTCCTTCTTCAATAATTTAGTCAAGGGCATGGCTATCGAGGAAAAACCTTCTACAAACCGTCTGTAATAGCCAGCCAAACCAAGAAAACTTCTGATCTCCATTACCGACGTTGGCCTGGGCCACTTTGTTACCGCTTCCACCTTAGTTGGATCTACTGAAATTCCATCTCCAGATATAATATGCCCAAGAAATCCTACTTGATTGAGCCAAAACTCGCACTTGCTGAACTTGGCATACAACGCGTGTTCTCTTAAGGTCCGTAGCACTCTAGCCAAGTGTTCTTCATGCTCTTCGGGGCTCTTTGAATAAACTAGGATATCATCGATGAACACTATGACGAATTGATCCAAAAATTCCTTAAACACCATGTTCATCAAATCCATGAAGGCAGCTGGGGCATTTGTCAATCCAAAAGGCATGACCGTGAACTCGTAATGCCCATACCTCGTCCTAAAGGCAGTCTTAGGAATGTCCTCCTTCCTAATTCTCAACTGATGGTACCCTGTCCTCAAGTCTATCTTGGAGAACACCGAGGCTCCTTGCAATTGATCGAACAAGTCATCGATCATAGGGAGAGGGTACTTATTCTTTACTGTTACTTGGTTCAACTGCCGATAATCTATACATAGCCTTAAAGTTCCATCCTTCTTCTTCACAAACAGGACTGGCGCTCCCCATGGAGACGCACTAGGGCGGATGAAACCCTTGTCCAGCAATTCCTGCATTTGAACCTTCAACTCCTTTAGTTCGGACAGGGACATTCGATACGGGGCCTTCGATATCGGTTCAGTCCCAGGTGCTAACTCAATAACGAACTCCACTTCCCGGTCGGGCGGTAAACCCGGCAATTCCTGAGGAAAGACCTCGGGAAAATCACACACAACCGGTATATCATCCAACTTAGGTTCCACCATGGTCGGGTCCACAATATCCACCAGATAACCTTCACACCCATTATCCAGCAATTTACTCGCTTCTAACGAAGATATCCATGGGGTCGAGGTTCCTCCTCGGTTCCCCTGGAATTCAAAGCTAGGACGTCCTTCGGGATTAAATTGGATTGTCCTATTACTACAATCCACTACAGCCTTCTGTCGGACTAACCAGTCCATTCCTATGATCACATCGAAATCGAACATGGCCAACACTACCAAGTCGATACTCTCATCCTTACCCCCAATGTTTATCTCACAACCAGGGCATCCAAAGGAAACTAACACCCTATCATTCATCGGCGTTGTCACACAAAGTGAAATCTCTAACATCACTGGTACTAAGCCAATCAACTTAATAAATTGCTCCGAAATGAATGAATGGGTTGCCCCTGAATCAAACAGTGCATAAGCGGTATGGCCACATAAGGAAATCGTACCTGTGACCACGCCCGGCGCATTCTCCGCTTCTCCACGCGCCACAGCATAAACCCTTCCTTGAGCGGGCGGTCGTCCTTGATTTGCCGGTGGGGGATTCCCGGCTTGATTTCCTGGTCGGGGCTGGTATTGCTGTCGGGGCTGATACTGCTGAGGTGCTCGCTGCTGATCCTGGGGATGTGCCTGTGGACAGCTGCGGATCTGATGTTCCGTGCTCCCACACTTGAAGCATGGTCCAAATCTCCCTGGCGGGGCAGCTGGCTTCCCGACATTCCTTCTGATAGGGGGAACAAATCGCCGATTGCCTGTCATAGGCTTCTTTCCCAGGCGGCGGTTATCCTTTCCTCGCACAAACCGCGATCCAGACGCGGCTAACCTTTCCTGCTGATCTCGTTCGATTATCTGGGCTCTCCTGAACATCTCTCCATACTCCTTGATGTCATGCGACAGAATCTGGCTCCGAAGATCCGGCTTCAGCCCATCCCGGAACCTTCGAGCCTTGTCCCTTGGATCCGCAACCATAGTCGGTGCGAACCTTGCCAGCCTTGCAAATTCAGCCTCATACTGGTCCACAGTCATCTGACCTTGGCGCAACCTCATAAACTCCGTCAGCTTCTTCTCCTGGGCATTCTCCGAGAAGTATTTCCCATAGAAGTTCTCCACAAAAACAGTCCAAGTTGGGGCCGTTCCCACTGGGAACACTCCTCCTTCTGAGGCACTCCACCAGTCATTAGCACCATCCTGGAGTTGGTACACTGCCAACGTTACCTTTTCCTCATCATTGCATCCCAACACTTTGAAGGTCTTCTCCAGCTCTTCTACCCATCGGGGAGCTGCCTCGGGGTCACCACGACCGTTAAACTTGGGCGGCTTCATCCTCAAGAATTGCTCTACCAACCGGGGCATCTGTCTAGCCCCAGCTGGGTGATCTTGCCCCTGCTGGGCATGATTTCCTCCATTCCCAGCGATCGCTGCAGCCTCGGCAGCCTGGGCATGGGCTGCGGCTCTTTCTTGCGCCTGCAGTCCGAAGATATGCCCTATCTCACGAAGGGTCTCCATGACCTCATCGAACCTAGGGTCCCTAGCCTCGCGGGCACCCTCACTAGGTTGAGCTTGGGACTCCTTCCCTCTTCTCTTACTCATCCTGACGACTCTGACAGCTCAACCACCTGCTAATTCCATTAAGGAATTAGAGACTTAAACCAATCTATCCAGTCTAAGTCCTAGGCAGGTCTCAAGACAACAACCAGACAATCAGCATGCGGCTTAACAGGAACTAATCAATACATCACCCAAGGGTTCACATACTCACCTCAGGTCCTGCCGCACCTGCACATCATGGGTCATAATATCAATATACGCCAAATCATCACGCATTGTCAGGAGATACATGCAGCACATGAAGTCATCCTAGGTGGCTACCCATGGTCTCAGCGCTCCTTATCACTCCAAGACTCGACCTAGTTGGATCGAGCTGACCTTGCTCTGATACCAATTCAACGAGGGGGTTGTCACGCCCCGACCTCCTCGGCACGCGACAACCCGCGCTCACGATGGTCGATATAGTACGACGTCCTAGGACATGCCGTCGTCGACCCAAATCCCAAACAATTCATAATACACATGCGGAAGCAAAATATGAGAGAAACACCCAGACAATATATATGAGATCACGGGAAGCAACACGGAGAACACTGAGGTAACGTACACATCCATAATCCCAAAATTTGCCTGAAACATCCTTACAATAATTCAAAATAAAAACAACAACAACAACTGAGACAAGCACGATATAAGAGTACTACTGGTGGGTCAAGAGGCTAGTAACAAGGGGGACCAATCGGCTAAACAAAAAGGGTCCAAAATTCAAAAAGGTGTCTACCCCTGCAAACCGACTAAGTCTAGCCTAGGGTTCCCAATCTGGATCTGAACCATCGGACTCGGACGGGCTGTCTGGTAACTCTGAATCCTCGCTAGGGGCCTCCTCCTCGGATTCCTCGGTGTCCATTGGTTCGGCCTCGTCAACCTCCATAGGCTCCACTACCGGGTCCTCGACTGCTGGATCCTCCATCGGGAACTCATGATCTATACCACCCAACTCCTCATCCTCGGCAGGCTCGTACCAGGCGAAAGGACCTATAGTCTCATCCACACTCGTCTCGGAATCCACGACCTCGCCGCTCGGGCATTGTGGATCAAGCTGGCCTTCTATGGTGAATGGAACGTCCATCGTGCGGAGGGGTCCGAACTCGTCTCCCCAACGGTCTCGAAAACACCAGGCTACATACTCATGGACTTCGGGATGTGTCGTACCTACATCTACGGTAATCATGGTGTAATGCCTTATGTAAACTTCATTGTTCGCCACCGGGAACTCAACCACCGTATGCTCATATTCTATAGGGATCCCGAAGCGAATTGGAATGGGCGGTCGGTTCATGGGCGCTGGTCTGAAAGGTTGGGTTATGAAAACCGTGAGACACTTCTCAGTGAGTGAAAACTCCTAAACCTAAATTAGGCTAACATGCATCTCCTGACGGAACAAACAATAGCACGCATATATAACAATGACTTAGGCCCGTAAGCCCAAATTGGCATATCAATGACCCTGCAGGTTAGATAATTCCATAACATTACAAATCACAAGCGGCATCCTCGACCAGGCGTACGTCACACGTATGCTCAAAACCTTTTTGTGACAATTCCAAATATGGTACACCGAGTCACACAATCCCGCACAATTTCTCATGCATTCAAATGCATGCAAATGCCACTAACTCGCCATGCCCACAATCCAAACTCCTATGGCATCTCGGCACAACTACCATTCGTGTTCAGATTATAGAATGGAATCTACTTAGACACGTCCCATACCATGCCCAGCGAATTCCATCACATAATCCAACACTATGCATCACACGTTATCCGTTTATTTCAATTATCTCGACCCGAAGGCCCGACCCGAAGGTCCGATCCGAAGATCCGGTCCGAAGACCAATCACAACACTCCGTGGCCAGCGTAAAGACGCCCCAGGCCCAGTGTCTCTAGCCCGCGTCCTTACGCATCAGGCGCAACACCGATCTCCTTTACAAACCAGAGCCCGCGTAAACGCATCAGGATGGTTGTCTTCCGGGCGTACCGGGCATCGTCCTGCTCCAAAGTGCATGAGGACGGCACACCCCGCGTATTCCGCATCAGGGCGAAGGTGATCACACATTCACACATCTCGTTTTATCTTAACCCCGCGTAAACGCATCAGGGCATAGTTAGGTGATCACATGTCCATGGCATACACGCATTCTCGCACAAATTCCACAAGCCTCATACTCGGCATGCATAATGCGTGGCCATGCAATTCGCACACGAATGTTGGTGCAATGTGTCTTGACATAATGTCCCGCACAATTCAATGTCAACATATCATGATCAATGATCCACGTCATATGCTCAATCGACCTCATCAATTAATTCGGGGCATCACATGTGAAATTAGCACTCATGACGTATTCGGGCATCATTATGTACATTGGCAAACCACAATTCACATTCCACAATTGTCGGCCATAAGGACACACGGCATGGTAGACTCGATTACACCACAGTCGGCAACCCGACACATAACTCAATCATTCCGGCAATCCCGGCACTCAAGTCCATTCAAACCTCAATCTACCATCCAATTAGCCGATAAATTCAAGGTGGACAGCAACTTAATTCAGTCATTCCGAGCTCTAATTCCTCTTCTAAACATGCTTCGTCACTTACTAACCATTTCCCGACACCTATCATTAACACCCAAATTTATACGAACTCTAATCAATACTAACCGACTAACCGACACCCTAAGCCCATCTAGAAACGCACAATTGTCCTAATCGAGGTTTAGAGGTTTCCACCCACCTCGATCCAACGCTCGGGCGACGGGGAACGGCGGCCGATCACCGGTAAACGGTGGAACCGGCGGCACACTTCCCAAGGAGGCGGCGGCGAGCGGTGGCCGGCTGTCCACAGCAGCCTTGGGCGGCGGTGAGAGGCCGGCGGAGCTACTGTTCACGGCGACGGTGGCTGGACGGGCGGCCGAACAGCACGGAAGCTGCTGTTCGCGGCGGCGCACGGCGTACGGCGGTCTCGGCGGCGAGCGGCGGCGGCGAACTGTTCCGGCGAAGGGAAACACAGAACGGTGAATGGCGGGGGAGAGGACGGCTCGGCTGAGTGGTGGTGACGGCGAGCAGCAGACGGTCCGGCGGCGGCGTGCGGCGGCGACCGGCGGTCTGCTCCGGCGAAGGACAGAACAGGGACGGGCGGACGGACGGAAATGGGGAGGAACGGCGAGGGCTGGCTGGCGGCGAGCGGCTCCGGCGAACGGCGGTGAACAGCAACCGCACGGCGGTGCACCGTGCACGGCGTGAACGGCACGGCTGTCCCGGCGAGAGGATGGACGGAACAGTGAGGGGTGGAGGAAAAACAGAAAGGGACGGGCGACGGAGGCGACGGCGTGCAGCGGCGGCCGGCGGTGGCTCAGCCGTGCATGCAGCTGCGACGGAGAGGGAAGAGAGGAGCGGCGGCGACGGTGGCGTGGCTGCTCCGGCAGCTACTCCACTGCATGACACCGGGAGAGGGAGAGAAAGGAAGAGACGGCGGCGGAACAGGGGGCAGCAGCCACGGCGGCCACGGCGGACGGCGACCGGCGGTGCCCCTCGGCGAGCAGCGGACGGACGGTCGACTCCCCTTGACTGAACGGCGTCCAACCCACCTGCATGCAGCCGGAGAAGGGAGAGAGAGACGGAGGCGGAGGAGAGGGTGGCAAGGGGGCGACGGCGGTGCTGGCTGGTGGCGGTTCCGGCGGCTGAGGCGGTGGCGTGAGGCTGAGCGGGAGAGGGAGACACGGACGGGAGAGGGAGAGAGAGTGCCGAGTGAGAGAGAGAGTGCCGAGAGAGAGTGAAGTGAGAGTGAGAGAGTGAAGTGAAAGGGTGATGATGGTGATCATGGGGAATGCCAAGAGGTGGAGTGTGGGTTTGAAGGAGATGATGGCATGCAAGGGGAAGAGTGAATGTGACAAGTGTCACACCCCATAGGAAAGCCAAATTTCGGAATTCAAAAGGGTATAGGGGCAAAACTGACAATAAGTTCCGGTACCGGGTCGAATCGCTAATTTTTCGCCCGTATAAGTCCTATACACGTATGGCCAGCTTAATCTGACGTCGTCCTCGTAAAAACTATCCCGAGATTCACGAAAATTCGTTCCCGATGTCCGGATTAAATTTCACGATCGAATTCGCTAATTTCCCATTTTCTAATTCTCTTACTAACGGGTGGCCGGTTAGGATTTTACGCGTATCGACCTCGGTTGTCCGAGTCGCGACGAGCTCGATTGTCAAGGGACGGAAGGAATTATCGCTAGTTCCGAGAACGCGATCATCCGGCTCGAGTTCCGAAGACCGGTCCATACTGGCCCAAAATATTTCCTCGTCATTCTTTTAAATCGGCTTAATTCGCGATCGGTCCTTGGTCCACGTATCTAATCCTAGTTGGCCATTCCCATTTGGTCAGTATCCCGAGAGTGATCGGCTCCGGGCGAGACTTACGGAAATGGAATATCGAATAAGACTCGTTTTATTCATTCCAGAGACTGAGTCGAATTTCGGGATGTTACAATTCTTCCCCCCTTACAAAAATTTCGTCCTCGAAATTTAAAACCCACATTAACCTACTCGAACAACTGGGGGTATTGACGTCGCATGGCCTCTTCACTTTCCCAAGTAGCGCCTTCCGTTCCATGATGCTGCCAAACCACTTTGACCATCGGAATCGTCTTGTTCCTTAGCACTCGGTCTTTTCTGTCCTCGATTCTGACCGGCTTTTCCACGTACGTCACTCTGTCGTCCACGTCCACTTCCTCGTATCTTAAGACGTGAGTCGGATCCGGTTCATACTTCCTCAGCATTGATACGTGAAAAACATTGTGCACCTGGGATAGGTTGGGAGGCAAGGCTAGTCGGTATGCCATCTCACCAATCTTTTCTAGGATCTCAAATGGCCCGACATACCTTGGGCTAAGCTTTCCTTTCTTGCCGAATCGGGAAAGTCCTTTCATTGGCGACACCTTGAGAAACACATGATCTCCTACTTGAAACTCCAAGGGTCGTCGCCTTCTGTCGGCGTAACTCTTCTGACGACTCTGGGCGGTCCTTAGTCTATCCCGGATAACCTCTACTACTTCCATCGTTTGCTGAACTAGCTCCGGTCCCGCGATACTCCGCTCACCCACTTCATCCCAGCACAGTGGCGTTCTACAGGCCCTACCATATAAGGCTTCGAAAGGCGCCATCTGGATGCTCTGTTGATAGCTGTTGTTATAGGCAAACTCTACCAAATGCAATTGCTCTTCCCACTTGCCTTGGAAATCCAAAACACACGCTCTCAACATATCCTCCAGGGTCTGAATTGTCCTTTCAGACTGACCGTCTGTCTGCGGGTGGTAGGCTGTACTGTACTGCAATCTTGTTCCTAAGGCCGTTTGTAGACTCTTCCAAAAGTTGGCCGTAAACCTTGGATCACGATCCGAGGTGATCGTCACTGGTACTCCATGAAGACGCACTATTTGTCGCACATACAATTCCGCATACTTTTCTAATTCCAAGTCCTTTCGTACTGCCAGGAAGTGTGCAGACTTAGTCAAGCGATCCACTATGACCCATATCGAGTCATGTCCTCTTTGGCTTCGCGGTAAACCCGTCACGAAGTCCATTGTAATATGCTCCCACTTCCACTCGGGAATCTCTAAAGGTCGTAACAATCCACCTGGCTTGCAGTGCTGTGCCTTCACTTGCTGGCACGTCAGACACTTGGCCACATGCTTAGCCACATCCTTCTTCAGGCCATTCCACCAATAATGTTGACGTAGATTTTGGTACATCTTTGTACTACCCGGATGGATACTATACTGACTCCGATGAGCTTCGCTCAGGATTTCCTCTTTAAGTCCTTCATCATCCGGCACGCAAAGTCGGCCACGATACTTTAAAATTCCATCCGCGGATACTTGGAAGTCGGGCTTCCTCTTTGCCGCATCCATTTCCATAATCTTCTGAATCTCGGGGTCCGAAGGTTGCAGTTCCTTGATCTTAACCTGAACCTCTGGTTCGATTCTTAATGTCGCGAACAAACTGGACACCCGGCTTACTTCGAACTTAAACTCTGAATCCCTCAGCTTTTCCAATAACGTCCACTCCTTAACTAATAAATGAGCCATACTCGACTTGCGGCTTAAAGCATCTGCCACCCGGTTCGCCTTACCCGGATGATACAGAATGTCGCAGTCATAGTCCTTCAATAATTCCATCCATCGACGCTGCCTCATATTCAACTCCTTCTGCGAGAACAGATATTTGAGGCTTTGGTGGTCCGTGAAAATCTGGAACTTCTCCCCGCACAAGTAGTGCCTCCAAATCTTAAGCGCGAAAACTATCGCTGCCAGTTCCAAATCATGCGTCGGGTAATTCATCTCATGAGGCCTCAGCTGGCGCGACGCATATGCCACCACCTTCCCATGTTGCATGAGCACACACCCGAGTCCTCTTAATGAAGCATCGCTGTAAATCTCAAATCCTCCTGGTCCGGACGGAATGGTCAAAACAGGAGCGGTCGTCAACTTACGCTTCAGCTCTTGGAAACTCCTTTCACACTTGTCATCCCAGACATACTTTGCTTCCTTCTTCAATAATTTAGTCAAGGGCATGGCTATCGAGGAAAAACCTTCTACAAACCGTCTGTAATAGCCAGCCAAACCAAGAAAACTTCTGATCTCCGTTACCGACGTTGGCCTGGGCCACTTTGTTACCGCTTCCACCTTAGTTGGATCTACTGAAATTCCATCTCCAGATATAATATGCCCAAGAAATCCTACTTGATTGAGCCAAAACTCGCACTTGCTGAACTTGGCATACAACGCGTGTTCTCTTAAGGTCCGTAGCACTCTAGCCAAGTGTTCTTCATGCTCTTCGGGGCTCTTTGAATAAACTAGGATATCATCGATGAACACTATGACGAATTGATCCAAAAATTCCTTAAACACCCTGTTCATCAAATCCATGAAGGCAGCTGGGGCATTTGTCAATCCAAAAGGCATGACCGTGAACTCGTAATGCCCATACCTCGTCCTAAAGGCAGTCTTAGGAATGTCCTCCTTCCTAATTCTCAACTGATGGTACCCTGTCCTCAAGTCTATCTTGGAGAACACCGAGGCTCCTTGCAATTGATCGAACAAGTCATCGATCCTAGGGAGAGGGTACTTATTCTTTACTGTTACTTGGTTCAACTGCCGATAATCTATACATAGCCTTAAAGTTCCATCCTTCTTCTTCACAAACAGGACTGGCGCTCCCCATGGAGACGCACTAGGGCGGATGAAACCCTTGTCCAGCAATTCCTGCATTTGAACCTTCAACTCCTTTAGTTCGGACAGGGACATTCGATACGGGGCCTTCGATATCGGTTCAGTCCCAGGTGCTAACTCAATAACGAACTCCACTTCCCGGTCGGGCGGTAAACCCGGCAATTCCTGAGGAAAGACCTCGGGAAAATCACACACAACCGGTATATCATCCAACTTAGGTTCCACCATGGTCGGGTCCACAATATCCACCAGATAACCTTCACACCCATTATCCAGCAATTTACTCGCTTCTAACGAAGATATCCATGGGGTCGAGGTTCCTCCTCGGTTCCCCTGGAATTCAAAGCTAGGACGTCCTTCGGGATTAAATTGGATTGTCCTATTACTACAATCCACTACAGCCTTCTGTCGGACTAACCAGTCCATTCCTATGATCACATCGAAATCGAACATGGCCAACACTACCAAGTCGATACTCTCATCCTTACCCCCAATGTTTATCTCACAACCAGGGCATCCAAAGGAAACTAACACCCTATCATTCATCGGCGTTGTCACACAAAGTGAAATCTCTAACATCACTGGTACTAAGCCAATCAACTTAACAAATTGCTCCGAAATGAATGAATGGGTTGCCCCTGAATCAAACAGTGCATAAGCGGTATGGCCACATAAGGAAATCGTACCTGTGACCACGCCCGGCGCATTCTCCGCTTCTCCACGCGCCACAGCATAAACCCTTCCTTGAGCGGGCGGTCGTCCTTGATTTGCCGGTGGGGGATTCCCGGCTTGATTTCCTGGTCGGGGCTGGTATTGCTGTCGGGGCTGATACTGCTGAGGTGCTCGCTGCTGATCCTGGGGATGTGCCTGTGGACAGCTGCGGATCTGATGTTCCGTGCTCCCACACTTGAAGCATGGTCCAAATCTCCCTGGCGGGGCAGCTGGCTTCCCGACATTCCTTCTGATAGGGGGAACAAATCGCCGATTGCCTGTCATAGGCTTCTTTCCCAGGCGGCGGTTATCCTTTCCTCGCACAAACCGCGATCCAGACGCGGCTAACCTTTCCTGCTGATCTCGTTCGATTATCTGGGCTCTCCTGAACATCTCTCCATACTCCTTGATGTCATGCGACAGAATCTGGCTCCGAAGATCCGGCTTCAGCCCATCCCGGAACCTTCGAGCCTTGTCCCTTGGATCCGCAACCATAGTCGGTGCGAACCTTGCCAGCCTTGCAAATTCAGCCTCATACTGGTCCACAGTCATCTGACCTTGGCGCAACCTCATAAACTCCGTCAGCTTCTTCTCCTGGGCATTCTCCGAGAAGTATTTCCCATAGAAGTTCTCCACAAAAACAGTCCAAGTTGGGGCCGTTCCCACTGGGAACACTCCTCCTTCTGAGGCACTCCACCAGTCATTAGCACCATCCTGGAGTTGGTACACTGCCAACGTTACCTTTTCCTCATCATTGCATCCCAACACTTTGAAGGTCTTCTCCAGCTCTTCTACCCATCGGGGAGCTGCCTCGGGGTCACCACGACCGTTAAACTTGGGCGGCTTCATCCTCAAGAATTGCTCTACCAACCGGGGCATCTGTCTAGCCCCAGCTGGGTGATCTTGCCCCTGCTGGGCATGATTTCCTCCATTCCCAGCGATCGCTGCAGCCTCGGCAGCCTGGGCATGGGCTGCGGCTCTTTCTTGCGCCTGCAGTCCGAAGATATGCCCTATCTCACGAAGGGTCTCCATGACCTCATCGAACCTAGGGTCCCTAGCCTCGCGGGCACCCTCACTAGGTTGAGCTTGGGACTCCTTCCCTCTTCTCTTACTCATCCTGACGACTCTGACAGCTCAACCACCTGCTAATTCCATTAAGGAATTAGAGACTTAAACCAATCTATCCAGTCTAAGTCCTAGGCAGGTCTCAAGACAACAACCAGACAATCAGCATGCGGCTTAACAGGAACTAATCAATACATCACCCAAGGGTTCACATACTCACCTCAGGTCCTGCCGCACCTGCACATCATGGGTCATAATAACAATATACGCCAAATCATCACGCATTGTCAGGAGATACATGCAGCACATGAAGTCATCCTAGGTGGCTACCCATGGTCTCAGCGCTCCTTATCACTCCAAGACTCGACCTAGTTGGATCGAGCTGACCTTGCTCTGATACCAATTCAACGAGGGGGTTGTCACGCCCCGACCTCCTCGGCACGCGACAACCCGCGCTCACGATGGTCGATATAGTACGACGTCCTAGGACATGCCGTCGTCGACCCAAATCCCAAACAATTCATAATACACATGCGGAAGCAAAATATGAGAGAAACACCCAGACAATATATATGAGATCACGGGAAGCAACACGGAGAACACTGAGGTAACGTACACATCCATAATCCCAAAATTTGCCTGAAACATCCTTACAATAATTCAAAATAAAAACAACAACAACAACTGAGACAAGCACGATATAAGAGTACTACTGGTGGGTCAAGAGGCTAGTAACAAGGGGGACCAATCGGCTAAACAAAAAGGGTCCAAAATTCAAAAAGGTGTCTACCCCTGCAAACCGACTAAGTCTAGCCTAGGGTTCCCAATCTGGATCTGAACCATCGGACTCGGACGGGCTGTCTGGTAACTCTGAATCCTCGCTAGGGGCCTCCTCCTCGGATTCCTCGGTGTCCATTGGTTCGGCCTCGTCAACCTCCATAGGCTCCACTACCGGGTCCTCGACTGCTGGATCCTCCATCGGGAACTCATGATCTATACCACCCAACTCCTCATCCTCGGCAGGCTCGTACCAGGCGAAAGGACCTATAGTCTCATCCACACTCGTCTCGGAATCCACGACCTCGCCGCTCGGGCATTGTGGATCAAGCTGGCCTTCTATGGTGAATGGAACGTCCATCGTGCGGAGGGGTCCGAACTCGTCTCCCCAACGGTCTCGAAAACACCAGGCTACATACTCATGGACTTCGGGATGTGTCGTACCTACATCTACGGTAATCATGGTGTAATGCCTTATGTAAACTTCATTGTTCGCCACCGGGAACTCAACCACCGTATGCTCATATTCTATAGGGATCCCGAAGCGAATTGGAATGGGCGGTCGGTTCATGGGCGCTGGTCTGAAAGGTTGGGTTATGAAAACCGTGAGACACTTCTCAGTGAGTGAAAACTCCTAAACCTAAATTAGGCTAACATGCATCTCCTGACGGAACAAACAATAGCACGCATATATAACAATGACTTAGGCCCGTAAGCCCAAATTGGCATATCAATGACCCTGCAGGTTAGATAATTCCATAACATTACAAATCACAAGCGGCATCCTCGACCAGGCGTACGTCACACGTATGCTCAAAACCTTTTTGTGACAATTCCAAATATGGTACACCGAGTCACACAATCCCGCACAATTTCTCATGCATTCAAATGCATGCAAATGCCACTAACTCGCCATGCCCACAATCCAAACTCCTATGGCATCTCGGCACAACTACCATTCGTGTTCAGATTATAGAATGGAATCTACTTAGACACGTCCCATACCATGCCCAGCGAATTCCATCACATAATCCAACACTATGCATCACACGTTATCCGTTTATTTCAATTATCTCGACCCGAAGGCCCGACCCGAAGGTCCGATCCGAAGATCCGGTCCGAAGACCAATCACAACACTCCGTGGCCAGCGTAAAGACGCCCCAGGCCCAGTGTCTCTAGCCCGCGTCCTTACGCATCAGGCGCAACACCGATCTCCTTTACAAACCAGAGCCCGCGTAAACGCATCAGGATGGTTGTCTTCCGGGCGTACCGGGCATCGTCCTGCTCCAAAGTGCATGAGGACGGCACACCCCGCGTATTCCGCATCAGGGCGAAGGTGATCACACATTCACACATCTCGTTTTATCTTAACCCCGCGTAAACGCATCAGGGCATAGTTAGGTGATCACATGTCCATGGCATACACGCATTCTCGCACAAATTCCACAAGCCTCATACTCGGCATGCATAATGCGTGGCCATGCAATTCGCACACGAATGTTGGTGCAATGTGTCTTGACATAATGTCCCGCACAATTCAATGTCAACATATCATGATCAATGATCCACGTCATATGCTCAATCGACCTCATCAATTAATTCGGGGCATCACATGTGAAATTAGCACTCATGACGTATTCGGGCATCATTATGTACATTGGCAAACCACAATTCACATTCCACAATTGTCGGCCATAAGGACACACGGCATGGTAGACTCGATTACACCACAGTCGGCAACCCGACACATAACTCAATCATTCCGGCAATCCCGGCACTCAAGTCCATTCAAACCTCAATCTACCATCCAATTAGCCGATAAATTCAAGGTGGACAGCAACTTAATTCAGTCATTCCGAGCTCTAATTCCTCTTCTAAACATGCTTCGTCACTTACTAACCATTTCCCGACACCTATCATTAACACCCAAATTTATACGAACTCTAATCAATACTAACCGACTAACCGACACCCTAAGCCCATCTAGAAACGCACAATTGTCCTAATCGAGGTTTAGAGGTTTCCACCCACCTCGATCCAACGCTCGGGCGACGGGGAACGGCGGCCGATCACCGGTAAACGGTGGAACCGGCGGCACACTTCCCAAGGAGGCGGCGGCGAGCGGTGGCCGGCTGTCCACAGCAGCCTTGGGCGGCGGTGAGAGGCCGGCGGAGCTACTGTTCACGGCGACGGTGGCTGGACGGGCGGCCGAACAGCACGGAAGCTGCTGTTCGCGGCGGCGCACGGCGTACGGCGGTCTCGGCGGCGAGCGGCGGCGGCGAACTGTTCCGGCGAAGGGAAACACAGAACGGTGAATGGCGGGGGAGAGGACGGCTCGGCTGAGTGGTGGTGACGGCGAGCAGCAGACGGTCCGGCGGCGGCGTGCGGCGGCGACCGGCGGTCTGCTCCGGCGAAGGACAGAACAGGGACGGGCGGACGGACGGAAATGGGGAGGAACGGCGAGGGCTGGCTGGCGGCGAGCGGCTCCGGCGAACGGCGGTGAACAGCAACCGCACGGCGGTGCACCGTGCACGGCGTGAACGGCACGGCTGTCCCGGCGAGAGGATGGACGGAACAGTGAGGGGTGGAGGAAAAACAGAAAGGGACGGGCGACGGAGGCGACGGCGTGCAGCGGCGGCCGGCGGTGGCTCAGCCGTGCATGCAGCTGCGACGGAGAGGGAAGAGAGGAGCGGCGGCGACGGTGGCGTGGCTGCTCCGGCAGCTACTCCACTGCATGACACCGGGAGAGGGAGAGAGAGGAAGAGACGGCGGCGGAACAGGGGGCAGCAGCCACGGCGGCCACGGCGGACGGCGACCGGCGGTGCCCCTCGGCGAGCAGCGGACGGACGGTCGACTCCCCTTGACTGAACGGCGTCCAACCCACCTGCATGCAGCCGGAGAAGGGAGAGAGAGACGGAGGCGGAGGAGAGGGTGGCAAGGGGGCGACGGCGGTGCTGGCTGGTGGCGGTTCCGGCGGCTGAGGCGGTGGCGTGAGGCTGAGCGGGAGAGGGAGACACGGACGGGAGAGGGAGAGAGAGTGCCGAGTGAGAGAGAGAGTGCCGAGAGAGAGTGAAGTGAGAGTGAGAGAGTGAAGTGAAAGGGTGATGATGGTGATCATGGGGAATGCCAAGAGGTGGAGTGTGGGTTTGAAGGAGATGATGGCATGCAAGGGGAAGAGTGAATGTGACAAGTGTCACACCCCATAGGAAAGCCAAATTTCGGAATTCAAAAGGGCATAGGGGCAAAACCGACAATAAGTTCCGGTACCGGGTCGAATCGCTAATTTTTCGCCCGTATAAGTCCTATACACGTATGGCCAGCTTAATCTGACGTCGTCCTCGTAAAAACTATCCCGAGATTCACGAAAATTCGTTCCCGATGTCCGGATTAAATTTCACGATCGAATTCGCTAATTTCCCATTTTCTAATTCTCTTACTAACGGGTGGCCGGTTAGGATTTTACGCGTATCGACCTCGGTTGTCCGAGTCGCGACGAGCTCGATTGTCAAGGGACGGAAGGAATTATCGCTAGTTCCGAGAACGCGATCATCCGGCTCGAGTTCCGAAGACCGGTCCATACTGGCCCAAAATATTTCCTCGTCATTCTTTTAAATCGGCTTAATTCGCGATCGGTCCTTGGTCCACGTATCTAATCCTAGTTGGCCATTCCCATTTGGTCAGTATCCCGAGAGTGATCGGCTCCGGGCGAGACTTACGGAAATGGAATATCGAATAAGACTCGTTTTATTCATTCCAGAGACTGAGTCGAATTTCGGGATGTTACAATTCTTCCCCCCTTACAAAAATTTCGTCCTCGAAATTTAAAACCCACATTAACCTATTCGAACAACTGGGGGTATTGACGTCGCATGGCCTCTTCACTTTCCCAAGTAGCGCCTTCCGTTCCATGATGCTGCCAAACCACTTTGACCATCGGAATCGTCTTGTTCCTTAGCACTCGGTCTTTTCTGTCCTCGATTCTGACCGGCTTTTCCACGTACGTCACTCTGTCGTCCACGTCCACTTCCTCGTATCTTAAGACGTGAGTCGGATCCGGTTCATACTTCCTCAGCATTGATACGTGAAAAACATTGTGCACCTGGGATAGGTTGGGAGGCAAGGCTAGTCGGTATGCCATCTCATCAATCTTTTCTAGGATCTCAAATGGCCCGACATACCTTGGGCTAAGCTTTCCTTTCTTGCCGAATCGGGAAAGTCCTTTCATTGGCGACACCTTGAGAAACACATGATCTCCTACTTGAAACTCCAAGGGTCGTCGCCTTCTGTCGGCGTAACTCTTCTGACGACTCTGGGCGGTCCTTAGTCTATCCCGGATAACCTCTACTACTTCCATCGTTTGCTGAACTAGCTCCGGTCCCGCGATACTTCGCTCACCCACTTCATCCCAGTACAGTGGCGTTCTACAGGCCCTACCATATAAGGCTTCGAAAGGCGCCATCTGGATGCTCTGTTGATAGCTGTTGTTATAGGCAAACTCTACCAAATGCAATTGCTCTTCCCACTTGCCTTGGAAATCCAAAACACACGCTCTCAACATATCCTCCAGGGTCTGAATTGTCCTTTCAGACTGACCGTCTGTCTGCGGGTGGTAGGCTGTACTGTACTGCAATCTTGTTCCTAAGGCCGTTTGTAGACTCTTCCAAAAGTTGGCCGTAAACCTTGGATCACGATCCGAGGTGATCGTCACTGGTACTCCATGAAGACGCACTATTTGTCGCACATACAATTCCGCATACTTTTCTAATTCCAAGTCCTTTCGTACTGCCAGGAAGTGTGCAGACTTAGTCAAGCGATCCACTATGACCCATATCGAGTCATGTCCTCTTTGGCTTCGCGGTAAACCCGTCACGAAGTCCATTGTAATATGCTCCCACTTCCACTCGGGAATCTCTAAAGGTCGTAACAATCCACCTGGCTTGCAGTGCTGTGCCTTCACTTGCTGGCACGTCAGACACTTGGCCACATGCTTAGCCACATCCTTCTTCAGGCCATTCCACCAATAATGTTGACGTAGATTTTGGTACATCTTTGTACTACCCGGATGGATACTATACTGACTCCGATGAGCTTCGCTCAGGATTTCCTCTTTAAGTCCTTCATCATCCGGCACGCAAAGTCGGCCACGATACTTTAAAATTCCATCCGCGGATACTTGGAAGTCGGGCTTCCTCTTTGCCGCATCCATTTCCATAATCTTCTGAATCTCGGGGTCCGAAGGTTGCAGTTCCTTGATCTTAACCTGAACCTCTGGTTCGATTCTTAATGTCGCGAACAAACTGGACACCCGGCTTACTTCGAACTTAAACTCTGAATCCCTCAGCTTTTCCAATAACGTCCACTCCTTAACTAATAAATGAGCCATACTCGACTTGCGGCTTAAAGCATCTGCCACCCGGTTCGCCTTACCCGGATGATACAGAATGTCGCAGTCATAGTCCTTCAATAATTCCATCCATCGACGCTGCCTCATATTCAACTCCTTCTGCGAGAACAGATATTTGAGGCTTTGGTGGTCCGTGAAAATCTGGAACTTCTCCCCGCACAAGTAGTGCCTCCAAATCTTAAGCGCGAAAACTATCGCTGCCAGTTCCAAATCATGCGTCGGGTAATTCATCTCATGAGGCCTCAGCTGGCGCGACGCATATGCCACCACCTTCCCATGTTGCATGAGCACACACCCGAGTCCTCTTAATGAAGCATCGCTGTAAATCTCAAATCCTCCTGGTCCGGACGGAATGGTCAAAACAGGAGCGGTCGTCAACTTACGCTTCAGCTCTTGGAAACTCCTTTCACACTTGTCATCCCAGACATACTTTGCTTCCTTCTTCAATAATTTAGTCAAGGGCATGGCTATCGAGGAAAAACCTTCTACAAACCGTCTGTAATAGCCAGCCAAACCAAGAAAACTTCTGATCTCCGTTACCGACGTTGGCCTGGGCCACTTTGTTACCGCTTCCACCTTAGTTGGATCTACTGAAATTCCATCTCCAGATATAATATGCCCAAGAAATCCTACTTGATTGAGCCAAAACTCGCACTTGCTGAACTTGGCATACAACGCGTGTTCTCTTAAGGTCCGTAGCACTCTAGCCAAGTGTTCTTCATGCTCTTCGGGGCTCTTTGAATAAACTAGGATATCATCGATGAACACTATGACGAATTGATCCAAAAATTCCTTAAACACCATGTTCATCAAATCCATGAAGGCAGCTGGGGCATTTGTCAATCCAAAAGGCATGACCGTGAACTCGTAATGCCCATACCTCGTCCTAAAGGCAGTCTTAGGAATGTCCTCCTTCCTAATTCTCAACTGATGGTACCCTGTCCTCAAGTCTATCTTGGAGAACACCGAGGCTCCTTGCAATTGATCGAACAAGTCATCGATCCTAGGGAGAGGGTACTTATTCTTCACTGTTACTTGGTTCAACTGCCGATAATCTATACATAGCCTTAAAGTTCCATCCTTCTTCTTCACAAACAGGACTGGCGCTCCCCATGGAGACGCACTAGGGCGGATGAAACCCTTGTCCAGCAATTCCTGCATTTGAACCTTCAACTCCTTTAGTTCGGACAGGGACATTCGATACGGGGCCTTCGATATCGGTTCAGTCCCAGGTGCTAACTCAATAACGAACTCCACTTCCCGGTCGGGCGGTAAACCCGGCAATTCCTGAGGAAAGACCTCGGGAAAATCACACACAACCGGTATATCATCCAACTTAGGTTCCACCATGGTCGGGTCCACAATATCCACCAGATAACCTTCACACCCATTATCCAGCAATTTACTCGCTTCTAACGAAGATATCCATGGGGTCGAGGTTCCTCCTCGGTTCCCCTGGAATTCAAAGCTAGGACGTCCTTCGGGATTAAATTGGATTGTCCTATTACTACAATCCACTACAGCCTTCTGTCGGACTAACCAGTCCATTCCTATGATCACATCGAAATCGAACATGGCCAACACTACCAAGTCGATACTCTCATCCTTACCCCCAATGTTTATCTCACAACCAGGGCATCCAAAGGAAACTAACACCCTATCATTCATCGGCGTTGTCACACAAAGTGAAATCTCTAACATCACTGGTACTAAGCCAATCAACTTAATAAATTGCTCCGAAATGAATGAATGGGTTGCCCCTGAATCAAACAGTGCATAAGCGGTATGGCCACATAAGGAAATCGTACCTGTGACCACGCCCGGCGCATTCTCCGCTTCTCCACGCGCCACAGCATAAACCCTTCCTTGAGCGGGCGGTCGTCCTTGATTTGCCGGTGGGGGATTCCCGGCTTGATTTCCTGGTCGGGGCTGGTATTGCTGTCGGGGCTGATACTGCTGAGGTGCTCGCTGCTGATCCTGGGGATGTGCCTGTGGACAGCTGCGGATCTGATGTTCCGTGCTCCCACACTTGAAGCATGGTCCAAATCTCCCTGGCGGGGCAGCTGGCTTCCCGACATTCCTTCTGATAGGGGGAACAAATCGCCGATTGCCTGTCATAGGCTTCTTTCCCAGGCGGCGGTTATCCTTTCCTCGCACAAACCGCGATCCAGACGCGGCTAACCTTTCCTGCTGATCTCGTTCGATTATCTGGGCTCTCCTGAACATCTCTCCATACTCCTTGATGTCATGCGACAGAATCTGGCTCCGAAGATCCGGCTTCAGCCCATCCCGGAACCTTCGAGCCTTGTCCCTTGGATCCGCAACCATAGTCGGTGCGAACCTTGCCAGCCTTGCAAATTCAGCCTCATACTGGTCCACAGTCATCTGACCTTGGCGCAACCTCATAAACTCCGTCAGCTTCTTCTCCTGGGCATTCTCCGAGAAGTATTTCCCATAGAAGTTCTCCACAAAAACAGTCCAAGTTGGGGCCGTTCCCACTGGGAACACTCCTCCTTCTGAGGCACTCCACCAGTCATTAGCACCATCCTGGAGTTGGTACACTGCCAACGTTACCTTTTCCTCATCATTGCATCCCAACACTTTGAAGGTCTTCTCCAGCTCTTCTACCCATCGGGGAGCTGCCTCGGGGTCACCACGACCGTTAAACTTGGGCGGCTTCATCCTCAAGAATTGCTCTACCAACCGGGGCATCTGTCTAGCCCCAGCTGGGTGATCTTGCCCCTGCTGGGCATGATTTCCTCCATTCCCAGCGATCGCTGCAGCCTCGGCAGCCTGGGCATGGGCTGCGGCTCTTTCTTGCGCCTGCAGTCCGAAGATATGCCCTATCTCACGAAGGGTCTCCATGACCTCATCGAACCTAGGGTCCCTAGCCTCGCGGGCACCCTCACTAGGTTGAGCTTGGGACTCCTTCCCTCTTCTCTTACTCATCCTGACGACTCTGACAGCTCAACCACCTGCTAATTCCATTAAGGAATTAGAGACTTAAACCAATCTATCCAGTCTAAGTCCTAGGCAGGTCTCAAGACAACAACCAGACAATCAGCATGCGGCTTAACAGGAACTAATCAATACATCACCCAAGGGTTCACATACTCACCTCAGGTCCTGCCGCACCTGCACATCATGGGTCATAATATCAATATACGCCAAATCATCACGCATTGTCAGGAGATACATGCAGCACATGAAGTCATCCTAGGTGGCTACCCATGGTCTCAGCGCTCCTTATCACTCCAAGACTCGACCTAGTTGGATCGAGCTGACCTTGCTCTGATACCAATTCAACGAGGGGGTTGTCACGCCCCGACCTCCTCGGCACGCGACAACCCGCGCTCACGATGGTCGATATAGTACGACGTCCTAGGACATGCCGTCGTCGACCCAAATCCCAAACAATTCATAATACACATGCGGAAGCAAAATATGAGAGAAACACCCAGACAATATATATGAGATCACGGGAAGCAACACGGAGAACACTGAGGTAACGTACACATCCATAATCCCAAAATTTGCCTGAAACATCCTTACAATAATTCAAAATAAAAACAACAACAACAACTGAGACAAGCACGATATAAGAGTACTACTGGTGGGTCAAGAGGCTAGTAACAAGGGGGACCAATCGGCTAAACAAAAAGGGTCCAAAATTCAAAAAGGTGTCTACCCCTGCAAACCGACTAAGTCTAGCCTAGGGTTCCCAATCTGGATCTGAACCATCGGACTCGGACGGGCTGTCTGGTAACTCTGAATCCTCGCTAGGGGCCTCCTCCTCGGATTCCTCGGTGTCCATTGGTTCGGCCTCGTCAACCTCCATAGGCTCCACTACCGGGTCCTCGACTGCTGGATCCTCCATCGGGAACTCATGATCTATACCACCCAACTCCTCATCCTCGGCAGGCTCGTACCAGGCGAAAGGACCTATAGTCTCATCCACACTCGTCTCGGAATCCACGACCTCGCCGCTCGGGCATTGTGGATCAAGCTGGCCTTCTATGGTGAATGGAACGTCCATCGTGCGGAGGGGTCCGAACTCGTCTCCCCAACGGTCTCGAAAACACCAGGCTACATACTCATGGACTTCGGGATGTGTCGTACCTACATCTACGGTAATCATGGTGTAATGCCTTATGTAAACTTCATTGTTCGCCACCGGGAACTCAACCACCGTATGCTCATATTCTATAGGGATCCCGAAGCGAATTGGAATGGGCGGTCGGTTCATGGGCGCTGGTCTGAAAGGTTGGGTTATGAAAACCGTGAGACACTTCTCAGTGAGTGAAAACTCCTAAACCTAAATTAGGCTAACATGCATCTCCTGACGGAACAAACAATAGCACGCATATATAACAATGACTTAGGCCCGTAAGCCCAAATTGGCATATCAATGACCCTGCAGGTTAGATAATTCCATAACATTACAAATCACAAGCGGCATCCTCGACCAGGCGTACGTCACACGTATGCTCAAAACCTTTTTGTGACAATTCCAAATATGGTACACCGAGTCACACAATCCCGCACAATTTCTCATGCATTCAAATGCATGCAAATGCCACTAACTCGCCATGCCCACAATCCAAACTCCTATGGCATCTCGGCACAACTACCATTCGTGTTCAGATTATAGAATGGAATCTACTTAGACACGTCCCATACCATGCCCAGCGAATTCCATCACATAATCCAACACTATGCATCACACGTTATCCGTTTATTTCAATTATCTCGACCCGAAGGCCCGACCCGAAGGTCCGATCCGAAGATCCGGTCCGAAGACCAATCACAACACTCCGTGGCCAGCGTAAAGACGCCCCAGGCCCAGTGTCTCTAGCCCGCGTCCTTACGCATCAGGCGCAACACCGATCTCCTTTACAAACCAGAGCCCGCGTAAACGCATCAGGATGGTTGTCTTCCGGGCGTACCGGGCATCGTCCTGCTCCAAAGTGCATGAGGACGGCACACCCCGCGTATTCCGCATCAGGGCGAAGGTGATCACACATTCACACATCTCGTTTTATCTTAACCCCGCGTAAACGCATCAGGGCATAGTTAGGTGATCACATGTCCATGGCATACACGCATTCTCGCACAAATTCCACAAGCCTCATACTCGGCATGCATAATGCGTGGCCATGCAATTCGCACACGAATGTTGGTGCAATGTATCTTGACATAATGTCCCGCACAATTCAATGTCAACATATCATGATCAATGATCCACGTCATATGCTCAATCGACCTCATCAATTAATTCGGGGCATCACATGTGAAATTAGCACTCATGACGTATTCGGGCATCATTATGTACATTGGCAAACCACAATTCACATTCCACAATTGTCGGCCATAAGGACACACGGCATGGTAGACTCGATTACACCACAGTCGGCAACCCGACACATAACTCAATCATTCCGGCAATCCCGGCACTCAAGTCCATTCAAACCTCAATCTACCATCCAATTAGCCGATAAATTCAAGGTGGACAGCAACTTAATTCAGTCATTCCGAGCTCTAATTCCTCTTCTAAACATGCTTCGTCACTTACTAACCATTTCCCGACACCTATCATTAACACCCAAATTTATACGAACTCTAATCAATACTAACCGACTAACCGACACCCTAAGCCCATCTAGAAACGCACAATTGTCCTAATCGAGGTTTAGAGGTTTCCACCCACCTCGATCCAACGCTCGGGCGACGGGGAACGGCGGCCGATCACCGGTAAACGGTGGAACCGGCGGCACACTTCCCAAGGAGGCGGCGGCGAGCGGTGGCCGGCTGTCCACAGCAGCCTTGGGCGGCGGTGAGAGGCCGGCGGAGCTACTGTTCACGGCGATGGTGGCTGGACGGGCGGCCGAACAGCACGGAAGCTGCTGTTCGCGGCGGCGCACGGCGTACGGCGGTCTCGGCGGCGAGCGGCGGCGGCGAACTGTTCCGGCGAAGGGAAACACAGAACGGTGAATGGCGGGGGAGAGGACGGCTCGGCTGAGTGGTGGTGACGGCGAGCAGCAGACGGTCCGGCGGCGGCGTGCGGCGGCGACCGGCGGTCTGCTCCGGCGAAGGACAGAACAGGGACGGGCGGACGGACGGAAATGGGGAGGAACGGCGAGGGCTGGCTGGCGGCGAGCGGCTCCGGCGAACGGCGGTGAACAGCAACCGCACGGCGGTGCACCGTGCACGGCGTGAACGGCACGGCTGTCCCGGCGAGAGGATGGACGGAACAGTGAGGGGTGGAGGAAAAACAGAAAGGGACGGGCGACGGAGGCGACGGCGTGCAGCGGCGGCCGGCGGTGGCTCAGCCGTGCATGCAGCTGCGACGGAGAGGGAAGAGAGGAGCGGCGGCGACGGTGGCGTGGCTGCTCCGGCAGCTACTCCACTGCATGACACCGGGAGAGGGAGAGAGAGGAAGAGACGGCGGCGGAACAGGGGGCAGCAGCCACGGCGGCCACGGCGGACGGCGACCGGCGGTGCCC
Organism: Syzygium aqueum; assembly: GCA_031216185.1. NCBI lineage: Eukaryota > Viridiplantae > Streptophyta > Magnoliopsida > Myrtales > Myrtaceae > Syzygium > Syzygium aqueum. Next base: position 23,235,880 of record CM062239.1, on the reverse strand, counting down.
CTCGGCGAGCAGCGGACGGACGGTCGACTCCCCTTGACTGAACGGCGTCCAACCCACCTGCATGCAGCCGGAGAAGGGAGAGAGAGACGGAGGCGGAGGAGAGGGTGGCAAGGGGGCGACGGCGGTGCTGGCTGGTGGCGGTTCCGGCGGCTGAGGCGGTGGCGTGAGGCTGAGCGGGAGAGGGAGACACGGACGGGAGAGGGAGAGAGAGTGCCGAGTGAGAGAGAGAGTGCCGAGAGAGAGTGAAGTGAGAGTGAGAGAGTGAAGTGAAAGGGTGATGATGGTGATCATGGGGAATGCCAAGAGGTGGAGTGTGGGTTTGAAGGAGATGATGGCATGCAAGGGGAAGAGTGAATGTGACAAGTGTCACACCCCATAGGAAAGCCAAATTTCGGAATTCAAAAGGGCATAGGGGCAAAACCGACAATAAGTTCCGGTACCGGGTCGAATCGCTAATTTTTCGCCCGTATAAGTCCTATACACGTATGGCCAGCTTAATCTGACGTCGTCCTCGTAAAAACTATCCCGAGATTCACGAAAATTCGTTCCCGATGTCCGGATTAAATTTCACGATCGAATTCGCTAATTTCCCATTTTCTAATTCTCTTACTAACGGGTGGCCGGTTAGGATTTTACGCGTATCGACCTCGGTTGTCCGAGTCGCGACGAGCTCGATTGTCAAGGGACGGAAGGAATTATCGCTAGTTCCGAGAACGCGATCATCCGGCTCGAGTTCCGAAGACCGGTCCATACTGGCCCAAAATATTTCCTCGTCATTCTTTTAAATCGGCTTAATTCGCGATCGGTCCTTGGTCCACGTATCTAATCCTAGTTGGCCATTCCCATTTGGTCAGTATCCCGAGAGTGATCGGCTCCGGGCGAGACTTACGGAAATGGAATATCGAATAAGACTCGTTTTATTCATTCCAGAGACTGAGTCGAATTTCGGGATGTTACAATTCTTCCCCCCTTACAAAAATTTCGTCCTCGAAATTTAAAACCCACATTAACCTACTCGAACAACTGGGGGTATTGATGTCGCATGGCCTCTTCACTTTCCCAAGTAGCGCCTTCCGTTCCATGATGCTGCCAAACCACTTTGACCATCGGAATCGTCTTGTTCCTTAGCACTCGGTCTTTTCTGTCCTCGATTCTGACCGGCTTTTCCACGTACGTCACTCTGTCGTCCACGTCCACTTCCTCGTATCTTAAGACGTGAGTCGGATCCGGTTCATACTTCCTCAGCATTGATACGTGAAAAACATTGTGCACCTGGGATAGGTTGGGAGGCAAGGCTAGTCGGTATGCCATCTCACCAATCTTTTCTAGGATCTCAAATGGCCCGACATACCTTGGGCTAAGCTTTCCTTTCTTGCCGAATCGGGAAAGTCCTTTCATTGGCGACACCTTGAGAAACACATGATCTCCTACTTGAAACTCCAAGGGTCGTCGCCTTCTGTCGGCGTAACTCTTCTGACGACTCTGGGCGGTCCTTAGTCTATCCCGGATAACCTCTACTACTTCCATCGTTTGCTGAACTAGCTCCGGTCCCGCGATACTCCGCTCACCCACTTCATCCCAGTACAGTGGCGTTCTACAGGCCCTACCATATAAGGCTTCGAAAGGCGCCATCTGGATGCTCTGTTGATAGCTGTTGTTATAGGCAAACTCTACCAAATGCAATTGCTCTTCCCACTTGCCTTGGAAATCCAAAACACACGCTCTCAACATATCCTCCAGGGTCTGAATTGTCCTTTCAGACTGACCGTCTGTCTGCGGGTGGTAGGCTGTACTGTACTGCAATCTTGTTCCTAAGGCCGTTTGTAGACTCTTCCAAAAGTTGGCCGTAAACCTTGGATCACGATCCGAGGTGATCGTCACTGGTACTCCATGAAGACGCACTATTTGTCGCACATACAATTCCGCATACTTTTCTAATTCCAAGTCCTTTCGTACTGCCAGGAAGTGTGCAGACTTAGTCAAGCGATCCACTATGACCCATATCGAGTCATGTCCTCTTTGGCTTCGCGGTAAACCCGTCACGAAGTCCATTGTAATATGCTCCCACTTCCACTCGGGAATCTCTAAAGGTCGTAACAATCCACCTGGCTTGCAGTGCTGTGCCTTCACTTGCTGGCACGTCAGACACTTGGCCACATGCTTAGCCACATCCTTCTTCAGGCCATTCCACCAATAATGTTGACGTAGATTTTGGTACATCTTTGTACTACCCGGATGGATACTATACTGACTCCGATGAGCTTCGCTCAGGATTTCCTCTTTAAGTCCTTCATCATCCGGCACGCAAAGTCGGCCACGATACTTTAAAATTCCATCCGCGGATACTTGGAAGTCGGGCTTCCTCTTTGCCGCATCCATTTCCATAATCTTCTGAATCTCGGGGTCCGAAGGTTGCAGTTCCTTGATCTTAACCTGAACCTCTGGTTCGATTCTTAATGTCGCGAACAAACTGGACACCCGGCTTACTTCGAACTTAAACTCTGAATCCCTCAGCTTTTCCAATAACGTCCACTCCTTAACTAATAAATGAGCCATACTCGACTTGCGGCTTAAAGCATCTGCCACCCGGTTCGCCTTACCCGGATGATACAGAATGTCGCAGTCATAGTCCTTCAATAATTCCATCCATCGACGCTGCCTCATATTCAACTCCTTCTGCGAGAACAGATATTTGAGGCTTTGGTGGTCCGTGAAAATCTGGAACTTCTCCCCGCACAAGTAGTGCCTCCAAATCTTAAGCGCGAAAACTATCGCTGCCAGTTCCAAATCATGCGTCGGGTAATTCATCTCATGAGGCCTCAGCTGGCGCGACGCATATGCCACCACCTTCCCATGTTGCATGAGCACACACCCGAGTCCTCTTAATGAAGCATCGCTGTAAATCTCAAATCCTCCTGGTCCGGACGGAATGGTCAAAACAGGAGCGGTCGTCAACTTACGCTTCAGCTCTTGGAAACTCCTTTCACACTTGTCATCCCAGACATACTTTGCTTCCTTCTTCAATAATTTAGTCAAGGGCATGGCTATCGAGGAAAAACCTTCTACAAACCGTCTGTAATAGCCAGCCAAACCAAGAAAACTTCTGATCTCCGTTACCGACGTTGGCCTGGGCCACTTTGTTACCGCTTCCACCTTAGTTGGATCTACTGAAATTCCATCTCCAGATATAATATGCCCAAGAAATCCTACTTGATTGAGCCAAAACTCGCACTTGCTGAACTTGGCATACAACGCGTGTTCTCTTAAGGTCCGTAGCACTCTAGCCAAGTGTTCTTCATGCTCTTCGGGGCTCTTTGAATAAACTAGGATATCATCGATGAACACTATGACGAATTGATCCAAAAATTCCTTAAACACCCTGTTCATCAAATCCATGAAAGCAGCTGGGGCATTTGTCAATCCAAAAGGCATGACCGTGAACTCGTAATGCCCATACCTCGTCCTAAAGGCAGTCTTAGGAATGTCCTCCTTCCTAATTCTCAACTGATGGTACCCTGTCCTCAAGTCTATCTTGGAGAACACCGAGGCTCCTTGCAATTGATCGAACAAGTCATCGATCCTAGGGAGAGGGTACTTATTCTTTACTGTTACTTGGTTCAACTGCCGATAATCTATACATAGCCTTAAAGTTCCATCCTTCTTCTTCACAAACAGGACTGGCGCTCCCCATGGAGACGCACTAGGGCGGATGAAACCCTTGTCCAGCAATTCCTGCATTTGAACCTTCAACTCCTTTAGTTCGGACAGGGACATTCGATACGGGGCCTTCGATATCGGTTCAGTCCCAGGTGCTAACTCAATAACGAACTCCACTTCCCGGTCGGGCGGTAAACCCGGCAATTCCTGAGGAAAGACCTCGGGAAAATCACACACAACCGGTATATCATCCAACTTAGGTTCCACCATGGTCGGGTCCACAATATCCACCAGATAACCTTCACACCCATTATCCAGCAATTTACTCGCTTCTAACGAAGATATCCATGGGGTCGAGGTTCCTCCTCGGTTCCCCTGGAATTCAAAGCTAGGACGTCCTTCGGGATTAAATTGGATTGTCCTATTACTACAATCCACTACAGCCTTCTGTCGGACTAACCAGTCCATTCCTATGATCACATCGAAATCGAACATGGCCAACACTACCAAGTCGATACTCTCATCCTTACCCCCAATGTTTATCTCACAACCAGGGCATCCAAAGGAAACTAACACCCTATCATTCATCGGCGTTGTCACACAAAGTGAAATCTCTAACATCACTGGTACTAAGCCAATCAACTTAATAAATTGCTCCGAAATGAATGAATGGGTTGCCCCTGAATCAAACAGTGCATAAGCGGTATGGCCACATAAGGAAATCGTACCTGTGACCACGCCCGGCGCATTCTCCGCTTCTCCACGCGCCACAGCATAAACCCTTCCTTGAGCGGGCGGTCGTCCTTGATTTGCCGGTGGGGGATTCCCGGCTTGATTTCCTGGTCGGGGCTGGTATTGCTGTCGGGGCTGATACTGCTGAGGTGCTCGCTGCTGATCCTGGGGATGTGCCTGTGGACAGCTGCGGATCTGATGTTCCGTGCTCCCACACTTGAAGCATGGTCCAAATCTCCCTGGCGGGGCAGCTGGCTTCCCGACATTCCTTCTGATAGGGGGAACAAATCGCCGATTGCCTGTCATAGGCTTCTTTCCCAGGCGGCGGTTATCCTTTCCTCGCACAAACCGCGATCCAGACGCGGCTAACCTTTCCTGCTGATCTCGTTCGATTATCTGGGCTCTCCTGAACATCTCTCCATACTCCTTGATGTCATGCGACAGAATCTGGCTCCGAAGATCCGGCTTCAGCCCATCCCGGAACCTTCGAGCCTTATCCCTTGGATCCGCAACCATAGTCGGTGCGAACCTTGCCAGCCTTGCAAATTCAGCCTCATACTGGTCCACAGTCATCTGACCTTGGCGCAACCTCATAAACTCCGTCAGCTTCTTCTCCTGGGCATTCTCCGAGAAGTATTTCCCATAGAAGTTCTCCACAAAAACGGTCCAAGTTGGGGCCGTTCCCACTGGGAACACTCCTCCTTCTGAGGCACTCCACCAGTCATTAGCACCATCCTGGAGTTGGTACACTGCCAACGTTACCTTTTCCTCATCATTGCATCCCAACACTTTGAAGGTCTTCTCCAGCTCTTCTACCCATCGGGGAGCTGCCTCGGGGTCACCACGACCGTTAAACTTGGGCGGCTTCATCCTCAAGAATTGCTCTACCAACCGGGGCATCTGTCTAGCCCCAGCTGGGTGATCTTGCCCCTGCTGGGCATGATTTCCTCCATTCCCAGCGATCGCTGCAGCCTCGGCAGCCTGGGCATGGGCTGCGGCTCTTTCTTGCGCCTGCAGTCCGAAGATATGCCCTATCTCACGAAGGGTCTCCATGACCTCATCGAACCTAGGGTCCCTAGCCTCGCGGGCACCCTCACTAGGTTGAGCTTGGGACTCCTTCCCTCTTCTCTTACTCATCCTGACGACTCTGACAGCTCAACCACCTGCTAATTCCATTAAGGAATTAGAGACTTAAACCAATCTATCCAGTCTAAGTCCTAGGCAGGTCTCAAGACAACAACCAGACAATCAGCATGCGGCTTAACAGGAACTAATCAATACATCACCCAAGGGTTCACATACTCACCTCAGGTCCTGCCGCACCTGCACATCATGGGTCATAATATCAATATACGCCAAATCATCACGCATTGTCAGGAGATACATGCAGCACATGAAGTCATCCTAGGTGGCTACCCATGGTCTCAGCGCTCCTTATCACTCCAAGACTCGACCTAGTTGGATCGAGCTGACCTTGCTCTGATACCAATTCAACGAGGGGGTTGTCACGCCCCGACCTCCTCGGCACGCGACAACCCGCGCTCACGATGGTCGATATAGTACGACGTCCTAGGACATGCCGTCGTCGACCCAAATCCCAAACAATTCATAATACACATGCGGAAGCAAAATATGAGAGAAACACCCAGACAATATATATGAGATCACGGGAAGCAACACGGAGAACACTGAGGTAACGTACACATCCATAATCCCAAAATTTGCCTGAAACATCCTTACAATAATTCAAAATAAAAACAACAACAACAACTGAGACAAGCACGATATAAGAGTACTACTGGTGGGTCAAGAGGCTAGTAACAAGGGGGACCAATCGGCTAAACAAAAAGGGTCCAAAATTCAAAAAGGTGTCTACCCCTGCAAACCGACTAAGTCTAGCCTAGGGTTCCCAATCTGGATCTGAACCATCGGACTCGGACGGGCTGTCTGGTAACTCTGAATCCTCGCTAGGGGCCTCCTCCTCGGATTCCTCGGTGTCCATTGGTTCGGCCTCGTCAACCTCCATAGGCTCCACTACCGGGTCCTCGACTGCTGGATCCTCCATCGGGAACTCATGATCTATACCACCCAACTCCTCATCCTCGGCAGGCTCGTACCAGGCGAAAGGACCTATAGTCTCATCCACACTCGTCTCGGAATCCACGACCTCGCCGCTCGGGCATTGTGGATCAAGCTGGCCTTCTATGGTGAATGGAACGTCCATCGTGCGGAGGGGTCCGAACTCGTCTCCCCAACGGTCTCGAAAACACCAGGCTACATACTCATGGACTTCGGGATGTGTCGTACCTACATCTACGGTAATCATGGTGTAATGCCTTATGTAAACTTCATTGTTCGCCACCGGGAACTCAACCACCGTATGCTCATATTCTATAGGGATCCCGAAGCGAATTGGAATGGGCGGTCGGTTCATGGGCGCTGGTCTGAAAGGTTGGGTTATGAAAACCGTGAGACACTTCTCAGTGAGTGAAAACTCCTAAACCTAAATTAGGCTAACATGCATCTCCTGACGGAACAAACAATAGCACGCATATATAACAATGACTTAGGCCCGTAAGCCCAAATTGGCATATCAATGACCCTGCAGGTTAGATAATTCCATAACATTACAAATCACAAGCGGCATCCTCGACCAGGCGTACGTCACACGTATGCTCAAAACCTTTTTGTGACAATTCCAAATATGGTACACCGAGTCACACAATCCCGCACAATTTCTCATGCATTCAAATGCATGCAAATGCCACTAACTCGCCATGCCCACAATCCAAACTCCTATGGCATCTCGGCACAACTACCATTCGTGTTCAGATTATAGAATGGAATCTACTTAGACACGTCCCATACCATGCCCAGCGAATTCCATCACATAATCCAACACTATGCATCACACGTTATCCGTTTATTTCAATTATCTCGACCCGAAGGCCCGACCCGAAGGTCCGATCCGAAGATCCGGTCCGAAGACCAATCACAACACTCCGTGGCCAGCGTAAAGACGCCCCAGGCCCAGTGTCTCTAGCCCGCGTCCTTACGCATCAGGCGCAACACCGATCTCCTTTACAAACCAGAGCCCGCGTAAACGCATCAGGATGGTTGTCTTCCGGGCGTACCGGGCATCGTCCTGCTCCAAAGTGCATGAGGACGGCACACCCCGCGTATTCCGCATCAGGGCGAAGGTGATCACACATTCACACATCTCGTTTTATCTTAACCCCGCGTAAACGCATCAGGGCATAGTTAGGTGATCACATGTCCATGGCATACACGCATTCTCGCACAAATTCCACAAGCCTCATACTCGGCATGCATAATGCGTGGCCATGCAATTCGCACACGAATGTTGGTGCAATGTATCTTGACATAATGTCCCGCACAATTCAATGTCAACATATCATGATCAATGATCCACGTCATATGCTCAATCGACCTCATCAATTAATTCGGGGCATCACATGTGAAATTAGCACTCATGACGTATTCGGGCATCATTATGTACATTGGCAAACCACAATTCACATTCCACAATTGTCGGCCATAAGGACACACGGCATGGTAGACTCGATTACACCACAGTCGGCAACCCGACACATAACTCAATCATTCCGGCAATCCCGGCACTCAAGTCCATTCAAACCTCAATCTACCATCCAATTAGCCGATAAATTCAAGGTGGACAGCAACTTAATTCAGTCATTCCGAGCTCTAATTCCTCTTCTAAACATGCTTCGTCACTTACTAACCATTTCCCGACACCTATCATTAACACCCAAATTTATACGAACTCTAATCAATACTAACCGACTAACCGACACCCTAAGCCCATCTAGAAACGCACAATTGTCCTAATCGAGGTTTAGAGGTTTCCACCCACCTCGATCCAACGCTCGGGCGACGGGGAACGGCGGCCGATCACCGGTAAACGGTGGAACCGGCGGCACACTTCCCAAGGAGGCGGCGGCGAGCGGTGGCCGGCTGTCCACAGCAGCCTTGGGCGGCGGTGAGAGGCCGGCGGAGCTACTGTTCACGGCGATGGTGGCTGGACGGGCGGCCGAACAGCACGGAAGCTGCTGTTCGCGGCGGCGCACGGCGTACGGCGGTCTCGGCGGCGAGCGGCGGCGGCGAACTGTTCCGGCGAAGGGAAACACAGAACGGTGAATGGCGGGGGAGAGGACGGCTCGGCTGAGTGGTGGTGACGGCGAGCAGCAGACGGTCCGGCGGCGGCGTGCGGCGGCGACCGGCGGTCTGCTCCGGCGAAGGACAGAACAGGGACGGGCGGACGGACGGAAATGGGGAGGAACGGCGAGGGCTGGCTGGCGGCGAGCGGCTCCGGCGAACGGCGGTGAACAGCAACCGCACGGCGGTGCACCGTGCACGGCGTGAACGGCACGGCTGTCCCGGCGAGAGGATGGACGGAACAGTGAGGGGTGGAGGAAAAACAGAAAGGGACGGGCGACGGAGGCGACGGCGTGCAGCGGCGGCCGGCGGTGGCTCAGCCGTGCATGCAGCTGCGACGGAGAGGGAAGAGAGGAGCGGCGGCGACGGTGGCGTGGCTGCTCCGGCAGCTACTCCACTGCATGACACCGGGAGAGGGAGAGAGAGGAAGAGACGGCGGCGGAACAGGGGGCAGCAGCCACGGCGGCCACGGCGGACGGCGACCGGCGGTGCCCCTCGGCGAGCAGCGGACGGACGGTCGACTCCCCTTGACTGAACGGCGTCCAACCCACCTGCATGCAGCCGGAGAAGGGAGAGAGAGACGGAGGCGGAGGAGAGGGTGGCAAGGGGGCGACGGCGGTGCTGGCTGGTGGCGGTTCCGGCGGCTGAGGCGGTGGCGTGAGGCTGAGCGGGAGAGGGAGACACGGACGGGAGAGGGAGAGAGAGTGCCGAGTGAGAGAGAGAGTGCCGAGAGAGAGTGAAGTGAGAGTGAGAGAGTGAAGTGAAAGGGTGATGATGGTGATCATGGGGAATGCCAAGAGGTGGAGTGTGGGTTTGAAGGAGATGATGGCATGCAAGGGGAAGAGTGAATGTGACAAGTGTCACACCCCATAGGAAAGCCAAATTTCGGAATTCAAAAGGGCATAGGGGCAAAACCGACAATAAGTTCCGGTACCGGGTCGAATCGCTAATTTTTCGCCCGTATAAGTCCTATACACGTATGGCCAGCTTAATCTGACGTCGTCCTCGTAAAAACTATCCCGAGATTCACGAAAATTCGTTCCCGATGTCCGGATTAAATTTCACGATCGAATTCGCTAATTTCCCATTTTCTAATTCTCTTACTAACGGGTGGCCGGTTAGGATTTTACGCGTATCGACCTCGGTTGTCCGAGTCGCGACGAGCTCGATTGTCAAGGGACGGAAGGAATTATCGCTAGTTCCGAGAACGCGATCATCCGGCTCGAGTTCCGAAGACCGGTCCATACTGGCCCAAAATATTTCCTCGTCATTCTTTTAAATCGGCTTAATTCGCGATCGGTCCTTGGTCCACGTATCTAATCCTAGTTGGCCATTCCCATTTGGTCAGTATCCCGAGAGTGATCGGCTCCGGGCGAGACTTACGGAAATGGAATATCGAATAAGACTCGTTTTATTCATTCCAGAGACTGAGTCGAATTTCGGGATGTTACAATTCTTCCCCCCTTGCAAAAAGGGGGCTGAGCTGGGCTGGGACCAAGGCTGAGGGCTGGTGGAGGCGTGGGGGAGCAGCAGCGTCGCCGGCGGTGGCTCACGATGGCCGGCGGTGCTCCGATCAAGGTCCGGCCAAGGAGGAACGAGAGAGAAGAGAGAGATTTAGGAGAGAGAGAGGAGAGGGGAGGTCTGAACAGATGAGAATGAGGGAGGAGAGAGAAGATAAGGGTTCAAGGTGGTCAAATATGGGGGCTAGCCATGCCAAGTGTCGCCCATCCGCGCGTTTGACGATTTTACCCTTCGATCCGACGATCCAAAACCATTCAACCTTAATAATTTAGGGGCAAAGTGGTCAAATACGCCAATAATTGAGCTGATAGGCCTCAGAAAATATCCCGAACGTTCACCTCGAAATTCGGACCTGAACCGAGCTAGGGGTAAAACTGTCCTTTTTTCGGCCCCGGGGCGAAATTTCAATTTTCGCACCTACGCGTTCCTTACATGCGTGGCCAACATAATGTGGCGTCGGAATCACGAAATTCATTTTCTAAGCCCCCGGAAATCGATTGCGAAGTTTTAGGAATAAAATAATATTATTTTTCAATTTTTGTCGAAATTCCTTTTTTTGTCCAAAATGACTTCTAGCATGCGTGGCCACTCCAAAATGACGTCCGTCTCAAGAAATAACCTCTTACGGCCCCCGAACCCAAATCTGTCTCCCGAGGGGCAAAACTGTCATTTTTCATTCCCGGACCGAAATTCCAGTTTTCAATCCTACACACTCCAAATGTGTGTGGCCAGCGAAATACGACGTTAGATTTCCAAAGTTAGTCTCTTAAGCCGTTGAAAATTAATATCCAATTTCGGGTCAAATCAGGTGTTTTAGAATTCGCTCGGTTTCAAATTTTAGGATTTCTCACTAACGGGTGGCTGATTAGAATATACGCGTATCGACCTAGGATTATCCGAATCACGACTATTCCGTCTTTTGAGGGAATGAGAAATAATAATTAGCCCCAAGAATCACGATCATGTAGTTCAGGCTCAGGACTGGTTGGCCACGTGTACTTTCAGTTTTGCAGACTCACCCGCGATCCGATTGCACATCGTTGGCCTTGGCCAACTCAATCCGTCTCCTTTCCTAAGATCGGTTCATATGGGTTCAAACTATTTTCTCATTATTTCTCAAGACCGGTATTCGATTCGAGATCGGGTCCTTGATTCACGTACCACTTCCTAAAGCCATACCCTATTGGTCAGTATCCTAAGAGTGATCAGCTCTGGGCGAGATTTACTAAAATGAAATGTGAAATAATGTTAACTTCATTGATCCCAGAATTACATCAAAATTCGGGCTGTTACATAACTATTGCATATCATAATAAATTTATTTATACCTTCTTGTAGGCAAATATTATGTGGTAGATTCTAGTTATGCAGCACTTCTAGGATTTCTAACTCCATTTAAAGGTGAACGATATCATTTGAACGATTATTGGGGTAGAGAGAGATGGCCTAGAACAACGAAAGAATTGTTCAACCATAGGCACTCTTCACTTATGAATGTCCTTAAGAGGTCATTTGGAGCATTAAAGAATCGATTTTTCATTTTGAGACACATGCCTCCATTTTCATTTCGAAAGCAAGCACTTATTGTAATTGCTTGTTGTGCTCTCCATAATTACATTCGTGAGGAAAACAAGATGGACAAAAACTTTTCCCTATATGGAGATCTGGAGTACTCATTCGGACCTATACAAATGGAGATTGCAGACGATACATCACTTACAGGGGCAGTTGAGATAAACGTGATTAGAAAAAATATTGCAAATAAAATGGCAAGGGATCATAACATGGATGAGATTCCATGACTTTGTATTTTCGACTTCTATAATGTCGTTGTAAACTATTATGAATACATTTATGTTAATCATATTAAGGTCATCCATGACTTTTGTAATGTGTTTGTAAACTATTATGGATATATTTTTGTTAATTGTATTAAGATCATCTGATTTTATATCATACATGTTATGATTTTATTTTTTAGGCCATGCCACTCTCATAATGACCACATAAAAGTGTTTTTTTTAAACGTAAAAATCATGAGTTTATGAATGTTGAAGTGATTAAAAAATACCGAAGAAGTTATCTTCTTCAAAAACGCTAAGCGGATAATCATATGAAAAATTAAGAATAATTTTTTTTTTCGGGAACAAAAATTTTGTGCAGTTACTAAACACGTTTCTATTTTTTTTCTATTCCAGGAACAGAAATTTCATGCAGTTACTAAACGCTATTTTTTTCTCAGAAATTGTTTCAAGAAATAGAAATAGAAAAAACTATTTCTGATCAGAAATTGTTTCTGAGAACAGAAACGTTGCTATGCAGACTCCTAGACGCCGTCCTTTGCAGGTGGTGGGAAGGACGTATTGCAAACCGCTGCCATAACGAGGTCGTTTTAACTTTTAAGGCAGCATGGATTCGGCCCAAACGAAGAATCCCATGTTCTCTTTCTCTTTCGGTTTTGGGCCCACAAGAAAAGTTCTCGGCCCAGACGGAAAGGAGGAAAATAATTTTTCGACTTCTATATTAATTTTAACGAAAATACCAATAAATATTTCGAAATTTTTTATCAATTTTTTTTACCTTTACAAATTCAGAAAACCTTTTCGAAAGAATAAAATCTAAAGCGCGGGAATTATTTTATTTCCAGCGTGACTCAGTAGTTCGGGGGTATTCTCCTTCGTCAATATTATGGTTTTCTATTTTTTTTTCTTGATTCGTTAGAATTTGACATTCGGAAAATCAGTTTTGGAAAAGGATTAAAAAAAAAAATACAACCGTAGAGGATATTTCGTCTTCTTTATAAGTTAATCTTCATAATTAAGTTTAAGCCGGAAAAAGAAAATGGTGGGCAGCGAAATCCAGAGAAGCAAAGATCATTCCTCAATCAGCAGCGAATCAAGCTCGAGCGAGCTTATCAGTACATCATGGAGACTCGTTGCCTCTTCTTCTTCTCCATACCTCGTGATCGCATCGCCGACGCTCTCTTCTGAACCGCCGCCGGAGCAGCTCTCGCCTTCGCCGCCGCCGCCGCTCGAGCCGTCGCTGCTCGCGCGCAACCTCCGCCCGCACGACCTCAACCGATCTTCCAGCGCCCTCCGCCGCGACTCGTGGCTCGCAGCCGTCCACCGGAGCGACTCGATCACCTCCCAGTCGTACTGCTGCTTCTGCTCCGCCAGCCGGCGGTCCTGATTGGCCCTCATCTCGATCGAGCTCTTCTCGCTCTGCAGCCGCAGTATCAGGGACATGGCTTCGTCCGCGGCCGACGCGGCCGCCATCCGCTCCTTCTCGAGCTCCATCGACGCCGCCATCGCTCTCCGCCGCTCGATCTTTACCATCTTCCTCAGCGCTAGAACGTCGAATACTTCATCCTCCGGACACGAACATTCTCTATCCTCCTCCTCCTCCTCCTCGTCATCTTCTTCGATGAGCTTGTTGGCTTTGCCGGCAATTCCACTCACGAGCGCTTTACCGGTCACCGATCCGTTCCATTTCGGCGAATCGAAAGTGTCCAGAACCTTCAAATCGACACGATTTCGAGAAACCTTATCCGCACCTCCTAATTCACTCGCTTTCCGTTTGAACTCACACAGAAATCGGACAATCTCTTTGCTGCCGAGGCCGAACGGCGAGGCTCTGAGCCCTAATCGCGCAACTAGCACGAGAGCGACGGCCGCGAAGACCTGGCGGGAGCATTGGATCGCCGAAACAACGCCGCCGCAGCCGCCCTCGCCATCGCTCCCGCTGCTCAGCGACTTCAACAGCGACGCGCACCGCTGTACGGAGAGCCCGATCAGGAGGTGGTGGGAGGAGAACCTGCTGAGCGAGTCGAGAAGGAAGCACGCGATTGCCAGGAGAGAGAGAGGGCCGAGGAACCGCATGTGATCCCGAAGAGGCTCAGGCCCCCGTAGCTCCGCCGCTCACCATGTCCGCGACGATCGGCACAGTCGAAATCCGACGCCAAATCATGGCGAAGATCGAAGTGGAGAACGGATTGAGATGGAGATATCCATCTGGTTTTAGAGAGAGAAAGAGAGAGAGAGAGAGAGAGAGAGAGAGTACGTGGAGATCTTGGGAGACGAAGATGGCGGCGGATAAATCGAAAAAGGTGAGCCAGATCATACCATACCTTTTTAAATGGAGATATTTCATAATAATTCGTTTATATCCGGAAAGAATTAAATTTTCCATCTATATATACATATTCTAATATGCACTAGTTACTAGAGAAATTTGAAAAAAAAACAAGGGCTTTTATTACTCTTCACTTTAGGAAGAATGAAATGCCAAGTCGACCTTATCTTTTAATTATATTTTTTGATTGATGAGCGAAATCTCTTCGAAATAATGACGAGACAGGAAGTCATTATTTCTAGAGAAAATGACACAAATAATCTCTGAATTCTGATCCAATATGCAATGTGGTCCATAAACTTTAACTCAATGAGCAACGTGGTTCTTGAAATTTTAATTTGTTTAATATGGTCCCTAACTTTTGACATATGTTCAATTTAGTTCGTGAGTTATATGAAAATGTTTAATGTAACCATTCTATTAAATTAAGTCCAGGGATTAAGTTGAACAAATTAAAAGTTCATGAATCATATTACATATTAAGTTAAAGTTTAAGGACTATATTAAACAAATGAAAAATGTTAGATACTGTATTGTACATTGGGTTAGAATCGCGAGATTGTTTATGTCATTATCTCTTATTTTTAGAAGATGAAGTTAGGACACCTCCAAATCTTGTTTGTTTGCACTTGTGGGAAAGCAAAAAAAAATTTTTTCCGTTAGAATTTAATATATATTTTGAGTTTCAAAAAATCACTAAAAATTTTATGTTTATTTATGTGTCGATATTTAAGTGCCGTGAAGTTTAGGGAGTTTTAAATTTGAAAAAGTCAAAATGCATGGACTGCGATAAATAAATTAAGCAAAAAATAAAAATGAAAGTCAATTTGGATAGACCCTCAATTTAAAGAAAAAAAGAGAGACACTAAGCCAACATCTTTATTATGAAAATCAAGTCAAATAATACAAACAAAGGGTATGTGCGAAGTGTCTGAATTTTAACTCGTGCTCATGAGTTTCCAAAGTCAATCGTGTTTATAAGAAAATTACATCATATATGTTGCAAGCCCATGAGCAGCATGGGTATTTTACTAGTTTTAAAAATAATTTTCAAACAAGGAAAAGAAAAAAGGAAGCAAAAAAATCATGCTAGCCTGGCACATGAAATTTTTTCCGAATTGCTTCATTTTCAGTAGGATGTGACAGAGTAATCGATGGTTTTGTGACGACTTGATAAGAGAATTCTAAATATCTCTATGTCTACACCGGTTGTGTCACGTATAACAGTTGGGATCCATGTTAGTAATTTTCGAAAAAAATAAGTCGGAAGGACCGACAAATCATTCAAAAATTTTAGGATGTAATTGACGAAATTAAAACGTTAATGAACATCATATAATTGTTTTTTTTGGTAATCATCCTAAATTTTTAAAGTATTTTCAATGTACGAAGAAGCGGATGATGAGGCTTGCGACTCGGCCGAATCCTATCGAGAAGGAGATGATGCATGGAGAAGCGGTCGAAATCCCCCAATGGACCACGTGATCATCCTCGAGAACCATGCAAAACACAAGTACCATCGCCATTATCGTTCCATCATTTACTATTTTTTTTTTTATCTTGTGCCAATTGGAACGTCCGCTGCTTACGTTTATCTTCATCTTTCAGTAAAGAAGAAAGTGGGAAGAAGGTGGGAATTTTCTATTCTGCAGCGCACCAGACGCCATTTCTAGGGTTTACGATGAGCTTGCACGATTTTCAGAATACATATGAAGTGTCATAAGTTCGTCAACTAGTTCCTTTTGATAACGCAACGAAGTCAGCGCTCCTTCGAAGCATGAGACAGGATTCTTTTTAAACGCGCGATCCATGCAAAAATTTTGGATCAGACACGAACCCAGCTATAAACGCAAAAGCCACACAAATTCCCATCGAATGTATCTTGCTATTCGGAACAAACGATTTGATCGAGCCTGTTTCGGAACACTTCAGTCCATGAACGAGGCAAAGTCGTTTACATGAAACCGTTTCTCGACAACCTGTCTAGCCCGCCGAGATTGAGGGGGCAACGGAAGGGGAAGATGATCGGTGATGGTACATGCAATGAGGAACAGGTTCTGCAAGCGAGGCTCGAGGTTTCGTCAATCTTGCTTGCACTACTGTTTGCGGCGATCCAAGAGGATGCATCAGACAACGTAAACGTATGTTGCGAAGGAGCAACATAGCTCATGACAGGCATTTTCGATGGGAGTGAGACAATTGGAGCTTCGAAATTGAGTACGCTAGTGGCTTGCCTTATGGAAGGACGGCTTGTGTAGTCCGGATGCGCGCACCAGAGTCCAACCATCATCAAGCATTCCATTTTTTCTCTCACAAACTCTCCAGACAATCTTGGATCAGCTGCATCGAGAAGCATACCTAAACCATGTAGATCCCAAACCCACTCGACTAATGGTAGCGAGTATTCTTCGGTCGACCCTTGCTGAATTGACCTCTTTCCGCATGCTATTTCGAAAGCAACCACTCCGAAGCTGTACACATCCGATTCCTTAGTGGGCTTGCCTGTTAAGAGACATTTGGGGGGCATGTATCCGCGTGTTCCTGCTAAGACGGTGGTCTGTGAACCCTTATCATGATCGACAAGCCCAGCTAGGCTAAAGTCCCCAAGTTTGGTATTGAACTTGGTATCCAACATCACGTTGCTTGATTTGATATTCCTGTGCAAGACGTATTGATTGCCGAATTCATGAAGATAGAGCAACGCGGAGGCCAAGCCTCGAGCAATTCTATGTGTCGTCTCCCACGAGAGTAAGCTAACACCTTTAAAGAGATGCAAGTCCAGGCTCCCATAAGGCATGAATTCGTATGTGAGCAAAAGTTGTCCCTTCTCATGGCACCAACCTACGAGTTGTACCAAGTTCCGATGCCTCAATTGGCTAATGATCTTCACCTCGGACGCGTACTCTTTGATCCCTTGCCTAGAGTTGCTTGAGACTCGCTTGACTGCCAAATAGGAGTCCGATTCCCTCAAGCGACCCTTGTAAACGCCACCGAACCTGCCTTCTCCGAGCTTCCCTTTCTCGTCGAAGTTATTTGTGGCGAGAGCTGACTCATAATAAGAAAATTTCCTAGGCCCTGCTCTCTTTCTAAAGTCATCATCAATATTGTCTATCTCATCAAGCTCTATCACATCTTCCTCTTCATTCTTAACCCGTTTCCTCCTCGAAAGAAACCAGATAATAACTGGACCGCTGCCCAAAGGAATCGCGACGATGCCCAACCACAGTGCCAAAACTCTATGATTCCGATCTCTTCCATGGACTGGCGAGTCGGCGCTATTTGTGGAGAATTCCCATGAAATGATTTTGTGCAGCTCTGTGTAATCCCCGGTGGTGGTCGTGAAGCCGACAAAAACCCACTCTGGCAAAACTTGGCTCAGGCTGACAGGAAGACTAATGTTACCGAATTCATGCGTGTCTCCATCCTTGAAATTAGTGAAATTGCGCTCAATAAGCTGGCCCTGGAATCGTAAGAAATCCAAACTTCGACGGTAAGGCCTTCACTTATCGGGTGATCCCATTCAGTCAGAGCACTGGAATTTAGGGAATGGACGTTGGTGCTGACGTGCGCGAACCACGGATCCCACATGTTGGTGAAAGTGTCGAACTCCACGGCCAAAAAAGAGCCCATGGGTGCAGTGCCCGGGGCCACAGAAGAAGGGTCTACGCTTGTGAGCCCGAGGAAACTGGCTTGTGTGACACTATGGTCGGGAATGCGAGAATCATTGGGAGCAAGAAAGAAGGTCAGTCCGTCACCGTAGTGTGTCTGGTTTTGTGCATCAACGATGAAGGCAAAGTGGGTGCCGAAATTTGTGAAATGACCCGTTGCGGTGTTGTATAGATGCAACGGTTCGCTATATGTGGCATGGCCAATGCTACTGCATGAGTCGGACGGAATATGATCATGGGTGAGGTTGATGTATCCGTCTTTGAGAGTGGCGAATCCTTGTACCTCTATGTTCAGGGTACTTGAATTGAACTCGGCAAATTTGAAGGAGAGCGGGGCGGAGTAAGAGCTTCCGATCGCAGAGACAATGAAGGTGGCGAAGATGCCTAGTCTTGGAAGGTGGGATTTATTGAAGATGCTAATCTCCATGTATCGCACAACTGTTAGAGGTAGCGACAGAGATCTGGTGTTGGGGGTTTAAGGTGTAAATTGATACATAATAATAATAGTACGTCAATACCAATCATGAAGACGATAACAGGTTGCAACCATTGCACTAAGGTCCCCGTCTCTTCTCTCAACCTCCCCGCCAAAAGAAAATGAATGAAAAGAGGGACGGCTTAGTGAAATTTTCCTGTTCTCACGTCCATGTCAGAATGTTCCAAGTGAAAAGCACATCACGACGAATGACGGACAGCGATCGTCTTTCCTTTTTTTATCTGACTTCTTTTAGTTTGTCACACTCGGTTTGGAAGAATCGTTTCTCATTTGTATAAGCAAGAACTCAATACTCAATCTGATTCTTTCTTCCTGGTCTATTTCTCTCATTCTGCACATGTTGCATTGTTCAAGGAATATGACTGTTGAGCTCTAGGACTGGCATTCCTGGTCGAAAACTCAAATGTTTGATGATAATGATGTTAAGAATTGGCGGTACTTCGAACAAGTAGACATATTAACGTCTCTTTCGAGCTAAATGTGCAACAATGAACGAGTTCTCTTCCACTCCCATCCGACCGGCCTTCTTCACAAGCTACTTCGAGAGCAACCACCCTGAAGCTGCATATGTCCGGTTTGTTCTTTGCTTTGCCAGGAACTAGGCATTCTGGAGGCATGTATCCTAGTGTGCCCGCTAAAACTGTGGTCTGCCACCTTTTGCTATGGCCCATGAGCTAAGTGCCGGTTGGCAACAAGCCAAAAATGGATATGCTTGGATTCACATTGAATTATACGATTAATCAGTCTAGGTAATATAAGACAAATTCTGGTACAATCTCTTGACACTAGCCGGACATTGACGGAACACGACATTCAAATGTATCTATCACTATCGTGAACGATTAATATCTTCAAAATTAATCAAGTGAGCAAAAATAGATATACAACAGCACTAACTGATAGTAGTCAAGAGGGCTTGGACTGCTTGAACTCTGATTTTTGCTTGAACCATGGCAATCAATGGCCGCGTTAGGCGACATAAGCATTGAGGCAGTGATATCTAGCCACGGAGAGGTTGATTGACATTGCAAAACAATCTCTTTGATACTGAGGCCAAACGGCACGACCTTGAGCCCTAACTGCGCAACCAGCACAGAAGCGACGGCCATGAAGACCTAGCAGGAGCATTGGATCACCGAAATGCCGTCCTCACCATCACTTATGCCGCTCAGCAACATCAATAGCATCGCGCATTGTGATATAGATAAAGGCATTGATTTTTCAATCAAGGGAGAAGAATATGGAGACATCAATCAAAATCACAAACTTATTCTAAGAGATGTTATAATCAAGGGATTTACAACTCTTATAACATAATCTCTTCATTTATTGTTTTTCATTGTTGTATTGTTTCCTTACAAAATGTAACAGATTGTGTTATATTTCGTCGGTCCACTCATGATGTGTGTCTCCAAGGGACACCATTTGCTCTAATAAGAAGTGTGTCTGAGAGACACCTTTTGAAGAAGTGCGAGAAAAGTTTCTTAAGGGAAGTTAAGATAACTTCCTTAGAAAATGAACAATATACAAGAGATAATTAGAACTTCCTTAGACAATATACAAGAGATAGTTTCTTAAGGATTCCGTATCTACTTTGAGAAGACAATCGGCATTAACGCCATGGAACAAGAATACTTTCCCTGTAATTGTATTCGAACCAACGTAAAGTAGATTCGTTCATCGTTTGCTGGTGATTGAATGTACGATCCTGGACATTTTGTTCGTAGTGCATCAAATAGGTTAGTCGATTCTCTCGACACTAGCTTCCAACAGTTTGTCATATTTTTTAAAGATTGAAATCATCTCAACAATTGTACATTGAGATCAAGAATCAAAACCTTTTTCTTTTAAGCTATGTTTGGTGATTAAGATAAAATTTTAGTATATGATGAATTTTTTCATATCCTATGTTTAATTCTTACCAAATATAGAATAAAGTTGGATATAAGAAAAACATAGTCTAGATAAAGATATCCCATAGGGGAGGTGAGATAAAGAAAAAGTAGGAAGAACGTGCGAATTTTCTCATGTGCAGTGCACCAGCAACCATTTCTAGGGTTTGCAATGAGCTTGTATGGTTTCACGAATGCATATGAAGTGTCATAAGTTCGCCAACTAGTTCCTTTTGACAACGCAACGAATCCAGTGCTGCTTAAAAACATTGGCAAGGATTCTTTTTAGGCTTGATCCTCAGCCTTTAAACAAGAAAAGTTTAGGTTATTTGATTTCCTTCTTTTCTAGTGATTTCTTGCGAGCGATATAACGACGCACGATCCACAAATTTTTTGGATCAAGCACGAACCCAACAATGAACTCAAAAACCACACAAATTGCCATCGTACGTGTCTTGCTATTAGGAACAAACGATTCAAACGACATTGTTTCGGAATACTTCAATCCATGAAAGATGCATGATCCACACAAATTTTGTTCGACAACCCGTCTAGCCCACCGAGATCAATAGGGCGACAAAAGGGGAAGATGATCAGGATGGTACTGAGGAACTGGTTTTGCAAGCGAGGCTCGGGGTTTCGTCAATCTTGCTTGCACGGATGTTTGTAGCGATAGAAGGAGATGGGGAAAAGTGCCAAATAAGTCATAAACCTTTTGGGGTAATGCCAATTTAGTCCTAAACCTTTTTTTGGTATCAATTGAATCCTAAACCTTTTGATATGGTGCCAATTCAGTCCTTTTAGCCGGATTTTGCTAATGTGGACGTCGGCCTATCACCGGTGCTGACGCGGACAAAATTTTAATATTTTTTTGAATTTTTTTTTTCCTCTTCCTTCAGCCGGTCGCCGCTGGAGGCTAGGGGCTAGCGAGGTCGACCTCACCGGCCACTGGCGAGGCTTGACCTTGCCTGATCTGGTGAGGTCCAGCCTCGCCGGCGGTTGGGCGAGGCTGGACCTCGTCAGACCCAGCGAGGTTGAGCCTCGCCCAGCCATGGCGAGGCTTGCCTTCGCAGTCGCCAACGAGGGAGAGCCTCGCACTGGGCTGGCGAGGCTCGCCATGGCTGGGCGAGGCTGGACCTCGCCAGATCCGGCGAGTTCGGGCCTCGCCCAACCGTTGGCGAGGCTCGCCCGGCCCTCGCCAGACCTCACGACCTCTGGCAAGGGCCGGGCGAGCTTCGCCGGCGATTAGGCGAGGGCCGACCTCGTTAGATTTGGCGAGGTCCAGCCTCGCCTAGCCATGGCGAGCCTCGCCAGTGGCCGGCGAGGCTCGCCCGAGGCTGGCGAGGGCGAGTCTCGTCGACGACCAGTTAAAGAAAGAGGAAAAAGAAAAAAAACTAAAAAAAAAATTAAAATATTATTAAATTTTGTCCACGTCAGCGCTAGTGACCGGTCGCTGGCCGACCGGTGTCCACGTCAGTAAAATCCGACCAAAATGACTGAATTGGCACAATATCAAAAGGTTTAGGATTTAATTGGCACCAAAAAAGGGTTTAGGACTAAATTGCACTACCCCAAAAGGTTTAGGAATTATTTGGCACTTTTCCCGAAGGAGATGCTTGAGACAACATTAACATATCTTGCCAAGGAGCAACATACCTCATGACAGGCATTTTTGAGGGGAGTGTGACAATTGAAGCTTCGAAATTGAGTATGCTAATGGCTTGCCTTATGGAAGGATGACTCGTGGAGTTCGGATGCATACACTAGAGTCCAACCATCATCAAGCATTCCATTTGTTCTCTTGCAAACTCTCCAAACAATCTTGGATCGGCTGCATCGAGAAGCGTCCCTAAACCATACAGATCCCAAACCCACTCGACTAATTGTATGGGCTATTTTTCAGTTGACCCTTGCTCAATTGACCTCCTTCGGCGTGCTATTTCGAGAGCAACCACTCCAAAGCTATACACGTTGGATTCCTTAGTGGCCTTGCCTGTTATGAGACATTCAGGGGCCATGTATATCTGCGTGTTCCTACTAAGACGGTGGTTTGTGACCGCTTCTCATGATCTACAAGTCTAGCTAGGCCAACGTCCCCAAGTTTGGCATTGAAGTCGGTATCCAACATCACGTTGCTCGATTTGATATCCCTATGCAAGACGCATTGGTTGCCGAATTTGTGTAGATAGAGCAACGCGGAGGCCAAGCCTCGCACGATTCTATGTCTCGTCTCCCACGAGAGCAAGCTAACATCCTTAAAGAAATGGAAGTCCAGGCTCCCATTAGGCATGAATTCATATGCGAGCAACAGTTGTCCCTTCTTATGGCACCAACCTACGAGTTGTACCAAGTTCTGATGCCTCAATTGGCTAATGATCTTCACCTCAGACGCATACTCTTTGATCCCTTGCCTAGAGTTCTTCGAGACTCGCTTGACTGCCAAACAGGAGTCCGATTCCCTCAAGCGACCCTTGTACACGCCACCGAACCTGCCTTCCTCGAGCTTCCCTTTCTCATTGAAGTTGTTTGTGGCGAGAGCTAACTCATGATAAGAAAATTTCCTAGGCCCTACTCTCTTTCTAAAGTCTGTTGGAAATATGAGATAAATTGATGGGTAAATGAATGAGAAATTGATACTCAAAGAACACCATTGAGTTGGAAGTGGGAAGTGGAAAAACACTGGTCCCACATTGAAAAAGAAATAAGGCTATGGAGTATTTTATATATAGTTTCATTCATTTGAAGTGGTAACTATCATAGTATAAATACTATGCCTCGCGCGCAAGCGTAGAGGCGGTGCAAATTCGACGCTCGACTTGGGCGCGAGTGCACGTCCCATGTACACAATTGCATGGCAGAAAAGTGGGCCTTGCGATGAGCCCAATTTTGCCTTTTGATTTATTTTTCAACTCAAGCTATTACAAATTTTAAATTTGTAACGTATGGTTAATGGCGTTAATTATGTTGTTATAGAATTAATTTTATAATGGCAAAACTATTACAGAATTAATTTTATAACGGCATATTCAATCAGCCGTTATTATTCTCGAAACGCTTCCCCTTGACCTTGTAAATAGATGCTTTTCCATTCTATTTTTAAAAATCATCGAATTATTCCTCTCTTTCAATTGTCTGTATTTTTGCACCGTTTTTGATCATAGTGTTCGGTTTCGGTTTGTTCAAGTTCGCCGAAAGCTTTGAAGTGCCGATTTCTTCTTAGCTATCAACCATTGTATCCTGAGAGACAGACGTTCGCGAAACCTCATATGCATTGTGGAGGGAACGAATTTGTTTTAAGGAAACCGTGTCCAACACAGGCCTCGGTATCCATTTGTATCGATTCCAATTTTGTTATTGTAATTTCATTTCTTTACAATTCTGTATTGTTCGTAATATTTATACTAATGTCAATTTGAATTTCGCAACAATCTTAAAACAGATTCGATTCGATTCGTGCTTAAATTCAAATGGCTACTGGAAATGAAGTTGTGGACATGACTGCTGACAACATCGCCAAAGACTTTGCCTATGCCTCAGCTGTCCAACTGCCTGGCTCATTCTCTATTCCCTCTGCGGTTTCTATCCACCATGGTGAGAAACCTGAAAAGTTCGACGGATCGAACTTTAAAAGGTGGTAGCAAAAGATATTGTTTTATTTAACAACTTTGAATCTTGCGAGATTCTTGACTGAGGAAGCTCCTAAGTTATCTGATGGAGAGACGAATAAGCAAGCCTTCAACGCTATTGAAGCCTGTAAGCACTCTGACTTCTTGTATAAGAACTATGTTATGAATGGTTTATATGACTCATTGTACAATGTCTACTGTGCAATAAAGATGGCAAAAGAGTTATGGGAAGCCCTAGACCGGAAATATAAAATAGAGGATGCCAAATCAAAGAAATTTTTTGTCAGTCGATTCCTTGATTATAAAATGGTGGATTTTAAGATTTTGATAAGTGAAGTGCAAGAAATTCAAGTGATCTTGCATGAAATTTAGGCTGAAGGAATGAATTGGAGTAAAACCTTCCAAGTGGCTACTATTATTGAAAAACTATCTCATGGGTGAAAGGATTTCAAGAACTATCTCAAGCATAAGCGAAAGGAAATGAACCTGCAAGAGTTGATTGTTAGACTTCGATTTGAAGAAAATAATAGAGGATCTGAACACAAAGGGTTAAATCCTACTACAACTAAGGCAAATGTTGTGGAGATTAGGCAAGGCCACAAGAAACAAGAAGATTGCCAAGCCAAAGTCGGGACCAAAAGGAGGAGTTTCTAAGAACAAGTTTCAAGGAAAATGCTTTAACTGTGGCAAAATGGGACATAGATCTGTGGATTGCAGACTTCCGAAGAAGAAGAATTATGAGACAAATATGGTGAGTGGGAACGCTCAAGATGTGTCAAACATAAACCTTTCTGTAATGATTTCTGAAGTAAACTTAATTGGGTTCAATCCGAATGAATGGTGGATTGACACTGGTGCCACTAGGCATATATGTTCTAATAAAGACATATTCACAAATCTTGAACCAATTAATGGGGAAAAGGTTTTTATGGGAAACGCTGCTTCTTCTGTTATTGAAGGCCAAGGGAAGGTACTACTAAAGATGACATTTGGAAAAGAGCTGACTCTGAACAATGTCCTATATGTGACAGAAATTTGAAAGAACCTAGTCTCTAGGTCTTTGTTGAACAAGCATGGATTTCGTATGGTGTTCGAGTCAAACAAAGTTATTTTGTCTAAATCTGGAATTTATGTAGGGAAGGGATATGTATCTAATGGGCTTTTTAAGCTCAATGTAATGACAATTATCAATAAAGATAATAAGTCTTCTGTTTATTTGCTTGAGTTTTCCAATTTATGGCATGGTAGATCAGGACATGTTAATTATGATACATTACGTAGATTAATTAACTTGGAACATATACCGTCATTCCAAATTGATTCAAAACATCGATGTGAAATTTGTGTTGAGGCAAAATTAACGAGATCATCATTTCAAACAATTTAAAGAAACACCGAACCCCTTGAATTAATTCATAGTGATGTTTGCGATTTGAAATTCATACAAACGAGATGTGGTAATAAATATTTAATTACCTTTATCAATGATAACACTAAATACTACTTTGTGTATTTGCTTAAAAGTAAAGATGAAGCCTTAGAGAAATTTATTCTCTATAAGAATGAAGTTGAAAATCAACTTAATAAGAAAATTAAAAGATTGAGAAGTGATAGAGGTGGCGAGTATGATGTACCAATTGGTGAATTCTGTGCACAACACAGAATTATACATGAAATAACTACGCCTTACTCTCCTCAATCAAATGGTGTGGATGTATGTAAAAATCGCACATTGAAAGAAATGATGACTGCGATATTACTAAATTCATGTTTGTCTTAAAATATGTGGGGAGAAGTTATATTGTCAAGCAATTACCTTTTAAATAAGATACCTCGAAAGAAAGAGGATAAAACCCCTTATGAGTTATGAAAAGGCAAGAGACCATCCTACAAACACTTACTAGTGTGGGGGTGTCTTGCAAAAGTGGTAGTTCCAACACCAAAGAAGATAAAGATAGGTCCTAAAATGTTGAATTGTATGTTTATTTATTTATTTATTTATTTTTTAGTAACCTAGGGAACCCCCGCACGACTGACAGCCAGGAGGTAAATCCTGTGGGCGACACGTGCTAGCCACCACACATGTGCCACCGAGTAAGTCACCCTGCGGCGCCCGGGATTCGAACACTCAACCTTTTGTGAGAGAAAGAGTGCCCGCACCGTCGACGTTACTTAGGCGAATGGTTGAACTGTATCTTTATAGGCTATGCACATAACAATAATGCATATCGATTTCCTGTACATGAATCTAAAATTCCAGATATACACAAAAATACGATAATAGAATCTAGGAATGCATCATTCTTTGAAAATGTATTTCCTTGTAAATCCAATGATGGATCAAGTTCATCTAAACGAAAGAATGAAACTATGAATGAAGAAAGTCATGATTAGGCTCATGAAATTCATGACTCGGATCATGAACTAGAACGGAAATGTAGCAAAAGAGCAAGAGTGAAAAAATCTTTTGGAAATGATTTTCTAACTTATTTGTTAGAAAAGGAACCATTAAATTATGCAAAAACTGTGAATTCTTTCGAGGGACCTCTATGGAAAGAAAGAAGCAATAAAAAGTGAAGTTGATTCTATTTTGCAGAATCATACTTGGGAGCTAGTGAATCTTCCTCCTGGTTGTAAGCCTTTAAAGTCCAAATGGATTTTTAAAAAGAAAATGAAAGCAAATGGCTCCATTGATAAGTATAAAGCCAAACTTGTGATCAAAGGATTCAAACAACGAGAATGCTTAGATTACTTTAATACTTATTTTCTTATGACTAGAATAACCTCCATTAGGATGATATTTGCAATTGCAGCATTGCGAAATCTAGAAGTACATCAAATGAATGTAAAAACAGCTTTTCTAAATGGTGATTTGGATGAAGAAATCTATATGGAACAACCTGAGGGTTTTATAGTTCCAGGACAAGAAAGGAAGGTTTGTAAATTGGTGAAATCATTGTATGGCCTAAAACAAGCCCCAAAGTAGTGACATGAACAGTTTGATAATGCAATGATTACCAATGGATTTAAGATCAATGAATGTGATAAATGTGTTTACATTAAAGAGACAACAAATGGCTATGTCATTTTGTGTCTTTACGTAGATGACATACTAATTGTTGGTAGTGATGATGAAATGATCAAATCTACCAAATATATATTGAATTCAAGATTTGACATGCAAGATATGAAACCTACTGATATGATTTTAGGAATTAAAATCACAAGAACATCAGGAAGTCTTATTTTAAACCAGTCACACTATGTGAACAAGATTCTTGGAAAATTCAACATGAATGAAGCTGGTATTACTAGAACACCATTAGACAATAGTCTTCATCTGTCCAAGAATAGAGGAGAGGGTATTTTTCAAGTAAAGTACTCCAGAGTTGTTGGAAGTCTAATGTACTTAATGAGTTGTATTAGACCAGACATTGTCTATACGGTTAGTAAATTGAGTAAATATACAAGCAATCCGAGTGCTGACCATTGGAAAGCAATATTGAGAGTATTTAGGTAGTTATGATATACTCGGAATTATGGCCTGCATTATACCAGATACCCAGCTGTTCTAGAAGGATATAATGATGTGAACTGGATATCTGATATAAAAGATTCAAAATCTACTAGTGGACATGTATTTATACTAATAGGAGCAGCCATATCTTAGAAATCTTGTAAACAAACTGTTATAACCAGATTCACAATGGAATTTGATTTTATAGCTTTAGATAAATGTGGTGAAGAGGTTGAATGGCTATGCCATTTCTTAGAGAATATTCCAAAATGGCAAAAACCTGTGCCACCAATAAGTATATATTGTGATAGTCAATTTGCGATTGGAAAAGCATAGAATAATATGTATAATGATAAGTCTAGACATATACGTCGTAGATATAATACTATTAGACAACTACTCTCAACAGGAATTATTTCTATTGACTACGTAAAGTCAAGGGATAATATTGCAGATCCACTAACCAAAGGTTTAAATAGAGAGTTAGTTGAGAAATCGACAAGAGAAATGGGACTAAAGCCCATGAAAGAATAAGTTGGTATAAAGAAAACCCAACCTAATTGACTGGAGATCTCAAGATCTAGGTTCAAAAGGACAACCTAATTATGTAAACTTAGTGATGTCATTGGGGAGTTATCCCTAAAACCATTCCTATATAAAATATCAGTAATATTGTAAAGAAAAGGATAGCAATTTTGCTTTAATGATTCTTAAGTGGAGTGAACAAATTATTCAAAAATTAAGTAATCACCTATGTGAGAGAGAAGTGGGGCCGCTTCAAAGGAGAATTATTTAAGGGTTAAATTCTTTAGAAACTCTTGTAGAACCAGATTGATGTTTATGGTCAAAACAAACATAACTATGAGAACTGAACAAACGTTTAGATGATTCATGTGTAAAATGTATGGTTCATTTACATAAGAAAGCTAGATAGTTTAAGGACATCATGTCTACTAGACAATTAGTAAAGTAAATATACTTTCACAAGGGAATGTTCAAAAGGTAACACCTACCTATCTTATGTAGGTTTCAATTGTTGAACACTATAACAGAGTCAAAACTAAAATAATTTTCATTTATGTGGGGGATTGTTGGAAATATGGGATAAATTGATGGGTGAATGAATGATAAATTGATGCTCAAAGAACACCCTTGAGTTGGAAGTGGGAAGTGGAAAAACACTGGTCTCACATTGAAAAAGAAAGAAGGCTATGTAGTGATTTATATACAGTTTCATTTATTTGAAGTGGTAATTATTATAGCAAAAACACTATGCCTCGCGTGCAGGCGCAGGTGGGTGCAAATCCGACGCCCAACAAGCTAAAACTTAGGTGCAAGCGCACGTCCCGTGTACACGATTGCATGGCTGAAAAGTGAGCCTCGCGACGAGCCCAATTTTGCATTCTGATTTATTTTTCAACTCAAGCTGTTACAATGTAATGTATGGTTAATGGCGTTAAATTATGTTGTTATAGAATTAATTTTATAACGGCAAAGCTGTTACGAAATTAATTTTATAACGGCATATTTAATCGGCCGTTAATTCTGATGCGTGTTAATTTTATAACGGCAGATTCAATTAGCCGTTATGATTCCCGAAACGCTTCCCCCTGACCTTGTAAATAGATGCTTTTCCATTCTATTTTTAAAAATCATCGAATTATTTCTCTCTTTCAATTCTCTGTATTTTTGCATTGTTTTTCGATAGTGTTTGATTCCGGTTTGAAGTGTCGATTTCTTTTTAGCTGTCAACCGTTGTATTCTAAGAGACAGACATTCACGAAACCTCATACGCATAATGGAAGGAACAAATCTGTGTTAAGGAAACTGTGTCCAATACAGGTCTCGGTATCCATTTGTATCGATTCTAATTCAGTTGTTGTAATTTCATTTCTTTACAATTCTGTATTGTTCGTAATATTTACACTAATGCCAATTTGAATTTCGCAACAAAGTCATCATCAATATTGTCTATTTCATCAAGCTCTATGACATCATCCTTTTCATTCTTAACCCGTTTCCAAAACTCTATGATTCCGATCTCCTCCAGGACTGGCAAGTCGTCACCTTTTGTGGAGAATTCCCGTGATAGGATTTTGTGCAACTCGGTGTAATTCCCGGTGGTGGCCGTGAAGTTGACAACGACCCACTCGGGTAAAACTTGGCTCAGATTGACAGGAAGACTGATGGTGCCGAATTTCTGCGTGTCTCCGTCCTTGAAGTTAGTGAAATTGACTCTCAATAAGCCAGCCCTGGAATCGCAAGAAATCCAGGCTTCAGCCGTAAGGCCTTTGCTTATTGGGTGATCCCATTCAGTAAGAGCACTAGAATTTACCGAATTGACGTCGCTGCCTACGTGCGGGAACTGCGGGTCCCACACATTGGGAAAAGTGTCGAACTCCACGGCCACAAAACAGGAAACCACGGCCACAAATGGGTTCGTGCTTCTGAGCCCGAGGAAGCCGCCTTGTGTGTCGCTATGGTCGGGCAAGCGAGAACCATTGGGAGCAAGAAAAAAGCTCAGTCCGTCAGCAAATTGCGTCTGATTGTGTATCAATGATGAAGGAGAAGTGGGTGCTGAAATTAGTGAAATGACCCATTGCGGTGTCGTATAGATGCAAGGGCGCCCCATATGCGGCATGGCCGATGCTACTGCATGTGTCGGACGGGATATGATCATGGGTGAGGTCGATGTATCTGTTTTTGAGATCGGCGAATCCTTGTACCACTATGTTGGGTGTACTCGAATTGAACTCAGCGAATCTGAAGGAGAGTGGGGCAGGATAAGAGCTTCTGATCACGGAGATAATGAAGGTGGCGAAGAGGCCTAGTTTTCGAAGGTGGGATTTATTGAAGATGCTAATCTCCCTGGATCACGCAACTATTAGAAGTAGTGACGGAGAATTGGTGTTGGGGGTTTAAGGTGTAAGTTTAGATATAAATAATGCAAGCAATTACAATGGTACGTCAATGCCGATCATAAAGATGTCAACAAGTCGCAATCATTGAACTAAGGTACCTGTCTCTTTTCTCAAACTCCCCGCCAAATGAAAAGGAATGAAAAGAGGGCCGGTTCAGCGAAATTTTCTTGTTCTCACGTTCATGTCAGAATATTCCGAGGGAAAAGCACAGCTTGACAAATTACAGACAGCGATTGTCTTTTCCTCATTTTATCTGACTTCTTCTAGTTTGTCACACTCGATTTGGAAGATTCATTTGTTTTTGTATGAGCAAGAACTCAATACTCAATTTGATCTTTCTTCTTGATCTATTTCTCTCTTTCTGCACGTTTTGCACTTTTCAAGGAATAGGATTGTTGAGCTCTACGATTGGCATTCCTAGTCGAAGACTCATGTTTGATGACAATGATGTTAAGAACTAGCGATAATTAGAACAAGCATGCACATTAGCGTCTCTTTTGAGTTATGTGCAACAATGAACAAATTCTCTTCCACTCTAGCATCGGACTGGCCTTCTTCCGCGTGCTACTTCGAGAGCAACCACCCCGAAGCTGTATATGCCCGATTTGTTCTTTGCTTTGCCAGGTACTAGGCATTTGGGAGCCATGTATCCTAGTGTGCCCGCTAAAACTGTGGTTCGCCACGCTTTGCCATGGTCCATGAGCTAAGCGCTGGTTGGCAACAAGCCAAAAATGGATATGCTTGGATTCACATTGAATGATACCTTTGGGATTAAACAGTCTAGGTAGTATAAGACTATTTCTGGTGCAATCTCGACACTACCCAGAAATTGCAAAATTAACGTTGAGCATTAATGGTGTGGCCAATCTATAACTATTGTTACCGATTGATTTCTTAGGAATAAATTGAGAAAGCAAAAAAAGATGTACAACAACACTAACTGATAGTAGTCAAGAGGGCATGTGATGGTGAAGATGCTATGGAGGGAGGGCTATCCTTTGAGGAGATAGTGTGCGTGGAGTGCTTGAGCTCTGGTTTTTGCTTCAACCATGGCAACCAATGGCCGGGTAAGGCATCATGAGCCTCAAGGCAGTGATATCTAGCCATGGAGAGATTGATTGACATTGCAATCAATCTCTTGGATACTGAGGCCAAACAGCAAGGCCTTGAGCCCTAACTGTGCAATTAGCACAGGAGCGACTGCCACGAAGACCTGGCGGGAGCGTTGGGTCACCCAAATGCCGTCCTCACCATTGCTTCCGCTGCTCAGCAACATCAATAGAGACGTGCATCGTGATACAGATAGAGACATTGATTTTTCAATCGATGGAGAAGAATATGGAGATGCTATAATTAAAGGATTAACAACTCCTATAACATAATATTTCATTTATTATTTTTCATTGCTGTATTATTCCCTTACAAAGTGTAACAGTTTGTAATATCTTTATAAAGTGGAAATCATCTCAACAATTGTTCATTGAGATCAAGAATCAAACACTTTTCTTTTAAGCTACATTTGATGATCAAGACAAAATTTTAGAATAGGACAAAATATCCTTTGTTTGGTTCCTATCTAAGATAAAATAAAGTCGAATATAATAGAGAGATAATCTGTATAAATTATAAAGATATCCCGTAAGGGAGATGGGATAAAGAAGAAGTAGGAAGAAGGTGCAAATTTTCTAATGTGCAGGGCGCCGGACACCATTTCTAGGGTTTGTGATGAGCTTGCATAATCTCCTGAATACATATGAAGTGTCATAAATTCGCCAACTAGTTCCATTTTTGATGACGCAACGAATTCAGTGCTGCTTAATAGCACGAGCAAGTATTCTTTTTAGGCTCGATCCTCAGCCTTCAAACAAGAAGAAAACTCCAGCTGGGGGTTCAAGGTGTAAATTTAGATATAAATAATCCTAGTAATAATCAATCAATCATAACAATGCGTCAATACCGTTCGTGAATATGACAAGAAGTTGCCATCTTGTACTAAGGTCCCTGCCCCTTATATCGAACTCCCCACCAAAAGAAAAGGAATGAAAAGAGGGACGGCCAAGCAAATTTTTGGTGTTCTCGTCATGTCAAAATATTTCGAGTGAATAGTATAGCCCGTCAAATTATAGACAACGATTGTCTTTTCCTTGTTTTATCCGACTTGGTATCGTTTGTTTGAACTCGATGGGGAAGAATCGTTGTCGGCGCTCTTATTTGTATGAGCAAGACCTCGATACTCAATTTGATTATTTTTCCTGGTCATTTCTCTCTTTCCGCACATTTTGCACTATTCAAGGAATAGGTGATGATGTGTATATTTGACTTATATTTTGATTATATTTGGTGGTATTTTGGGCAAATATTCAAATAAATAGAGTGTAATTTATTTGTTTTTATGTATTGTGGTTAGGTGATGGTGAATGATGCAATCGCGAAGATTTTGGACGCTTTTGATGTGTTTTTGAGCTGTTGGTTGGGATTCTGCATGTAAAAGATCCATTTTCCAGAGATCCGTGCTCACGGCTTAAGCTTGCGTGGATGTAAAGCTGACGCAGAATTTGGGGACGTGATTTGGCCATTAATTTCCATATTTTCCAAATCTGATTGTGGAGGATTTTTGTACTTAAATAGAACTCTTAATTATGGACAGTAGGGAGAAATTTTTACCTTTTTTTTTCTCTTTCCATGTTGGATAGAATTTCTTTTTCTAGACTTTCTCTTTTTTTTATTTAAGAGGTTGAACGCAAGAGGGGAGAAGAGACTTGACTCCAGAAAATTCAGAAACATATTACTTTCTCTTTTGCGCATTTTGTAGCCATGTGTGGCTAACTCCTTTTTAATCTAGCAAAGGATTATCAAAGTTCAAGTTCATTCAAGTTGTGAGATCTAAACTTAATCCTCCTTCTTAATTTCTACAGTATTTATATATTCTCTGTTTTATTGTTTACCATTGCTTTGTTGGTTGTTACAATAAGAGCTCGTTGTGTAATTGACAGAGTGATAGTTTGCCAATTGAAATACCCAAACCCGTAATTGTTTAGGTGTTTTAGTAATAATGGCAAATAATATGACTTGATTAAAACCAGATTTTCAAGTTATGTTATGAGAATATATGATCTAGCTTGAATAAGTTATGCGTGTGATTTATTCGCTAGGGTTGGGTTTTTCTCGTTTTTCATGCTATTAGCGAATTGAATCCTAGGCGCATGTCGGGGTTATTTGTTAATAAGGGATTAATCACAGGCACGTGTCCTCTTAATTTAATATTAAGAAAAGATTAGGTTGTTAGAAGCGTTTCAACAACTATAACCAGTCTATTGCAGTGTTTGAGATTATTTGTTTGACTCAATGATCAACTTCCGAACTTGAATGAGATTACCTTTGCTAGATGTTGCATAATCTGATTTTCTTTTATTTCTGTTTGCTTATTTTATTTAAGTATATTTTGCATAAACCCCCCTTTTTAATTTTGCTTTAATTTTGCATAATCCTAGAGCTCTTTAATCCTGAGCTCTAGGATTGGCATTGCTAGTGGAAGACTCCGAATGGTTTGTTGTAAAATTAACGAGGAAATTGACAGGATCTTGCATTTAAATCAATGTGAAATCGCTGGAGAAATAAATGAGGAATCTAATGACAAAAGAGATTTATATGATTCGGTGCGAGTGTCAGACTCCACGAAGAGAGTCAGTAGGAAATAATCCCCGATAATCAAAGAATCAGAGTTATAATCGCTTATATGCTCTGAGTGTTTTCCACACCTAAATTACACTCAAATTTGAAGTGTTCATAAATAAATTACTCAATTGGGTGTAAAATTCATAGCACAAATTCACCGTATTCGGAGAATTCTTTGTGCGGCTTCAAGAAGTCCCTCCACTATTCGGCAACAAATCATTTGTGCGCGGCTTTCAAAAGGAGTCCATTGTACCGCTTGGAAAAGTCAAAGGATAAACTCAGGCAATAAATCTTTTTTGGTAATTTTTCCATGCAAATTTCATCGGTCGAATTGAACTAGGAACTCTGGTGTGATCGGAGTGAATGGGGCTTATATTCGGCCTTGATCTTAGGTCTGACGGTCAATCTTGCTCGGGCAACAATTCATTTTCGTAGGCTTACCGTCCGCAGTGAATCATGGGCTGAAGAAGATGATCTTACATAGCCCACCTGAAACTGTGGAACGTCTAATCTTGAGACGACGACTCACATGGGCATAGTCATGGCCACGGGCCGATTTCGGCTTAGAATCGGCCCAGTCAAACCCGGGCCCACGGTTCGGAACCGGAACCGGCCCGTAGCCTATGGGCCCAGTTCCGGTTCCAGAAATTTTGGAACAGGCTCGGAACCGGCAGTTCCGGGCTTGGTTCCAAAAAAAAAATTAAAAATTTAAATAAATTAATTTAAAAAAACCCCCTGCCGTGGCTTGTTGCCAGGGTAGCTTGCAAATGCCACTTTGGCAATGGCAAAAAATAAAAAAAATAAAAAATAAAAAAAGAAGATAACCGTTGCAAATTGCAACGGTTATCTAGCTTTTTTTTTATCCTAAATTTTTTTCTCAATTTTTCTTATAAATTCTCTCAAATTCTCTTCTCTCAAATTTTCTCAATACTCTCAATTCTCTTAAATTATCTTAAATTCTCTCAATTTTATCAATTCACGCAATTCTCTCTTAATTCTCCCAATTAATCCGCTCAATTCTCTCAATCCACTCGAAAAATGGCAAGTGGAAGTCGAGTACCAATTGGCAAAGGTAAGAATATCATGATGGAATTCCATCATTCTTTTGATCCTCGTGATTATGCAAATTTTCAAGATGATGAAATCAACATTTTTCCCGATGTAGAGCGCATCCCGACGCAAGAAAGTCTTCATCCTCAAGCCGAAATATCTACAACAAAGGAGGCGGAGCGGGAACTTACATCTAACATTTCGGATTACTTCACAAAAATGAAAATGTTTGATATTGATAAAAAAAGGTACGATATAATTTGTAAACATTATCGGAAAATATATAAATATACAGGTGAATAAGGATATAAAACATTCAAACGACATCTTAGGAACAAACATCCAACCCAAGCGGGGATCGATATTAGGCAACAATAAATTCTGGGTACGTCAATCCTAACACTTCCCCTTTATTTCGTTTTAATGAAAAAACTTATAGGTTAATACCATAAAAAACCCCAAACTGGTACACTTATGATAAATTTACTCCAAACTATTTTTTTGACCACAAAAAACCCTAAACTGGTACACCTGTGACAATTTTAACCCGAACTATTTTTTTGACCATAAAAAACCCCACACTGGTATACCTGTGACAATTTTACCCCTGAACTAATTTTTTGGCCACCGAAAACCCTAAACTGGTCCACCCGTGATAAATTTACTCTTCGTTAGTTTCCGTTAAATTTTACTGTCAAATTACGAAGTTTAATGACACGTGGTAATTGACATGTGTACCGGTTTTGGGTTTTACCCTTCTGTTTGTCTCAAGTTTACCAATTTGTGATTTTTTGTGATATTAATATAATTTAACGGACACTACTAGAGGGTAGATTTGTCACAAATGTACCAGTTTGGGATTTTTAGTGGTCAAAAAATTAGTTCCGGGGGTAAAATTATTACAGGTGTACCAGTATAGGGTTTTTGGTGGTCAAAGAAATAGTTCAGGGTAAAATTGTCACAAGTATACCAGTTTGGGATTTTTGGTGGTCAAAAAAATAGTTCGGGGTAAATTTGTCACAGATGTACCAGTTTGGGATTTTTTATGGTAAAAAAAATAGTTCGGGGTAAAATTGTCACAAGTGTATCAGTTTAGGGTTTTTCATGGTATTAACCCAAAACTTATAAGGAAGAATTACGTAAATTTGTTTCCGTTGAGCATTTATCATTTAATTTTGGAGAAAGATTTTGTTTTAATCAATTTGTACAAAAAGCATGTGTTCCACAAGCAAAACGTGTTCCTAAAAATTCATTTAAACGAGTAATTAAAAATCTTTACAAAAATGAAAAAAAAAGATTTACAAAACTTTTTTATGCAATTTAATGGATGCGTGCATATAGGTAGTGATATTTGGAGTGATCATTGGCAAATTCATTCTTACATGGGTATAACATGTCATTAGATATATGACGATTGGAGTATTCAAAAAAAGAGTTATTACATTTAGAGTTTTCGATGGTAAGCATACGGCAAATAATATTTATAGAATAATTAGGCAAATTTTAGAAGAATATTATTTGATTAACAAAATTTTTTCAATTGGTTTTGATAATGCTGCGACAAATACCACTTCAATTGCCGATTTAGAAAACATTTGTAAACCCGCTTTTGGCGGAAAATTTTTTCACGTTAGATGTATTTGTCATGTTTTAAATTTATGTGTACAAAATGGTTTGAAAACTCTTGATATTTTTCTTGAACCAATAAAAACGGAGATTCAATTTTTATGGAAACATCCCCAAAAAATGAAAGAATGGGGTAGATTTTGTAGAGAAAATGACAAAAAGCTAAAAAAATTTTCAAGAGATGTTCCAACTCGTTGGAATTCTACTTTCCACTTGTTAGTGAATCTTATGAATATAAAGATTTATTATGTTCATTCATTTCTAATAATATACCTCAGATTAATTTATACTCACAAGAGTGAGGTATTTACAAAAAAAATTTAGATATTTTAAAGGTTTTTAATTATGCAACTTATACTTTATCTGGTGTTTATTATCCTACTACGCATTTATTTTTAGTAGAGTGTATTAATATTGTCGAAGTTTTTGAGGAATATGAAAATGATATTGAATTACAACATACTATAGTAACAACGAAAATGAAGTGGCTACATTATTATAGTGAAATTTTCATTATTTATTTAGTTGCTTGTGTTTTTGATCCACGTTACAAATTAGATGGTTTAAGTGATTATTTGCATATGTATTATCAATGTTTATATTATGATACGGTAAATGTTACAACTATACTAAGTGAGGTTAAAAATGTAGTAATAGAATTATATAATGAATTTTATACTAAAGATAATTTAGGTAATGTTGGATCTTCTCAATTTACCGAGACACAAAGTGAGAGTACAGATAAAATTAGTAGAGGGTATCAATTTTTATTATATAGACAAAAAAAAAAACAAAAGGAAGTAATAGGAAATATTTCTGAATTAGAGATTTATCTAACCGTTTCCTTTGAGTTTACTAAATCCGAAGGTAGCACAGGTTTTTTAATTTTGGATTGGTGAAAGAGGCACGTAAGCCAATACCTAATCCTTTCTCTTATTGCAAAACAAAATTTTGTAACCATTTGTTCCACAGTTGCGGTCGAACAGGCATTCAGTGCCGTAGGTAATATTTTGGACGAATATCATTCAATATTAGCTCAAGATTCAGTAGAGGCTCAAGCCTGTGTTGATGATTGGATGACGGCTCAATACTGACAACAAGAGATAGATCGGAATAATGAATTCGAATTTTTTTAACGATATAGATCGGAATAATGAATCCGAAGTTTTTAACGAGGGAGATACTATCGGTACCGGTACCGCTACTGGAACGGGTAGTGACGACTGAGGGTAAAAGAACTGTTGGAGTTGGCAAATATTTCGAGGACCCTTGTGTCTCATACTGGGCATACCCACGTGAGCTTAGTGAAACCGAAGTATAATCCGACGACATGTGACCGCTGTGCACGGAATGCATGGGTTCAGATAAGCTTAGGTTTTTGAGTCATTTTATGGCATATATATTATGCTCCTTTTTTTTTATAGATCGTTGTAACGAATTGTAAGGTGTTTAATGATAATTTATTAAGTTCAAGTCTCATCTTTCTCTCTTTTTGTCCTCAAATTTGATTATAATTTACATTTTGATTACAATTTATATTGAATAATTCATTATTTCATAATTTCATAATTCATTATTTTTTTATTTCATAATTTATTTTTTAAAGTTTTAAATTATGAACAGGAACCGGAACCGGTCTAGAATCGATCGGTTTAAGTTCATACATGGCCACGAACCAGAATCGTCGGTTTCTAACCGTGGCCATGACTACACGGGCATAGAGATCCTGTTAGAGGAACAAGACAAAAAGGAAAATCAAACTATTACTACACGCGCTCTGTAAAGACATTTGGGAAGATCTACCTCGAAACAGGAGTGATCCCATATAATACACCAGCCCAATGGAGAACTGTGCAGGCCAAATATGCCTCGGATTGGAAAGATGGAGCGCCGATAAAATATCACTAAACCAAACCGCTTTCCTCTTCTTGAACGACTCACAAAGCACGCTCATGTATTGCCATTGACGAGTACTAGTGTATCAGACCAGTATGGGGTTATCTGGTCCAGGTAGACCGACACCTGTCTCTTGAACTAGGAACTTTTTTCTGGCCTTTCTTTAGGAACAAAGAAAAGATGTTGCAGAGTTCTCTCACAAAAGGATCCCAGAAAGCTGAGCTTCAGGTATGGTAACAGCTCATTGGGGGGAAAAAAAATACAGAGATGCAACAGTGGAACAACTAACATCTACCTATCCTTAGAGTCTAATGAACAAGAGGAGATAAATAACCTAATTCTCAAAGCCCACTTGAGAGCATGAAAGTCACTCCAAAGATTTTTTTGGTGCACCACTCCTTCCTAATGACAAATTTTTTATTATTTTATTTAGTTTCTCTCTCGTGTCCATCATATCGTGAAACGATGAAATTCCACTGATGAGTAATTTATTATTTGAAAGGGCTCGAGTATTCGGCGGCAGAGTTGATCTTTATCTGTAAAGCGCGTATTTTGCGCTGTCTAAGCCCGTGAGAGTCGTACGATGTATCCACGAATTTATAATATCGAGACCAATTATAGAGATTTGTCCAGGCGAGAGAGGCGCGTATTATGAGATTTGAGAGGGGAAGAAAAGGCGGGGTTTCACTTGCAACTATATATTCATGCTTCGTTAGGAATTTTTGCAAAAGGTGAAATAGTTTTGAGTGGTCAGAAAGTACAAAGTTTCTTACATAGGAATAAAAAGCATTAGCTTGACTCATGAGAGAGAGAGAGAGAGAGAGAGAGAGAGAGAGA
This sequence comes from Syzygium aqueum, assembly GCA_031216185.1. NCBI lineage: Eukaryota > Viridiplantae > Streptophyta > Magnoliopsida > Myrtales > Myrtaceae > Syzygium > Syzygium aqueum. The sequence goes on along the minus strand of CM062239.1, from coordinate 23,196,438 downwards.
GAGAGAGAGAGAGAGAGAGAGAGAGAGAGAGAGAGCCTCAGTTTTAAAAATGCGGAAATGAGTATGGCTTTTATAATGGGAAACATCACTCAAGAACCCTTTACAGCTTGCCAATTGGTCTTCAAAATAAGATTTTCGGTCTGTCCTCATGAATAATCCTCGTACTTACCGACATCGAACCCACTTGCTATTATAACTTCTGAAACTTCGAACTCAAATGTTGTAAATTCAGGATGAGAATCTCTAAGTGTGAAAAGCATACCTATTGATCAATGCCATACACGTCTTTTTAGATGTTGGGGTCAAATAGAGAGAGCTTCTTCCATAAGTGGAATACTACTCCTTTCAGGTTCTTGTTTAGAAGTTCCTTGGTTTTCGAAAATGGAGAAAGCAAAGAGACTTAAAGCTAGTGGCGAGTTTGCCATCTTTGATGTAGCTTATATTATGTAGGGTTTATAAGTCTTTATATTGTTTACAAACTGCGTAATCTCTCTACATACTAATCACAAATGTAACAAAGAACGAGAGGTCCCGAGATAAAGTTCTTTTCTACTGGTTTTAGTATCTTTTCCTATGTCAACTTGAGTTTATCAAGTTCATAAACTCCTTGTATGTAGTAAACAGTAGACCATCCTTGCTGTTAGACTTAGACTTAAAAGGTAATACATAATTCGGCAAGTTAGTAAAAATGGAAGACATTGCATCTTAGGTCAATCCAACAAGGACGTATTTGCAAGAAAGTGTGTGAATTGCCTTTTTTCAGATCACTATGAGTCAAACTAGGAATTAATTATAGGCCCTCCTAGATAGCGGGTCATTCTTGCCTAGATCTTGTATGTTGCCAAGGATTGATACATTCAAGGTAGTAAATTTGACCAATCTAGTAAAGGTCAACAAAGATAAGTCAACAAACTGTATTGAACACCCATGATGCTTTCTCTTTACCTCAATCGAAGGGAAAAAGTACAAAATATAGTCTTCGATTGTATTGGTACTAATTCAGTTTTAAACTTTTAAATTGGAACAATTTGGTCCTAAATCTTTTGCATTTATGCTAATTGAGTCCATCCGTCCAATTAGATTGGAAATTGCTGACGTTGACGTCGATCATCTTATGTGAGACAATCGATGCTAACGTGAAACTTTTTTATAATTTCTATTTTTCCCTTTTTTTCTTTTTGCCAGTGGCCGGTCGTCACCCACCGGCCACAAAGTCATGATTGGCGAGGCTTGGCCTCGCTTGCACGAGGGCAAGTGCCAGTGAAGGCTCCCCTTACTAGATCTGGCGAGGCTAACCCTTGCCTAGGCTAGGGTAGCCTCACCAGGCGTCACCAGGATGAAGGTTGGCCTCATTAGGCATCACTTGAGTGAGGGTGAGGCCGCCCTAGCCTAGGCGAGGGTCGACCTCATCGGCAGTGCTCACCCTCACCTAGGCAAGGCTCAACGAGGCTGCCCTGGCTTGGGCAAGGGCTGGCCTCGCCAAATCTAATAAGGGGAGCCCTTGCCCAGACAAGGCTTGGCAAGGGGGATCCTAGCCCAGGCGAGGCCAGCCCTCATCAGGCCTTAACTATGGCTAGTGGCTAGAGAAAAGGAAAAGAAAAAAAGAAAGGACAAAAAAGAAAATAATAAAAAAACCCAAGGTCGGCCTTTCTAGCCTAGGCGAGGCCAACTCTCGCCGAGGTGATGTCGCCCTGGCCTAGGCGAGGGGAGCCCTCATTGGCGTTTGCCCTTGTTGACCATGGCCTGTGGCTGGCGATTGGCCATTGGCTACTAGCAAAAAGAAAAAGAAAAAGAAAGGAAAAAAGACAATTATAAAAAAGTCAAAAAAATTAAAAAAAAATCCATATTAGCGCCATCCGTGCCACGGTTAGTGTCCACATAGCGATTTCATACATGCAAAAGATTTATGAGTAAATTGGTCCAATTAAAAAGTTATGACTGAATTGGTACAAGTACAATAAGTTTAAGACTTTTTTGGTGCTTTTATCTGATTGGAGGTCCAATCCAAACTTCAAAAAAGAAGCACTTTTAGTAAAAGCACAACCAATATAGATGAATAGAAGTAATTAATCGAAATTAAAAACTATACACATATTACTATATCTTCGCCATACTTGTCGACGGATTTTTCTACATCGTCAAATACACCAAATAAAAGTCCTACGAGAATCACATACCCGAGAAGTAATATATTCAAGGGTCAGGTCCCACTGCTTATTGATAATCTAAACTGCAAGGTTTGATAATGATGGCATGACTTGGAAAAGAATTGAATATATGTCCAACCACTGCTGGGATAATGATTCTCCAATAAATTATACAATCGAAGGTAGTCGCTTTTGTACTTTTGCTTGGTCCGTGGAGTTGCATGATTTCTTGATGACTGACACCTGGCCAATTGGCACTTGGGTCCAAGGTTCTTTAGGACGTAAAATATTCACAAATCTCTGGAGGGTTTTTTTTCTTGTATGTTCCCAAAATCCTAGGTTTTGCACATTAGATTGTACACTAATGTCGTAGAATGAATACCGTATCTCTCTACTTATCTGCAGAATCTTGTTCACATGGGTTTCCACCAATCACAATTTATTTTAGACGCCAATTCCCAAATAGAATAAAGATTTGTGGAGTGTGGGATGGTACAATTGCACTAAATAAAGTAGAGGGATGAACATAGTTTAATGCAAGAAAGCTGAGATCACTCGCATTGTCGTGGTCTGCTGTACAAATGTTCCCTTATCGAGATAGGGTGTGACGAAGTGCGGAAGGCATTACGTAAAAAATAGCATAAATTTCATGAAAACTTTTGCACTTAACGTGCATCCTGCTATTAGTCTATTCTGGGATTAAGAGTTGAATTTGCTTTCTAGGTAACCATTGTCAGAGAAATTGTGGGAGTTGATGATATCTGTCGGCTCTGGCCGTGAATTCATTTGGTTGCACTAATCTTGGTTTTGTTACTTGAATTAGATAATTTTTGAGGATGTCTGAGAGTACCCTTTTGAGCTGTGAAAAGTTCATGTGTCTTAGGGTTAATGTCATGGAAACATTCCATTCCTTACTTGCTCATATGAGAGTAGGTTAGTAGTTTTCCTTTTCGGGCAAAGGATGGTTGAATAGGTTTACCACAACGTAGTTATGTACTTATAAGATCCAGGCAAGATTGGAGGAAAAAGTGCCAAAAAAATCCTAAATCTTTTATATTTGTGCAATTCAATCATAAATCTTTTACATTTATACCAATTCAGTTCTAAACCTTTTGCATTTGTGTCAATTTAATCCTAAACCTTTTTTGTTGTCAATTCAGTCCTAAACTTTTTGCATTGGTGTCAATTCAGTTCTAAACCTTTTGTCTTTGTGCCAATTCAGTTCTTCAGGTCAATTTTGGTCAGATTTTGCTGACGTGGACACCGGCCGCCCGGCGGCCGATCATCGGCGCTGATGTGGATAACTTTTAATAATATTTTAATATTTTAGAATTTTTATTTATTATTTTCTTTTTTTTTCCCTCCCCTTCCTCTTTCCTCTTGTCGGTCACCAAACTGGCGACTGGCCAGAGGTCGGCGAGCTCCTCGCCAACCACTAGCGAAGCTCGCCTTCGCCAACAACGGCGAAGGTGAGCCTCACCAGCAACGGTGAAGGTGGGCCTCGCCATGGCTAGGCGAGGCTAGACCTTGCCAGATCTTGCGAGGTCGTGCCTCGCCCAGTCGCTAGTGAGGTCGACCTCGTTGGCCTCTGGCCTTTGGCCGGTTGCCGGTCCAGCAACCGGCCGGAGGAAGGAGGGAGGAACAAAAGAAAAGAAAAGAATAAAAGAATAAATAAAAATTCAAAAAATGTTTAAAGAATTATTAAAAGTTATCCACGTCATCGCCGGTGACCGACCAGCGTCCACGTTAGCAAAATTCGATCAAAATTGATTACAAGGATTGAATTGGCACAAAGACAAAAAATGTTTACGACTGAATTGACACTAATGCAAAAGGTTTAGGACTGAATTGGCACAAAAAAAGATTTAGGACTAAATTGACATAAATGCAAAAGGTTTATGACTTTTTTGGCACTTTTCCCCAAGATTGGAAGTTCATCCTCAAAATCTCGGTATAAGCATTCTAAATAAGATTCACGATTAACACATAATTTTATCCTAAAAAGAATTCTATGAGGACCTAGATCTGATATCTCCAACATGGTTCTTCGTTTAACAATATTATTTCCTTCTACAAAATTTAGTAAGGGCAGTGTGTTTATCACGAACCCTAATAATCTAAACAACATCCATGAACTGTATGTTTCGAATTAGAACTCTACCCTATCTAGCAGCTTCCATAAGATATTTGACATCACAATTTTGTTTGCATTTAACCTCTTGATTTGTAGCAGATAATTAAGGTCCTTCTTACCTAACGAAAGGTGCATAAATTATATATAAATTGTGAAAAAAGTTAATTAAGATTCTACAATGTATATAGCCAAATACAACCAAACATGAATTAAGTGATTTTAAGCGCTGGACCACTTTTACCTAATTTTTTTTCTTTATATTCTTCCTTTCCTTTTCACATTAGCTAGTTGACTCTGTTTCCACATAGTAAAGATCTTTATTCCTTCGATCCGCAAATAAGCGTGGATTGTTAACTTGGAAGCCAGCTCGCACTGTTCAGATCTGGGACTTTCCCTAATTGGCAAAGTAAACATCATATGACCCAACACATGGGCTTTGCCAACAATCTAGGGAACTGATATCATAAGTATGATTTGCTTATGCATCTCAATAACAAGTGGGAAGAGGCCCTTCGATCTTTATTATAGTTTTGGCAAGTGTCGAGGTTCACAGTATCAAGCGGTAGTGAAGATTGACACGTTTTCTTGATTTCATTTTGGGTGGACCTGATGGTTGACAGTTGCAACCCCCAACCAAACTGGCCAGCAATAGGAAAGCAACAAGTAGTGCTAAACTAGGGTTTTTTAGTTGCATAATGCTTTCTTCTTTATTCGCCCCCTTGTACTCGCAAAAATCCAAAGCATGTAGCTATCTTAGCCTATCTTCTTGATTTAGTCAAAACTATGTAATAGTGGGATAAAGGTCCCTGAGGCAAGAGTCACTTTCTATAGCGATAAGCATCGACTTTGGTTTGGGTTTATTATTCTTCAATATCAAGAGGGATGCCTCTTTGAGTTATTTAATTGCCTCTTTGTGGGAAAACTTCACTTGTTAAAGCACGCCCTACTTTCTGGACCTGGTCTTGTTTTTCCTTTCAATTTTTTTTAGTAATTTTTTAGCAGTCGCATGAATAATCTAGAAACTCTTCATTTGAAGTTTGAAGCTGAGAATTAAGTATTTCGTACATCGAATACATCATTTATCTTAGTGACGTGTGAACAAGCCAATGTGGGAGACTGTTCTAAAGAATCCAAATGCAAATTTGATTTGGATGCATATTACTAGGGCAATGTCGTTATCGATTACACTAAGCTTTAAATAAAATACTTTCTGAAAGGCCGAGCTTGTGATTGATAACATTATTAGCCTAATATTTGGGGAAATGGATAACCCCTATAGTTCTTAATAACTACAGGCAAACTATTGCCACTCATTTTTTTTATCCCTAAATATAAAATTGGCTGTCCAAGCCTGTTGGAGTATCCGATTGATTCCCGTTTGGTCATGATGGTCTACCTATCACCTTGTAATATCATTATCACTATGCTATACTAACATGGCCGTAGAAAGTATTGCCTTTACAAGAATTCAAAGTCGTGACAAACCCTTTTCACAACGACCTTGGCAATTAGTACATCGACGGGTTCAAATCCGCCAAACCCTCGTAGCAAAAACCATACATAACGTAATTCACGAGGAAATGGCGAATGCAATTACCATATTTGGTTCATCTTGATAAGGAAATTTTACTTAATAATCCCGAAAGTCAATTGCACGAGAAGAAGTTATCGGATAGCATCTCGATCCAAAGCTCGTAAAATATGTTAAGAATTGGATTTTGTACGTGGTGATTGGTGACATGCGTTCGCCAAATCCTGGTGACATTTGTCACAAGAAGAGAAGGTAGGGCAAGGCACCAACACAAAAAAGAAAGGGAGGGATGAACAGGATCCTTTGGTTTCCCTTCGAGCTTGACGTATCAGACAGCGATCTATTAGCTCTGCCTAAGAAAGATGCCGGTCGCCATCGACACGTCACCATAACTTCCTATTTCCACGTCCCCAGGAATCCGGGGCCCTCCGCCAAGGGTCGCTCGAGTACGAGCTTTTGGTACTCGCCGCCCAGTGGCTGGCATTTGCGGACAGAGATCTCTTTGTCCGAGCTCGGACAACACCCTTATCCTGTCTTGGTTAGGCTAGACTTATTACTGCCTCGACAGGGCGAGTAACAGGGAACTCGGACACTCCCGAGCGTGGGCCTTCCGCTGAAACCCTGATCTCCACGCTAAAAACCCACTAGGCGGTTTTGATAAGCAGAGAGCCGCTCCATGTTTCTTGCCAATGAGCGGTTTTTCTTGACCCAGAATTGAAAACTCTCTCTCTCTCTCTCTCTACACTTTAGTTTACTTATAAATCCCCCGTAAGTGTTTCTAGAAAAAGCTGAATTAGCCGTCGTTGATACTGTCTAGCGTTTACCTCCAAACGAGTAAGCTTCTTCGAGCTTGTTCTTGCTATTACTTTGAATTCGTTTGTGTTGCGACGCTCGTTTCTCAAGAATCGACCGTATCTATCGATCTTGAATATACTTTTCTTGTTCGCTTCTTCGCACTTGTAGCGGTTTCTTTCCCCATATGTTTTCTTGATCTCTTGAGGGTATAGGTGACGGAGAGCTTCTTTCTTTTGCTTTTTTTACTCTACTCATCGTTGATTTGACAGATAATTGGAGTGATAAGGAAACCCTAGAGCTATTATCGCTGGAATTAGAGAGGTGGGTGCTGGTAACCAGGATGGGGAGAGGGAAGATCGTGATAAGGAGGATCGACAATGCAACAAGTCGTCAAGTAACATTCTCGAAGCGGAGAAATGGGTTGCTCAAGAAAGCGAGAGAGCTCTCGATTCTATGCGACGCTGAGGTCGGGCTCATTATTTTCTCCAGCACTGGCAAGCTCTATGAATATGCAAGCACTAGGTTAGATACCATCACTTCCCCCTCTCTCCCTCTCTCTCTCTCGCTCTAATCTTGGTCACTAAGAGAGTCTTAATTTTGTTATACACACTTTCTTTTCTTATTTTGGCCCTCATATCTTTGTTTTCTTAGCTTTTCTTTGGCTGCCTTTCTTTTCCCCTAGTACAGTTCAGCTGATGAATCGGTGTTAGTAGTTGGACTTTTCAGATCAATTATCGGCAGCGTAATTGCATTGTGCAAACTCAGTTGATTTTGCGTTTCCTGCTTTCACCTGCATATGCCTGATGACATTCATTCTATTTTTGCAGTTTTACATCTTCCCGTCTATTGTTGTATTGCTTCTTTGCTCGAGAAATTTTAGAAGGGCTTGGCTGGCAAACATGTTGCCAATGATCATTGCCTGCTTTCATGTATATCTATTAATTTCATCTATTTTTTACGAGAAGAAAAATGAATGGATCTTTTCGGTGCAATTGGCATAAAAAGACTGTCTTCCTTCGGTATCCCTTCAAAAGACATGTCATTCATTGCTAATACCAAAGTAATCTGTCGCTTTGCTTTGCATGATTTGCCTTAGATTGCATCAGTCGTGTTTATGGTGAGCGGTTTTAGTAAGGAAAAGTTCTCTTTTATTATCCCCACCCACGATGAATCCCTTAGTTCACTATTTGTTTTAGTGCACTACGGAGTTAAAAGGAGAGCATGATGTTTTTTTTTTTTTTTGATAACCCAGGGAACCCCCGCACGGCCGACAGCCGGGAGGTAAACCCTGGGGGCAACACGTGCTAGCCACCACACACGTGCCACCGGTTAAGTCACCCTGCGGCGCCCGGGATTCGAACACTCAACCTTTTGCGAGAGGAAGAGTGCCCGCGCCAGCAGCGCCACCCAGGAGAGCATGATGTTTTGATCTCTCTTCTTGGAATAAATATACAAAGATTAATTTTGACTATGGGTTCACTTCTTGATCGGCTTCCTTACTTTGATTATGAATGATTGCCTGCCTTCAACTGAATCAACGATAGAGATTTGGTCCAGGAGCATATATTAATGGTTCCAACACAGCAATATATCACATTACCAAGGAGAAAAAAATCATATTAATCATATTATTGTTCTTCCTATGGTGTGTTTTCGAACTATCTCGGATCTTTACTTATACATCTAATAGAGAATGAAACTTTCAAGCGTAACTTTTATTCACAATTCCTGTTACCATCATAAATTTTTGTTACTTGCAAGATAGTATACTAAGGCCGTTAAATTTTTTTCTATTTGATGTCAATTGTTTTCCTTTCAGAAATGATCACCATATATGTTCTTATTATTATCATATACTTTAACTTGTTTTCTAAGGGTGTACTTTACACACTTTGTTAGTGAGAGCCTTCTCTAATTCTAGATTATATGTTGAAATATTTTTTGGATGTTGACATGTAATCAACAGCACTAAATCATCATCAGCTTTAGATTTATCTATAATGTTTAAGAGGCAGAGGTACTTAGAATTTAAGGTACGCTTCAAAGATGACTATATATTGAAACATGAAACATAAATGATTCCATATTGCCAAGAAATGACAAAAATTATAACAAGCTGCAACCAATTGCTATTTCTTAGAACAAAATTGATAGAAGCAATAATTATCTATCATACACATGGAAACATAACCTTGACAAAAGGAAAAAAATGTTCGAATCCCAAAGATATGATAGATAGAAGCAATAGTTGCCCATCTTGCATATTAAAGCACAACCTTGATATCTTCTTACTGCTGCTAGGTAATCAAGTCACTTTTGGAAGTCAAAACTTCGGTCGTACATGATCACAGTAGTTTATATGTACAGTACAGCATATACATCTCTCTTCTCAAAAACCCTTTGATGACATCTATGGTGACACATTTGCTCAATCCATATCTATGTAGAACTGTTGACAAATCCTTATGTTGATCCTCTAAGCTTCTCGAAAATATCCTATTCCTTCTCATCATATTGATCCTTCTCCATAGAAAGCTAAATTCATTCATGCTTCTTGCTTGAACATATATGCTCAATGAATGCTTAATGTCTTGACTTCATTTTGTGGCATGATGATTCAATCTCCTTATAGGTAACAAAATTCTTAACATCCCCTATAACATTTTCAAAGGAAAATTTCACAATTAGTTATAAACTTACTGTACGGAAACCAATCAAGTCCTAAACCCTTTAATTGAACCAATATGGTGCTAAACCTTTGACAGAAAATGCAATCAAGTCTTCTCAGCCAAGTTTCACTTGATTGATCTAATTGTGGCATGCCGGGAGAAAAGTGTCAAAAAAGTCCTAAACTTTTTGCATTTGTGCCCATTTAGTCGTAAACCTTTTTTAAGTATCAATTCAGTCCTAAGCCTTTTGCATTGGTGTCAATTCAATCCTAAAACCTCTTTTTTTGTGCTAATTCAGTCCTAAATCTTTTGCATTGATTCCAATTCAGCCTAAACCTTTTGAATTGTTGCAAATTCAGTTCCAAACCTTTTTTTTCTTGTGTCAATTCAGTCTTAAATCTTTTGCATTGATGTCAATTCAATCCTAAATCTTTTGCATTGGTGCCAATTCAGTCCTTTCAGCTAATAGCTATTCACATGTCGAAGGACTCAATTGGCACAAATGCAAAATGTTTAGAACTGAATTGTCATTAATGCAAAATGTTTAGGACTGAATTGATACCAAAAAAAGATTTAGGACTAAATTGGCATCGATGCAAAAGGTTTAAGACTTTTTTGACACTTTTCCCAGCATTCTGGTCATAGCTATCTGTCCTAAATGTAGCCGCGTTGGCATGACGTGCTCTGCTTTTGAACAAAACGACGCCATTTTTGCTTAGATAAATGGCGTCATTTCTTGGTCTTATATAATAGCCCGAAATCAGCCTCCAAATCGCCAAATCAATCTCTCATGCTCGAACCTAATTCCCTCGAGAAACCCCAATTCCAGTCTTGCCCTCAACTTGAATGATAGAGCCCGCAGAAACGCTTTGCCCAAGGCATCTAGTTCCCCATTAGCATCTTGAGTTACCACTGCAATACCCACCAAAACAATTTGGCCAGAAGAACCATAGCAAGTGGTTGCATTAACATTTAGTTTAATGGTTCCTTCAGTCGGAGGGCTCCAAGAAACGATGCAGTTTATCTAAGCAAAAATGGCGTCTTTTCATTGAAAATCAGTTTGTGTCAGGTTCATGTTAGGCCATTGCTATTACATATCGGATGGTTGGCAATGACTGGACTATTAGGTCAGATAAATCTATCAAGATTTAGCCTAGAGGACTTGATTGTATTGTCACTCAAATGCTTAAATAAGCATCGATTGGTTTTCGTTCAATAGATCTAGGGGCTGATTGTGCAATTTTTCTCATCTTCTCCGCTCTCTTGATCTTATTCATAAACTTTTCAACGGGAATATCCCTATCTCTTATAAATTCCAAAACCTTTTGCTCTTCTGTTGACATAGAGTCATAAAATTGACTGCTTTTCTATTCATTTTTTTAATAGCCTCAATAACTGTCTTTCTGCTATTTCATTGATCCACTCGTATAAAGTTTTCTTAATTTTCAAGGTTTTATCCAAATGACTTCAGGAAGAAGATAGGCCCGTTGTTTTGAAATCCCAAGAACTTCCGCTCTTCTCTCGACATATGCTCATGTCTGACTGCTTCTCCATTTTCATGTCTTACAGCCTCGATGAATTTCTTCATGCTAAACCATTAATAAAAGATGTAACTTCTACTATCTTTAGTATTGTTCAACCCTCCCTCAGATGCATAACTTTCATTAAATACATTATGATGGAATAAGTTCTAGCATCAAGCATCCGACGTGGTGGTACTGCCCTACTGGTATTGGAGAGGGGTGTATGGGCGTGTAGGACTATCACATTGACCTAGTTTTTTGTTCTCTTTTGAATAGTACAAGGATAAATGAATTCATATTGAACTAGTTTTATTCTTTTTGAATGGATGGAAGTGAAATAACTAGTTTAACTTCGGATTTTTAACATCACTTACTGACTATAGGAATCAGTAGAAATATCTTAAGATTTCGCATTGAAGTTTTATGGAGGAAATTGCCTAACCAATTCTAAGCCTATTATATGAATGTCATTTCAGTCCTAAATTCTCTTGCCAATTTAGTCCTTAACTTTTGCGCGAAATTCCAATGTAGTACCGGAATGACTATATTGGAATTTTGCGCAAATGTTTATGACTAAATTGGAAAAATGGAAAGTTAGGACTTGATTGATATTTGTAAAATAATTAATGACTAATTGGACAATTTCATCAAGTTGTAAGAACACAGAACACTATACCACCAACTTGTGTCATTGCCTTTATGTCGGTTCTTCATGTCATTTCATTTAATTAAAAAAAATATTAATGTGATGATAATTTTTTAAAACATTAATAATGGGTCAAAACATGCAAAAGTGTGCTGGTTCCAAGGTAAGTCGCGTTCGGTTGCATCATATTTCAGCTCTACAAATTTGTGTCTTATCAAGTGATGTTGTCCACTCATTGTAAGATATTGAACCCTAGAACTACTCATGATTTTGTGAGAAGGATGACAGATCCATGTGAGGAACATATACCTTGCACGTCTTAATAACCTCATACTAGTCTGCATAATACAGCATAAGTATTTGATTCCTAACTGGAATAGAATGGTTAATAAATCTGGAAAAAGCATGCAAACTCGATAACCTCGTGTTATGACTAAGTCTTGCTTTATCATGCTTTGTACGCAAGGTCTTCTCTTGAGAGATTGTCAGATATAGTAAGTTTCATATGCATCATAGCTCTGATAATGAGTTCAATGACAGACTCCAACTAAGTCCCTCCTTAGTGGTTCTTTGGAGCATTTTGTTTGCTGCTTTTAAAAAAGCTGAAGTAGCGCCATGACGAAGGGTTTGATGAACTTAAACTAAAAAAAAGCATGCGGAAGATGAAATAGTTGTAGGGTTGATCTTGAAGTGCTCATGGATATTTTTTTACAACTTAGTTGTTCCATTAGGACGTTCCTCTTTCATTATTTTTCATTACGTTCCTCGACTGTGGTCTGTGATTTTTGAAAAATCACAGATCTTTTTTTATTGTTTCAATCGGTAATTCCTAACGCTATACTGAGTTAATGTGATGATGCATATTAAGATCGGATCATTAAATAAACGGGTCATATTCACATTCATCGTTCATGGAGATCCAGTTTACTTTGCGTTAGGCAAGGGGTTGCCCATGGGTGTTGCTATGGAACACTATGTGTCAGTGTGTCATCCTTACAGACCAAGTGCAGCAAAAATTCTTGCGTTTTAATGTGCTTGGTAAAGTTCAACATAATTCGTGCAGAAGCTGCCGTTGCAGCTGATCTTTTATAGCCGAGCATGCAGCTAGTGTAGTGCTTTAATATGCCTCTTTTAAGCAAGAGGCTGAGAAGCCATTCACTTGCTTGATCGACCTTAGACATAACATTGAGCTGTTAGATGGAGATTTAGTGGCCAAATATTAGTTTAGGAAATTACTCCATAACAGAAACCAACCGATCAATTAATAGTAAACAAGTTCACAATATAAGGTTTATTGCATAAATGGGATGCCATGACTCGAGTGACCGACATATTTCCATTCTGCTAGCCCGGCTAAACCGAGTTAATCCGTAATTAGTAATTGTTGTCACATGTCAAGCCAATTTTTTTTTAATGAATTGAATATGACATCAAAAGTTTGACCATGTTGGTTCTTCATTAGGACACTTAGGCAGTCGAAAATGTTCTGCGGCATGATCCAATGTTTTCTTTGACATTGCATTCAGCTGTCAAACTCTCCCATGAACCTAGCCAAAGCAAAAGGTAAAGCTGCAGAAGATATCATTGCTAATAACTGTGGACAAAAACATAGATTAAGTAGATGAACAGATGAGAAATATGGATTTTGACAAGAAAGCAGGAATTCCAATAAATGACCAAATCTTGGCAGAAGCTTTTGGTAGGCCACATAACATTCCAGAATACTTCAGCTCTGTAATGTTGCATTCTTATGGTTTGCATGTAGCCGTAGCAATAATATAACAACGCATCATAATTTTCAGCGAGTAGTATGTTACTTTACTGTTTTTTGGTTCTTGACAGTGTGACTTCTGTAGTTGAACGTTACAAAAAGCTAAAAGAGGAACAATATCAACTTCTCAATCCAGCTACAGAAGTCAAGGTAACACTCGAGTTATTCTTGTTAGCTTTCTTGTATCAGAAGAGATATTTCTCCATTTAGCTAATACGTCTTGATCTTCTAGGAACTCATCTAGCAACCCATTATCACGTCCCATTCATGTGTTGCCTTTTCCTATATGAGTTACTCTACATCATTTGTGCTAGTTACATTCAAAGTCATCTGACCTCAATGCATTAGTAAGGGTTCTTCGATTTAAGTGTTCTATTCATACGACAGATGGATTTTTACATGATTAAGTCTAGATGCTCCTGTGATCATTTGTATCACACTAAGAAGAATGATTTCCTGTTTATTTTCACTAGTTCTGGCAACTGGAGGTAGCACGCCTGAAGCAACAACTGCAGCATTTGCAAGAATGTCACAGGTATAACATCCCATATGCCTGAGGAAAACTTTTGAAGTGGCACGTCTCTTATGCCTAAGAAAACAGAATTAAGAGCAGCGACAAAAGTGTTTCATCTAGTGGTCTTGCTAGAATAACAGGAGGCTGGCATAGACTTATGTGACCAATGTTTGACTGTGCTAAGAAGAATGGACGCAGGTTGACGTGAAATGAAAGAGTGCAAACTATAGATGGATAATGCCCCGTTCCTGAGAATTCATCTCTTACTGAAATGAGGATATGAAAAAAAATAAGTTGTCACTTGCACCAATTTCTTTTTTTTTTTGGTCGAAAACTTGCACCAATATCACAAGATGCAAAATGTGCACTGAGATATAACAGATTGCCAAGTAGATGATGCCCGACTTAGGATTTCAAAGACAAGACTTACGGTAATTATTGGATAAGTTCAAGGGTACTTCAATCGATCCGAGTCTGAAAATGCATCAAACCAAAAGTCAACAATGTGGACTTCTTTTCTTCATTCCACATATGCAGGCAATTCATGGGACAAGAACTATCTGGTCTCAGTGTGAAAGAACTACAGAATTTGGAAAACAAATTGGAAATGAGCTTGAAGGGTATTCGTGCAAAAAAGGTGTGACCAATTTCCTTTTTGTGCATCCCTGCTCAACCCCTTATTGGCTCCAAGTCCATTGAATTCTGCACCACATGCATACATACTTACATAGCTGTATTGTTTCCCCATGCAGGATCAAATTCTGATCGAAGAAATAAAAGAACTTAACAGACAGGTTTTTACAGAAGTTTGAAATCTCCTACCCAAAAACTCTTTTCCACCAATTTCACATCAACTAGCAATAATTCAATTTATTTCAGGGAGCTCTCGTGCATCAGGAAAATAGAGAGCTGCATATGAAGTTGGATCTCACTGGCCACAAAAACACAGAACTACAATACAAGGTACTAATTAGAGAGCAAAGAACTTTTCCATCTTATAAAATAATTCCATGCAGGGAAATTCTAACATATACACTACAACAATCTTATCCATAAAAAGAAGAAAAATCTAATGAACGCCTAATTTCATCCATAACCCTATGTGACTTACAGCCAAAGAAAACCTATGGGAGTCACAACCAACTTAGCCACATCAAGCCATCTGTCTGCATATCTCGATCTCTGAGTTGTGCTGCAGTATCAGTCAGTGTAAAATAAGTTGGACTATGCATTATTTAAACTATATTTTGGCTAAATAAAAATGATGCTTTGGTGTCAGGTTTACAGGACAAGTGATGTGACTCAAGGAAACAGTTGCCACAAATCATACAATACATGTGATGTGTATGGCTCACATTCACCCATAAATCTCCAGTTAAGCCAACCAAGGCCTGAATATAGTGAAAAACCAGAAAAAGTGACAAAATTGGGGTAACCTAGAATTCCAAAACCGCAGCTTTAATCTTCATAGCCATAGCATTCCGTAAAAAGGATCCTTACTATTTCCTTTTGAAATCAGATTGCAACTACAATAGCAGCACTTTGTGGCTAAGGGTGCTAGAGAGACATTCATCACCATCAGTTAGCAAAGCAGAAACTACAGTCAAGCTTCCATGAGTGAGATATAGTATTTGACTTTGAAAGATATCAGTGGATGTACCTTGAGGCATGGTGTAATTCTATGATGTCCCTTTATTTCTGATTGCTCTGAATAGAAATCAGCGCTATGTATGATTATATTTGCAAAATAAAGGCAGCAACTTTTTCATTGAATTTCCTACTTATTTCAAGCTTGTTGGGATCTATAAATGGATGTTTCTGGTAGATTATTCTGCTGTTCTACCTATTTTTTTTATACATTTGAATACAGAGGAACAAACTGATTTATGAGAAATGACGCAGAGCCTTGGCACAAACGATAAAGTTGTCACCATGTAACCTGGAGGTCATGGGTTCGAGTCACAGAAACAGCCTCTTGCAAAAATTGCAAGGTAAGGCTATGTACGTTAGACCCAAAGTGGTCTGACCATTCCCCAGACACCATGCATAGTGGGAGCTTCACCGATGTGCTGCCCTTTTTAAATAAGGAGAAGAAACTTCCTCTGTAACCAAAGAAGGTGCATACATTCGCATGGAGTTAGTGGTTCACTAATTGGGACAAAGCAAGTAAAACAAGCCAATAAAAGGAAACTGCAGTGAAAATCAATTATAAATTTATGAGATCTTTTCAGTGAAGAAATGTAAACCACCGTGCCACAATAAATTGCAAATCAATATACAGTTGGAAAACCCTATTAAAGCTGCTATAGGAAACAACGGTAAAAAAATTACAAGTGCATAAAGAGTTCAACTATTTGTAAAGCATCACTAAATTATGTACCTTGTCTCCAGGAACAAACAGCAGACTCCATGTGAGGGTGCATAAGGCATCTATCAGCACATCATCAGACAATTCGAGAATAATAATTGTAAGAAACAAGCTTATCTACGAAAGGCAAATATAGAGGATTTAAAGCACAATTTTATAAGTCATTGCTCATGTTGATGCATCCCCCAATCCAGAACTAAGAATGAGGAGATACATAAGTGCTCAGCACTGAAAAAAATGGTCCAAAAATGGAATTGGCCTAAAGTTTCAGGTTATGGCGGACCAGAGATTTTACCCACCCAATTGTGAAATCCTGCAAATAAAGAAAAACGGCTCACATGGAAATTACATAATGGCAATGTGCAACCGCATAATAAGTATCATGTAGAGCAATGTCTAGCCTGGAATTTGCTGGAACTATTCGAGCTAGTCTTCCTACGGTGCACAAAAAGATGGACCCTCCAGCAAACAGAAAAACACATCCAGTGGTCTTAGATATGATCATACCTGGCAAAGAGACAAAATATAGGGTCAGGAAGGGAGCCAAGAATGAAATTCATGTTGAAGAGATGAAAGTCCCTAGGGCATGCTTCTGATCGGCACTATTAAGAATTTGAATATTTCAGCCAAGAATGGAAGAGGACAGTAATCTTTTCATCCATTGCTAAATTTCAAGGATGAACTGGTCTCATTCTTACTTTCGCCTAGTATTGTAACTATTGTCGAATGAATGTAAACAGCTTGGAGTGATTTTATCAATAAGTCCAACAAGAACTGACATATCTACATACTTACATTTCAATAGAGCAGGCAAAAAGGCTCTGCTCTATCACGCATGCATCAGTTTTGCCCGGTATCCACCAAGACAGCCTCCCAGCAGTTCAACCTGACTGTAACAACATTAATGACCAAGCCTTTTCCCACTGAATGAGGTTGGGATTTTGATCTAATTGCGGTGGCCGAAACACCATGTTAGCTCCTCCATAACATGGGAAAAAACATCAGAGGACGCAAATGCAGAGCAAACTTGGAGTAACAGCTAAAAAGAAGAATTGTTATTCATTATCTAGATCAAAGTGACCCCAGAAAGAACAGGATCAAATTACCGAAACAAGCAGACATTATTATTCCTGGATAAAAAAAGATGAGTTCAGCTACAAACAAGACGTAAGAAACTGGAGCTCAATTTATCGACTCATCTGGCGCCTCAAACCTATCTTTAACCAGATGGACGCGCCCGATTTAGCACGGGCGTTGCCGAATCAAACGACAGACCGAAGGAAATCACGAACAAGAGATGAGAATCAATCCTCCGTTTCGATTGCTCCGTAACTGCGAATAGCACACTCGTCCGACGCTAGAATCACCAGCAAAAGTCGCCACGACATTGACCTCGATCCGATGGCGGAGCCAAAAAAACCGAGATATAGTGACGGGCATGGCGAAGCTACGTCAGTGCCCACAGGACGGAAAGTCCAGAGCTTCTCTGTCCATTCGATAGAATTTTCAGGAATTCTTAATTTGGCAAGTGGCTAATGGAACATGGAGGGATAACCCATTTGCCACAGTAGACGCGAGCACTGAACATTTTGATATAATCTAAGAACTGAATTAAATATGTACAAAAAAATTCAAGAATGATATTAAATAAATTAAAAATTCATGAACTAAATTGCACGTTACATCAAAATTCAAAAATTATTTATGTCATTTTTCCTAATAAGATCTTTTCATACGAGGGCTTCGATTGCCTGTCTAGGGATCACGTGAATTTCAGTGCGACCGCTAATCAGATCAATCAATTAATGGGCTTGCGCACTCTGGGCTGGGCCATTACATCGCAGCCCAATTTCTATCATCGATGTGGCCCTAAAGTCCACAAAAGTTAAGTCAATTATGTCTCTATTTGAGACTCTAATTAATTTGAATGAACGAAAAGGACACGGGGGTTAGCCTCCTATTAGAGAATTCGCATTCACATTGGTACAACAGTGCGATTGGAATTCTGCCGTCGCTGACCCACACTATTTTCATTGATTAATGCATGATCGACAAAATATTCTACTATGATGCATTCACATTCGATTCCCTATTTTACAAGAGGCTTGTATTGTCGCGACTTGGATTTCGTCAAGAATGGTAGCAATCGTGTTGTCCTCCTTGAATGATTGCTGGAGGTTCCACAGGTATGCGGATTGGAAAGACATTGATGGCGGACGAGTGGGTCACGACATCTATATGAACAAGCAGAACTTTAACGATGTTATCGGTTACGTCGTGTAAGCTTTAATTTGATGTTCACAAGCAAGTGGTGATACATCATTCATGCACATTTTTCTATTAGAAGTCTCTTTCCTAGACTATAGTTTTATAAGGCCGCCTTGGTAAGTCGCTATTAATTTGATTTTAGATGCCGAATTACATATATGCAAAATGGTTTGCTATGTTTAGGTTGTTGAAGCTAACAAGAAGGGCTCCAGTGGATCAATCTTTTTCATGGAAAGTGTGCGCTAATCTTTGTTATGTCTCCCTTTTCTCTTTTTTCTTTCCGCTTGGGCCGTCCCACCACTCTTGTCCCTGGCCTGGCCCTTCCTTTCTTCCTCCTCATCTCCTTCTTCACACCATGGACAAGCGGAGACACGAAGGGACGTGAAGGCAGAGCGACGTGCCGGGGAGCGGGTCCGGACGCGATGGAAGCAGGGTGCAGCCGACGTGAGGTGATTGGACGGATGGGCTAAAAGGCAACGAGTAGAGAGAGAAAAAAAGGGAAAAAGGGGTTGGACAGCTTGGTTTTGGAAAGGAAAAACAGAGGAGAGAGTGAGGCCATGAGAGCGAGATCTAACGAGACAGAAAGTGAGGGAGCTCCTTCGGCAACCGCTGCATCCACTCTGTGGCCGTCAAACCCCGGACGTCGCCCTTTTTCTCGCACCAAGCCTCGGTACGTTTGGGTTCGCCTGTGTTTTGTCCTTGTTTGATTTTCGGGTCGTTTACCCGAGGATCTCGGCTTGGCGGCACTAAGACGATCGGCTATTGCTCAATTCTTCGAGATCGTCTTCCTGCCGTTGTCGCCAAGCCAGGTAGGGACCACGGTCGAGTCTCGCCCGAGCTCCGGCCAGCACCCCTGTTTTAGGCCCTTGTTTTTGCCCTGTTTTGGGCGTCTCAGGCCGGAGCTCAAAGCCGTCCGACTTGCGTGAGCTCCGGCCCATGTCGCCCTTACGTTCTGTTTTGGCATCTGGGTACGTCGCGTGTCGAGAGTCTTGGCTCGGATTTGAATCTCCGTTGAGCTGAGGATCGATCGTTTTTTATGCGCCCGTTCTTATTTGTTGAAATGCCGAAACCATATCCAGTTTTATCCTTTTCGTTTTGGCCGGCACTGTCGGGGTCGGCGGAGGAACGACGGCCTAGGTGGCGGTGTCGTTGTCGGAGTGGCCGTGTTAAGGCTAGGCATGGAGTTTGAAGTGGCCAGGTTTGGCAGAGTCGAGCCTCGGCCAAGCTTTGGGCCTTAGGTGGCCAAGCCGAGATAATAGAATTGGGTCTTGGGCTAGGCCTGTCGTTTTTTTTTTTTTTAAATTTTGGCCGGTGAGCCCAGTCCAGCGATAGACCTGAGTTGGCGTGCCCGGGTTGGTCCTGATCCTGGTCCGTTTATATTATTATTTTAATATTAAAAAATAATGGAAAAATAGTAATCGGCTAAGGAAATTGCCTTTTCTTGCCCTTTTTGTGTGTTTAATGCCATGCTTAATTGCACGTTATTTGGTTCACATATTTGAATTGCGTGTTTAATTTAGTCTTACAGGTGGATGTTTGGAGGCATGTTAGGCCGTTGTTTGCGCACTTCTGATACATTCATTGTTGTTTCCTTAGATTGATTAGGACTAGAACCCTAGGATTCACAATTGATAGGAAGACTGTACGAACACTTTAGGTAGTGTTTAAGCGAGGTTAGGTACCGAAAGAACACTAGTTATGTAACTAGTGTAATTAAATCCTGGAACTTTTAGAATCTCTAGTTTGTAGGAGTAAGACGATTCTCTCTTGTTGCCTCACTTGGGTTTCTGATCGACTCACCCTAAACTGATTAGTAGCGATTCCTAGATAAAAATAATTTACATGTTAATAACTTGAATCTTAAGTCACGAGTTGATATGAGCTTGGAAGAGCTCAAGTTAAGTTTTAATATAGACTTAATAACCCATTAGCCTAAAACCTTTGGGGACCCTAGCCATCGCGGGGAGGTCACAACACTCGTGTATACCATTCTCTTCTTTCAATGCCTCCCTACTCCTTGATTCACAGGGCATCGAGAAGTCGGAAATCTATGATGCCAACCTCGTCGTCCTCCACACTTCCGCTGACACCAGCATTGGGCTTAATATTGACCTCCCCAATGAGCCCCTTTTCTTGAACTCTGAAAGCTAAGAACACCTTATGGAACCTCGAACTTCCAAGTGAGGCTTCCAAGGTTTTCCTATGAAATCCTCCATGTTCATTCCACCATTATTAGCATCCTCCTGGTCTCTCCTGGTCTTTTTGCCAATATGTATTCCTATTTCCATACTTCCTTTGCTTTTGAATTGCCACCGCGTGGGGTTGAAATCCCCAGTTTGGCTCCTAAAGAGCCTCATCAGGGACAAGCCGTGGTTCATCTTTGCCCCACCATTCCCACAGCCACCCTTGTCACCTAGCCGTTGCACTTCGGAGCTGAACCGGGTCGATTTGTACCCCTTTGAAGAGTCCTGTTTGGAGTTTGAGGATGTGCTTGTCACCATCGACTTTACCATCGGCTGGTTGTCTAGTGTGGCAGGGCATGAGGACCATGTAGATGATGTAATCGTTTTGGCTTGAGAACTCGCTAAGCATGTCCAGCTTGTCGTCTTGGGACAAGATGATGCGACGATTGAACATCCATATCGAGAACTTGATAGCCCATGGCGGTTGGTCTGTGGCAGGCGACGATATGGAGGACGATCTTTTTGTGGGGCTTGTTGGGGTTGCCAGTGGATGTTTACCCTGTCTTTGTGAATTTGATCTTTATTAGAGTGAACGCAAGGCAACCTTTTCTCAATGCCTTGTGACTTGAGGAGTAGGGAGGTGTATAAAGAAGAGAATGACCTGCAAGAAAGAAAACAAAGAAGATTTGCAAGAGCTAAGAACCGACACAAGCGTCGAAAGAAAGAAAAAGAAGGAAAGCAGGACCCGTAAGAGAAAAGAGAAACAAAATAAAAAGAGTTGAACAAATAAAAAAAAAGATATCATTTTTGTAGAGTTGTAACATAAGTGTTGAGCCCCACATGGGATAGTATGGTCAAAATATAAAAATTACGGAGCTAAGCAATAGGAGGATTGGAAAAAAATGCGGCCCTTTTCCCAAATCTAACAAGTGGGATCCATCTACTGGAGCAGATCTTGGCTGAAGGTCCCAGGACTACAAAATATTTTATAAAAGGGGAGTCAGAGCATAATTTTGAAATTAAAATAATTCTCTCTTTGCCGGAAAGAATGAAATAACTGGAAAAATGATTTCATTACATCTATACCTACATACATTAATGTAAACTAATGATATTGCATCAATTGATGAGCGAAATCTCTTAGTAACAAAAATAAAACACGAAGTCATTATTTTTAGAAGATAAGTTAAACTTAAAGGACCTGATTCTTTGGACTTATGGAAAAGCAAAAAGGTTGTTTGCCTTCAAGATTTAAAACCTTATTAAAGTATTTTGAAGAATATGACACAATTATATGTGAATATTTGTGTCGACAGCTACGTCTTGTGAAAGTTTCAGTAGTTTCAAATGAAAGCAAAGTCAAAATACATGAACCTCGAGATTTAAATATAGAAAAAAATAAAAAGATGAAAGTCAATTCAGACGGTTCTTAGATTAAAACATAATTTTATGAAAATCAAGTCAAATAGTATAAACAAAGGATACGTGAAAAGTGTATGGAGTTACTATTTTGACTCTCGCTCGTGACCATGCAAAATCAATTATAAGAAATCTGTATCGTATATTGCAAGCCCATGTAACTATGTTCGGGTCAGTTTTGATTCATGAAAAGAAGAAAGAAATCAGGACAGTTTTGGTACATGAAAAATTTCTAAATTCCTTCATTCTTAGCCATAAAATAGGACAAGAGGAAGCCATCAGCGATAAGAACTTTAAATATGTTATGGTCGATGGTGATGAACGCCTTGAAAGTTGAATTATCGAATGTGAGTTGGTATGTGATTGATCCATCTTTAAATACGTAATTATCACTTTCTACTCATTCCATCATTTAATATTTTATCTTTTGTCAGGTGGAATATCCATTGCTACGTTTATCTTCATTTTTCAATAAAGAAGGAGTGGGAAGAAGGTACGAATTCTCTACTGTGTAGTTCACCAGCAACCATTTCTAGGGTTTGTAATGAACTTGGATGATTTCCCGAATACATATGAAGTGTCATAACCTATTTTCTTGAATAATTTTTACAAGATAAATCCGTTAGCAGTTGGCAAATATTGTTTACACAAATGTTGCCATGTCATATTTACACTACACTAGCTCATTTAGTGGGCGACACTTGTCGCTCTTAGGCCCACCTGTCATGAATTGGCAAAGACTCTTCCCTCTCTCTTCATGGTCTCTCTGTCCCACCTGACTCACACTCTCTATCGTCTCTCCCTCTCGACTTACAACGAAAACTTAATAAGAGAGATAAGCGGCGATTTGAAAATATGAAACAGAGGCGGCGGCGGAGACAGCGGACAAGGCGGGGGTGGCAGTGTGGTTTGCCGGCGAGGGTTGCCGGAGTTCGCCGGACATTAGGCATGGCCAAACCTTCTTCAGATGTCTTGACCGAGCCAAGTCCAAGCAACTCGTCCTCCATATCTCGGCCAAGCCACGGCCAAGCCTTCTTTAGATCTCGGCTAAGCCATGGCGGAGTAACTCCTTCTCTAGATCTCGATTGAGCTATGGCCGAGCCTTTAGAAAAAGACGCCACCAGGGTCGCGAAGCTCTTGTTCGGCCTCGCTCAGATGCGGGCAAGGCACTAGCAGTCATGGTCGAGCCCGCCTTACCCAGATTTGGGTGAAGCGAGCCTCACGATGGCTTGGCAAGCCGTGAGTGAAGGCGGCCTTGCCAGTTGCTGGTGAGGCCATTGCCGCCGGTGAGGCCATGGCCGCCTTCGCCGCGGCCTCACTTGAGAGAGAGATTGTGAAGAAAGAGGGGAGAGACTATGCCAATTTTTGACAGTTGGACCCAAAAGCGACATGTGTCGCTCATTGAATGAGCTAGTGTAACCATGACGTGGCATTACTTGTGTACACAATGTTTTCTCACAATTAGAGACCCCGATTGTCTTTTCCTCGCTTCATTCGACTTCTTCTCGTGTTATTTCTGGTCTCATTTCGCACATTCTGCACTTTTGGCAATCCTGGTCAAAGACTTGAATGTTGATGATAATCATCTTAGGAGTTAATGTCCTTTTTGAGCTATTTGCAACAATGAACGTGCGGGAGGACGAAAAGAAGATGGACAAAATTAGCCGAGTATGAATTTTTAGTAGAGGAAACACAAGAAGCATCCTTTTTTTTTTCTTTTGTCAATACTAGCAAAGGAGAATACCACATAATTAGGCCGGGTAAACTAACTGCACAAATGATGTGTAACTGCACTGTTTGTTACGAGCGAATGCTCTAGCTTATAGTTTATGAAGGAGACGAGAGGAAATGGTGTTTAGGGGGGAGATAGTCATGTATGGAATGCTTCAGCTCTCATTATTGCTTGAACCATTGGAATCAATGGCGGTGTAAGGCAACACAGACGTTAAGGCGGTAATATCTAGCCACGGAGCGACGTACCTAAGAATACTTTATTCAAATATGTGGAATACTATTGTTAACGATTGATTTGGAGTAAATCAAGAGAGCGAAAACGTACGTACAAAACAACACTGACTAATAGTAGTCAATGGGGCATGCGATGGTGAAGATGCTCCAAAGGAAGCGTTATCCTTTGAGGAGATAATCGTAAATGGAATGCTTGAGCTCTGATTTTTGCTTGAACCATTGCAATCCGTGGCGGTGTAAGGCGACACAAGCATCAAGGTAGTGATATTTGGCGACACAAGCATCAAGGCAATGATATCTAGCACCGGAGCAATGCACCTCAAAACATCTTGGGTGGGAGAATCGGCATTGCCGCTTCTAAATTCAACTAGTTGATCACTTGTCTCGTCGATGGACGGAGTGTCGAGTCTGGATGAGCACACCGAAGCCCGACGATAATCAAACACTCCATTTATTGCTTCCCATATTCTCCTGCTAATCTCGGATTGACTGCTTCGTGAATCTTTCCCAATCCGTAGAGATCCTAATCCCACTAACCAATGGCTGGTGGTTCTCTTACACTTGTTGTTCAACCGGCCTTCTTCCGCATGCTATTTCGAGGGCAACCATTCCAAAGCTGTATATGTTTGATTCCTTATTTGCTTTGCGGATTAAGGCATTCGAGGGCCATGTATCCTCTCATCCCTGCTTTAACTGTTGTTTGCGAACCTTTGCTATGGTCCACGAGCCTAGCGAGCTCGAAATCCCCAAGCTTGGCATTGAACTCAGAGTCCAGCACAATGTTGCTCGACTTGATGTCCCGGTGCAGTACGCACTAATTGCCAAACTCATGCAAGTAGAGCATTGCCGAGGCAAGGCCTTGAACGATTCGGTACCTCTTCTCCCACGACAAAGGGCCGCCCCCTTTGAAGAGGTGCCAGTCCAGGCTCCCGTTCGGCATGAACTTGTGGACTAGCAGCAATTCCCCCTTCTCGTGACACCATCCGAGGAGTTGCATCAGATTTCGATGTAACATTTGGCTGATGATCTTCACTCCTAACACGTACTCCTTAACCCCTTGCTCGATCCCTTCGAAAGCCTCTTAACCACTGGGTCATAGTTTGAATCCTTCAATTGACCTTTATAAACACCCCCAAATTCTCCCGTTCCTAGCTTCCCTTTTCAATCAAAATTGCTTGTTGCAATAGCCAATCCATCATAAGAGAATTTCCTAGGTCTCGTTCTCTTTCCAATGTCACGATCAATAGAGATCTCTACCTCAACAACATCATCATCACTTTCTTCTCTTACTCTTTTTCTCCAACTTCGGACAAGCCAACCAATGAGTAGATTAGCAACCAAAGCACTTGCACCAATACACAACCAAAATATTAAAGCATTGTTCCTCCTTTCCTTATTTGAACCATGAGCGTTTAGTTTATTGAAGGGGACTTCTAGGCTTGTGTTACGGCCTAACAGTTTCTTGGTCGCTGAATAGCCCTTTGCGGTGCTTGGTGGGTCGTTCACACCAGGCTGGCCCTTGTTTTATAGTTGTTCCAAAGAATAATACGACGAATAGTTTTCTTGTATCGAATCATACTACGCCTAGCATAGCTCGAGCATTTAGTCCATGGAGCAATACATGTAGAATATTTTAGGCACCACAACTGCTTTCGGCCTGCTATAGCCTCATTAGGAGAGCAGTATTAGCTCTTGAAGGCCAACCCCGTCTTCAGAGCACCTAAGTGTATATTCATTCCATCCTGTAACTCATAGAGCCAACTGTCCTGACACCACTCCCACGACCTAGTTGTATTCATCCATTCTACGTCACTCTCTCTTCATCTGATAACTCCAAGCTCCACTCACAAGAGTACGAGAGTAGAGAGAATCACAATCCATAACATTTTCCCCCACTCAATTCCGCAATGCCCTCGTTACAGGCTGTTTTGTCGCTTCCCTGAGTCGCTTCTGCCCATTAATGGCATTTTTTATAGGCTTACATGAGTGATGGATGCTCGCACTACAAAACTTCACTTCACTAGTGGCTTTTCTTGATCAGAGCCGTTCAATACTTTCAGTCAGTTGCGCTTTCCTTGACAAGTGTGGCATTTACTCTCCGCCCTTGAAGGATTGGGTATACCACAAGTTTTATTCAACTTAACTCACCTACTGGAGGGATCTTGCTTTGATATCATCTATCACAGGCGAACAATTCCTTGGTTGTGGAATAGCACTTGTAGCTCTTGGTGGGTCGTTTATACTAAGCCAGCCCTCGTTCTATAGTTGTTCCAAAGAACAGTACGGTGAATAACTTCATCGTATCGGATCGTACAATGCTCGGCATAACTCGGGCATCTAGTCCATCGAACGATACGCACAGAAGACTTTAGGCATACAACTGGTTTCGATCTGCCATGGCCCATTGAAGAGCGGTATCAGCTCCTGATTAATTTACGCATAGGAGGCCAATCCCGCCTTCAGAGCTCCTAAGGATATATTCATTCAGTCCTAGAACTCTTAAGACCAACTATCCTTACACTACTCCCACGACCCAGTTGTTTTAATCCCTTCTACATCACTCCCTCTTCACCTGATAACCCCAAGCTCCACTCACAAGGGTACGAGAAAATTACGGTCCATGACACTTGTATGTGGCAAATATGTGGTGAAATCCCATGAAAGGATTTTATGGAACTCCATGTAGCCTTCGGTGCTAGCTGAGAAGCCAAAAATGACCCACCCACTTAGGATTTGGCTCAAATTCATTGCATAATTAAGGGTACCAATTTCGACCATGCCATTATCTCCAAAATTCGCGAAGTTGACTTCTAAGTTGTTTGCGCTCGAGTCGTACCTAATCCAAGCCTCTGCTTTGTAGCTTTCTAAAATACTACTCTTCCACTTCACATGAGCAACAGATTTGAGAAAGTTGCCATCGATACCCATATGCTCGAATTTTGGATCCCAAACGTTCGTGAAGGTATCGAATTCCACCGCGATGAAAGAACCCACAATTTGGCTTAATTGCTCTTCACTGCTTATCAACCTGAGATTGATGCCCGCGATAAGCCCGGGTAGATGACGATTGGTGACATTGGGCGCTAGGGAAAAGCCATTTAGCAGAAGGAAAAACGTCAGGCCATCGGCATACTTGGTTCGGTTGAGCGAGTCAATGACAAAGGAGAAATGGGTGGTGAAGCTGGTGTGGTTGCCTTGGTTGTCATAGAGTTGGATCAGCTCCACTAACGATGCGCGACCTACACTGTCGTCCTGACTAAATTGGCACAATTTAGGACCAAAAAAAATAGATTGATTCAATTTGCAAAACGTAAAAATTTTTATGACTAAATTAGCATAATTGAAAGGTTTAGGATAAAAAAAAGATTTAAAACTGAATTGATATACGTACAATAAATTTAGGACTTTTTAAATAATGTTTCCGTAAAAACTTCATCGGTCGAATTTAACTAGGAACTCCGGTGCAATTGTACCGAAAGGGAACGAATGGGGCTTATATTCGGCCTTGATCTTAGGTCTCCCAGTCAAATCTTGTTTGGGCAACAAATCATTTTCGTAGGCTTATGCTCTGCAGTGAATTATGGGCTGAAGAAGAGATGATCTTACATAGCCCACCTAAAACTGAGAAGGTCTAATCTCTGGACGACGACTCACATGAGCATAGAGATCCTGTTAGAGGAACAAGACAAAAAGGAAAATCAAACTATTACTACATGCTCTCTGTAAAGACATGTGAGAAGATCTGCCTCGAAATAGGAGTGATCCCATAAAATACACAAGCCCAATGGAGAACTGTGCAGGCCGAATATGCCTCGGATTGGAAAGATGGAGATACGATAAAATATCATTAAACCAAACCGCTTTCCTCTTCTTGAACGACTCACAAAGCACGCTGCTCATGTATTGCCATTGACGAGTACAAGTTTCTCAGAGCAGTATGGGGTTATCTGGTGCACGCAGGCCGACACCGGTCTCTTGAACTCTGAACTTTTTTATGGGCTTTCTTTAGGAACAAAGAAAAGATGTTGCAGAGTTCTCTCACAAAAGGATCCCAGAAAGTTGAGCTTCAGGTATTACAACAGCTCATTGGGGGAAAAAAATTACAGAGATGTAACAGTGGAACAACTAACATCTACCTATCCTTAGAGACTAACGAACAAGAGAAGATAAATAACCTAATTCTCAAAGCCCACTTTAGAGCATGAAAGTCACTACAAAGATTTTTTTGGTGCACCACTCCTTCCTAATGACAAATTTTTAATTATTTTATTTAGTTTCTCTCTCGTGTCCGTCAGATCGTGAAATGATGAAGCCCCACTAATGAGTAATTTATTATTTGAAAGGGCCCGAGTATTCGGCAGGTTTGATCTTTATCTGTAAAGTGTGTATTTCACGTTGCCTAAACCCGGGAGAATCGTACGATGTACCCATAAATTTATAATATTGAGACCGATTATAGAGATTTGTCCAGAGGAGAGAGACACGAATGATGAGATTTGAGAGGGGAAGAAAAGGTTCACTTGCAACTATATATTCATGCTTCATTAGGAATTTTCGCAAAAGGTGAAAGAGTTATGAGTGGTCACAAAGTACAAAGTTTCTTACTTAGGAATGAAAAGCATTAGCTTGACTCATGAGAGAGAGAGAGAGAGAGAGAGAGAGAGAGAGAGAGAGAGAGAGAGAGAGAGAGAGAGAGAGAGAGAGAGAGAGAGAGAGAGAGAGAGAGAGAGCCTCAGTTTTAAAAATGCGGAAATGAGTACGGCTCGGCGTGATGAGAGCTGCCGAGATTAACGAGGGGAAAGATTTCTAATGGGAAACATCACTCAGGAAAGACCCTTTACAGCTTGCCAATTGTTCTTCAAAATAAGATTTTCAATCCGTCCTCGTGAATAATCCTCTTACTTACTGACATCGAACCCACTTGCTATTATAACTTATGAAACTTCGAACTCAAGTGATGTAAATTCAGGATGAGAATCTCTGAGTGTGAAAAGCAGACCTATTGATCAATGCCATATACATCTTTTTAGATGTGGGGGTCAAATAGAGAGAGCTGCTTCCATAAGTGGAATACAACACCTTTCAGCTTCTTGTTTAGAAGATCCTTGGTTTTCGAAAATGGAGAAAGCAAAGAGACTTAAAACTAGTGGCGAGTATGCCATCTTTGATGTAGCTTATATTCTGTAGAGTTTATAAGTCTTTATATTGTTTACAAACCGCGTAATCTCTCTACATACTAATCACAAGTGTAACAAAGAACGAGAGGTCTCGAGATAAAGTTTTTTTCTACTGGTTTAGTATCTTTTCCTATGTCAACTTGAGTTTATCAAGTTCATAAGCTCCTTGTATGAAGTAAAAATTAGACCATCCTTGCTGTTAGACTTTGACTTAAAAGGTCATATCTAATTCGGCACTAAAGTTAGTAAAAATGGAAGACATTGTATCTTAGGTCAATCCAACAAGGACGTATTTGCAAGCAAGAAAGTGTGTGAATTGCCTTTTTTCAGATCACTATGAGTCAAACTAGGAATTAATTATCGGCCCTCCTAGACAGCGGGTCATTCTTGCCTAGATCTTGTACGTTGCCAAGGATTGATACATTCAAGGTTGTAAATTTGACCAATCTAGTAAAAGGTCAACAAAGACAAGTCAACAAATTGTATAGAACGTCCATGATGCTTTCTCTGTACCTCAATCAAAGATTCAAACAGAACTTCAAAAAATAGGCACTTTCAGTAAATGCACAACCGATGTAGATGAAAAGAAGTAATTAACCAAAATTAAAAACTGTATTTTATATCTTCCCCATACTTGCCTAATTTTTTTACATCGTCAGTATACCAAATAAAAGTCCAACGAGAATCACATACGCGAGAAGTATTTTTTTCAAGGGTCAGGTGCCGCTGCTTATTGTGGGTCGAAACTGTCAAGGTTTGATATTGATGGCATGACTTGGAAAAGAATTGAATGTATGTGTAGCTATTGTTGGGATAATGATCCTCCAATAAATTATACAATCAAAGCAGGTCGCTTTTGTACGTTTGCTTGGTCCATGAAGTTGCATGATTTCTTTATGATTGACACTTGGCCAGTTAGCACTTGGGTCCAAGGTTCTTGCAAGCTAATAAATATTCACAAATATCAGGAAGGCTCTTTTTTTATGGTCCCAAAGTCCTAGGTTTTGCATATTAAATTGTACAATCTTTTCGTAGAATGAATCTCGTATCTCTCTACTAATCTGCAGAATCTTGTTCACATGGGTTACCACCAATTACAACTTATTTTCGACGACAATTCCCAAATAGAATAAAGATTTGTGGAGTGTGAGAGGTATGATTGTACTAAATAAAGTAGAGTGATGAACATAGTTTAATGCAAGAAAGTTGAGATCACTCACATTGTCCTGGTTTAGTGTCCAAATATTCCCTTATTGTGATAAGCTGTGGGACGAAGTGCGTAAGGCATTACGTAAAAATAGCAAATTTCATGATAACTTTTGCACTTCAGGTGCATCCTACTTTTAGTTTGCTCCGGGTTTCTTAGATGAATTTGCTTTCTAGGTAACCATTGTCAAAGAAATTGCAGAAATTGTACATAAATTATGAAAAAAAAGGTAATTAAGATTATATATATAGCCAAAATCCAACCAAACGTTGAATCAAGTGATTTTTACCGCAGGACCACTTTTATCTAATTGTTTTTCTTTATATTCTTCCTTTCCTTTCAATAGCTAGTTGATTCTGTTTTCACATAGTCAAGATCTTTATTCCTTTGATCCGCATATAAGCGTGGATGGTTAAGTTGGAATCTTGCTTGCAATGTTTCGATCTGGGACTTTCCCTAATTGGCCAAGTAAATCATATGACCCAACATATGGACTTTCCCAGTAGTCCAGGGAATTGATATCGTATCTTTATTCTAGTTTTAGCAAGTGTTGAGGTTCACATTATTAAGTGATAACAAAGATTGATACTTTTTCTTAATTTCACTTTGGCTGGACTTGATGGTTGACAGTTGCAGCCTCCAACCAAACTAACCAGCAATAGGACAGCAACAAGTGGCGGTAAACTAGGGTTTTTTAGTTGCGTTATACTTTCTTCTTTATCCCCCCCTTGTACTCGCAAAAATCCAGGGCATGTAGCTATCTTAACCTATCTTCTTGATTTAGTCAAAACTTTGTAATAGTGAGATAAAGGTCCCTAAGGCAACAGTCAATTTCTATTGTGATCATCATCGACTTTGGTTGGGTTTTATTATTCTTCAATATCAAGAGGGATACCTCTTGGAGTTATTTAATTACCTCTTTGTGGGAAAACTTCACTTGTTAAAGCACGCCCTACTTTCGGGACTTAGTCTTGTTTTTCTTTCTTTTTTTTTTCAGTGAATTTTTTAGCAGTTGCATTAATAATCTAGAAACTCTTCATTTGACTATCGAAGTTGAGGATTAAGTATTTCGTGCATCGAATACATAATTTGTTTTAGTGACATATGAACAAGTCAATGTAGGAGAGGGTTTTAAACGCAAATTCGATTTCGATGCATATTACTTGGGCAATGTTTTTAACTGTGAAATTTTGCGGGATCATTGTTAATTGTTCTAAAAATTTAAGCTATTAAATGAAGGCGTTATTCTAACACTCTCCCTTATGCTTAGTCTGGTTTTTTGCCTAATACTAAGCGTTGACATATTTAATTAGAGAGACAAATATGGCCTGGAAAGATTTAAACTCAGGACCTTCATGATACTGAGCTATACATAAAATACTTTCCAAAGGGTAGACCTTGTGATCAATAACATTGTTGGCCTAATATTTGGGAAAATGGATAACCTTTATTGTTCTTAATAACTACTGGCAAACTATTGCCACTCGTTTTCTTTATCCCTAAATATAAGATTGGCTGTCCGAGCCTGTTGAAGTATTCGCGTTTCCGATTGATTCCTATTTGGTCACGATGGTTTACCTATCACCTTGTAATTGTGTCGTTACTATGCTAGACTAACATGGCCATAGAAAGTATTGCCTTTACAAGAATCCAAGGTCTATGACTAAGCCTTTTAACGACGAGCTCGGGCGATTGGTATGGCAATGGGTTTTAATCCGCCAAACCCTTGTTGGAAAAAAGTATACCGCAAAGTAATTAGCAAGGAAATGGCAAATGTAATTACCATGTTCAGTTTACCCCGATAGAGAAGTTTTACTCAACTATTCCGAAAGGAGAAGAAATTATGGGTGGCATCTCAATCCAAAGTTCATAAAATATGTTAAGAATTAGATTTTGTAAGTGGCGTGATTGGTGGCATGCGTTCGCCAAATCCCGGCGATGTCGTAAGAAGAGAAGGTAGGGCAAGCACCAAACAAAAAAGAAACAAAGGAACATTGAGGAGCCTTTGGTTCTCTTGAGTATGACGTGTCAGCGATCTATTAGTTCTGCCTAAGAAAGATGCTGGTAGCCATCGACACGTCACCAGAATTTCCTATTTCCACGTCCACAGGATGCCGGGGCGCTCCGTCTTTCTTCCCACTCGCTCGAGTATCGGTCGACTGTACTCGCCGCCCAGCGACTGGAATTTGCGGACAGAGATCTCTTTGTCCGGGCTGGGACAACGCCCTGAACCTGTGTCGGTAGACTAGACTTGTTACTGCCTCGACAGAGCGAGTACCCGAGAGTTCCGACACTCGCGAGCGTGGGTCTTCTGCTGTAAACCTGATCTCCACGCTAAGACCCACTTGGCTGTTTTATAAGCACATAGCCGCTCCATGTTTTTTGCAAATTAGCGGTTTTTCTTAACCCAGAATTGAAAATTCTATCTCTATCTCTATCTCTATCTCTCTCTCTACACTTCATTTACTTATAAATCCCCCCGAGTTTATTCAGAAAAAGCTGCATTTACCGTCGCTGATACTGTCTGGCTTTTACCTCCAAATGAGTAAGCTTCCTTTAGCTTGTTTTAGTTGTTACTTTGAATTCTTTCATGCCGTGACGCTCGTTTTTTAATAATCAACTGAATCTTTCGATCTTGAATATACTTCTCTTGTTCGCTTCTTTACTCTTGTAGTGGTTTCTTTCCCCGTATGTTTTCTTGCTATCTAGAGGGTATAGGTGACGGAGAGCTTCTTTCTTTTACTTTTTTACTCTACTCATCGTCAATTTGACGGATAATTGGAGTGATAAGGAAACTCTAGAACTGGTTTTGCGCAGATTAGAGAGGTGGGTGGTGGTAATCAAGATGGGGAGAGGGAAGATTGTGATAAAGAGGATCGACAATACAGCAAATCGTCAAGTAACATTCTCGAAACGGAGAACGGGGCTGCTCAAGAAAGCGAGAGAGCTCTCAATTTTGTGTGACGTTGAGGTTGGGCTCATCATTTTCTCCAGTACTGGCAAGCTCTATGAATATGCAAGCACTAGGTTAGATATCATTACCCCTCTCTCTCTCTCTCTCTCTCTCTCTCTCTCTCTCTCTCTCTTTCTCTCTCTCTCTCTCTCTCTCTCATCCTGGTCACTAAGGGTGCGTTCGGTATTCATTATGTTTCTGGAAACGATTTCTGCTCAAAAATGATTTTTTTTGTCTCATTTCTGAAAATAATTTCTAAGCATTTGAAGACATTTGGTAACTGCCTAAAATTTGTATTCCCGTAATAGAAAAAGAATAGAAATACGTTTGATAATTACATAAAATTTCTTTTTATTAATATTATTTTGAATTTTTAAATATTTCTTTTTTTCATTTTTCCTTTTTTTTCTTTTTTTCTTTTTCTTCTTCTTCCTTGGCCCATGGTCAGGTCATCGTCGCTGTCGCCAGCGCTGTCAATCAACCACAGGTGAGGGCATGGGTGAGGGCGAGGGTTAGACCCTCGCTACTGCCCTCGCCAGATCGCAGCTTGGGCGAGGGCGACTCTCCCCAGATCTAGTGAGGATGGCCCTCGCCTAGGCCGTGAGGGTTCAACCCTCGCCGTCATCAGCCTTGGCCTGTGACAGGTGGCCAGCGACCGGCCCTAGCCCACCGGCAACCGGCTACAAGCCAGGAAAAATGAAGAAGACTGGTCACGAAGAAGAAGAAGAAATTTTTTTTTTTCATTTCTGATTCTCGTTCCTAAAATCAAGAATTTTATTCCAAGATTGATTCCGGGAACAAATTTGTGCCTGGAAACAAAAAATTTATCAAACGGATTTTTGTTCTTTTTTTGTTCCTAAGAACAAAAGAATAAAAATGGGTACTGTTTGACCGGTTATCAAACAACCCCTAAGAGAGTCTTAATTTTGTTATACACTCTTTCTGTTCTTGTTTTGGCACTCGATCATATCTTTGCTTTCTTAGCTTTTCTTGAGCTGCCTTTCTTTTCCCCTAGTATAGTTCAGCTGATAAATTGGAGTTAATAGTTGGACTTTTCAGATTAATTATCAGCAGCGATATTGCATTTTGCAAATTCAGTTGATTTTGCGTTTCCTGCTTTCACCCGCATATGCCTGATAACATTCATTCTAGTTTTTCATATTTACATCTGCCTGTCTTTTGTTGTATTGCTTCTTTGCTCGAGAGATCTTTTAGAAGGGCTTGGCTGGCAAACATGGTGCCAATGATCATTGCCTGCTTTCATGTATTTTTATATATATATTTTTTTATTTTTGACGAGAAGAAAAATGAATGGACCACTTCGGTGCAATTGGAATAAAAAGACCGTCTTCCCTCAGTATCCCTTCAAAAGACATGTCATTCATGGCTAAAACCAAAGTAATCTGCCGCTTCGCTTTGCATGATTTGCCTTGGATTGCATCAGACGTGTACATGGTGAGCGGTTTTAGTAAGGAAAAGTTTTCTTTTATTATCGCCACCCACGATGAATCCCTGAGTTCACTATTTGTTTTAGTGCACTACGGAGTTAAAAGGAGAGCATGGTGTTTTGATCTCTCTTCTTGGAATAAATATACAAAGATTAATTTTGACTATAGGTTCACTTCTTGATCGGCTTCCTTACTTTGAGTATGAATGATTGCATGCCTTCAACTGAACCAACCATAGAGATTTGGTCGAGGAGCATATATAAATGGGTCCAACACAGCAAAATATCACATTACTGAAGAGAAAATAATCATCTCAATCATATTATTGTTCTTCCTATGATATGCTTTCGAACTATCTCAGATATTTACGTATATATCTAACAGAGAACGAAACTTTCAAGCATAACTTTTATTTGTGATTCCTATTGCTAGAATAAATCTTCGTTACTTGCAAGACAGTATGCTAAACCCTTTTTTATTTGACATCAATCGTTTTCCTTTCAAAAACGATCACCATATGTGTTCTTATTATAATCATTTACTTTAGCTTGTTTCCTAAGGGTGTACTTAACATACTTTGTTAGTGAGACCCCTTCTCTAATTCTAGATCATATGTCGGAATATTTTGCAGATGTTGACATGTAATTACCAGCACTAAATCCTCATCAGATTTAGATTGACCTGTAATGTTTAAGATGTCAGAGGTACTTCGAATTTAAAGTACGCGGGATGACTATTTATTGAACATGAAGCACAAATGATTCCATATTGCCAAGAAATGACCATAACAAGTGTTGACACCTAAATTTTGACGCGTCATTTAGTGTAATTTGCATAAAAAATTAGGGATTAAAATTTTAATCCCTAAACAAAAATATTTAAATTGCATAACATATAGTTTAGGTTCATGTTAATTTAATTGCATATTTTTCCTTTTTTGCATCGGACCGACGATGGCGAGCGAGCTTAAAATTCATCGGACAAAAAACGGGACGCTCGAGAATGCAAGGGCCGGGGATTTCAATGTCAAACGGGCGGTTGATTTAATTTGGGCTCAATTTGATATGTTTGGTTTAATTAATTAAAACTTAGGTTAATTCAGCCCATCATGTTAATTAATTAAATCAGCCCATTTAGGTTTAATTAAACCTAAGCCCGCTAGGATTAGAACCCATCTAAGTTGACCTAGACTAGTACTATATATGCATAATACTAGGTCAGAAAAGAGGGGGGGAAGGAATTTTCAGATCAGAATTTTCAGAAAAGAGAGAGAGGGAGAGAGATCGTCGCGCCTCGGCGGCCGCTCGCCGCACCCCATCCCGCCGTGCGCTACCGTATCCCGAAGCACCACCCAGCCTGCTCCGAAACCACACAACCCTCCAGATGTCCTGCTGCTGTTCCGTCCCTGCACGAACGCCGGAGGACCGCCGTTCATAGCCGCAGACCCTCGAACGACGACCTGTGCACCGTCAACGTTTGTTGCTGCCCATGCCACGTCCTCCACGGCCTTGAAGAGGAGTCCACGGTCTTCCTTCCTCAGTTTACGTTGACGCCAGCTAGTCCACCAATTCTCGTCACTTTTCCCTGCACAGCCCGCAATTCACAGAGAAGACAAATCAAAGGGGAGGCCACGGAATTGAAACAAAAAGCCACGAAGAAGAAGAATTGACCCCACAGAAGCTTGCAGAGGAGAAAAGTCAAAAGGGGGCTCTCTAACAACATTAAAAAAAGGGGGCCATACAAGCGGATTCTATACACAATAAAGGAGAATGTCCAGAGAAGTTTTCTCTCCCACGGCTGCTGTTGAGCCTCGACACTCTTCGCTCCATGCGATCGTAATATTGCCGGGCTCATCGTGACGCGCCACCACCCATCGAGCACGCCATCCTCACCGGTGTTGCCGTGAGCCCCGCCGGCGTTGCCCCGTCGTTACCCGCCGCCGCCGTGCCGATCCCGTCGTGGTCGATTGTTCGTCGCGATCCCGATCCCGAGAGAATTCAAATTTGGTAATTATCTAAATTAGGTAAGATAATTATCCGATACACTTTTCAAAATATTCAATTTCCTAATTGGTATGTTTAGAATATTCCTTGGATATTTGATGAATATTAGATATCTTAGGATAATGCTATAGATATCCGCAATATTTGAGAATATTCAAATTAGGAATCGTTTCCTAATTTAGCAACGTATCGGGACGACTATCCGACTTTAACCCTAAAGTTCGATACGCGGAGATACGGAAAATCACTATCCTATTCATAACTATTTGAATACGATAATGATTTTAATTTGCTTCCCCAATTTGAATGATCAATTATTCGTTAATATCTATAACCCTTTAGATATGACCGATAATTTGATTTTTATGCCTAATCCGAGTTTGAAGCGAATTTGGCGGATTGCGTGGTTGATTTGAGTTCGATTGCTATCCATGTTTATTTAATTGCTTTCCCTTTTCAAATAAAACAGAAAATTTTCAAAAAAATATCATTTAGATTTAGCTTAGAATTTTGCATGTTTAGGATTTTTGAATATATCCCGAAGGATGAGATAAGTATTTAATTTAAATTAGGACTTAACGTGGCGTGTTTCCTAATTTAAATTAGATATTGTTTTAATCCTAACGGATTATTCACGTTATTTTCTAATTTCGAATTTTCCAAGAAAACCCCCAAAAAAAAATAAATTGTTTTAGGATAGATTAAGATAGATTGCATTTTAATTTAGGCATATTTTTATTCCGAATTTCATTAGAAAATACCAAAAAGAGTCATTAGGTTGCATATTATTTTAGGCATATTTTTAATTCCGAATTTCAATTGAAAAATACCAAAAAAATACATCATTGCACGTCATTAGAATTAAGTCACGTCGTCGCATGTCATATAGTTTGCATGCTAAGTTGCATTAATTCGCATGTCATTAATTGCACGTCATTGCATATAGATTAGATTTCATTTAATTAAAGTGAAAATCAAAAAAGAGAAATTGATTGATTGTTTGTTAACTAGAAATCATATTAGGATGTTTGATGTGATTTTCTAGCTAACAATGCAGATGCTGCATGGACTCGAGGTAAGTAATTCCGCCAATTTGCGATTTATTTAATGCTTTGATTATTGGGTGTTAAATTGGTGGTTTGCGCATCCGCATGAACACCTCACATGTTAGTGACATAAGTTAAAATAGATCCAAACTGCCTGCCAAAATATTTTTGAAATAAAAAGGTACCGAAAGGGCGTTAGACTAGATCTAGCGTAATCAAGTCCCCGGACTTAGAATCTCTGGTTCGTAGGAATAAAACATATCTCCCTATGTTTTATTTAGGTTTCTAATCAGCCTACCATAAATTGATTAGTGGCGACTCCAAGCATGAAAACGATTGCATGTGAAGAATTTAAACCCTAAGTTGCGAATTGGTAGGGCTTGGGAGGGCCCGAGTTAAGTTTAAACTTAATAATCCATTAGCCCGAAAAAATGACCAGATTTTTTTTTGGGTCGCGACAACAAGCTGCAAACAATTGCTATTTCTGAGAACACACTTGATAGAAGCAAGAATTGTCTATCATACATATCGGAACGCAACCTTGATATAAGGAAAAAATGTTCGAATTCCAAAGATATGATTAATAGAAGCAATAGTTACCTATCTTGCATATTAAAGCACAACCTTGATATCTTCTTGCTGCTGCTAGGAAATCAAGTCACCTTTGGAAGTCACAACTTCGGTCAAACGTGATCATAGTAGTTTATATGTACACTGCAACATATATATCTCTTTTCTAAAAAACCCTTTGATAACATCTAGGGTGACACATATACCAAATCCATATCTATGTAAAACTGCGGACAAATCCTTATTTTGATCCTCTTACCTTCCCGAAAACATCCTTCACCTTTTGACCATATTGATCTTTCTCGTAGAAAACTAAATTAATTCATGCTTCTTGCTTAAACATATGCTCAATGACTCCTTAAAGTCATAACTTCACTTTTGTGACATGATGATTCACTCTCCTTATCGATAATGGAATTCTCAACATCCCTGATAACATTTCTGGGGAAAATTACACAACCAATCCGATACCTATTAAGCTAATGTGGTGCTAAACCTTTGAGAGAAAGTGCAATCAAGCATTAGGTTAGATATTATCACTTCTCTCTCTCTCTCTCTCTCTCTCTCTCTCTCTCTCTATTCTTGGTCACTAAGAGAGTCTTAATTTTAGTATACACACTTTCTTTTCTTGTTTTGGTTCTCATATCTTTTTTTCTTAGCTTTTCTTTAGCTGCCTTTCTTTTCCCCTAGTATAGTTCGGCTGATGAATTGGCGTTAACAGTTGGACTTTCAGATTAATTATCGGCAGCAATGTCATTGCATTGTGCAAATTCAGTTGATTTTGCGTTTCCTGCTTTCACCCGCATATATTTGATGACATTCATTCTATTTTTGCATTTTTACATCTTCCTGTCTTTTGTTGTATTGCTTCTTTGATCAAGAAATTTTTTAGAAGAGCTTGGCAGGCAAACATGGTGCCAATGATCATTGCCTGCTTTCATGTATTTTAATTAATTTAGTTATTTCATGAGAAGAAAAATGAAAGGACCACTTCAGTGCAATTGGCATAAAAAGACTGTCTTCCTTCGGTATCCCTTCAAAAGACCAAAGTAATCCGTGTCATTTCCCTTCACATGATTTGCCTTAGATTGCGTCAATTGTGTATATGGTAAGTAGTTTTAGTAAGAGAAAGTTTTCTTTAGTATCGTCACCCACGATAAATAAGTTCACTGATTGTTTTACTGCACTAAGGAAGTAATAGGTAACCATGATGTTTTGATCTTTCTTCTTGGAATAAATTTACAAAGACTGATTTGAGTATGTATAAAAGGTTCATATTTTGATCGACTTCCTTACTTTGAGTATGAATGATGGCATGCCTTCAATAAAGATAGAGATTTGATTCAGAAGCATAAATAAATTGGTCCAATACAGCAATATTTCACATTACCAAAGAGATAATAATCTTTTAAAATCATATTATTGTTCTTCCAATAGTATGTTTTTCAACCATCTTTACTTATATATCTAACACAAAACGAAACTTCCAGGTATAATTTTTATTCACGATTCCTATTACCAGGATAAATCTTTTTTACTTGCAAGACAATGTACTAAAACAATGTTAAAACTGTTCTCTATTTGACATCAATCGTTTTCCTTTCAGAAACGATCACCATCTATGTTCTTATTAGTATCATTTAATTTAACTTGTTTTTTAAGGGTGTACTTGACACACTTTGTTAGTGAGAGGCATCTCTAATTTTAAATTATATGTTGGAATATTTTGCAGATGTTGACATGTAATTGCCGGCACTAAATCCTCATTTGATTTAGATTGATCTGTAATGTTTAAGTTGGTAGAGGTACTTAGATTTTAAGGTACGCTTAAAAAATGACTCTTTATTGAAACATGAAACATAAACGATTCCATATTGCCAAGAAATGACAATAACAAGCTGCAAACAATTGCTATTTCTGAGAACACATTTGATAGAAGCAAGAATTATCTATCATACACATCGAAACATAACTTTTTTTTTTTTTTTGGTAAGGATCGAAGCATAACTTTTATATAAGGAAGAAACAAACAAATTCCAAAGACATGATTGATAGAAGCAATAGTTACCTATCTTGCATATTAAAGCACAACCTTGATATCTTCTTTCTGCTTCTAGGAAATCAAGTCTCTTTAGGAAGTCACAACTTCTGTCATACATGATCATAGTCGTTTTTATGCACACTACAACATACATATCTCTCTTCTTGAAAACCCTTTGATGACATCTAGGGTGACGCATATGCTCAATCCATATCTATGCAAAACTGTGGACAAATCCTTATGTCCTCTTAGCTTCTTGAAAATATCCGCCACCTTTTAACCATATTGATCTTTCTCCATAGAAAACTAAATTCATTCATGCTTCTTGCTTGAACATGTGCTCAATGACTGCTTCATGTCTTAACTTCATTTTGTGACATGATGATTCGATCTCCCTATAGGTCACAAAATTCTTAACACCCCCTATAACATTTTCTAAGGAAAATTTCACCATTAGTTATAAACTTATTGTATGAAAACCAATCAAGTCCTAAACCTTTTAATTGAACTAATGTAGTGCTAGACCCCTGATAGAAAGTGCAATCAAGTCCTCTCGATGAAGTTTTGCCTAATTTATCTAATTGTTGTATTCCATTCATTGCTAGCTGTCCTACAAGTAGCGGCAATGGCGTGACATGGTCTGATTTTCAACCAAAGGACGCCATTTTTGCTTAGATAAATGGTGTAATTTTTTAGTCTTGCATAATAGCCCGAAATCAGCCCTTAAATCGCCAAATCGATCCCTCATGCTCGAACCTAATTCCCTCGAGAAACCCCAATTCCAGTCTTGCCCTCAGCTGGAATGATCGAGCCCGCAGAAACACTTTGCCCAAGTCATCTAGTTCCCCGTTAGCATCTCGAGTTACAACGGCAATTCCCACCAACGCAATTTGGCCAGAAGAACCATAGCAATGGCTGCATTAACATTTAGTTTAGTGGTTCCTTGATTGGACAATAAGTTCAGCCAAGAGAACTTGATTGTACTGTCACTCAAATATTTAAAACTAAATTGGTTCAGTCAAATGCATAAGAATCGATTGGTTTTCGTTACATAAATTTAGGTCTGATTGTGCAATGTTTCCCATCTTCTCCACTCTCTTGATCTTATTCATAAAACTTTTCGATGGGAATGCCCCTATGTCTTTTAAAAGCCAAAACATTTTGCTCTTCTATTGACATAGGGTCATAAAATTTTCTGCTTTTCCATTCATCTTTTTAATGGCCTTAATTACTGTCTTTTTTTCTATTTCATTGATCCACTCATATAAAGTTTTCTTAATTTTCAAGGTTTCAGTCAGATGACTTTAGGAAGAAGATAGGCCTATTGCTTTGAAATGCCAACACCTTCCGCTTTTTTCTCGACATATGGTCATATCTTACTGCTTCTCCATTTTCATCTGTCTTACGGCCTCAATGAATTTCTTCATGCTAAACCATTGATAAAAGATGTAACTTCTACTATCTTTAGTGTTGTTCAACCCTCCCCAAGATATATATAACTTTCATTAAATACCTTATGATAGAATAAGTTCTAGCATCAAGCATCCGACGTGGTGGTACTGCCCGACTGGTATTGGAGAGGGGTGTCTGGGCGTGTAGGTGTAGGACAATCACATCGACCCAGTCTTTTGTTCTCTTTTGCTTAGTACAAGGATAAATGAATTCATATTGGACTAGTTTTATGCTTTTGAATGGATGGAAGCGATATAACTGGTTTTTTTTTGGTCGGGGATATAATTGGTTTAACTTTGGATTTTTAACATCACTTACTGACTATGAGAATCGGCAGAAGTTTTACAGAGAAAATTGCCTACTTAGTCCTAAATCTATTTTACGGATACCAATTCAGTTCTAAACTTCTTTTGTCAATTTAGTCCTCATCCTTTTTTCGAAATTCGAATGTAGTACTGGAATGACTACATTTGAATTTTGCGCAAAGATTTATGATTAAATTGAAACAAAAAATGAAAAGTTTAGGACTTGATTGACATATGTACAATAAGTTAATGATTGATTGGATGATTTTTCTAAGTTGTAAGAACACCGAACACCCTACCACCAGCTCGTGTCATGTTGTCGCCTTTTATGTCGGTTCTTCGTGTCATTTCATTTAATTACAAAAAAAAATATTTTAATGTGATGATAATTTTTTAAACATTGAGAATGGGTCAAAACATGCAAAAGAGTACCGG
The DNA here is from genome assembly GCA_031216185.1 of Syzygium aqueum. NCBI lineage: Eukaryota > Viridiplantae > Streptophyta > Magnoliopsida > Myrtales > Myrtaceae > Syzygium > Syzygium aqueum. Next base: position 23,153,865 of record CM062239.1, on the reverse strand, counting down.
TTCCAGGGTAGTCGCGTTCGGTTGCATCATATTTCAGCTCTGTGTATGTCTTATCAAGTGATGTTGTCCACTCATTGTAAGGAATTGAACCCCGGAGCTACTCATGATTTTGCGAGAAGGATAACAGATCCATGTGAGGAACATAAACCTTTCACGTCATAATAACCTAACGCTAGTTTGCATTAAACAACACAAGCATGCAGAATCGATAACCTCTTGTGTCAGGAGATTAAGTCTTGCTTTATCATGCTTTGTGCACACAAGGTCTTCTCTTGGGTGATTGTAAGATAGAGTAAGTTCCATATGCATCAGAGCTCTGATAATTAGTTCAAAGACCAACTCCAACTTAGTTCCTCCTTGGTGGTGCTTTGGAGTATGTTGTTTGCTGCTTTAAAAAAGCTGAAGTAGCGCCATGACATAGGATTTGATGAACTTAAACATAAAAAAGCATGTGGTAGATGAAATAGTTATAGGGTTGATCTTGCAGTGCTCATGGGTATTTTTACAACTTTAGTTGTTCCATTAGGATGTTCCCCAACCGTTATTGTTCACTACATTCCTCAACCGAGGAAGTTGATTTTTGAAAAATCACGGATCTTTTTTTTTATTGTTTTAATTGGTAATTCCTCACGTTTTACCTTGCTAATGTGCTGATGCATATTAAGATCGGATCTTTAAATAAATTGGTCATATACGTATTCATCGTTCACGGACATCCGGTCCACTTTGCTTTGGGCAAGGGGTTGCCCATGGTTGTTGCTATGGAACGCTATGTGTCAGTGTCATCCTTACAGACCTAGTGCAACTACAATTCTTGCGTTTTAATGTGCATGGGAAAGATCTGACTGATCATATCTGGACGTCTGTCCCGTTGGATTGCTCTAACACTACCCCTTCCCTGGGGTGGGACTTGATCGCAGTTCAACATAATTCCTGCAGAAGCTGCCGTTGCAGCTGATCTTTTATAGCCGAGCATGCAGCTAATGTAGTGCTTTAATATGCCTCTTTTAAGCAAGAGGCTGAGAAGCCATTCACTTGCTTGATCGACCTTAGACATGACATTGAGCAGTTAGATGGGAATTTAGTAGCCAAATATTAGTTTGGGTGATTACTTTATAGCAGAAACGAACCGATCCATTAATAGTTAACATATTTACAATATAAGGTTTATTGCATAAATGGGATGCCATGTGGGTACCAGGACTTGAGCAACCGACATATTTCCAGTCTGCTAGCCCAGCTAAACCGAGTTAATCCGTAATTAGTGATTGTCGTAACATGTCAAGCCAATATATTTTTTTTTATGAATTGAATATGACAGCAAAGTTTGACCATGTTGGTTCTTCATTAGGACACTTAGGCAGTCGAAAATGTTCTGCAGCATGACCAATGTTTACTTTGACGTTGCATTCAGCTTTCAAACTCTCCCATGAACCTGGCCAAAGGAAAAGGTAAAGCTGCAGAAGATATCACTGCTAATAGCTGTGGACAAAAACATAGATTAAGTAGATGAACAGATGAGAAATATGGATTTTGACAAGAAACTAGGAATTCCAATAAATGACCAAATCTTGGCAGAAGCTTTTGGTAGGCCACATAACACTCCAGATATACTTCAGCTCTATAATGTTGCATTCTTTTGGTTTGTATGTAGCAGTAGCAATAATATAACGACGCATCATAATTTTCAGTGTCTTATGTTGCTTTACTGTATTTTGGGTTCTTGACAGCGTGACTTCCGTAGTTGAACGTTACAAAAAGCTAAAAGAGGAACAATATCAACTTCTCAATCCAGCTTCAGAAGTCAAGGTAACACAAGTTATTCTTGTTAGCTTTCTTGTCTCAGAAGAGATACTTCTCCATCTAGCTGATACGTCTCGATCTTCTAGCAACTCACCATCGCGTCACATTCATGTGTTGTTATGAGTTACTCTACATCATTGTGCTAGTTACATTCAAAGTCATTTGTCCTCAATGCATTAGTAAAAATTCTTCGATTTAAGGGTTCTATTCAAACGACAGAGACGAATTTTTAAGTGATTAAATCTAGATGCTCCCGTTATCATTTCTATCACACTAAGGAGAATGTATCTCCTTTTTTTTTCACTAGTTCTGGCAAATGGAATTAGCACGCCTGAAGCAACAACTGCAGCATTTGCAAGAATGTCACAGGTATAACATCTCATATGCCCGGGAAAACTTTTGAAGTGGCACGTCTCTTATGCTTAAGAAAACAGAATTGAGAGCAGCGACCAAAGTGTTTCATCTAGTGGTCTTGCTAGAATAACAGGAGGCTGGCATAGACTTATGTGACCAATTTTTGACCGTGCTAAGAAGAATGGACGTAGGTTGACAATTGATATGAAAGAGTGCAAACTATAGATAATGCCCCTTCCCTGAGAATTCATCTCTTACTGAAATGAGGATATGAAAAAAACAAGTCGTCACTTGCACCAATATCTTGTTTTTTTTTGGTCAAAAACTTGCACCAATGTCACAGGATGCAAAATGTGCACTGAGATATAACAGATTGCTAAGTAGATCACGCCCAGCTCAAGAATTCAAAGACAAGACTTATGGTAATTATTGGATAAGTTCATGGGTACTTCAATCAATCCGAGTCTGAAAATACATCAAACCAAAAGTCAACAATGTGGACTTCTTTTCTTCATTCCATACATGCAGGCAATTCATGGGACAAGAACTATCTGGTCTCAATGTGAAAGAACTGCAGAATTTGGAAAACAGATTGGAAATGAGCTTGAAGGGTATTCGTGCGAAAAAGGTGTGACCAATTTCCTTTTTGTGCATTCCTGCTCAACCCCTTATTGGCTCCAAGTCCATTGAATTCTACACCACATGCATACGTACTTATATCGCTGTATTGTTTACCCATGCAGGATCAAATTCTGATTGAAGAAATAACAGAACTTAACAGAAAGGTTCTCACAGAAGTTTAAAATCTCCTACCCAAAAACTCTTTTCCACCAATTTCACATCAAGTAGCACTAATTCAATTTATTTCAGGGAGCTCTCATGCATCAGGAAAATAGAGAGCTGTACAAGAAGGTGGATCTCACTGGCCATGAAAACACAGAACTACAATACAAGGTACTAATTAGACAGCAAAGAACTTTTCTACCTTATAAAATAATTCCATGAAGGGAAATTCTAACATAATACACTAAAATCTTTTCCATAAAAAAAAATTGTTATGAACACCTAATTTTATCCATAACCTATGAGAGTTACAGCCAAATAAAACCTCTGGGAATCAACTTAGCCAGATCAAGCCATCTGTCTGCATATCTCAATCTCTGAGTTGAAGCACAGTATGAGTCAGTGTAAAACAAGTTGGACTATACATTATTTAAACAATATTTTGGCTAAATAAAATGATGCTTTGGTGTCAGGTTTACAGGGCAAGTGCTGTGACTAAATCAAACAGTTGCCACGTATCATCCAATACATGTGATGTGTATGGCTCACATTCACCCATGAATCTCCGGTTAAGCCAACCGAGGCCTGAATATACAGCAAAAGTGACAAAATTGGGGTAACCTAGAATTCCAAAAGTGCAACTTTAATCTTCATAGTCATAGCATTCCATAAATATGATCTCTTACTATTTACTTTTGAAGTCAGATTGCAACTACAGTAGCAGCATTTTGTGGCTAAGGGTGCCAGAGAGACATTCATTACCATCAGTTGGCAAAGCAGAAACTACAGTCAAGCTTCCGTGAGTGAGATATAGTATTTGACTCTGAAAGATATTACTAGATGTACCTTGAGGCATGGTGTAATTCTATGATGTCCCATTATTTCTGATTGCTCTGAATGGATATCACTGCTATGTATGATTATATTTGCAAAATAAAGGAAGCAACTTTTTCATTGAATTTCCTACTTATTTCAAGCTTGTTGGGATCTATGAATGGACGTTTATGATAGATTATGCTGCTATTCTACCTATGTTTTTGATACATTTGAATACAGAAGAAAAACTTGATTTATGAGAAATGATGCAGAGCCTTGGCGCAAACAATAAAGTTGTCACCATGTGACTGGAGGTCATGGGTTCGAGTCACGGAAACAGCCTCTTGCAAAAATTGCAAGGTAAGGCTATGCACGTTAGACCCAAAGTGGTCTGACCATTCCCCAGACGCCGTGCATGGTGGGAGTTTCACCAATGTGCTGCCCTTTTTAAATAAGGAGAAGAAACTTCCTCTGTAACCAAAGAAGGTGCATACATTCACATGGAGTTAGTGGTTCAGTAATTTGACAAAGTAAGTAAAACAAGCCAATAAAAGGAAACTGCAGTGAAAATCCATTATAAATTCAGGAGATCGTTTCAGTGAAGAAATGTAAACCACCGTGCCACAATAAATTGCAAATCAATTTACTGTTGGAAAATCCTATTAAAGCTGCTATAGGAAACAATGGTAAAAAAAAAAATAAAGTGCATTAAGAGTTCAACTATTTCTAAAGCATTACTAAAGCAAGTACCTTGTCTCCAGGAACAAACAGCAGACTCCATGTGAGGGTGCATAAGGCAACCATCAGAACATCATCAGACAATTCAATAATAATAATTGCAAGAAACAAGTTTATCTACAAAAGGCAAATATAGGGGATTTAAAGCGCAATTTTCTAAGTCATTGCTCATGTTGATGCATCCCCCAATTCATAACTAAGAATGAGGAGATACATAAGTGCTACATCTAGAGGATGGTCACCACTGAAAAAAATGATCCAAAAATGGAATTGGCCTAAAGTTTCAGGGTATGGCCAACCAGAGATTTTGCCTACCCAACAGCGAAATACTGCAAATAAAGCAAAAACGGCTCCCATAACAATTACATAATGGCAATGTGCAACCACATAATAAGTACCACGTTGAGCAATGTCTTGCTTGGAAATTGCCGGAACTATTCTAGTGAGTCTTCCTATGGTGCACAAAAAGATGGACCCTACAGCAAACAGAGAAACACATCCAGTGGTTTTAGATATTATCAGACCTGGCAAAGAGACAAAATATAGGATCATGATGGGAGCCTAGAATGGAATTCATGTTGAAGTGATGAAGGTCCCAAGGGCATGCTGCTAGTTGGCAATATGAAGAATTTGAATATTACAGTCAAGAATGGAAGAGGACAGTAATCTTTTCATCCATCACTAAATTTCAAGGATGAACTGGTCTTGTTCTAACTTTAGCCTAGTATTGAAACCATCGTTGAATGAATGAAAAACAGCTTGGAGTGATTTTATCAATATGTCCGACAAGAACTGACATATCTACAAACTTACATTTCAATAGAGCAGGCAAAAAGGCTCTGCTCTATCACGCATGCATCAGTTTTGCCCGGTATCCACCAAGACAGCCTCCCAGCAGTTCAACCTGACTGTAACAACATTAATGACCAAGCCTTTTCCCACTGAATGAGGTTGGGATTTTGATCTAATTGGGGTGGCCGAAACACCGTGTTAGCTCCTCCTCCATAACATGGGAAAGAACATCACAGAGGACGCAAATGCAGAACAAACTTGGAGTAACAGCTAAAAGAAGAATTGTTATTCATTATCTAAGCAAAGTGGCCCCAGAATATGGAAACGGGATTAGATTACGGAAACAAGCAGATATTATAATTCCTGGATAAATATTTCAACTTGAGAAGTGCCATTTGCGGTCTGTGTTCCAACATTTGCTTCCTCGTGAAGCATAAGGACAGAGATCGACCAAGGAGCATGATACAGCTACTCAGAATCAAGCCTCTTTTTTGACAGTCCTCGAAGCTCTCAAACAAGGCCAACAATTCTCGGGCAAGCTCAAAACTGATCCAAAGCAAGAGAAGACAGAGGAAGAGTGTGGGACGAGAGACGCAATCAGCAGAAGCACCCTGAGAAAGTACGATGTCAAACAGAAAAAAAAAAAAAAAAAAAAAGAGTTCAGTTACAACAAAGACTAAGAACTGGAGCTCAGTCCATCGGCTCCTTTGGCGCCTCAAACCCATCTATAACCAGATAGACGCGCTCGAATTAGTGCGGGCGTTGCCGAACCAAACGACAGACCGAAGGAAATCACGAACAAGAGATGAGAATCACTCCTCCGTTTCAACTGCTCCGTAACTGCGAACAGCATACTCATCTCACGCGAGAATCACCAGCAAAAGTCCCAAAGAAACTGACCTCGATCCGATGGCCGAGCCAAAAAAAACAATAAAAAGAACGAGAGATAGGGACGGAAATGGAGAAGCTACGTCAGTGCCCATAGGACGGAAAGTCCAGAGCTTTTTCTGTCCATTCCAGACAATTTCAGGAATTCTCGATTTGGCAAGTTGGTCAACGAACATGGAGGGAGAGCCCATTCGTCACAGTAGACGTGAGCATTGACGGACACCTCGGGAGGCTTGGAGCAGGGGAGACCCACTTGCCCATTCGCTCCACCCACCGGACACCATTTTTAGACCCGAAACTCGGACCCTTCCATTCAGCTCATCAAGCTCCGATCTTCTCATGCTCTTCAGCGACCCATTTCCTCCGCATCCCATCTTCACGAATAAAGAAAACAAAGAAGATGATGATCAGGAACACATCCTTGGGCCAAGCCAACCGTCGACGAGCGACCGCGCGGAGACAAGACGGTCAGGTCCATGCCGCTGCTCGCCGCCGGCCAGCAGAGGGCCACCGGAACCCACCGCCCGCCTCCGACGAGGAAGGGAGGAGCGACTGGATCGCCGCCTGCTCTGCTCTGCTTCCATGGAAACTGGCGAAGAGTAGTTGTCGTGTGGAGAAAGCGAGCCACACCCGAGAGAGAGAGAAGAAAATGTCAGAGCGACATACAGCCAGCTAGCAGACGCTTTTTACTTTAGGAGTAATAACACGAAAAACTTTAAATTAATATAAATTAATTTTAAATTAATTTTTTAATTATAAATAATAATAAATTTATCTTACGTTAATTTCAATTATATTAGATTAATACAAAAAAAAATCATAAACTGATACATTTATGATAAATGAAGGGCAAAACCCAAAATTGAAACTACCATGTGTCATTTAATAAAGCAATTTAACAATAAAATTTAACGGAAATTAACGTAGAGTAAAATTGTCACAAATGTATCAGTTTAGGGTTTTTTTGTTACATTAACTTTTTACTTTAACCGGATTTGTTCCTAGGATGGCTCCGATTGCCTACCCTAAGGACCACGTGAATCTCATGCGACCGCCAATCAGATCGATCGATTTTCCTATTTTTCGTGATGCGCTAATGGGCCTACATAATATGGGCCGGTCCGTTACATCACAGCCCAATTTCTATCATCGATGTGGGCCTAATTGATGTACGCGGACAATTAAGCCCACAAAAAAGTTGAAGTCAATTATATATATCCCTAATTGAGACTAATTATGCATGCGCAAAATAGGAAACCGATAAGTAAGATGAACGAATGAAAAGTAAACGGGGGTTAGCCTCCCATTATAGAAGTCGCATTCACGTTGGTACATCAGCGGGATTGGAATTCCATCGTCGCGGATCCACCATTTTCATTGATTAATGCATGATTGACGAAATATTATATGTTGCGTTTGTTCTCAATTTCCTATTTTACATGAACCTTGTATTGGCATGACTTGAATCTCGTCGAGAATTGTTAGCAATCGTGTTGTCCTCCTTGAACGATTGCTGGAGGTTTTGTAGGCATGTGGATCGGAAAGGTATTGATGGTGGATAAGTGGCCCGTGACATCTATATGGACAAGCAAAACCCTAATAATGTTGCTAGTTCTGTTGTGTAAACTTTAATTTGGTGCTCACAAGCAAGTGGCGATACAACATGCATGCACATTTTTTCATTAGAAGTCTCTTTCCTAGACTATAGTTTTATAAGGCCACTTTTGAAAGTCGCTATTAATTTGATTTAGACGCCCAATAACATAGATGCAATATGCTTTGTTATTTTGTGGTTTCTGAAGCCAACAACAAGGGCTCCGGTGGATCAATCTTTTCATGGAAAGGGTGCACTTATCTTTGTTATCATTTGATGCATTCTCTTGATTAAAACTCGGTATATAAAATTAGTTTACTATTTGTGAAATGAATTGATGTTTTTTGATGCTAGAGATGGATTTCATAATTGTTTCTTGTCGTGATCTGTATCTATTAAGTCATTTTCATACCTTTTATTAAAACTAGTGATTAGCTTTCCATATAATTCAATTAAATTAGATTTATCAAGTGATAATAGCGAGATATCACGACGGTCATAATAAATTTAATAAATTCAAAATGACGATGAATAGATACTTTATAATATAATAGATTCCTTCCTACGAGGTTTTAGCACCATTTTTCAAGGTGTACATGAATTAAAAAGCTGTACAAGAGACGGCTTTTCTTTCTTATCTGAAATCTGAGTTTTCCTTCTCTTTGATCTCTAAAGGCCAGTCAGTTCATCAGATCAAAAGCATTTGGAGTGAACCCCTTTGATCCCTTGCTCTCTTGCTTGCTCATCAGCAAGCTGCAGGTGATTCTTTTTCTTTCGTCCGAGGTGATTTGCCTGAGATCTCTGAGAAATATACTGGAGCAGATCTGCGGATCTGCTGACTGCTAGGCTTGTTCTGGTGTGCTACTGCGTTGATATATGATCACTCAAACAAGGGAGAGAAAACTTAGTAGAGACTAGCTAGAGAGAGTGTGCAGATCGATATGGGGAGAGGAAAGATTGTGATCCAAAAGATAGACAGCTCGGCGAGCAGGCAAGTGACCTTCTCAAAGAGAAGAAATGGGCTGCTCAAGAAGGCCAAGGAGCTCTCCATTCTTTGTGACGCTGAGGTCGGGGTCGTTGTCTTCTCTTGCACCGGCAAGCTCCATGAATTCGCCAGCTCTAGGTCTCTCTCTCTCTCTCTCTCTCTCTAGTCGCAAGGCGTCATTTCTTTTAGCAGTTCTTCAATTATCTGTGGAGCCCTATTCTGTTGTGAGGATCGCAAATCATTTCATATCTGCTAAAATGTGTCTTTCAATTTATATCCAACCAAATCAGCATGAGGTCCACAATCGACCATTACGCAAAATCCAAACAAGATCATCAGGGAGAGAAGAATCCCGTCGAAGAACTCCAGGTAATTATGTGTATCATGGCTACATTCCTTCTCTATTTTCCGGAGCCATGGTTCATCCTTGTTCTCTTACGGTTCCCTTTGAAAAGTTATTAAGTTGAACCTGTGAATTCTATGTGATCTAGCCATGAAAAACGTACTCATGCCCTCTTCCTTGCACAAAAAGCGTGTGCGCGAGGACCCAGATCGAACAAGTTATAAAACTCAATGAACCATGCTCCCCAGAATTATGTATACTCACATATGTTGTAAATGTATAGTTACCCAGATCTTTTAAGAAGGATGATTGCTTGGTTTATTGCTTCAATATGGAGGCTTGACTTAGCAGTTTCTGATCATTATGCTAGCTTCGGCAAAGGGAGGTCGCAGATTTAAAGCAGCAACTGCTCGACATGCAGGATAACCGCAGGTGATCCCAAATTTCAACCTACAACTCAGTTTTCATTAGATGAAATGGACTTGGTTTTGGTTTGAAACTAGGTCTGATAAATTGTGAACTTCCTCACATTATAACACCACTCGAGTAATACTTAACCAGAGAAGTGATAAGTTGTTTAGCAGCAACACACGTAAGTAAACCGTCCTTTTGGCTCTTTAGATTGATTGCCTGAATTTCCTGTGCTATTCCTGACTTCGGTTAATATTTACCTGCAAAGATATTGCTCTAGAGTCCCAAATCAAATTTAAAGGACGTGAGAAATATGTAGGCACAAAGACAAATCCTTGTTATATAAATGTGCAGGCATCTGATGGGCAAAGACCTGTCCTCATTAAGCTTTGAAAACTTGCAAAATCTGGAAAAGCAGTTGGAGAGGAGCTTGAAGGCTATCCGAATGAGGAAGGTATGTACACATATGTCGAAATTTCGTCATAAGCTAGCGTGTTCAGTATTTCTTGTTTTGTTTTCATTACATAAACCGATTATTGTGATCCCGCCTTGATCATTCATTCAATTGTTGCACAAAAGAAACATTTGTCCTCTCACTACTTATTCCTAATTAATGTCCAAGAAGTTCATCTATTTCAAATGGAAATATATACTGTTAATCAACGATAACATATGAATGAGGTATCTAAGATGCGTCTCCCACAATTAAATCTCGTATTGCTTTCCTCACCGACTTGAATTCTTCCTTCTACTCGCCAGATCCTCGTAATTTTTTCATACACCAAAATTTTTTGAATTCTTCCTCTTCCACATTAGATTAAATATTTGTTCCACTTCTTCGCCCTCCTTGACCATATCTTTTTCTGTATAGACTAGCTCAGGCACGTGGAATTTATGATTTAACATGAATACGGTCTTTCTTTAATTCTTACGTAAGAAATTAAATTGAGTTAAGCCTCGTTCAGTACCAAAGTACAGCTTCTTGGCACTGTTTGTTCATAATTTGTTAAAAGCCTTTAAGTCAGATGTAGTTGATGTAAGAATTTCCTAATGTGAGCTTTATTAATTGAAATTAACTGAATTAGTTTGGTCTAATAAATGTAAGATATATGGGTTCTTAATAAGTCTAATATGGGACTGGCCAGTGTGGACCGAGTACGGCCCGGCCCGTAATGAGAGGGTCCATGATCGAAAACTCTATAAATAGCGCTCAAGTCCCTCCTCTAACCTGATGATGCACAATTTGACTCACATAAGGATTTAGAGAGAACTTTTTTCTCGTGAGTGGCAATCTTAGTAGGCCAGTGTTCTAACGAAGGGGATAGGGGAGAAGCACTTGAGTTCGTGTTTGGAAACCGTCGCAAATTCCGCGTCAAGTTCGATGGATTCCAAACCAGATACGCGAATCGATAATCTCTCCATTAACGTGTTTTCGGTTGTTGTTTATGGTGATCCTGGGCGCCCCATTTTTGTGGCCAACATATGGTATCAGAGCCTGCCATAAATTAGAACTGAAACATGCGGATTAAGACCGTTTTCGTTATACCCGAGAGGTTTTTACACATTTTCGGAATTTTTTGTTGGATGAATGCAAAATTTTTTTATATATTCAGAATCTACTTGTTGAGATGAGAAGATTGATGAGCGGCACATCGCCAGAAGAGGTCGCATGTGGCCTCACGTGCTGACACGCACCGTGGGTGCGGCGGCGCATGATGGCCACGCGCGGCCGTGCGAAACCGGCGTGTTCTTTCGCCGGTAACTGCAGGTTGATGTCAGCGAGGGTGCGGATCCGGTTGACCCGGATTTTGACCCGACCTGGATCTTGACTTGACCCGGTAGTTGACCCGACCCGACCCGAATTTCAACCCGATCCAATTGTTGACCCGACCGATCAACCGGTTGGACCGGTCCGTTGACCGTTGATCTATTAGACCAGTCAACCGGTCGGACCGACTATTTAGATCGGTTTGACCGGCTGAACATGCGTGCAGGCGCCGCACCTTCCAGCGGCCCGTGAGGGCTCGTCCGACGTCCGTTTTGGACGTTCTTGGTACCAACGCACTCGTATCGAGATCTTCTACATTGTGGTGTATTTATTTTACATGTTTGAAGCTTTTACAGATGTAAAAATACGTATAGAACCTTATATACACGTATTTTAAGGGTATTTTTGCATATTTTCTTGTATTTCTCTATGATTTCGGAAATACATATGGTAGCTCACATGTATATTACCACATAAGGACTATGTAGAGTATAATTAATTGTCTATCAATGAATGAACTAATATAATTAGCATGACATGTAATTTCAGAGACATACACCTCTATCTTTACGTCTATCATTACATGTATATAGTGAATGTGATACATAAAGCTTATATCCTTGGTATGAGAGATTTTCAAAGATTCAGTTGGGTAGTGATCGCCAAAGCGGCACACTTGACTGGGTTTGAGAAATATCAATCTCATATTACGGTGGGATGTCTCCTGTTCTATTACGTGATCATACTCCTAAAGGAGGTGATCTTGTATTGGTTCACGGAGGGGTACATGTATAGCATGTGCTTGAGAAATGACTGATCTTACACCCAAAGGTGATGATTTCATGAAAAATTAGAATATGTTCTTATGGCCGCTGTCATGTGGAGCATATATAACTGCATGTCATATTTTCTGCCCAAAGGTGATTATATGATGATGTATGTAACTCTCTAGATAAGTATTCACATGATACCGATTGTATTGTTTATTTGTTTTCTAGTCACCTTCTCTGTAAACGGCAATTCCATTTCCATTGAGGTCCTTACTGGGTTAAACTTAAGAAATGGAAAGAGGATTTTCTATTTGGAATGGAGCTGATAGATGTTCACATTGCTCTTATAAAGGATAAGCCTACAGATATCACGACCACCAGTACTAAAGCCGAGAAAACGGACTATGATGCTTAGGAAAAGAGCAATCGGATTTGCTTATTGACAATGAAGAAATCCATTCAAGAATACTTGAAAAGTGGTTTGCCAGCTGGCTGTACTGCTAAGGAACTTATGGCAGCCTTAGAGGCTAGAAACCGCATTTCATTTAATGCTGAGGTTGGTACACTTCTTCAAAAGCTCTTCAATATGAAGTATGATAATACTGCTAGGTTTAGAGATTATGTCCTTAGGATGGTAGACCTAAAGACGAAACTTCAAGCTCTTAATATTTCCATTCCTGATGCTTGCATTGTGCATCAAGCCCTAAACACCCTTCCACCTGATTTTGGGATTATAAAAATAAATTATAATTCCCAAGATTAGACTTGATTAGTTAATGACTTGATAACAAGGGTAGTGGCAGAGGAAGAGAAACTTAAGAAGGAAAAAGAGCATCTAACCTTATATTTTTTTGGTTCCCACAAAAAGAAAGATAAGAAGTCCAGAAATCGTACTCATAAAGGTACTCATAACATTACCGGTCAATCTAACAATATGAGTTCAAAGAAAACATCATTTAAAAGGAATAGTGACCACTGCTTCTTTTGTAAGAAGAAAGGTCACATAAAGAAAGACTGTGGAAAGTTTAAAGCTTGGTTGTCCAAACGTGAGCCTACAGGTAATGATTCTTTGGCATTTGTTTGTGAATCCAACCTATCAGAAGCACCATCCAGTTCTTGATGACTCGATAGCGGTGCAACTAATCATGTTGCATACACCATACAGGGATTCATAAACCGAAGGAAGCCAAATCAGGATGAGTCAAACTCACTATGAGAAATAACGAGAAAGTCGATGTTGTGTTTGTGGGAGATGTTATATTGATTCTAGACTCTGGTTTTAGATTAATATTGAAAGACACTTTTTATGTACCTTCTTTTATATAGAACTTAGTTTCCATATCCTGTTTGGACATGTATGGCTACTCTTTTAAAATCAAGAATAATGTTATTTCTTTGTTTCTTAATTCAAATAAGGTTGGGTACTGTTATATGTCTAACGGATTGTACAGATCGTGTTTATCTTATACAACTGAAAATGTTGTTTCCAAGAGACCACTACCTAAAGAAAGGTCTTATGCATTGTGGCATAAATGGCTTAGTCATATCTCTAATGATAGAGTAAAAAGGCTGATAAAGATTAATATCCTGCCTGCTCTTAAAAATGACCTAGAAACATGCGTAGACTGTTGTAGAGGTAAAATGACCAAGATAAGGAAGAAAACTGCAATCCGTAGTTTTGACATGTTGGAGGTCATTCACACTGATATAAGTGGACCATGTAAGGCAACCTTGTGTAGAAATTTTTATTTCATCACATTTATTGATGACTATTCTCAATATGACTATCTATACTTAATTAAAGAAAAGTCTGAGTCTCTTGACAAGTTCAAAATTTTTTGGACTAAAGTCGAGAAACAGTTGGGAAAGGTCATAAAAGTTGTTAGATTTGATCGAGGTGGAGAGTATTATGGCAAGCATGGCGATGCCGGACAGCTTAAGAGGCCATTTGCCAAATACTTAGAGGATTCTGGGATAGTGGCTCAATTTACTATGCCTGGGAGTCTTGAGCAAAATGGTGTAGTTGAAAGGTGCAATCGCACTCTTATGGAAATGGTAAGGAGTATGATTAGTAGGACAAATTTACCAGATTTTTTATGGGGTGAAGCTTTGAAAATAGCTTTGTACATTCTGAATCGTGTACCTACTAAAGTTGTTCCATTAACTTCTTAAACCATCTTAAGGTTTGGGGATGTCCTGTAGAAGTGAAGTTATATAATTCAACATTAAGTAAGTTGGACTTCAGAACCATTCGGTGTTACTTTGTATCTTACCTGGAACATTCGAAGAGATATCGGTTCTATAATCTCAATGGAGGCACAAGAATTGTGGAATTACAGACAGCCAAGTTTCTAGAGTTTAATGTGACCGAAGAAAGTAGCTGCTCACAAAATATCGAAAATAATAGTACGGTGGATAATATTGTATCATTATCTCCTCCCATACAGATAATTATGGAGACTCCCACACTATAGATTAAACCTATTGAGGCTCAGGATCCTGTTGTTGACACAACTCCTAATGAAATTCCTAAAGGTTCTCAGGTGCAGGATGATGCTGTTGCTGCTCCAGTAAGGAGATTCATTAGAGAGAGACGATCAGCTATATCACCGGACTATTTAATCTATATATGAGAGCAAGACTACAATATCGGTTCTGTGGCTGATCCAGTGACTTATGCGGAAGCTATTTCTTGTCCTCAGTCAGAATTGTGGTTGGATACAATGAGAGATGAAATACAGTCTATGAAACATAATGGTGTTTGGGAACTTGTCGAATTACCTGAAGGTCATAGACCCATTGGCTGTAAATGGGTGTATAAAACTAAAAGGGACTCCAAAGGAAAGATTGAGAAGTTTAAAGCCAGATTAGTAGCCAAGGGTTTCACTCAGAGAGAAGGAGTAGACTATGAAGTAACTTTTTCTCCAGTCTCTTCTAAAGACTCTTTTAGAGTGATCATGGCATTGGTAGCTCATTTCGATATGGAGTTACACCAGATGGATGTTAAGACTGCCTTTATTAATAGAGACCTTAATGAAGAAGTCTATATGATGTAACCCGAAGGTTTTGCGGCAGATGATTCAGGTACGCTTGTATGTAGATTGCAAAAGTCTATTTATGATCTCAAGCAAGCTTCTAGACAATGGTACTTGAAGTTTCATAGTGTTGTCACTTTATTTGATTTTGTTGAGAATAAAGTAAATCGGTGTATATACTGCAAGGTTAGTGGGAGAAAATTCATTTTCCTTATACTCTATGTGGATGATATTCTGCTTGCGAGCAGTGACCTTGGTTTACTGTATGAGACAAAGTGGATGTTATCAAAGAACTTTGATATGAATGACCTTGGTGAGGCGTCTTTTGTCCTTGGCATTGAGATTCGTAAGAATCATTCTCGCTGACTATTGGATTTATCTCAGAGGGCATATGTTGATCGTATCTTAGAAAGATTCAATATGCAGCAGTGCAAGCGAAGAATTGCTCCTATCAGTAAAGGTGATAAGTTGAGTCTGTCACAATGTCCTCATTCAGACTTTGAGAAAGTCCAAATGAAGAATGTACCTTATGCTAGTGCACTTGGGACTATTATGTATGATCAAGTATGTACTAAACTAGATATTGCTTTTGCAACAGGACTTCTAGGCAGATATCAATCAAATCCAGGATACGATCATTGGGTTGCTGCTAAGAAAGTTTTGAGGGACTTAAAGAGGACAAAAGACCATATGCTGATTTACAAATATGTTCAGGACCTACAGCTGGTTGAGTATTCGGATTCAGACTTTGCTGGTTATCAAAATGAAAAGAAGTCGACAACATGTTACATCTTTAAGTTAGCAGGAGGTGTAGTATGATGGAAAAGTGAGAAACACAAATCAATGACATCCTCTACCGTGCAAATGGAGTTTGTAGCATGCTTTTTGGCTGCTACTCAGGTAATTTGACTCCGGAACTTCATTAAGGAATTGACCGTATTTGATTTTGTGGATAGACCCATACAGTTATATTGTGACAATAACTCTGCAGTGTTGTTTGTTAACAACAATAGAGGTCTCAAGGGGTTTAAGCATATGGAAGTCAAGTATTTGACTATAAAGGAAACAGTTCAGAATGGTAACATTGCAGTAGAACACATTTCGATAGATGATATGATCGCAGATCCACTAACTAAAGGCCTTCGCCCTTGTGTATTTGATCGACATGTCATTAACATGGGCTTAGGAGTATCATGGGATACTGTTAATTAGTAGGAGCTGTTTAGTTTTATGTTGCTCTTATGAAGTTTGTATCTAATTTCATTACATTTTGTAATATTTGACTATGTATCACCTCTTTTACATTCAATGAGGTATTTGTGAATGTAGATTTATAAAGTTGAGTGCATATATTTGATGAAAATCTCGAGGTATTGTGTAAACCTTGAGTACATGCTATGGGGCATTCTTGATATTAGCCTTAACGATATATCTTGTTACACATAAAGTATAGTTAACTATCAAGGTGAGACATATAAAGGTTCGTTGGAACCATAAAGAATGTTCTCTGGTGACACACTAGGTTTTGTGACACTTAAGGAGAGAGAATGTGGACTAACAAAATGGATAACACATGAAGTATCACTCATTATGAGATATTATCCATTTGTCACACTACTATATTGAATCCATATTAGTAAAGTTGAAAGCACTCATGACCATGGAAAGCTCCGCGTGAGTACATGCAGTTACCGTCATGATTCGGTGTTTGAGACTTTATGGGATCGGATTAACTATTAAGAATAATCTCTAGACCAATATAAAGATGTGCACATAGTTTGTTTCAATTAATATCGCCCAAGTGGGAGAATGTAAGAATTTCCTAATGTGAGCTTCATTAATTGAAATTAACTGAATTAGTTTGGTCTAATAAAGGTAAGATATATAGGTTCTTAATAAGTTTAATATGGGACTGGTTAGTGTGGGCCAAGTACGGCCCGGCCCGTAATGAGAGGGCCCATGGTCGAAGGTTCTATAAATAGCGCTCAAGTCCCTCCCATAACCTGATGATACACAATTTGACTCACATAAGGATTTAGAGAGAACTTTCTTCTCGTGAGTGGCAATCTCATTAGGCCAGTGTTCTAACAAAGAGGATAGGGGAGAAGAATTTGAGTTCGTATTCGGAAACCGTCGCAAATTCCGCGTCAAGTTCGATGGTTTCCAAACCAGGTACGCAAATCGATAATCTCTCTATTAACGTGTTTTCGATTTCTGTTTATGGTGATCCTGGGCGTACTATTTTCGTGGCCAATAGTTGATATATGATGCTAATGTTTCAGTTTGCACTGTGTTAAATACTTTTGTCTTACTTTATGTAATTTTTCTTTTCTTATGTAGTAACTCTGCCCTAACATTTCTGAATTTTGCCCCACCACAGTATCAGGTTTTGAACGAAGAAATAGGAGATCTCAATAAAAAGGTACTCTCTCTTCTGTTATGTAGTAACTCTTCCCTAACATCCTGTTTATGTCTCCAACGAAAGACAACAATATCAGTTTATGATTCGCATCATAGGCGTCGAATGCAAGTGGTTCCGGAGAAGTTACAAGTAGGGAAGTTCCATACGCTCTGTGTGACTTACACTTGTACCACCATTTGCATTCAAGTCATTCACGCTCTGAAGTAAATGAAGCAGCACAGATTGCGATGGAGCTAAGGTATGATCAGTATAACAATACATTATAACTTCCCACATGCAGTTCAAACCAAATTCTAGTGAAAATGACCATTTACGTGTCAAGTCTTTCGGCAGGTTGGGACTGCATTAAGGAATAAACTGGCTCAATACATGCATGTCGAGGAATAATTGTGCACATTCTAGATCACATTGTCGATAATTCTCTGCGTTGATATTACACGCTGGTTGTAGAAGCTCCTGAGGAACTTTTTGATACTAACCTTACTCATTCTTATCAACTGTGTGTAAGTGTATCCAGTGCAATATGTTTATTAATTATCAAATAATTCGTGATGCAAAGCGTGGTGCGAAGGGTTTCGTGTCAAACTGTACTACTTCTCATTGCATTGATTTGTTCACAATTAAAGATCCAATTTAGATGCATATACAATGAGCTTAAGATGTCGCTCCAATCTAACTCAGAGATTAATTGTGATCCCACCCGCTCTTTATGATGGAGACGGACCTCGGATTTAGGCGAAGGGGCTAGGTAGATTGAGGTGGTTATAGACAAGAAATTTGCGACAGAAATTCTCTAGGCCAAAATGCATAGTAGATGGACAACAGATTATTATTCCCGTGCTACCTTGGTCTCGAGGGACAGAAGAGCCTAGGTTATGCGAAAGGTGCTCCCATTTTTTTAGGGTGAGAACGGGTAGAGGAAACGTCTCAAGCCATTGTTCAAGTACCAAGTGCTAAGGTGTTGAAGTAGTGCAAGTCGTACTTCTAGCAAAAGCTCGAATGACCTTCAACAAAAGGGTACCTGTAGCTAAAACTGACACAAGTGGGTAGGGAAGGTAGAGACTACTTAGGGATGCGAGACAGTTCTCTCTAATGTGCCATGGATGATTCAACAAAAGGGTAACCCACCTTAATCGCTCCATCTATTCTCTTAAGACTGGTTTGGGGTAACACACAATGCATACAAGAGAAGCTGGCCATGTTAATGTGCCTTGGATGATATACATCTCAAGGTTAGGCGCTAACCGACCCTTATGCTCCCATTTTTAATAAAAGTTCGGCACATACAAGTAGTGTAATGTGCCTCTACGTAGCTATTTTGGTAACCTTATATGTCAGGTTATAAACCACATGCTCAACCGCTTGTGTCGGCCCCTGTAAATTCTTTTGAGTTTCATTCTAACGATGGCACTCTTCGGGCTCATTTGTTGTTATATCAAAAGTTCCAGTGGCTTAGTGATTTGCACTCACCACCATCCTGTGGATCTGTCATTATTCTGTGAGATGCGTGTACGATAAAACTTGTTGAGAATCGCCACATTTTAAAAAGAGATGTCCACTATGGGGTCTGCATAATTATTTTGATTGGAGTTTTCCAACGAACTGAAAATGCGGGTTGCTATAAATATTTGCACATGTCTACGCTCGTCTATGGCAAAGAAGTGCTGAACGTCCTTTCTATGTCTTTGATGGAACTAACAAATCAGACAGCTAAAAGGATAGAGTGGCATCCATAAAATTGAAAATCATTCGACGGTTTATATACACAACTTGATTACCCTGAGGAAATAGGCAATAATGCATAAAAACATTTGTCTAACTTTAATTGATGAATTTATCTTCAAGCCCAGAAAAAAAAAGCGAGACATTCGATTATATCTATGATGACGTGTTTTTATTTAACACATCATCTCAATACTTAGTGGAAACATATGATAATTGCAGAACTGTCTCCCAGTAAAAATTTAGGGATTTTCTTGCAAAACAAGTGTGAACACGAATCAGACATGAGATACTAAAATCGAATCCTGGGTGTGAAGACGGTATATTATATTCCCGACAAGCTGACCGGGAAATTGTAGATGCCAGATTTGTGTTCCCGACTCAAAAGTGTCTGCTCGAATTTGACTTGAATATGTTTGTGCAATTTGGTTTCCATCAACTAATCGTTCGGTAGCAGAAAGATGTGCAGGTGCCGAATATAATTTCCTCTGCACTTCTTTTCTTCTCGAGTGAATCGAAAGTTCAGTGAGATGAAAAGGAGTGATTAAAAATACAAGGGTACGGATCCAAAAATGAAAAAAAAAAAAAAGGATGGCTCATTCCGATGTTCTATATTTAAACTAGATGGACCTAAATCGAGAAAAAGATGCAAACGAAATCTAACATAAATCTCGCTGTTTTTCGAGGTGTAACAAATAAACTATCGAATAACTTGTGAGTGACATACACAAAGATCCGTTTAGTTTGTGATAATATCTTTGATTTTCGTTTATCAATAATGGGAATAGACTATTATGTATATTAATCTATTTGTTCGAAAAACACATGGTTCTCGAAGATAAAAACTTTCAACATGAGTAAAAGTCTGAAAATATTTGTGGTCGTATTGTTTTAAAGTTTTTTTTTTGGTCAAAAATCAACGGGGATGTCACGCCCCGAACCCTAACGAGCTCGCGACACCCCTCGATGGTCGATCATTGAATGCGACTTCCCAGGCACGTCGCCGACCCAACCCAAACGTAAGAGATTTAACACGCGCGGAAGCAAATAGAAATAACCTGGACAATTAATAATGACAAGGGATAGCAATAGCACGAAACAAATGACTGAAATTTCTACACTTAGCAGATACATACGACTTTCACAGAAAGACAATTCCCTAAGCTAGGCCACAACATCGGGACCACATTCCTCAAAAGGGACAATTATTCACAAACTTAACTTCTCTACTAAAGGGGAAAACTCAAAATACCGGGTACTTGACCCGTCTTCGATCTCCGGGGTACACTTGAGGCATCTCCAGTCACTCATGGCTGCGGATATGAAATGGTTATATAATAACCGTGAGAACGAGTCTCAATAAGCAACCCCCTATACCCCACGTAGGCCAATGCGTACCCAGACGAGTCGTACATGCAATCTACCCCATAAAAATATATAATTCGCATTATTGATCTTACCTCATCATCAAGCCCATGCCAACACTGCACGTTAGTCATAACATGGTAATGCAATAATAGTAAATAAATAGTACAACGCAATTTCTCAAACGCCAACCACACTTGCATGCAATTCACCTTAATAATTAGGCCACACATTCAACCAGCCAATCCAATCACATGCTCAACCAGCCAATCCAATCGCACGCTCAACCAACCAATCCAATCACACTCAACAGCTATTTCAATCACACTCAAGTCGCATGCACGCGTCCAACCAACTTTCCTCTCACGGGCTCACAAGCCACCCAATCACTCAAACCAATGGCCGCCGTCAACACGTCCCAAGCCATGTCAATCATACTATCCAGTGGCCGCCGTCAACACGTCCCAAGCCACATAATCAATCGTTCCCATGACCGACGTAAATACGTCCGGGTCTATCACACCTTTAACGGGCCACCGTCAACACGTCTCAAGCCCGCATCCATTTGGCCCAACGGCCGTTCATGCCTTCACACGGACCGCCGTCAACACGTCCCAAGTCCGTAGCCCTTCGATCGATCCGGGCTTCAAATCGACAGGCAAGCACACGCCATTCAATTCAATCAATTTCACGCCAATTACATCAAGCGATCCATAATCACAATTCAATCCAATTCATGACATGCCACAC
Source organism: Syzygium aqueum (assembly GCA_031216185.1). Classification (NCBI taxonomy): domain Eukaryota; kingdom Viridiplantae; phylum Streptophyta; class Magnoliopsida; order Myrtales; family Myrtaceae; genus Syzygium; species Syzygium aqueum. The sequence goes on along the minus strand of CM062239.1, from coordinate 23,132,526 downwards.
CAACCCACAAATTCGACATTTAATTGGCAACATACGAACATCAATTCCACCCACGAATGCCACAACAAGCCAATTATTGACTCACCAATGTTAGCCACTAATATGCACATAAAATTATCCAAATCGACCACATTCAAACGTCAATTTCCCCCACGCACGCCACGACGATACGGTCATTTAGCACCCCATAAATAGCCTCGAAGTAAGCCCCACAAATATCACAATTTAATATGGCAATCCCGCACATGCAAATATTGACCCTAATCCACGTTTAACCCCTAAACCGGTACTAATTAATCCCTAGACAAGTCAAATAATACCCAAAGTACTAGGTAAGGTTTAGGAAGTCACTTACCAAATTTTGGCCCGGGAAAAATCGACTCGGGCTCAAAATAGCCCAAGTGAACAGTACCGGGCGGGCGCGGGAGCGGGCCACACGGGCGCGGGGCTCGGCCACGGCGATGGGCCACGGGCACAGCCCTCGGCCACGGGCTCGGCCACGGGCGCAGGGCTCGGCAACAGGCGCGGGGATGGGCGCGGGACTCGGCCACGGGCGCGGGGATGGGCGCGGGACTCGGCCACGGGCGCGGGGATGGGCGCGGGACTCGGCCACGGGCGCGGCGACGGCGGCAGCGGCTGGAACGGTCCAAACACGGCGGGGCAGAGGCTGGGGTGGCTCGGGCACGACGGAACAGGGGCTGAGGAGACTCCGGCTTGGCGGGACAGCGGCCGGAACGGCTCCGGCGCGGCGGCACAGCGGCTGCAATGGCTCGGGGGTGGCTGAACAGGGGCCGGGGAGGCTCGGGAATGGCAGGCAGCAGCTCCGGCGAGCTCAGCCACGGTCGGACGGTGGCTGGAGTGGCTCCGGCGAGGCGGGACAGCGGCTGGGGCGAGCTCGGCCACGGCCCGGGGCTTGGCCGGGGCTGGCTGGCCGAGGCTGGTCGGTTGGCCGGCTGGGCTGGGCTGGCTGGACAGCAAGGCGGCGCGGCCGTGGCCGACGACGGCGCCGGCTGGGCATGCGGCGGTCGCCGCGGCGGGCTCGCTGCATGTGCGAACAGGGGAAGGGGGAGATGGCCGGAGGTGAGGGCGAGAGGGAGAGGGGGCTGCAGGCTGAGGGGGAACGGCGGGGATGACAGGGCAGCACGGCGACCTCGCGGCGGCGATGGGAACGCTGGCTGAACGGCGAGACGGTCGCCGGGACCCGCCGAGTGCAGCGGCGAGTGGCGGCGAGCCTAGCTTGCGTGCTTGGAACAGCACCCAGGCAGCGTCGGCCTGGGCTGCCGAGCGACGCGGCGAGGGTGCGAGGGAGGCGACGGCGTCGGTGGCTGGCGGAAGGTCGCCCAGCGGAGGCTGAGGGTCGTCGGGCGGAGGCGGAGGGGGTTGCTGTGGTGGCGGAAGGGGATGCAGAGGTGAGGGGGAGAGCTGTGGGGGGGTGAGCGGGAGAGGAACGGGGAGCGGCCGGGCGACCAGGGCAGTCGTCGGGGCGGCGGCAGCTGGTCGGGCGGCGGCGGCGTGAGGTGGACGACGGGGCGGAGCAAGGCTGCGAAGGGGCGGGAGCAGAGGTCCGACGGTTTCGGGCGAGCGGGCGAGAGAAGAGAGAAGGAAGAGAGCGAGAGAAGGGAGAGAAGGAAGGAGAGAGAAGAGGAAGAGAGAGAGAGAGAAGAGTGCATGGGGAAGGGGGATTGCATGGGGAAGGGAAGGGGGCTGCAGACGTGCAGGGGGGACGCGGCGTGCATGCCTCTTGCGTGTGCACCGGGGTAGGAGAAAAGAGAAAGAAAGAGGGAGAGAGAGAGAGAGAGAGAGAGAGAGAGAGAGAGAGAGAGAGAGGAAAAGAAGAGAAGGGGAACGGGCGTGCATGGGGAAGGGGAATCGCGGACATGCAGGGGCGCGCGACGTGCATGGCGTTGCCGTGTACGGGGAAGAGAGAGAGGGAGAAGAGGGATAATTGCACTCTCAAGTGCGATCGGGTGGTCCGAAATCAACTCCGAAAATAGCCCTAGGGTCCAAATTAAATCCTAGAAAAATAATAATGGGCAAGGGCCAAGGAAGAATAAAATTAAAATGACTCGAAAACACGCTACGAGGGAGGTCTACGGGTCCGAAGTCGCACCCGGTCGAAAATCCATTTTTCACACATTCCCGGCAATATTGACACTGGTCACACAAAAATCGACACCGTCCAATTTATTTCGACCCGGAACTCCCGGAAATTGGCCATCAAGTTTGGGGTCTAAAAACGGTCAAATTCGATCGAGTGCGATTCTAGCAAAATCTCTATTTTAAAAAAAAAAGAACCCGAGAGTGATCAGTTCCCGGGCGAGATTCCATTATAAGCGCACTGACGAATTACACGTTTTATAAATCCCAAAAATTGGTCGAAATTCGGAATGTCACAACTCTTCCCCTCTTACAAAAATTTCGTCCTCGAAATTTACAATCCAATCCAACCATCCAAACAAATGGGGGGGTTTCGGTATTGCATCAACTCTTCGCTTTCCCATGTCGCACCTTCGGTCCCATGATGCTTCCAAAATACCTTGACCATCGGAATTTTCTTGTTTCGCAATTCTCTTTCTATTCTTTCCTCGATTTGAACTAACTTTTCCACGTACGATACCCTGTCGTCCACGTCTATTTCTTCATAGCTCAGCACGTGAGTCAGGTCCGGTTCGTACTTCCTCAACATAGACACGTGGGATTCAATATGTACTTGAGGCAAATATGGCGGTAGCGCGAGACGATAAGTCAATGTGCCTATTCTCTCTAAGACCTCGAATGGACCCACGTACCTCGGGCTCAACTTCTCTTTCCTACCAAACCGAGATAATCCTCTCACAGGCGACACCTTTGATGATTACATAGTCCCCTACTTGAAATTTCAAAGGCCTACGTCTCCGGTCTGTATAACTCTTTTGGCGGTTCTGCGCAGTTCCGAGTCTATCCCAGATAACCTTGACTGTCTCAATCAACTATTGTACTAACTCTGAACCCGTAATACTCCTCTCACCAACTTCATCCCAACCAACCGGTATTCTGTAAGCTCTGGCATACAATGCTTCAAACGGTGCCGTTCTGATACTCTACTGATAGCTACTGTTGTAGGCGAATCCGATCAAATGCAACTGTTCCTCCCAGCCACCCTTAAATTCCAAGACACATGCTCGCAGCATGTCTCCCAAAGTTTGAATCGTCCTTTTAGACTAGCCATCCGTCTGGGGATGGTAGGCCGTGCTAACCTGTAACTTCGTTCCTAATGTCGTATAAAAACTTTTCCAAAACGGCGGCAGCAAATTTAGGATCACGGTCCGAAGTGATCGTCACCGGTACTCCATAGAGACGGACTATATGTCACACATACAAGTCGGCGCAATTCAACCACTCATGAACATCACCATAATTGCATCCACAAGGTCATCCCATCTCCTCAACCATTTCTCATCCAAGTATGACCAACCATACCTCATTTGAAAGCTCATGATATGCACATCATATTCTTAGAAGGCATTGAACAACAATTTACACGTTCTCAAGTAGAAAAAGAGGGATTTTCACAACTGTACAGAATCGACCAGTTTTGCACTCCCGATGAATTTAAGACACCAGGTACAGTAAATAACTTTCAAAAATTCTGATATTTAGATATGTACTAGGAGAGATCAAAATGAACAACTTTCATGAAGAACTCGAAGATTAAAAGCCTTGGTAAGTATTTCTTTCCGGTGGCTCAGGACAGGACAAAAATTGTTCACCGAAACAGGATTATTGTCTCCAAAAAGATAGCTCTTCCCAGGACTCAAAACACCTCTAAAAATTTTGGATTTAAGATATGTTGTAGAGAAGGATGTCTCCAAGAACTTTTATGAAGAAAGTTTCCTCAGAATCGTTCTACAAGTTTGTGTAGAAAATCGAGAAGATAGAAAGGTCACTGAAATCGTATAGAAAACAGCTTGAGCACGGTAAGGAAAATGGACCATCGTCCTATCCAAATCACCTTATAAAAATCTGAAATTAAGATATGTTATAAAGGGGAGGATTTCAAACAACTTTTGTGAAGGACTCAACTTAAGATTTCGACCTTTTAAAATGGAACAAAAATGAAGAAGATCGAAGCCCCAGGCGACCAGATCTGCCCTTCCTAGCTCCTCATGCACTTTTCACTCCTTTTTGCATTCACAAGGCTCAGGAATCTGTCTTCTCCTCCCCAGTAACCCAACAGCCGACTAACAAGCATATAGGAGTCCTAAGCTCATCGCCATTTTTGCATCTATTCAGTTCAAGAGACTCGAAACTCACATGCAAGGTTCACCGAGCTTAGATCTACGGTTAACACACCCTTTTGCTCTAGAATCACACGTGCATCAACACTACCATGCTCGATTCTTTCCATTCAAGCTCAAACAGCAACTTCCATTCATGCACCTGCCATAACACTTGTAGAAACACACATGCACAAACACAAGGGAATGCTGAGAATATGGGTAGATAGAAAGGCTTAAAATCAAGCCCAAATTTCCTTGCTTATCCGATTCATTTAAATCCATAAAGGCTGCAGGGGCATTCGTCAGCCCAAACGGCATCACCGTAAACTCATAGTGTCTATACCTCGCCCTAAATGCCGACTTCGGCACGTCTTCCTTCTTAATCCTCAATTGGTGATAACCAGTCCTTAAGTCGATCTTACAAAATATTGATGCCCCTTGTAGCTGGTCGAATCGGCTCATTCACCCTTGGCAACTGGCATTTATCCTTAATAGTCACATGATTCGACTGTCTGCAGTCAATACATAGCCTTAACGATCCGTCCTTCTTCCTCACGAATAAATCTGGCGCTCCCCATGAAGACCTACTCAGACGAATAAAGCCTTAATCCAGTAACTCCCGTATTTGGACTTTTGATTCCTTCAATTCCGACAGTGACATCTTGTAAAGTGTTCCCAAGGTCGGTTTTGTCCCAAGAGCCAATTCAACCACAACCTCGACTCTCCGAACAGGTGGCAATCCCGGCAATTCCTGAGGAACGACATCGGGAAGATTACACACCTCGGCTATGTCTTTTAGCCTTGATTCCTCAACCAACTAATCGGCACAAATTAATTATCTTTTTACACCTCGAAGACAAAGTTCAATCCATCCAATTTCAATCCAATAGTCTCCCAAAACAACTCACATCGGTTCTTTACAAAATCTGAAATTCCTAAGCAACACTCATCCTTCCCAACTCGTCCACGAATGTCATTAGTAATCCATAAATCCTTAAACCGATTGCGTCGATTCCTTATAAAAAAATTGATTTTAAGTCTTACCTGACCACTTGGACTATAACTTCAAAATCATCTCCTGCTGTACCCGATACTATCTCATAACGCACCTAGACTTTCAAGGCATATCCTTTCCTTCCTTCCCAGCCACTACACTTTTCCTTACGTCCTTAGCCAATTTTGATTAGTCTGCGGGGCAGTTCTCGCTTAATGTCCTACCTGCGGTTGCTGCAATTGCATTAGTGACCTAACCTGTCGGTTCAACAATTTCTCACTTGGTGACCTTACTGTCCACATCCACTACATGCTCCACTTCTACCTTGGTAATGGCCATACCTATGCCTCTTTCCATAAGACCGACATGCGGCATTGGGGTATTAGTTCGGCTTTCTAAAGTTCTTTCTTACTAGAGGGACAAATCTTCGTTCCTCTGTCATAGGCTTCTTGCCAAAGTTCCTATTGTCCCTCGCCGGCGCGTACTGCGATCCAAAAGCGGCAGTCCTTTTACTCATAGCCGTGTCAACCATCGAACTCTCTCATACAACTCATTGAAATCCCTTGAGACCCAAAAGTACTAACTGATTGCGGAATTCCGGTTCCAATCCATCCCGAAACCTTCTTGTCCTATCCTCACGGTCCTTAACCACCCTTGTCCTATCCTCACGGTCCTTACAAACTTGACCTCGTACTGATTGACTAACATCCGATTTTAGTGAAGTCGAAGGAACTGTGTCATTTTCTGTCCTTGCACACTCTCTGATCGAACTTCTCATTAAAGGCCTCGACAACGACATCTCGGCTTAGAAATATGCCCTTTGAAATATCCCACTTCGGGGCCCTCTCACCAATCCTTTGCATTCCCTTAGGGTTTATATATAGCTAGGATCACTTTCTCCTCACCAGTGCACCCGAATACCTCAAAAGCCCTTTTGTTTTTAGGTCCTCTGTCCAAAGTAATGTAGCCTTAGGTTCACCTTTTCCCATTGAACCTTGCAAGTTTAACTTTCAAAAATTTTCCAACCAACTGACGCATTTGTCTGACTGCATTAGCTTACCCTTGACCTTGATTCCCAACATTTCCATTATACCTATGATTCTTGTTATTTCCATTGACGACAACAACAGTGGTCTCAGCCTTAGTAGCAACAGTAGCATTTCGCTCCTCGATTTACCTTCCCATTAAAATTCCAACTTTCTTGAGTACCCTCAGAATCTCGTCTCATCTGGAATCCCCTACAACTTCAACTTGCGGACCTATACGACCTCGACCTCGACCTCATCCTCGGCTACTCATACTCACAGGGTCCACCCTACCCACTTACCTGCCATAATTCCCCACGAGAATTAAAGACCTAGGCCAACTATACCAGTCTAAAGCCCTAGGCAGTGAATCACAACAATTCACTAAGCAGGCAATCAATCACAACATCGCTCAATCACAAAGAAACAGGGAACGTGCACTAACCTCAAGTCCTGACGCACCTGCATTTCACATGATATTGCATACGTCACTCAGCAATCACAATCAAACAATCTGGGTAACGCATGGCCAACAAGTCTTCCTAACTGACTACCCCAAAGTCATCGCTCCTTATCACTCCAAGCTTCGACCATCTTGGTTCGAGCTAGCCTTGCTCTGATACCAAATCAACGGGGATGTCACGCCCCGAACCCTAACGAGCTCGCGACACCCCTCGATGGTCGATCATTGAATGCGACTTCCCAGGCACGTCGCCGACCCAACCCAAACGTAAGAGATTTAACACGCGCGGAAGCAAATAGAAATAACCCGGACAATTAATAATAACAAGGGATAGCAATAGCACGAAACAAATGACTGAAATTTCTACACTTAGCAGATACATACGACTTTCACAGAAAGACAATTCCCTAAGCTAGGCCACAACATCGGGACCACATTCCTCAAAAGGGACAATTGTTCACAAACTTAACTTCTCTACTAAAGGGGAAAACTCAAAATACCGGGTACTTGACCCGTCTTCGATCTCCGGGGTACACTTGAGGCATCTCCAGTCACTCATGGCTGCGGATATGAAATGGTTATATAATAACCGTGAGAACGAGTCTCAATAAGCAACCCCCTATACCCCACGTAGGCCAATGCGTACCCAGACGAGTCGTACATGCAATCTACCCCATAAAAATATATAATTCGCATTATTGATCTTACCTCATCATCAAGCCCATGCCAACACTGCACGTTAGTCATAACATGGTAATGCAATAATAGTAAATAAATAGTACAACGCAATTTCTCAAACGCCAACCACACTTGCATGCAATTCACCTTAATAATTAGGCCACACATTCAACCAGCCAATCCAATCACACGCTCAACCAGCCAATCCAATCGCACGCTCAACCAACCAATCCAATCACACTCAACAGCTATTTCAATCACACTCAAGTCGCATGCACGCGTCCAACCAACTTTCCTCTCACGGGCTCACAAGCCACCCAATCACTCAAACCAATGGCCGCCGTCAACACGTCCCAAGCCATGTCAATCATACTATCCAGTGGCCGCCGTCAACACGTCCCAAGCCACATAATCAATCGTTCCCATGACCGACGTAAATACGTCCGGGTCTATCACACCTTTAACGGGCCACCGTCAACACGTTTCAAGCCCGCATCCATTTGGCCCAACGGCCGTTCATGCCTTCACACGGACCGCCGTCAACACGTCCCAAGTCCGTAGCCCTTCGATCGATCCGGGCTTCAAATCGACAGGCAAGCACACGCCATTCAATTCAATCAATTTCATGCCAATTACATCAAGCGATCCATAATCACAATTCAATCCAATTCATGACATGCCACACCAACCCACAAATTCGACATTTAATTGGCAACATACGAACATCAATTCCACCCACGAATGCCACAACAAGCCAATTATTGACTCACCAATGTTAGCCACTAATATGCACATAAAATTATCCAAATCGACCACATTCAAACGTCAATTTCCCCCACGCACGCCACGACGATACGGTCATTTAGCACCCCATAAATAGCCTCGAAGTAAGCCCCACAAATATCACAATTTAATATGGCAATCCCGCACATGCAAATATTGACCCTAATCCACGTTTAACCCCTAAACCGGTACTAATTAATCCCTAGACAAGTCAAATAATACCCAAAGTACTAGGTAAGGTTTAGGAAGTCACTTACCAAATTTTGGCCCGGGAAAAATCGACTCGGGCTCAAAATAGCCCAAGTGAACAGTACCGGGCGGGCGCGGGAGCGGGCCACACGGGCGCGGGGCTCGGCCACGGCGATGGGCCACGGGCACAGCCCTCGGCCACGGGCTCGGCCACGGGCGCAGGGCTCGGCAACAGGCGCGGGGATGGGCGCGGGACTCGGCCACGGGCGCGGGGATGGGCGCGGGACTCGGCCACGGGCGCGGCGACGGCGGCAGCGGCTGGAACGGTCCAAACACGGCGGGGCAGAGGCTGGGGTGGCTCGGGCACGACGGAACAGGGGCTGAGGAGACTCCGGCTTGGCGGGACAGCGGCCGGAACGGCTCCGGCGCGGCGGCACAGCGGCTGCAATGGCTCGGGGGTGGCTGAACAGGGGCCGGGGAGGCTCGGGAATGGCAGGCAGCAGCTCCGGCGAGCTCAGCCACGGTCGGACGGTGGCTGGAGTGGCTCCGGCGAGGCGGGACAGCGGCTGGGGCGAGCTCGGCCACGGCCCGGGGCTTGGCCGGGGCTGGCTGGCCGAGGCTGGTCGGTTGGCCGGCTGGGCTGGGCTGGCTGGACAGCAAGGCGGCGCGGCCGTGGCCGACGACGGCGCCGGCTGGGCATGCGGCGGTCGCCGCGGCGGGCTCGCTGCATGTGCGAACAGGGGAAGGGGGAGATGGCCGGAGGTGAGGGCGAGAGGGAGAGGGGGCTGCAGGCTGAGGGGGAACGGCGGGGATGACAGGGCAGCACGGTGACCTCGCGGCGGCGACGGGAACGCTGGCTGAACGGCGAGACGGTCGCCGGGACCCACCGAGTGCAGCGGCGAGTGGCGGCGAGCCTAGCTTGCGTGCTTGGAACAGCACCCAGGCAGCGTCGGCCTGGGCTGCCGAGCGACGCGGCGAGGGTGCGAGGGAGGCGACGGCGTCGGTGGCTGGCGGAGGGTCGCCCAGCGGAGGCTGAGGGTCGTCGGGCGGAGGCGGAGGGGGTTGCTGTGGTGGCGGAAGGGGATGCAGAGGTGAGGGGGAGAGCTGTGGGGGGGTGAGCGGGAGAGGAACGGGGAGCGGCCGGGCGACCAGGGCAGTCGTCGGGGCGGCGGCAGCTGGTCGGGCGGCGGCGGCGTGAGGTGGACGACGGGGCGGAGCAAGGCTGCGAAGGGGCGGGAGCAGAGGTCCGACGGTTTCGGGCGAGCGGGCGAGAGAAGAGAGAAGGAAGAGAGCGAGAGAAGGGAGAGAAGGAAGGAGAGAGAAGAGGAAGAGAGAGAGAGAGAAGAGTGCATGGGGAAGGGGGATTGCATGGGGAAGGGAAGGGGGCTGCAGACGTGCAGGGGGGACGCGGCGTGCATGCCTCTTGCGTGTGCACCGGGGTAGGAGAAAAGAGAAAGAAAGAGGGAGAGAGAGAGAGAGAGAGAGAGAGAGAGAGAGAGAGAGAGAGAGGAAAAGAAGAGAAGGGGAACGGGCGTGCATGGGGAAGGGGAATCGCGGACATGCAGGGGCGCGCGACGTGCATGGCGTTGCCGTGTACGGGGAAGAGAGAGAGGGAGAAGAGGGATAATTGCACTCTCAAGTGCGATCGGGTGGTCCGAAATCAACTCCGAAAATAGCCCTAGGGTCCAAATTAAATCCTAGAAAAATAATAATGGGCAAGGGCCAAGGAAGAATAAAATTAAAATGACTCGAAAACACGCTACGAGGGAGGTCTACGGGTCCGAAGTCGCACCCGGTCGAAAATCCATTTTTCACACATTCCCGGCAATATTGACGCTGGTCACACAAAAATCGACACCGTCCAATTTATTTCGACCCGGAACTCCCGGAAATTGGCCATCAAGTTTGGGGTCTAAAAACGGTCAAATTCGATCGAGTGCGATTCTAGCAAAATCTCTATTTAAAAAAAAAAAGAACCCGAGAGTGATCAGTTCCCGGGCGAGATTCCATTATAAGCGCACTGACGAATTACACGTTTTATAAATCCCAAAAATTGGTCGAAATTCGGAATGTCACAAAAAATATAAATTGCTCATTGATAATTTGTAAAAAAGAACCCACAGGCGGGGTCTCAAAACAGAGCAAATCTCTAAGGGCCCATGGAGGGCGGGTCAATCAATTTTCGATGAGTATTTTTTTCTGTGGGTCTTAGCTACCCAGTCAACTAGACTATTTTTAGCCCTATTACAAAAAAATAAACTTAATATTAGCAAAGCTGAAAATCGGGTCACCGGCTTCACTTATCGGTACGCGTTGTTCCCACGGTAGTTTTTCTACATAATTGACACAAGAAGCATATTTTGTCTTGTTTTTGTGGTTTGGCAGGTTCAAAAAAGTGGGAAACAGACTTACCAAAAAAAAAGTGGGAAACAGTTTTCACTTGAAAGCAATTTTCAATGTGTGACTAAAGGTGTCTTGAGAGGTGTTTTAATTCTTTATTTGAAGATGTGAACAGAAAAATTGACCAGTTCTTTTCATGCCAACACAGGCCCACCCAAAGGAAGATGACAACAAAAAGGGCTAATGATGGCACAAAGTGAGTGCACTAATAACTAAGGTTGTGAACAAGATATAAGTGGAGACAAATAGGGAACCAATGGACCCCTCTAGCGAAAAATGTGTCACAAACTTATCATACCATCTAATCACAACAATGTCCATCTGAGAAGATAGAGCAGAATTTAATCCTAAAATAATAGTCGCAGGTTTTAACTGGTTGGGGATGATCTTGCTCCTCTCTTAATATAGCTGCCAATAACAACACTTTGGAATCTTGCTTTCACGTTCTTGCCAAAAGTGTCTTGCCACTAAGGAGACTAAGATAGCAATTCGTTTAAACTATTTCAAACCAAACGTGGAAAAAGCCTATATCTAGGAAAGGCAGATTACAACATCTCTAAAATAATTAGGTGTTGATAACGGAGAATCAAATTTAACTGGACGGCATTCAACAAATTAAGCACCCAATGCATGCATGACAACCATCAATTTGGAAAGTGGTGGATAAGTGTCGCTCGCATCATGTCCGTTGAAGCGATATGCGATTACTAATTCTCCTTTCGATAAGTTTTTGTGATTTTAAATATCGATGTCATTATATACAAATATGTGCGTTAAGCTGTTATCGGCTGTTACGTCCTGACACGACTCACGATGTTGACACAATAATTACTGTGACACCTAACGTATAGCTTGTGAAAGTAGATTCTTTGTTCTCATAGACAACAAGCTAGAAGGATTGAGTATTTCCAAGAGGAGTGTTTGTGTAGTGAGGGTGGCAAGATGTTATCTGGTGGAGAAGAGGCGAAGGCAAGTTCAGAGGTCAAACTGTATTAGGACTCTCTTGTTGATCTTAGTGTCCGTTTTTGAGCAGTGAGACAAATATTTTGGAAACTCCAACCTAACTTCCTGAAAGCCCCCCAAAAAGAAGCAAAACCCCATATAGGAAAGAGAAAATAGCACATGATAGAAGTTCTAGAGACGCTAGAAGCATAAGTGTTTCTATGGTTTGAACCAGTAACCCCAAAAGGAAAGGCTCATGCGTCCTCAGCCTAGATGCACCGAATGACTCTGAACTGTAAGTTTACATATTGAGTCAAGAAAGATCCAAATCAGTTTATATTCTTTCGATTTTCATATATTAAAAATTTTGTTAGTGATTTTGTTTGCTAGATCATATTGTCAGCGATTGATTATCTATAATTGAAGAAATATATTTAATCCATGATTTAAGAAATACAAGATGTTGTAGGAAACGTAATACAATATTGCTTGTCGCAACTGGAAAAATTAAATTGAAATTATAACTCTAAGAAAGTCATAACAAATTTAAAAATTGACCAAATCAATGAATAAATTTATTGAATGAATCTTCTTAACATGTAAAGAAGACCGCATTACAAACCAAATATAAACTTATAAAATTGCTATAAAATTGTAACAAAATTAGATAGGATGTGAGGTATTGATTATCAAATCTCCTTGAGCTAATTAGTTCCTACCAATAATACTTTGCAAATTTACAAATTATGCCTCTCAATATATAACACCTTGAATCTATTTGTATTAGAATTATTGATGCAAGACTCAATGGAACTTGTCCTTGAACCAGCGCGCTTAAAGATTTAACCAAAGAGAAAATTGAAGAGAAGAAGCACTGAAAATGTTGTGTTTTCACCTCTAATTCTTAAATGAAGAATAGTTTATTTCAATTTATAGAGATTGAAAGGACAGGACCAAAAGAGACATATTCCTATCTATTAAAGACAAAAAAAAAACTGTTACGGAAAATGATTTGAAAAGGCATATTCATGTCTATTAAAGAGATATGTTCATGTCTATTAATGACACAGAAAACTAGAAAAATGATAAGAAACATATTGAGCCATTAACTCATCATAATTACAACGCATGATTACTAAATAATGCTTTCGCCATACATAGTACAAGACTGAACATTTGGTGCAGAGCAAGTAATGTCTTCTTGCAGAACCAAGTTCGCACCTCCCCCAAGTAGAATCAACTAATTATTCGGCTTTTCCCTTTTCGCGACTAGCAAAGGCCACGCGACATTTGAAATCAGTGTATCCAATTTGATATATGCTTTTTTTGGGATAATGATATAAATAATCTTTGAACTTTGACTTAATATACAATTTAGCTCTTGAATTTTTAATTTGTTCGATATAATCCTTGAATTTTATTTTAATGTTCAATGTAACCCTTGAACTTTTAATTTATTCAATGTGATCCCTGAACTTTTGGTACATATTCATTGTAGTCCATAAACTATAAGAAAATATTCAATGTAGTCCTTGAGCTTGAATTAATGGAAGGATTATATTGAACATTTTTATATAGTTTATGGATTAAATTGAATAGGTACCAAAAGTTCAGGGATGACATTGAATAAATTAAAAGTTCAGGAATCATATGTCACATTAGGTTAAAGTTCATGAACTATATTGAACAAATTAAAAATTTATGGACCACATTACATATTGAACCAAAATTTAGGGACTATTTGTGTCGATTTTCCTTTTTTTTTTCCCATGGCCATATTATGTACTGCATTATTTATGTTTTTCTTTTTTGGATAAGTATATGTCCATTGAGAAGGACATGTGATGGGATACTAGTCCCGCTACAAGTCCATCCAATGTTCACTTTCAAAAAATTCCCAGACTTAATTATTTTCTCATGTTTATTTATGTGAATCAAATGCTAAAAAGAAGTGTCAAAGGAAATATGCTTATACCAGGGTAAGTAGATCTTCGTTCGCATATAAACAGACACCTCTCTTCATCTCTCTCTGCACCATCTTAATGGTTTGATTTCGTGCAAAAGCCTCGAGAAATTCTTTGAAGTTATATTTTAGAATTCGTAGAAAATAAAAAAAGAAAAGGAAAGTTCGGTATTGAGGACACATGTCTTGGTTTATGCAAGAGCAAATACCACAACAAACCCCAAACTATACTCATTATGATACAAATATTCAAAACTTTTTTTTTTTGTCACCGAAGACCTTAAACTTGCATATTGTGACACAAATACCCTCAACTTTTTTTTGTGTTGTGAAAAAAAAACCAAACTTATACATGTGTAACATATATATACCTTCTATTTCAATCACGTTTAGGATATATTTGTCACACTGGTATAAGTTCAGGGTTTTTCATGATAAAAAATTTTGGACTATTTATGTCACAACAAACAAGTTTAGGATTTTATTCGACACAAAAAAAAGTTTAGGGTATTTATGTTACAGTATACATGATTTGGAGTTTTTTATGGTATTAACATTTTATGTAATTACTTTCATTCAAATCGTTTCGGTAAATATTGTAGCTAGAAAGTGTACGTGTCACACATTTAATTAGATAAGGACGTCACAATGCAAATACTTTCTTTTCTTTATCTAGTAACTCTGCCCTAATGATTTTCGCCCCACCATAGTATCAGGTTTTAATAGAAGAAATAGAAGAGCTCAACAAAAAAAGGTTCTCTCTCTTTTCGCTTTTGATAACTGCCCCATCCCTGTTTACATCTCCAAGAAGAGACAGCAACATCGCATTATGATTCGCATCATAGGCATCTAGCGAAGTTATCAGTAGGGAAGTTCCATTCACTTTCGCCTGCATTCGAGTCATTCACGCTCTGAAGCAAATGAAGCAGCACAGGTTTTGATGGAGCTAAGGTATGATCAGTATCACAATAAGTTTTAACTTCTCCTAACACAGCTCAAACCAAATTATAGTGAAAATGACCATTTACAATTCAAGTCTCTCGACAGGTTGCAATTGCATCAAGGAGTAATCAGGGTCAATGCATGCATGTCGTGGAAGACCGCATCGTCGAAAATTCCCTGCACTGACGTTGTGGACTCTTTGTAGAAGCTCTGAGAAAATTTTTCATACACACCTTACTTATTATTATCAATTATGTCAAGTGGATCCAATCCAATATGTTGATCAATGATCAAATAAAGCTTGATGCTAAGCTTGGTGCAGACAGTTTCTTGTTAAACTATAGAACATCTCATTGCATTAGATTCATGATCATTAACGATATAATCTAGATGCAATACAATGAGCATAAGGTGTCGGTCCATTATATCTTATTGATATTGTTGTCACTGAGTTTCTTTTTTAGCAATGTGTGATCCCATCCGCTCATTATGACAGAGACGGACATCGGATTTAGGCGAAGGGGATAAAAAACCCTTGACAAGATTTTTCTTCAGGTATTTATGCGCAAGAAATACTTCGTATCTTTTAAAGAAGAATTTCCAATGGCCTAAAACTGAGCGAGATTCGCCACATTTTGAAAAGAGATGTCCACTGTGGTGTTTACATAATTATTTTCGTTCGAGTCTTTTAAAGAATCGAAAAAGCAGGCAGCTATAAGTATTTGCACATGTCTTGGATGGAACTAACAGATCAGAGAGTTAAAAGTAAAAGTGATATTCATGAAACAGAAAATCATTCAACAGTTTATATACACAACATGATTACCTTGATGAAATAGGCGACTAATGGATAAAAATATGTGTCCAACTTTGAATATGATGAATTTATCTTCAAACCCACTTAAAAGTGAGAGATACGATTATATCTAAGATGACATGCTTAGTGGAAAACCTATGATAAACGCAGAATTTACACCCAGCAAAGATTTAGTGATTTTCTTGCAAAGCTAGGGGACATCATTAATGCAGAAGCGACATGAATCAAGTGAATTCCCAAGCGTGAACACGAATCAGCCATGAGATATTATAATCGAGTCCTGAGTGTGAACACGGCACATAATAATCCCAACAGTATCAGGAGCACAAGCTGACGGGGATTTTATATACCAGTTTTGTGTTCTTGATGCTCTACAATATTGTACGAACTGTCAAAAGTGTCTGCCAAGAACTTGACTCGTTTAATCAATTAATTTTCGAAGTAGCAGAAAATATGCAGGTGCTTAATTTATTTTCCTATGCAGTTTTTGCTTCTCGAGTGAAACGAAAGTTCAGTGAGATAAAAGGAGCGATTACAACGCCTTGGTATGGACGCAAAAATGGGGAAAAAAATGAAGGAATGATCTGCATAGATCAAGTAAATCAATAGATGAAAAACGATTTGCCGAAGATTTGATAGCTTTGTTTTCTAACATGAAGTTTTATGCGCAATCCTCGGCAAAATTCTGGATTTAATTAATTTATCACGTTCATTGATGTACCGGTGAGTGTCACGTGATCCGACGAGCAGATAAGTTCATTAGATTCACCAATGACAGACAACAACCTTTTACTTCAATGAGTTGTATTTAGTGAAGTTGAAAGTTTGAAAAATCCATAATATATAATAGAATAAGCAGAGTCTGAAAGAGCCTTCACCTGATTTTTTCATGCAGAATTATATT
Organism: Syzygium aqueum; assembly: GCA_031216185.1. NCBI lineage: Eukaryota > Viridiplantae > Streptophyta > Magnoliopsida > Myrtales > Myrtaceae > Syzygium > Syzygium aqueum. Next base: position 23,116,167 of record CM062239.1, on the reverse strand, counting down.
GTCACGAGTCAAACGATATAGATATTCTTCCATACTGATAAATTTCAAAAAGTATTGGGAAGACTGTCGTTAAAACCAATTACCGATGACTTTTTTCTCGGTGACTTGTTGATAACCATCTACAATTTTATAATTTTTTTAATAATTTACAAATTTACAATTTTTTATGAACTTCCAATTTTTATTTGCAAAACTTACTACCACTTTGAATGCGCTAACTCTTATACGATATTACCAACCTAAATTACAATGGCTTATTGAATTTTGTCAAAATATACCCAATGAACTCGGCTAACAAGTGATTTTCTTCTACCCACGGTTTTTTGACATTTATCATTTCTTTAAAAAATCTACTAGTAGTTTTTTGGTATGAAACAATGGACACGTACCTTGATGAATGCTTCGAGGTTCTTGAATACCTTCAACATTTTGACTCTCAATGCAAATGAAGGACATGGATCTAGATTAGGACAATAATTGTGACATCCTAAATTTGCCCATTCGGGATTTATAAAATATTTGGTTTTATGAACGTGCTCGTAGTCAGTCTCGCCTGGAACTGATCATTCTTGGGATACTAACCATTAGGGAATGACTAATTAGGGATTTTAATTTGCGCAACTAAAGGAAATTGGATCGTGAACCGACTTTCGACTATAAAATCGTTGAGGTGACATTTTGAGCCAATGTAGGCCGATCTTCGGATAGCTAGGGGCCAATTCGTCATTGTCATATCAGTGGGTTTCGGGTGATTCCGTTTGACCACAAAATGAATTGACGAACAAACCCGAAACTATACCGAACAGCCATGCCCGATGGAACTAGCGATCTGTGACATTCTGGATTTTGGCTCATTTTTAGTATGTATAAAACGTGTAATTCGTCAGTGCGCTTATAATAGAATCTCGCTCGGGAACTGATCACTCTCGGGTTCTTGTTTTTAAAAATAGAGATTTTGCTAGAATCGCACTCGATCGAATTTGGCCGTTATTTAGACCCCAAACTTGGCAATCGATTTTCGGGAGTTTTGGGTTGAAATAAATTAGACGGTGCTGATATTATTGTAGCCAGTGTCGAGATTGCCAGGAATATGTGAAAAGTGAATCTTGGACATGGTGCGAATTTGGACTAGTAGACCTCCTTCGGATTAGTTTGCTTTAATTTTTGTGGTCATTGTCTCTTATTATATTCCAAGAATCATTTGGACCGTAGGATCGTTTTCGGATTCGAATTCCAACCATTGGACCGCACTCAAGTGCATGGACTCTCTCTCTCTCTCTCTCTTTCTCTCCTTTCCTCTGCCGCGCGCGCACGTCTTCCCCATGCAGCCGTCCCATCCGCGCACGCTTTCCTCCTTCTGACCACATGCAGGGTCTGACCTTCTCTCTCCTCTCCTTCTCCCTTTCTCCTTCCTCTCTCTCTCTCTTTCCCTCTGCTCCTTTTCTTCTTCTTCGTTGGCTTCTCCCCCGACTGGTTCCGCCCCGCTTCTGCCATTGCACAACCGGCCTTCAGCTCAGCCGCTCACCGCGCTTGACCACCATGCCGCCCACTGCCCGGCCGACGTGCATCGCCCCTTGCCACCATCCGCTGTCCGTCCGGCGCCACCCTCGCCCGACGCCGCTGCTTCTGCTTCTCCTCCTTACTGCCCAATGCAGACCGCCCAAGCTCGCCTCAGCCCAGCCACTCGCCATGCCTGACCGCCGTGCTGCGCTCAGTCCGATCGCCACCTCCGCCCTGCCGCCACCACCACAGCCGTCTCTCTCTCTCTCCTCTCCTCCTCCGCGACCCCTAGCCTGTTTGACGCCTCTAGCAGCGTGTCGCCGCTGCGCCGCCACATTCCGGCGCTGCCCAGCCGCCGTCCAGTCATCAGGCCAACCCCCCAGCACCGTCGCGATGCCTGAGCATCGTTGTCGCCGCCACGGAGCGCCCTAGCCGTGCCACCCCACCTCGGCCACCTTCCCCTCTTTCTTCCTTCGCTCCCATTGTCGCCGGGGAGCAGCTCGCCGCTACTTGCCACTGTCGCTGCCTCGTCCACCACCACCCAACGTCCTTTCTGCCACCGATTGCCACCGTGCCACCCGGGTACCGCCGGCCTGAGCCCTCGCCGCCCCAGCCTCCTCTTTTCCTTTTCCCCCCTCACCTCCGCCGACCAACTCCCTCTTCTCTCCCTCCAAGCTAGTTGCCGGGGAGTCCGCCTACTACCACGTCGCCGCCGCCGCCAGCTTGCCGGGGCCAGCTCAGCTTGTCAGCCGCCCAGCCGCCGCCGCCAGCTCACCGGGGCGAGCTCAGCCCGCTAGCCGGCCGAGCATCCCTGGGCCATGGCCAAGTTGCCCAGGCCGTGGCCAACCCGTGGCCCTCGTGCATCGACTGCATGCCTGCTCGCCCGGTCATGGCCCATCGCCGTGCCCGTCGCCTAGGCGCCGTGCCCGTCGCCTAGGCGCCTTGCCCGTCCGACTAGGCGCGTCACCCGTCCGACCAGGCGCGTCATCTGTCCGCACCCGTGTCGGCGCCCGTGCCCACGCCCGTGCCCGTGCCCGCGCCCGTGCCCGCGCCCGTGCCCGTGCCCGTGCCGCGCCCGTACCCAGCCGTGGCCGACCGCCGTGCCCTCGCGTGTGCCAAGTCTGCACTGTTCACCTGGGCCATTTTAGGCCCAAGTCGACTTTTCCCGGGCCAAAACTTGGTAAGTGACTTCCTAAACCCTACCTAGTACTTTGGGTATTATTAGACTTGTCTAGAGATTGATTAGTATCGGTTTAAGGGTTAAACGTGGATTAGGGTCAATATTCGTATATGCAAAATGGTTATATTAAATTGTGATATTTGTGAGGATTATTTAGTGGCTATTTTTGGTGGGCTAAATAACCATATTTTCGTGGGTTAGAACGGCTAGGACGTGTTTTAATTTAATTATATTACGTTACAGTTACGTTATTTGAATTGGGTTAGATAATATGTTTGAATTGGATGATTGTGTGTGGCCGACTTGAACGTTGAGTTTGTATGTTGAGGTAGCGAAATGTGAATTGGGTTGAGTTGTGAATATGAAATGTTTGATGCAATTGGCGTGAAATTGATTGATTGGATGGCGTGTGCTTGCTTGTCGATTTTAAGCCCGAATCGATCGGAGGGCTACGGACTTGGGACGTGTTAATGGCGGTCCATGTGAAGGCATGAATGGCTTATGGGCCAATTGGATGTGGGCTTGAGACGTATTGATGGTGGCCCATTAAAGATGTGTTAGACCGGGACGTGTTTACGTCGGTCATTAGAAATTGAACCCGGATTGATCGGAGGGCTACAGACTTGAGACGTGTTGACGGCGGTTCATGTAAAAGTGAATGGCCGGTGTGCCAGATGGGCCTGAGGCGCAGTGGCGCAGGCAGTGAGAATGGACCTAAGGCGCAGTGGCGTCGATCGTGAGAAAGATGTTCGGCCACACATGCGATTGAGTGTGATTGAAATGGCTGGTTGAGTGTGACTGAATTAGCTGGTTGAGCGCGTGATTGAATTGGCTGGTTGAATGTGTGGTCGAATTGGTAAGATGAATTGCATGCAAGTGTGGTTGGCATTTGAGCAATTGCGATGTGCTATTTAGTTACTATTATTGCATTACCTTGTTATGACTAACGTGTATTGTTGGCATGGGCTCAATGGCAAGGTGAGTACAATAATGTGAATTTTTATAACTTATGGGGTAGATTGCATGTACGACTTGTCTGAGTACGCATTGGCCTACGTGGGGTATAGGGGGTTGTTTATTGAGACTCGTTCTCACGGTTATTATATAACCATTTTAGATCTACGACAATGAGTGATTGGAAACGCTTCAAGGGTATCTCGAGGATCGAAGACGGGTCAAGTAACCGGTATTTTTGAGTTCCCCTTTTTGGTAGAGGAGTTAAGCTTGCGAACCATGATCCTGGTTGAGGAGTGTGATTCTGTCATTGTGGCTTAGTTTGGGGATTATCTTTTCGCGGACGTCGTATGTATTCGGTAAGTGTAGGAGTTACGTTTATTGTTTTGTGCTATTGCTACCCTTTGTCATTTTTAATTGTCCGGGTTGTTTCTATTTGTTTCCGCTCGTACTTAATCTCTGATGTTTGGGTTAGGTCGGTGACGTGCCTGGAACGTCGCATTCAATGATCGACCATCGAGGGATGATCGCACGCTCGTAGGGTGCGGGGCGTGACATGATCGATCCTCACGATTATACGACAATCAAAGTCGTAACGAACCGAATGAACTTGCACGTGACTCGATTTATTATCGGTCACGGGTTTAATAAGCGAATTTCCCCAAAAAACCGTCCATTAGTTTGAGAAATACTCGAGTTACGTTATATATATATATAACTCAATTATTAATTAGAGATCAAATCGGGTATCGGGAAAATTTGGAAGTTAAGATGGAATGTTAGGATGGCGTTGTGGTGTGAACGTGCACCTTTGGTTTATTCCCGGATTCTTCAGAAAAATTCGAATTTGATAAGAAATTGAGAAAGTGACCATTTTACCCCTAAGGCTTTATGTAAGGATAGTTTGGTGAGGCAAGGGCATTTTAGTCATTTTGCCCTCAAATTTGGATGAGACACAAATGCCCATGGATATTTTAAAGCAAGATTCAATCTGGACCGTCGATTTCAAGATTAGATCGAATCTAGACCGTCAGATAATAAATGTGAGAGATTGACATTTTGGTCATTTTTCACTTTTGGGTCAAAACTTGATCACCAAGGTTGACCAAGCCTTATCCTCTCTCTCTCCTCTCCCCCTCACATTCGGTCCCCCTCCCCACCGAGAGCTCCCCTCCCCTCCAATCACTCTCTCTCTCCCCCGCCGGATCGCCACCGCCGCCAGGACGTCGCTGCCGCACCATCGCCTCACTACCTCTCACCGCCACCCCCTTTCTCTCCCCTCTCCCTTTCGGTTTTTCTCTCCCTTGGCTGTGAGCCGAGCAACCCACCATGAACCGCCGCCGTCCGCCAAGCTGATCGCTGCCGTCGTGAGCCGTACGCCGTCGCTGCCACAAGCCACTGTTAGATTTTGGGTTTTTGCCACCGCTTTCGCTCTAACTGTGTTACTTTAGAACTCGGTAAGTTCAATCAAAATTTTGCCTAGTTTATTGGGTTAGTTCAGACCTAGTTAGACACGGTTTTGGCACGGTTTTAGGGGCGAAATTAATTTGCGGGCTTTGGGAATGAAATCGAGAAATTTTGGTGGAAATTCGGGACTAATCGATGGCTGTGATTGTCTGTTCGGTATGCTGTGGGGTGCTGTTTGGGATGCGGTTTGGACCGTTAGGTCCGGCTCGGAAATTCATGCAAGTGTCGTGAAGAGTCCGAAGTGAAATATTGTAGTTTGGAGTGCGGAAAATGGCCGATTACTGGCTGTGATGTGCTGTTCTATGTGCTGTGATGTGCTGTTTGGCGTATGGTTTGTACTGTTAAGTCCGGCTCGAGATTTCATGAAAGAGTTGTGAAGGACCCGAATTGATTTGACAACGTTTGGATGAGGAAAAATGCCAAATTGTGTGTTAGTAGCGTGTTTGAAATGTGATTGTGCTATCGTGATAAATTGGTTGCAATTGTGTGCACGTGGTTCAAGGTGAACGTGTGTAAGTGTGAGGTTGGGATCAGGTCGAGATATTATAAGCTCGGGTCACAATCACGTAGGCCTGTCGCATTTGGCGCTGGTTGAGAAATGAGAAAGTGAGAAATTGAGATTGGCCCGAGGCACGACTAGCTCGGGTGACATCGGGATTGGGTCGATGCATTTTTTGCTTGAACCTGGATCAAGTAGGCCTTTCGCATTTGGCGAGAGCTGAGGATAGTGTGAATTTGGGATCAGACTAAGGCGTGTGATGCTTGGGGTGCGATCGAGTGGGCCAGATGCGTGTTTACGTGGGCCGGGAAAGTGATGGCACGAGTGCGGATATGAGGAGGATGAGAAATGGGAACGATGCGTTTGTGGATGGTTGGGTATGGATTGTGGAAATTGATTCATTTGTGTGAGTGATATATGTTGGTTCGAGTGTGAGAATTGTATATTGTGATTATGAATTAACGTTCAAGTTGCGCATGCCAAGAGTCCAGATTAATGTGATTGTTTGGTTGGTATTTGTATTGATTGGTTGATTGCGTGTTTATTGTGTCTGGAATTACGTGGTAGCCTAAGTAGGAATTTAGGTTGCAACTTACTAAGAAGTGTCTTATGGTTGTCTTAACTTAACCTTTTCAGAGCCACCACCTAAGCGATGAATCCGCCACTGTCGCCACCAGAGCGTTTTGGTATAGTTATGCACAATGACCATACTGTCAACGAGTACCCGATGGGAGATAATTTTACTTGAATTAAACACACCTATGTAGTGTTAGTAGGTATAGGACTACTCGAGTGGCAGGCTCACACTTACACAGCATGGATATTTCGGGATGGGCTAGATGAGTTTGGGCCAGTTAGAGGTTTCAATGTTCTTTTTGATGGAGTCAGGGACTGGGATCCGACGGCCGTACCCCCACCTGATGGTGAGTTGACCAGTTTAGAGACCAGTCTAGCTTAGTCTGGGCTTCACCCTATTTCTGCGACGCCAAGGTCCTCGGGAGCAGATCACGAGCCCGAGCCAGAGGGATCCTAAGCTGGGTTCGATCTGATGGATGTGGATCTTGAGGTAATCCCCGAGGAAGGCCAGGGAGAAGGAGAAGACGATCCTGAAGCAGAGCCAGAGGAAGTTCCAGAGCCTGAGGATGAGGATGAGGAGGAGAGACATGTACCGGTTTACGACGCCAATCCTTTCTACGTGCCCGAGTTCGAGCCGATTGAGGAGCTAGCCGAGGAAGAACGAGGCGAAGTTTCAATAGAATTGGATGACATTAACCACCCAATTGAGATCAGAGTTGAGACGGAATCCTCAGTGGACGCGACTATCCAGGAAGAGTCGAACTCGAGCACTGATGAGTCGGATTCTAAGTGGACTCCATCTTGTGGACGCCGGGGTTAGTCAGGGTAGGTTAGGAGCAGATCTAGGAGGTGTACCATTTTTGAGGATCAAGGACCCAGGGTATCGACCTTTTTGGATGTCGAGGGTTGTATATACGGTTGGGTGTGCATGTATGTTTTGGCGGTATAGTACGAGCTCGTTTGTATATGGATGTTACATATACTATATCAAAGGGAAAGTTTAGTTGATGGCTTAGCGATCTTTTTTTCCTGGCATTCTCCAATTTATTGTCCAGGTTTTAAATTTTGGATTCCTCCGCAATTGACTCTGATGGTATTGTTGGGTCGGTGACGTTTTTTCTGGGACGTCGCACCTATTCGACCGTAAGTGAGGGATGCACGTGCTCAATAAAATTTGGGGCATGAAAATTATAAACTTAGTTTGTTCTTACCTTCAACAGAATAATCTCGTCTAACCTAATGCATAGAGTTTATAGGACCTCAACCTCGCAAGTTGATTTTTAAATTAGAGTTTCGGATTGGAAACTCCGCCCGTGCTAGATTCTTTTGCACAAGTTAAAGACAATATTTTGCACATCCAGAATTAGGCGAAGTATATGCCTTTTTTGATTAAGTTCTTTCCTTTTCCATAAGATTGTTCATTCCAATATTCTATGATTAAACTAAATGGACCTTAACCGAGAAAACAAGAGGCCATGAATCTTTGTAATTCTTGATGTGTCATAAATAAACGATCAACTAAGTTGTGATTCAAACAAATAGTGACCCATTTAGTTTGTGAAAATATTTTCTATTTTCGCTTTTCAAAAATGAAAATGACTAGTATATATATTTCTCAATTTCTTTTGGAAAACACATGGTTCTCGAAAATAGAAATTTTCAACATGAATCAAAATTGAAAGTATATGTGGTTGTATTGACCGGGTTCTCATTCGAAACTGAACAAATTGTGAAAATAACTTTTTTCTTGTTTTAATTTTTCATTTGAAGATGTCAATATAAAAATTGACCAGTTCTTTCTATGCCAAACAGGCCCAGCCAAGTATAAGTTGCCAACAATTGGAGGGAAACAACGTAAGATGACACGAAAAACCCTAGTGGTGGCACAAAGTGGGTGCGTCAATGTGATGAATGAGACGTCACTAGAGAAAATAAGGAACCAATGGACCACCCTCTTGTGAAAAATGTGTCAGAAACTCATTATACCATTTAAAAAGAACAAGGTCCATCTGAGAAGATAGAGCAGAAATTAATTGTAAAATATACTCGCAGGTATTATCTAGCCAGGGATGATTTTGCCTCCTCTACTAATATAGCTGCCAATAAGCACACTTTATTCTTAAGATTTGGAGTCTTCCTCTCACGTTCTTGCCAAAAGTGTGTTGCCACTCAGAAGACTAAGACAGCACCCAACTCCGCAATTTCGTTTAAATTATTTAACAAAATATGGAAAAGCCTTTATCTAGGAAAGGCAACTTGAGACATCCAGGGGAAAGTACCAAAAAAATCGTAAATCTATAACATTGGTATCAATTCATGTTTAAATCTTTATGTTAGACAAATTCAATCCTAAACCTTTGTATGTTTTGCCAGTTGAGTTTGTCCGGTCAATTTTAACCGAAAATTGCTAATGTGGATGCCAGCTGTCCTACATGGCACGATTGCCGCTCACGTAAACATTTTTTAAATAATTTTTTTTTGAATTTCTTTCTTTCTTTTTTTTTCTTTTTTTTTTCATGGTCTATGCCGGTGGCCGGCGAGGCCCACCATCGCTCAAGCGAGGCCAGCCCTCACCGCCATGGCCTATGCTGATACAGGCCATGGAAGAGAAAATAAAGAAAAAGAAAAGAAAAGAAAAAAAAAATAAAAATAAAATTTTAAAAAATGTCCATATCCGAGCCAACTATGCCATGTAGAACGGTTGACGTGTACGTTAGCAATTTTTAACTTAAATTGGCCAAATAGACTCAATTGGTAAAATATGAAAATGTTTAAGACTGAATCGATACTATTGCAATAGGTTTAAAACTTTTTTTTATACTTTTTCCGATATCTATATATGTGTGTATATGGATCTATATTATATGTATTGTTTGATATCCAAAAAATATATAGAGTAGAGCAAAATGGAGAATCAAATTTCATCTGGTGGTATTGAACGAAGTGATAATATATGCGTTAAGCACTTCCTCTGGTATTTTTCTCCAATGCACGCATTGGCAAGTGGTGGGTAAGCGTCGTGCACATCATGTTTGTTGAAGTAATAGATGACTACCAGTTCTCCTTCTAATCACTTTTCATATCGACCCCGCTATATATATGTGTGTGTGAATACGTTTATAATTAGCAATCACATCATATAAGTTTTTGTCACGATTCACGACATTGACCCGATAGTTACCATTACACCTAACATATAGCTTGCAAAAGAAAATTCTTTGTCCTCATGGACAAAAAGCTAGAGTCACGAGTTTTTCCATGTGGAGTGTTGAATAGTGAAGGTGGCATGGTGTCATCCGGTGGAGAAGAGGCGAAGGCAAGTTCCCAAGTCAAATTATGTTAGGACTCCTTTGTTGATATTCGTGCCCCTTTTGAGCAGTGCGAGAAATTATTAGGAAACTCCATCCTAATTCCTAGAACACCCCCGAAAAGAAGACAAAACCCTAAATAGGAAAGAGAAGACAAAAGATGCTCGAAGTTCAATAGACGCCAGAAGCAGAGTGTTTCTATGTTTGGACCAGGAATTTCGAAAGGAAAGGCTAGATTTTCGCTCACTCTAAGCCAATTAAGTGATCAAACATCCGATTAACTGGACTCATGTGGATCCACCGATTAAACAACGACCTGATGCCTCATGCGTCTTGATCCTAGATGCACTCGGTGACTTTGAACTATAAGTACATATATATATATAATCAAGAAGTGAAGATATTGACGTAATTTCACAACCTTTCATAAAATTGTGCTATCAACGTAAAGCGAAGTAGCTTGGACATCTCATTTATTATACGCTTTTCATGATTATCTAACATCAAATGCAGAGTAGAACTATATAAAGCTGAAGTGCAAGAATATTTGTTATAGCTTTGGTGGCCAAAAGAAAAAAAAATTCGATTAGTCGTACTTCTTTTGCAATTAATGGAAGAAATATATATAATCCTTGATTTGAGAAGTACAAGATTAATCTATAATGCTTTCACCATATGTACTATAAGACTCTGAAGAACTGGTGCAGTGCAGGAGTAATGTCTTCTTGCAGAACCAAGTTCACACCTCCCCCTAGTAGAATCAACTAATCATTCGGCTTTCCCTTCTTAGGACTGATAGTAGCCACCCAACTGCTGAAACCACCACACGCAATTTAATATATACTTTTTGCCATGGCCATATCATGCATTCCACGATATATATTATATATATTTAAAATGAGTATTTATATATCCATTGAGAATATAACATATGATGGGAAACTAGTCTCGCTGCAAGTCCATCAAACGTTCTTTATTAAAAAAAAATGCCCATAGATGATGCTATTGTTCATATTTGTTTATAATCAAATTTCTAAAAACAAATGTGAAAGACAAAATTCTTACCACTTTCGTGGGTCTTGTTCCTTTTCTGGCCAAATGGTTAGTGAATCTTTCTGTTCACTTAATGACAGACACCTTTCTTTATCTCTCTCTGAACCATCTTAATGAATTGATCCTCACGCAACAGCCTCAGAACCTTGGGCTTAGCGATACCTAATCCTAATCCATTAAAGAAAAACTCGCGAGCATTAAATTATCTTTCTTGGAAATTTTCAGCATTTGACTTAGATTGCAAGGAGAGTTTCTGCATATGCGTGTATATACGTACGAAAGTGTATATTCTGGTTGAAGCATCCGTGAAACATTTCTAAACGCAGTTGTTCTTAGCTTGAACAGAAAAATCTCGTCTGACCTATAAATGGAGTTTTTTGGGACGTCAACCTCAGATGTTGCCTACACATAAAAGTTTGAGTTAATACCACCAAAAACTGATACACATATGATAATTTTACTCCGAACTTTTTTTTTGACCACCAAAAACACTAAATTGGTACATATGTGACAATTTTACCCCGAACATACCCTAAAAAACCCCGAACTGATACATTTATGACAATTTTATCATGAACATACCACAAAAAACCTCAAATTGATACACATATGACAATTTTATCCTAAACTAAAATTTTAATATTATTTTTTCTAATTTTTATTAATTTTTTTTTCTTCTTTTTTTTTTTTCCATCTTCAACTTCTGGCCGGTCGCCGGACCGACGATCGGTCAGAGGCGGAAGTCGGCGAGGTTGGCCCCGCCAGCTGCTGGCGAGAGCCGCCCTCGCCGACGTCGGGCGAGGGTCAGCCTCGCTTGGGCGGGCAAGGACAGCCCTCGCTAGAGCAGGCGAGGCTGGCCCTTGCCCGAGTTGGTGAGGGCCACCCTCGCCCGACTCAAGTGAGGGCAGCCCTGAACTAATTTTTATTTTTCGAACTTTTTTTTATTAATTTTTTTTTATTTTTTCTTTAATTTTTTTTTCTTTCTCTTTAATTTCTGGCTGGTCGCCGGACTGGCGACCGGCCAGAGGCGGAAGCCAGCGAGGTTGAGCTTCGCTTGATCTGGCGAGGCACAACCTCACCTGCGTTAGGCGAGGTCTGTCACGCCCCGAACCCTACGGCGCACGAGCATCCCTGTCATGGTCGATTTGAGTGCGACGTCTCAGGACGCGTCGTCGACCCAACGGAGTACACAGAGGTTTAAAGCACATGCGGAAGCAATTCAAACACCCGTACACAACTATAACACCAAACCAAGGATAGCCACAGAAACCAACAACAACGACTGCAGAATAAACATTTGCACTAATACTAGAAATCAATTACAATATCCATTTACAGCCCGAATACCAAAAAGCAAAAGCGGGTCAATGCCACTACTAACAAAAAGGGGTAAGTGGCTCAGGGGTCAGTCTACTACCAAAGGTGGGGCGCTGGTCAAAAAGGTACTGGCCCTACCCATTCTAAGGCGAATACTAAGCTCTACGGCGCCCAGTCTGGGTCGGAATCAGAAGACTCCGAAGATGAAGAGCTGTCAGGCATCTCCTCCTCGGACTCTGATGAGTCCGACTCTGGCTCGGCCTCAGCTACTTCCTCCTCTAAGATCATATCCTCTGGCTCAGCCTCCAGAACAGGATCCTCCTCGATCGGCTCCGGCTCTCTGTCATCCACGTCCATATCCACCGGCTCGAACTCATCCATCTCGTACTCTACTGGGACTCCATCAGAACTCATACTCTCCTCAGATGAGGGACCAGGATCCGTCACCTCACCATCGGGGCATCGGGAATATCTCGTGCCCATCCCGGTGAACGGAACATCAAAAGTCCGAAGAGGACCATGCTCTCCGAAGCCGTCCCTGAAGCACCATGCCACATACTCGTGGGTATGGTAATGCGTCGTCCCCACCTCCACCCAAACAACAGAAGAATACCTAACATAAGATTCCCCGTTCCCTACGGGGTGTACCGTCCTCGTCCGCTCTACCCGGAGCGGAATCCCAAAACGGATCGGAATCTCGGACATCTTAACGCTGGAGGTCTGAAAAAGTGATTTTAAACAACAATGAGAATAATCTCAGTGAGTAATTCCCTAAGCCTAAACTAGGTTAACGTGCACCTTCTGATGAGTACTAAACCATGCATACATCAAAACCTAACTGACTCAGGCCCTCGAGCCTAAATCTTAATCATACTTGACCCTGCAGGTTAGCCACTCTATAAACTTAATTACAACAGCACCACAACTTTTAAATTGCGATACAAGTATACATATCACTTAATCCCGATGTATGTAATGCACGTGCTCATGTTTGCACTCATGTCATGCCTCAACAATGCAGTAACGCACACTCGCAAGCTAGTACTCTGCCATTACCAATTTCTCCTCCGACCCGCGTTAAACGCATCAGGTCCGACCCGCATAAAACGCCTCAGGTCCATCACTTCGAGATCGATCTCTAGCCCGCGTAATACGCATCAGGCTCATGGCACAACACCCGCGTAACACGCATCAGGTTTGGCCATCTTCCGGTAGTCCGGGCATCGTCCCGCGTAACACGCCTTAGGACGGGTTCACTACCCCGCGTAACGCGCCTCAGGGTTTTATGTGATCACACATTCACATACACCAGTTTATTATCTGAACCCCGCGTAAAACGCATCAGGGCGATTAAGTGATCACAATGCGCATGTCACTCGAGCACACTCGTATATGCACATGCCTTGCCAATGCATGAGATGCAAACTCATGGCCATAACATTCACACTTGGGCAATCACAAATTTCACAATGAGCATTCATTTACGCAATGCCACTTACTCACTTTACCACACAATAGGCTCAGTCCACATTTCAACATGCCCAACCAACATATTCGCATGACCATCAAAGCAGTTCAAAGCACTCTTGCACGGCACATAAATCACACATATACTTCGCACAACTTGATCAACATGAATCCGCACCTTCAAGGCCCGCTAAGCTACTCCATTCTTAGTCACACTAGGCACATGACGTGGCGTCACAAAATTGATCACAACCAAGTACAATTCAGCCACTGTGAGGACCAAACTCGGTACGCACTATAATCCTCAATTGAACCCGAACTTACTCCAAACTCGGGCCAATTCGATCCAATATGTCCAGCCATTGCACAGCCCATTCTAAGCCTCTAAACCTCAATTAAAAATATCACACTAAGCCACCAAATGCGCCACAACATCAGTCCTTGACGGCCTCCACAAACTAACCCCCAAATTGATCGCGCCTTGACCGATTCAAACCCGATATGGACAGCCCCCACACCGGTCACTCTAGGCCCCTAAATATCCTCGAAATGCTCCATTTGACTCCCCAAATATCATCCAAATCAGCCACCATGAGGACCAAATGGGGCGCGCTCTATAATTCACAATTGAACCCGAACTTAACTCGAACTCGTGCCGATTCAATCCAGCGCTACCAGCCATCACACAGCATGTCCTAGGCCACTAAACCTCGATAAAATGATCACGCTAAGTCACCAAATCAGCCACACATCAGCCCCTAACAGCAACCACCATCTAACCCCTAATTTACCCTAATTAACCCCTAAAACCCATCTAAAAATGCAAATTAGCCTAATTAGGGTTTAGGATCAAACTCACCGGGCGTCCTACGCTTCAAACCGAGCCCAACACGCAGCGATGGCGGCTGGACAGCGGCGACCCCTCGCCGGAACAGTGACGACGGTGGCAGCTCCGGCGAACGGCGCGAGCGGCGGCGACGGCCTAAGCTAGTCCATGGCCTAGAGAGGGGGAGAGAGACATGGTCAGAGAGAGAAAGGGGACGGCTGGACGGCTAGGCGAGGTGGCGGTTCCGCGCCGGAACATTGGCGGCGGCGACGGCGGGGCTCCTCCGGCTCAAAGCCTCTCACGGCCAAACCGAGAGAGAGAGAGAGAGAGAGAGAGAGAGAGAGAGAGAGAGAGAGAGAGAGGCTTGCCGGCTGTTGTGGAGGAACACGGCGGTGACGGCGACGCGGGGCTGGCGGGCGAGCCGGTGAACAGCGGCGCCCGGGCGTGAAGGGCAGCGGTGGCGAGCTCGCTGCTGTGCACGCGGAAGGGAGGAGAAGGCGACGTCGGGGCGGCGCGCGGCTCGACTAGGGCGGAGCCAAGGCGGCGCAGCGAGCGGGCGGTTCTGGCGAGGGCGGTCGGCGTGAACAGAAGCAAGAGCAAGAACAGAAGCCAGAAGCAGAAGATGTGCAGGAAGCAACGAAGAAGAAGAGAGGAAGAGAAAAGAAAAGGAAAAGAAAAAGAAGAGAGAGAGAGGAGTAGGTGGGAGTGTCAGCAGGCATGGGGAGGGTCAGACGTAGGGGGAGGTGAGCGGGAAAAGAGGGAAGGAGAGAGAGAGAAAGAGAGAGAATAATAAAAAAAAGACTTCATTCAAATATTAAACGCGATCCGGAGGCCCAAATTCAAAATCGAAAATGACCTACTGGTCCAAAATAAACCTCGCACATAAAAAGGGATAAAGGCCAAATTAATTAAACCAAATTATAACGAGGGAGGTCTACTAGTCCAAATTTGCACTAGGTCAAAGACTCCCATTTTTCCACTATTCCTGACAATCTCAATGCTGGTTACCATAATATTGACACCGTCCAATTTATTTCGTCCTAAAACTCCCGAAAATTGACTGCCAAGTTCGAGATCTAAATAACGGCAAAATTTGATCGAATGCGATTCTAGCGAAATCTCTAATTTAAAATGATAACCGGGAGTGATCAATTCCCGGGCGAGATTTTACTATAAACACACTGACAAATTATGCGTTTTATAAATCCCAAAAATTGGCCGAAATTCGGGATGTCACAACTTCGGCCTAGCCTAACGCCGGCGAGGTCGAGCCTCACCGGCGGTCGGCGAGGCCAGGCCCTCATCGTTGCAGGGCGAGGTCGGCCTTGCCCTGCAACGGTGGGGCCGAGCCCTCGCCGGTCGCTGGCGAGGCTCGACCTCGCCATTGCCGGGCGAGGCCGACCTCACCAGCGGCCGGCAGGGCTGGGCCCTCGCCAGATTCGGCGAGGCTCGACCTCGCCGGCTTTCGCCTCTGGTCGGTTGCCGGTCTTGCGACCGTCCAGAGATTAAAGAGAAAGAAAAAAAAAGTAAAGAAAAAATAAAAAAAAATTATAAAAAAATTCGAAAAATAAAAAAATAATATTAAAAAATTAGTTCAGGATAAAATTATCACATGTATATTAGTTTGAAATTTTTGGTGGTAAAAAAAATAGTTCAGGGTAGATTTGTCACAAGTGTACCGGTTTGGGGTTTTTTATGATTAAAAAAACAGTTTGGGATAAAATTGTCATAAGTGTACAGGTTTAGGGTTTTTTGTGGTATTAACCCTAAAGATTTTCAAGATGAATAAAAATTGAAGATGTGTTCTGTTGCATTATTGCTAAGTTAAGCGCATTTTCAATTTAAAGGGAACTAGGTTCTCATTTGAAATGAAAGTAACTTTGGTTTATACTTTGTAGGTAGAAATAGTTAACAGTCATCAGTTGAAAACAATTTTCTTTATGTGTAAAGGTGTTTTGATTTTTATTTGGGGATGTCAACAGAAGAATTGACGAACAGGCCCTAATATAAGTTGCCATGAATTGGCTGTAACAAAAGTAAGAAGACCCATTATATAATGTCCCAAAGATGACAAACTCCAGTACATGATATATGATCAACATGGAAACATGAATCGCTACGAATGAGATATTACGAGAGACAAATAAGGAACCAGTGGGCCATCGTGTAGTGAAAATGGGACAGAAACTTATTAAACCATCAATACCAACAAGTTCCATCTGAGAAGATATAGAGCAGAAGTCTATTGTGAAACACTGGCAGGTTGATCTACCTCAATGTGTCTTGCCACTCAGGAGACTTAAGACATGATGCAGAAAGAAAGCGTAAACTTGGGACAATTCTAAGGAACTTGAAATTTTTTTATTCAATGATACTATGATTTCCCGATTACAAAGACGAACATCCTATATAGAGATATGACTCCTATTGGAAACCGAATAATTAAAGATAACATCTAATAAACTAAATCTTTTAAATAGAATATTTGAAATTAATGACAATTACGAATTTCCTAATATAGAAAACTGCCTGAAAAACCTATCCAAACGATTTCGAAAAGTTAAAATTCATCGTAGGTCACGGTGAAAAGGTGAGTTCAAATCAGACGGTCATTTCGCTTCAACCAACTAACTTTGAATGCAATCCGAGGTTGTCAGACCCAAGATTATAAAAAACTGCCGAAATTTCCGACAATCCTGACAATCACGTCGTTCAAGATAATCGCACGCCAACTGTTCTACATCATTTTTCCCTCAATTTGTGGAAAAACTCGCTCTTAAGTTATAATCAGGATAGAGGGGAGTATCAGGAGAATGATACTCAAATAAATCCGCCACATTAAACGTAGGAGAAATGTTGAGATCATCAGGGAGGTCAACAATATAAGCATTGTCGTTAATCTTCTTCAAGATTTGGTAATGACCAACCTTTTTGTGCTTTAGCTTATTATAGGTATCAACGGGAAAGCGCTCCTTTCATAGGAAAACCATGACCTCATCGCCTACTTCAAAAATATTCGAACGGCGCCATTTATCAACATCTTCCTTATACTTTGAATTCGAAGCAGCTCATTGGCAAGCAACATCCGCTTGGATTTCCTAAATTTTGGTCGCCAGATGTTCTGCCGCGACACTATAGCTAGGAATCTTGGGCAAGGGAACCAAATCCAAAGTATGCTGCGGAGTACGCCCATAAATAATCTTACAAGGAGATTTTCCAGTGGAACGGTTAATAGTGTTGTTGAAGGCGAACTCAGCAGGAGCAAGACACCGATTCCACTGCTTAGGCACATCACTATAGAAGCATCGAATGATATCCGCCATAGTACGGTTCACAACTTCTGTCTGACCGTCTATTTGGGGATGAAAAGAGTTGCTATATTGTAAATCAGTCCCAAACAGATGCCATAAAGTACGCCAAAAAGGGCTTGGGAATTTCGTGTCATGATCAGAAGTGATTGTCTTTGGTACACCATGAAAGCGGACTACCTCACAAAAAAACAAACTTGCCACATGTTAAGCGTCTGAAGTTTTCTTGCAAGGGATAAAGTGCGCTATCTTGGAAAACCTGTCAAGCACCATGAATACAGAATCCATACCTCGTTAGGTGCTAGGAAGTCCCAACATGAAATCCATTGAAATATCCACCCACGGACCAGAAGGAACAGGCAATGGAGTATAAAGGCTAGTGTTCTAAGAATGCCCCTTAGCCGTCTGACGAATGTAGCACTTACTGACAGATCATCCCACGTCGCGCTTTAGTTGTGGCCAATAGTACCGTTCCTCCACTAAGGCCACAGTTTTATCACACCCCAAATGTCCACCAAGAGTACCACCATGAAGCTCTCGAATGAGTTGTTCCCTCAAATAACTTCGAGGAATGCATAGTTTATAGCCGAAAAACAAGAACCTGTCCTGAATTATCATAATCGCCATGGGAACCTGCTTTAGAACACTTCTTTCATATAACACTAAAATCGTTATCTTCAGGATAAAGAGAACAAAGTTGATCAAAGCCAACAATATCAGTGCGCATGGTCACGAGTGTCGCAGCACGACGACTGAGTGCATCCGCCACTGTATTTAAACGGCATGCCTTACGACGAAGCACAAAATTAAATTGCTCCAAAAAGGAAACCCATCGTGTATGCATCCTATTCAAATGCTTCTGACTCTTGATGTATTTAAGAGCTTGATGATCAGTATTAAGAACAAATTCTTGCTGATAAAGATAGGACTGCCAATGCTTTATAGTGCGTACTACAGCATAATACTCTTGCTCATACGTAGACCATCGCCAACGAACTTCATTAAGTTTTTCACTAAAAAAAGCAATAGGCTTACCTTCTTGGGAAAGAACAGCGTTGATTACAATACCCGAAGCATCGCAGTCTAACTTGAACACTTTCTCAAAATCAGGGAGTATCAATACTGGTGTCGTTGAGAGTTTTTCTTTGATAAGCTTGAAGCTGGCCGAAGCTTCATCACCCCAAAGGAATTTGCCTTTCTTTAAACAATCAGTTATCGAGGCTACAATTATACTAAAATTTCGAATAAAATGTCTGTAGAACATCGCAAGGCCATGGAACTTCGAGCCTCGCCAACATTCTATGGAACTGGCCAATCACAGATCGTAGCTACCTTTTCTGCATCAACGTGAAGACCATTCGCTCCAACAACAAAACCCAAGAAAATGAGTCGCTCAGTCATCAAGCCGCACTTCTTCAGATTAATAAATAATTGATTTTTCCGCAAGGTTAGTAGGATATCTCTCAAGTGCTCCATGTGCTGTCGATCATCAGGACTATAAATGAGAATATCATCAAAGAAAACAACCACAAACTTGCCAATAAATGGTTTGAGTACCTGAGTCATCAAACGCATAAAAGTGCTAGGTGCGTTAGTGAGTCCAAACGGCATAACAAGCCATTCGTATAAACCTGTACTCGTTTTAAAGGCAGTCTTCCACTTGTCGCCCGAACGAATGCGAACTTGGTGGTAGCCGCTTCGAAGGTCGATCTTTGTAAAGACTCGTGATCCAGCAAGTCTGTCCAGCATGTCATCAAGCCGAGGATTTGGAAACCTATACTTGATAGCTATTCGATTAATGGCACGGATGTCAATGCACATACGTATACTGCCATTTTTCTTTGGCGTGAGAAGTGCAGGAACGACACAAGGGCTTTTGCTCTAGTGCAAGAAGCCTTTGCGTAAGAGTTCTCCCACCTGCTCTTGTAAAATCTGGTTCTCCTTTGGATTCATCCGATAATGCGGCAGATTAGGGAGACTGGCACCTAGTAGGAAGTCAATCCCATGCTAGATATCCCTCAGAGGAGGTAATCCATTAGGTAAATCATCTGGCATGACATCACAGAACGCCTTTAGCAAGGGCTTTAGAGCTTCAGGAATACGGACAACAATCTATTGTTCACCCTTCTCTACGAGCATGTACATTCCTTCACGTTTACGAACATTCAACTTAACTCCTGCACTTTGCACAACACCAGAACCCTGTTTCTTTGGGACCTGGGGAGTATTACCCCTCGACTTCAAGGTAATTTTAGTCTTATTCCATACAAAAGAATAAATATTCTCCCTAGCTCGATGAATGATATCCACGTCATATTGCCATGGTCGCCCTAATAACACATGACATGCATCCATCTCCACAACATCGCATACAATAGTATCCTGATATGACTTTCCAATTGAAATAGGTAAATGACATACATGTGTTACCCTAAGCTCTGGGCCTTTGTGAATGCACCGGATTATATAAGGTGCGGAATGTGGCTTCGTCTTCAACTGCAAGTGATCCACTAAAGCCTTTGATACTATATTCTCACAACTTCTGCTGTCAATAATAACATCGCATACCCTGCCGTTGATAGTATATCGAACGCAGAAAAGCTGATTTCTCTAGGTGTCCTTTATCCGCGGAGCAAGCAATAAACGACGAACAACACAATTCACTTGCTCGCTTGCCTCATCTTCCACTTCTTCTTCGTCCACCCAATCTTCCTCATTCATCTCATCTTCATGCTCAATGATATTGGCCATTCTCCGATGGAGATAATCGTTTGAACTATGGCTCAATTCGTTACACTTATAGCACTTGATCGGTTGCAGCTTGGCATAAGGATTCTGGACATTCGGAGTACGGTTGTTTGCCACGACTGGTTCCTTAGGCATCCTAGTAACACTTCCCGATGCTCGATTCGTATCACCGGTTTGCTGATTTGAGGAACCTGAGACATCGATCTGCATCCCCTTTCCGAATGATCCACAACCCAAATAATTGCTTCCGCGAATACTAGGGCTAGTCCTCTCCAATTGCATCTCAATTTTTTGCACCATCTCTTGGGCGTCTTCAACAGAAAATACACGATGCAAAGAAACACGATCTTGAATGTTCAGTCGCAAGTTGTTTTTGTACCTAGCAATTTGTTGCGCTTCTGATTCAGCTAGGTTATTACGGGCGGAAAGTCGGAGGAACTCTTTCGTATAAGCTAGGACTGTTCGGTTCGACTGCTTGCAATTCTGAAATTGTTGAAACAATAGTTGCTCAAAATTAGTGGGGAGAAACCGTGATTTCAGCATCTATTTCATTCGATTCCACGTTCGGATGGGAGCCTTTCCTTGCCGACGTCGGGTTAATTGCATTTGCTCCCACCAAGCCGAAGCGCCACCCTTCAATTTGTACACCACTAATTTAACTTGTCGATCCTCTTCAATTTCCATGGCATCAAAGAATTTTTCGACTTCCCATAGTCAATCTAGGAAATCTTCGATATTCAAATTCCCGTTGAAGGTTGGAAGATTGACTTTTAATTGATATTGCTCAGGATCCCATTGATGTCCTCCATAGCACCGACCTCCACGAACATGATCATTCTAGAATTCTCTATTCTGCCATCCTCTTCGAATGGGCATGTCCAGGACATCTTCTTCATCTTCGTCTTTAGAGTCTTTGACATAGTCTACTCGCCTATGCCAGAGATTGACCCCATGGTCCACAACAACTTTGGGATCACGAGCGACAGGAATTCGCTCGGTTGGAAGAACGCCAGGTACAGGGTTTGTGGATAAACGTTATATGGCATCAAGGATTTCTTAAAACCTCCGATCGGTTTGATCCACTAACTGGTTGAACTCAGCTCGTGTAATTGGCTCACTTTCACGGCCCTTAGCTACGGGGAGATTAACATTCACTTTATTGACCATCATCACAGGAGAATCCTACTTTGATACCAAATAATGCAGAGAGAAAGCGTAAACTTGGAACAACTCCAAGGAACTTGAAATTTTTTTATTCAATGATACTGTGATCCCCCCAATTACAAAAACGGACATCCTATATAGAGATATGACTCCTATTAGAAATCAAATAATTAAAGATAACATCTAATAAACCAAATCTTTCAAATAGAATATTTGAAATTAATGACAATTATGAATTTCCTAACATAAAAAACTGCCTGAAAAACCTATCCAGACGACTCCGGAATGCTAAAATCCATCTTAGGTCACGGCAAAGCGGTAAGTTCAAATCAGACGGCCATTTTGCTTCAACCAACCAACTTTGAACGCAATCCGAGGTCGTCAGACCCAAGATCAGAAAAATTGCCGAGATTTATGGCGATCCTGACGATTACGTTGTTTAAGATAATCGCACGCCAATTGTTCCACATCAAGACAGCACCCTACTCTCCCAGCACCCTACTCTCCAATTTCGTTTAGATTATTATCCAAATCAAATGCAGAAAAGCCTTTATCTAGGAAAGGCAACTCACCACACCTTAATATATGCCTTCATAGCCAAATGAAGATTTGTGGACAATATGGAGAATCAAACTTGTCCCGGCGGTGTTAGACGAAACAACCACTTGATGTCTCAGGCACCCTAATCCTGGTTGCACTGATTGACACCAAAATATAAGCGTGTATATATGCGCATGTATATATGCGTGTGTCGAAATAACAAATAATTTGGATAGCTCAATGTTTTATATTCTTTTCATGATTATCTAACATTGAACATTTATCAACGAAAAAATAAAACATCGAACATTTATCAACGAAAAAATAAAACATCGAACATCGAATTAAGAATAGAACACCATTGAAGCTGAAGTGTGGTTGTGATTAGGTCTAAATCAGTATACATTCTTTCTATGTTCACATATCAAAAACATTTTGAGCGACTAATGATCAGCTTTGATGGCCAGAAACAATATTGATTAGCTTTACCTCATTTGCAATAAAATGAAAAACCTTCATCCATGATTTGAGAAGTAGCCTGGATATACATTCTTACCACACACACACTAAATATATATAGAGAGAGAGAGCACAAGATTAACAGATCAGCTCTGAGCAAAAAGTTCGAGATTAACAAATATAACGCTTTCACCAAATATTGTAAGAGATTGTAAAGATACGGTGCAGAGCATAAGTAATGCCTTCTTGCAGGATGACGCAATGTTCAGCGAATAATTCGAGCAAAACCTTATTTAGAGAAAGAAATCTTGAAATTCAATATTGATGATAATGTTCTATTTTTAAAAAAGAACCCTAAAACAAGCTTATATATTCCTAAACCAAACCCTACTAGGACTATAAATCATAAAATATCAAAATTACAAAACTGTCCTTAAAATTAAAACCCATAAAAAATATTAAAATAATAGAAAAACCTATGTAAACTATCCCGAATCGCTAAAATCTATTGTTAGACATGGCCAAAGGCCGAGAGTTTTGTTCAAAACGCCGTTTTGCTTCAAATGACCGAATTTGAACCCGATCCGATGTCGTCAACTGGGTTCGCCGGTTCTAGTCGCATCACCGTTTCCCCTTCCGTTTGGACTTCTGTCTGTCCAACCGGTCTAGAAAAGCACCACTAATGGATTCTGCATCATAGGACCAAGTTGACACCTCCCCGAAGGAGAATCTACGAATCATTCAGCTTTCCCTTTTTGGGATTAATAAAGCCACACAACATTTAAAAGTCACCGTGCCCAATTTATTCTATAGTTTTTCCGATGGCTATGGTATGTATGGCACGCTTATATATCCTTTTTTCCATTTTTATGTATGTGAATAAAATGCTGAAAAGAGGTGTCACAAAACCGAAATTCTTACGCGGTTCGTGGATCATTTTAGTTTTTTTGGCCAAAGGGTAAGTGGATCTTTGTTCACATAAATTGGTTACCAAAAAAAAAGATCTTTGTTCACATAAGAGCACACACACCTCTCTTTATTTCTCTCTTCACCGTCTTAATGGTTCGATCCCTCATGCAGAAGGCTCAAAACAGTGGGCTTTGTGATACCTAATCCCATCTCATTAAAAAAACATTCTCAAGCATTAAAATAAGTTGCTTTGCCTTTGTTCTTTTTCCCCTCATCGTTAAACACTTCAAAACGCAGCCTCACCTAAAAAGAACTGCACTTTGAGAGTGCATCTTCAAGACGACCGACGACTTTCTTCAATCTCCCGTCACAAGTTCCTAACCAAGAACTCGTAAGTCCTACTGATCTTTCTCTTTTGTCTTCTTCTGTTTCTTGAAGGTTAAGAATCACAAGGGTTTATCAGTGAAACGCTGTTTTTGGTCATCATCGTTCTTTTCAGCCAGTTTCTTCCGTCGTTTTCTCTTCTCATCTTTTTCCAGGAAAAAGGGACCTTCATCACTTCTGATCTAGAAAGATTTGTTTGCGAGTGGTGAGAAGCGAAGATGGTGAAGGGGAAGATTGCGATCCGAAAGATTAATTGCTCGAAAAGCAGGCAAGTGACATTCTTCAAGAGAAGGACTGGGCTAATAAAGAAGGCAAAGGAGCTCTCCATTCTTTGCGACGCTGAAATCGGTGTCATCATCTTCTCTTGCACTGGCAAACTTTACGACTACGCAAGCACCAGGTGAGCTCGATCTTCCTTCCCTTCATCAAAATAAATTTTCTTTGGTGCCCAATAAAAATAAAAGAAGAGATGTAATAATTTTGGTAGAAAAAATTGGAATTATGAAATCCATTGGTGGTGTATATATTCCTTTTCAGTCCAAATAGTTGGAGCCTCTATTTGAGATCGAGATAAATAAAAAGTTCGATCCTGTGGTTGAAAATACATAGACCCTCTCATTTGTTCAATCACTTGAACGGATTCATTTGCTTTGTGTGAGGAACAGAGCCGGGTTATTTCCAGTATTACTCCGTTGCAATAGAATATGGGGGAAATGTATATCAAAAGTTGAATTTCATCAATTAGTTTCAATTCTCAATTTACCTTGGACTAATTATTAGTGCTAGCTAAACTTGGGGATTTTTCATCTTGCCTTAAAACTCAGAAGTTCTCCTATAATTCCGTACAAATTTTGTGAAAAAAAGAAAACAAATCTTCTAAAAAGTTGTAATGAAAGTAATTTTTCTTTGAGCTCGATATCTAGTCTTTCATAGCTAACTACTTCAGTTGCTCAGGATCTGTTTGCTTACAATCTAATATTAGATGTGGCGATTGAAATAACCAGATAGCACGAACAAGTCTAGACAAGAACAATGTGCCTCGTGGATTTTGTTAGTAACTTAACAATCTGCATGGAATCTGTTCTTGAGTTCTCATGCAGCATTCGAAAATGTTCATTTTTTTTTCTCTTTGTAGCATGAGTTCAGTTATCGAACGTTATAACACAATGAAGCAAGATAACCGGCAACAATCTATTACTGCTGCGGAGATTCAGGTAAATGCCGAAGGCCACCACTACTCTCTAACATAGTAATAGCTAATTTTTTCTTTAGTTGACAGTTCATTTGACACCTACAAACTAAATCTCTCTTTTGCTTAACCCCATTGGAGGTTCAATTTTAGGTCATGCTAAACGCTTGCACATGGAAATTTATGAAAAAAGAAGAAATTCAAATTAATGATGGAGAAGAACCGAACAACTAGTTGAATTAGATTTATGAAAAGAAGTTATATTGTATCTCCAAAGCTTTAATATAGGTACCGTGAGACATGTATGGTCTTTATATTCATTATGAGATCACTGCCAATTCTTCTGAAAGTTTAAGGCAATTGATGGAGGAACGGTCTGATTCAGATCTTCGAGGCATGTGCATGTGGGCCAAAGATTCAAGCACTAAAAGTTTTTCCTTTTTTGGTCTTGTCAAGCACCAAAAGTCAGTTATGATAAAACGATGCAATTTAATGACAGTCTAGATATATATCCTCCATTTCTAATACCATGTGAAAAATTTTGTGGGGGCACTTCTCCATCTAAAAACTAATAATCGACATATAGGTAGAGCATGGTGCAAATGTATAAGGTAGGATGGAGCTTATAATGAGAAATGAGATGTCAATCTTACCGCACCACCACTTAGTGCAAATACAATGAGGATTTGCTCTTGAAGTCGAAGAATGGAATATAAGATGAGCAAGCTAATCTATGCCAGAACTTGATTCTGATACTAGTGAAATTTTGTGCCCCTCTCTCAATATCTAAAAGCTTAAACTAGTAGACATACGTGTAAATGGTGTGATTTTATATTTAAATGCTTTAAAGGTCTCTCTCTTCTCTACGAGCTCCACCAATTTTTATGTTACTAATTTCGAAACAAAACGGGGAGAACTAGATTAGTACTATTCTGAGTAAGAATGTGACTTTTAAGGACTAGAGAGTAATTAAAGTTTATTGCAGCATCCAGATGTAAAGATCGTAATTATTTGCATGAGTCTAATTATGTGCAAAAATTTTACTGCATTAGTTTTTGAAAAAAGACGCGGAGAGCATGATGCAGCAGCTGAGGTGTTTGCAGGAATGCAACAGGTACATCTTTTGCTTTACCCCATTATTAATTACTTGGTTGCAAGTTGCATTTTCCATCTAACTGAGCATTAATTCAACTTGGAAATGACTGGGATATAGACAGAATTTCAAGAAGCTATACAAGCTTAGCTTAACTTATACTGTAACTACAAGTAGTTTAGTGTGCGTGAAATCATTGCTAACTATTATAAAAGCTTAAACTGTTAGATAAATGCGTTGTTTTAATATTTAAATGTTTTATCACTCACGTTTGGTATGGTCTTTTTAGTACTAAGCATAGACTTATTTAATTAGGAAGGCAATTAGGACATAAAAAGATTTGAACTCAAAATCTTCTACTTTGATAGTACGTAAAATTTTATGGGATCAGTGTCAACTATTTTATAAGTTCAAAGTGTAAAATGAAAGCGTGATTTGAATATTCTATCAATATGTAACTCGATATCACGCTTGGAAGTGTAGTCAATCATAGTAAGACAACCTATGGTGGAGTTTCTCATCTGTGAGTATGTAAGCTTTAAAATGAATGTTCACTTACCTTCTTAAAAAATTTTCCTTTGAGGCCCAAATTTATTTTCAAGTATAGTGAAAAACCAAAGGTGCTAAAAGACATAGTAAATGCATAAAAGGATGCCATTGACAATGTTGGCTAGATTTGAAGTCTTAAGTAACCATTAGTGAACATGGAGTTAACACACATTATATTTTCCTTGTTAAGATACACGTGTAACTTGTGTTAGGAAAAGTTTCACACCAGAGAACTTGTATGGTGTGAAGCATCTAGTAAATCCTAATTGGCCCATAATTCATAAGCTCAAGCTTTTGAGTGAAGGTAAATTCAACTAGATATGTAAACGGGCTCAGATATAACCTTCCACTTTGCAATTTCCCCAAGTGAAGGTATCAAACTTTTGCTATACGCTCTAGCATGTATCTTGGCACAAGAATAATGCACGTTACTAGAGCATTTCATGAATGTTTGTAAAAAAAACTGATCATTTGCGACGAATATGACTGTGATTGAGCACGCAGGCGACTGATGGGAGAAGAGCTTTCCAAACTAAGTTTGGAGGACTTGAAAAATTTGGAAAATGTCTTAGAAATGGGTTTGAAGAATGTCCGCTCGAGGAAGGTAATATACATGAAGACTCTTATCACTTATTTTGCAAGAAAGATCCTGACTTATGTTCTCACATTACAATAATTTCTTAATGTTCGTCTACACAGGAACAGAGTTTCGTGGAAGAAATGAGGGAGCTAAAGAGGAAGGTTTGACATGGAAAAAATTCTCTCTCTCTCTCTCTCTCTCTCTCTCTCTCTCTCTCTCTCTGTAATAGTACAGTAGAATGGTTTCATCCCTGTATATGACTGATTTCTTGAGGGGTTACAGGTTGATGACGTCGAACAAGAAAATGTAGAACTGCGGAAGAAGTTGAAAGTCGTAGGTCGAGATTATAGAGAATCAGAGGGCGAGGTACATACTTTTTCCTTATGGCCCATAGACCAATCATGGAATTTTACCTACACTGCGAAATTTCCTTTCTTTTTCCTTAGACATTTATCATGCACAGAGGTAAAAAAAAAGGGACGTCTGAACTATTTGTCACAATCTAGACAAGTCACTCTTGTGCTTAAGAAGGACTTGCTCGGACTCGAGTTGTGATAACCATTGATTATATGGGTTTCCACGTAGTCATTTGATCAACAGGTAGGATGTACCTAGGTCCGGGAATTTTTCCCTTAGGTACTGCAAGAGCGCAACATTTCTGTTCATGCGAATCAATTACCACATAAGTAGTGTCGTCCTTTTGGAAAGAAAACTTGCAAATTCATGAACTTCAAGTTGACACAAAGCAATTGGTTTGAATGGATAGGAACGTAATGCATCTACAAACAGCAACAGGTTTTTTTTCTTAAGAAAAAGACTTTCAAACTCCTAAGATAGGGTTTCACCATGTAGAACTATGTTGTTCTATTGCAATTGTTTGGAGTCAATACTTTTCCCAACCTATCAATACTTCAAATTGGTTCCTCTGTCTCAGTTTTCTGCAGAAACTAGTTCCAGTAAAGAAATGAGCAAGATGAGTGCTCAAGCAACATCGGATAAAGATGACATTCCTGAACGTCTCCTTCTCCAATTGAGCTTGCAATCAAAGCCCTATCTTTTGGATGAGCAAAAAACTGCGAGTGGATAGTGGTCAGTCTTTTGCTTTGCCTAATAGGTTTCGAGAAAAGATATTGGTTTTTCACATGGATACAATTTATATTCCATGTTACCCTCTATTCCATTATTAACCACTAAAATTGCTGATTGCAAACTGCTAGATCAGTTCATTGTATGTTGCATTCGATGGCAGATTGCCATGGCCGTCGAGGAATGTCAAATATGCTTCTCAATAAATGAATTCCAAGGATGGTGTACTTACTAACAAAAGGGGATCCATATGGTGTAGAATTACATTTTCGCAGACAATGGATTCCTATGGTGGAGATCCCTCAGTCTGATAGGAACTGATATATTTTATCTTACTCACATTTCAATAGAGCTGGCAAAAAGGCTCTGCTCTATCAGGCATGCATCAGCTTTGCCAGGTTATGCAGTTCCTCCATACTCCATCTCCACAAGACAGCCTCACAGCAGTTCGACCTGACTGTACAAACAACATCAACGATCAAGCCTTGCCCCATTGAATGAGATTGATAATCTTGATCTAGATGGGTTGGTTGAAACACCATGTTAGATACTGCATAACATGGGAAAACAAATCACAAAGGACAAAAATGTAGAACAAACTTGGCGCAACAGCTTCAAAAAGAATTGCTACTCATTATTTAAAGCAAAGTAATCCCAGAAAGAACAGGATTGAATTATGGAAACAGGATCTGATTATGGAAAAAAGCAGATATTATTATTCCTGGCTACTTACTTCATTTGAGAACTGCAATTTGCTTCCTCATGAAAAAGAAGAACAGAAAACGACCAAGGACATGATATGGCTTTTCAGAATTGAGCCAGTTTATAGCATTTAAATGGAACGTAACTAAATATGGTTTCAAAATAAGTCCACCGATATCCATATTATTTTAGCTAAGGCGCGTAAAAATGTAAGAAGTAGAGCCTTACTCTATCAAAAAATTAGATATTCCCAAACAAATATTGTATTGACTACAATATGAAGACTTCCTCCCTCCATCTTTTCTAATTATTAGCACTTTTTGCAATGCTGGGATACCCCTAAGATGCTGCAATTCATCAGCTTTATAATACTGACATTTTACACTAAAAAAAATTAGAAAGAATGGAGCCGGTTTTTGACATTCCTCGAAGCTCTTCAAAGCAAGAAAAGATAGAGGAAGAGTGTGGACAGGCAGACGCAATTAGCAGATGCACGCACAGAATGTACAATGTCGAACTGAAAACGATGAGTCAAGCTACAAAAGAAGATTTAAGAACTAGAGCTCAGTTCAACGACTTATTTGGTGCCTCAAACCTATCTATAACCCGATACGCGCTCGAATTAGCACAGGCGTCACAAATCAAACAAAAGACTGAAGAAAATCACGAACAAGAAATGAGAATCTCTCCTCCATTCAACCGCTCCGTAACTGTGATTGGTATGCTTGTTGGCCGTGAGAAATCAACAGCAAAAGTCGCCACGAAACCGAGCCCGGTCCGGTGGAGACGCAAAAAAAAAGATCGATTTCCTATCTTCTCATACTCATTAACGACCCGTTTTCTTCGTAATCCATCTCAACGAAAGAAACAAAGAAGAAGATGTAGAAGAAGGAAAACCAGTAGATGATTAGGAACAAATCCTGGACGAAGGTAAATGTTGATAAGAGATCGCAGAAACAAGACGGTCAGGTTCATGCGCTCTTACCCTTTGGTGAAGAGAGGCCATTTCAGCGATCTCCTTGGCGCACTGAAACACACCCTTCACTTCAAATGCAAAGAAGAAGACGAAGCTTGATCGCCCGCTGCCCTTTCGTCGAAAGTGGGGAAGCGGTACACTCTTTATAGTGAAGAGTGGTCGCGTGGAGAAAGCGAGCCTCGGGAGACGGAAGAAAATATCAGAGCAACATTCCATATAATTTAATCAGATCTTTCTAGGACGGCTCCGATTTCCTGCCCATGGAATTACTTGGGATTCTGTGCGACCGCCAATCAGATCAATCCATTTCCAGGGTCATTTTAGCATATATATATCCATGGCACTAGCGGTTTCTTGTTCTTTGTAGCTCGCTCGAGTGATCATGAAAAAGCACATGAACATGGACAGGACAGATATCGAAAGGCCAAGAGTTTAATTAAGGCTAATTAAGCACATGTTAAGTATGTTAAGATTCACTGCATAATCACAAAAAAATAAAAATAAAAAGTAAAAGCAAGAGATAAAATTGAAACGTAATATTTTATCCTAATTCATCCTTAAATTAGAGCTATGTTTAGCTGAGGATTCCAAGATAATTAGTATCTAGCACCTTTCTGCTACATCTTTCAATTACAAGAGAAAGAAAAAAAAATATGTAATAATTTGATTCAAAATAAGAAATATATTTCTAGAAAACCTATTATAATTAGTAAATCATTCAATTAGAAAATCTATTTAAAGTAGGAAAACTAATTGAATTAGGAAATTCTCATTTTTCGAGCTCAAACTATAAGAGCCCTCTAACAATTCGGGGAGCGGGACCCTCATGCTGTCTAGTTGCTGGGGAGAATGAACTACTCCCCAACAAAGTAATGCACCGATAAATAAATAAAGGGTCGCACTTTTTCCACTCATCATTTGACTTAGTCATTCCATATTTTGTGTTTTGATGATAGCAACCCTTGCGAGGCCCACCACTTCAGTTACAGCTCTCACTTGTTTTTATTTGTTTTCGTTTTTCTCTTTTTTTAGTCCCACTTTCCTTCTTCTTCTAATTTCTCTCTTCTCTCTCTTGCAAGTAATCTTGCGGGTCTCACATTCATTACAATTCTTTCACAATTCAAGACGTTGTGTTGCTTCTCTTATGTTCAAGTTTACAATCCCATGAAATCCCATAGGCTTGCATTCACAGTAATAAGGATTGAATGTATGAAGACAAGGTAAACATACAGTGGCAACCCAACAGGTCCCACAAAAAGATTATCCTCCATGTTGTGGCCAGCCCCCACCTTGGGTTGTCAAGTTCCCGATATGGACATTCAGCTGACGCATCGTCAGCCTATCCCAAGGTGATGAGTTGGACATGTCTGGCAAGTTCGTGGGCCAAAACAATCCTCATGCTGCCCACGCCAGACAACCAACCAATGGCTAAGTCGACGAGGCTGAGCACATCCTTGGACTCCAAAGGGACACTTCGAGGGGTACCAATCGACCCGGTTCAGCTCTGAAATGCAGTGGCCGGGCGATAGAGGTGACGGTGTGAACAGTGAGGGCAAAGGTGGACTGCGACTTGTCCCTGATGAAGTCAAACAAGGTGATGCTCTTGAGGAGCCAAACTGGGGATTTCAACCCCACGCGGTGGCTGTGGAGAGATGATGCTTATGATGGTAGAATGAGCATGAAAGATTTCATGGACAGATCCTGGAAGCCTCACACTCGAAAGATCAAGGTTCCATCAGGAGTTCTTAGCCCTTACACGTTTATATGCTTAATTGAAACTCTTTGACTTGAACTCAAATTCATGAACAGAAAGACGAGATCAGAGACATCAAAGGCATGTAAAGAAAGAATTGTCTCTAACAGAGAAAGAGAAGTACTAACAAAAGGAAGATGGGATCCGCAAGGAAAGAAAAAGAAGAAACAAAACAAAAAAGTGAGAATGGTAACTGAAGTGGTGAGCCATACAAGGGTTAGTAAGGTCAAAACATAAAATAAAGGAGTATCTAAGTCAAAAGAGGAGTGAAAAAATATAAATAAATGAATGAAAGGACACATTGGCACTGTTTTATCAATCAATGCATGATATACGATAAATTGTACAAATGTGTTTACACTTGATTTCCTAATTTATACAAACCTCCTATTGTAGCAATCGCGTTGTCCTCCTTAAATTATATATTGGAGGTTCTATAAGTATGCAGATTGGAAAATTTTATTGACGAGTGACCTTATTGATTTTGCCATGTAAACTCTAATTTGGTGCTCCCAAGCAAGTGGTGATACAACATGCGTGCACATTTTATTAGAAGTCTCTTTCCATGAAGCCACCTTCTAAGTTGTTATTACATTTATGTAGATACCCAATTAAATAGATACAAAATGCTTTGCTGTTTTTGGCTTTCTGCCTCTCATTTGTATTTGTTTAATGTTGTTGTGGTGGGTACTACTTTAATTCTTCTGGAGCTTACAACAAGGGCAAGGTGAACAATTTTTCCTTGCTTTCCCTTAATTAATATTATTTAATTTTTTCCCATGAAAACTGTGCAATAATCTTTGTCATCATTCATGGATTATCCCTGTTATAACTCATTATATAAATTTACTTTAGTGTCTGCAAATGAATCGCATCATTGGATGCTAGTGATGGACTTTATAATTGTTTCTAGATGTGATCTCTACCTACTAAATCATTTTTGTATTAAATACCTTTTATTGAAATTCGTGATTGACTTTTTCTGCTATTTAATTTAATTTGATTTGTCAATCTATGATAGCAGGATACCACGATAATCATGATAAGTCCGAAACGGTTGCAACTAGTACTCTATAGGGTAATTATTTCCTTCTTACGAGGTTTTAAGCAAAGTCATGGGCACATCATATGTAATGGGTATATGAATTCAAAAAATGTGCACAAAAAGAGGTGGCGTTTTTTCTTGTCTTTAATTTGAGTTGTCCTTCTCTCTGATCTCTAATGGTCCATTAGTTCATCAGATCAAAAGCATTCGGAGTGAACCCCTTTGATACCTTGCTTTCTTGGTTGCTCATCAGCAATCTGCTGGTGATTCTTTGTCTGTCGTCCAGGGTAATTTGCGTGAGATCTCTAAGAAATATTGTAGTAGCAGCAGCAAATGCTAGTCATAGTATGGGATTAAATGAAGCAATTTTAGTTATTAGTAAAGCCGAAGTCAACGTGGGTACGACTATGAAAAACTCAAAACCTCGAGATCGAGGATGGGGTTATACAATAAAAAGACCCACTCGTCATATAAGGATTGTATTGAAAGATACGTCTTTCCATGAAGAAGAAGATTTCTTTCGCTTGGATCTGTGTATCTGCTAACTGCTGAGCTCGCTCTTGTGCGGTATTGCGTTGATGTATGATCAGTTAAACAAGGGAGAGAATTTAGTAGAGGCTAGCAAGAGAAAGTGTGCAGATCAATATGGGGAGAGGAAAGATTGTGATCCAAAAGATAGACAGCTCGGCTATCAGGCAAGTGACCTTCTCAAAGAGAAGAAATGGGCTGCTCAAGAAGGCCAAGGAGCTCTCCATTCTTTCTATCACGCTCGAACTCCATCGAACTCATGACATCCCTCTTCAGTCGAATTATCGCGACGTCCCAGGATGCGTCGCCGACTGAAAGCCCAAATAGAGAATAATGCACATGCGAAAATAATATTACACCCGTACATAATAAAACATGACCACGGATAGAAATGAACACCACAAATACATACGTATGTTAATCAAAAGACTTACAATATCTAATACAAAGATATTCATGAACCAAAATGGGTCAGTAGCCACTAACATCAAAAAGGGGTATGTGACTCAGGCGGTCAGAGTACTAAACCTAAAAGGGGCTCCTATAAAAAGGGGTCGTCCCTACCTATCTATGGTCAAGGGTGTTGACAACTATTTTTAATTTGCCCAAAATCAATTATATAAAATTTAGGAGTTAATTTCTTTAATTCCTAAAACAAAAAATTTTAATTTTAAATGCATTGCATGTAGAACTTAGATGCATTTTATGTTAATAGGGTCTTTTAGTGTTTAATTATTTCTTAAAAAAAAAAGAGAGAAAAGAGAAAATATCGCATTGGGCCGGGTCAGAGCCGGGTCGACCCGGCCCATTTTCTTTTCTTTTTCTTTTCTCTCGCGCGGGCCCAGCCCAGCCTTTCTTTTTCTCCTCCCCCTCGCGCGGGCCCAGGCCTAGCAGCCTCTTCCTTCTTTCCCTCCGCGCGTTTGGGCCCGCCGCAGCCCGCTTCTCCTTCCCCCCCTGCGCGAGCCCAGTCCGCCTCGCCTTCCCTCCTTTCCCTTCTGCCCAGCCCAGCCGGCCCAGCCTCCTTCCTCTTCAGCCTTCCCCGGTCGAGAACTCCCCCTGTTCTCCTCTGCTTCGCGCGTCACGCCGACGCACGGCGGCGTTGCTCCTCGCCATCAACGCCAGAGGAAGCCCGGATGAGGACGCCAACAGGACTGGCCTTAATGGCCAGCCCTGTCCTCTCCGATTCCCGGCTCCCCCCTTATCCATTCCTCCCTCACCTCTCCCTGTTTCATTGTTTTTTTTCCCTGCAGCTCTCAACTGACGCCTCTGCACCAGACTATGGCCGCGGAATTCGCGCGGCATAGGCCAGTGCAGGACGTCGTCAGCCGACGTGGGGGAGCATAGGATCGCCATCGCCGCCTATAAAAAGCCAGAGAGAGAGAGAGAGGGCCGGTTGGCAGTTTTTGGGGTTGGCCGGCGAAAACAGTAAACAAAAAGAGAAAACAGAGAAGAGAGAGCCTAGAGAGAGAAAGGAGCTCACGGCCACCGTGTGGTAGCCATCCCCCCCCGGTCGACAAGCCGACGACGGCGACACCGAGAGAGAGAGAGAGAGAGCCTCGGGTTGGCCCCTTGAAGAGCAAACAGAGACCTAGAGCAGAGAGAGATCGAGAGAGAGGAGAGAATAGAGAGAGAGAGAGGGAGAACCGAGATCGCGCCGGAGCCAAGAGGAGAGCCCACAGCCTCACCGTCGCCGCCGCAGCCGTCGGAAGGCCGTCCCAAGCGTCGTCAACCGGTGAGCTTCCCCCAGCCGAGAAGCGCCTCTGTTTTCCCCTGTTTCTAGACACGTTCAGGCCGGGACTCGTGCCGGCCGTTTCGCGCGAGTCTCGGCCCATGCCGCCGTCCTCCGTCGTCCCTGTGTCTTCACCGAGGGTGGACCGGCTTGCTTGAATCCGTCAGGTCGCCGGAGGAGGTCCGAATTTCCCTTTTTTCTTCATGCCCGCCAGATGCTCGACAAAATGCTTAAATGAGGCCGGGAATGTTTTGCTCGTCGGCCGGCGAGCGGCGGTCCGACGACAGCCCAGGTGAGTGGCACGGCTTCATGGCGGCCCTGAGGGGGCGATTTGCAGGCGGCGCCGGTCTGGGCATGCCGGCGAGAGGCCGATTTTCGGCTTCGCCGGCGTCTGCTCTGCGGGTCTGTGGATTCGGGTCGAAGGCGACCCGGATCAACAGATCCGACCCGGTCAATGACCGGGTCGGATCCGTTGACCCGGGTCAACGCCCGGGTTGGACCCGTTGACCCGGGTCGGGTCCGGCCCGGTCCGCCCGACCCGTTTTATTAAAATATTATTTTATTTTAGTTTTTTTTTAATCAATTAAAAATTTTAAAAAAATTAAAATTAAAAAAAAATTTCTTTTCTTTTCTTTCTTTCTTTAGTCTTTTATTCTGTTTTATTTGAAGTTTTTTTTAAATATATGTAAAAATTAAATAATCTTAA
Organism: Syzygium aqueum; assembly: GCA_031216185.1. NCBI lineage: Eukaryota > Viridiplantae > Streptophyta > Magnoliopsida > Myrtales > Myrtaceae > Syzygium > Syzygium aqueum. The sequence goes on along the minus strand of CM062239.1, from coordinate 23,080,572 downwards.
AAAAAATCTTTAAAAAAAAACTTAAAAAATGTTTTCAGATTTTTATTATTATTATTATTAAAAAAATTTAAAAAAATTAAATTTTTTTTTGTTTTCAGATTTTCGTTTTTTTTATTATTATTATTAAAAAAAATTAATTTTTTTTTAATTTTTTTTAAAATAATAATAAATAAAATAAAATATTTTTTTATTATATAAAAAAAATAAGTTTAAATTTTCTTTTATATATATATATATATGGTATGTTCGAGTATTTTTATTTTATCATGCATGTTTTATTTAATCGCATAGGTTGCATGTTCAATTAGATAAGCCTGCTGTCACGTTATGCATGTACTTTTTAATACAATTGCATGAGCTGTTATGTTTCGAATGTCATCCGACTTAGTTAAAATTAGAACCTTAGGTTGCATGCCTGCCTTGATTGCTAATCGTTTCTGATTATGCACTCGCTCAATCACCTCACATGTTAGGAGAAAGGTCCTAAAATCAATCAAAATTGCCTGACAAATGTTTTTTTAAAAAAATGAATGAACAGGGTAGAGAGGTACCGCAAGGGCATTAGTTATTCAACTAGTGTAACCAAGTCCCCGAATCTAGTTGATCTCTGGTTCGTAGGAATAGGGTGATTCTCCTGTCACCCTATTTGGGTTTCTAATCGGCCTACCCCAAATCGATTAGTGGCGACTCCTGTATGTAAACCACCTGCATGTTAAGAACTTAAACCCTAAGTCGTGATATGGTATGGGCTTGGGAGAGCCCGAGTTAAGTCCTAAACCTAGACTTAGCACTTACCAGTCGAGACCTCTCCCGAGGAGAGGTCAGTCGCGACAGACTGGCGACTCCACTGGGGACTTGTAAAAGTGGACTTAGGCCAAAAATTTTATCCTGTTCAAAATAATTTTTGTTTGGCAGCAGGGACTTCGGGTACGATCCTGACATTAAGGTGTTATTTGTTTTGCAGGTTCGAATTGATTTTTTATAAATTGCTATGCATGCTTTAATGATTTAGCACTACACTATTGCACACACAACCATGCTGCCGGACCTGGGCCGCAATAGGACACCTTAGGATGGTGTTAAGAAAGATACGACCTCGAATGCAAGCCCGCGATGTAGAGGTTGCCTTTCTTTTCCCCGAAATTCATTTCTAAAAATATCGTAAAAAAATATTTTTAGCCGCTATTTGCGTGACTATAAAATGTTTCTTTCGATTTGGCCGAGGTTAAAAGGACTTAACACCAACGCGAGACTGCGACGGTCAGGCACCCTTTTAATTTCATTTTGCTAAACCAGTCTAGTCAAAAAATCGAACCTCACTCCACATGTGCATGTCGTTGTGATTGACATGGTTCAAGGAAAGGTATATATTCTATCCCTTCTTATTCCATTATGCTGCCTACTTGTTCAGTGGATTTGTTATTGTTAGGCTACCCATTGATTGTGAAAATAAACAACCCCAAGAAACTGTACCTTCCCCATCGTTTATAAAATGAGCATCCGGGAATGTCATCCTTTTTGTTACAAGCCCCTGTCTTTTATATCTTCCTAATATTTAGATTTAGGGGTTTCGATTTTTGTCTGTAAAGCTGTTTTTGGGTTGTACTAGTGTTAATATAACTCGGGCCGTTTTTTAAGCTTTAAATAAAATTTTTTGCCCCTCTATGACACCACCGTGGCCTTCGGCCCAGTGGTATCCGGGGATGTAGCCTCAGGGTCCGAGGCGACCCGGGTTCGAATCCCGGAGACGCCGCCTGTAATGAATATATAAATAAAAACCTTTTTGCTTTATTTTTCTTTGCAAATAAAGTAAATACACAACAATATTATGATTATTTCATGAAATGATTATTTCTTGGACATTATAATCATTTATTTCGACGTTTTATCCGGTAATTACAAAAATGGCCGAAGAAAACGTCCGCCTCAATAACATGGAAAGCGAAATGAAAATGGTTTTCAATGCACTTGAAAACATCACCAAGCAGATTGAAGCTATCAACAGCAAGCTCGCACCCACGCCTGCAGCAATTGAGACGGTGTCACCACCCCCGTCCACTGGAAAAGACGAAGCCTCCGCCAGTGATAGCAAAATGCCCCTGCTAGAGGACGATCCGCTTCCCCTTGCCGTCAGGAAGCCTGAACTCGAAGCTGCACCGATAACAGAACGGGACAAACGCCTTGCAAAGGTCGAAGAGATGCTGAAACAGCTTCAAGGCCCGCAGCACGCTGTCCCGCTTGACCTGTCTATATACAAACGGGTCAAAATACCAGAAAAGTTCAAGATGCCCGAATTTGAGAAATATGATGGTACCTCCTGTTCCAGACACCATCTGCACATGTATCATGTGCGGATGACCCAATATGTTGACAATGAGCCCCTCATGATTCAGACTTTTCAAGCGAGCTTGACGGGACCAGCCCTGACATGGTATATGTCAAAAGATGTTGATGCTTTTAAATCATGGGATGATGCCGCCGATGCGTTTCTCAAACAGTATCAATTCAACCTCGACGTCACCTTCACTCGTGACGATCTGGAGCGCACTGAGAAGAAGAAGAGCGAGTCCTTCAAAGAGTATGTCACCAGGTGGAGAAACTTGGCTGCTCAGGTTACTCCACAACTCACGGATCAGGAACAAGTGAAGTTATTCATTAAGTCCCTTCCGTATGAATACCGACACCGTCTAGTTGGTGCCACTGCTGAATCCCTTAATCGTCTTGTTCCTGTTGACGAACGAATTGAAACGGGATTGCGTGAAGGGTGGTTCATGGACCCCACTTCCACAAGCGAGGAATTTGGGATGAAGAAGGAGAAAGAACCCCTGATGGATGCGGATGTTGCATACACCCAAACCATTCGTCCTTCCCCAATGATTCAGATGAGCGGTGAACAGCAGCCGGCCTCAGGCCGCCGGCCGCCCCAAAGGCGAAATAACAAAAAGCGGTTCACACCACTCCCTTTGCCTATGTCTCAAATCCTGCCTATTCTTTTGGAAAAGGGGTTGCTTGCTAAAGAATTAAAGCGTGAAAATCCTGAGCGTTTCCCCAACTATGATCCTTCCAAGGCATGTGACTATCATTTGGGCGAAACGGGACATTCCGTCAATGACTGCGTCGTCTTGAAAAATAAGATCCAGAAATTGTTGGATGCAAAAATGTTTTCATTCTGTAACGCACCACCCAACCAAGCAGGAGGCGCAGATGTCGTCATTGAGTAAACTAAGGACTCAATTTTCCTCCCTTTAGAATAGAGACATATTTAATAAGTTTGAATCCTCCCCTATGTGGGAGCTTTTCTTGCTTTTTAAAGTCGTAGCTGTTTTCTAATATTCCCAGTTTTCTGGATCTGTAATTATGTTTGGAATTTTGGCTTTGCAATTTCCATTCCAACAAATGTAATTCGCCTGAATCGTTCAAAAGAATTACAAATATTTTGTTTTGAGGGCCTGAGGAAGTATCCCAAACCGGCCCGTTGATGATATCCAGCCATGTAAAGGAAAGTATTCTGAGGCCCGGGCTTCCTCATGCTTTCTTGTTTTTAAGCTTTTGAAAATAAAACAAGCGTTTTATCATTTTTCAAAAAAAAAATCAAAAAGAATGATGGTTGAAAAGCATGCATGTTTATAACCCTGTTTGTTTTTCTAACTTGCTCACTTCGTATCTCAGAACATATTCCTTTTGATTTGTTGCTACAAAAGGGACATTTGGAAATGACACAAATTGAGGAGCACACCAGACCCTGATGACGGTAGCGGACCAATTCATCTGATAGGAGCAGTTTGAACGAAGATTATCCAATCTTCAAAGGAAACATGGGGCAAATCTCATTACCACCAGTGGAGAATATCAGTCCTAGGGAGTCAAAGAGAATGTTGGGCATCCCTTGACTCCATGATGAGCGAAACATCATTCGTGCCAAAACTCCGGGGCAGATTAAGAAAGGATTATCCCTTTCTGAAAGAAAAAGGTATGTCTTATTCCTTAACAAATTTTGAAAATGACATTCCGTCCCTTTTTCTTCTGTAGATAATGAACTGGGGAGCATGTTAGACTCTGACGTGCTAACAAGCCAGATAGAGCACCAATATTAGAACTCCTCGAATGGAACACGACGAAGAAGTGTTTAATTGGAAAAGTAGGCTAGGGGGCATGCAACCCCCCAGCCCGTCAAAAAGGGTGTATTTCGTTCTTAAAATTCATCCACTTTAGCATGGAAATGACATATTTTGTTCCCTTTTACGTAGGACGGAATCGAGTAAAGAACACTCATGGTGCAAGCAACTGGAAAGAACTTCGCACATGACGAAATTGCGTCAAGACCGATTCTGGCAACCACAGAAGTGTTGATGGTAGCCGGGCCCACCTCTATCGAAGACCTTCGAAGTAGAGATTAGCTTTGCTGCGAAGTTTCTCACGCAGACAATCGCCAAATGTCTTGTGCATTCGGGAATCAGAGAGCAGGTCGGAACCACATTGATTAGCGTCCGCCAGCAGCAGGATTTTCCAGCCAGGATTACCTCTAATTATAGAGGATTTCATTCAAGCTTCGTACTCACTCATGAGATAAAAAAAAGACTCTGCTAGCTTTGAAGGCAAAGTAGAAGAAGGGAATCAGAGAACAGGTCAAAGATCGCATCGAAGCAACATGCACCGACATCAGGACGTTCTAGCCCGGAGTACCTCTAATTATAGAGGATCTCATTCGAGCTTCGTGCCCAATCATGAGAAAAGGAAGGACTCTTCCAGTTTTGAAGAAAAAATCGAAGAAGGGTAACCTGTGTCGTTTCCATTTTACCCTCCATCGTCTTATTTCTAACATGAGCTTATGTTCTTGTCAGAAAGAAACCATTGACAGAGAAAGCTGAACAAAGTAAAGAGGAGAAAAGACTCTGCTAGCTTTGAAAATAAAGAGGGGTAGTCTGTATCGTTTCCAATTTCTATCCCTCAAAGAGCTGTTCGTTGACATAGTTTCTTTTATTACTTTGCAGGATTGCCTTATCACTGTAGCATAGATAGGTATTTCTTTCCTCAAAGGCATCCCTCGTAATAATGCAAAACAACGAGGGAAAGAGGAGACATGTTAAAGCAAATAAATGCCTAACCTTCCTCAAGTGCATTACTTGAAAAGTGATTTTGCATGTTAATTTTGCCTGTTTAATTCACCAATTCCCCGTGAAAATTTTGACAATCTGATAAAAGGTGTTGAACTACTCCAATATGTTGAACGAGGTGTATCAGAATGATGAAAGGCAACCCTTGATCCATACACATCCTCACATACCAAATTTTTGCAAAATGAGCGATAAGGTTTCATTTCTACAAGGTAAAGAGATTTCTCGCATGAGGTACGGTGGCCAAAATGACGAGGGGCAACTCATTTCTCTCCCCTATACACTACCATTAATCCTTTGCTTGACCATTTTCGAGCCCATACACTCAGAGGTTTTTTCTAAGTCACCCTTGTAAAAAAACCCCACATTGGGGCAGCTTGAGATGAATCAGCATCACAGGATGGATTCAGACTCAGAGGAAACAAGAAAAACATCCTTTCTTCCAACCACCTTTCCCCGTGTCTTCAGCTTCAGCCTCTTCACGAACCCAACAGTTCCCGATACGGTCCTCCAAAACAAGCACACCATCAACGACAAATCAGTCGAGGCTAAGAGGGCTTTGTCAAGAGAGGAGCAGCAAACTAAAGTCTGCTCACCATGTTAATATCTTATTGATAACAGCGATGTTTTCACCTAGAAAGAAGAGTTTGTAATATCTAAAATTCTCTTTGATCATCAGCTGCAACAGCTCGAGCAAGGTGAAAAAGATGAATAAAAGTTTTCTTGCTCTCACTCACATTAATCTTTGAGTGTTTTTATTGCAGATGAACTCTCACGATGATTTAAGTGCCTTAGGATGACGAAGAGCAGTTCTTCTTCTATCCCACACACTTATATCCTTTGCTTGCCCAATTGAGCCAGCGATTTCATTTCATATGAGCCCAGTTGGTGATCATCCCCTACACTGGGGCAAGGCAAAGTCACCACAATTCGAGCGTCAGGCTCCAAAGATATCGAATCAGGATGAGAACTCCAAAAGCCTAATAACAGGGCTCTGTTCAACTGTGTTTAGGTTAGTCCTGACAACATCAGAAGAACAGCAAAAATGCTGAAAACTGGGGGCATGAAAAAGCAATGTGCTTAGTAAAAGCAAGGCCAATGCCCATGAAAAAAAAAACAAAGAAAAGAAAAAGAAGAAGAAGAAAAACGACGAAAGATGAAGAGACATGAATCCCTAATTCCTGACTAACTGCTATGAAAAGCGATGAGGTTTCAACTGAGGAGTTCTTTGAACATGATGAAAGTGCTCTCAAATACCTCAAAGTTGTTAAACAGGTGTAGGATAGATAATCACAAAAGGGTTCAAACTTGAGTTCTTCTTCGATACAAATTTCCATTTCAAGAACATAGTCTTGACAAAGATCTGTCACATGACAGACAAAGACAAACCTGTAAAAGCTTGACAGAGATAGAATGATATCCAGGAAAATGCTTGACACAGAAGCATCTTGAGAAAGAAGTTGTCAAAGAAGCTAAACACGTGATTACCCAGGGAGTTTGCCAGGAAATGCAGACGACGGAGAAAAAGACTGGTGACGATGCTAGATGATCACCAACTCTCTCCCTTGCGCACATTTTTGAGCCTAACGATCATTTCGTTCCTCAACCCGTGAACCAAGCCCACATTACATCCCTCATGAAGTCTCTTCTGACTAGGGCACTTGAATTAACGTGGAATTTCAAATGTTTATAAACAACGCTCGAAGAAGCACGAGCAAGATTATTTTATCTCGTTTTGCAGGATCTTTAACTTGTAAATCTGGAGATAATTGCAGAATACCTTCCTTCATAACCTTGACTTGAACAGTCACCTTTGTCAAGCCATTGACCAAGCCAGCATTACGACCCTGAAGAAGACCTCTCAGAATGGCAGTGTCGTACCACTTGCGAGAAAACTCAGACCCTTGCAGATGTGATAACGGTCAGATTGAGTGTTTTTTATGTTCCCGCATTAATGGACGGGACAAATACCCCTTTTCAATGAGAGCGAGTGGAGGGTCCTTTCTGACTGAAAGTCCCTCGTTCAGCATATCGAGAAGTTCACATTGCGAGTGAAAGTTGTCTTAATTAACCCTCGGTGGATGTTTGGTGATGCAAATATGGCAAAATCATCGTGCATGAACTTTCAAATACACATCCTGGAATAGCCTAGCTTGTCTATCCCTGATGAATGCATGCATGTTTGTGCTAATTGTCTTTGACAATTCAGATTTTTAATCACTAGTGATAGGACACAAAAGTTCAGGTGCTGTAGAAGCCCTCCTTATCACTCCAAGGGAGACGCCCCGAGAAAAGTCGGTTATTCAGCAGATGATGCATTACACCTCCAGGTAAGAAACCCGGGGTATTTCATCAGATTTCTTTTCAAACTACCCGGAAGGTAAACCAGGTTCTTTTGAAAAAGAAATGCACCTAGACTTGCAGTCAAGAAATTTCATATGATGTTCTGGAATAGCTTTAGTTGTCTATTTCTCCCATGAATTCATGCATCTTTGTACAAGAGAATTTGTCTGATAGGAGATAGGCCTTTAAGAGGCAAACAACAAATCCTCGGGCGAGGACCCCCAGGTATTCATTTAATTGAGTCTTTTCAAGCCCTGCTGGCGAGGACCCACCAGGCAAACCATCAAATCCTCGAGCGAGGATCCCCAGGTACTTTGTCAAGACGACCGAAGAAAGGTTCGGGTTCTGGCAAAGCAAAATCCAGACAGTCAAGGCGACCGAAGAAAGGTTCGGGTCCCAAGACAAATGGAAATCCAGCTGGCGACCGAAGATAAGTTCGTGCCTGTGCAAACGATTTCCTCAGTCAAGGTGATCGAAGAAGGGTTCGATTACCGAGACAATGGAAATCCAGATGGCGACCGAACATAAGTTTGGGTCCTGTGCAAGTGATTTCCCTAGTCGAGGCGGCCGAAGAAAGGTTCGGGCCCCAAGACAGACGAAATCCAGTCAAGGCGACCGAAGATAAGTTCGAGTCCTGGGCGAGCGATTTCCCCCAGTCAAGGCGACTGAAGATAAGTTCGGGTCCTAGACAAACCATTCCCTCCGTCGAGACGACCGAAGATAGGTTCGAGTCCTCGACACACACTACCAACTATCTGGAATTACTCTACCCTTAGCCAAGGTAAGTAACCCCAGGTATGTTTTTATTTGCTTTAGCATGCATCATCTTTCATCACATCAAAAATGGGACTCCAGTCTCGCCAAAAATAACATTCATTGAGTATGCATGGGGCAAATTTAGGTGTTATTTTGTCTTTAAACGTAACCTCTACGAGCTCACCTTCAAAGATGGGCAGCTGTTGACACCTATTTTTAATTTGCCCAAAATCAATTATATAAAATTTAGGAGTTAATTTCTTTAATTCCTAAAACAAAAAATTTTAATTTTAAATGCATTGCATGTAGAACTTAGATGCATTTTATGTTAATAGGGTCTTTTAGTGTTTAATTATTTCTTAAAAAAAAAAGAGAGAAAAGAGAAAAAATCGCATTGGGCCGGGTTAGAGCCGGGTCGGCCCATTTTCTTTTCTTTTTCTTTTCTCTCGCGCGGGCCCAGCCCAGCCTTTCTTTTTCTCCTCCCCCTCGCGGGGGCCTAGGCCCAGCAGCCTCTTCCTTCTTTCCCTCTGCGCGTTTGGGCCCGCCGCAGCCCGCTTCTCCTTCCCCCCCTGCACGAGCCCAGTCCGCCTCGCCTTCCCTCCTTTCCCTTCCGCCCAGCCCAGCCGGCCCAGCCTCCTTCCTCTTCAGCCTTCCCCGGTCGAGAACTCCCCCCGTTCTCCTCTGCTTTGCGAGTCACGCCAACGCACGGCGGCGCTGCTCCTCGCCATCGCCATCAACGCCAGAGGAAGCCCGGATGAGGACGCCAACAGGACTGGCCTTAATGGCCAGTCCTGTCCTCCCCGATTCCCGGCTCCCCCCTTATCCATTCCTCCCTCACCTCTCCCTGTTTCATTGTTTTTTTTTCCCTGCAACTCTCAACTGACGCCTCTGCACTGGCTTATGGCCGCGGAATTCGCGCGGCATAGGCTAGTGCAGGACGTCGTCAGCCGACGTGGGGGAGCACAGGATCGCCGTCGCCGCCTATAAAAAGCCAGAGAGAGAGAGAGAGGGCCGGTCAGTAGTTTTTGGGGTTGGCCGGCGAAAACAGTAAACAAAAAGAGAAAACAGAGAAGAGAGAGCCTAGAGAGAGAAAGGAGCTCATGGCCACCGTGTGGTAGCCATCCCCCCCCGGTCGACAAGCCGACGACGGCGACACCGAGAGAGAGAGAGAGAGCCTCGGGTTGGCCCCTTGAAGAGCAAACAGAGACCCAGAGCAGAGAGAGACCGAGAGAGAGGAGAGAATAGAGAGAGAGAGAGAGAGGGAGAACCGAGATCGCGCCGGAGCCAAGAGGAGAGCCTACAGCCTCACCGTCGCCGCCGCAGCCGTCGGAAGGCCGTCCCAAGCGTCGTCAACCGGTGAGCTTCCCCCAGCCGAGAAGCGCCTCTATTTTCCCCTGTTTCTAGACACGTTCAGCCCGGGACTCGTGCCGGCCGTTTCGCGCGAGTCTCGGCCCATGCCGCCGTCCTCCGTCGTCCCTGTGTCTTCACCGAGGGTGGACCGGCTTGCCTGAATCAGTCAGGTCGCCGGAGGAGGTCCGAATTTCCCTTTTTTCTACACGCCCGCCAAATGCTCGACGAAATGCTTAAATGAGGACGGGAATGTTTTGCTCGCCGGCCAGCGAGCGGCGGTCCGACGACAGCCCAGGTGAGTGGCACGGCTTCGTGGCGGCCCTGAGGGGGCGATTTGCAGGCGGCGCCGGTCTGGGCATGCCGACGAGAGGCCGATTTTCGGCTTCGCCGGCGTCTGCTCTGCGGGTCTGTGGATTCGGGTCGGAGGCGACCCGGATCAACAGATCCGACCCGGGTCGGTTCCGACCCGGGTCAACGCCCGGGTTGGACCCGTTGACCCGGGTCGGGTCCGGCCCGGTCCGCCCGACCCGTTTTATTAAAATATTATTTTATTTTAGTTTTTTTAAAAAAAATCAATTAAAAATTTAAAAAAATTTTCTTTTCTTTTCTTTCTTTCTTTAGTCTTTTATTCTGTTTTATTTGAAGTTTTTTTTAAATATATGTAAAAATTAAATAATCTTAAAAAAAATTCTTAAAAAAAAAACTTAAAAAATGTTTTCAGATTATTATTATTATTATTATTAAAAAAAATTTTAAAATTTTTTTTTGTTTTCAGATTTTCGTTATTATTATTATTATTATTATTATTAAAATTTTAAAAAATAATAATAAATAAAATAAAATATTTTTTTAATATAAAAAAAAGTTTAATTTTTCTTTTATATATATATATGGTATGTTCGAGTATTTTTATTTTATCATGCATGTTTTATTTAATCGCATAGGTTGCATGTTCAATTAGATAAGCCTGCTGTCACGTTATGCATGTACTTTTTAATACAATTGCATGAGCTGTTATGTTTCGAATGTCATCCGACTTAGTTAAAATTAGAACCTTAGGTTGCATGCCTGCCTTGATTGCTAATCGTTTCTGATTATGCACTCGCTCGATCACCTCACATGTTAGTAGAAAGGTCCTAAAATCAATCAAAATTGCCTGAAAAATGTTTTTTTAAAAAAATGAATGAACAGGGTAGAGAGGTACCGCAAGGGCATTAGTTATTCAATTAGTGTAACCAAGTCCCCGAATCTAGTTAATCTCTGGTTCGTAGGAATAGGGTGATTCTCCCGTCACCCTATTTGGGTTTCTAATCGGCCTACCCCAAATCGATTAGTGGCGACTCCTGCATGTAAACCACCTGCATGTTAAGAACTTAAACCCTAAGTCGTGATATGGTATGGGCTTGGGAGAGCCCGAGTTAAGTCCTAAACCTAGACTTAGCACTTACCAGTTGAGACCTCTCCCGAGGAGAGGTTGGTCGCGACAAAGGGTATACCCTAGGGTAACCAGTTCGGATCGGATCCCGAGGACTCGGACGAATAGTCAGACGACTCAGACTCGGAATCCATAGAATCCGGCTCGGACTCGGCCTCCACTGGCTTCTCCTCGGAATCGTCCTTTGGCTCAGGCTCCAGCTCCATCTGCTCAGTATTGGACTCCCACTCCATCGGCTCCTTCTCCCCATGATCGAAATCCATCTCGAAGATGACGGGTCGGGGATTAGAATCCTCCTCGGACACTGCTTCAGGACTGGCCACCTCCCTAGTTGCTGCCTGCGAATCCCAGTGACCTAACCCATCTATTAAGACATCAAAAGTCCTAAGGGGTCCATAAATGTCAAATTGATCTCGAAAACACCAATCAAGATACTGATAAGCCTGGAATTGTGGCTCACCCATATTGACCCAAACGGTGGTAAAATGCCTAACATAAGTCTCCCCATTTCCGACGAGGTACTTGATCACCGAACGCTCTATGCGATATGGGATCTCAAAACGTATCGGTACTCCTGTCATCCTCAAGGTCGGGGGTCTAAAATGGTTATATAATAACCATAAGAACGAGTCTCAATAAGTAACACTCTAAACCCCATGTAGGCCAATGCGTACCCAGACAAATCATACATGTAGTCTAACCCATAACATAAAGAATTCACATCATTGTACTTACCTTGCCACCAAACACATGCCAACTCTGCACGTAAGTTAAAACGTGATAATGCAATGATAATAACTCAATAACATATCACAATCACTCAAACAATATCCACACTTGCACTCAATCAACCTAATCAATTCAATCACACATTCAACTAGCCAATTTAATCACCCATTCAACTAGCCAATTCAATCACACATTCAACTGACCAATTCAATCACACTTAATTCGCATGCGTGGCCTAACATCTTTTTCACGACCCGCGCCACTACGCCTCAGGTCCATTCTCACTGCCCGTGTCACTGCGCCTTAGGCCCAATCTCACAGCCCGTGCTACAACGCCTCAAGCTTAGCCCTTCGATCAATCCGAGCTCTGTCCCGCGTAATCATGCCTTGGGACATTTTTGCCCTTCCAATGACTTGCGTAACCTACGTCTCAGGTCTAGTCATGCCTTTCTCGCCACACCCGCGTAACCACGCCTCAGATTGGCAGCCCTCCGATCAATCCGGGCTTTTCTCATGCACATTCACCATAACACAATTCGTCATTCTCACAAGTTGTACCAATCAAACTCAAGGCATGCTCACCACATCACAACTCGCTAATCAACACGTTGTACAATTCAAATTTAATCATGCTCGCCACAATATTCCACCAACTCGATATTCAAGTCGGCCACATTCAGATATCAATTCCACTGACAAACGCCACAATAACCAGGCAATCCATCTCAATCAGCCACTCGATATATGTCACAATACAATCCACTACGAACCACATCCAATTAGCAATTCTACCCCAAGCTCAACCCCAAAATCGGTACTAATTAATCCCTAGATAAGTCTAATAATACCCAATGTACTAGGTAGGGATTAGGGAGTCACTTACCTAAGTCCAAGCCCAATAAATCCTACAAGGGCGGCCAAGAGACCGGTCGGGGTAGCAGCTGACTTGGCACGGGCGCAGGCTAAACGAGTGCACTGACCGACCAACACGAGCACGGTGGCTGGATGGTGTGCCTAGTGCACAGGCGAGGTGGTCGAGTGGCGTGCTTGGTACACGGGCGCGGTGGTTGAGCGGCGTGCCTGGGAGCGCACGGGCAAGCTGGACGGGCGACGTGCCTGGGCGACGGGCTAGCTGGACGGACGATGTGCCTGAAAGACGGGCCGGCTCGGGATGCCTAACAACGGGCTCGGCCACGGCTGGGCTGGTTAGTCTGCAGGCTGGCTAGCCGGATGGTGGCGGCGATGAGTGGTGGCAACAGAAGAACAGCGGGCGACGGCGAGCTGGTCCCAGCGACTGGCTCGGAGGGGAGGGAAGTCAACTGGGAATGGTGATAGCGAGAGAGAGAGAGAGCTGGGGGCGGTGGGCTTGTCACGCGAGCTGGTCGGCGAGCAAGCTAGGCTAGGGCACGGCGGCGACGATTGGCGGGAATATAGGCGGCGGTCGGCGGAGTTGGGCTGGTCGGCTGATAGCCAAGCAGCGTCAAGCCTTATCAGACGTGATGACGAGCTTGTGCGTAGAGAGGATAGGAGGAAGGCAGCTGATCGAGGGAGAAGCACTGTTACGACCCGTACCCCACGAAGTGCAAACATCCCTCTCAAGTTGATTATGGTGTAACGCTCCTAGGATGTGTCGCCGACCCATCACACACAGAGAACGATACACATGCAGAAGCAATGTATATAAATATATATATACCCGTACAATAAATAAGACAACCATGGATAGCACTACAAACAAGCCAATATAATTAAAACACACTTTTACATTACCATAAAATATTTACAACTTATATATATTTATATATACATTTTAGAACAAACTATTTATAATACAACCCAAGCTAATAAAACAACAAAAACTGACACACGGCAGCCACACGATCAAAAAGGGGCAATGGCTGGGAGAACGTTAGGTCAACTACGGGTTAGGTTAGGTTGCCATTAAAAAGGGACATTCTTTGGATAAGAACTAGGACTAAACTAGGGCGCCCAGTTCGGATCGGATCCTGAGGAATCGTCCTCCGAACTTTCTTGAGACTCAGACTTCTCTGAGGAACTCTCCTGGGATTCAGACTCCTCTGAGTCCATATCCAACGATGCTGCTCTCTCATCCTCTGAGTCTGGCTCTAATTCTGGGTCAAGGTAAAGTCCTAGCTCCTCATCTTCATCTAACTCAGCAACCTCTCTATCTTCAGCTTGATCAACTTCCATGGCTTTCGGGATCTTGACTTCATTCGTGCCATTGATCCTGATCCTCCGCCACCACCTGAGGCTCATTATCTACTACGTCATCATAGGCATCTTCGACTGGCTCATCCTGAGGGTCTATCACTTCGCCATCAGCAACAATCGGCGCCATCATACCATGCTCATCCAATGGGGAGTCGAAGGACCTAAGTGGTTTGCCTATATTCCCGTGGACATCCCGGATACACCAGGCGACGTATCCCTGGGTATGGTTAAAGAACTCTTCGACGTCAACAGAAACCACGGAACGATATCTCACACCTCTCCATTGCCCGAGGGAAATACGCTTACGAACTGCTCTATCTGTGTCGGGATTCTAAAAAGGGCTGGTGACTGCGACATCTCAAGGCTGGGGGTTTGAAAATGTGGGTTATTACAACCGTGAGACGAATCTCAGCGAGTACAACCCCTAAACTTAGGCTAGGCTAACATGCATTCTCTCGACAGGCATAAAACAATCAATAAAACAATATTAATCACAATCATTCTTTGACCTGGGTCCTAAGGCCCCAGTCACTTACCTGACTGCTCCTGCAGATTAGCATTTCAATATAAGGTTCAATTCACATACACGAACACGTTATTCACACGTACGTTATACTTATGCCCACGCTCATCAGTGTTCGCATTACAAGCCATTCACCGAGTCTCACACACTCGCATATGGGCCCATGAATTTCTATGCATGCACATATTATTTTCATGCCAAATTCATATCTCGGCCTACTGGCCCACACTAGCACACTGGCGAATACTCAATTTATTATTACGACCCAAAGGCCACAATTGATAACTCGACCCGAAGGCTCACAACTCTTCGTGGCCAGCGTAAAAATGCATCACATGGCCCAGTGTCTCTCGCCTGCTACAAAGTGCATGAGGCAAAACACCGATCTCTTTACGAACCAAAGCCTGCTACAAAGTGCATGAGATTGATCGTCTTCCGGATATGCCGGACATCGTCCTGCTACAAAGTGCATGAGGACGGCACGACCCGAAGGCCTTAAGTGATCACACAGCACACTGCTAATTTTTATCTGAACCCGGCGTAAAATGCATCGGATAATTAGGTGATCACATGCTCATGGCAGGCACGCATTTCCACACAATTTCATCACATGCCCCACTCTTGGCATACACAATGCGTGACCATGAAAAATGTAACATGAGTATCAGTAAAGCATAGACACTCTATCAAATTAAAGCTACCACATAGTGCCCAATTCATAAATAGCATGCTCACTTGGCCAATTAATACCGTGCAGCCCAATTCCAAATACACAATTTCATACTTAATTCAAGCCATCAATTGTCCAATCACACTCCGCACGATTCAGCCACACGAACGCGTAACATGATATTTCACAATTAAGCATAATAAAT
This sequence comes from Syzygium aqueum, assembly GCA_031216185.1. Taxonomy (NCBI): domain Eukaryota; kingdom Viridiplantae; phylum Streptophyta; class Magnoliopsida; order Myrtales; family Myrtaceae; genus Syzygium; species Syzygium aqueum. The sequence continues at coordinate 23,065,215 of CM062239.1, read as the reverse complement.
CACCAACCAATCAATAGCCAATCACTCTGGGTAATCCCGGCCATTCAGCCAACAATTCTTGCTGTTCGATAAAATCCGGCACGTTCATCAAAAATACGGACAGCCACTATTTCCTCAATCTGAGCCCAATAAATATCTATAATAATCCCACTAAATTCCTCGGATTTTATTTCCACCAAATAATCCTCAATCCAGTCCGAATTATACAATTATACTATCTAAGCCAGTCTAGAAAAATGCACTATCAGTTCTAATCCGGGTTTAGGAGGTATACTCATGTAATCCTAAGCCACGACGACGAGGAACGGCGGCTGATCACTAGTGAACGGTAAAACCGGCGGCGGCGTTCCCAGTGGCCGGCGGTGAGCTCCGACAAGAGTTGGCCGAGAGAGAGAGAGAGAGAGAGAGAGAGAGAGAGAGAGAGAGAGAGAGAGAGGGCTGTTCTGGGTGTCTTGGCCGAATGGGAGGAAGAGGAGAGAGAAAGAGACGTCAACTGGTCAAATATAGTAGCCCACTTGCGCCACGTATCGCCGATCCGGGAGTTTTGACCAAAATACCCATAATCCTACGATCCACATTTAACCCTATCCAATAATTGAGGGCAAAAGGGTAATTAGGGCCAATAATGCAGCTGATAACCATCCATAATTATCCTAAATATTTTTCAAAAAATTTGGACCAAAAATAGCCCAAGGGCAAAATGGTCATTTTTCCAATTTCGGGGCGAAATTTCAATTTTTGGCTAAATCAATTCCAAATGAGTGGCCAACATAATACGGCATCGAAATCGCGAAAATAGCTTCTTAAGCCCTCGAAAATCGACTGCAAAGTTTTGGGAATAAAATAATATTATTTTTCACTTCCGAGCCAAAATTCCAATTTTTGACCAAAACCACTCTAAATATATGTGGCCACCCCAAAATGATATCGGTTTCGAAAAATAACCTCAAACGACCTCAAAAACCAATGTCGGCGTCCACAGGAGCAAAATTGTAATTTTTTACTTTTGGGTTGAAATTCCATTTTTCGTCCGTACTATCCCCAAACGTGTGTGGCCAGCGTAATATGACGTCGGAATCATGAAAATATCTTCTCGGGCCTTTGAAAATCGATATCGAAGTCCAGGTCCATTTCGTGACCAAAACTCGCAAATTTTCAATTTTCAAGGTCTCTCACTAACGGGTGGTTGTTTAGAGGTTATACGTATCGACCTAGAGTTATCTAAGTCATGACGGTCCTGATCATTGAGAGAATGAGAAATTATCACTAGTTCCAGAGGTCACGATCGTTCGGTTCAAATTTCAGGACTGGTTGACCATGTGCACTTTCGGACGTTCAGAATCACCCGCGATCCGATCGTACATCGTTGGCCTTGGCCAAACCACATCCGTCACTTTTTCCTAAGATTGGCCCACGTTGGCCCAAAACATTCTCTCATCATTTCTCGTGATTGGTGTTCAAATCAATGATCGGGTCCCTGGTCCACGTACCATTTTCTAGTTAGCCATACCATTTTGGTTAGTATCCCGAGAGTGATCAGCTCTGGGAGAGATTTACTAAAATGAAATGCAAAATAATGTCAGTTTTATTGATCCCGAAATTACAGCGAAATTCGGGCTGATACAAGCACAGCAGTGGACGGCACGGTTGGGCGAGGCGGTGGCGACTAGCGGCAATAACGGCAAATGGCGTGTGGGGCTGGGCGGTGAGTTGAGCAGCGTCGGGTCGTTGCGGACACAGCGTAAGGAGGCTGGTCGTGCGAAGGGGAAGCTCGATGAGGCAGCGGTAGCAAGGCATAGGCGAGCGGCCGAACGGTGCGCAACGGTCGAGCAAAGCCTGACGGCCGGAAGGCGACGCGGTGGGGCGGTCCAGTCTGTGAGTTGCAGAAGGGCAATAGATGCGCGTGGGAGGAAGCAGAAGAGAAGAAAGACAAGAGAGAAGAGAAAAAGAAAGAAGAAGGGAGAAGAAAGAGAGAGAAAGGGGGGGGTACTGTTGACACCTAAATTTCAGCGCATCATTTAGTGGTTAATCGCATAAAAAATTAGGGATTAAATTTTTAACCCCTAAACAAAAATAATAGTTAAATTGCATATAGATTAGGAGCATTGGCATCAGTAATTAGACCCATATAATTGCATTTACACTAGATCGGCGATTGATGGACTTGAGCGAATGGTTATGAGTTTAAAGGGACTAAGCTTGCGGTGGCTAAAAATCACATGCATCAAGTCAAGAAAATCTAATTATCAAGATTTAGCTATCCCATGGTAGATAAAAATCAGAGATAATCTTTGGGGTATATGTGCGTACGTGGTGGATTTTGAGAAAATTCGGTCATCATGAAAGCAAGAAAATTGACCTGCATTGAATAAAGAGGAAAGAATTGATGCATGATTCTCTGGCAATATTTACACAATATTGGCAAAATAATAAAGAAAGGGAAAGAGGAAAAGTGAATCTAACGTTATTAGGAAAAGATAAAAGAATATATTTCTTTTCCTTGTCCAAAGTTTGATATCCTGGCCTATATAAAGGAGAGTGAGGCCATACAGAGAGGGGGGAACACAATTTTCAGATATGAAATTTTGAGAGAGTGACACGTGAGAATTTTTTGAGGAAGAGAGAGAGAGAGGCCGGAGACGTCCACCGCGCGCCGCCTGCCGTGCCGGTCCACGCCGTTCCCCCTCACCGCCGCTGTGCCCTTCACCGTACGACGGTCCCCTCCGCGCCAGCCACCGCACGCCGGCGTCCACGCCATCTCGCTGCGCCTCAGCCTTTTTCGCCGAGGCTGCACCGCCCGTCAGCCATCGTTGAATCTACTTGAACAGTCCCGCCAGTCTGCCGTGCCTTGCCGCCACTCCTTGCCGTGTCCTCCCCACTGATCACCAGTCACCGCCGCACCAAGCACACCGATGTCGCTGTCGTCGTCGTCGGTTTCCCGATCCCGATCCGCAAGCTCGATTCCGAGACGATTCAAATTTGAGAACTATCTGCAAATTAGGTAATTGGATATTATCCTATATTTTTCAGCATATTAAATTTCCTAATTTGAATGTTTAGGATATTTCGTGATTATCATGTGGATATTTAGATATCTTAGGATAATGTTCGATATATCTGCAATATTTTTAAATATTCAAAATTAAGAAAATTTCCTAATTTAGCAACGTATTTGGACAATTATCCGACCTTATCCCTAAGGTACGATACGCAGCGATACGGAATTTCATTATCTTATCCATAACTATTTGGATATGATAATGGAATTTATCTGCTTTCCAAATTTGAACGATCGACTATCCGTTAATATCTATAACCCTATAGATACGACCGATAGTTTGATTTTTGTGCCTAATCCGAGTTTGAAACAAATTTGGCGGATCGCGTGGTTGATTTGAATGTGGTTGCTATCCTTATTTGTTTGATTGCTTTCCTTTTCAAATAAAAAGAAAATTCAAAAAAATCTGTTTCGTTAATTAGAATTTTGCATGTCTAGGAATTTTGAATATATCCCAAAGGATGAGATAAGTATTTAATTTAAATTGGGACTTAAGGTGGCATGTTTCCTAGTTTAAATTAAGGATTATTTTAATCCTAACGGATTATTCACGTTATTTTTTAATTCCGAATTTTCAAGAAAACCCCAAAAAGAGAATGAATTGCTTTAGGGTAGATTAGGATATATTGCATTCTTAATTTCAGCAATTTATTATTTCGAATTTTAACAAAAATCCCAAAAATAAGTCATTCTAGGGTAGATTAAGTCATCATAGGTTGCATGTTAATTTAAGCATTTTTATTATTCCGAATTTTAATAGAAAATACCAAAAAAAGGAGAAGTCATAGATTGCATGTTAATTTAGACATATTTTTAATTCCGAATTTCATCAGAAAATACTAAAAATAATCATTTGTCCGTCATTAGAATTAGGTCACGTTGTCGCATGACATATAGTTTGCATGCTAGGTTGTATTAATTCGCATGTGAATTTTTGCACATCATTGCATATAGACTAGCCTACATATAAACAAACGAAAATCCAAAAAAAAAAAAATTGAGTGAATTGCGTGTTAATTAGAAATCATATTAGGGTTGTTGATGTGATTTTCTAGCTAACAATGCAGATGCTTGCGTTGGTTCGAGATAAGTTGTTCTTCTCAGCTTGCAATTTATTTAATGCTTTCCTAGGTGTTAAATTGGTGGTTTGCGCACCCGCATTAACACCTCACATGTTAGTGACTAAGTTAAAATGAATCCAAACTGCATGCCAAAATATTTTTTGAAAAGAAAAGGTACCGAAAGGGCGTTAGACTAGATCTAGCGTAATCAAGTCCCCGAACTTAGAATCTCTGGTTCGTAGAAATAAAACATATCTTTCTATGTTTTATTTAGGTTTCTAATCGACCTACTGTAAATAGATTAGTGGCGACTCCAAGCATGAAAACATTTGCATGTTAAGAACTTAAACCCTAAGTTGAGATTTGGTAGAACTTGGGAAGGTCCGAATTAAGTTCAATCTTAATAATCCATTAGCCTGAGAGAAAATTTAGGTCGCGACAGGTACGGTCTGCATGGGGAGGCATGGGGGATGGGACACATGCATGGGGGCAACGTGTGCGCAGGTGGGGGGGGGTGTGCGGGGCAGAGCGGCGAGAGAGAGAGAGAGAGAGAGAGAGAAAGTCAAATTAATTATGACAATCCAACGGTCACGATTTAAACCCGAAAATGGATCTTACGGTCCACGAAAATCCTAAGTAATAATTAGGAAAAAGGGTTAGAAGAAACTAACTAAAATACACTACAAGGGAGGTCTACAAGTCCAATTTTGCACCAAGTCAAAAGTTTCATTTTTTCACTATTCCTGGCAATATCAACGCTGGTCACAATAATATCGACACTGTCCAATTAAATTCGTCACGAAACTCCTAAAAATTCGATACTAAAGTTCGGGCTTTAAATAACGGCAAAATTTGATCGAATGCGATTTTAGCGAAATCTCAAATTTAAAAAAAATAACCAAGAGTGATCAGTTCCCATGCGATATTTTATTATAAACATACTGACGAATTACACATTTTATAAATTTCAAAAATGGGCCGAAATTCGGAATGTCACACTACGTGACACTGTGGTCGGGGTCATTGTCTTCTCTTGCACCGGCAAGCTCCATGAATTCGCCAGCTCTAGGTCTCTCTCTCTCTCTCTAGTCGTACAGCTTTATCAGTTCCTCCATCATCCATGGAGCCCTTATTCTCCTGTAAGGATTGCGGATCATTTCATATCTGCTATTGCCTATGATTCCACTTCTCTAGTATACTAAAATCTGTATTTCAAATTAAATCCTACTGAATCAGCATGAGGTCCACAATCGACCGGTAGACTAAATCCAAAAAAAGTCATAATGGAGAGAAGAATCCCGTCGAAGAACTCAAGGTAATTAAGTGTGTCATGGCCATATTCCTTGTCTGTTTTCCAGATAGATCTATGGTTCGTCCTTGTTCTCTTAATGTTCCCTTTTAAGATTTACTTAGGTGAAGCTGTGAATCTATCCGATCTAGCCATGAAAAGAATACGTAACCGTGCTCTCTTCCGTGAACATGAAAAATGTGGGTTGCAAGGAACCATTTCAAACCGGTTATCTAGCTCAATGAACCAATGCTACCCAGAATCATATATATGCACATAAGTTTTAGATGTATACTTCCCCAGATATTCTTAAGAAGGATGATTGCTTATTTTGGTTCCTTCAATTTGGAGGCTTAACTTAATTGTTCTGATCATTATGCTAGCTTTGGCAAGAGGAGGTCGCAGGTTTAAGGCAGCAACTACTCGACAAACAGGATCACCGCAGTTGAATCCAAATTTCAACCAGGGACACAATCTTCCCAAGATGAAATGGGCTAGGTTTTGGTTCGAAACTAAGTCTGTACGTTCTATGATTTCGGTTACTATGTACCCGTAAAGATATTTCTATAGATTCCCAAATCAAATTTGCAGGACATGATATAGGCATAATGACATATCCTTGTTATATAAACACGCAGGCATCTGATGGGCGAAGAACTTTCCACCCTAAGCATCGAAAACTTGCAAAATTTGGAAAAGCAATTGGAGAAGACCTTGAAGGGTGTCCGGATGAGAAAGGTATAAGTACGCATTGTTGAAATTTCATGATAAACTAGCATGTGACCCGTGCTATGCACGGGCTAGATTTAATAATACTACTAGGTACTAAGACTTGGTTAAAACCACATTTTGTTCTACCTTTCATCGAAACATGAGCTTTGGAAAAGCATGTCGCTTGTCGTATAGCAATTGGCTACAAATAAGCAGTAAAGTAATGATACACCAATTATATGACAATCAACCATACCCTACATAGAACCTACATAAATTATCATCTCACGCTTTTTCAAATTTATTCACGTAAGTGTGATAACGCATGAACTGTTAGTTTCTTTTGTTCTGTTTTTTTAATTAATGTATTACTTTGATCCCACCTTGATCATTCATTCAATTATTGCATCAAAGAAACAATTACTCACTTACTACTTATTCCTAACTAATATTCAGGAGGTTGCATCTATTTCTCCCTTAATGTTTCAAAACTTCATCTAAAAGAAAAGTTCAATATCGAGGACTTGGGTCTTAGTATCTCTAATTACTTTCAATTGAATCGTTTTGGTAAAAACTTTAGCTAGAAAGTGTTACTGTTTTACCTTTTCCCTACTAAGTTATCATTGACTTCTCCAAGGAGCACCACAGTACATGTAGTTAACTAGACAACCATGTCACAAGACAAGTACTTTCTCTTCTTGTATGGTAACTCGACCCTAACATTCTGATTTTTGCCCCCACCACAGGATCAGGTTGTGAATGAAGAAATAGAAGAGCTCTATAAAAAGGTTCTCTATCTCTTCATCTTGTTGATAACTGCCCAATAATGGAGGAAAAAAGTCATGTAGGTTCACAGCGTTTTGGATGCAGCATGATACGCGGATTGGATCATAGTAGAGAAAATATATATTATTATACATTTTTAAGTGTTATGTAATGCGATGGGGTTCTCATTATTTCTTGATGCGTAAATAACTTGGTTTACAAAAATAGGGAAACTTTAGGTCCTCTCGGAGCGTAATGCGCCTATCTACTCAAATCAATCGCCGTATTATGATTTTTTTTGTTCTTCCCATAATGTTTTCCTTGCAGCGGTTGACATGGGTGATAGGCAACCTCGCAAAATATATAAAAAAAACCTAGGAATCTCTCACTATGATGTGCTAGGATACTAATTTCTCAACCCTAATCAAATTCTTTTGGTTCTCATTCGAAGCTATGTGAACTCTTTCATGCTGATATCTAGTGACATTGTAGGGACACGATCATGAGAATTTGGATTTAAATCGGAAAATAATGAATATTATTCATTATGATCTACTTTTTCTTGAAACTTGTATGCTTAAAGTGGGATAAAATAAACAAAAGTGAAATGCTCCCTAATTTCTTTAGTAGTTACATCCTGTTTATATCTCGAACAAAAGACAATAACATCATATTATGATTTGCATCATAGGCATCGAATGCAAGTGAATCCAGCGAAGTTATAAGTACGGAAGTTCCATACAATTTGTGCCATCGACCCAACTTATACCATTATTTGCATTCAAGTCATTCACCCTCTGAAGTAAGTGAAGCAGCACAGATGGACATGGAGCTAAGGTATGATCAGTAATACAATAAATTTCAACTTCTCATCTCACAGCTCGAACCAAATTCTAGTTAAAATGACCATTTACATGTGATGTCTTTCGACAGGTTGCGGCTACATTAAGGATTAAACTGGCTTAATACATGCATGTTGAGGAAGACCACACTGTTGATAATTCTCTGCATTGATGATGCGCGCTGCTTGAAGAAGCTCTTGAGAAACTTGTTCATACTAACCTTACTCATTCTGATCACTTGTGTGAAGTGGATATAATCCAATATATTGATTACTTATCAAATAGAGCTTGTTGCAAAGCTTGGTGCGAACGGCGTTTCAAACTATAGCACTTCTCATTGAATTGACTTCGTCATAATTAATGATCTAATCTGGATGCATATAAAATGAGCTTAAGATGTTGCTCAATTATATCTTAGAGACTAATTTATTGTCCTCACCTAGTTTCTTTTTTAGATGAGTGTGATCCCACCCACTCTTTATGACAGAGACGGACATCGAATTTAGGTGAAGGGGATAAGTAGATTGAGGCGGCTGCGATTAGAAGTTCGTGACAAAATTTCTTTATGCCAAAATACGTAGTAGATGGACAGCGGGCAAATATTCCTGTACCACTTCTTGTTGGTCCAGAGGGATAGAGGAGGCTTGGTTAGTCGAAAGATGAAGGTGCCATTGCTTTTTAAAGGTAAGAACAGGTTGAGAAAATGTCCCAAGCAAATGTTCAAGTATCAGGGTTATGGCACTAAAGTAACCTATGCCATACTCCTAGAAAAAGCTCGAACAAACTTCAAAAAAAGGGTTTGTGTAAGCGAAACTGTCACAGGTAAATAGGTAGAGGATACCTGAGGACGTGAGATGGCTCTCTCTCTCTAAAGAATCACAATCCTTCTTAGGTAGTTCCGATCTGCAAGAAAGGTGTAATAATTTGGGCATTGTATCAGAGAGATAGCTGTTCATGCACTGATAAATGATGTATAGATTCTTGAGTAAAGAGGAGCTAGTGGTGGTATTGCCCGGACCTCAAGTGAATAGAAAGTTAGATCTACATCAAATCCCAGCTAAATGGAACCATTTATCCTCCTCAGAAGAGGTTTGGTTTCACCCCCGATTCAAACAGGAGAAGCACATTGTGCTAATTTGGCTTGGATGATCCACATCTCAAGGTTAGGCACTAAACAACCCATATCCTCCCATTTTTAATAAAAGTTTTGGCTAGAAGAATACAGGTACTATAATGTGCCTCTACATGAGTGTCTGGTAACCACGTAAATAAGGGTCAAACCACATGCTCCATCGCTTGTGTGAGCTCCCATCAATTCAAAGCTCATAATTTTTAAAGGAGTGAAATGAGGTCACCACCATTTCCTAGATCTGTAGTTGCTTTGTGAGGCACGTATACGATAAAACTTATCGAGAGTCGCCACTTTTTAAAAAGAGATGTCCACTGTAGTTGATTACTTTGATATGAGTTTCTTAAGGAACCAAAAGAGCGAGCAGCTGTAACTATTTGCACATGTCTATGCTCGTCTATGGCAAATAAGTAATGAACGTCCTTTCTAAGTCTTGGATGGAACTAACAATTCACATAGTCAAACCGATAAAGTGGCATCCGCAAAATTGAAAATCATTCGACGGTTTAAAAACACAACATGATTACCTTGATGAAATAGGCAACAATGGATAACAATATATGTCCAACTTAAATTCTCAAAAAAGTGAGAGATCCGATTATATCTAGGATGACATGTTTTTTTATGCAACATATCATCTCAACATCAACTTAATGGCAATTTATGGTAAGCACAGATCTTTAACCCAGAAAATATTTAGTGATTTTCCGGCAAAGCTAGGATTCATCCACGATGCAGAAGCGACATGAATTGTATGAAAGATCATTCAAAATAAATGAATCCCCAGATGCGAACCCAAATCAGATAAGAGATATTAAAATCTAACCCCGAGTGTGAACACGATATATAATATTCCCGACAGCATAAAGAGTCCACTCTGACCGGGAATTGTATGTGCCAGTTTTGTGTTCTTGGTGCGCTGCCACATTGTACGAACTGTCAAAAGTGTCTGCTCCAATTTGACTTGAACATGCTTGCACAGTTTGGTTTCATCAATTAATTTTTTGAAGTAGCAGAAAGATATGCAGGTGCTTACTCTAATTTCGTCTGCACGTTTTGCTTCTCGAGGGAACGAAAGTTTCAGTGAAATAAAAGAAGCGATTACAACACCTTGGTATGGACCCAAAACTGGAAAAAAAAAAGTGAAGGATTGATCTGCATAGATCAAGTAAATCATTAGATGAAAAACAACTTGCTGAAGAATGATAGCATGGTTTTATTCTATGCAATGTTATGCCCAATCCTCGATGAAATTCTAGTTTTACTAAATTCATCACGTTCAATGATATACCAGTAGATATCACGTGATCCAACGAGTAGATAAGACCATTAGATCATCCAATGATTGACCATCACCCTACCAAACCTTTTACTTCAACGGGTTTCACATTTTTTTTTTGATAACCCAGGAAATCTCCACACGGTCAACAGTCGATAGGTAAATCATGAGGGCGACACGTGCTAGCCATCACATACGTGCCACCGGATAAGTCACCCTGCGACGTCTGGGATTCGAACACTCAAACTTTTGCGAGAGGAAGAGTGCCCGTACCGTTGACGTCATCCAGACGAGTGGTTCAACGGGTTTCACTTTGTCATGTTGAAGTTTCAAAAAAATTCATAATGCATAATAGAGTAAGTAGATTCTAATTTTCGCCTAATTTTCGAATGCATAGTAAGGCTCCATTTGTTTTGCTGAAAATGAATAATGTGAAAATTTTTTTCCTAAAAATGATCTTTTGTATTGCTTGCAAAAATAAATGAACGAAAAATATTATTATCATTTACGAAAATATTTAAACATAAACTGTTATTAATGGTGAAGTCCTATTCATTAACAAATTATTTCAAACAATACAAGCGATCATTTTAAAGAAAATGTTTTTCAAAAAATTAATTGTTTTTTGCAAAATAAGCAGAGCCTAAAATATGAATTTTCTCTTTGCTAATGAATTTTAATAAGTATTGATAAGTGTCATATAGTTGTTAGTGTGATAAAAAAGGACCCGCAAATTTTTTTTAGGTAACTTGTTGGTAACTTATCAACAATTTTATGAAATTACCAACTTTTTTATAATTTGCAAAGCTCACTAGTACTTTAGATGAACTCTTATATGAAATTAACAACCTAAGTTAGAGTGGCTTCATAAATTTCGACAAAATAAGTCACCAACCTAACTCGGGTTACAAATAATTTCCTTTTACCATGGTTTTTTTGGACATTTACCAATTCTTTTAGAAATCTATCGGTACGAATCACTTTTTTTTGTACAAAAGATTAGACTCCTCCATTTTTCATATATATTAAATAGTTATATGTTATCAGAGCAAGGTTTTGGAAGGAAAACGAATAACCGGAATACTTCAAGGTTCTTCAAAACTTTCAACATTTAAAACATTTATCCTGGTTGAAGCATCTGTATTAAAACATTTATAAACTTAGTTTGTTCTTACTTTCACCAGAATAATCCCAGTCTGACCTAATGCATAGAGTTTTTAAGACCTCAACCTCGTAAGTTGTCTTTAAATGAAAGTTTTGATTGGAAACTCTTGCGGGGACAGATTCTTATCTGTTTGCACAAGATAAAGACAATGTTTTGCACATCCGAAATTGGGGGAAGTATATGCCTTTTTTTTGTTAAGTGCTTTCATTTTCCTTAAGATAGCTCATTCCAATATTCTATATTTTAAACTAGATAGACCTCAACAGAGAAGAGGAGGCAAAAGAAATCTACCATGAATCTCACTATGTCTTGATGTGTAGTAAATAAAAGATCGAAGTTGTGATTGATGTTGGTTTTCTTCGAAACATGCATAGTTAAAATTAAATATAAACGCAGCGGAAAGATATAACCATACATGCATCTCTAAGGGCGTTATTTATGCATTTCAATAAAAAATCAAAATGGATTACCTCTCGTAGTGTGCCCAAAACGATTTCCGTTCGGATGTGTTGACACCTAAATTTTGACTAACCATTTAGTGATTAATTGCACAGAAAATTAGGGATTAAATTTTAACTCCTAAATAAAAATATTAAAATTGCATAGCATATAGTTTAGGTTCATTTAGATTAATTGCATTCCGCATCGGATCGGCGGTGGCAAGCGAGCTTAAAATTTATCACATAAATCAAGCTAAAGAATCGAATGAAACTCGGCTCACTCGGAAGGCAAAGGCCGAGAATGACAAGTCAAATGGACTCGGTTATCTTAATTTGAGCTTAAATTAACCCATCAAGCTTAATTAAATAAAAACCCACATTAATTCAGCCCACTTAGAATTAAATGAAAATTAGAGCTTAAGCCCAAGTCTAAGCCCATTAGGACTGGAAAGCCCAGCTAATTGACGTAGGTTAGTGTTATAAATATATGTTTAGGTCTCATAATTTAGGGGCTCTCAGAACTTGAGATCAGAATTTTCAGAGAAAAAGAGAGAGAGAGAGAGAGAGAGAGAGAGAGAGAGGGAGAGAGTGCTATCGCACGCCGCCACTGAGGGCATGCCGTACGCCACCACACCACCGCCGTTCATGCCGTTCCCCGCGCCGTTGCCCGGAGCCACGCCGACACCATCCGACGCCCGGAGAGCTATTGCCCGACGTCCACTACCACGCCGATCTAGTGACATTAGTGAGTTGCCGCTGCTGTATCTAGGCCTCTCTGCAGCCGTGCCTCACAGCCATCAGCGTACTTGGCTGTCCCACAGCTTCCTTGTTGATCAAGATCAGCCTAGTTTCGATCCTTGACGACATCAACGAGTCTGTACGTGAAGAACCTAAAAAGGAATACCCAATACAAATCCAAAAAGAGTCAAAGTCAAAGAAGTGGTATTATAAAAGGCCTGCGTCATCTCAGTGAGCTTGGCAACGTGGAATCCAGCCACTTGCCTTAGTTCTTGGGGAGAAATCATAATTTCCAGCATCATTCCAACAAACAACAAGCGATCGTCAATGCACTTTCGGACGACTTCGGAGGTCCTCCTTCGAACCTGGTTCGCTCTACAGCAACTAGCACCGCAAGTCTCTTAACTGCAAGAACACCACCGCGAAGAGCCAGCCGAGCTAAGAGCTACAAAAGCGCACCACCGCTCGGGCATCACCGCCCCGACGTCGCGCCGCTTGCCGCACGCCACCGCCGTTCGCGCACCGTCGCTCGTGCATCGCCGCCGCTGCACGCCATTGCCTCTCGTGCACCGCCGTTCCCGACACACCGCCGATCTGCAATCCCGATAACTGTAAATTCAAATTACACTGCAAAAAAATACCGGATTAGCGATGAAATTTGTGACGGAAATTTTGGAAAAATCCGTCACAAATCGAATTTGCGACGGAAAAAATTCCGTCGCTCCTAGCTCGTCGCAAATTTTTGCAACGGAAAATTTGAAAATTCATCACAAATTTGCGACGAACTAAATCCGTCGTAAAATTCATCGCAAATTAGCCACGAATACAATCCGTCGCAAAATTCATCGCAAATTTGCGACGAACTAAATCCGTCGCAAATTTGCGACGAACTAAATCCGTCGCAAAATTAGTCACAAAAATTCGTCGCAAATTTGTGACGAACATGTCCGTCACAAAATTCGTCGCAAAAATCCGTCGCAAATTTGCAATGAACTCTATCCGTCGAAAAATTCATCCCGAATTGCATCGGAAAATTCGTCGCGAATTTCATCGCAAATTAGTGACAAACTTTAATAATAGCAAAATTCGGCTTAAAATATTTGTCGCTATTTTTACATCATTTCGGCCATAAATTATTGTCCATATCAATCAAAGGAGACAATGACATATAATTGAAACAGAAAAACGAACAAACCATAAATTCTGACAAACCAGCCACAATGACATATAATTGAAATACATAACGGAAGGAAAGTTTTATAGTCTGACATGATACTATTTGATATCCAATCTTACAATATATTCAAAACATGAACTAAGAGACGGGACAACCATAAAAGATGCAAAAAAAAAACATATAGAAGAAGACGCGGCCTTGGTACGATGGCAAGACACCAAAAGTAGTCACCTTTGTCAAGACCTGAGGAAATGTCGATACATAAATCAGTCCAGAATATAAAAAAAAAGCATTTATGCATGGATGTGGAACTAACTAGGTGTAAAATAACAAAAATACGTTTCAAAATGAACATAAATGTTCATACATAAGAATATGAGTTAAATTTGCGACCAACCAAGATTATGAAGCAAGCTTACCTAGAATTTTAACTACAAAGACTGGGGAAAATCATCATCACCATCATCATCATCATCATCATCATCAGCAGCATCAGCATTCTCGACATCAATGTGTTGGTCATCATTGTGCCCATCACCTATTGGATTGGCTGAAGGTACAGGAGGACCGTAATTGCGATCGATGTTAAGGTGTTACATAACGAGTCTCATTTGTTCTTCCAAGTTATGTATTCGTTCATCCTTCTTAACAAGTAAATCATTCAGACGATTTACTTCTTGGGTCAATTGCTCGTCTAGTTGTGACCTCCTTTGACTAGTCCCAGCGGATGATGAACTTCTAGGACGATTCGACATGTACATCCTTGACAACGATCCCAGCTAAATATTTTCCCTTTTTTCGCCCCACCCGTTGCCTCCATCCATAATGCCATATTATCAACTGGTGGCTGGGACTCGGGACAATCATCACTACCACTAGCACTGCTCATTAAAAGTTCATCATATTTGTCCTACATTAACAATGTAGATGAAAATAAAATCACTATATATATAATATATATATACCATAAATATTGAAAACATTCACGGTTTTCATTATAGTTTACATATAAGACAAAGTATAACCTTACATATCTTAACAGCTTTTGCTCGATTGCCAGTCCATGTCTTATCTTTCTTTTGAAATGTTCGTTCAAATGTAGCTGCAAATGTCGGTTCCGTCCCCAATTCAAGTGCCTACAAAATGTAAACTTGAGTAATTGAATTAAATTAACTTATAACGCATTTAACAGACTTACCGGTCATTTACGATGCTCCGCAATGTTGATAGAGCCCTCAGCATATGTGGCTGACCCATCACTAGAACTAGAATATCGATTCTTCTTATTCTGCTCACAGAGTTGCCGACTCTGTTCAGATGCCCAAAATCTATTAATTGCCACCCAATTGTTAGTTGTAAAGAAAGACGGCTTCGCTTGCTTGCTCTTCACTCTATTCATGACATTTCGCATTAAATCACTTATTTTCTTATCGAAAATTCTTCTCACTTCATTGTCTTTCGCTTCCTCCCACTTAAATTTCTGCTGCAATGAATAAAAACACAAATTGAAAATTATTATAATGATCACATATCCATAACTATGCACCAGACACAGATAGACAGATTTTGTAAAGTTCATGTCGGGGAAAATATCCGGTCCTTTAGATATCGAAAACTACAGAGTTGTTCTGGTCCCTTTACATCATTCTTGACCATCAATATACTATACCAAACTTAACTGATGAGAAAATAAAATATGTAAAACTTACCTTGAACTCATTCCACCACATTTCTTTCGCTTCTTGTGGAACACTTCTGTAATTAATATACTATCCCATCCAAAAGTTTCTTACTATTTTGTTCAATTCTCTCACAACAGACGTAGCATCCGTGAATCTGCATTCATACGAATATTGTGTAACATGGACAATTCAGTTGACATCAATATCTAAAGCCCTAAATATGACATATACTAAAATAAAAATGAAGCACTTACGAATCTCCAAATGGGCATATGAAGAATCGGTTATCTTCTTGACCTCTGTTTCCGTCAATATTCGATTGTTCCGCCGAATAATGGGGTAGAACGGAAGGAGAGGGAGCTAAAGGAGATTGAATTGAAGAACGTTCAGTTCGCATATGGTCAAGTTCCGTAACATGTTGTTGAGTGTGGGAGGAAGGGCCAACGTGCCGATATTGTGACGGACCATATTGCGGTTAAGGGTTAGATGCCGGGATAGGAGAAGAGGAAAGGGACGGGGACGAGGATGAGGACGAGGAAGTGCCTTGTCTTCTAGACATGTGACCTCCATGTTTATATTGACAGGTAGGAAGGTTATGCGAATATGTAAAGAACTATTGACACTATTACGAACACATAATGATGTATATGACGAAGCTTACCATTTTGATGGAAAGACTCAGAAAATGTTTCCTTGAAATGAGCCAATGTAGTGTTTATGACGTGCAATTTCCTACAAACAAATATACTATGAATCCCATTCATTTTTTATATGAAAAATCAATGTATGAGCACGAAATGGGTGGTCACAGGTATCAAACATCACTATATGAATCGCATTCATTTTGATTAAATTTTTTTTACCATGTACAAAAATTTAAATTTCACTAAAAGTGGGTGGCCACAAATATTCTAAGTCATTCTGTAAAGTTTTGTAAGAAATAAATTATTATTATTGTTAAATTTGTTTTGGGACCTAAAAAAAAATTTCACTAAAAGTTGGTGGCCACCGATATTCTAAGACATTCTGTAAATTTTTGAAATTTTAAAATTTTAAGAATTTTTAAATTATTATTTTAATATAAAATTTTTTCCATGAAAAAAAAAATTTCCATACTAAAATTGGGTGGCCACAGGTAGTCTAAGCTATTAGATAAAGTTTCCCAAATTATAGTAATTCTTTATTTTAATAATTTTTAGGGCACGTTAAAATAATTAAATATAACTAAAAGTGGGTGGTCACAGGTATTATAAGCCATTCCGTGAAGTTTTGAAAATTTTTAAATTCTAATTTTTGTTGCCAACTAAAGAAATTTAAATTTCACTACAAGTTGATGGCCACATGTTTTCTAGGCAATTCTATGCATTTTTGAAATTTTATATTTTTGTACTTTTTCTTCACAAAAAAAAAATTTTCCCTCGCAATGGGTGACCACATTTATGTTAAGCCATTTTATGAGGTTATGGAAATTTTTAATTTTTTAATAATTTTTTCCCCGGAACGTTAAAAAATCTAAATTTCACTGAAAATGGATAGGCACTATTAATTTTTGTAATTTTGTGATATCATGAAATTATAGTTTGTTAAAAATTTTAAAAAACTTTTACGATCAAATTTCATATTTGTTGTCAATATATACCATTTTTTTTTAATTTTTCATAATTTTGCATGATTTTTTATAAAATTGTTTAATTTTCAAGCATTTTATGTGAAAACGCTTAATCAATCATCCTATCGTCATTTAATGCTTAATCATCCACATAATAAACAAATTAACCAATCGACCATCGATCAAAGCCACATGCAATCCTGAAATCGACCCGTAATTTAGTCAATGAAAAGTAATCATAAATAATTCCTAAACAAGTCCGACTAATTATCTAATTATACTAACTAGGGGTTAAAGAGTTGGCTCACTTGGTTCAAGGACAACAAAAATCGGCGGAATGGACAATGGCGATCCCAGCAAGGGCGTGGGTGACGGCGAGGGCAGCGGTGGCGATTGTCACGACGGCGTCGGCAGCGGCTGGCCAATGGCGATGGTCACAACGGCGATGGTGGCGGCTGGTTGGCGACAGGGGGCGGGGCGGGGGGCGGGGAGGGGGCAGGGGGCGGCTAGCCCGCGACTGGCGACGCGCGGGGGGGGGGGCGTGGGGCTCAGCGGAGACGGGCGGGGGAGCTACGACGGCGACGGTGGACGGCTGGGCGGCGACGGTGACGGCTACGATAGCAACAACGGCGGGGGACCTGCGCAGATCTCACCGTGCGGGGAAGGGGGCGTCGGAGAAGGAAGGAGGAGGAAGACGGGTACAAATCTCGCAAATTTGCGACGGACTAGGGATGTCCGTCCCAAGTTGCGACGGAAATAAAAAATCCGTCGCAAATTTCGGGGGTTAAAATTCCCTCGTAAAATTTGCGACGGACAATTCGAATGCCGTCGCAAATTTGCGACGAATATTTTTGGTTCGTCGCAAATTTCGAACGGTGGAAATTCTCTCGCAAATTTCGACGACACGGATTTAGTCCGTGCGACGGACCTCGAATGTCCGTCGCAAATTTTGAGGTGAAAAATTCCTCCCAAAATTTGTGACGGACAATTGGTGTGCTGTCGCAAATTTACGACGAATAATTTCAGTCCGTTGCAAATTTCGAACGGTTTGCAAATTTCGTCCGATTCAAATTCCCTCGCAGATTTGCGATGGACCACTTAAGTCCGTTGCAATTTTTCATACTACAAAAAATTGCGACAAAAATAAAAATCCGTCGCAAATTTCGAGGAAAAAATTCCTCGTAAAAATTGCGACGAACTATTCTTGTCCGTTGCAATTGAGTTTTGCTACGGATAACAATTTGCAAAATTTGCAACAGACTCAGACCTGAGTTCATCGCAAATTTCGACTGGTAAATATTCTCTAGCAAAATTACAAATGTTTGATCTAAGTCCGTCGTAAATTTCAAACGGTAGAAATTCCATAGCAAAATTTGCGACAGACCAGTATATTCCGTCAAAAATATTCGCTGGACAGGTTTTGAGTCCGTCGCAATTTTGCACATAGTAAATGATCGTTGTAAATTTATGATGTCTTTTTTTCAGTCAAAAATTTAGCGTCTCATTGATTTGGGTCCTAAATTTGCTACGTCTTTTTTTTCAGTCCAAAATTTTGGCATATCAAATTTTGTAATGGAAATTAGAATATCGGAAATGTTAAGGCACGTTAATAATATTTAACTTGTCGTTTTTTTCAATCCAAAATTTCAAATGACACAATAAAATAGAAAGAACAATCGACAATAACAATAATAAAAAAGCACAATAACAATAATAACAAGAACAATAATGATAATAGCCAAAATAGCACTTGTAGCATTAATAATTACACATCTTTGGTGTTTTGTGACAAAAATGTTAATCTTCATCTTTGGCTTCGTCTTCGTCTTCATCTTCATCCTCGTCTTCGTCATCTGTCTGGAAATCAAATTCAGAACATTCTTGTACATTTAATTCGCAAATTTCAGTTGGATCCACATCTACCATTGCTCCACATGGATCTCGTAAATTTGGTATGTTATATTCCTCAATTTCAACCGTGTTACACACTTCCTCTTGTTGGTAGGCTCTATCCTTCCAGTGTTCCTCGATTTTCCTCCGTGCTTTGATTTTACATACAGCCCACCAATCAACTTTGTCATATTTCAAACTAGGATATAATGCATAACATACTTGAATTGCTTGTTGTGCCAAGATAAATGGTTCATACTTCATATACCTTTGCTTGTGATTTATTTCAACCAAATTGAACTTCGTATGCACCTTCATTCCTTTGACGGGAGTCAAACCACGTGCACTTAAATAACACAACACGCATAATTAATGGTCCAGGATACTCTATTTCTATGATTTCATTTAACAAACCATAAAAATCATCTTGCCAACTGTCACCATTGGATGACTGAACAGACATACCACTATTCATTGTGGATTTTCCCATTCCATATTCTTGAGTATGAAAATTATATCTATTTATGAAATATGCTGGCCAACTTCGAACTCTTAACTGTGGACCCCATGATAGATAATATAGCAATCCTTGCCCTCCAAATTCATCATAATGACTGCGAATCTAAGGTTACACATGTAGAGTTAATAATATGTATTTTACTAAATGATGTATATAATTTTAATAACTTGGTTTTAATTCATAGGCAACTTACATATGTCTTGAACCATGCTGCAAATTGTTCATCGCACAAACGGTCAAACTCATTTGGTTGTAGTCCAAACATTAAAGTTTGGAAAATCCTAATATTAAAAACTATATCATTATTAGCAAATATTTGGCATGCAAAATATATATTTGCAAATTTACACTTACTCGAAGTATGGCTTGACTTCTGGGCAGTTCAGTAAAATATAAGTATGAGCTGCATACAATTCTTCGCGTGATAAATACCGAAATTGACATGCGCCGCTTGGTCGACTCAGATAATTGAAAATAGAGAATGCCGTGCTATTGGGATCAATGGGGCCCTCATCATTTCTACCTACTCTCCGCCTTTTGCATTGAACGTGCGGCTCAAAATAGTATGATGCAAATGTTGTCACTTCTTTCACAATATATGCATTACAAATTGAAGCTTCAACACGTGCCTTATTCTTCACTTTTTTCTTCAAATGATATAAGAATCTAGTTGAAATAAGAAGAAGCTGACCGAAATATATTATATGATAAACTAATTTGAATTGTGTCTTAAAAAAAATATTACCTCTCAAATGGATACATCCATCGAAATTGGACGGGACTTGCAACTTTGGCCTCATAAGGCAAGTGAACTAAAAGATGCTCCATCGAATCAAAAAACGCTGGAGGAAATATCCTTTCTAAGTTGCAAAGAATAATTGGAATATCTCTCTCTAGTTTTTCCATGTGCGATGCTTTTAATACTGTCAAGCAAATATCATGGAGGAAATTGCTTAATTCTGTAATGGTGCCCCATACAAAGTTCGATAGAACTTTCTTCAAAGGTATTGGAATTAGTCTTTCCATCAGGATGTGACAATCGTGACTCTTCAAACCTGTCAACTTGCATTCATTCAAATCAACATATCTCCCGAGGTTCGAAGCATATCCATCAGGAAACTGCACAGATTTCAACCATTGACAAACAACTCGCCTCTGCTCCTTATCCAATGTATAAACTGCTTTCAGTTTTGGTCCCTTACTGCTTGCATCCATAGCTAGTATTGGCCGATCGCAAATATCTCCCATATCTCTTTTTGCATTCAAGTTATCTTTTCTTTTTCCGGCGACATCCATCACAATATTTATGATATTGTCGAAAACATTCTTTTCTATGTGCATGGCATCAAGATTATGATGAATAAGATAGGCCTTCCAATATGGTAGATCCCAAAATATACTCCGTTTTGTCCACTTATGTGTACTTCCATACGCAAAAGTCATGCCATGCGGGTTCTCAATAACAGTTGAAAAGTCCTGCACACGCTCCTAAATTTGATCGCCAGTCAACCTCAATGATGGACACGTTCTTTCAGTCCTATTCTTGATGAACTCTTTCTTGTTCCTTCTGAAAGGATAATTTAGCAGTAAAAATTGTCTGTGACAGTCAAAATAGCTAGGCTTTCCATGTTTTAATCTAAATGATTTTGACCTCTCCAAACATATCGGACATCTTAAGATCCCAGCTGTACTTCATCCAGATAACATTCTGTAAGCTGGAAAGTCATTTATCGTCCAAAGAAGGGCAACCTTCATTACAAATATTTGATCGGTAGAAACGTCATACGTAGGGACACCTTCAACCCAAAGCCATTGTAACTCCTCAATCAATAGTTGTATATAAACATCTATCAACTTTTTCGGATTTTTGCGGCCCTGTCATGATCAATGTCAAAAACATATAAGGTGTCTTCATGCACATACTAAGTAGAAGATTGTACGGCGTTAAAATAACTGGCCAACATGAATAACTTTTTCCTATTTTCCCAAATAGAGCAAATCCATCAGCACAGAGACCTAACCTGATGTTTCGAGGCTCCACTGCAAACTCAAAGTATGTTCTATCAAAATGTTGCCATGCCTCCGCATCTAAAGGATGACACATTAGACCCTCTTCTGTTTCATGATTTGTATGCCAAGTCATGTGTTTAGCAGTGGCTTTAGACGCATAAAGCCTTTGCAATCTGTAGATTAAGGGCAGATAAAACATTTGCTTGCATGCTCTACGCTTCTGATTACGACTTGGCCTCCTGTTAATCTTGTACCTAAATTGACTACAGAATTTGCAAGATTCTGCATTTTCATCATCTCTCCAATACATCATACAACCCCTACTACATACATCAATTCTTA
Organism: Syzygium aqueum; assembly: GCA_031216185.1. NCBI lineage: Eukaryota > Viridiplantae > Streptophyta > Magnoliopsida > Myrtales > Myrtaceae > Syzygium > Syzygium aqueum. The sequence goes on along the minus strand of CM062239.1, from coordinate 23,043,509 downwards.
CAACCGGAAGACCTAAGTTATCTATTAGCTTTTTTATATCATAAAAATCACTTAGAATGTTGTTATCATGAGGCAATGATTCTCGCATTACTTCAACAAAAGAGTTGAAGCAATCCGCAGACACATTATACTCTGCTTTGATATTTAATAGTCGGGCTGTCACCGATAACTTAGTGTGGTCCTCACAACTTGCCCATAGAGGTTCATTTGCTGCTTTTAACACATCACATAACTGATTAGATTGAAAAGTTTCATTATACATATTCTCCTCAAAACCCGTTACTCCTATATCTTTCAATTGTGAAGCATGACTAGTACCCACTTGTTCATGTGTAGGAGTAAAACTAGTACTTGTATGATTTAATTCTGTGACAAAATTATAACTAGCTGCATTAATCACCATCCTCTTGTATGGGTTCAATTTCTCATAATAGCCACATTCTTTCTTAACTGAAAATTGGTCACTCCTTCCATATCCTTCATCAGATATAAATGGTTCACCATGGGAAGTCCAATTATAATAGTTCGGAGTAAACCCAAATCTAGTAAGATGTTCTCTAACTTGATCACACACAAGAAATTTACCATTACAGCACTTTTTACACGGCCACCTTAATTTATTTCCATCCATAAACTCATATTTACTACTAGCAAAGTCTAAAAATAGTTCCAACCCAGTACGAAACTCATCTATCAATCCTTGACGTCCAGGTAAGTTCTTATTATACATCCAAGCCCTTTCTCTTTGCATTGTGTCTGTATTAAAATAAAAAAATTCTGGTAAAATATTTAAAATATCATATCTATTGTTCTTAATTAAAACTATAAAATTTTGGAAATTCTAATTTTTGTTATTCACGCAACAATTAATATGAAATTGTAAAAATTGAAAAAATTACAATGTTAAGAAGACTTACCCAAATATTTGACTGAAATATTGGTAGGACAAAGTGATCAATTTGATGACAATTGCAAAGTCCACTTGGATTGCGAGACCTTCAATTAGGCACAAACCCAAAAAAGAATAAACACTTAAGAATTATTTTTTAATAATTTTTAATGAACGATGGAAACGGAATTCATCCCTCGCAAATTTACGATGAATAAAAGAAAATTCCGTCGCAAGTTTGCGACGGACTCTATTTTGCAATGGAAACTAGGATCCGTCGCAAATTTGCGACAGATAATAGAGTCCGTTGCAAGTTTGCGACGGATTCTCGTATCCATCGCAAATTTGCGGCGGAAAAACGATTCCGTCGCAAATTTGCGACGGACTCTATTATCCGTCGCAAATTTGCAACAAAATTTTCATTTATTCGTCGCAAATTTGCGACGGATACCTCATTCCATCGCAAAACAGCGTGGCCGTTCGGCTCAGCCGAAGGCCGGCGAGGTGTCACCGGTCACCGGTTGTTAAACTGGTGATGCAGATACGCAAAAAATACAAACATAAACATATATTAAGAAAAAAAAATTACAATGCAACGACGAATAGTCACGAAGCTAGCATTTGCACTTACCGGTACAAAAGCTTCAACGAGATTAATATGTGCGTGCGCGGATTTTGCTGATTTCAGCCATATGAAAGAGGGAGAAAAGCGAGAGAGAGCGAGAGAGAGAGATTGTGATTGTATGTCACGGGTTGATAAACTACGAATTTGCGACGGATGTGTGTTTTTATCGCAAATTTGCGACGGTTTTATTTTCCGTCGGAAATTTGCGACGAAATTTTTTCCGTCGCAAATTTCCGACGGAAAATAAAACCGTTGCAATATCCGTTGCAAATTTGTGACGGATTATTTCCATTGCAAATTTGCGACGGAAAATACAATACGTCGCAAATGTCGTCGCCAATTTGCGACGGAAAAAATTTCGTCGCAAATTTCATGTTTTTTTGTAGTGTTAGGAAAGTAATTTTGCGAATTAGGTAATTATTCCTATCCTGATTTGAATTAAATATTCTGTTGCCTAATTCGTGCTTATTGATATCTTATTTTGCATATTTGGATAATAGGTATATTTCAATTATGATTTTATTTCCTTTTTTGAAACCTTGGGTATCTACTTGCTAAATTTGGATAGAATTTAGAATTTTCAAAAATACTTTGAATATATCCAAGATATTTAAGATATCGAAATTTTTTCAAGATGTGATCGATTAGGAAAATTTCCTAATCCGCAACCGCACACGTGAAAATAAATCTATCTATCAGGCTTTAGATAGAATTATTTCCATAGCGGGAATTTCGAATTTTAAGATCGATCTGTCAAGCTTCAGATTGAAACTTAATTCGAAAGATTTAGCGGTTATATTTTTTATTTGATTTTAATTTCGAATTTCATAAAAAAATACAAAAAAAGATTACTATAGTTTAAAATTGCATGTTTAGATAATTGGCATTTTTAATTCCGAATTTCATTAAAAAAATATACAAAAAATAATATGCCCGTCATTAGAAATAGGTCATGTCGTCGCATGATATGTAGTTTGCATGTTAGGTTGCAGCAATCGCATGTCAATTTTTACACGTCATTACATATAGGTTAGCTTTCATTTAAATAAAAAAATGAAAAAGAAATTTCTGCACATTTGAACTTTAAGTCAAAATCTTTTCAAAATTGTCAAATCGAGTATTTTTCCTGAAATTAATACTGAAAAGGCGTTAAGGAATTTAGCGTAATCAAGTCCCCAAATCCATAATTTCTAGTTCGCAGGAATAAAATAGTACCCCCGCTATTTTATTTAGGTTTCTAATGAACCTACCTTAAATGATTAGTGGCGACTACTATTGAAAATATTTACATATTCACAATTGGACCTAAGTTGCAATTTGGTAGAGTTTGGGAGAATTTGAGCTAGGTTAGTTAATTTAATTGATCTAGTAATTCATTAGCCTAAGATCGGAAACTCGTCGATTTTTTTAGGTCGTGATAGGATGTTCTTCAGTTCGAACCCCACAACCGTCGGATCTCTAGTTCAGACACACCACTAATCTCATGACGAACGAAGGAAGAACATAAGGGTAATCACCAATAGAATAGTTCTAGCAATCTTGTGGCGACAATTCTCCGTACTCTCGATATTTCAATCACAGCATCGGAAGAAAAAAAATATAATTTTTAACTCTCACGAGCACATGATATTTGCATACACACTTTTTCATCATACTACAATTGTTGCTGATTGCGCTTTTAATATGGCGATCAGCAACGGTCGCTGATCCTATGCCCGATCAACAACCATTGCTGATCGTCCATGTATGCACATGTGCACATGATCAGCAACGATTGCTGATCACGTGTGACATGCACACGGTCATCAACCGTTTGCTAACCGTGTGCCCCCCTCCCCCCCTTTTTTTATTAAAACGCACACGGACAGCAACTATTGCTGTCCATGTGCACTTTTAAATTTTTATATATAAACAAATATAAATATACATATACAAACATAAAAGTGCACGATCATTATATGTGTATTTCGTGAACATCGTATGCACACATGCCCATGAAAAAAAATAATTAAATTAAATTATATTTAATTTAATTTCAGTCCGGCTCAAGTCGATTGCAAACATATTTACAATATCGTCTTCTCCATACAATGTCATCCTAAATTGATTGTGGTGTGTGACATCTCTAAATTCATCACTGAGCTGGTAGGAAGACTTGCACCAACACATTAGTGCTCCTAAGAGAATTGATTGTTCTGATCAACCTCTAGTTCTTACAAGCCACGATTGACATCTAGCAATATGTCATGGCTATCCAGACAGTGTGAATGCTTTAAAAACATAACGAACGTGTCAACTTTGGCTACAGCATAATTCAATCCCTCTATCTTACTATGTCCCGATCGAACAAAGACCATAAAATATTTGTTAAGCCACCAATTCGATCATATGTACAAACCTAATTGACATGCAATTTATATGAGACATGAGCAATTTATTCTCAATTACAACCTCGGCCAAGGATTTTAATGCAGTGTCAAGATTAGATTGCATGAGACATCATTACTGTACCTTGCATATAATAAGAAGATAGATTCCATTTTGCGCACATGTGTAACTTCGTATGTGAACGAATTGTGGCCAACAAGTACATAGACGAATCAACGAATCGGCAATATGCGCACCTATGAACCATGGCCATCCAACATGCAAGTCAACATTGTGCCTTAGGTCTAAGGATTATTTACACAAGACCAGAGCATGAACGATTAAACATTGACTATGCTAAAAGCTTCCATGTTACTAATTATTCTATGCATGTCACGTTCAGTGAACTTATCTAGTACAAGCACCTGTATTATAACTCGGGCATCACAATACCCAATAACTCATAATTCATCATTCCCTTAAGTATTCAATATTTAATGGTGAAGCTAAGAACACACCGGCCTTAACAGGATCATTAATATCCATTCAATGATCCATCGACCAGGAATAATTTAAAGATTCAGTCTAACTGTGAACTTGTCACACATATTCTTAGCGTCTCAAGAATAAATCTAGTCATAACTGATTTTATGGAATCATTCATATATTTAAATAATTGAACAAATAAATGAATATATCTTTGCTATTAAATAAATAATGAAATTGAAAATACAACTTAAATCCCTAACATGTAACTATTACATGGTGACTTTAGGGTATACATATAACAATTGAAACATATAGAGACCCATTTAGTTCGTGATAACAATTTCAATTTTCGTTTTACACAAAATGAAAACAGCCCATTATGCATAATTTTCCGTTTTTATAAAACACATGGTTCCCGAACATAAAAAGTTTTCAACGGGAATAAATGTTGAAAATGTTTGTGGTTTACTTTTCTAAAGTTAAGAAGCACATTTTGAATTCAAAGTAGACAAGGTTCTCATTCAAAATGAATAATTTTGAAAATAACTTCTTTTTTGGTTTGGTAGGTGTAAAAGAAATTGAAAAAAGTCTTCACTTGAAAACAACTTTAAAAAAAAAATTACCAAAAAAGTCCTAAACATATTGCATTTGTGTCAATTCAGTCTTAAACCTTTCAATTTAGTCAATCTAATATTACCCTTTTGACGATTTGCCAATGAAGTTCATTCGGCCAATTTTGGACAAAAAATCATTAACATGGACATCGGCCATCTTACATGGCACGACCAACGCTGACGTGGACAATTTTTATGATTTTAAAATAAATTTTCTGAATTTTTCTTTTTCTTTCCCTTTTCCTTTTGTCAATGGCCGACAGCCACATGCAATGGTCGGCAAGGGCTGGCCTTGTCTAGGTGAGAGTCGCCCACGCTACCATCGAATAGGATCGGTGTGACATCTATAATTTTCTAGGTTCGATAATAATATTTGGGATGTAAAGTTAAGTACTAATTAGCTAGGAGTATTGGATGGCACATATGGAATCTCGTTGGTTTATAATTTTGTGATGCGTGAAAAGTATGAATGATGCTTTTTCATGACCGTAGTCGCCCGAAGTCCGATGTGTTAAAATTAAATTGATAAATGTTAACATATTCGTTAATGGTGTAGAGTGACGGTAATTGTAGAAAGGGACTGTTATGCTCTAAATTACATATTTGATGATTTTCGAATTTTAGATTGAATGAGTTAAGATTTTCGTAATGTTTGATATATGTCACTGATAATTTTAGAGAGTTCCAAATATTTTTTTTCACTTATCAATAATTTGAACAAACATCATTGTTTATTTATTGGAGTACAAAATATCTTGATAGACTATCGAAATTTATACTTTGAAAACCACATATTGAGCCATTTGTTACTGTTTAATTTGTACACGTGTCTCTTCATTTTCCACCAAGTATTTTACCCACATGTTCTTAGTTGGTGACATTGAACTTAGCCTAATAATGATATCATGTATTATATAAACTCTTTCAACTTTAGCCAGTTGATGCTCTTGATGACTCATTCATGCATTTCACTTGGCTGAAGAGGCTCTGTCTTTTCCAATCAAAATATCTCCTTTTAGCTACTCTTATTAGGCAACTTGTATCTTTTGGATCGGAACACCTATTTCTCTCTTCACACCTAGTGTTTTTTAACCAAAGATCATCATTACTTTTAAGCTTGATTGGTTATTCTTATCTCTTGATAAGTCTTGATCTTCTAAGTTCATTTCCCTTGGTCGCATCATTGGGAGGAACTATATGATTTTGCCACTTGTGACTTTCTAACTCGAACACATCTCTTGCATTCTCCACCTAGCACTTTTTAACCTCAAGTCATCATTTTTTTAATCTTCTTTACTTGTTCTTATCTCCCTTGCTTGTATAACCGTATCTCCTCATGTCTTTAAGTTTCAAAAGAATTCCAACTTGTTCTTGCAAAGAAAAGGGAGATCTCCTGTCACTTTCATCTTCTATTTTCACTTTCTGCTCTTTCGATTTAAAAGCAAAAATTTCATACTTGTATTGTCCAAGCTTTGAAATTCCATATTTCCAGAGTCACAATGTGATTTGGTGAACTTTATTCTCTTTTCTTAAACAAGTTTTGTTAAAAGATAAAAAGATGCTAATCTTTGTTCTTGCTTATCTTGCTTTAAAGGTGGTTAAAGTTTTGTTTTGTTCGAGGTAAGTAAAAAACTCTAGGGGCTAAGTAGATTGATAACTTAATACTTTTGACTCGATTAGTTGATGTTTGTTAATTTAGTTTGAATTTGATGTTAAGCAAGAGTCAATAATGGCAAGTTACGATATTGCAATGACCTTGAGATGTTTTGATTGATTTCCTTGAGTTGTGGTAGCATCTTGTATGCGAAAATGACGATATTGGACTTGAAAGTGTTATTTATGTAAGCTTGACTTACCTACCGCTTATACTCATTTGCAGCTTATATCCACCTGCCGTTTGTACCTATTCGCCACCTATACACACTTGCCATTTTTAGTGACTTGTCGCTTATACTCACCTGCCGATTATATTCACTTATTGGTTATACTCACTTGCCGAGTACACGTACTTGCTGATTATTTCCATGGGTCAACTATACCCATTTGTCGATCATACCCACTTGTCAGTTATATATACATATATATATTTGTCAATTGTACCTACCTATCCATTATATCCACTTGTCGATTATACCTACTTGTTAGTTTTAGCCACTGGTCAATATTACACATTTGCCGATTTTCTGAATTTGTTAATATTGCTCCCATGAGAATAGAAAGGAGGTAAGAATGTTCTCACCTCTTATGTGATTAGATGAAAGGGCAAGGTAAGTGTTGACACCTAAATTTTACCGACATTCATTTAGTATAATTTGCATTAGAAAATTAGGGATTAAGTTTTAATTCCTAAACAAAAATATCTAAATTGCATAACATATAGTTTAGATTCATTTTAAATTTCATTGCATTTTTTGCATCGGATTGGCGAGAGCGAGCAAGCTTAAAATTCATCGGACAAAAACGGGACGCTCGGGAATGCACGGGCCCGGAATTTCAAGACGAACGGGTTTGGTTGTTTTTAATTTGGGCTTGATTTAGTTTGTTGAATTTAATTAATTCAGCCTAAGTTAAGTCAGTCCATTTAAGTTTAATTAAACCTAAGCCCACTAGGATTAGAGCCCATCCTAATTGACCTAGGATTAGCACTATATAAACATAACTAGGTCAGAAATTTGGAGAGGGGGGACACAATTTCAGAATCTGAATTTTTTTTAGAAAGGGAGAGCGAAGGAGAGACCGGCGCTTCCCATACGCACAAACACACACACACTCTCGCCGCCGGACCGGCCACTCCGACTTCGTCCAGGGCGTGGTCCTCCCCTCCGACGGCCAGTTCGCACTCTCCGGCTCTCGGGACGGCGAGCTCCGCCTATGAGATCTCGCCGCCGGTGTCTCCGCCCGCAGGTTCGTGGGTCACGCTAAGGACGTGCTCTCAGTGGCCTTCTCTATCGACAACCGGCAGATTGTATTAGCATCTCGTGACCGCACGATCAAGCTCTGGAACACTCTGGGGGAGTGCAAGTATACCATTCAGGAAGGTGAAAGTGTGGTTCAGTCCGAGTCACAACATCCATCGGCCGACCATCGTGTCTGTGTGGTGGGACCGCACTGTGAAAGTGTGGAACTTGACCAATTGCAAGCTGAGGAACACCGTGCATGGGCATTCTGACTACGTGAATATTGTGGCTGCGTCTCCCGATGGGTCACTTTGCGTTAGCGTTGGCAGGGATGGAGTGATATTGCTCTGGGACTTGGCAGAAGGGAAGAAGCTATACTCGCTGGAGGCTGGTGCCATTATTCATTCACTTTGCTTCAGTCCGAATAGGTATTGGCTCTGTGCAGCCACAGAGAACAGCATTAAGATCTAGGATCTAGAGAACAAGAGCATTGTGGAGGACTTGAGGGAAAATTCACCGAAAAATTGGTTCCACGAGTCAACAACGTCAGAGAAGCTCCTCCACAGTCAACCGAGAAGGTTTTGCTGTCGTTGCTGCTTTCTTCATGCCCATGCAACGTTCTTCTTCCTCGGTCAGACGCTCCCACAACAATCATCAAGGAGTCCAGCTTGGCTAGAGAAGTCAACAATTTGATGTCAATTACAGCAACGTTCACCCAAATTCGCAAACACCCAAGCTTCCACCGAGACCACTCTCGGTCGAGAACCGAACCAAGCCGTGGAGACCATCTTGTTGTCCGCGAGCAATACCGACGAGACGCCGCCGCCGTTACTCAGCCACGACGTTGTCCTCTCGGTGTTGCCGTCGCGCGCCGTGCCGTTGCCCCGTAGTGAGCTACCGCGTCGTCGATTGCTCGTCGTCGGTCGTCGCAATCCCGATCCGCAAGCCGAGTCCCGATCCACGTGATTCGAATTTGGAAGGTTATCTGCAAATTAGGTAATTGTCATTATCCCATAAATTTTCAGAATATTTCAATTTCCTAATTTAAGTACTTTGAATATTACATGAATATCATGTCGGTAATTAGATATCTTTAAGATAATGTTTGATGTCCGCGATATTTAAAAATATTCAAATTAGGAAAATTTCCTAATTTAGCAACGTATTTGGACGTCTATCCGACCTTATCCCTAAGGTACGATACGCGGCGATACGGGAAATTGTCATCCTATCTATAATCACTTATATACGATGATAAATTTCATTAGCTTTCCAAATTTGAATAATCGGTTATCCGTTAATATCTATAACCCCATAGATATGACCGATAATTTGATTTTTGTGCCTAATTCGAGTTTGAAACAAATATGGCGGATCGCGTGGTTGATTTGAATGTGATTGCTATTCATGTTTATTTAATTGTTTTTCTTGTCAAATAAACAGAAAATTCCAAAAAAATCTATTTTGTTATTTGAATTAGAGTTTTTGCATGTCTAGGAATTTTTGAATAACCTTAGAGAATGAGATAATTATCTAATTTAAATTAGGACTTAAGATGACATGTTTCCTATTTTAAGTTAGGTGTTATTTTAATCTCAATGGATTATTCACGTTATTTTATTATTCCGAATTTTCATTAAAAAAACCCAAAAAGAGTCATCCTAGGATAGATTAAATTAGGATAGATTGCATGTTATTTCATGTCATTTTTAATTACGAATTTTAAACAGAAAATACCAAAAAAAGGAAGTCATTAGTTTGCATGTTATTTTAGGCATTTTTCATAATTCCGAATCTCGTCGAAAAATACCAAAAATAGTCATCCTTTCATCATTAGAATTAGGTCACGTCGTCGCGTGTCATATAGTATGCATGTTAGGTTGCATTATTTTGCATGTCATATTTTGCACGTCTTTGCATATATAGGTTAGATTTCATTTAAATAAAGTGAAAATCCAAAAAAAAAAAAGAAATTGAGTGAATGCTTGTTAATTAGAAATCATATAAGGGCTGTCTGTATGATTTTTCGCTAACAACGCAGATGCTTGCTGGATTCGAGGTAAGTAATCCCTCCCAACTTGCAATTTATTTAATGCTTTGATTTCTAGGTGTTAAATTGGTGGTTTGCGCACCCGCATAAACATCTCACATGTTAGTGACTAAGCTAAAATGGATCCAAACTGCCTGCCAAAACATTTTTGAAATGAAAAGGTACCGAAATGGCGTTAGACTAGATCTAGCGTAATCAAGTCCCCGGGCTTAGAATCTCTGGTTCGTAGGAATAAAACATATCTCCTTATGTTTTATTTAGATTTCTAATCAGCCTACCGTAAAATGATTAGTGGCGACTCCAAGCATGAAAACATTTGCGCGTTAAGAACTTAAACCCTAAGTTGCGAATTGGTAGGGCTTGGGAGGGCCCGAGTTAAGTTCAATCTTAATAATCCATTAGCCCGAGAAAAATGATAAATTTTTTTTAAAGGGTCGCGACAGTAAGTATGTTTTGGACGAGATTTGCATGAAAATATGGTGTGTACTGGATGTAAAAAACATTGATTTCGTTGTTGATTCAAGGGTGATCATATGATTATAATGTTATCATATGCATTGTTGCTATGTGATTAATATGGAAAATAATATGAAAATTATTTCTGTCGCCCACATATTAGTGGTGACGATGCCACAGAGTTGAGAAGCCCATGAGTCGGGATGCCTTGGAGCTAAGATGCCCCTTGTATCGAGATGCCCTGGGAGTATTCGGGATGCCTCGGGAGATCAGATGCCCAGTGTGTCGGGATGCCTCGAGAGTGTTTAGGATGTCTCGGGAGGCAATATGCCTCGTGTGTCGATATGCCTCAATAGTCTGGATGAAATGATATGCTAATAACGATATGATGCATGTCTATTAATGAACTAATTGGTGAAAATTGTGCATTGTAATATATTATGCCATCCGCATGCATTTGAGTGAATACCTTGTGTAATGTTGCTAATGGTTTCCATTAGCATGTAATGATAGGAAAGAATAGTGCATTTGTTCATTCAATTGCCTCATATAGTTATTTTGCACTTTACTTAAACTCACATTGTTTGTTAGTACTAAATTGAGTAGTGAGATGATCTCATACCTTAAACTTAGAGATCTCATTTATTAAATTGGACTCACCCCTTCTTTTTCAAATTTGTAGGATGGATCACCCTCCACCATGCCAATTTAGAGTTTCTACTTATTTTCATTGTAATTATTACAATATGCTTATACCCGAACTAGCAGTAGTTTATACTGAGTGCATTTATGTGATATGGGTTGACGAGGAGTTTGTTGGACCACTTGGAGGTTTCGATGGGCCCCCTAGTTTCGAAAACGATGGCTTGTCGGGGTGAGGTTGTTAATCTGTAATTTAGAAGTGTGGCCTCGTACAACCAAGTTTTTGGGTGTTGGAGTGGTGTGTTGATGATAGGCGACCCTGACCTTTTTCGGGACTTATGTAATGTGTTGTATTTGTACTTTGTTTGGCCACTATATAATGATAGCAACTTCTGAAGTTTTTATAAAAGATGAGGCATATGTATATTAAACTCATGCGATTTATTGTATGGTATGTTGTATAAATTTTATTGTCCTTCCGCATGCCAATAGTAATTATGTGTAATAATCGAAAAAGAATGTGCTACACATGATGTTACGAAGCATTATAGTCGGCCTCGTTAAGCCTAGGGTGAGTGCTAGCAAGGGCCTCCCTCTTTAGATCTAGTGAGGTTGACCCTTGCCTAGGCTAAGGTCACCTCATCGAGCATCGCATGGGCAAGGGCAAGGCATGGCGAGGGTTAACCTAGCTAGATTTGGTGAGGGGGCATCTCACTGACCATCGTCTATGTGCAATGGCTAGAGGGAAAGAAATGGAAAGATTAAAAAAAAAGGAAAAATTTTAAAATTCAGAAAAATTTAAAATTTTTCTAAAAGTTATCTACGTTAGCACCGGCTCTACCATGTAAGACGGCTGGTGTCTATGTCAACGATATCAAGCCAAAATTGGCTGGATGGACTTTATTGGCAAATTGTCAAAAGGTTTAGGACTGAACCGGTACAAATACAATATGTTTAGGACTTCTTTGGTAACTACCATGAATTTTCAATATGCGATTAAAGGTGTCCTAAGAGGTGTTTTCATGTTTAATTTGAATATGCAAATAGACAAGAATTAACAAGAATTGGCAGGAAACAAAGTAAGATGACTCGAAAGACCTAATGATGGCTCAAAGTGAGTGCACTAACGATTAATTTTATGTTTGAGACAACAGTGGACACAAATAAGGAACCAATGGACCACCCTCTAGTGAAAAAACGGGTCAGAAACTTATCATACCATTTGATAACAACAAGGTTCAAATGAAGATAGAGCATAAATAAATTGTAAAATAATACTTGCAGGTTTTATCTAGTTGGGGATGATTTTGCCTCCTGTCTTAAAATCGATGTTGATGACCATGCTTTATAATTAAGATCTAGAGTCTTCTCACGGTCTTGCCAAAAGTGTCTTGCCACTCAAGAGACAAAGACAGCACCCAACCCTCCCATTTCCTTTGGGGTAAGTACAGCGTAAGTGTTATAACTTTTGTACGGAGGACACTTAAGTGCCATAACTTTTTTTTTGCTCACTTGAGTGTCATAACTTCCAAAAAAAAAGATTACTTGCGAGCTGGTCGTAAAGGCCCAAAACCGCAGCTTTTCCGATTGAACGGTGACTTTCCCGGTGAGGCGAGCACACCAGCTTGAAGAGGGGGTGTCGGTGAATCATTCCATGGCCTCCGTTTGTCTCGAAATTTCCGTTTTAGGCTTCATTGATGAAAGTAAAAATGCTTCGTAGTCACACAATTTATTGAGCCGATTTGTGTGACTATGAAGTATTTTTACCTTCGTCAACGGAGGCTAAAACGGAAATTTCGAGATGAACGGAGACCATGGAATGATTTACCGACACCCCCTCTTTAAGCTAGTAGTGCTCGCTTCACCGGAAAGATCATCGTTTGGTTGAAAAAGCCACGGTTTCGAACCCTCACGACCAACCCCTCTGACAAGCTAGTCGTGAGGGCCTGAAACTGTGGCTTTTCCGGTCGAACGGTGACCTTCCCAGCAAGGCGAGCACCACCAGCTTGAAGAGGGGGTGCTGGTGAATCATTCCATGGCCTCCATTTGTCTCGAAATTTTCGTTTTAGCCTTAGTTGACGAAGATAAAAATGCTTTGTAGTCACACAAATCGGCTCGATAAATTGTGTGACTACGAAGCATTTTTACCTTCGTCAACGGAGGTTAAAATGGAAATTTCAAGATGAACGGAGGCCATGGAATAATTCACTGATACCTCCTCTTCAAGCTGGTGGTGCTCACCTCGTCGAGAAGATCACCATTCGGCCGGAAAAGCCGCGATTTTAGGCCCTCACGACCATCTCGTAAGTGGCACTTAAGTGATCTTTTTTTTTGGAAGTTATGGCACTCAAGTGAGCCAAAAAAAGTTATGGCACTTAAGTGTCATTCGTACAAAAGTTATGACAGTTGCGCTATACTTACCTCCATTTTCTTTAAATTACTTCAAACCAAATGTGGAAAAGCCTTTATTTAAGGAAAGGCAACTTAAGACATCCGCACACACATATGTGTGTATATGTGGATCTATATTTTATAAATTGTTATATTTTGTTGGTCCGCCCATGATGTGTGTGTTTAAGGGACACTATTTGCTCTAATAAGAAGTGTGTCTGAGAGACAACTTTTGAAGAGGTGCGAGAAAAGTTTCTTAAGGGAAGTTAAGATAACTTCCTCAGATGATGAACTAGATAATAAGAACTTTCTCTCTCGACGCATTAGAATTCCGATATCTACTTTGAGAAGACAATTGGCATTAACGCTGTGGAACAAGAATACTTTCCTTGTGATTATATTCGGACCAACATATAGTATATTTGTCGCGACCCTAAAAAATTTTCTCATTTTTTTTCGGGCTAATGGATTATTAAAACTAATCTTAACTCGGGCCCTCCCAAGCCCTACCAATTCGCAACTTAAGGTTTAAGTTCTTAACATGCAAATGTTTCATGCTTGGAGTCGCCACTAATCAATTTGTGGTAGGCTGATTAGAAACCTAAATAAAACATAGGGAGATATGTTTTATTCCTACGAACCAGAGATTCTAAGCCCGGGGACTTGATTACGCTAGATCTAGTCTAACGCCCTTTCGGTACCTTTTCATTTCAAAAATGTCTTGGCAGGCAGTTTGGATCCATTTTAACTTAGCCACTAACATGTGAGGTGTTCATGCGGGTGCGCAAACCACCAATTTAACACTCAGAAATCAAAGCATTAAATAAATTACTTACCTCGAATCCACGCAAGCATCTGCGTTGTTAGCGAAAAATCATACAGACAGCCCTAATATGATTTCTAATTAACAAAGCATTCACTCAATTTTTTTGATTTTCACTTTATTAAATGAAACTAAACTATATGCAATGACGTGCAAATATGACATGCGAAATAATGCAACCTAATATGCAAACTATATGTCATACGACAACGTGACTTAATTCTAATGACGTGCAATGATATATTTTTTGGTATTTTTCTTTATGAAATTCGGAATGAAAAATATGCCTAAATTAATATGCAATCTAATGATTTCTATTTTTGGTATTTTATGTTTAAAATTCGAAATTAAAAAATACCTAAGTTAACATGCAATCTATGATGACTTAATCTACCCTAGAATGATTTATTTTTGGGATTTTTGATTAAAAATTCGGAATAATAAAATAACGTGAATAATCCGTTAAGATTAAAATAATATCTAATTTAAATTAGGAAACATGCCACGTTAAGTCCTAATTTACATAAAATACTTATCTCATCCTTCGGGATATATTCAAAAATCCTAGACATGCAAAATTCTAAACTAAATCTAAATGATATTTTTTTTGAAAATTTTCTGTTTTATTTGAAAAGGAAAGAAATTTAAACAAATAAGGATAGCAATCAATTCAAATCATCCACGCGATCCGCCAAATTTGTTTCAAACTCGGATAGGCACAAAAATCAAATTATCGGTCATATCTAAAGGGTTATAGATACTAACGGATAACCGATTATTCAAATTTGGAAAGCGAAACAAAATCATTATCGTATTCAAGTGGTTATGAATAGGATAATGATTTTCCATATCGCCGCGTATCGGACTTTAGGGTTAAAGTCGGATAGACGTCCAGATACGTTGCCGAATTAGGAAAATTTCCTAATTTTGAATATTCTCAAAATATTGCGGATATCTAGCACATCATCTTAATGTATCTAATTATCCACGAAATATTCATGCAATATTTCAAACGGTTCAAACTAGGAAATTAAATATTCAGAAATTTAAAGATAATGTCTAATTACCTAATTTACCGATAACTTCCAAATTTGAACGTCTCGGGATTGGGCTCGCGGATCGGATCGGGATGAACGATGAACGGGCGACGACGGGATTGCGGCGTCGAATGAGGGTCACGGTGGATCACGAGCAACGGCGGAACGGCGAGGCACAGCACCGACGAGACTCACGGTGTCGGATCAGGAAGGACGTCCAGCAAGGATGTTGTTCCGGCAACGGAAGGGGCGGCACGAACGGCGGTGACAGCGTCGCTTGCGGATGGGCACAGTGGCGCGCGGTGGTGGCCTCGGTGATGCGTGGCACACAACGAGCGGATGAAGTAGTTGTTCCGATGGGTGGCTCCGGCGGTGGCGTCAGGTATTCGTGTGATCTTCAAAGCCGATGGGCGTTGGTGAAGAGGAACGCTATGCACTGCCTCTTCAAGGCTGTGGGACGCCAATTGTCTGGTACGTGAAGTTGGGCTGCTTCACGTCAAAGTCTGCTGAAGACGTAGACTAGGCTGCTTCAAAGCTGTGGAATCGTGTGCGTTTTCTTCTCTGGGCGTCTTCTGCATGGGCATCAAGAAGCGGAACAGCCACGGTCTTCTATGTTTCGGTGATGGAGTGGGCAGTCCTTCTTCGTGTATCCCTCTCCCTTGGCGCCTTCTCTTGTAGCTTTCTGTGGGTGTCCTTTTCTGTTTGTCGGCGTCCGCTCCCGAAAAGACCAGCCCCCTCTATATTTTATTCTATGTGGACATCTTATAGGTGAAAGGGTTTTAGCTAGCAAGGAGAGGAAGCCGATTTTATTTCCTCTCTAGAACGCTATATTAGACTTTCCTCCCCACTTTGACTTTTCAACGATTTCCTATTCTTTTGTCATTCTTTTGGACGGAGAAAGCCGGCCACGATCTTGAAAATCGCGGTGGCAATGCATGGCGTCCGTTTCTCTCGTGGCTTTGTGTTTCAATTACGTAACTCCGACTTCTCCGAATTTCTGTTCTCCGAAAATTTTATAGTCCCCGAAAATTCTCATTTTCAAATTATGAGACCTAAACAAATATTTATAATGCTAACCTAGGTCAATTAGTCGGCTTTATGTCCTAATGGGCTAAGGCTTGGGCTTAGGCTTAATTAAATTAAATGGGCTGATTTAATGTGGGCTGAATTAAGCTCAAAATATAACGGGCTGAATTAATTAACTCAACATCACTAAATTAAGTCCGAATTAAAAATACCCGAGCCCGTTCGTCTTGAAATTCCCGGGCGAATCGAATTTCATTCGACGAAATTTAAACTTGCTCACCATCGCCGGTCCGATACAATAATGCAAAAAAAACTAAATGGACCTAAACTATACGTTATGCAATTCAAATGTTTTTGTTTAGGGGTTAAAAGATTAACTCCTAATTTTCTATGCAAATTAAACTAAATAAATGTCGGTGAAATTTAGGTGTCAACAGCTGCCCCTCTTTGAAGGTGAGCTCGCAGAGGTTGCATTGAAAGACTAAATGATGCCTAAATTTCAACCATGCAAAATGCAATGAATGTTGTTTTTGTCGGGATTTTGAGTCCCATTTTTTGAATGCATATAAGAAATGATGCATGCTGACATGAAAGGAAAACATACCTGGAATTACTTACCTGATAGAAGTGAGATAATGCAATTCGAGGCACGACTCTGATTTTGAATGTTGTTTGGCAAATATCTGGGCTCAGTCCCATAGGTATTGCCTGACAAACTGTTGATGAATGTGGTGATCTGCAGTTAAGTCAAATCACAGGAAGAAAGCTCAACGTATCCAACCATCACCTGGATGCGCGAGATAAAAAAGTGTAAAAACGTTCCGACCTTTACAAACCACCTATACATCTCCATAGATATTTGTAAAGATTTGGCCGCTGCGCCTATACATCGCCATAGGTGCGTCACGGGGGAACTAAATAGGATATTCCGACCCTTATGAGATACCTATACATCGCCATAGGTACTCATAAGGATTTGGCCGCGTCACTTATACATCGCCATAAGTGAGACACGGGGGAAAACCTGGGGGTTGAGGGAATATTCCGACCTTTATGAAATACCTATGCATCGCCATAGATATTCATAAAGATTTGGCCGCGCCACCTATACATCGCCATAGGTGAGTCGCGGGGGAATATCCAGGAGGGGTAGAGTATTCCGACCTTTATAAGATACCTATACATCGCCATAGGCACTTATAAAGATTTGGCCGCCGTACCTATACATCGCCATAGGTATACCGCGGGGGAAATACTCGAGATTAAAGAATAATTCCGACCTTTACTAGACATCTATACATCGCCATAGATACTGGTAAAGATTTGGCCGCTTCACCTATACATCGCCATAGGTGAGTTACGGGGGAATCTTCTTGAGATTAGAGAAAAATTCCGACCTTTACAAGATACCTATACATCTCCATAGGTATTTGTAAAGATTTGGCCGCGGCACCTATACATCTCCATAGGTGTCTCACGGGGGAATCCTCTCGAGATGGTGTGAAAACAATGATTTTGGTGAACAAACGGGCTAGCCCGAATGTTCGAGGGTTCCTTGACAAAGTACCTAGATATCATCAGAGGTACCTGAAAAGGCTTGATCAATAAATACCTGAACATCATCAAAGGCATCTAGAGATCGTAACAAAATGATCAAATATGGGACCTGACGATTGCTCGTACAGGTTAGGGATATAGAGATATACTTACCTGATAATATCTCCGACTCTTGAGGGTGTGTCTCCTGTTGGACACGACTTTAAACAAAATGCAATATGCATTCATGGACAAACGAGAACACGCATATTCACGCACTATGATTCCAAACTGTTTTTTCATGCACGATGGTTCTGTCAAATCGGCATTATAAACTTCGTTGGGGAAAAATCATGACAAGACAATCCAAACTCACAAGCGAGTGTCTTGAAAATGTCGAATGAGGAACTTCCGGTCCGAAAGGGCTTTCTTTCATTCTCATCAAAAGGCTGATTTACACGAATCACTCCATCTCACCTTCATCATGTCGACAAGGGTTCGAGTATTCTCGCAAGCGATACGACCTTACCAATCCAAGAGGTCTTTACCAGGACTGTAACATGGGCTTGGTCAACGGCTTAGCAAAGGGGACTCTTCGAGTCGAAGCTATTAAAAGAAAATGCTCCGCAATTGCGCCCGGGTTTACAAGTCAAGAACCCTGCAAAATGAGATAGAAATGGACTTGCTCGCACTTCTTCGAGCTAAGCTTATAAACATTTGAAATTCTACGTTAGTTCAAGTGCCCTAATCTGAAGAGACTTTGCAAGGGACGTAACGTAGGCTAAGCTCATGGGTTGAGAAATGAATGGATCATTTAGGCTCAAAATATATATGATCGGGGTGAATAAGTTGGTGATCATCTTGGCATTGTCACCGGTCTTCTTCACCAGAGATTGCCTTCTCGGTAAATGCTCCATCGGCTTCGAGAGACATCACTTGATTCCTTTGAGACTACTCGACTGGGGATTCTGACATGCCATATCTTGACATTTTTCATTGGGCATTGGCCTTGCTTTTACCAGGCATACTGCTTTTTCTTGCCCCCCTTTTCTTTTTCTCTCTCTTTTTTTCTCTTTTTTTTTTTTGAACTTGACACACACTGCTTACAATGTGAAACACTAACCACCTATATCCAACTGAATGACTTGCTGTTTGAACCCAAAAGCCTCTCGTCTTCCATCAACACTCTGGATATGCTGCTTGAACAATGATGACTTTTGCCTTGCCCCAGTGTGGGGAATGATCACCAACTGGATTTATACGAAACGAATTTGCAGGCTCAATTGGGCTTAGCAAAGGGTAAAGTATATATAGGATAGAGAAAGAAATGCTCTTCGTCATCCTAAGGCACTTGAACTTCACGTGAATTCATCTGTAAAAGCAACACTCGAAGATTGATGCAAGTGAGAGCAAGAAAATTTCTAGTCATTTTCCACCTCATGATGCTGATTTACCTCCAGTTTGCCCCGATGTGGGGTGATTCTTGACAGGGGTAATTTGAATGAATTTCTCCGAATATTTAGGCTCAAAATGGTTGAACAATGGATAGCATGTAGTGTTTTTTAAGGTAGAGAAATGAAATGCCTCTTGTCACTTCGGTCGCCGTACCTTTCGCGAGAAAACTCTTTACCTTGCAGACATGGAATTTTTCCACTCAACTGCTAGGGATTTTTATTTTCTCTCACTGGGGATTAATGCATGGGACTGTGTGTAGAATAGGGCTTGCCTTTCATCATCCCGATGTACCTCATTCGACACATTCAATCCATTTCGCATGAATTATGAGATTGTCTAAATAATCCTCCCTTTTTGAAGTTGATGATGCAAATTGACAAACTAACCATGCAGAAATTACAGCCAATGCACACATTTCATCTCAAAATTGATTGAAATCATAAAACCAAACACTGGAAAACTTTTGCTGGAAAATGACAGGTTTTATCATGGATAATACATCTTTACAGCATCAGAATTAACAGGATTGGAAAACTCACGACCATCCATTTCTGCAAAAATTAGGGCACCTCCTGGAAGCACTTTCTTAACCACATACGGACCGATGTAGTTTGGAGCGAATTTACCTTCAGGAACAGTAAAGATTGGCAGCACCTTTCTTAGGACTAGATCATTTACCTCAAAGTGTCTTGGACGCACCTTTCGGTTGAAGGACCTAGCTACCCTCTGCTGGTAGGTTTGACCGTGGCAAATGGCTCTCAACCGCTTCTCATCAATCAGGTTCAGCTGCTCCTGTCTTTGCCGCATCCATTCTGCTTCAGACAACTCCACTTGGGATAAAACACGCAGGGAAGGGATCTCCATTTCAACGGGCAAGACTGCTTCCATGCCATATACCAAAGAAAAAGGGGTTGCACCGACAGAGGTTCGGATGGAAGTCCGATATGCCATTAGTGCAAATGGCAACCTCTCGTGCCAGTCACGATAATTCTCGGCTGTTTTAGCCAAGATCTTCTTGATGTTCTTGTTTGCGGCTTCAACTGCTCCATTCATTTGTGGACGATAGGGAGATGAATTCAGGTGCCGAATTTTAAATTGATCGAACAACTGGTCCATGAACTTGTTGTTCAAATTCGTCCCATTATCGGTGATAATAACTTCGGGGACACCATAACGAGCGATTATGTCTCGCCTGATGAATCTCACCACATTCTTTGCAGTGACGTTGACATAGGATGCTGCTTCAATCCATTTGGAGAAATAATCAATTGCAACCAAGATGAAACGGTGCCCATTCGACGCCTTGGGGTTAATAGGGCCAATCACATCGATGCCCCACATTGAAAAAGGCCATGGCTCGGACAGCTGATGTAATTCCGCGGGCGGAACATTTATTTTGTCTCCGTGGACTTGACAACGATGACATCTTCGAACATGCTGGACGCAGTCACTTTCAAGACTGAGCCAATAATAACCCAATCTCATGATCTTCTTAGCAAGCATGTGGCCATTCATGTGTGGACCACATATTCCTTCGTGCACCTCTTGCATGATTCTGGTAGCCTCAACTGCTTCTACACACCTAAGCAGAATCGAATCATAGGATCTCTTGTACAGCTTTTCACCACTGACAAAGAATTTCGAGGCCATTTTCATTATATACTTCCTGTCGGCCGGAGTGCTTCCTTCAGGAAATTATCGCTTCTGGATATAATTCATGATATCGTAATACCATGGCTTTTCATCAGGTTCTCCGGTCACGACCATGCAGTAAGCTGGCTTTGTTAAGACTTCAATCTTCAAGGGTTCCACCTCTACTCCACCGGTCACTTGTAGCATGGAAGACAACGTGGCTAGTGCATCAGCGAACTGATTGTGGGACCTCGATAGATACTCGAAGGAAATGTCTTCGAATTCCTTTATGATTTCTTCGAGGTATTCATGATACGGCACTAGTTTGGTATCTCTCGTCTTCCATTCTCCCACAGTTTGGAGAATAATCAAAGCAGAATCACCGAATACTTTCAACTTGGATACGCCCATTTCCACCGCTGCTTGAAGTCCGAGAATACAAGCTTCATACTCGGCTATATTGTTGGTACATGGGAACACCAACTTCGCTGCTACTGGATAATGCTGCCCATCTGGAGATATTAGGACTGCCCCAGTACCAGAACCAGCTAGGTTCACGGCTCCGTCGAAGAACATGGTCCAGATGTCCTCTTTTATCGTCAGAATACGATCTTCTGGGGAGTATCCATCATCATTCGAGATTCCTGGATTCTCGGCCAATACATCAGCAATTACCCGACCTTTGACTGACTTCTACGGCATCATCTGGACATCAAACTCGGAGATTAAGATCTGCCATTTGGCCAGCTTCCCTACCAACGCCAGTTGATCAAGCAGGTACTTGATGGGATCATTCTCCGTCACAAGCAAAGTCTGGTAATGCAGCGTATACTGTCTCAGCCTATGGAGCACCCATACTAGTGCAGCGCAAGTCTTCTCAGTCTCGGGATAGTTCAACTCTGAGACGGTGAACTTCTTACTCAAGTAGTAAATGGCGCGCTCTTTTCCATCTTCAAGACTTTTTTGGGCTAACATTGCTCCCAGAGACTCGCTGTGAATAGTGAGGTATAAGATCAAGGGCTGGCCCGGCACTGGTGGGACTAGCACTGGAGGTTTCACCAAGTACTGCTTCAGTTCTTTAAATGCTTCCTGGCAATTATCATCCCATTCTACCTGAGCATTCTTCCTTAGAAGTTTGAAGAACGGTTTAGCAGTTTCGGAGAGCTGGAAAATGAACCGGGCTATGTAGTTTAGTCTGCCCAGGAGGCTGCGTACTTCTTTCACAGTCGACGGGGGTTGCAGCTGACAAATAGCCTTTATTTTAGAAGGGTCGACTTCAATGCCCTTACTACTCACTACAAACCCGAGTAGTTTACCCGACGTTGCTCCGAATATGCACTTTGCCGGATTGAGACGGAGTTTAAACTCACGGAGTCGGTCGAACAACTTCTTCAGGGTATCAACATGACTCTCTCCGGGTCGAGACTTGGCAATCATGTCATCGACATAGATCTCAACCTCCTTATGCATCATATCATGGAAAAGAGTCACCATTGCACGTTGATATGTTGCCCCAGCATTCTTAAGGCCGAAGGGCATGACCTTATAGTGAAACGTACCCCACGGGGTGATGAACGCTGTTTTCTCCTTATCGCTGTCTTTCATTCTTATCTGATTGTAGCCCGAGAAACCGTCCATGAAAGAGAACAGTTCAAATCCAGCAGTACTGTTTACCAGGACATCTATGTGCGGTAACGGGAAATCGTCCTTAGGACTGGCCTTATTCAGGTCGCGATAGTCGATGCAAACCCGAACTCGGCCATCTTTCTTCATGACTGGAACGATGTTGGCCACCCAAGTAGGGTATTGGGTGACTTCGATGAATCCCACTTTCAAGAGCTTCATGACCTCTTCTTCTATTTTCTTCGAAAGCTCTGGCTTAGTCCTTCGCAACCTCTGTTTCTTGGGCGGCATGCTAGGATTAGTTGGCAAGCCGTGCTCCACAATAGAAGAGTCTAGACCCGGCATATCAGCATACGACCAGGCGAAGATATCCTGGTAATCCTTCAGCAATTGGACCAGGCGTTTTGCTTCACCTTCGGGAAGGGTTGCCCCTATCTTCACTTATTTGGTTTCTTCAGAATCACCCAAATTGACGGTGATAGTCTGGTCCACCGTCAGGACTTTAGGTTTTTCATACAGCTCTAGATCGCGCTGAATATCAGAGGAATCATCAAATTCTTCGGCATCATCGGGATCAAACTCGGTTGCATATAATTCAGCATTTTGGACCGTTCCCGTACCCTCATGTGTCATAAGATTGCCCTCTTGTGGGCCTGTGCCCATTCCCTCTAACGGTCCTTCTTCGATAGTTCCGATGAAGACGTCGTCGAACAGGGTAGTGATTCCCTCTATCACATCGTCGGGGTCTTCTGTCTCTAGAGGCGTTGGATCATCCATACCTCCCCACCCGTCAGGGACAATGTCGCGGGGATCCGAATAAAAGCTTGGGGGTGCCGAGTACTTCACATAGTAATCAAACTTGCCACTCGGTTGCCCCAGCGTGTCAATTACTTTCGTCTCTTCGTGCATCATCCTCGCCGGACCCGGAAACGTGGTGCGGATATGTGGAGGCATCCTACCACGCGCAGGTTCTTCATTATTCAACCCTTGATTGGATCGCTGTCTGTTCTGCTCAACTTCTCGACCTTGGCCTTGACCATATCCGCGTCTCTCATTGTTCGGCGTGGTTGGCCCTTGATACCCCAATCCAGCAGTGCGGGGTCTTTGAGAGGCTTCGATCGGTCGGCGGATACCCTGACCATCCCTGCCAAGGCCTTCGCCCGGAATAAAACCATGGGACACCATTACTCTTCCGACCATGACAGCAGCATTCGACACCTTAGGGACTGGCGGCGATGATCCTCTAGAGGCATGAATGGTCGATACGAGCTCGAGTGACTGGTAGCTCGACTCTATTTTGCAATCCGGTTCGAGATAGGGGATAGCCGTTGCATGGTAGATTGGGTGCTCTTCTTCACCATGCACCGTGACTAACTTCCTTTCGACCACAAACTTTACCTTCTGATGAAGACTGGACGGCACGGCTCCAGCAGTATGAATCCATGGATGACCCAACAGGAAGTTGAATGCAGTGGGAATGTCCATAACCTGGAATAGGATGTTGAAGACTGTTGGTCCTATCTGTATGTCGAGGTGGATTTCTCCCATCACTTCCTTCTTTGTTCCGTCAAAGGCTCGCACGGAGGTTTTCGCGGAACTAATTCTCGAAGGATCTACCTTGAGGCGGTGTAAAGTCGCCAGCGGACATATGTTCAAGGCTGAACCGTTGTCGATTAGCACCCGGGCTACGTGCGAAGCCTTGTATTTGATGGAAATGTACAGCGCTTTGGTGTGTCCTCTGCCTTCTAGAGGGAACTCCTCATCCGAGAAAGCAATTAGGTCTTTGAGGAGTATAGAACCCACGAACTCCTCCAATCTTTCGTGATCGATCGTCTCGGGAACATGGACTTCGCTCAGCACTTTCATCAGGGCTTTCTGATGCTTGACAGACGTCTGGAGAAGTTCAAGAAGGGAGATTTGCGCGGGCATCTTGCGCAATTGTTCCACTATGTTGTACTCACTGGCTTTAATCACAGCCAGGAATTCCTTAGCTTCTTCGTCAGTGACAGGTTTCGCCGGTTGAGCATTAGCTTGGCTGTATGCGCGCCCGGACCTGGTGACTAGGTCGACGTCGAGACTATAGGACCACGGAACTGCCTTATTGTTAGCGTACTCATACGGCTGAGGAATCTCGATCACTATCCCTTCATCAGCTGCGGGGGTGATTAATACAATCTCTTCGTTATCGGACGCGTCTTCGAGCGGTGGCATGTCTTCGGGCAAAGGATCGAGATTGTCCTTCCCGATGTCCAACGTAGCGAATTCCTCGTCCCAGTTGATAACGACCTCAGAGATAGTGGAAACGATGCCCGTATGGTCAGCATAGACAATCATCTTGGCTTCCACCATTCTGGAGATTCTTTCCCTCATGACAGCCAGGGGAAGGGCTTCATTGCTCGGGTAATATCCGGCTTTCACTAATTCACCGTAGACCTCCGCGGTGTACACCTTTATGTTTTTTATTCGACCAGCATCGAAACAAAATATGGCGTTAACATTCCCCGCGTGATCAGGGAGCGGGTTGCTTTGAACGTTTGGCTTGGCGGGTTGGAACGAGAACGCCTTTGTATCAAGGAGGTTTTGGATTCGGTGCTTGAGGGCTAGGCAGTCGTCGGTTGAGTGTCCGAGCTCACCCATGTGGTAATCGCATTTTTTGGACGGGTCGAAGTTACGGTATTGCTCGGGATTGGGCCGCTTTGGCTCAGTAGTGAGTAAACCTTTCTTCCGGAGCACCGCCAATACTTGCGATAACGATCCGGGGAGGGGGGTGAATTGCCTCCTATTATTCCACCTCTGAAAAGGTTGGCGGCCCGTGCTTTGCTGTTGAGCTTCTGCCACTTGAATTGCCGGGGTAGGATTAGTATTCCGCCGGCTCGGTTGTTTATATGCCACGTTCACTTCTGCAGCCGGTTCTTTCTCCTTTCTTGCAGTGAATCTCTTGTTTGAGGAAGACGGTTCCACAAACCAACCATCCTTCAGCCCTATCTCAATTTGCTCGCCTATAGGGATGAGCTGGTTGAAGTTGTCAGCTGGAATGGCGACCATTCGATTACGGTACTCGAACGGGAGAGTTTTGACGAACATCCTCTTCAGCTCACTGTCGATTGGTTCTGGGACAACCTGAGCGGCTAAATTCCTCCACCTGATGGCATAATCTTTGAAAGACTCGGTCTTCTTCATTTGAGCACGCTCGAGATCATCACGAGTGGGAGTGATGTCCGTTATAAACCGGTATTGTTTGAGGAACGCCTCACTGGCCTTCTTCCAGCTTTTGAGGCTATTGATCTTTTTCATGAGGTACCAGTGCAGAGCAGGGCCGGTCAAGCTCGCTTGGAATGCGTGGATCATCAGGAGCTCGTTGTCGACGTACGAGGTCATTTGCACGTGGTACAACTGCAGATGAGCTTTTGGGCAAGTGGTGCCATTGTACTTGTCAAAGTCTGGCATCTTGAACTTCTTTGGAATTTTGATTTGCGAGTACAGAGACAGATCAACCGAGGGTGAATCCTGCGAACCTTCCAACTGCTTAACTCTCTCCTCGAGCTTGTTGACCCGCTCATCAGGCTTAGGTTTGTTGACGACAATCTGGACAGGGTCATCTTCCAATTCAGGCATATCATCATCTTCCTCAACATCGACATTCTTTGCGCTTATATGCTTCGGGACTGATACTTCAGGGGATGTTGGAACAGGGATCGACCGAAGAGCCTTGATCTCGGCGGTCATTTGTTGCATGGCGACGGCGAGTTGCTTGATCTGGTCTGCCATACCGTCAACACGTTCTTGCAACTCAGTTTGATCGGCCATTCTAGCTCTTGACCGCGTGCGAATAGGGGAACGTGATCGGTCCGTAGTTACCTAATTTGCAAAATGAAACAGGGCATATATAAGTGTCAAGCAAAATCACACGCCAATCCATGACATTGGTCTAACCGCTTTGAATTGAAAAGACCTCTTTATTGAAATGAAGAAAGTTTTTACATCGACTAATGACTTGAAATCAAACTGAAACAAACGACGCAATTCCTAAGCAAATTTAAAACTGAAATGGAAATGAAGAAAAACAACTTCAAGCTCCGACTCATTTTTTATTTAGCTTGATCTATAGACATATGGGAGGCGACATCCTTCTTCAGCTGTTCATAAGCCCGAGCTATCTTGGCTGCCTTATCTTCAGCATCTTCGACCTTCCTTTTGAGGCGGTTGTTCTCTGAGCGATTGGCAGACTTGAGAGGCACCTTGGGTATCGTCGGGCGAATCTCCTGTGGGATCTTGTGTCGACGGATGTACTTGCCCGACCCGAAGATTCAAAACATTCAAACTAGGAAATTAAATATTCTGAAAATTATGGGATAATGTCTAATTACCTAATTTACCGATAACTTCCAAATTTGAACGTCTCGGGATCGGGCTCGCGGATCGGATCGGGATGAACGATGAACGGGCGACGACGGGATTGCGGCGTCGAATGAGGGTCACGGTGGATCACGAGCAACGGCGGAACGGCGAGGCACGGCACCGACGAGACTCACGGTGTCGGATCGGGAAGGACGTCCAGCAAGGATGTTGTTCCGGCAGCGGAAGGGGCGGCACGAACGGCGGTGACAGCGTCGCTTGCGGATGGGCACAGTGGCGCGCGGTGGTGGCCTCGGTGATGCGTGGCACACAACGAGCGGATGAAGTAGTTGTTCCGATGGGTGGCTCCGGCGGTGGCGTCAGGTATTCGTGTGATCTTCAAAGCCGATGGGCGTTGGTGAAGAGGAACGCTATGCACTGCCTCTTCAAGGCTGTGGGATGCCAATTGTCTGGTACGTGAAGTTGGGCTGCTTCACGTCAAAATCTGTTGAAGACGTAGACTAGGCTGCTTCAAAGCTGTGGAATCGTGTGCGTTTTCTTCTCTGGGCGTCTTCTGCATGGGCATCAAGAAGCGGAACAGCCACGGTCTTCTATGTTTCGGTGATGGAGTGGGCAGTCCTTCTTCGTGTATCCCTCTCCCTTGGCGCCTTCTCTTGTAGCTTTCTATGGGTGTCCTTTTCTGTTTGTCGGCGTCCGCTCCCGAAAAGACCAGCCCCCTCTATATTTTATTATATGTGGACATCTTATAGGTGAAAGGGTTTTAGCTAGCAAGGAGAGGAAGCCGATTTTATTTCCTCTCTAGAACGCTATATTAGACTTTCCTCCCCACTTTGACTTTTCAACGATTTCCTATTCTTTTGTCATTCTTTTGGACGGAGAAAGCCGACCACGATCTTGAAAATCACGGTGGCAATGCATGGCGTCCGTTTCTCTCGTGGCTTTGTGTTTCAATTACGTAACTCCGACTTCTCCGAATTTCTATTCTCCGAAAATTTTCATAGTCCCCGAAAATTTTCATTTTCAAATTATGAGACCTAAACAAATATTTATAATGCTAACCTAGGTCAATTAGTCGGGCTTTATGTCCTAATGGGCTAAGGCTTGGGCTTAGGCTTAATTAAATTAAATGGGCTGGTTTAATGTGGGCTGAATTAAGCTCAAAATATAACGGGCTGAATTAATTAACTCAACATCACTAAATTAAGTCCGAATTAAAAATACCCGAGCCCGTTCGTCTTGAAATTCCCGGGCGAATCGAATTTCATTCGACGAAATTTAAACTTGCTCACCATCGCCGGTCCGATACAATAATGCAAAAAAAACTAAATGGACCTAAACTATACGTTATGCAATTCAAATGTTTTTGTTTAGGGGTTAAAAGATTAACTCCTAATTTTCTATGCAAATTAAACTAAATAAATGTCGGTGAAATTTAGGTGTCAACAATATTCATTCATCGTTTCCTGGTGATTCAATGTACGATCTTGGAAATTTTGTTCATAGTGCATCGAATAGGTTAGTCAATTCACCTGATGCTCGCTTCCCAACATTGGTATCAGAGCCTCGGTTACAATATCTGCCTTATTTTCAAGTTAATTTTTTCCGCTTGATGTTTGATATGGAGATCATAATGATGAACTTCATACTGTCTGCATGTTCATTGCTCGAGAATTGCATGATGAATCGACGAACATGAATTGAAACGAAGAACGGGTTTGAACGTTATGTGCAACCATTCTGTTTGGATGATTTTCGATAAATTCTTTACAGTGAAAATTACTTTTTATTATATATAATTGAAGAACTCGTTGAGACGAGCAAAACAGTAAGTCGAGCATCGCCATAAAATGCCGGACGCGCCCACACACGCAGCCAGAAGCTGTAATGCGTGGGAGCTATGCGCGCATCGCCAATCAGCATGTACTGACGTCATCGATGACGTTAGCAAAATTGTCGATGATGACACGCTGACGTCATCTCGTCGGTCGACGATCTTTAGTGACCTGACCCGATCGGTAACCGACTCGACTTGGAGACCCAACCCGGACGGTGACCCGACCACGACCCGACCCGACTCGGTGACCCATGACCGATCAACGGTCAACCAATCGGACCAACTCTGAAGCCCATATGGGGCAGGCGCGTGCGTTGCACGCCCCGCGCACTTAGGCAGCGCGTGTGAGCGCGTAGGTGGTCCGATCGGGCTGTGGTTGGTACCATTGTGTTCGTATTGAAATTCTCTACATTTTGATATATTTATTTTATATGTTTGAAGCTTTTAAATGTATGAAAATGCATACGGAACCCTAAATACGTGTATTTTTGGGGTATTATTGCATTTTACTTGTATTTCTCTATGGTTTTGAAAATACAGAAGCTGGCTAACATGTAAATGACCACATAAAGATTATGTAGAGTATGGTTCATTGATGGCATGTTTATATGGTTTGACGTGCTTGCAATTTCTTAATTTTGAGCATATTAAAACAATGGCTGGAGATCCTTACGTCTTGAATTCCGTTGTTGATTATATTTGTTGCATGAATGTTCTATTTGTTGATTTACATCATGCCACGCTATATGATTGCTAAAAAGGATGTGATCATTGTTTTAAATATTTTTGTGAATTATCTAGTGTAGTGGGAGTTCGTAGGTTGGTAGAATTAGAAGAAATTCTCACATAGAACTTACAATTTGCACAAATTAAACAAGTTAACGATAGTAGAACAATCGTATGCCGAAACTGATTGAGAACACCGTGAACTTTCATTTTGGCATCTTTTGTTGAATTATCATTAATTTAGTTTGTTTTTACTGCAATTTAAAATATGTGTGTTTATATGGAAAATGTGCTAGTATTGATTTTGCGTTTGTTATGTCAATGTGTAGAAGATAGTAATTATGGCTTCGGCATCCAAGATCATTGTGGCTGACCTCAATAAGGGTAAGAAGCCGAACGGTGACAATTATGACATTTGGCACCGAAAAGTTCAATATATTCTTGAGGAGCAAGAGGTTTTGGAAACCCTCGACCACATCATGGATGAACCTGAGCATGGAACTTCTGCTCAACACAAACGAGATCAAGAAGTTTTTCAAGCTTGGAAAAAGAAAAATAGTATTGCTCGCATCACGTTGCTGAGTTGAATGCAAGATGATCTCATGTGAGTTTGAAAGTTATGACAAAGCTTAAGCAATGTGGGTTGCCTTGAAAGATAAGTTTGGGGGTACGTGTGCCACTAAGTTGAGGAGGTTCAGCATCAAATTTGACATATACCGGAAGCGCTCAACTTGATCGATGAGGCAACATCTTCAAAAGATGTCAAACATGATACGTGAGCTGAAGTCGGCAGGTCATATCTTAACTGATGAACAGCAAGTTCAAGTTGTTATAAGGTCTCTTCCTGACAGCTGGGAACATATGAAAATCAATATGACGCACAATAAGAATATCATCACTTTTGACGATATTGTGCATCATTTGGAATTAGAATATGAGTGCCTAAAGGTTGCAAAATCCTCTACCCATGCTTATGTTGCTGAATTAGGTTCGGGCAAAGTTTCGGGCTTTAAGCGCAAGAGGAACCATAAATTTAACAACAAAGTAAAAGAGACTGATCAAGCACCCAAGAGAGCCAAGACCTTCGAACGCAAGAAGCGTAGTGGGAAGAAGGACAAGGTCAAGATGATGTGCTACAATTGTGGCAAATTGGGCCACTTCGCTCGTGAATACACTGAGCCGAAAAAGGTACCACATTACTCCATTACTTTGAGTAATGCTTTTGTTTCTAGCACTGTAATGCTTGCTGAATCTCATCTAATGTGGACTATAGACTCATGAGCAACAAACCACGTAGCTAGAGACCGAGGAGCATTTGTGGAGTATCTTCGAATACAGCCTGGAAGAAGATAAATATATGTTGGAAATAACTCAAGAGTTGAAATAAAGGGTATCGGTACATGTAAAATAACTTTTCGTGGTGGTCAAAACCTCTTCCTACATGATGTCGTCTATGCTCCAGATATTCGGTGAAACTTAATCTCTATAATTGTTCTTCTTAGCTTAGGTTATGTATTTAATTTTCATGGTGATTATATTGACATTTTGTTTGGAATAATTTATTACGGTTCTGGTTATGTATTGAATGGTTTTATAGTGTTAGACATTAACTATGATGTGTACAAAGTTAATGTTAATGGTTGTTTTTCTTTAATTGCATCTTCTAGTAATGTGGAGATTGATGCAAGTACTTAGCATGCTAGATTGAGTCACATTGCGTTACAAAGAATGAAACGATTAACAAGAGAAGGCCTTTTGGGGTCACTCGTTGATGTTGAACTATCCATATGTAAACATTGTTTAGCGGGAAAAACAACTAGAAAACCATTTGGTAAAGGAACTAGGGCTGAACTTCCATTACAATTTATAGATTTTGACATTTGTGGTCCATTAAATGTGAGGGCAAGGCATGGAGCCTCAAATTTCATCACTTTTATAGATGACTTTACGCGTTTCGGTTATATTTTTCTGATCTCCCATAAGTCCAAAGCATTGGATTGCTTTATGCGATTTATAGCTTTGGTAGAGAATCGGTTGAACAAAACAATAAAGGCATTGAGAACTGATCGCGGACGTGAATATCTATATGAGCAATTCAAGGCTCTTTCTTATGAAAAGGGAATTGTAAGACAATTAACTATTCCTGGTACTCCGTAACAAAATCGGGTTGCAGAAAGAAGGAATATAATCATATTGAAAATGATTAGGTCTATAATGGCGTAGGCAAATCTACCTATCTCATATTGGGGAGATACATTATTGACTGCTGTCGTGACCGACCTCCGCGTCTTTCTTTTTTTGAAACAAAGGGAGAGTTTGCCTGGTACGTGCTAAGTCTAGGTTCGGGACTTAACTCGGGCTCTCCCAAGCCCATACCATATTACGACTTCAGGTTTAGATTTTTAACCTGCAAGTGATTTATATCAAAGAGTCGTCACTAATTGATTTGGGGTAGGTCAATTAAAAACCCAAATAAGTTGATGGGAGAATCACCCTATTCCTACGAACCAGAGATTAACTGAGTTTGTGGACTTGGTTACATTAGTTGAATAACTAATATCATTTCGGTACCTTTTTACCCTGTTTATTTTGGAAAATATTTGTAAATCAATTTGAATTGATTTTAGGACATTTCTCCTAACATGTGAGGTGATCAAACAAGTGCATAATCAGAAACGATTAGCAGTCAAAATAGATATGCAGCCCAAGGTTCTAACCTTAACTAAGTTAGATAACATTTAAAACACAACTGTTCATACAATTGTACTCTAATTAGAAAACATGCATGGTAAAAAAAACGATAGTAATAACATATAAAATACTACCGCATGATTCTTATCGCGACCTAAATTTTCTCGGGCTAATGGATTATTAAGACTAAGCTTAACTCGGGCCCTCCCAAGCCCTATCAATTCGCAACTTAGGATTTAAGTTCTTAACGTGCAAATGTTTTCATGCTTGGAGTCACCACTAATCTATTTGTGGTAGGTCAATTAGAAACCTAAATAAAACATAGGGAGATATGTTTTATTCCTACGAACTAGAGATTCTAAGATCAGGGACTTGATTACACTAGATCTAGACTAACGCCCTTTCGGTATCTTTTCTTTCCAAAAAATATTTTGGCAAACGGTTTAGATTCATTTTAACTTAGTCACTAACATGTAAAGTGATCATACGGGTACGCAAACCACCAAACTAACACCCAATAATCAAAACATTATATAAATTGCAAGATTGGAAGAATTACTTACCTCGAAGCAACATAGGCATCTACATTGTTAGCTAGAAAATCAAATCAACAACCTTAATATGATTTCTAATTAACACGTAATTCCACTCAATGCATACTACTAATCTAACATGACACGCGACATACCATTTACCTAAATGTCCTAACTCTAATGATGATTAAAAGGACTATCTCTAATATGGCATGCAATGAACCTAGACATGAATTTCTAATGACAAGCAAAATTAATATGTAACTATTCAAACATGACACACAATTTCATGCACCAAACATGCAATAATGACATGCAAACAATGATACATGGCAAGTTATGAATGACGTGACGAGATGACATGAAAGCATGATGCAATCTAAACTATATGGCACGCAGATGGTATTTTTTGTAATTTTCTATGAAATTCGAAATTAATTAAATTCTCTAACATGCAATCTACCTTTAAAATCATCTACTTCAATAGTATCTAATCTTTTTGGATTTTTTTATATGGAAAGACAATCAATTCAAATCAAACAAAGAAAGAAAGAAATCATATCCACGTCAAACATGGCATCGAATCACACAAGATATTATCAATATCCATCTAGTTTTGGAAATAGATTGACAAATCGTATCCCAGGCATGAGGATCGGATTGACCAATTTTTGTAGAATCGCGAATCATATTTCAGGCGGGAGATCGGATTGGCAATTTTCCGTGCGGTCGCAAATCATATCTCGGGCGGGAGATCGGATTGACGACCATAACACGTTGTGGAATTAGGAAATAATTTCTAATTTAATTCTATCTGAGGATTTCATTGATATGAATAATATTCTAAGATTCAAACAATACCACAATTTCACAAATTAGGCAACAAAATATATGAAAATCGAATTAATAAAGATTCTTACCTAATTCGCAATACCACCTGGATAGTGTTTCCAATTTCAAACTCGACGGGATGGCTCGAGCTTAGTGACCGGCGGTGTACTTGTGGCAAGGATGCTCGTGGGAGCGATGCTAAGGATTCGGCACGATGAAACAAGGAGACTTGATGATAGCATGCAAGCACCCGAAAAAAAAAAAAGAATTATTGATCGGAGCACCAAGGATAATAATGCATCAACTTTCTCCACGGAGCTATTTGGAATATGCTGAGTGACTTGCAAAAAGAGATTCAGCGTAACAACAGATTTGCGAGCACAGTTGTGAACTGGAAGTGCAGCGAGGAAGCTTCAACGTTCTTCATAATTGAAGGGACTTGTCTGGAATCGCTAGGCGCTTGTTGGCTGGTCTGGTCACCGGGAGTGTCGAGCAGCAGCCGTGTGACTTGAGAGAGTAAGGTGGAGGCGTGACAAGAGAAGGTGTGGAAGTCAAGCCCCAAGAGACACAATCAGCCACTGCGGAGAGACTGACTTCTCTAGATGTACTCTTCCTATTGTGGACCCTTTGTTGACAACGTGCCCCTGTTGCTTCAATGGTTCTCGTCCTAT
Source organism: Syzygium aqueum (assembly GCA_031216185.1). Lineage (NCBI taxonomy): Eukaryota > Viridiplantae > Streptophyta > Magnoliopsida > Myrtales > Myrtaceae > Syzygium > Syzygium aqueum. The sequence continues at coordinate 23,009,315 of CM062239.1, read as the reverse complement.
TGTGCAGAAGTGGCAGCCTCTCCGTGGGTGACTGATATTGAAGTGGTTGGTGAAGGTGTGAAGACTTGAGTTAACCCGAAGAAAATTTCTGCAATCCCCTCTTTCTTTCAATTGTGGCTGAGTATCCTCATCTTGTGGCCTCCCCTCCTTCTTTTATATACTTTTTGTCACCAACAAATCTTTGGATGCATACATAATATTTTTCCTCTTTCTTTTCAATCAAATATTCCTTTTGTTGACTAAATCTTGCTCTCAACTATTTATTCTCTCAAATCGTTGATCTCACAAATATCACGAGAATTATGCCGATTGCTTCTTTCTTATTTGCTATGTTCCATTGACCGACGAAATCTTGCTTGTTCCACAAATATTGAAAAAATAAAGCCTATGAAATCATGGACATCTTCAGCAAATCATGAAAGATATTTTTGCACATGTGCCTAACCAAAAATATATTGACCGAGAATTACGCACCAAAATTTGGGAAAGTTTAACATGCACACAAATAGAAATATAGGCTTTCCTACAAGATTTTTTGCACGTTATATATTCCACTCATGATCGCATCTCCCAATTCAGCAAACTTCCCAACGAATTTCAGCCATGAGAATTAATGGGCTATGTCAAATTTTCATCACTACAAGCTTAATTGATTAAGCGCAAAACCACTCACTCGAGTCCATCCGTCGATGGTCCAAATGCAACTATATGAGCCCATCACTACTAATGCTCTTAAATTCTATATGCAATGCAATATTTTTTTAGGGACTAATCTTATTAGTCCCTAATTTTTTATGCAATAAATTCTCAATAGTTAGCCAAAATTTAGGTGTCAACAATCCTATAGACCAATCTAATTTAAACGCAGCAATTTGTGGAATTAAAAAATCATGCATAATAAATTAAAACACTCAAATATACCACATAATTTTAAAAAATATATATTATTTTTAAAAATAAAAAAATAAAAAATAGATAAAATAATTACATAATAAAATAAAAAAATTTAAATTTTTTTTTGTAAAATAAATAAAATATATTATAATATTAAAACCGGGTTGGGTCGCGGATCCGGGTCTGTCGGATCCGACCCGGTCCGTTTGACCCGGGTTGGATTGGCTGATTCGGGTCAGGCATTGGGATTGGATCCAGTTAGGATCGACCCGGATCTGGGAAATCGACCCGAATCGACTAATTCGGATCGGGTAATCGAATCCAATTCGGATCTGACCGATCCGAGCCAATGAATCGGCCGGTTTAACCGGTCTTCGCGCCTCAGACGTCGGGAGGCCACTAACCGGATGAAATTCATTCACCAAGTTGAAGAGAGCCCAGTACCCAGTCGACGGAGAACCGATCAGAATAGTTACCAGCCGAGCTTCGACCGGGGCTCGTTTGAGCCCGAACATCGGTCGGAGCTTGGACGGCGGACCCAGGTCATGTTTTGATCTTACCCGGACTCCAATGGTCATCCCAGAGCTTCCCCAAGGTCACTCAACCTCCGGGCAGCCTTGACACCACCAATCGGAGCTCAAACAAAACGAACCCCTATTGGGCAATTTATCGAACAGTTGGAGCACAAGACCAAAACAGGGGCATTTCGACCTATTCCGAGGCCCCATCGTCCTCCAGCGACCTATCCTTACCTTTGGCAACGATGCACAAACGGCAAGGGACGACGATATGGGCCGGGACTCGCGTGAAACGGCCAGCGCGAGTCCCGGCAAAACCGCACACCAAAATAGGCGAAAATAGAGGCGGTCAGGATCCGGGGAGGCTCACCGGTCGACAGCGCGTTTGGGTGGCTTTCCGACTACTCCACGGGCGACGACGACGCTGCTAGTTTTCTTCTTGCTCAAGCGGACTCTCGGTTTGCTCTCTCTCTCTCTCTCTCTCTCTCTCTCTCTCTCTCTCTCTCTCTGTTCTGTTTTTCGTTCCAAATCACCGACCCCCTCTCTATCTCTGTGTCTGGTTTTATAGCTGGCGACGACGGGTCTCACCTGCTCCATACGCACGCTAAAGATGACTTATGTAACAGTTTGAATTTTCGATCCTTTTCCCGGGATTTAGGAAATGAATATTGAGCAATGCACTATAGTAAGATCTCGCCCGGAACTGTGCACTTTCGGGATGCTGACCTTAGGGGTAAGGCTAGCACGGGATTGAGTTCGCACAACCAAAAAACTCGATCATGGTCTGATCTTCAATCATACTGATTGACGAGGGAATGTTTTGGGCCAACAGAGAGCGGTCTATTTGATTAATCGTGTCCAAATGGAACTAGTGACAGACCCTCACAATTATATGATGATCGAGGTCGTTCTGGGTAAAGTAAACTTAAATGTGATTTGACTTAGTGTCGATCACGGGTTGAGAGCACGTAATTCTGATGAGCCACCCGTTAGCCAGAGATAAGCTAAAGTCACGAGTGTTCAATTTTAGTCATTTCTTGAAATTCGGGCCCGGGAATCGAGAATTTTGAAAGTGACAATTTTGGATGACCGATGATATTTTTGGCTTGGCCAATCTTGGGGCCACCCATTTCTGCAAAAAAAAAAAAGGATTTCTGTTCAGCACCGGGAAAATTACGATTTTGCCCATGAGGACACCGATATTAGATTTTGAGGTTATTTTTCGAGGCTAGTGTCATTTTGGGGTGGCCATACGCATTTAGAGTTGTTTCGGTCAAAAATTGGGATTTTGGCTCGGAAGTGAAAAATAATATTATTTTATTCCCAGGACTTTGCAGTCGATTTTCGAGGGCTTAAGAAGCTATATTCACGATTCCGACGCCATATTATGTTGGCCACACTCATTTGGGGTTGATAAAGACAAAAATTGGAATTTCGCCTCGGGACCGGAAAAATGACCATTTTGCCCCTAGGCCAGTTTCAGTTTCGAATTTTAGAAAAATTTTGGGGATAATTATTTAGATAATTCAGCTCAATTATTGGGGCCAAAGACCAAAACGCCCCTCAATTATTTGGATGAGGATGAATGTGGGCCAAGTATTTAAGGGCATTTTGGGAATTTTGGAAAAAGTGAGTTAACCACTTTTGACCCACAAATCTCTCTCTCTCTCTCTTCCTCCCCCATCCGGTCACTCCCTCCCCCTCACTCTCCTGATCACTCTTTCTCTCTCTCTCTCTCTCTCTTCATTTTCCTTTCCTCCCACTTCTGCTGCTGCTGCTGTGGCTACTGCTGTTTCGCCTGTTCCAACTTCTGTCCAGCCCATTCGTCTCACCTTTGTTAGGTAAGTGACTTCCCCAATCGCCACTTAGGACCTCGGGTATTTCTAGGCTCGTTTAGGGTTCGGTTTGGGTGTTTTTCGTGGCTGTTTTGGACTGAAATAGTGCTGGATGTGCTCGGTTTGTTGATTTCCAGTAAGGTTGCTGCGTCGCTGAATTTTTCTATTTTTACTGTGATTTTTTTGCCAGAATTTGAGGAAGTGTTCTTCATGAAATTTGTTCACAACATCTTGAAGTATAACATATTTTAATTTTGGAATTTTTGGAAATCATTTGATGCCATTCGTAAGTCCATTTTTGGACCGAAATAAAACTGCCCGATTTACTGTTCACCCGACCTTCGGGTCTGTTCGAATTTTTATAAATTTTTTCAGGTCTATTTTCAAAATACTTCCTTACAAAAATTGTTGGGGACATTTGTGGCTATAACATATAAAAATTTCAAGGTTTTCGAAGATGATTTGGGTACCGAATGAGTTGTATTTTGATGGCCTGAGGGGCTGTCTGAGCGAACCGGATTTCGTCTGACTTTGAGTGTCAAAACGAGGTATTTACGGTTAGAACTGGGTTTCGAGTTCTTCATGGAAAATTTTCATCGAGATGTTTTGTACAACATATCCAAATTTCAGAATTTTTAGAATTGATTTACTATTTATTTCAAATGGATTTCGTCCACTGCGTAACTGCCAGTTTGTACCCGATTTTGTATATTCCAGGCTTTTCTCTCTCTTGGACTGAATTTCGTGGCTGGTTGTTTGGTTGTCGTGAGCTGATTTGGGGACTGAGTTGGCGATGAAATTTCGAGGATTAGGAGGCTGAGTTAGGGCTGTGATGTTGGGGATTAATCGGGAATTAAATGTGTGATTGATTGGAATTATTATAGCTAAATTGGGTTTAATTGATTGATTGTGTAGTTGTTATTGGGGCTATTTTGGCATTGTTGTGGGCTGAATGTGGATTGGCCGTGTGCCGTGTGTGAATGGCCGTGTGGTGTGGTGATGTGCCTCGTGTGAGTGGGCGTGAGGTGTGATGGCGTGGTAGTGTGTTTGTGCAATGAATTTGCGTGTTAAATGTGTATGGTTATGTGGTGTTCGTGTGACGGGAATGTAAGTTGTGAAATGTGCGTGAGATGTGTATGTTTGGTTGTGTGACTGTTAGTCGTGTGTAAGTGTGGTTTGAGTGAAACGAGGGTTCGGAAATGTAAGATTGGTTGGAAAGGTCCGTCCTGAGGTGTGTACGTTTACGCGGGACGATGCCGTCCCTGACGAGATGACGATGCCCGGCCTGACGAGGTGTCGATGCCTAACGTGGTCAAAAGACCGTTGGCCTGATGCGTGTTACGCGGGCGTAGTAGAAGGAAAGTGTGTGTAGGATTCCGTCCTAAGGCGTGTACGTTTACGCGGGACGATGCCATCCTTGACGAGGTGATGATGCCCGGCCCAACGGGGTGTCGATGCCTGACGAGGTCAGAAGACCGTTGGCCTGATGCGTTTTACGCGGGCGCGGTAGTGGTGGAAAGGTTGAGAATGAGCAGGAATTGGCTTGAAGTGCGAGGTTTGAGAAAGTGACGCATGGTGTGAGTAGTGTGCGAATGTGTTTGTATCGCGTGATGTGATGCTTAATTATGAGGTAGAAACTGCTAGGCACGGTATGAGACGTGGCCAATTGGTTTTTGTCTTATAATTGAGGCACGTGCACGTCTGTGATGTATTGTTGCGATGTGCTGGTTGTATTATTGTTTAACGTGTAGGAACGTGCATGATGGATTCCAAGTAGGGTCATGTGTGGTTGTTAGTTTGATTAATTATGTGTGTTCTGCGTGTTTTCGTCTGGCGGTACGTGAGTGCCTATGTGGGGTTTGGGGTTGTACACTTTTTGAGATTCGTCTCACGGTTGTATAACCGCCACTTTTAGACCCCCAGCCGTAAACCCGGGAGGTCTGCCTCCTCTTTTTGGAGTTTGAAGAGCTGCCCATGGTGCCCAGTGGAACTGTAGGTGATCCTCAGGAACATATTAGAAGAGGGCGACTAGTAGCTTTCTCCCTAGGGTATTTTAGGGGTTATGTAAATCGGGTTAACCCATAGTGAAATTAAGTTAACTAGACCCTGATCTTTTGTTAAGTCGGTGACTGCGAATGTTTATTTGTCAATTATGTCTGTAATAGGATGTTTGTATATTTGGTGTTGTTTGGTTGCTATTGTTGTTGTTTAATTGTGTATATGGTGTTCTACCCTGTTGTTGTCATCTTTTTGTCTGGGGTTTTATATTCGCTTCCGCATGTAGCTTTGATGTTTGGGTTAGGTCGGCGACGTTCCTGGGACGTTACAATAATTCAACCGGAGTAGGGGATGTCGCGAGCTTGTATGGGGGTTTGGGGCGTGACAACTTGCACCGGCCCACTCTGGCCTGTGACTTCGTGGCCATTTAGGCTGGTGTAAGGAGGGCTCTGACATGTGGAAAATAGGAAGGAGAAGGAGAGAGAGAGAGATGGCCGAGAAATAGGGAAGGAGGGGACTGGCCATCAATGCCAATCCCCTCGGTATGCTTCGTCGGCCATCCTCTGACCTGATGGGGACAGTGCGGCCGCGCTCGGACGTTCGTCGGTTTTGACGTCATAAATAGAGTAGAACAGGGGAGAGAAAGAGACGGGTTAGCATGGGGGGAAGAAGAGAAGGGAGATGGGCTGGGCTAGGCCCAGCTCGCGCGAGGGAGAAGGAAAAAGAAAAAGAAAATGGGCTGGGCCGCGGGGGGGAAAGAAAAGAAAAAGGGCCGGGCCATGCGGGGGGAATTAAAAAGGAAAAAGAAAAGGGCCGGGTCGACCTGGCCCAAATCAGAAATTTTTTTTTAAACATTCTAATAGACCCTATTAATACAAATGTGTCTAATTTCTATATGCAATGCACTTAAATAGAAATATTTTTTTGTTTTAGAAATTAAAGAAAATTAACTCCTAAATTTTGTGCAATTAATATTGGGCAAATTAAAAATAGGTGTCAACAACTGCTGTCCATATACTTAATCATGTGCCCTCTAAGTCAGTTGCTTCCACCCTTTATGAATTGTGGACTGGTAGAAAACTAGACTTAAATAATCTACGACCTTGTGGGTGTGTAGCATATGTTCATGATTCTTCCTATAAATATGGCAAATTATGCCTTAAAGGGAAGAAGTATATTTTTATTAGATATTCTAAACACTCCAAAGGGTACGTGTTCATAGGTGAACAAGCTGATGGAAGTGCGACTAAAATGGAGTCACGAGATGTCACGTTCTTGGAGAACGATTTTTCTAGTAGAGTTGAGATCAATAAGGACTTCCAATTACATGAGAAGGAAGATCCCGATAACACACCCACTAATGTTATTAAGGGAAATACATATTTACCTCAACATACAAGACCTAGTGGGAGTGTAGCGTTGCCTGGCGAACTGAATTCTCAAGATGTTCAGTTGCGTAAAAGTAATTGTAAAAGTATTCCCCGTCGTCGATTTGAGATTAAAGGGGAAGCATTTATGATTGCTCCACAAGATGATGCGGAGCCTAAAACAGTTAAAGAGGCTCTCTCATCTCCTGACAAGGAAGAATAGAGAAAAGCTTTGAAAGACGAAATTGAGTCTATGAGGACAAATCACGTCTGGGACTTGGTTGATCTACCACCTGATCGCAAGGCTATTAGAAACAAATGGATTTTCAAGATTAAGTGAAGGGTGGATGGATCCATTGAAAAGTATAAGGCTCGCCACAGGTGAAAGGCTATACTCAACAAGAGGGTATATACTATGAGGAAACTTTTTCATCAGTCGTAAGGTTTACCTCCATACACCTTATCCTAGCCATTGTTACACATCTGGACCTAGAATTACATCAAATGGATGTAAAGACAACATTTCTCGATAGAAAACTAGATGAAGAAATCTATATGAAGCAACCGATAGGTTTCATTGCTAAAGGTCAAGAGCGTAAAATTTGTAAACTTCATCGCTCAATTTATGACCTTAAGCAATCATCTAGATAGTGGTATTTTCATTTTCATCGAGCTATAACTTCTTTTGGGTTCACGATGATCGAAGAGGATCACTGTGTGTATATCAAATGGTCCGAAGATAAATTTATGATTTGGTTATAATCATAAAAGAATGGTTGTCTTCTAATTTTGAAATGAAGGACATGGGAGAAGCTACATATATATTGAGAGTTAAGATCGAAAGAGATCGATCAAAGAAACTCCTTGCTATGTCATAAGAGTCTTATATAATGAAGATTCCTGAACGCTTCAATATGCAGCACTGTAATCCCATTGATACTCCTGCCATGCAAGGCGAAGGCCTAAGTACTAAGATGTGTCGTAAGACTCCAGAAAAAAAGAAAGAAATGATAACTGTTCCTTACGCTAGTGCTGTCAGAAGTTTGATGTATACTCAACTCGACATATGTCATGATGTAGGGTTAGTGAGCCGATATCAATTAAATTCTAGTCCAGCACACTGGAAAGTAGTTAAAAGGATCCTAAAATACTTGAAAGGCACTATGGACTATTGACTTTGCTAGCAAGGGAGTGATCTACGCTTATTAGGATGCTTTGATGCTGATTGGGGAGAGACCTAGATGAGCGTAAATCGACCTTTGGATATGCGTTCTTGCTTAATGATAATGCAATTTCTTGGAATAGCAAGAAATAGACATGCATAACTTTATCTACGATGGAGGCAAAATTTATTGCATGTTCTGCTGCAGTGTAAGAAATAGTATGGCTAAAACATTTCTCGGAAAATTTAGCTATTATCACTGATGTCCCAAGACCAGTAACAGTATATTGTGATAGTCAAGCAACCATTCCTTATGTGAATGATCCCAAATACCATGATAGGACGAAGCATATTGACATAAAGAATAACTTCATCAGAGATATAATAGCGCAGAAGGAAGTAGTCCTGCAATATATTTCAACCAACAGGATAGTTGCTGATCCATTTACGAAGGCTATTCTAAGAGACGTGTTCTTGACCCACAGGATGTCTCTAGGATTACGTAGAATGTGATTTTGATATATAATATTGTTGATGATCACTGAATTATGTGTGTATATGTATTGTACTTGTTTGTTAATGAATTGATGTTTTATCAATTAGTATAATGTTATGAGACTAGCACAAACACACATATATTGTTGAAAGGTATGTCACCAGACAATAATTGGCTCACTCACACGAGCAATCACCTCAAACGCTATAGTAAGCGGGTTAAGATGAGACTATATGTACTATAAATGTTGGGAGAGTAGTTTAGTACATAAAACAATTTAATGTCGCCTTGATTAGAATCAAGATGAAGTCTGTTATTCGTATGTGATAAGACTGAACATGATAGTCCCATAATCATGTATGCCTGAAGGTAGCCGGATGTGAGTACTAAATTGGGCGCTGTGGAAAGCGAGCTGATATAACACTCGGGCTAAACATAAGTACATGAGAAGCATGTGATTATGTTTAGGCTAAGATTTGTATAGTTGTTGACACCTAAATTTCACCGAGCATTTAATTTAAATTTGCATAGAAAATTAGGGATTAATTTTAACCCCTAAACAAAAATATTTGATTTTTGCATAACATATAGTTTAGGTTCATTTTTAATTTAATTACATTTGCATCAAATTGGCGATGGCAACGAACTTAATTTCATCGAATCAAGCTCGGTTCGCTCGGGAATGCTAGGGCCGGGATTTCAAGACAAACGGGCTTGGGTGTTTTTAATTTGGGTTTGATTTAGCCTGTTGAATTTAATTGATTAAAAGCCCACATTAAATCAGCCCATTTCAATTTTAATTAAGCCTAAGCCCTAACCTAAGCCCACTAGGATTAGAGCCCATCTAAATTGACCTAGGATTAGACTATATAAACATACATTAGGTCAAGTTAGAAAGGGCGACGGCCATATTTTTCAGATCAGAATTTTGAGAGCACGTGAAAAAGAGGGAGAGAGAGAAGGGAGCCACCCGCGCGCCCCCTCCTTCGCGCGCGCGTCGCCACCGTGCCGGAAGCCAGCCGCGCTGTCCGTGGCCTCGCCTCACCGCGCCTCACCGCCCACCGACGCTACACCACCGCGCCTCACCGCCTCTGACCGCCGCTGTCCGGGACAGCCGCTCGAAGCCATCCCGCAGTCGCACCGCCTGACGTCGCCGTGTGTCGGAGCTCCTCGTGTCGCCCATTCACCGTGCTCCACCGCGCCGGATCTCTCCCCTTGACGCCGCTGCAGCTGCTGCCCTAGTCGGAGCAGCACCCTCGCCGAATTATCGTGAACCGCCGCTGCACAGCCACGCCAGCAAAGCCACTGATCACTGCCGCCGTTTGCTGCCCCAGGAACACTCGCCAGACGCCGCCGCCGTGCTGATCGCTTGCTGCCCTCTGCTTCGCCATTCGCCGTCCACAGCCACCGGAGCCTGCTGTGCTGTTCCCGAAACAGCCCCCTGCCGGCTGTGTTGCCGCTGCAGCCGCACCGGAGATCCACCCGTGGCACCGGAGCACCCCACCGGTGAAAGCCGAGACGCCACACCGCCACTGTTCACGCCACGCCACTGCCGTGAACGACCCCGCCGGCGCCGTCCCGCCGCCGTGAGCCTCGCCGGAACTGCCGTGTTCCCCGCCGCCGTGCCAATCCCGTTGTGGTCGATTGTTCGTCGCAATCCCGACCCCCAGCCAATTCGAATTTGGTAATTATCCAAATTAGGTAAGATAATTATCCGATACACTTTTCGAAATATTCAATTTCCTAATTGATATGTTTAGAATATTCTGTGGATATTTAGTAAATATTTGATTTGCATGTTTGAATATTCTATGAATATCATGTTGGGAAATTAGAGATATCTGCAATATGCGAGAATATTCAAATTAGGAAATTCTCCTAATTTAGCAACGTATCGGGACGACTATCCGACTTTAACCCTAAAGTCCGATACGCGGCGGTACGGAGAATCATTATCCTATTCATAACTATTTGAATACGATAATGATTTAATTTGCTTCCCAAATTTGGATGATCAATTATCCGTTAATATCTATAACCCTTTAGATATGACCGATAATTTGATTTCTGTGCCTAATTCGAGTTTGAAACAAATATGGCGGATCGCGTGGTTGATTTAAATGTGGTTGTTATCCGTATTTGTTTGATTATCTTTCCTTTTCAAATAAAACAGAAAATTCAAAAAATATCATCTAGATTCAAATTAGAGTTTTTGCATGTCTAGGGTTTTTGAATATATCCCGAAGGATAAGATAGATATCTAATTTAAATTAGGACTTAACGTGGCAAGTTTCCTAATTTAAATTAGGTATTATTTCAAATTCTAACGGATTATTCACGTTATTTTATTATTCCGAATTTTAATCAAAAAATCCCAAAAAGAAATCGTTCTAGGGTAGATTAAGTCATCATAGATTGCATGTTATTTTAGGTATTTTCATTATTTCGAATTTTAAACAGAAAATACCAAAAATAGAAGTCATTAGGTTGCATGTTATTTTAGGCATTTTCATTTAATTCCGAATTTCATTTAATTCCGAATTTCCTTAAAGAAAAATACCAAAAATAATTTATTCGTCCGTCATTAGAATTATGTCACGTCGTCGCGTGTCATATAGTTTGCATGCTAGGTTGCATTAATTCGCACGTCATTGTTGCACGTCATTGCATATAGTTTAAGTTTTATTTAAATAAAGTGAAAATTCAAAAAAAGAGAAATCGAGTGATTGCTTTGTTAACTAGAAATCATATTAGGATTGTCTGTATGATTTTTCGCTAACAATGCAGATGCTTGCTGGATCCCGGGTAAGTTGTTCTCCTAAACTAGCAATTTATTTAATGCTTTGATTTATGGGTGTTAAATTGGTGGTTTGCGCACCCGCATGAACACCTCACATGTTAGTGGCTAAGTTAAAATGGATCCAAACTGCCTGCTAAAATATTTTTGAAATGAAAAGGTACCGAAAGGGCGTTAGACTAGATCTAGCGTAATCAAGTCCCCGGGCTTAGAATCTCTGGTTCGTAGGAATAAAACATATCTCCCTATGTTTTATTTAGGTTTCTAATCAGCCTACCATAAAATGATTAGTGGCGACTCCAAGCATGAAAATATTTGCATGTTAAGAACTTAAACCCTAAGTTGCGATTTGGTAGAGTTTGGGAGAACTCGAACTAGGTTAGTTAATTCAATTGACCTAGTAATCCATTAGCCTGAGAACTGAATTTTAGGTCGCGACAGCTTGGCGACTCCGCTGGGGACTTGAGTAAAACTCTTAGTGGACTTAGGCCAATTTTTTTTATTTCAAAAATTTTTGTTTGGCAGCGAGGATCCCAGGTACGTCCCTAACATTTTAAGGTGTTAAATGTTTTTGCAGTATGGGAGGTATAAGGGGAGGAGTGTTTGTTAACCTTTGTTTTGCAGGGAGGTGGTTGAATGTATGGTTTATTTTATGCACGAAGCGCTGTTTGATATAACCTGTTGTGCATGCCTTACATTTTCACTACACCGCACACACTACCCGCCGCCGGACCTGGGTGGCATAGGTTTAGGATGGTACTGAGACAGTGGACACCCCGACCAAAACCATTTGGTACGGGTCGCCCTCCTCGGTCCCGAATTTTCTTTCAAGGTGTCATTGAGTACCCACCACGGTTGTATTCCACTCAACCCGGGTCGGCTCTTTGACCAAGCCGGAGTCAGGGGAATCCTAGCCTAACCACCACCATGTTTGGTTTAGCTCGGTAATCCTCGCGTCTCTATTTTGCAAGCCAGAGTCTAGATAGAAATCGAACCTCACATTTCATGCGTGTGTCTCTGTGATTGCCATTTTTCCTACCCGGTGAAGTAAGTTTTCTTCGACCCTTATCTTGCGATTTATTTACCTTTCGTCCTTTTCTTTGGTCGGTCCATGACGTTAGGTCGGTCGCGAGTTTTCGGTCTATACACTATGGGAGTGTCGGACATCCGGATTCTTGATGTTCCTAAGGACGAGCTCCGGGCCTGGTGGAGTCTGCTCAGTCCAACCAACCGCAAGTTAGTGGAGGGCCACGTCGGAAGGTTGCTCCCCCTACTGGAGGTCAAAGTTCGTACCGGCCTCGTTCGCGCATTAGTCCATTTCTGGTGTCCCGAGACAGCCACCTTTATATTCGGTAAGCATGAGCTTACCCCGACTTTGGAAGAATACAGTGTGCTCATTGGAAAATCTTTGGAGTCAGAGTTAATCTCACCACCTTTGGGAGTCGATTCCACTCTAATGTTGTCAGAATTTTTGAGGGTCGAAAAACATGACTTAGAAAAAGTTTTGAAAGCAAACCGTGGGTCATGCCCTTTCTCATTCCTGAGTCAATGTTTCGAAAAAGCCACACCTTTTCAAAAGGGCAGAGTCTTTTTACTAGCATTTTTCGGGTTTGTCATTTTTCCTCATTGTAAAAACGCATGTAGCCCGTCAATTGCATGGTTGGTCCAACAAGTTTGTCTTCAAAAGAATTTCGTCAACACCATTTTAGCTGAGACCTTCATTTCTCTCACTAAATTCAAGCAAAATGGTGACAAGACATTCCATGCACCCATCGAACTATTGCAAATCTGGTTTTTGTCTCACATAAAAGGGTGTGGCAATTTACTCAAAATCTCCGAGCTCAGTGATTCCAGTCATCCCATTTTGAGCTATAAAGAAAAACAAGAAAACGCACCGGATTACCATTATTCCGAGTGGATCATTTTTATGAAAAATGCTAGACCCCAAGGTTTCCAATGGCATGCTAGTTGGTTCAATGTCGAGGAAGCTCGGCTTACGTGTAATGGTGTCGGTCCGGTGCCACTCTTGGGCTTCACTGGCGCAATCGAGTACTACCCCGCCAGAGTCTCCCGACAATACCAGATTCTTCAGGGGCTCCCTCCGGCGTTACAACCCGAGCTCCTCCGTGCCGATTTCTCAGACCAGAGTGAGGAACATGAAGGGACCATAGCTCAACTCCAGAAGATGTGGAAGAAGTGTCGTGTTTTAAAAATAGCCCGACCCGAAGGAGAGCTAAAAGGGGAGCAGAAGTCCTACTTCGCGACGACCCAGTACATCCGACGACACAAGATCCCTCAGGAGATACGCCCGACGATACCCAAGGTGCCTCTCAAGTCCGCCAATCGCTCAGAGAACAACCGCCTCAAAAGGAAGGTCGAGGAAGCTGAAGAGAAGGCAGCCAAGATAGCTCGGGCTTATGAGCAGCTGAAGAAGGATGTCGCCTCCCATATGTCTATAGATCAAGCTTAAAAAAAAAAAGAAAAAAATGAGTTGAAGCTTGAAGTTGTTTTTCTTCATTTCCATTTCGGTTTTTAATTTGCTTAGGAATTTCGTCGTTTCCTTTTAATTCAGTTTGCTTTCAAGTCGTTAGTCGATGTAAAAACTTTCGTCATTTCAATAAAGGGGTCTTTTCAATTCAAAGCGGCTAGACTAATGTCATGGATCGGCGTATGATTTTTGCCTAATGCTTACGGATGCCCTGTTTCATTCTGAAATTAGGTAACTACGGACCGATCACGTTCACCTATTCGCACGCGGTCAAGAGCTAGAATGGCCGATCAAACCGAGTTGCAAGAGCGTGTTAATGGTATGGCAGACCAGATCAATCAACTCGCCGCCGCCATGCAACAAATGACCGCTGAGATCAAGGCTCTTCGGTCGGTCCCTGTTCCGACATCCCCTGGAGTGTCAGTCCCGAAACATATAAGCGCAAAGAATGTCGATGTCGAGGATGAAGATGAAGAAATTCCCGACCTGGAGGATGACCCTATCCAGATTATTGTCGACAAACCGAAGCCGGATGAACGAGTCAACAAGCTCGAGGAGAGAGTAAAACAGCTGGAAGGTTCGCAGGATTCGCCCTCGATTGACTTGTCCATGTACTCCCAGATTAAGATCCCGAAGAAGTTCAAGATGCCGGATTTCGATAAATACAATGGCACCACGTGCCCGAAAGCTCACCTGCAGTTGTACCACGTGCAAATGACCTCGTACGTTGACAACGAGCTTCTGATGATCCATGCATTCCAAGCGAGTTTGACTGGCCCCGCTCTGCACTGGTACCTCATGAAGAAGATCAATAGCCTCAAAAGCTGGAAGGAAGCCAGTGAAGCGTTCCTCAAACAATACCGGTTCATAACGGACATCGCTCCCACCCGTGACGATCTCGAGCGGGCTCAAATGAAGAAGACCGAGTCTTTTAAAGACTATGCCATCAGGTGGAGAAATTTATCCGCTCAGGTTGTCCCGGAACCTATCGACAGTGAGCTCAAGAGGATGTTTGTCAAAACTCTCCCGTTCGAGTACCGTAATCGAATGGTTGCCATTCCAGCTGACAACTTCAACCAACTTATCCCCATAGGCGAACAGATCGAGATAGGACTGAAGGATGGGTGGTTTGTCGAGCCGTCTGCGTCAACCAAGAGATACAGTGCAAGAAAGGAGAAAGAGCCGGCTGCGGAAGTGAATATGGCTTATAACCAACCAAGCCGGCGGAATACTAATCCTGCCCCGGCAATTCAGGTGGCTGAAGCTCAGCAGCAAAACACGAGCCGTCAACCTTTCCAGAGGTGGAACAACAGGAGACAATTCACTCCCCTCCCTGGTTCATTGTCACAAGTGTTGGCGGTGCTCCGGAAGAAAGGTTTACTCACCAACGAGCCAAAGCGGCCCAATCCTGAGCAGTATCGTAATTTCGACCCGTCGAAAAAATGCGATTATCATATGGGTGAGGTCGGACACTCGACCGACGATTGCTTAGCCCTCAAGCACCGAATCCAGAACCTCCTGGACACGAAGGCTTTCTCATTTCAGTCCGCCAAGCCAAATGTTCAGAGTAACCCGCTTCCTGACCACGCGGGCAATGTGAATGCTATACTCTGCTTCGACGCTGGTCGGATCAAAAACGTCAAGGTATACACCGCTCAGGTCTACGGTGAATTGGTAAAAGCCGGGTATTACCCGGGTAATGAGGCCCTTCCCCTGGCTATCATGAAGGAAAGAGTCTCAGCGATGGTGGAAGCTAAGATGATTGTTTATGCCGACCATACCGGCATCGTGTCCACTATCTCCGAGGTCATCATTGACTGGGACGAGGAGTTCGCCACATTAAACGCCGGGAAGGATAAGCTCGATCCTTTGCCCGATGACATGCCTCCGCTCGAAGACGCAACTGATGACGAGGAGATAGACACCCCCGCAGCTGATAAAGAGATAGTGATCGAGATTCCTCAACCTTATGGGTACTCTGACAATAGGGCAGTTCCTTGGTCTTACAGCCTCGATGTTGATTTGGTCACTAGGTCCGGACGTGCTTATGGCCAAGCCAATGCTCAACCCGCAAAACCGGTCACTGATGAAGAGGCTAAAGAGTTTCTGGCTGTCATCAAAGCCAGTGAATATAGCATTGTCGAGCAACTGCGCAAGATGCCCGCACAAATTTCTCTACTGGAGCTTCTTCAGACGTCGGTCAAGCATCAGAAGGCCCTAATGAAAGTGTTAAGCGAAGTCCACGTGCCTGAGACGATTGATCATGAGAGACTGGAAGAGTTCGTGGGCTCCATACTCCTCAAAGACCTAATAGCCTTTTCGGATGAGGAATTCCCTCTAGAAGGCAGAGGACATACCAAGGCCCTGTACATTTCTGTCAAGTACAAGGCCTCGCACGTGGCACGGGTCCTAATCGATAATGGTTCGGCCCTCAACATTTGCCCTCTGGCGACTCTACATCGCCTTAAGGTAGATCCCTCGAGGATAAATGCTGCAAAGACTTCCGTGCGAGCCTTCGACGGAACAAAGAAGGAAGTTATGGGAGAAATTCACCTCGACATACAGGTTGGGCCGACCGTGTTCAACATCCTATTCCAGGTTATGGACATTCCCACTGCATTCAATTTTCTGCTTGGTCGTCCATGGATTCATACTGCTGGAGCTGTCCCATCCAGTCTGCATCAGAAGGTGAAGTTCGTGGTGGAAAGGAAGTTAGTAATTGTCCACGGCGAAGAGGAACACCCAATCTATCACGCAGCGGCTATCCCCTATGTCGAGCCGGACTGCAAAATTGAATCAAGTTACCAGTCGCTCGAGCTTGTATCGACCATTCACGCGTCTAGAGGATCATCGCCACCAGTCCCTGAGGTGTCGAATGCTGCTGTTATGGTCGGAAGAATAATGGTCTCGCATGGTTTTATTCCGGGCGAAGGCCTTGGCAGGGATGGTCAAGGTATCCGCCGACCGATCGAAGTCTCTCAAAGACCCCGCACTTCTGGATTGGGGTATCAAGGGCCAACTACGCTGAACAATGAGAGACGAGGATACGGTCAAGGTCGAGGTCAAGGAGTTGAGCAGAACGGACAGCGATCCAACCAAGGGTCGAATAATGAAGAAACTGCGCGTGGTAGGATGCTTCCACATATCCGCACCACGTTTCCGGGTCCAGCGAGGATGATGCACGAAGAGACGGAAGTAATCGACACGCTGGGGCAACCGAGTGGCAAGTTTGATTTCTATGTGAAGTACTCGGCGCCCCCAAGCTTTTATTCGGATCCCCGCGACATTGTCCCTGACGGATGGGGAGGTATAGACGATCCAACGCCCCTAAAGACAGAAGACTCTGACGATGCCATGGAGGGAATAATTGCTTTGTTCGACGACGTTTTCATCGGAGCCATCGAGGAAGGACCGTTAGAAGGGATGGGCGCTGGCCCACAAGAGTAACACCTTTACTTTCCGCACACTCCCCTGCGTGGGAATTTTTACTACTTTCTAGGATTTGCCCCATTTCGGGTGCTGTTTGCATTTTCATTTCTAGGTTTTGATTATTGCAATTTCCATTCAATAAATGTAATTCATTTCAAAAATCAATGAAATTACAAAGTTTTATTCTCATTTTTGAGGGCATGTGGAGGTATATCAAACCAGCCCGGTGATGATATCCAACCGATAAAAGAAAATATAGTCCAAGGAGAATTCTGAGGCCTGGGCTTCTTCATGCTTCCTCGTTTTAAAACCTTTTCAAAATGAATTTCAGAAAAACAAAAACAAAAATTTTTACAAAAAATGCGATGTTTACCCCTGTTTGTCCTTCTGAATCCACTGCGTTATGTTTCAGGGGCAATCTTGTGACGCGTGAGGGTATGGGAACGGTCCAAATCGACGAATTATATTCCGCCGAGCTTGATCCAGATGATGCCGATGAATTCGACGATTCCTCGGATATTCAACGTGACCTAGAACATCATGAAAGACCTAAAGTTCTGACGGTCGATCAGACTATCGCTATCAACTTGAGTGATTCCGGAGAACCAAAGGAGGTGAAGATAGGGGCAACCCTTCCCGAAGGTGAAGCCAAACGCCTGGTCCAATTGCTGAAAGATTACCAGGATGTCTTTGCCTGGTCGTACGCCGATATGCCAGGATTAGACCCTTCTATTGTGGAGCATGGCTTGCCTACTAACCCCGGCATGCCACCCAAGAAACAGAAGCTGCGAAGAACCAAACCTGAACTTTCAAAGAAGATAGAAGAGGAGGTCATGAAATTGTTGAAGGTGGGATTTATTGAAGTCACCCAATACCCTACTTGGGTGGCTAACATCGTGCCAGTCATGAAGAAAGATGGCCGAGTTCGGGTGTGCATCGACTATCGCGATTTGAACAAGGCTAGCCCTAAAGACGACTTTCCATTACCGCACATAGATGTTCTGGTAGACAGTACTGCTGGGTTCGAGCTATTCTCTTTCATGGATGGTTTCTCGGGCTATAATCAGATAAGAATGAAGGAGGGTGATAAGGAGAAGACGGCGTTTATTACCCCTTGGGGAACGTTTCATTATAAGGTCATGCCCTTCGGCCTTAAAAATGCCGGGGCAACATATCAACGTGCAATGGTCACTCTTTTCCATGACATGATGCATAAAGAGATCGAGATTTACGTCGATGACATGATTGCTAAGTCCCGACTTGGGGAAAGTCATGTTGTCACCCTGAAGAAGCTGTTCGACCGACTCCGTGAGTTTAAACTCCGTCTCAACCCGGCAAAATGCATATTCGGAGCAACGTCGGGCAAACTACTCGGGTTTGTAGTAAGCAGTAAGGGCATTGAGGTCGACCCTTCCAAAATAAAGGCTATTTGTGAGCTGCAACCCCCGTCGACTGTGAAAGAAGTACGCAGCCTCTTGGGCAGGCTAAACTATATAGCCCGGTTCATTTCCCAGCTTTCTGAAACTGCTAAACCGTTCTTCAAACTTCTAAGGAAGAATGCTCAGGTAGAATGGGATGATAATTGTCAAGAAGCATTTAGGGAACTGAAGCAGTACTTGATGAAACCACCAGTGCTAGTCCCTCCAGTGCCGGGGCAACCTCTGATTCTCTATCTCACGATCCACAGCGAGTCTCTGGGAGTTATGTTAGCCCAGAAAAATCCTGAAGATGGAAAGGAGCGAGCCATTTATTATTTGAGCAAGAAGTTCACTGTCTCGGAACTGAACTACTCTGAAGCCGAGAAGACTTGTGCTGCACTTGTATGGGTGTTACACAGGCTAAGACAGTATACGCTGCATCATCAGACTCTCCTGGTGACTGAGAATGATCCCATCAAGTACTTACTTGATCAACCGGCTTTGGTAGGGAAGTTAGCCAAGTGGCAGATTTTGATCTCGGAGTTTGATGTCCAGATGATGTCACAGAAATCAGTTAAAGGCCGAGTGATTGCTGATGTGTTAGCCGAGAATCCTGGAATCTCGGATGATGATGAATATTCCCCAGAAGATCGTATTCTGTTGATAAAGGAAGACACCTGGACCATGTTCTTCGACGGAGCTGTAAATCTAGCTGGTTCCGGCACAGGGGCAGTCTTAATATCCCCGGATGGGCAGCATTATCCAGTGGCAGCAAAGCTGGTGTTCCCATGCACTAATAATATAGCCGAGTACGAAGCTTGTATCCTCGGACTTCAAGCCGCAGTAGAAATGGGGGTATCCAAATTGAAAGTGTTCGGTGATTCTGCTCTGATTATTCTCCAGACTGTAGGAGAATGGAAGACGAGAGACACCAAGCTAGTGCCATACCATGAATACCTCGAAGAAATCATAAAGGAATTTGAAGACATTTCCTTCGAGTATTTGTCGAGGTCCCATAATCAGTTCGCTGATGCGCTAGCCACGTTGTCTTCTATGCTGCAAGTGACCGGTGGAGTAGAGGTAGAACCCCTGAAGATTGAAGTCTTGACAAAGCCGGCTTACTGTATGGCTGTGACCGGAGAACCTGATGAAAGACCATGGTATTACGATATCATGAACTATATCCAGAAGCGAGAATTTCCTGAAGGAAGCACTCCAGCCGACAGGAAGTATATAATGAAAATGGCCTCGAAGTTCTTTGTCAGTGGTGAGAAACTGTACAAGAGGTCCTATGATTCGATTCTACTTAGATGTGTAGGAGCAGCTGAAGCTACCAGAATCATGCAAGAGGTACATGAAGGAATATGCGGTCCACACATGAATGGCCACATGCTGGCTAAGAAGATCATGAGATTGGGTTATTATTGGCTCAGTCTTGAAGGTGACTGCATCCAACATGTTCGGACGTGTCATCGTTGTCAAGTTCATGGGGACAAAATAAATGTTCCTCCCACAGAGTTACATCAGCTGTCCGAGCCATGGCCTTTTTCAATGTGGGGCATCGATGTGATTGGCCCTATTAACCCCAAGGCGTCAAATGGACACCGCTTCATCCTGGTTGCAATTGATTATTTCTCTAAATGGATTGAAGCGGCATCTTATGCGAGCGTCACTGCAAAGAATGTTGTGAGATTTATCAGGCGAGACATAATCGCTCGCTATGGTGTTCCCGAGGCTATTATCACTGATAATGGGACGAATTTGAATAACAAGTTCATGGACCAGTTGTTCGATGAGTTCAAGATTCGTCATTTGAATTCATCTCCCTATCGTCCACAGATGAATGGAGCAGTTGAAGCCGCTAACAAGAACATCAAGAAGATCTTGGCTAAAACGGCCGAGAATTATCGCGACTGGCATGAGAGATTGCCATTTGCATTGATGGCATATCGAACTTCCATTCGCACCTCTGTTGGTGCAACCCCTTTTTCTCTGGTGTATGGCATGGAAGCTGTTCTGCCCGTTGAAGTGGAGATCCCTTCCCTGCGTGTTTTATCCCAAGTGGAGTTGTCTGAAGCGGAATGGATGCAACAGAGACACGAGCAGTTGAACCTGATTGATGAAAAACGGCTGAGGGCCATTTGCCACGGTCAAACCTATCAGCAGAGGATAGCTAGGTCTTTCAACCAAAAAGTGCGTCCAAGACACTTCGAGGTAAATGATCTGGTCCTAAGAAAGGTGCTGCCAATCTTCCCTGTTCCCGGAGGTAAATTTGCTCCAAACTACATCGGCCCATATGTAGTTAAGAAGGTACTTCCTGGAGGTGCTTTGATTCTTGCAGAGATGGATGGTCGTGTGTTTTCCAACCCTGTTAACTCTGATGGATGGTCGTGTGTTTTCCAACCCTGTTAACTCTGATGCTGTGAAGATGTACTATCCTTGATAAAACCTGCCGTTTTGCAGCAAAAGTTTTCCAATGTTTGGTTTCTTGTTCTGAATTGCAAACATTTCAATGATGAATAAATCATTTCAATCAATTTTGGTCCAAAATGTTTGCATGGGCTTTAATTTTTGCATGATCATTTTGTCAGTTTGCATTGTTGATTTCGAAGGGGAAGTCTATTTAAGACAATTTGATAATTCGTGCGAAATGACTTGAGTGTGTCGAATGAGGTACATCGAGACGATGAAAGGCAAGCCCTATCCTACACACTGTCCCATGGAAATCCCCAGTGAGTTGAGTAGGAAAAGAAAAAATGAAAAATTCCCCAGGGAGTTGAGTGGAAAAATTCCATGTTTGCAAGGAAAAGAGTTTTCTCGCAAAAGGTACGATGACCGAAATGACAAGAGGCATTTCATTTCTCTATCCCAAACACTTCAGGTTATCCATTGTTCAACCATTTTGAGCCTAAACAGTTGGAGAAATTCTTTCAAAATTACCCCTGTCAAGAACCACCCCACATCGGGGCAAGCTGGAGGTAAATCAGTATCATATGGTGAAAAATGTGTGGAAATCATCTTGCTCTCACTTGCATCAATCTTCGAGTGTTGCTTTTTCAGATGAATTTATGCGAAGTTCAAGTGTCTTAGGATGACGAAGAGCATTTCTTTCTCTATCCTACACATATCTTTACCCTTTGTTGAGCCCAATTGAGCCTACAAATCCGTTTCATATAAACCCAGTTGGTGATCATCCCCCACACTGGGGCAAGGCAAAAGTCATCCTTGTTCAAGCAGAGTATCAGGAGTGTCAACTGAAGACAAGAAGCTTTTGAGTTCAAACAGCAAATCATTCAGTCAGATTAGCTGGTCAGTGTTTACATTGTAAGAAGCATGTGTCGAAAAAAAAAAAAAAAAAGGGGCAAGAAAAAGCAGCGTGCCTGGTAAAAGCAAGGCCAATGCCCAATGAAAGTATCAAGACACGGCATGTCAAAATCCCCAGTGGACAAGTCTTAGAGAAATCAAGCGATGAATTCTCGAAGCCAATGGAACATTTACTGAAAAGAGGCAATCTCTGGTGAAGAAGAAGACCGGTGACAATGCCAAGATGATCACCAACCTATTCACCCCAATTATATATTTTGAGCCAAATGATCCATTCATTTCTCAACCCATAAACCGAGCCTACGTTACGTCCCTTACAAAGTCTCTTCAGATTAGGGCACTTGAACTAACGTAGAATTTCAGATGTTTATAAGCTTAGCTCGAAGAAGTGCTAGCAAGTACATTTCTATCTCATGTTGCAGGGTTCTTGACTTGTAAACCCGGAGATAATTGCAGAGTATTTTCTTTCAATAGCCTTGACTCGAAGAGTCCCCTTTGATAAGCCGTTGACCAAGCCCATGTTACAATCCTGGTAAAGACCTCTTGGATTGGTAAGGTCGTACCGCTTGCGAGAATACTCAGACCCTTGTCGACATGATGAAAGTGCAAATGAGCGATTCTCAAATAAATCAGCCTTTTTCGATGAGAATGAGAGAATGTCCTTTCGGATCGAAAGTCCCTCATTCGACATTTTCAAGATATCCGCTTGTGAGTTCGGATTGTCTTGTCATGATTTTTCCCCAACGAAGTTTATAATGCCGATTTGACAGAACCATCGTGCATGAAAAACAGTTTGGAATCATAGTGCATGAGTATGAGTGTTCTTGCTTGTCCATGAATGCATATTACATGTTGCTTAAAGTTGTGTCGCCAGGAGACACATCCTCAGAGTCGGAGATATCCCCAGGTAAGTATATCTCTATCCCTAACCTGTTCGAGTAATCGTCAGGCCCCCACATTGAATCAGTTTGTTACAATCTCTAGATACCTTTGATGATGTTCAGGTATTTATTGATCAAGCCTTTTCAGGTACCTCTGATGATATCCAGGTACTTTGTCAAGGAACCCTCGAACATCCGGGCTAGCCCGTTTGTTCACCAAAATCATTGTTTTCACACAATCTCGAGAGGATTCCCCCGTGAGACACCTATGGAGATGTATAGGTGCCGCGGCCAAATCTTTACAAATACCTATGGAGATGTATAGGTATCTTGTAAAGGTCGGAATTTTTCTCTAATCTCAAGAAGATTCCCCCGTAACTCACCTATGGCGATGTATAGGTGAAGCGGCCAAATCTTTACTAGTGTCTATGGCGATGTATAGATGTCTAGTAAAGGTCGGAATTATTCTTTAATTTCGAGTATTCCCCCGCGGTATGCCTATGGCGATGTATAGGTACGGCGGCCAAATCTTTATAAGTGCCTATGGCGATGTATAGGTATCTTATAAAGGTCGGAATACTCTCTCCCCCGGATATTCCCCCGCAACTCACCTATGGCGATGTATAGGTGGAGCGGCCAAATCTTTATGGATACCTATGGCGATGTATAGGTGGTTCATAAAGGTCGGAATATTCCCTCAACCCCCAGGTTTTCCCCCGTGTCTCACTTATGGCGATGTATAAGTGACGCGGCCAAATCCTTATAAGTACCTATGGCGATGTATAGGTATCTCATAAGGGTCGGAATATCCTCTAGTTCCCCCGTGACGCACCTATGGCGATGTATAGGCGCAGCGGCCAAATCTTTACAAATACCTATGGCGATGTATAGGTGGTTTGTAAAGGTCGGAACGTTTTTACACTTTTTTATCTCACGAATCCAGGTGATGATCGGATACGTTGAGTTTTCTTCGTGTTTGTGTGTTTTGACTTAACTGCAGATCACCGACACTCATCAACAGTTTATCAGGCAATACCTATGGGACCGAGCCCAGACATTTGCCAAACGATATTCCAGTCAGAGTTGTGCCTCGAATTGCATTATCTCGCACCAGTCAGGTAAGTAATTCCAGGTATGTTTTCTTTTCATGTCAGCATGCATCATTTCTTATTGCATTCAAAATGGGACTCATAATCCCGACAAAAATAACATTCATTGCATTTTACATGGTTGAAATTTAGGTATCATTTAATCTTTGAATGCAACCTCTGCGAGCTCACCTTCAAAGAGGGGCAGCTGTTGACACCTAAATTTCACCGAGCATTTAATTTAAATTTGCATAGAAAATTAGGGATTAATTTTAACCCCTAAACAAAAATATTTGATTTTTGCATAACATATAGTTTAGGTTCATTTTTAATTTAATTACATTTGCATCAAATTGGCGATGGCAACGAACTTAATTTCATCGAATCAAGCTCGGTTCGCTCGGGAATGCTAGGGCCGGGATTTCAAGACAAACGGGCTCGGGTGTTTTTAATTTGGGTTTGATTTAGCCTGTTGAATTTAATTGATTAAAAGCCCACATTAAATCAGCCCATTTCAATTTTAATTAAGCCTAAGCCCTAACCTAAGCCCACTAGGATTAGAGCCCATCTAAATTGACCTAGGATTAGACTATATAAACATACATTAGGTCAAGTTAGAAAGGGCGACGGCCATATTTTTCAGATCAGAATTTTGAGAGCACGTGAAAAAGAGGGAGAGAGAGAAGGGAGCCACCCGCGCGCCCCCTCCTTCGCGCGCGCGTCGCCACCGTGCCGGAAGCCAGCCGCGCTGTCCGTGGCCTCGCCTCACCGCGCCTCACCGCCCACCGACGCTACACCACCGCGCCTCACCGCCTCTGACCGCCGCTGTCCGGGACAGCCGCTCGAAGCCATCCCGCAGTCGCACCGCCTGACGTCGCCGTGTGTCGGAGCTCCTCGTGTCGCCCATTCACCGTGCTCCACCGCGCCGGATCTCTCCCCTTGACGCCGCTGCAGCTGCTGCCCTAGTCGGAGCAGCACCCTCGCCGAATTATCGTGAACCGCCGCTGCACAGCCACGCCAGCAAAGCCACTGATCACTGCCGCCGTTTGCTGCCCCAGGAACACTCGCCAGACGCCGCCGCCGTGCTGATCGCTTGCTGCCCTCTGCTTCGCCATTCGCCGTCCACAGCCACCGGAGCCTGCTGTGCTGTTCCCGAAACAGCCCCCTGCCGGCTGTGTTGCCGCTGCAGCCGCACCGGAGATCCACCCGTGGCACCGGAGCACCCCACCGGTGAAAGCCGAGACGCCACACCGCCACTGTTCACGCCACGCCACTGCCGTGAACGACCCCGCCGGCGCTGTCCCGCCGCCGTGAGCCTCGCCGGAACTGCCGTGTTCCCCGCCGCCGTGCCAATCCCGTTGTGGTCGATTGTTCGTCGCAATCCCGACCCCCAGCCAATTCGAATTTGGTAATTATCCAAATTAGGTAAGATAATTATCCGATACACTTTTCGAAATATTCAATTTCCTAATTGATATGTTTAGAATATTCTGTGGATATTTAGTAAATATTTGATTTGCATGTTTGAATATTCTATGAATATCATGTTGGGAAATTAGAGATATCTGCAATATGCGAGAATATTCAAATTAGGAAATTCTCCTAATTTAGCAACGTATCGGGACGACTATCCGACTTTAACCCTAAAGTCCGATACGCGGCGGTACGGAGAATCATTATCCTATTCATAACTATTTGAATACGATAATGATTTAATTTGCTTCCCAAATTTGGATGATCAATTATCCGTTAATATCTATAACCCTTTAGATATGACCGATAATTTGATTTCTGTGCCTAATTCGAGTTTGAAACAAATATGGCGGATCGCGTGGTTGATTTAAATGTGGTTGTTATCCGTATTTGTTTGATTATCTTTCCTTTTCAAATAAAACAGAAAATTCAAAAAATATCATCTAGATTCAAATTAGAGTTTTTGCATGTCTAGGGTTTTTGAATATATCCCGAAGGATAAGATAGATATCTAATTTAAATTAGGACTTAACGTGGCAAGTTTCCTAATTTAAATTAGGTATTATTTCAAATTCTAACGGATTATTCACGTTATTTTATTATTCCGAATTTTAATCAAAAAATCCCAAAAAGAAATCGTTCTAGGGTAGATTAAGTCATCATAGATTGCATGTTATTTTAGGTATTTTCATTATTTCGAATTTTAAACAGAAAATACCAAAAATAGAAGTCATTAGGTTGCATGTTATTTTAGGCATTTTCATTTAATTCCGAATTTCATTTAATTCCGAATTTCCTTAAAGAAAAATACCAAAAATAATTTATTCGTCCGTCATTAGAATTATGTCACGTCGTCGCGTGTCATATAGTTTGCATGCTAGGTTGCATTAATTCGCACGTCATTGTTGCACGTCATTGCATATAGTTTAAGTTTTATTTAAATAAAGTGAAAATTCAAAAAAAGAGAAATCGAGTGATTGCTTTGTTAACTAGAAATCATATTAGGATTGTCTGTATGATTTTTCGCTAACAATGCAGATGCTTGCTGGATCCCGGGTAAGTTGTTCTCCTAAACTAGCAATTTATTTAATGCTTTGATTTATGGGTGTTAAATTGGTGGTTTGCGCACCCGCATGAACACCTCACATGTTAGTGGCTAAGTTAAAATGGATCCAAACTGCCTGCTAAAATATTTTTGAAATGAAAAGGTACCGAAAGGGCGTTAGACTAGATCTAGCGTAATCAAGTCCCCGGGCTTAGAATCTCTGGTTCGTAGGAATAAAACATATCTCCATGTTTTATTTAGGTTTCTAATCAGCCTACCATAAAATGATTAGTGGCGACTCCAAGCATGAAAATATTTGCATGTTAAGAACTTAAACCCTAAGTTGCGATTTGGTAGAGTTTGGGAGAACTCGAACTAGGTTAGTTAATTCAATTGACCTAGTAATCCATTAGCCTGAGAACTGAATTTTAGGTCGCGACAATAGTGGATATGATTAATAAATAACATATGCTTTTATAGAAAGAAAAATCCATTATAGCATGTAATTCATACTACATGTGCTTTATTTGATCAATAAGGGAGATGAGTACAATTATCCCCATTTATTCATCATGTGAGTCCTTAAGATAATTTATAATTTACCTTACTTTGTGCCCTATATTACTTCTGACTATATTCTCAAAATAGAAGATCAATGTTGCTACTTTAGCATGTTATCGGCGGTCATGAATTGATATGGCTTCATGGGACGTGTCTAGGAAAGCAGTTATTCCAAAATGGAGAGAGACATGAGTGCGAAGGAAGACTATTGTTGTTTTACATCTATCACATATGTTTACTGATCGACCAATTATTTCGCCTTCAATGGCTTTCGAAAATAATTGTAAATACATTGCGTTTTTTAGAAAAGTTAAGTATGGCCTTTAAGGGATTGGTATACTTGGACTGATGTAACAAAATATGTTTGGGGCACTACGAGACATCAATTGTTTATTTATTTTTGGGGTTTTAGCCATTATGTTGTCTCTAACAAGTGCATAATTAGAGCTCCCAAGTGTAGGTGTACTCATTGGTCGCACGGCTTTCTGGCCAGCATGAATTGTTTTTAAGGTAGATGAATGTTGAATGCCTTATATTCTTAATAGAGCACCATCAAGCCTATTATGTGCGAGTGGGAGATGTTATATTTCGTCGGTCTGCCCATGATGTGTGTGTCCAAGGGACACCATTTACTCTAATAAAAAGTGTGTCTGAGAGACACCTTTTAAAGAGGTGCAAGAAGAATTTCTTAAGAGAAGTTAAGATAACTTCCTCAGATGATGAACTAGACAATAAGAACTCTCTCTCTCTCGAGACGTATTAGGATTCCGGTATCTACTTTGAAAAGACAATCGGCATTAACGCTATGAAACAAAAATACTTTTTTTGTGATTGTATTTGGACCAATATGTAGTAGATTCGTTCATCGTTTGCTGGTAATTCAATATACGATCCTGGAAATTTTGTTCATAGTGCATCGAACAGGTTAGTCGATTCACCTAACATTCGCTTCCCAACATATATGCTTTGATATCCAACATGTATATTGAGTACAACAGAATGGGGAATCAAATTTCAATGGGCGGTATTGGACGAGGTAATAATACAAGCGTGAAGCAATTCCTTCATTTATTTTCCTAATGCATGCTTGACAACCATCGATTTGAAATGTGGTGGTAAGTCTCATGCCGCAGAAGTGGGATGATTACTGCTTCTCATTTCGATCATTTTACATGATTTTAAAAACCGACGTCACTGTATACGTATGGCTTAGTCAAATTATAATCGGCAGTCACATCGCTTGAGCTTTCGGCACGGTTCACGACATTGACCCAATATATACTATTACACCTAACATGTTGCTTTAAAGGTAAATTCTTTGTTCTCATAGACAATAAGCTAGAGGGATTGAATCTTTCCCTGAGGAGTGTTTGTCTAGTGAAGCTGGCAAGAAGTCATCTGGTGGAGAACTGGCAAAGGCCAGTTCACAAGTCAAATTAGATTAGGATTCTTTTGTTTATCTCAGGGTCCGTTTTGAGCAGTGAGCCAAGCAAGTTGGAAACTCCATCCCACTTTCCTAGACCACCCCAAAAGGAAGCAAAACCCTAAATAGGAAATTGAATACAACATATGCTAGAAGCTCTAGAGACGCCCGAAGCAAAGGGTTCCCATATTTGAAACCGGAACACCAATGGGAAATGCTAGATTTCCGCTCACCGTGAATCAAATATCCCATTAATTGGATGCATGAGGATCCACCTATTAAACAACGACCGGATGCCTCATGCGTCCTGACCCTAGATGCATTCAATGGCTCTGAAACATGAGTGTATATGTTGAATCAAGAATCGAAGATATTTACGTATTTTTGCAACTGTCAACGTAAAGCTACATTACTTGGATATCTCATTTTCTATATGCTTTTTCGTGATTATCTAACATCAAATTTCGAGTAGAACTCAATAAAGCTGAAGTATGGTTGAAAGAAAGATCTAAATCATTCAATTTTCATGTATTAAAGCTACTGCTAGCGATTGGTTAGCTTTGATTGCAAAATAATAAATTCGATCAGTTTTACTTCGTTTGCAACTATTTAAAGAAGCATAGTTAATCCACCATTTGAGAAATACCAGATCACTAAATAATACTTTCACCATATAACAGTACAAGATTGTGAACATATGGTGCAGAACGAGACATGTCATCTTGCAGAACCGAGTTAACACCTCCCCCGAGTAGAATCAACTAATCATTCGGCTTTTCCCTTAGTTAAAGCCACACAACAGTTAAGATCACTGTATCCAATTTAATACCACAACACCCGATTCTCCACATATATATTTCCTTATGCCTTTTCATTTCATTTTTGTTCTATTTTTCTTCATTTTTTTATATTTTGAACTAGGGAAAAATGTCCGGAGTTAATGGCATTTTTCATATTTATTTATACGAATCAAATGCTAAAAAAAGTTGTCAAAGACAATATATCTTACACTAGGGTAAGTGGACCTATGCACACATTAAAACTGACACATCTCTTTATGTCTCTCTGCACCACCTTAGCCGTCTGATTCTCATGCAAAAGCCTTAGAAAACACAATGGGCTTCGCGATACCTAATCCCATCTCATAAAAAAAAAACTGACCAACATTAGAATAAAATTTAGTTTGCTCTTTGTTTTTGTTTTTTTATCCCTCATTGTAACCCACTTCAAATCGCAGCCTTAGCTACGAAGAACTGCGCTTTGAAGAGGCCATTTTCAAGACGACCGACGACTTTCTTCAATCTTCCCTCACAAGGAAACGCCTCCATTTAAGACCTAACCAAGAACTCGCGAGTCCTCCTGATCTTTCTCTTTTGTCTTCTTCTGTTTCTTGAAGGTTATAAATCACAAAGGGTTTTCAGCGAGGCGCTGGTTTGTGGTCATCATCGTTCGTTTCGGTGAGCTTCTTCCATCATCTGTATCTCATCTTTTTCCTGGAAAAGAGGAACCGTCATCCCTCCTGATCTGGAAAGATTTGTTTCCGAGCAAAAATGGTGAAGGGGAAGATCGCGATCCGAAAGATTAATTGCTCGAAGAGCAGGCAAGTGACTTTCTTCAAGCGAAGGACTGGGCTGATAAAGAAGGCAAACGAGCTCTCCGTACTTTGCGACGCTGAAATCGGTGTCATCATCTTCTCTTGCACCGGCAAGCTTTACGACTACGCAAGCACCAGGTAAGCTGTCTCTTCCCATCATCAAAATAAATTTTCTTTGGTGCCCAATAAAAAGAAAAAGAAAAGGTGTAATAATTTTGGTAGAAAAAATTGGACATATGAAATCCATTGGTGATCTATATTTCCCTTTTAGGTCCAGTTGATTGGAGCCTCTATTAAAGATCGAGATCAAAGAAGTTCAATCTAGTGGTTGAAAATACATAGACTTTGTGTGTTCAGTCATTCAACGAGATTTATTTGTTTTCTGTGAAGAACAGAGCCTGAATATCTTTGATAATACTCCATTGTAATAAAATATGGGGGAAATGTATTTCGAAAGTTGAATTTCATCAATTAGTTCCAATTCTCAATTTACCTTGGGCTAATTATTTGTGCTAGCTAAACTGAGGGAATTTTGATTTTGTCTTAAAACTTAGAAGTTCTCGTATAATTCCGTACAAATTTTGTGGAAAAAAAACAAATCTTCTGAAAAATTGCCACGAAATTAAATTTTCTTCAAGGTCGATGTCTACTCTTGCATTCTCATGCAGTGGTTCTTATTTTGTTTTGTCTTTGTAGCATGGATTCAGTTATCGAACGCTATAACAAAATGAAGCAAGTTAACCAGCAACAATCAATTACTGCTACGGAGATCCAGGTAATTGCCAAAGACCAAGTGAAAACACACATGTATCCCCAACTGGCGACAGCTCATCATTTCTTTTGCTGACACTTCACTTGACACCTACAAACTAAAGCTCTCTTTTTGCTTAACCGCATTGGAGGTCCAACTTTAAGTCATGCTAAACGCTTGCCCATGGAAGTTCATGAACTAACAAGATATTCAAATCAATGATGGAGAAGACCCAAACAATTATCTTATATTATATCTCCAGAGCTTTAAAATATCTTATCGCGAGACATGTATGATCTTTGTATCTATTGTGAGATCACTACCAATCCTTCTAAATGTTTATGGTTCTTAATGGAGGCATAATTTGATTCAGATGTTCTAGGCACATGCATGTTGGCTCTTGACCAAAGATAAAAGAACTGAAAGTTAGTTCTGATGAGGGATGCAAATTAATGATGGTCTAGATAAATTGGGCTAGATTTAAGACCTCCATGTGCAAAACCATATGAAAAATTCTATGGGGACGCTAATATCAATCTAAAAACTTGAGCAACATATAGGTAGAGCATGGTAAGATGTTAATTTTAACGCACCACCACTTAGTGCATTTAGAATGAAGATTTGTACTTGAAGTTTGGAGAATAAAAAATAAGATGAACAAGATAATCTATGCTGTAAAAGGGGGCATTTAGTATTTGAACTTGACTCGAATACTAGTGAAATCTTGTGCCCCTCTCTCAATATTAGAAGCTTCAACTAGTAGATAGATTTGTAAATCGGGTGATCTTATATTTAAATGAGATAAAAGGCCCTCTCGTTTTTATGAGCTCCAACAAATTTTTTGTTACAAATTTGCAAACAAAATGGAGAGAGCTAGATTAGTACTATTCTGAGTAAGAATGTGAAGGCTTAAAGAGTAATTTAAGTTTGATGCAGCATCCGTATGTAGAAGTCACGATTAATTGCATGAGTCCAATTCTGTGCACTAATTTTACTCTATTAGTTTTTGAAAAAGGAGGCGGAAAGCTTGATGCAACAGCTGAGCTGTGTGCAGGAATGCAACAGGTACATCTTTTGCTTTACCCCATTTTTAATTACTGGGTTACGTTGCTTTTTCCTTTTAAATGAGGATTAATTCAACCTGGAAATGACCAGCATATAGTCAGTTTTCAAAAAAGCTATGCAAGCTAAGCTTAACTAATACTGTAACTACGAGTAGTTTAATATGTAACTTCGGATCACATTTGGAAGTGAAGGAAATCAAAGTAAGATGACCTATGATAGAGATTCTCGCCTATACATACGTAAGCTTTATATTAACGTCGACATACCATCTTAAATATTTTTTTTGTCCCCCAAATTTACTTTGAAGTAAATGAAAAACCAAACTTGATGAAAGATACTGTAAATGGGTTTCCATTGACAATGTTGGCTAGATTTGAAGTCTTAAGTAACCACTAGTGAACATGCAGTTAACAAATATGACCTTTTCCAACCAGAGGATCATGTCATTAATGTTCTTGTTATGTCTGTCGATATCGTTGATCATTGTGTAGAAATGAGGTGATGATCTTCCTTCTGCGGAAAAATACATGTGTTTGTGTACTTGTTTTCTCTTCTACATATATAAATCGAAACAACTGTTCATTCTTGGATTGGTAATCCGAAATATCACGTACAAAGGAAATAAATCAAGTTTGCCAGTGAAACTCGAGGTCCTTGCCACAAGAATAATGCATTTCATTAGTGTATTTCGTGAATGTTTTGTCAAAAAATTGAGCATTTGCCATTAATTTGATCGTGATCGAGCACACAGGCGACTGAGGGGAGAAGAGCTTTCTAAACTGAGTTTGGAGGACTTGAAAAATTTGGAAAATGTCTTAGAAATGGGTTTGAAAAATGTCCGCTCGAGGAAGGTAATATACATGATGACCCTATCATTGATTATGCGAGAAAGATCCTGATTCAGTTTTATTTGATTTATTCTCGGAATGCTTTTGTATTCTCACGTTACGATAATTTCTTATCGTTCATCTGCATAGGACCAGAGTTTCATGGAAGAAATGCGGGAGCTAAAGAGAAAGGTTTAGCATGGAAAACAATATCCTCTCTCTCTCTCTCTCTCTCTCTCTCTCTCTCTCTCTCTCTCTCTCTCTCTCTCTCTCTCTCTCTCTCTTATGATCCTAAAATAGAATTGCTGCATCCTTGCACATAATTGATTTCTTGAGGGGTTTGCAGGTTGATGATGTTGAACAAGAAAATGTAGAATTGCGGAAGAAGTTGAGAGTCGGAAGTCGAGATCATAGAGAATCAAAGGGGGAGGTACATACTTTTTTCCTAAAAGCCCATAGTCCAATCAAGGAATTGTTTACATTCACTACAAAATCACTTCTTTTACCAAGGTCAAAATGAAGGACAATGCTTGAACTATTTGTCACATAATAGACAAGTCCCTCCTGGACATGGGAAGGACTTGCTTGGACTCGAGTCAATGATGACCGTCAATGATTCGGTTGGATGGATAAGGACCTCATGATTCTACAGACACCTAAACGTTTTTTTCTTTTTTCTCAAGAAAAGACGTTGAAACTTCTGAGATAGGGTTTCACCGTGTTGGAATCATGTTGCTTTCCTGTAATTGTCGAACATTTGGACTCAATAGTTTTCCCAACTTATCAATATTTCAAATCGGTTCTTCTGTCTCAGTTTTCTGCCGAAAGTAGTTCGAGTAAAGATACGAGCAAGATTGGTGCTCAAGCAATACAGTTTAAAGATGACATGCCTGAGCGTATCCTTCTCCAGTTAAGCTTGCAACCAAAGCCCTATATTTTGGATGCGCAAGAATCTGCAAGTGGATAGCTGTAAGGATTCTGCTTTGAAAAAACATGCCCGAACGTGTTCCACGTTAGTCTCTATTCCATTATGGACCACAAATATTGTTGTCTGCGAACTACAAGATCAATTCATTGTTCATTTGTTCGTTGCATCTGATGACAGATAGTCATGGCCGTTGAGGAATGTTGGATATGCTGCTCTACAAATGAATTCCTACGACGGCGTACTTACAAATAAAAGTGGATCCATGGGGTGTAGAATTACATTTTCTCAGGCGACGTATACCTTTTTGCAGACATTTAACCTTAGAATCAGCTAGTCTTTTACACCCATGTCAATTGACACGAACCATTGTGTTGAATTTGTTCTCCCATATGTACTTGCTCAATAAATGTGACCAGTATACTTTATATGTTATGTATCGTATACACATTATCAGTTGAGTGAAACTTAAAAAGGGGCATCATAGTATCCACCAAGTGCGTTTGCAACCCGGGCGCCTGATATCTTTCTTCGATAAGAGTAGTAATTAAGTGTTTGATATATTGACTTGTGAGGTTGGGTGATTCAATGGATTGCAACCTGAGTGAGGTCCTCGGAACACAGGAAGTGAAGTGAGCTCGATATGAAAGTTACATATCATCAACTGAAAATCTTGGATATATCATGAGCGGATCTATAACTGTCATCGTTTTTACACGGTACTTATTTGGAGAACTCCAAAAATGACTTTACAGTGCAAAGTAGAATGTCTAACCATTTTCTTCTTTCAAATGAAACTAGGGATTGTAGTCCATTTGATTCCATATTGATCCAAAGGTCAAAATAAGCTCGAAAGCTCGTCAAATAAAAGAGAGAAGCTTGTAGGTAATCAGTTCCAAGAAATTATTATCGTGTCCAATGGGTTCATCATCAGTCAAAAAAGTCATACATCTACATTAGACCTTTGGAACACGAATAATGAGTGTGTCGAATGATATTATTTTTGGACCAGACAACATCAGTAGAATGATCGAAATGCAGGGAAGATAATGATGTACATATAAGTAGTTCATGAACATAAACATCATGCGTGCCAGAGAATCCTAAATCATCACTACTTGGCCTCAGATTATTTAACTGAAAATCAGGTGTGAACACAAAAAGTTTCAGGACATGGCTTTCTGGAACCGAGGATCTAGGGTTTGCAAACACAATCAATCCTGCTCCTGGTTTACGTGTGTGAATGCAGCATTGTTTACTTCGCCCTAAGCAGAACACGCAATGATCATCTGCCAAAATCTCTTTTTGCCTCCTTTTTTCGTCCATTTCCATGTGCCGATTACGAATCAGACAGAATATTTTTTATCATGGGACAATGCAGTCCATAGTTAATTATTCTCCTACCACCCTGCCATGATTTTCAGACTTGAGTTTTTATTTCCCATGTTTCCATTACAGAGGACAAGTCAAGCGAATCATTGATATGATCAATTTAAATAAGGGACTGTTGTCAATTAATAGTGCTTGTATATGCAAAACAAAGTTGTTCGACAAACCTGAAATCACGTTCTGATGAGTAATCCGAATGTCGATGAATGATCTGAGCCCAATGAATTCACGTTGTGTCCTTAAAACAATTTGTCCTCTCTACCAGTACCCAAGGTTGTTGAACAATTGTCTCCCAGGATAGAACGGATCACCTTTCCAAAAAAGCGGTACTTTTTCAAAGGAAATGTTTGAATGCAACTTTGCAAAATAATCACACAAATGACAATGATGAAGAAACGGAAAAAAATGAAAATGTCTAGAGTGCGTTGGGAAAAAAGTCTCGCGGGAATAAAAATGCCACGAAGAGTCACATTACCGAATAGAACAGTTCGATTATATCTTCAGTAAAACCAATCAACCGATCAAACTTCAGTGATCGTCGATTTCAAAGAGTTAACTATTTTTTTTGGTATAAACACATCCATATATAATTTTTTTTTTTTGGTAAGGACATCCATATATAATATTATCCCAAAGAACATTGAAATTGACTGCATGGCAGAAAAAGTTCCCCAAACATCAACCCCAGATATTACTCCGCAAATTGCAGCTAACTCCATCGGAGTAATTGCAATGCACCTTATTGCCGAAAGTTAAGAAGCAAACAACAGCAATAACTCCCATCTCTCTAGAATCTATGCAATGAGGAAGGGCAAGACGGTGAGCACGAAGGAATCGTAGGTGAATGTTGCTGAGCCCGAAAGCATGGTGTCTCTCTCCTTGAATTTCTCGGTTAATCCCTAAAACTTATAAAGATCAAAGGAAGATGTCAACATACTAATTGCAAATAATTCATGGACTTAGTTCTATTATTTAGGCATCGGCATATACCCCATCCACACAAAGCAAATTGAAAAGAAAATCAAACTATTTATGAATCGTCCACTTGATGAATTTAGCCGAAAAAAGGAGAAACTAAAGTATATACCAAACTTTACAAACATTTTATTATTTAATAATCCAGGTCACTAGTCCGGTGGCCATACTTTCCAATCAATCATGCATTTGTTTATGGTATATAAATAGGATAATTGTTCTCAAGTGGAAAGGCGTGACCAATGGAAGTAATTAGTGAAAAAATGGAGTACCCTTCCAATAATTAGTAATGTTAATAAGCCAGGAAATTACCTTGAGAATGAGGCAGCACCTGCATGAGATAACACCATGTAAAGAAAAGAAAATGTTCAGAAATCCTACGATTATTATTTGGAAATGGCACATATATTTGGAAGAAACAATAAGTAAGTACTGAGGATAAATTAGAAGATACATAAGAGGAAGCGTAGTCGATGAAGTTATCATATTCGATTGCCCAGCTTCCATCTCCATATTTGTCGTACTTAGTGACCAGCAAGTCAACCACCACTGGTGGCACCGCAAACCCCATGCCCAAGAGCGCCTCTCTCAGCTCTGGCTCATCAATATTCCCACTCCTGTCTCTGTCAAATCTCTCGAATGTGCCCAGAACAATCGTCCCTTAATTATAATTACAGATGAAAGGATCTGATCAAAGATTATAAGGAGAGATTAGAGCTCTTACCCTCCACATTTGAAGACAGTGAAATAGTCCTGTGAATTCCCTTGGCCCTGCAAAATTTTAAACATTTCAAAATAACTTTGAGTTATACTTGTCCCTCACTTGAGAATGATGAGCCCAAATAACGGAGGTTATAACATAAGATTGTTTTTGTGCAGAGCTAATTGCTCTTTAATCATTGTGGGAAGTTCTAGCTTAGTTTCATCACCGGGGCCTTTTTTACTGTGCATAACTACTTTACTCTTTTCATAGCATTTTCAACCATGCTTCTCCCTCCTCGATTTAGCATCATTCTACATGTGACAAGCTAGATATAAAACTAGGGTTTTTCCAACTTGGAGAGAGAGAGAGAGAGAGAGAGAGAGAGAGAGGCCAACCAATTCTTCTGGTGCTTGTGTGAGTGAAGAGGTACATGAGAAGGCGAACGGTGTGGAGGCTGAAGCCTTGGTTGTATGAAGAAAGAGCACTCTGCAACTCTCTATCGTCAACCAGGCCGCTTCCGTCTTGGTCCGCCATCTGGAAGCACGCGACCAGGCTTGGATCGGTGCCCGGCGGAAAGGACGATGGCGTCAGCGCAGCGAACGGGTTCCCGTACGCCTGAGCTGGCGCTGGGTACCCACCATCATAGCCACATCTAGCCATTCTCTCACACGCACCCGGAAAGAAAGAAAGTATTCAAATGACCAGAGCAAGAGGAAGGAGGAGGAGAACTAGTGTGTGATCGTCTTTGAGCAGGTTCTATCTAGGGGTGAAGAAAACAAATAATATAGGTTCATTCTTGAAATTTTGGGATCACCATTTGGTAAAATCACAAGGCTGCCACTGATTTTTCAAATTTCTTGGTGGACCTGCCCCCTCAATACCTCGGTAAGTGCGTTGATACAACTTCTTGATTTTCGATATGACAATTTGAAACGGTCAACAGATTGCCGAACGATGAACCAAGTGGCTGCCACGCACATCCGAGAATTTGCCTTTTATGTTTCAGCAAATTGAATACTCATCTTCGAGGCAAATCCTGTGGACTCATTTGGACGCTTGGATGCTTTAAGTTTAGGTGCTTTGCTGAGATCACTTTTTTGTTTGAGCCTACTTAGACTCTACTAATGACAGATGGAGATCCTACAAGACCTAACCTTTTCTGCTTGCTATTTAATATGTACTTAATGTCAAAGACCACTTCATGCACTTGATTTCCAAATTTTAGGACAATGCCTATGCGATATATGGCAATATCAACTACCCATAAAGCTGGCGATGCTGCTCTGGACCTCACTAAAATGTTCTTTCTTTAACGAGACAATTTTTGACGAATTATATCCACATAGATATTTACCTGAGAGAGGGGAAAAAAGAACAACAATGGCTTTTAGCCTAATCACACTTCATTAATGGTATTGGTCAGGGAAAGATATAATTCTCTCGGGACCATATCCATATCTTCACCTTTCAGATATGTATTCAATCAATGGCTTCAGAAGAAGTATATGCGTTTTAGCTGTTAAAGAGAAATTAATCTATAACTTAACCTATCCGATTCTTTCGCTGACAATTTATTATGGAAAAATATTTTCTTTATTTTCCAACGTTTGATACACTTAGAAAATAAGTCAATGAAAAATCTTGTAAAGTCAACGGAATTTTTATGCTTAAATTCAAAAAAATAATATCCTCTTTTAAAAAATTAAAAATCATTTCCTAAAAATATGACTAGACTTGACGCTTGGACTTTGAGATATCGACACATGGGCATGGGCACCTAGACACCAGTATCCGAGCCCTCAGCAATCGAGCCTAGGTCCACAAAGGCTGGACTCAAGTCCCTCGAGGCTAAGCTTAGGACCTTGGTGCCTATGTCCAAGTAACCAAGGTCCCTATCGATTGTGCCCCGATACTCGGCTCCAGTACCCAAGTCATCGAGGCTTGAGTTCGAGTCCATTGAGGCCAAGCCCAGGTTCCTGATACCGATGCCCGAGTTCTTAACAACTAGGCCTGAGAAACCCTAGCTACCGCTCGTGGAACCTCGCGCTTAGGCCTGAGGACCCCACGTTGGCACCTAGGCTCAGGACGTCAGCGGCTGGGCCCGAGTCCCTCAAGCCCTAGTCCAATACTTTTGTGCCCATACCTGTGTTTTTGGCAACCATGCTCGAGAAATGATAGAAACTTGTACCTACTAGTTGATGAATTCAAGGTCCTAATGAAGGATCTCCCATGTGTTCAAAGAAGTGAATCAATGTGCTGATCGATTAGCTAAGTTGGGAATGAAAGAGCTGCATCGGACTCTTGTTTTTTACTCTCATCCTGACATCGTAAGATCATATTGTGTCTCAGATTTAAATAGAGCAACTGTCTATGAACTTGTAATTAGTAGTGGTTTCATATTTGACACTTGCTAGTAATAAAATCATCTCATTACATAAAAAAATTCTACTATCCGAAAAATGTCCTCCCAATGTTAAATATGATCCGACCCAAATATGCCTCCACTCGGTAGGTAAGCTTATGGATTTTCCCCATTTAGGTGATGAATTGACTTAATCTCTAATATGTAAAAAGCAAACCCAACAAGAATTTCAAAATGAAGTCATTGGATTTTTAAGTTTTCTAATCAAGTCACTGAACTTGCATAGTATGACTTTTCTAATAAATTCCCGCCAGCTCCGAATTTGGCTACTTGTAATTGATGTATGCATCGAAGCCGGCAAAAGTCTGATGCCGTGACTTATTGCTTAATTCATGGGACTTAAAATCAAAGACCAACATTTGAGCAATGAAATTTCTCAACACCTATAATGCACTTAATTTTTTCACATTAAAACTCTTGCTAGTTCTAACAGTCACATCAGCTCACATAACCAGATATGGAGCCGGACGAATTTGATCATAATACGTTCAAGGCCTTTGTGAGACAAATTAAAAATTTCAAGGACTGTCATTAGGAAAAGTGCATGAATAATCTAATACACAAATATGCATAGCTCTTGTATCACATGGACAATGCGTGTCTATTTAGGAAAATAAACAACTTTTCATTTCTAATCAACGAAAAATAATTTGTAATTAATTTCATATTTCCACCAAACACCAAAAAACATTGCATATTCTTTGGAAAATGACTTCTTGAAAAATATTTTTCAGAAATATCTAAATTTTTCGCGATTACTTTCTCAAATAAAATTCAGGTTCAATTTTTCCCTTTCCAAGCAAACTTTTATACCCAAAAAGAAAAAATGGACCCTCTCTCTAACCACCTAAAGAGAGAAAATTCTCTCAAAACTGTCGATGGCGGGTGATAGAATAATTAAATAATAAATCACGTGTTCATCTAATAGCTTAAGCTTTTAGAATAGTTGGTTGTAGTCCCACCAAAATCTCATATGATATCAAAGTTAGAGGTCATGAGTTCGAACCTTTTCAGGCCTCATGTGCTTCCCCAATTAAATATATCAACACTTATTACTAGACAAAAAGACCAGATTAAGCGTGAGGGGGAGTGTTAGAATAAAATATTAAACTATGCCTTTATCTACCAGCTTAAGTTTTTAAAATATTTAGCTGTGATCCCACCAAAATCTCACAACGGGAAACCTGATTCTATGAGGCGCAAAATTGCTGATGTGTGCCAAGGAGATCTCCTCCATTGTCTAGCTCGAATTTTGCAGACGAATGGTGATCGTAAGCTCGCTTCTTGTTTCCTCTATCCTCAAACTGGATTAATGGATTCCTTTGGCGATGGGAGCGTTCCGGTTTCATTGGACCTTGAGGAGGATTGCTCAAGCTTATATCTCGAAGTACAATCTTGATGATAGTAAGTGCTCTGATGATCTTCAGGACGAAAAGATTGATGCAATTGATAATATAGTTGGGGTTGGCCCCATCTTTTTATGTGGAGCTGCTAATGAAACAAGAGATCATCTCCTGACTGAGTGTTACTGTTCCAGTGGTATTTGGCACTCTATTTTGCAGCCGTGCTACATTCAAATCTTAGCTAACTCCATTGGAGTACTTGCAATGCATTTTATTGCCGGAAATGGCGATGAAAGTAACAAAAAAAATTAAAAATTAAACAGCACACAAAAACATCAACTCTCATTATACACCACACTCTCGAGAACATTCAAATGAAACGAGTGCACTCGAATATACGATCCAAATTCCAAACGCTCTGGTCTCTATGCAATGAGGAAGGGCAAGACGGTGAGCATGAAGGACTCGTAAGTGAATGTTGCTGAACCAGAAAACATGGTGTCTGTCTCCTTGAATTTCTCGGTTAATCCCTAAGACATATAGACCAAAGGAAGACGTCAATATACTAGTTGTATATAACTTAGTAATATCATTTCGGTACTGCTGTATAACCCATCCACCGAAGTCAATTGGGAAAAAAACAATCAAACTATTTGTGGATCATTTACGTTAGGATGCATGTGTGAGTTGGTGTCGCGACTTAAAAAATTTTCATTTTTGGGGCTAATGGATTATTAAGACTAATCTTAACTCGGGTTCTCCCAAACCCTACCAATTCGCAACTTAGGGTTTAAGTTCTTAACATGCAAATGTTTTTATGCTTGGAGTCACCACTAATCTATTTACGATATGTCGATTAACCTAAATAAAACATAGGGCGATATGTTTTATTCCTACGAACCAGAGATTCTAAGCTCGGGGACTTGATTACGCTAGATCTAGTCTAACGCCCTTTCGATACATTTTCTTTTAAAAAAAAATATTTTGGCAGACAGTTTGGATCCATTTTAACTTGGTCATTAACATGTGAGGTGATCATGCGGGTGCGCAAATCACCAATTTAACACCCAGGAAAGCACTAAATAAATTGTCAAATTGGAAGAATTACTTACCTCGAAGCAACGTAAGCATCTGCACTGTTAGCTAGAAAATCACATTGACAATCCTAATATGATTTCTAATTAACAAGCAATTCACTCAACATTTTTTGGATTTTCACTTATTTAAATGAAAGCTAGTCTACATGCAATGACGTGCAAAAATTAACATGCGATTAATGCAACCTAACATGCAAACTATATGTCATGCGACGACGTGACCTATTTCTAATGACGGACGAATGATTATTTTTTTGGTATTTTTCTAATGAAATTCGGAATTAAAAATATGCCCAAATTAACATGCAACCTAATGACTTCTTTTTTTTGGTATTTTCTATTAAAATTCGAAATAAAAAAATTACCGAAATTAAGAATGCAATATATCCTAATCTACCCTAAAGCAACTCATTCTTTTTTGGGGATTTTCATGGAAATTCGAAATTTAAAAATAACCTAAATAATCCACTAAGATTAGAATAATACCTAATTTAAACTAGGAAATAGATTATCTCAAGTCCTAATTTAAATTAAATAATTATCCTATTCTTTGGGACAAATTTAAAATTCCTAAATATGCAAAACTCTAATTTAAATCCTAACTGATGTTTTTTGGATTTTCTTTTTTTTTAAGGAAATATATCAAACAGATAGATAATCACCACAATTAAAATCAATCTAACTCGATCCGCAAGATTTGTTTCAAAATCGGATTAGGCAAATAAATCAAATTAACGGTCATATCTATAAGGTTATAGATATCGACGGAAAATTGATTGTTCAAATTTGGAAAGCAAATGAAATTCATTATCGTATCCAAGTGATTATGGATAAGATAACAATTTCCCGTATCGCCGCGTATCGTACCTTAAGGATAAGGTCGGATAGTCGTCCAGATACGTTGCTAAATTAGAAAATTTTCCTAATTTTGAATATTTTCAAATATCGCGGACATCGGAAAATTATCCTAAGATATCTAATTATCCACGGAATATTCACGGAATATTCAAAATATTCAAACTAGAAATCTAAATATTTTGAAAATATACTGGATAGAGATCTTTACCTGATTTGCGGATTACTTTTCAAATTCGAACTCAACGGATGGCTCAAGACTATGTGGCCTGCAGTGGTGTCCGATGGTGACTCACGGTATGGGACGGATGGCCAAAGGTGGCTCACGATGCTCTCAGCCAAGGAGGGGCGAGGGTGGAACCGCTCAAGACGCGGGGATCGACTTCCCAGTGGCTGCTCGAGGATGAGTCTTGATCGAGTGTGTCGCAGCTATTGAACACGCAAGGTGATGAGTTGCCTTGGGAGTTTATTGATGTTGCCAATTTTGGACGAAGAAGAATGTCAGAAAACTTTCTCAATTCTGAGGACTTCAATTGCACCTACCGAACACTTTGGCACATAACACCACATCAGAATTTTTACCACTCACGTTCTCCTTGTTTGTGAATGATCCACAGTGCACTCCTTCGAAACTTTCTCGCCACTTCACTCACGGATCATAATTGCACAAAAAAGAAAATTCTTTCGTTTTCTATTTTAGTAACAAC
This sequence comes from Syzygium aqueum, assembly GCA_031216185.1. Taxonomy (NCBI): domain Eukaryota; kingdom Viridiplantae; phylum Streptophyta; class Magnoliopsida; order Myrtales; family Myrtaceae; genus Syzygium; species Syzygium aqueum. The sequence goes on along the minus strand of CM062239.1, from coordinate 22,966,465 downwards.
CCTCCAACGGACACGACACCTGAAGATCTCTGGAACAACTTCGCGCAATTGGGATTGTCCTAGCGATTGGTTCGGCGAAGCTTCGCTAAGTCACTGGTAGCGGTGGGGAAGAGGCTGCTGGTGATCTGGCTACTTCGTTGTCGTTCACCAGTGCAGAGACTATGAAGACTGATGGCGAGGATGAAGAGGCACGCCGGTGTGGAGAGTCAGTTTGGTCGTGAGGCTCGGCTGAGGGAGGGGCCAAAACTCCTCTTCTCTATTACACTCCCTTCTCTCTATCTCCCTCCCGCGCTTTCTTATCTTTTGCCATGTATCCTCTCAATGTGTGCTCTACATCCCTCAATCCCAAAAGACCAAGCTCCCTATATAAAACAAAATAGAGCCCCCCAAGGAAAGAAAATATACAATTTTTTTTCTCTTTTGTTATCTTCTTCCCTTTCTCTAATTCACATGTGCAAAAGTGGATTTTATTTCCTTCTCACCCCCTTTTAATCGTGGCTTCGCAATCCTTCTGTGAATAATATGGCCAAGGATAAAACCACTCACTTTCTTATTTTTCTTCCTTTTTTCCTCTGCCCATGCCGAATGAATCTACCCAAATCAACTTTGTTCTTCTTCCATATTTATTCTTTCAAACAACTGTGTGACCAAAAGATTTTCATGATATATATATTTTTTAATTTTTTTTGTGCCACACGCGCAACGCACGTATCAATCTTGACCACTTGAGAGAATAACGGGTTTGGCTGAAAATCTAATTCACATGGGCTTGATCTAATTAATTCCATTGAGTTCAGAATCTCTTTACTTGAGTCCATTTACTCCAATTCTGTTAGGTCCATCCTCCACCAGTCCAATGCAATTATATGGGCCTAAATACTAATTCAAATACTTCTAATCTATATGCAATTTAATTGTTTTTTTTAGGGACTAGTGTCGATTCCTAATTTTCTATGCAATTGTTCCTAAATAACTAGTTAAAATTTAGGTGCCAACAGTTGGGTTCAAAAAAGTCACACATTGGTGAATTGCCATTGTTGACACCTATTTTAATTTGCCCAAAATTAATTGCATAAAATTTAGGAATTAATTTTCTTTAATTCCTAAGAAAAATATTTTTATTTAAATGCATTGTATATAGATATTAAGCATATTTGCATTAATAGGGTCTATTAGAGTGTTTATTTAAAAAAAAAATTGCGTTGGGCCGGGTCGGAGCCAGGCCAACCTGGCCCATTTTCTTTTTTTTGTTTCTTCCTCTTCCCTCCCGCAAGCCCAGCTCATTTTTCTTTTTCCCTTCTTCCTCCCCCCCCCACCCCCGCACGGCTAAGCCTGGCTCGGCCCAGCCCTTCTCCTTCTTTCTCCTCCTACGCTGGTCATTTTCTTCTCCCATGTTCTCCCCTGTTCGCGACGACAGTGTGATGCACGGCGGCGCCGCTCCTCGCTGTCGCTATCTGTCTAGAAGAAGGTTGAAGAGGCACGCCGACAGGACTGGCATTAATTGCCAATCCCGTCCTCCCCATTTTCCTGGCTCCCCTTATCCCTTTCTCCATCTCGGCTCCCTATGCTCCATGTTCTTCCTCAGCTGCAGCAGAAACCAATGCACCCCCCTCTGCAACGGCCTATGGCCGCAAAATTCGCGGAGCATAGGCCAGTGCAGGGCGTCATCAGCTAACGATGGGGAACTGAGCAGTGGCCCAAGGCCATTAAACTAGAGAGAGATGGAGAGAAGCAGGTCGGCCATTGAAGAACAGAAACAGAGAGAGGAAAAATAGAGAGAGACAGAGAGAAAAAAGAGAGAAAGAGAGGTGATTTGGCTTCTGCAGGTTCCCAGTAGCGTCGCCGTCACCCCCTGATCAGCCGGAAGCCCCCTAGACGCGTCGTCAACAATGAGATTCCCCCTGAGTCCTGACCATCCTGTTTTGCTCTGTTTTTCTGCTCGGTTTGGCCGAGACCCGCGCCAGTAGTTTCGCAAGAGTCCTGGCCCATACCGTCATCCCTCGCCGTCAGTGTGTCATCACCGAAGGTAGGCTAGGTCGCCTGAATCCACCAGTTCGCCGGAACAGGTCGGAATCCCTTTGTTTTTGCTGTGTTCCCCATTTGTTTGATAAAATGCCTCAAAGAGGCCGTTTTTTTTTATCGCGTCATCGGCCAGCGAGCGGCGATCAAACGATGACTCAGGTGAGTGACATGGCCTTATGGTGGTCCTGGGAGGGCAATTTGGGGGCGGCGCCGGCCTGGGCCGACCGGCGGATGGCCAATTTTGGCCTCGCCAGCACTTCCCTCCGCGAATCCATGAATTCGGGTCAGGCCGACCCGAATCAACCGACTCGACCCGGGTCAACGCTCGGGTCGGATCCGTTGACCCGGGTTGGTTTTGACCGGCCCAGATCAGCCGATCCGACCTCAGTTAACGCCCGGATCGGATCCGTTGACCATGGTCGGATCCGCCCGACCTGATTTTTTAAAATAATATTTTATTATTTTTTAAAAAAATCTTTAAAAAAATTTTAAATTTTTTTTTATCTTGTTCTTCTCTATTTTATTATTTTTTTAAAAAAAATCAAATATAAATTATATGGTATATTTGAGTGTTTTTAATTTATTATGCATGATTTGTTTTATTCCATAGTCATCATGTTTAATTAGGTAAACCTATTGTGGTGTCGTTATCGTGCATATTTTCCAATTAGTTAGAACCCTAGGTCGCATGCCTGCTTTGATTGCTAACCGTTTCTGATTATGCACTCGTTTGATCACCCCACATGTTAGGAGAAAGGTCCTAAAATCAATCCTAATTGTCTGACAAATGTTTTCTGAAATGAATAGGATAAAAAAGTATCGAAAAGACATTAGTTATTCAACTAATGTAACCAAGTCCTCGAGTGCAGTTAATCTCTGGTTTGTAGGAATAGGGTGATCCTCCCATCACCCTATTTGGGTTTCTAATCGGTCTATCCCAAATCGATTAGTGACGACTATTTCATGTAAACCACTTGCATGTTAAAAAATTTAAATCCTAAGTTGCGATATGGTATGGGCTTAGGAGAGCCCGAGTTAAGTCCCAAACCTAGACTTAGCATGTACCAGGCATGACCTCCCCTTTTTTCGCTAGCACCAATAAAAAAAGGGCTTTTGGGGGAGGTCGGTCGCGACAGCCGTAGTATTGAGCAATTAATAAATTATAGTTTGTTTATAACTCATTAACTTAAACTTTTGAAAAGTATGTCTAACTAAATATGTTAACAGGCTTGGACTTGTCGCCCTCTTGGTGATCTCCCCACCTGAAGGTATCAAGCTTCTCCTGTGCCGCCCCAACAAATAGTAACAAAGCTGATTGTTAATTGGTTGTTTTGACTCAACAAGGAATCCCATGGATGTTCACGGTTGTCGGGTGCAGTTTGCCACTACGGTTCGGTCCAGGAGGAGGTGAAAGGCATGTTTTTACTAGTTGGCAAATGATTGGAGATTCGGGTTGAGATGTGTTAATGCAATAGCAGACTGAACACTGAGCTCATACATAAGGGGGAGACAGCTGAAAATTCAAATTTGAGTTATGTCAAAATGAAAAAAGCCTCACATCGGTGAATTGACGTGATCTAGGAGGAAAAATTACCAAAAAAATCCTAATCCTTTTTGCAATTATGTCAATTCAGTCCATCCGGCCACTTCTGGACAGCCGGCATGGCAATATTTTAATAATTTTTTTAATTTTTTAATTTTTTTTCTTTCTTTTTTTTCCCAATCTTGTTCCCCGGTCGCTAATGCGACGACCGACGATCGACGATCGGCGAGAGGCAGAGGCTGGCAAGTTCCCAGCTTGTCGGCCATAGGTGAGGCTAGCCCTCGCCAACGCCAGCGAGGCCGCGCTAGATCTGAGCGAGCTCTACCTCGCTCGGCCATGACGAGGTCGACCTCGCCCAGCGACAGTGAGGCTACCCAAATCTAGCGAGACCTCGCCGTGGCCAGGCAAGGTTGAGTCTCACCATGGCCAGGCAAGGTCAAGCTTGCTCGGCGACGGCAAGGTCGGCCTTGCCCGGCAACGGTGAGGCCGCCCAGATCTAGCAAGACCTCGCCTTCGCCGGGCAAGCTCGGCCTCGCCTGGCCATGGTGAGGCACGACCTCGTTTGGTGACGGCAAGGCTTAACCTCATCCTATGACAGTGAGGCTCGACCTCATCTAGTGACGGCGAGGTCTTGCCAGATCTAGGCAACCTCGCCATCGCCAGATGAGGTCGACCTCTCCATGACCAATCGAGGTCAAGCTCGCCCGGAGACGATGAGGCCGCCCAGATCTAGCGAGGCCTCGCCAGGCGACAGCAAGGCTCACCCTCCTCGGCCTCAGCCTCTCGTCGATCGCCACACAGACGATCGAGGAAGAAGATAGGGAAAGAATAAAGAAAGAAAAAAAAATTCGGAAAAAATTATTAAAATATTGCCACACCGGCTGGCGCCGGTGGACGGGCGTCCACATCAATGTCGGCCGGCCAAAAGTGGCTGGATGAGCTGAATTGGCATAATTGGAAAATGTTTAGGATTGAATTGGCCAAAAAAAAATAAGTTTAGGACTGAATAGGCACAATTGCAAAAGGTTTATGACTTTTTTGGTAATTTTCCCTGGTTTAGGAGGTTAATATATCATAGTTAGCCTATAACTTATTGACTTAAGCTTTTGAGCGAAGGTGAATTCAACTAGATATGTTAATAGGCTCAAATTTTAGCTTTATCTTAGTAATCTCCCTAGGTTAAAGTACCAAACTTTTGTGGTGCTCCCAATAAATGGTACCAAAGTCAATGGTTGATTGATGGCCGCTCTCAATGTGTATTGGTATTTGGTGAATATCTCAAGAAAGGAATCACGTGACCAACATGGTTAGGATAGTCTTCATAGTTCGGTCTGGCAAAAGAGACTTGAGGTGAAGGTGGGCGTTGTGTTGCAGCAACACGGTGCAATTGCGGCCTTCATGGTTTGGTCTGGAGAAAGTGACTTGGGATGAAGATAGGCGTGGATTATTCAAGTTGAGACATCTTGTGCAGTAGGATACCTTAAATAATGGGGAGCATACTTAATATTGAGCTCAAAAGTGAGGGAGAGATTGTTGATATATCAAAGTTGGCCCATTACTCATTGACTTAAGCCTTTGAGTGAATATGTGTCTAACTGGATATGTTGACGAGCACAGACTAGAGCTCCATCTTTGTGATCACCCCAAGTGACGATATTAGACTTCTGTTGGCGCTCCAAACAGTTCATGTGTTGAATATAGCCAAAAAAATTAAAGAAACTAATTACGTACCAAACTTTACGAATTTTTAAATTTTCTATGACCTAAGGCCACTACCAAAGCGACGCCATATGTTGGGAATATGATGATGCCGCGCAGTGCCCATGATTACTCTTTACAATCAATCATACATTTTTATGGTATAAATGGGATAATCAATAACTAGTTCTTAGATAACAATTTTAGCTATGCAAATTGTGAAGGTTTCCTCAACTCTGAGGCATCATGTTAGCTAGCTAGTTAGAACAGTTTCCAAACTGTGCAAATTGTGAAGATTTGACCCTTGGAAGTAATCAGTGAATGAAGACTACTTTGCCAATAATAAATAATGTTAATAAGCTAGGAAATTACCTTGACAATGAGGCAGCACCTGCACGAGATAAAACCATGGAAGAGAAAGAAAATGTTTAATAATTCTGAAAGTACTATGTGGAAATGGCACATATGCATTTAAAAAAGATATGTAAGAGGGAGCATATTCGATGAAGTGATCATATTCTATTGCCCGGCTTCCATCTCCATATTTGTCATACTCAGTAACCAGCATGTCAACCACCACTGCTGGCACCACAAACCCCATGCTCAAGAGCGCGTCTCTCAGCTCTGGCCCATCATTTTCCCACTCCTGTCTCTGTCAAATCTTTCAAATGTGCCCTGAATAATTTTCCCTTGATTAGAAATTACGGATGAGTGGATCTGATCAAAGACTATGAGAAAAAATTAGGGCTCTTACCCTCCATATTTGAAGACAGTGAAATAGTCCTGTGAATTCCCTTGGCCCTGCAAAATATCAAGTATTTCAAAGTAAATTTGAGTCATACTTGTCGCCCTCTAGAGAATGATAAATAACATAAGAATTTTGCACGGAGCTAATTGCTCTTTGATCATTGTGGGAAATTGGATACAAAAATAGGGTTTTCCCGAGTTGGTGAGAGAGCGAGGGAGGGAGGGAGGGAGGTCAACCAATCTTTCTGGTGTTTGTGAAAGTGAAGAGGCCCATGAGAAGGCGAACTGTGCGGAGGCTGAAGCTTTGGTTGTAAGAAGAAAAAACTCTCTGCAACTCTCTATCGTCAACCAGGCCACTTCCATCTTGGTCCGCCATTTGGAAGCAGGCGACCACGTTCGGATCGGTGCCCGGCGGAAAGGAGGACGGTGCCAGCACTGCGTATGGATTCCCATACGGCTGAGCTGGTGGTGGGTACCTCCCACTAGCTCCATATGGCCCCCCGTAGCCATATCCAGCCATTGCCTTACACACACACACGAAAGAAGAGAGAAAATATTCAAATGAGCAGAGCAAGAAGAAGAAGAAGATGAAAGAAAGAAAGAAAGAAAGAAAGAAGTAGTAGTGTGTGATTGTCTTTGAGCAGGCTCTATCTAGGGGTGAGGAATGAAATTTATTTAGGTTCGTTCTTGAAACTTTGGATCACCATTTGGTTGAATGACAAAACTGCCACTGATTTTTCTAATGCTCGGTCGAGCATAAAACCCTAGCACTAAATCTGCCCCCCGACGCCTCAGACTTTGGTGCCTCTTCCTTGTAAGCTGTTGGCGATTTGCACAAGATGGAACCTTCGAAGTTTGGTAAACGAAGACAAAATTAAGCATTCTTTTAATACAACTTCCTCAATTTTCAGTATGGTAATTCAAAAAGATCGTTAAGCGAATGCTGATTCAACTGCGATGATGACTATCACAAAACTTAAATAAGAAGGAAAGTAGTATTTTCATTCTAATGCATATTGAAGAAGGTTTTTTAATGTTTTAGCTGACAGATTATTCATCTCCAAGGAAAATCCTATGGACTGGTGACTGGTGCTTCGCTGAGATCAAGTTTTGTTTGAGCCTAATTAGACTCTACTAATGACAGATGGAGATCCTACAAGACCTAAACCTTTTCAAGTCGCTATTTATTATGAACTTAATGTCAAAGACCACTTCATACACTTGACTTCCAGATTTCAGGACAATACCTGTGATATGACAATTTTAACTGCCCATAAAGCTGGCCACGCTTCTCTGGACCACTTCTGTATTTTTGTTTTGTCAATGATCGTGTTATCTTCTTGGATGGAAAACCTGAAGGAGTTAGAGATATCTCGTTTCTTTTTGAGGAGTTTTATCACATGTCTAGCCTTAAGTTCAATCCCGTGAAGACTGAGATTTATAGAGCAGGAATATCTGGCGACCATCTTCAAGCTATTGTTACGAGAGCAGGCGATCAAACAATAAAGTAAACATAACAAGAAAATAAATCGGGATTTACATGGTTCGGTCGGTATAACCTACATCTACGGGGAGAGCAATAAAATATTCTACTATAAATCAAGTAATACGATAGATATTACAACCGCACTTGAGTCACTTGAATACTCTCAATGTTTCGCAACCCTCAATTACATCTAATAACTTATAGTATTTAGCCTCACAATTTTTCACAAAAAATCTCTTAATCTCATGAAGGAATTCAAATTTTACTTACAATATTTAATTGGCTTCAACACTAAAAGTTCTAGGTGTAATTCACAAAGAAGCCTCCTTGATACTCTTCACAAGAAGTCACTGTTGTTATATATATATATATATATATATATATATACATATATATATAGGCACACACACAATAATTGAGTTCAAAATAGAAAACCTACTTGAATTAGGAAAGTTTCCTCTTCGTGCTCAAACTTGAGACATATTTTCAATGGCTATCTTGAATATTTCTGGATTTAAGCATAGCCAACTCCCTGTTAAATACCGGGGAATTCTTCAAACTCCAAGCAAGGTGACAAGAAATGATCGCAATGTAACGTTTTTCTAATGTGGGTTACATTAATTGAAATTGTTATTACCCGCTTACGGGTTTGGTCTAATAAGTTTGGATATAAAGTTTCTTAATTAGTCGGATATGGGCCCGGCTTGTGTGGGCCGAGTTCGGCTCTGCCCGTTATGAGAGGGTCCGGCTAGAAACTCTATAAATAGAGCTGAAGGTCCCTCCCCTAACCCTAATCTCTCAATTTTCTCTCAAAAACGCTCTCAACTCACCTAAGGCTTCTGTGAGTTGGCTGAGACGGTCTCATAGCGCCGGGGGCTTCGGGGGGCGACAGCGGAGAAGACCTACGACACCGGATCATCGTCATTTCCGCATCTAGGGCGATGGATTCAAAATCAAGTGCATAAATTATATCCATCTTTTTACCGTACCGTTAATATCTCGATATGGCGATCCTAGGGCGCTCGACCGAGCCATACGGGCCGGCCAACACGCAAGCCTTTGATGGATAAAACATTGCAAGGGGTATGTAGCTGGATTTCTAAGGATTTGTCTTTTGCAGGTAGAATGCAGCTTGTAACCTCTGTTGGGCAGAGTATTGGTGCAATGTTTTCATTCTCCCGAAGAAACTCATCAAGGCGATTGAAAGCAAGTGTATACCTTTCCTTTCGAAGGGAAATACCACCGGTACTAAAGTTACAAGAGTTGCATGGAAAATAGTACGCCTTCCATAAAAAGAGGGTGGACTGGGCTAAAAGATCTTAGTCATTGGAATATTGCTTGCATCTTGCGTGATATTTGGCTGCTTATGGCCAAGGCAGGTTCTAGATGGGCGGCTCGGATAATTGATACCTGTATGCTAAGGGGCAGGACCATTTGGACACTGCCTATTTTAGTTTCTTCTTCTTACTCTTGGGGAGCTACCGTAAGGCTAAGAACTTATTGACGTAGAGAGAAAGTGTAAATTTGGAATAACTCCAAAGAACTCGAAATTTTTATTCAATGATACTATGATTTTCGATTACAAGACAGACATCTTATATAGATATAGGACTCTTAATACTAATGGAAATCGAATAATTAAACATAACATCTAATAAACCACATTTTTCAAATAAAATATGTGAAAGTAATGACAATCACGAATTTCCTAATATAGAAAACTACCTGAATGGTCGTTTTTCTCAAAATCAGAAAAATTGTCAAGATTCTCGGCGATTATGGCGATCACATTCTTTAAGATAATCACAGGTTAACTGTTCTGCATCATTCCCTCCCTCTTCGGAAAAACTCGCCATTGAGTTATGATCAGGATATAGGGGTGTATCGGAAGCATGATACTCAAATAAGTCTGCCACATTAAATGTAGGGAAAATGTTGAGATCACCAGGAAGGTCAACTACATAGGCATTGTCGTTGATCTTCTTCAGGATGCGGCAAGGACCAATCTTCTTGTGCTTCAATTTATTATAGGTACCTACAGGAAAACGCTCCTTTCGCAGGAAAACCATTACCTCATTACCTACCTCAAAAATTTTCGAACGTCGTCATTTATCAACATCTTCCTTATACTTTAAATTAGAAGGAGCCAATTGACTAGCAACAGCAGCTTAGACTTCATTAATTCTGGTCGCCAAATTCTCCCTAGCTCAGTGTGTAGTATCAACATTATATTGCCATGGCCAACCCAGTAAAACACGACACGCATCCATCTCCACAACATCACAGACAATAGTATCTTAATATGATTTTTTGATCGAAATTGGTAAACGGTATAATTGGTTTACCTTAAGTTCTACTCCCTTGCAAATCCATCCGATCGTGTAGGGCACGGGATGCGGCTCCGTCTTTAGTTGCAAGTGATCCACCAAGGCCTTTGATACTATATTCTCGCAACTTCCGCTGTCAATAATGATATCACATACTTTGCCGTTGACAATACAGCGAGTGCGGAAAAGCTGATTCTACTGGGTATCCTCTATCCATGGAGCAAGCAATAGATGACGCATAACACAATTAACTTGCTTGCCCACTTCATCTTCCACTCCCACTTCTTCTTCCTCTTCTCAATCTTCCTCATACACATCTTCGTCATGTTCAATGATATTGGTCATTCTACTACGAGGACAATCGTTGGAACGATGGCCCAATTCATTACATTTGTAGCACTTGATCAGTTGGGACTTGACATATAGATTCTGCGTATTCTGATTGGGAGTGCGATTGCTTGCTGCAACTGCTTCCTTAGGCATCCCAGTAGTACCCTCTGGAACTCGACTCGAATCAGGGATTTGTCAACTAGAACTTGTAACATCAAGCTGTCTTCCTTTCCCGAATAACCCACGATCAGAATAATTGCTACCACGAGTACTAGGGCTAGTCCTCTCCAATTGCATCTCAATTTTTCGTGCTGTGTCTTGGGCGTCTTTGATAGAGAATAGTCGATGTAAAGTGTTACGCCTCGAACCCCACGAAGCGCACCATCCCTCTCTGGTCGATTATGGTGCAACGCTCCCAGGATGCATCGCCGACCCAACACACACAGAGAATAATACACATGCGGAAGCAACATATATATAGATGTTGCGATCCTAAAAATTTTTGTCCATTTTTCGGGCTAATGGATTATTAAGATTAATCTTAACTCGGGCCCTCCCAAACCTTACCAATTCGCAACTTAGGGTTTAAGTTATTAATCATGCAAATGTTTTCATGCTTGGAGTCGCCACTAATCATTTTGTGGTAGGTCGATTAGAAACCTAAATAAAACATAGGGAGATATGTTTTATTTCTACGAACCAGAGATTCTAAGCCCGGGGACTTGGTTACGCTAGATCTAGTCTAACGCCTTTTCGGTACCTTTTCTTTTCAAAAATGTTTTGGCAGGCAGTTTGGATCCATTTTAACTTGATTACTAACATGTGAGGTGTTCATGCGGGTGCGCAAACCACCAATTTAACACCCAGGAAAGCATTAAATAAATTGCAAGTTTAGGAGAACAACTTACCTCAGTGCTACGCAAGCATCTGTATTGTTAGTTAGAAAATCACATCAACATCCTAATATGATTTCTGATTAACAAGCATTTACTCAATTTCTTTTTTTTTTATTTTCACTTTATTTAAATGAAATCTAGTTTACATGCAATGACGTGCGAAAATGACATGCGAATTAATGCAATCTAACATACAAACTATATATCGTACGACGACGTGACCTAATTCTAATGACGGACAAATGATTATTTTTGGTATTTTTCTTTATGAAATTCGGAATAAAAAAATATGCCTAAAATAACATGCAACCTAATGTCTTCTCTTTTTGGTATTTTTTATTAAAATTCGGAATAATAAAAATGCCTAAAATAATATGCACTCTATGATGACCTAATCTACCCTAGCATGATTTCTTTTTGAGATTTTTGAATAAAAATTCGAAATTATGAATTACCCAAAATTAAAATGCAACATATCCTAATTTAATCTATCCTAGGATGATCTTTTTTTGGTTTTTTTTATGAAAATTCGAAATAATAAAATAACGTGAATAATCCGTTAGGATTAAAATAATACCTAATTTAAACTAGGAGACATGTCACCTTGAGTCTCAATTTAAATTACGTATTTATCTCATTCTTTGGGATATATTTAAAATCTAAACATGCAAAAATCCTAATTTAATAACAAAACAGATTTTTTTGGGTTTTCTTTTATTTGAAAAAGGAAAACAATTTAAACAAACAAAGATAGCATCCACTTCAAATCAACCACGCGATCTGCCAAATTTGTTTCAAACTCGGATTAGGCACAAAAATCGAACTATCGATCATATCTAGGGCAATTTTAAAAGTTTAATTCCTCGTACGGAGCTGGTGCATTCAGGACTTTATTCTTAAAGTGCTCCCAACAAAACTGAAATCGAAAACCAGAAAGAGAGACAGAATAAACTCTCTCATCATTAAAGCCAATGGTAGCTAAAGAAATATTCAAAAGCAAACATATCCTGGATAACTTTGTTTTACAATTTGATTATTGATGCAACTTTTGCTCACTTCACACCAGATTTTTGAAAATAGTACTGGACGCCATACTAGATAGGCCACCGATACGTGGTTCATCCAATTCAGGTGGCTTAACCGCAAAAACCGGGGTTGTTGAAATAAGTAATTTATGTTTTTTTTTTGGTTAAAGAAATAAGTAATTTATGTTGTACTGCATTATGTAGCATGATTGGATAGGTCACTGATATTATAAGATAATCAGCTTGACCATTAGTTTGGGCATAATAACGTGTGTAGTGTCATCAGAAAAAAAAAACGTGTTTAGTGTCTCATTTTCATTCCTCGACTTTATAAAATCCATCAACTCCTTAACAGTGAAAACAATCCCTTGATCGGCGGTAATCGTCTTAGGAATACCAAACCGATGAATAATTTTTCTTCTATGTTCTCTTTCAATGTCTTTTTCCGTAAAATTTGTTGACACATATTTTTAATTTGCCCAATTTTAATTGCACAAAATTTAGGAATTAATTTCCTGTAATTCCTAAAACAAAAAATATTTCTATTAAATGCATTGCATTTAGAAATTAGGCATTTGTATTAATAGGTTTTATTAGAGTGTCTAATTTTAAAAAAAAAATCGCGATGGGCCGAGTTGAAGCTGGGCTGACCCAGCCCATCTTCTTTTTTTACCTTCTTTCTTCCCCTCCCCACCCCCCTGCGCGGGCCGGGCTTAGCCCGGCCCAGCCCCTCATTCTCCTTCCTTCTTCCCCCTCCAGTCGGCTATTCCTTTCCCCTCCCCTATTTACCCCTGTTCCTGACGCCACCGTTACACACCGGAGCAGCAACATCATCGTCGTCATCAGGTCAGAAGAGGCCCGGAAGAGCACGCCAACGGGACTGGCCTTAAAGACAAGTCCTGTCCGCCCGGAATTCCTAGGCCTCCCCTCTCCCCCTTTGCTCTCTCTGCACTGGCCCCCCTTGCACCGACCTAATGGCTGTGAAAGTTGCAACCAGAGTAGGCCGGTGCAAGCCGTCGTCACGCAAACGCAACGGAGTAGGGAGGGGCCCGTCGTCGTCTATAAAAGTCAGAGAGTGAGAGGGAGTCACAGTCAACTAGAGAGAGAGAAAAACAGAGAGAGAGAGAGAGAAGAGAGAGTATAGAGAGAGAGAGACCGAACAGAGAGTGCACCGGAGGAAGGGGAGGAACCAGCAATGTCGTCGTCGCCCTCAGACCCCACGAAAAGCCACCTAGCCGCGCTGTCAACCGGTGAGCCTCCCCGGCCGAGACACGCCTATGTTTTTTGGCGCGGTCAGGCCGGGACTCGTGTCGGCCGGGTCGCGTGATTCCCGATCCATGCCGTCACTGGTCCCGGTCCCTAGTCTCAGTCTGGATTGAGTCGTGGTCATCAGAGCCGACCCAGTGGCCGGAAGATGTCGAAAGCCTCTATTTTTCCCTGCGTGCGCCAGACGTTCGACGAAATGCCTCAATGAGGCCGATTTTTGTTATGTCGTTGGCCAGCGGATGGCGGTCCGACAGCGGCTCAGGTGAGTGGCGCAACCTAATGGTGATCCTAGGGGGCCGATTTGAGGGCGGCGCCGGTCTGGGTCGGCCGGCGGACGACCAATTTTGGCTCCGCCGGCGCTCCCCCCTGCGAGTTCGTGAGTTCGGGTCAGGCTAACCCAGATCAGTCGACCCGACTCGGGTCAACATCTGGGTCGAATCCGTTGATCCGGGTCGGTTCCAACCGACCCGGGTTAGATCCGTTGACCCGGGTTGGTTCCGACCAACCCAGATCAGCCGATCCGCCCCAGGTCAACGCCTAAGTTGGATCCGTTTATCCGGGTCAGATCCGTCCGACCCGGTTTTTAATAATATTTTATTTTAAAAAAAAAATTTATCCTGTTCTTTTCTATTTTATTTTATTTTTTAAAAAAAATATTTTTTATAAAAAGAAAGAAATCCAATTTTAAATTATGTGGTATATTTGAGTGTTTTTAATTTATTATGCATGATATTTTTAATTCCATAGTCATCCTGTTTAATTAGATGAACCTATTGTGGTGTCGTTATCGTGCATGCTTTCTAATTAAAGTACAACCACATGAGCTGTTGTATTTTGAATGTCATCTAACTTAGTTAGAACCTTAGGCTGTATGCCTGCTTTGATTGTTAATTAAAGATAGATGATGCGATCTAGATGAGCGTACAGAAAAGATAACAAACAAAGTTGAAACAAGATAGGAAATCTTTGAGCTTCATTCATTACAGATACTGCAGGAAACTGCATTATCATGCTGCTGAATTGAATAGAACACCTCCAATGATTTAATTTGAAAATAAAAGGGGCATACAGGAGAATATCAATGGAAATCATGGCAAGTTACCATTTTAGAAAAGAAATGTCCCAAATTCATTCAACAATCTCAAACATTAACTGAACAAAGATAGCTAGCAGGAGTCCATTCATCAACGGTGTTGGAGTAGAGATTAGAAGCAAGCGTCGAAGATACAGCAACAACAAAGAGTGGACAAAGTGAAAACTTGCCGCATAAGAGACAAGTCGGAGACATCACATAAGTGGCATCTTAAATTGGCTTGTAAAAATATCTGATCATATCGTTGCATCATAGTTCACTAATTCTAACTAATAAGATATGTTTCTTTCCAATTTACTGTTGACCCTGAATAAACTAGATTTGAACACTGGAATTCATTTCAAGAATTGACTAGAGGAAGGGAGAGAGAGGGCTAATCAGCATTCCAAGAAACTGACTCTTTGTTGGTCTTAGTGAGGGGGAGGAGGCTAGACCACTGGAGGCAGCAGGGCATAGGCCAACGGCGGATATTGCTGAGAGTAACCTGGCAGTGCATAAGCATCCTTTGGATATGGGTGGGGCAGATGTGCTACGCTACCACCAAGAAAACTCTAACATATGGAACCATAAACCCAACTTAGCCCTAATTTGAAGCTCATATTACCAAAGCACTAAAAAACGAAAGATCTTCCATCTTCAATCAAAATTTTGGCTGCTGTGAGCATCAAGAACACCCCTACCTTAGACAAGGTCATCTCATTGGGGCGGATCCATGATTCTCCTAGAAACCGAATCTTCCAAAGGAAATGGGGGCTTCCACCCTCTATCTTTGAAGTGGATCGGCTGTCACCTTAATGCGTTTTGTTGTTCTCTAGTTAGCTTTGCTACTTTTTGTATAGTTTGCTGGACGATTCTTGACCCCTTCTTGACAGCTTTTGTCTCTTTTGGGTCGGGTTTGGTTTGAGCTTTAGCTTGTACTTGGTTTTATGAAAAGTTATATATGCATTTACCTTTACCAAAAAAAAAAAAAAAGAACACCCCTACCTTAAAACCAATTTTTCGCGGGTACTGTTCACACAGAATGCTCCCCGCGAGTTCCTTCGGTGACACTCTTCACTCGTCGGTGAAGTGACGATTCCGGTTGTTTCCGGTGTCCGTTGGAGCTGGGATTCGGAGGACAGGACCCTTGGCTGTTCCTCTCTCTCTTCTTCACAGCATCTCGTCCCTCTTTCAGTCTGGAAGTGGGAATCGCAGATCTGACTTGAACTCCTGAGCTGAGTCTTGCTCTGTCAGTTCCGTTCTGGGCTTCCTGACTTGCGACGGCTCTGGTAGCTGGGCTGGTATTCCTTGGCGATTACTCCGTCTCCAGGTCGACTCCCCTCGACACTCCTCATTCCTCTCTCTTAGTGCTCTGGCGGGTTTGGCAAATTTGGCTGGAACTCCTGCTGGGTTCATCCTGGGTTACACGGCCTAAACGAGGGACTCCTCAGCGATTGTAATTCTGGGCTGTCTCTTAGATACTTCTGCCACTGATTCTGCTCTGTATTGGCTTGGGTTGACATCACTCTCTACTGAGTGCCAGGTTAGATATTTCCCGACCTTGCATATCTGGTGCTTGTTGAATTGTCTAGCTGATGATGGTTTGAGCTAGGCTGGCTATTGTGAACTACTAGAGGGGATTTCCTGCTCCTTCAATGGACCCTTCTCTGGATGTTGAGTCTCTTCGGGAGACTGCTAATGCTGGGGAGAATGTAACAGTTCACAAAGGGAAAAGGGCCATACACGGCCAAGAGGTTGCATCAATAGCTGGACCGAGAATGCTTCTAAAAGGGGATCATAGTCGCAGCAAGAGCAGAGGTCGTTCAAAGAGCAGGAACCAATCCTTTCAGCGTGATCTGCAAGGTGTTCCTCCTAGGACTGGATCCAGACCTCCTAAGGCTGGTAATCAGAAGGTGGGGGGACAGAATTCTACCATCCCTCAAGCACAACAGAATGGTGCTTCTGGTGCTCGATCTTGGGCTAATGTGGCAAGAGTGATGACCAAAGGTTACAACCTTGCTTTTGTTCCCCCGTCGGTCGAAAATGGTGAACTGTTTGTCGACATAACCCCGGAGATAGCTGCTGACGAAAATCCACGTTGGCTTGAATGCATCGTTGGCCACTACATTGGTCGGAAAGTTTCGTTTAAACTAACGGAAGAAGCCATCAAGAAGGCTTGGGGAGACCAAGTAGCTGATATCAAGCTACATGAGAATGGTTTCTATTTCATTAGAGTCCCAAATGCAGACTTTAGGAGGAAGCAGATTGATTCGGGGCTAATATCAATCTTCAGAAGCACTATGCTCTTGCAGCAATGGCATGCTAAAATTAAACTCACGAAAGGCATACTTGACACCATTCCGGTCTGGGTGAGACTGAGGGACATTCCCTTCTCCCTTTGGTCCTCAGCCGGTATTGGGAGAATAGCTAGTGCAGTTGGTAATCCTCTCTACGTTGACGCACAAACTGAACAGATGTCCAGAATCTCCTTTGACCGGGTCTGTGTTGAACTCAAGGCCACGGATCCTAAGCTCGAATCGATCAAAGTCAGATGGGACGGTGATGTGCACTTGATCAACATTGAATATGAGTGGAAACCTTTAGCTTGCCCTTCCTATGGCATTTTTTGCCACAAAGTGGGCTCAAATGGATTCTAATGTGCCTCGATTCCCGAGCACAGACCTGAGAAAGACTCTCGGCCTCAAGCAGAAGCTGGCTGGACTTTGGTCTCAAGGAATAAATCCAAACATCCCACTGTCTTGGACCCTAATCAGACTCAATCTGAATCTGCAACTCCTCGGCTTTCGACCCAGGGGAAGGAAGATACCCCAACTCCGACTGCACAGCCACCTTTCCAGCAGATCAGAATATCTAAAACAGGCTTGAGCTAAACCCAAGCTGGGTCTCCCGGAGAGCATGAGCTCCATCAGGATGAGGCTAGCTCTTCCACAGAAGTTCTATCTCATGTAAGGGAGGAGCCTGCTGGGGCAGAACCCTCTCAGTCCCAACGTGTTTTGGTACCTCAGATGGCACCCGATAGAGAGGAGAAAGGCACATCGACGCCTGCCAAGTTCTCAGCTGAGAGCCCCACTCAAGTTGGCCATGTTCAAACCTCCCAGTCCTTCATGGGGGAATCTTCTGGCCATACTGAAGATTTGTTGGAGGAGGAACCAGCCTCGGTATCCCTTCCCAACACTCGTTCACGCACTTTAGCGTCTATTAATGAAGGGACTTCCAATCCATCTCATGGAACGAAACATATTTTGTAGCAAAATATAAAGGCTCTTAGTCTGTCTTCCTCCAAGAAATCAAAGAGGAGACAGGCGAGGAGATCTCAACGGTAACCTTCTATGGTTATGCTATGTTTTTTGGAGTCTGGAACATTAGGGGCCTAGTTAGGGCCCTCAGCCAAGCTAAAGCGCGGGATTTCATTAGGACAAACCGGCTATCTTGTGTTGGGATAGTAGAAACTAAAGTCAAGGAGTCCCTTTTTGCCCATATCTCTAAAGATATTTGCTCTACTTAGCGGTGGCTATCAAATTATGACCATTCCCCCCTAGGTCGTATATGGGTCGGTTGGGACCCTAATGAGATTGAACTTAACCTCATCTTCTCATCCTCCCAAATGATGCATACTAAGCTTAGGCTGCTGAAGATGCACCGTTCTTGTTCACTCACACTTGTATATGATGAACATACTTTTGTAAATAGGCGCCCTCTTTGGGCTGATCTAATCCGGCTTTCATCGACTGATATTCCTTGGCTTGTAGCTAGGGATTTCAATGCAATTCGATATCCAAGTGACAGACAGGGTAGTATAACTCCTTGGATCTCGGTTTTTGACGAATTTGGTGACTGTTTAAACCAGGCGGGCCTTGATGATTTGCGGTTTGTGGGTCATAGGTATACTTGGTCCCACTCTTCAGGCGTCAATCGCAAACTCCGGAAGATAGATCGAGTTCTTATCAATGACCTATGGAACCAGCACTTCTCCTATTCGGAAGCCAACTTCTTAGCTCCAGGCATCTCTGATCATTCCTCCATGATGGTCAAAATCTTACCACCGCAAAATCCCAGGATCCCATTCAAGTTCTTCAATTTCTGGACAACCCATCCAAACTTTTTTGGATTTAGTGGCTCAAACGTGGAACACTCATATTGTGGGCTCGCCTATGTTTACGGTTTGCTGCAAGTTAAAGCTCCTCAAACCAGTATTCAGACAACTGAATAGGAATTCATTCTCTGGTATTTCCACTAGAACGGAACAAGCCAGGCTCATCCTCTATGAGACACAGGCGGCCCTGGAACTTAGTCCCTTTGATCACAGCCTGTTTACTAGTGAGGTTGAACAACTACAAGCCTTCTCTCTTCTTAAGTTGCAAGAGGAATCGTTCTTCAGGCAAAAATCCAAAATCCGCTGGCTCCGAGAAGGGGATTTGAACACTAAGTTCTTCCATCATTATATTAACAAAAGGTGATTACAAAACCGTATCCTCTCTGTGTCTACAGAGGATAGGACCATACTAACTGATCCATTAGAGATCAAGAACCATATTGTTGGACACTTCCAACACTTGCTTACTGATAGGACTGATCCTGTTCAGGCTTCCTCTTGGCAGATAAATCCTTTCATTAGAAGGACATTGGATGAGAATCAACGTACTATCTTAACACAACCGGTAACGGATGGGGAAATCCAGTCTACACTCTTCTCCCTTGCGAAAGGAAAGGCCCCAGGACCGGATGGTTATAATGTGGATTTTTTCAGGTCCTCCTAGGAGGTTATCGGACCATCTGTACTGGAGCCGGTTAGGAATTTTTTCCAAACCGGCAACATGCTTAAGGAGCTTAATAGCACCATTATCACATTGGTGCCTAAGTCCTCAAACGCTTCTTCCATGAATGACTTCCGGCCAATAGCCTGTTGTAACACATTATACAAGTCCATTTCCAAAATCTTGGCTAGGCGCATTACTCAAATACTCCCAACCTTGATTAGCCACTCTCAAACAGCTTTTGTTAAAGGGCGCAGAATTAGTGATAATATTTTAATTGCCCAAGAGCTTTTTGCTGGCTTTCATCACGAGGCCTATTTACCGAAATGTGCTATAAAAGTAGATTTCCGAAAAGCATACAATACCGTTAACTGGGCATTCATTGAAGAAACCCTAAAGGCACTCCAATTCCCGATTTCCTTCATTCGGTTGGTAATGGCATGTGTCACAACTCCAAAATTTTCGATATCGATTAATGGAGAACTACATGGTTACTTCTCTAGCAGTCGTGGCATAAGACAAGGGGATCCGTTATCGCCATATCTCTTCATAATGGTGATGCAAGTCCTTTCTGGCATAATTAAGGAAAAAACTGATTCTTCGGAGTTCCGATGGTACTCGAGGTGTAAAAAAACCCAATTATCTCACCTTTTTTTCGTGGATGATGTACTTATATTCTTTGAAGGCCATCTAAGATCGGCGGAGTTGATTAAGGAAGCTCTTACAAAGTTTTCCCTTTGGTCTGGTCTTTTCCCCAACACGTTGAAAAGTAATATCTTCTTATCTGGAGGACCGCCGAACCTACATGAGCAGCTCTTACACTGCTTTGGATTTCAGCAAAGCACACTACCATTCCAATACTTAGGTGTGCCTATCATCTCATCCAGGCTCAGCAAAGAGGACTGCAAGATCCTGATTGATGCTATTACAGCCCGAGCCCGCTCATGGACACATCGCTTCTTATCCTTTGCGGGGCACCTTTAGCTCATCAAATCAGTGCTACACTCCATTCAAGTGTATTGGGCTACCATTTTTTATCTTCCCCAATCGGTGATTCAAGGAATTGAGAAAATTTTGAGACAATTCTTGTGGAAAGGTCCTAATCTTGGTACTGGTGGTGCTAAGATTGCTTGGGACTCTATTTGTCTTCCCAAGAATGAAGGAGGTCTGGGGATTCGTCACTTTCGTGAGTACAATACAGCAATGACTCTCAAACACATATGGCTTCTATTTACTAATAAGGAAGCCATGTGGTGTAAATGGATTCATTCAACCTTCTTACACAACTCCAATTTTTGGATTGTCTCAAAACCCACTTTTTGCTCCTGGACTTGGAAGAAACTCCTAGATTTGCGCTCCACTGCCCATGGTCTTTTTAGGTGGACTATTGGAAATGAGCGTTCGGTTTCTTTTTGGTTCAATTGGCGGCATGCTAAAGGCCCCCTATTCCGGATTTTCTCCAATTTGAGCATTTATCAATCCAGGATTCCTCGTGAGTCTTCGGTTCGAGATTTCTACGATGGCATTTAGCAACCTTCAGCAACACTTGACACCATCTTTAGCTAGACCGATCCACATCCTAGTTTCATGGATGACATACCGGATGTTTTGACGTGGGCTCCCTCCCCCTCTCTCCCATTTTCCGTCGGCCGAGCATGGAACCAAATCAGAACCACAGGACATCCAGCCCCGTGGCATTCTTTTGTTTGGGATAAACATATAGCCCCTCGACACGCCTTTCTACTTTGGGTAATAGCTCTTAACCGTTTGCCCACTCAGACCTTACTCCTACAAAACCGTAGGATTGAAGCTGCTGTATGTGCGTTTTGTGGTGAGGTCCCGGATTCCATCAACCATTTATTCTTTGCGTGCTCGGCTACAAGAAGACTAGCCTTTTTCTGGGCGACTAAATGCAACCTTCCATGGCGTAATAAGGCCTGGCTTGATCTTATTACCTGGGCAATGCAAATCTGCAATACTTCCTCCTTTGCTCATAGCCTTTCCAGATTCGTATTTGGCGCCTTATGCCACATCATATGGACAGAAAGGAACAATTCCATTTTCAGGAACAAGACTGCCTTTATCCCAGGAATGCGTAAGCACCTTCTTAAGGTTGTGAAGGACAAAGCCCTAGCCATGGGGACAATTCCTGACACACCTACAAATCGAAGAATGCAAAGGAATTGGGGCCTTTCGGCCACTATATTTGCCGATAGTCCAGCTCCTACTTAGGCTGCTTTCTTTCATCTTTGTATACTCCTTTTTATGTTGGTTATATAGCTCCTGCTAGGGCCTTTGACCCTATTTAGACAAGTTGTCCTAGTTGGGTCGATGGGTGCCTTTAGCCTTAGGTTGTACTTGGTTTTATGAAAAGTTATAAAATTTCTTACCTTACCAGAAAAAAAAAAAAAGAACACCCCTACACTTTAAAGCAGGAGATGCGTGCACTCATTCTGCGGAGTACTCAAAATCAAGAAATACAAAAAAAACGAAATATCAAGAGATGGATGAAGATGAGAACCAGATGGAGGCGGCGGTCCATCGTGACAATTCATTGTAAGAGTTTGATATGATCAAGACCTTGCCTTCTCTTCTTCTCGTAGCAAACCTGCAAAATCTTGACCGAGATCTGGGTAGAACGGAATGGAGAGAGAAATCAGCTTTTTCTCCCTATACTTTTTTGGCCTTTTTGAAATACGTTTTCAAGTCTACTAGTTAAATAGAAGAGAAACGAGGGGAAAGAAAGGAAGGAGAGACGAAACCGCACTGAAATAGAAAGGGCAAATACTCATTGGTAATATGAACTGCTAATAATAATAATAATACATGGTTAAGTTTTTTTTTTTTTTGGGGTCAGTACATGGCTAAGTTGAATTGCACGAAACAACTTGCTTGTGACAATTAGGTTAAAAGAGTGATTGGTAGCCGCACTTTTTACCGCAGCAAGTGATTATTTGATACATATAAGATCTTTTATGCAATCTTTATAAATACTTTTATATGTAGTTTCTATCACATGATGATATACTATCTATAGCAGGTATTCTGAAAGGTGCTTTCTTCGCAAAAATTACACATGGCTAATTCAGTTCGAGTCAATCACAGCATTATATTTGACTCAATTTGAGAATGTCAGAGACATTATTCTAACTCGATTCAAGTTATACTTGGTACACTTACTTTGTAACTAGGATAAGATTTGAGTACTGCCCTGTCGCGACCCTAAACAATTTTGTCATTTTTCTCGGGCTAATGGATTATTAAAACTAATCTTAACTCGGGCCCTCCCAAGCCCTACCAATTCGCAACTTAGGGTTTAAGTTCTTAACATGCAAATGTTTTCATGCTTGGAGTCGCCACTAATCAATTTGCAGTAGGCTGATTAGAAACCTAAATAAAACATAGGGAGATATGTTTTATTTCTACGAACCAGAGATTCTAAGCCCAGGGACTTGATTACGCTAGATCTAGTCTAACACCCTTTCGGTACCTTTTCTTTTCAAAAATATTTTGGCAGGCAGTTCGGATCCATTTTAACTTAATTACTAACATGTGAGGTGTTCATGCGGGTGCGCAAACCACCAATTTAACACTCAAGAAAGCATTAAATAAATTGTAAGCTTAGGAGAACAACTTACCTCGAACCAATGCAAGCATCTGCATTGTTAGCTAGAAAATCACACCAAACACCCTAATATGATTTCTAGTTAATAAACAATCACTCAATTTCTCTTTTTTGATTTTCGCTTATTTAAATGAAATCTAATCTATATGCAATGACGTGCAAAAATGACATGCGAATTCATACAACCTAACATGCAAACTATATGTCATACGACGACGTGACCTATTTCTAATGACAGAACGAATGATTATTTTTGGTATTTTTTCAATTGAAATTCGGAATAAAAAAAGTACGCCTAAATTAACCTGCAACCTAATAACCTCTCTTTTTGGTATTTTCTATTAAAATTCGAAACTTAAAATTGCCTAAGTTAACATGCAACTTATGATGACTCGATCTATCCTAAAATGACTTATTTTTGGGATTTTTGTGTAAAATTCGGAATTACAAAATAACCTAAATAATCTATTAAGATTAGAATATTACTTAATCTAAACTAGGAAATAGATCATCTCAAGTCCTAATTTAAATTAAATAACTACTCTATCTTCTAGATATATTTAGTATTCCTAGACATGCAAAAACTCTAATTCAAATCTAGTTGATATTTTTTTGAATTTTCTGTTTATTTGAAAAAAGGAAAGCAATCAAACAAATAAGGATAGCAACCACATTCAAATTCACCACGCGATCCGCCAAATTTATTTCAAACTCGGATTAGGCACAAAAATCGAACTATCGGTCATATCTATAGGGTTATAGATATTGACGAATAGTTGATCGTTCAAATTTGGAAAGCTAATGAAATTCATTATCGTATCCAAATAGTTATGGATAGGATAATAATTTCCCGTATCGCCGCGTATCGTACTTTAGGGTTAAGGTTAGATAATCATCCAGATACGTTGCTAAATTAGGAAACCTTCCTAATTTGAATATTCTCAAATATTACGGATATATCGAACATTATCCTATGATATCTAAATATTCACGTGATATTCACGAAATATTCAAACATGCAAATTAGGAAACAAAATATTTTAAGAAAATATGCTGAATATATCCACTTACCTGATTTGAAAATATTTCCCGATTTGAATTGCTTCGGGATTGGGTCTGCGGATCAGGATCACGACGGGATGACTGGCGACGGTGGCTCACGACGTTGGGACGGCAACACGGCGAGGCACGACAGCGAGGACGACACCAGCGGGGCTCACGACAAGGCGACAAAGGGCGTGGACAGCGACAACAAAGCTGTCCGGCGGCTGTTCCGGCTAGTTCGGCGGTGCACAAGCGATGACGCAGCGTCGAAGGCGGCCATGGCTTGCGGTGGTTGAGGCTGATCAATGCTATTTGCGGTGGAATGTTGTCCTGAATTCCCCGCGAGAAGCTGCTAAATTTATGATCAACGTTTACTGGACCTCCTGTACGTTCATAGCCTGCAACTTCTGTTGGCGATGGACGAAACCGTTCTTGATCAGCGGGGCAAGAGGGACTGGCTAACATGGACGAGTCTTCAATGGGCTTCGCTGGACAGAGAAGAAGCGAGCAGGGGCTGTCTCGTGAAGGTGAAGTGAGAGGCTTCTGTTGGCGTTGGATGAAGAAGTGCTAATTCACGTCCTTGGCGTCTTCTGCATGGGGGCTCGTCGGGACCAGCTGGACGTTCACCGCTGCAGCTGCTGTTGATTGGCCACTGGACGAAGCTATTCTGATCGGTGGGGGGACGAGGACAGGCAGCAGCGATCTCGGTCTCGGATCAGTAGAGGAAGAACGTGCATGGGCCAGTAGAAGGACATGAAGTAGCAGCAGCTGCGACTTCTCGGTTGACTGGGCAGGAGTAGCTCCTGTGTTGACTGGGGAAGCCAAACTGTGCAGGGGCTTCTCGGTGGGGTCTTCTTCTACGTATTCTGCATGGCCGTTCGTCGATCGTGGGACAGCAGGCTTCAACTGGGACCAATCTCCAACTGAAGGTCAGCAAGTGCAAAGAGAAAAAAAAAAGGAAGCCAGCAGCGTGAGCAACGGCGACATGGGGAGGTGGTGGCTATCCGGGACGACGTTGGCGGTCGTCCGATGCGGAGGGGCGGCGGCGCGGTGGTCCGCGTGGTGATGGTCTCTCTCTCTCTCTCTCTCTCTCTCACTCTCCTCACGTGTGTCTCTCACAAATTCAGATCTGAAAATTTTTGTTCAGAAATTGTGTTGTCCTCTCTCTAATTTTTGACATAATACTTGTTTATATAATCTTAAACTAGGTCAATTAGATGGGCTCTATAGTCCTAATGGGCTTAGACTTGGGCTTAGGTCTAATTAACATTTAAATGGGCTGAATTAACTTGGGTTGAATTAAGCTCAAAATATAATGGCCTGAATTAAACCCAAATTAAAACGACCGAGCCCGTTTGTCTTGAAATTTCCGGCCCTTGCATTCCGAACGTGCCGAGTCTTGTTCGATAAAATTTAAACCCGTTCGTCATCGCCAATCCGATACAAAAAATACAATTAAACTAAAATAAACCTAAACTATATGTTATGCAACTTAAATATTTTTGTTTATGGGTTAAAAATTTAATCCCTAATTTTCTATGCAAATTACACTAAATGGTCAGTAAAATTTAGGTGTCAACATGCCCAGATATGACAGTCCTAGCCAACCCTAATTTGCGTCCATAACGAGATAGATTTTTTGGACTACTGATGTCACGCCCCAAACCCCATAGAGCTCTCAACATTCCTCTTCGATCAAATTAGTACGACGTTCCAAGAAACGTCGCCAACCCAGATAATCACATCAGAATTTGCACGCGGCAGAAACAAGAACATAAACCCTGATAGTAAAATCATGGGGTAATAGGGAGAGATAATTCACCAAGCCACCAAACATGATATTACACATCGATATATGTACAATATCCATTCTCATCCATTACATAACAACTAGTCACTTTTTGTACTCACTAAATCTTAATCAAACCTATAATACATACACGAATTGACTTCCATAGATCACACCATCAACCTCAAAAGGATTAGTAGTCTGTATAACAGACTGAATTTTCGATCTTTTTTTTCGGGATTTAGGAAATGAAGATTGATCAATGCACTATAGTGAGATCTCACTCGGGACCCGCGCATTCTCGGGATGCTAACCTTAGGGGTAAGGCCAGCACGGGATTGAGTTCGCACGACAAAAAAACTCGACCTGGGTTCGACCTTCGACCATAATGATTGACGAGGAAATTTTTTGGGCCAATATGACCGGTTTATTTGATTGATCGTATCCAAAGGAAACTAGTGACAGACCCTCGCAATTATATGACAATCGAGATCGTCCTGGGTAGAGTAAGTTTAAACGTGATTTGACTTAGTGTCAGTCACAGGTCAAGAGCGCGTAATCCCAATGAGCCACCCGTTAGCAAGAAATAAGCTAAAGTCGCGATTGTCCAATTTTAGTCATTTCTTGGAATTATTCGGGCCCGGGAATCGAGAATTTTGAAAAATGACAATTTTGGACTGCCGATGATGTTTTTGGCATGGCCAACCTTGGGGCTACCTATTTCTACAAAAAATGAATTTTGACCCGGAAGTGAAAATTTATGATTTTGCCCCTCTGGATACCAACGATTGATTTTGAGGCCGTATAAAATTATTTTTCAAGGCTGATGTCATTTTAGGGTGGCTATGCATATTTGGAGTGGTTACGGTCAAAAATTGGAATGTTGGCTCGGAAGTGAAAAATAATATTATTTTATTTCCCAGGACTTTGCAATCGATTTTCGAGGGCTTAAGAGCCTATTTTCGCGATTCCGACGCCATATTATGTTGGTCACACACATTTGGGGTTGGTACGAGCGAAAAATGAAATTTCAACCCGGGACCAGAAAAATGACCATTTTGCCCCTAGGCTATTTTGGGGTTCTAAATTTTTGGATAATTAGGAGGATTAAATTAAGGTTGTTTCAGCCTAATAATTCAGCCCTGGAAATGACCAAAGCACCCCGCAATTTTTAGATAGAGATTAATGTGAGCCAAGTATTTGAGAGCATTTTGGGCATTTAGGAAAAGTTGGTCCAACTTAGTCAAATCTCTCTCTCTCTCCTCCCATTCTTGTTCCCCAAGCCGGTCACTCCTGCCCCTTCACTCTCCCGTGTTCACTCTCTCTCTCTCTCTCTCTCTCTCTCTCTCTCTCTCTCTCTTCATCTTCGTTTCCTCCCACCGCCGCCGCTACTGCTGCCGCTGCTATTCCGCCCATTCCAGCCACCCATCCAACTAGTTTGTTCCGCCCTTGTAGGGTAAGTGACTTCCCCAATCGCCACTTAGGACCTCGGGTATTGCTAGGCTCGTTTAGGGTTCGGTTTAGGTAATTTTCGTAGCTATTTTGGGACTGAATTTAGTGGCGAGTTGTACTTGGTTTATTTGATTTCCGGTAAAGTTGCTGCTGCGTCGCTGGATTTTGCTATTTTTACTGTGATTTGTGTGGCCCGAATTTGATGAAGTGTTCCTCATAAAATTTGTTCATAACATCTTGAAGTTTAACATATATTAAATTTGGAATTTTTGGAGATCATTTAGTGCCATTCGTAAATCCATTTTTGGACCAAATTCAATCTGCCGGATTTACTATTCACCCGACCTTCTAGTCTCTCCGATTTTCTATAAATTTTTTCAGACCTATTTTCAAAATACTTCCTTCACGAAAATTGTTAAGCACACTTGTGTCTATAACATATAAAAATTTCAAGGTTTTCCAAAATGATTTGGGTACCGAATGAGTTGTATTTTGATGGCTTGAGGGGCTATCCAAGCGAACTGGATTTCGTTTGAATTTGAGTGTCAAAACGGGGTGTTTACGGTTAGAACTGAGTTTTGAGTTCTCATAGAAAATGTTCATTGAGATGTTTTGTACAACATATCCAAATTTCAGAATTTTTAGAATTGATTTACTATTTATTTCAAATGGATTTCTGTCACTGTGCAACTGTCAGTTTGGACCCGATTTTGTATATTCTCGGTTTTTCTCTCTCTCGAGGATTATTCGGTGTTATCATGGCATTTTGACTGGTAGTTTGATGCTTGAATGAGCTTATATGTGTAATTGGGTGGCGTGTTCGTGTGACAAGAATGCGAAATTGTGGCATGTGTGTGAGGTGTGTATGTTTGGCCGTGAGTTTGTTGGTCGTGTATAAGTGTGGTTTGAGTGGAACAAGTGTGCGGAAATGTGGGATTGGTTGGAAAGGATCCGTCCCGAGGCGTGTGTTTACGCAGGACGATACCGTCCCTGATAAGGTGACAATGCCCGGCCTAACGAGGTGTCAATGCTTGACGAGGTCAGAAGACCGTTGACCTGGTGCGTTTTACGAGGGCACGGTAGAAGGAAAATGTGTATAGGATCCGTCCCGAGGCGTGTTCGTTTACGCGGGACGATGCCGTCCCTGACGAGGTGATGATGCCCGGCTCGATGGGGTGACGATGCATGATGAGGCTAGAAGACCGTTGGCCTGGTGCATTTTACGCGGGCACGGTAGTAGTGAAAGAGTTGAGAATGAGCGAGAATTGGCTTGAGAAAGTGACGCATTGTGTGAGTTAGTGTGCGAGTGTGTTTGTATTGTGTGATGTGATGCTTAATTATGAGGTAGAAAATGCTAGGCACGGTATGGGACGTGCCGAGTGGTTTCTATCTTATAATTAAGACTCGCGCGCGTCTGTGATGTATTACTATGAAGTGTTGGCTATATTATGGTCTAACGTGCAAGAATGTACATAATGGGTTCTAGGTAAGTTCGTGTGTGATTGTTAGATTGATTGATCGTTGTGTGTGATGCGTGTTCTGTATGGCGGTACGTGAGTGCCTACGTGGGGTTTGGGTTTGTACACTTATTGAGATTTGTCTCACGATTGTATAACCGCCACTTTCAGACCCCCAGCCGTAAACCTAGGAAGTTCGCCTCTTCTTTTTTGAAGTTCTAGGAACCACTTTTGGTACCCGGTGGAACTACAGATGATTGTCCAAAGGCTCAAGCCCGAAGAATCAGGAGCAGAACGGAAGACGATCCTTAGGTTCTCCCCAGGGTATTTTAGGGGTTATGTAAATCGGGTTAACCCATAGCGAAGTTAAGTCAACCAGACCCTAATCTTTTGTTAAGTCGGTGACTGCGAATGTTTATTTGTCAATTATGTCTATAATATAATGTTTGTATATTTGGTGTTTTATGAATGCTGCTATTGTTGTTTGATCGTTATGGTGTTCTACCCTGTTGTCGTCATTTTTTATTCAGGTTTTTTTATATTCGCTTCCGCATGTAGCTCTGATGTTTGGGTTGGGTCGGGTCGGGTCGGCGACGTTCCTGGGACATCGCAACAAATTTCGACCCGAAGCAGAGGATGTCGCGAGCTCGTAAGGGTTCGGGGCGTGACAATCTGAGTATACTCTAACTCCAATAATGGGACGCTTCAAAAAAGTTCCTCTACCCCTAAACTAGCCCTTACGTCCTCTCAACGGTGTCCACTCCAAGTCACTCTCTCCGGAATCCGAATCTAAATCCCCCTAAGCCACTTGCTCCTCTGAAGACTAAAAGTTCGCCTCAATCTCGGTCAGGTTATCTTCGTCCCCCGACTCTAATGGAACCTTAATTCGTTCCTCTACTTCAAACTCCTCCTACAAATCATCTTTTGATTCCTCTTCTAGTTCATCCACTGACTCCTCTTCTGGTTCCTCCTCCGTGGCCTCCTCGTGCTCTTCTTCGGGCTGCTCTCCTATAGGTTCCTCCAGCTCTACACCTAAGTCCACATCTATGGGGTCATACCCAGCCTGCGACTCTTCTGGCTTCGCCACTGTAGGCTCGAGCGCTGCAAGTATATGCTGATGCCCTGACTGTGCGAGGCTAATGTCTATGCTAGTCATCTCATCATCGGGAGGGGCTATGGCCGACGGGTCCTAATCTCTCACACCGTCAAAAGGGACATTAAATCTTCGAACAGGACCAAACTCATCAAACCTATCCCGGAAACACCAAGCAGTATAAGTATGGGCTTGCTAGAGGGGTTACCCTATATCTACCCAGACTACGGTCGTATGTTTGATACAAGCCATATTGTCATCCACCAGATACTCTACAAGTGAATGCTCGGTGTGCATCGGTACACCAAAATGCTGGGGCGGTGGTGGCGAAAGATTCATGGTTCAAGCCGGGGTTCTGAAATGGATTAGTTAAACAACCATGAGACAAATCTCAATAAGTTGACGGCCTAAACCTCACTTAAGCTACCACGTACCTCCAAACAGGTCCAAACACACTATCGTTCAATACACACACGACAAGCACACAAATGCACTTACCTGGGCTCTCGGTACACATAACCTGCATGTTAGTCTCAAATTCACCAATTTCAAATCACGTGCACTTTCCAAACTAATCACATGCCCCAAAAGCAAATGTCGAACACATGACATTTTCGAACTCCACATTTCACACTCATTCATGCACTGTCACACCATTTTCATTAAACTTGCCAACGACCCACGTAAACACGCCTCAGATCCGATCTCGCTCTTACTTTCCACATCATACATCTCATTCTCAATCTCTTTCCTCAGCCCACGTAAACACACCTCAGGCTACACATTCCCATCGCAACCCGCGTAAACACGCATCAGGTCTGATCCCATTCTCACTTGCCACACCACACATCTCATTCTCATTCTCTTTCCTTAGCCCTCGTAAACATGCCTCATGCCGGTTCAATTCCCCACATAAACATGCCTCAGGGATTAAGTGATCATGCGAACACACCAACACACCATATTTTATCTATACCCCGCATAAACATGCCTCAAGGCTTTTTAGTTATCACACGCACATCGCATGCCTCAAATCTCACATGTTCACATACTCGGACATTAAGTACATGCACTCAAACGCACCCAAATCGGCCGTCACAATTCAGCCATATAACAAACATACAACCATCATACATAATGCCATTTTTCATCGCAAAAACCATGGCACAACAATCACGGCATTACGCGATAATTTCACGCAATTAATTGCCGAATCAAACTACCCATTCTACGCGCCGAACATAATTTTTGAGCATTCAAACTAGCCAAACTCATCTCTCATTTAGCCTCTAATTTTCTCCTAAAATGCCACAAATTCATCCCTAAGGCCCCTCATCCAAAACAACCTCTAAACTATACTAAACCGTGTCTAAACGAGTCCGTTAATACCCAATATCCTAAATAAGGTTTAGGGTGTAAATTACTTGGAATCTTAAGCGCGTCCAAGTAAGAGAGAGAGGGTGGTGAGCCGGCGGCTACAGCGGCGGCTGTACGGCAGCGATCGACGACGGCGGCGGCAGCTTGGCTTGGCCAGTTGGGCCACGGTCACAGAAGGAGAGGGAGAGAGAGAGAGATTGCCGAGAGGGAGAGAGATGGTAGTGTAAGGCTGGTGATGGTGCGGTTTCCGGCGAGACAGCGACGAGGAGGACGGACAGTGGCTGGGAACGGTATCCATGCTGCAAGGGGGAGAGGGGAGGGCGATCAGCCGGAGGGAGAGGGAGAGAGAGTTGGCCAAGAGAATGAGAAATGAGAGAGAGAGAGAGAGAGAGAGAGAGGACTTAAAACACCAATAATTGGACCCCCTTTTGGCAAAATGACCACCTTGCCCCTCTCTCTACTTTTTATCCAATGGCCACGATTCGTTCTTATCTTGAAATCAACAGCCGAGATCAAATCTTTCCCAAAAATATTAAAGGGTAAAATGGAAATTTCACAAAAAGCCAAGGGCAAAATTGTCCAAAATTTGTCATTTCTAAAGTTAGTATGAAATGACCAAAATGCCCTTCTCCCATTATACTTGGCCTTAACAAAGTCCCAAAGGTAAAACGGTCATTTTCCATTTCTTGCCGAAATTTGATTTTTGTGAAGGATCCGGACGATTCTAAGGTTGATCATGCTAATAACAACGTCGTCCAAATATCTTTTCATGACTTTCTAAATTTTCGATGCCTAAACTTGGTCTCTAATTAATGACTAAATTTTAAATAACGTAACTTGAGCGTATCTCAAACTAACGGGTGGCTTTTGGGGAAATTCGCATATTCAATCCAAGATCGATACTAAATCAGGCCACGTTTAAGCTTACTCGAATCGTGACGACCTCGATTGTCATGTAATCGCGAGGATTGATCGCTAGTTCCGACGAGCGCGATCATTTGGTATAGGTTCAGGGTCATTCGTCAATTCATCTCGTGGTCAAACGGAATCACCCGTGATCCACTCTTATGACAGCGGTAAATCGATCCCTAGTTATCCTTAGATCAGCCTACATTGGCTCAAAATATCACCTCGACAATTTCTATGATCGAAAGTCGGTTCACGATCGAGTTTCTTTGGTCTCGCGAATTTAAATCCATAATTAGCCTTTCCCTAACTGTTAGTATCCCAGAAGTGATCAGTTCCGGGCGAGATCCAACTACAAGCACATCCATAAAATCATTCATTTCATAAATCCCAAGTGGGTCAAATTTCAGAATGTCACAACTGAAGTTAAGCGTTTGAAGTATTGGCAAGTTCCAACTTGAACTAGTTCAAGCCAACAAGATCAAGGTGAAATAGAGCAACCTATGTAGGTAGTTAACTCAGAAAACTTAAGTCATTCAGCGCGAGGTCGACCCCTCTTCCACATTCAGGCGAGATTGAGGCATTGCCTCGTGGGGAATTCAAACTCGCACCGGCAACTGAAGCAGCACGCAACCACCGAGGCAACGTCCTGCCAGGTTTTGTTCTCAAAAGAATTTGAAAACAAATGCAACTGCAGTAAATTGTTTGGATAAAATGTGAAAAAGAATCACGTAGTAAGGACATTAAGTTTCAGCTGTTGATGTAGCTTGCTTGACTTTCTTCATGAAATGCAATCACTTAATTAGGACTACAAGCTCTATGTGCGTGTAAGTTTGCATTGTGCATTGAAACTATAAGAGCGTGCTGGTTCTTGTATGTATGTTATTGCACATCTATATATGATCATATGAGAATGTTGATGTGGTTTATGCATTTCTACCTTATTATATTATAAATTGCGTCAGCTCATCTTGAGAGATTTGCCAAAGAAAATTGACTTATATACATTACTTAGTCTGGGCTCAAAGTTTCTTTGAACAAGAATCACTGAGCTGACACAATTATTTGAAAATTAGCTCTTTCTCACTTACAAGTTTGTAGTCTTTCATGATCATCTTTGTCAATATCCACGAATTGTGGCCCGAGCCAGTAGAGTCAATTCTAGTCCATTGATTCTCATTGGCGAATACTAAAGGACAAAATGAAAATCAATGTCACTTCCCATTTGGAATCGCGATTATATTAGGTGATAATCTCGATACATCAATCGTGATGTCCAAAAGTGTATAAACATTACCGTCCATTCAAAACCCATAATCGAGCTGGAATTACAATTTTTTAAGAGATTACTGTGCCCAACGCTATTCGCAATCATGACTAATCCTGTACTTATATAGGTTAAAAGAAAAGCTAATTTCACCAATTTCAAAAACTTTGTTAATATGCATTCATCCATGTGAGCTTAGGACTTACTTTTGTCCCCAAAAGTTATATCAACAAATCTAGAGTTCACATTACTAACTCAGCGGCATGCATTACACATGCCTCTTTTCCTATCGATCCAACGACATGCATTTGTATCTGACCCACACAAAATAAGATGAGTCCATGGTGAAAGGGCCTACATGAGCTTAGAGGAATGAATCATGATGAATCATAAGCATACAGGTCTACAAAGGTACCCCACGACTTAATCAGGACCCTCGCAATCAATTTGAAATGGAATAACAAATCTAAGACAGCTAGTTATATTCCCAAGTACGTCATTATTAGACAGAGAGATTATATTAGACGAAAAGTTGTCTAAAGAATCCTGTCGTGCTATATTTTATGGACATGCACAGCTCGAACTCCCCCAGTTTATACTTGGACTTGATGGCAATCCAAATGTGAACGCACATAATTTACTCCTTAGTTTAATTTCGAAACATGCGAGGTGGGGACAAGGGCATGTGATAATGCTCTTTAATAGTGTGAACGCAAATGGTGTCGGTCATTTTTTCCTTTTCTTCCACCGAAATGTTCCATATTCTATTCCTATTTATGCTGAGTTTTTATCTCCTGTTTCCTTTTTCCAGCAGCTCGGACTCTTTATCTTTTCTGTCTCTCTCACAATCTTTGCAGTCAGGAGATGTCCCTTCATTTTTATTCATTTGTTTTCTTACATTCAGATGATGTTGGGACCAGATTTGGCAAACCTCTACTCAATCACTCAGATTTCAGACTCCTTCACTTGACAAAATACATTGAAGATTTCACTCCCCAAA
Organism: Syzygium aqueum; assembly: GCA_031216185.1. Classification (NCBI taxonomy): domain Eukaryota; kingdom Viridiplantae; phylum Streptophyta; class Magnoliopsida; order Myrtales; family Myrtaceae; genus Syzygium; species Syzygium aqueum. The sequence continues at coordinate 22,932,268 of CM062239.1, read as the reverse complement.
TGCTCCCAACAGAACTTGAACCTAAAACCAAAAGGAGAGTAACAAACTCACTCATCATTTTAACAAAAGCAGACATATCATGGATAAGTTTGCTTTATGGCTGTATCATCCATACCGCTTGCTTTATGGCTGTATCATCCATACCGCTTTTGCTTACTTCACACGAATGTTTGAAAACCGGAATGAGGGCCATACTAAATAGGCCCTCATGATTCAGGTGATTTAACCTAAAAAACCGGCCGACTGGTGGAGTGAGTAATATATAATATAGTGCATTATTCAGTCACCAACCTCACAGGACTTGGTTGGCCATCAATATGTTGTTCAATCGGTTCAACTGGTTTAATCGGACAAATTGAGCGGTTAGTGAAATAAGTAATATATGTTATAGTGCATTATGTAGCCACTAGTCTCGCATAGTATGGTTAAGTGTTTGGCTTTTTTACACATTATTTTAAGATAATAGGTGAGAAATGGTGTAAACAAGTTCGCTAAATATAGTTTAAACGAATCACGTAGCCCAGTTGGTTGGAGGAGTACATCTATCCTCCAAAAAGTCAGTGGATTGAATTGCCATTTTTACAACCAAAATCTCTCTTTTAAAACAAATGGAAAACAAGATCGAGACTGATTAAATCCGAAACAGTCTGGACCGGTTCAGCCGGTTCTTGACCGGTTTTGACCCCATCGGGATAAGGGCATGAACGGACCGGAGGTCTAACTTGCTGACCGGCCAGTCCAATCTGCTTGTAAAAACACTGCTTCGGACCTCATAAAAAAAAAAAGAAAAGGAAGGAAACTAAAAAGCACTAACCCCAAGACATTGGCTCCACTGGATTAGGGACAGGCTTGAGCGTGGGACTCCACATTGCAAACTCAAATCCCTCTGTTCTTGGAGTGTGTTGAGATGCATGTGTTGGTTACGTAGAAAAGTCTCACAATTGTCGGGCGAAGCGCAAGTCATGTTATCAATAAAACAAATTATAAAATTGTCCAATGGGACTACATGTAGTCATTCTGATGAACAAAGAACAAGTCAAGCCAACATGTTCATGATAATAATATCAGTAATTACGATGTATTACCTAGGCAGCAAGGATATCATTATGAGCTTCGGTCATCTGCTGCATAAACTAAATGACAATATTATTATTATTGTTAAAAGGGTTAGAGATCCAAAGTTAAAACTTGTCGTCTGACAAAATACCACCTTGCATACTTATTAGATGTCGTAGGAGGTTAGCAAAATGGTGTGCTCGATGTACATACTGGGTCCTTTTACTAAGGTTAAGATGACATGACTATTCAGACTTTTTGACGCAGAGGAAGATATACTTAAAAAAAGATTCCAAAAGATAATGTTTATTCTGAATAATGAAGTATCATTTATATTATCTTAAACATCTATTTACAGGGAGGTTGCCTTTTATGAAAAAATCAAATATTTAAAATCATATAACATAATAAAGGAAATAATTTTTTTTTGGTAACCCAAGTAATCCCCACACGGCTGATAGCCGGGAGGTAAATCCTGAAGACGACACGTGCTAGCCACCACACACGTGCCACCGGATAAGTCACCCTGCGGCGCTCGAGATTCGAACGCTCAACCTTTTGCGAGAGGAAAAGCGCCCGCACCATCGACGCCACCCAAGCGGGTGGTGAGAAATAATATTGATAGAGGGGAAATTCTTCAAAATGCATCCTGAAAATTTGCATGACACGTCCGAAATCTTTCAAGGCCCGAAAATCAAGAATTTTGATTTGATATGTTATAAGCATCGTAATTTCAACGGGATCAAAAATTATAATCGTTTGAAATTGACCCGTCATTTTGAGGCGTGGACAAGACTACCCGTTCTTATGACGCTCCAAAGTTTCCATGTAAGCATTTGCTAGTTGCTCTACGTCACTTTTCTATGGTCCTTGATTAGTATTTTTTATCCTCTTGAAAAGCTAATTACTAACTCAATAACAAAAGTTGCTAACACTAACGTATGTCGGAAAAAATTACGAAGATATCGAGAAAATTACCATCGCACGTACTGTTTCTGTTTACCAACCAAGAACGTCAGGACCTAGTATATTATATTCGACAAAGTGACAGGCCCGCCTAGTAGGCTGTGGTGCGCAAGGTGTAGAATCTGCTCCCTTCCTCATATTTCTATAATACGAAGAAGTATAAAAACCTCAGGCGACGGGAAAAAAAGTACTTCTAGCGGCTGAAAAACGTCCCTGAAAAGGCTTAAAGTTCAGTCGTATGCTTACTGAGAGTTCTCTTTGGTTAGCCGCCGCTAGATTTCTAAAGACAGCTCTAGCTTCTGGTCTGTAAAGACCAGCACAAGGGCTGAGTGCTCATCACTAGTTTAGAAAGGCAGGAATTTTGAATGTCAATTCATCTTATACACTTAATATAGTAGTGCCCACCAAAAAGATGAGCGGAGTCCGGAGTTGGCACATAAGATGACCCTAAACCTAGACGTTCCATTCAATTGGTTCTTAGTAAGAACATCAATTTACTATCAAATTATATGTATAAGTGTTGGGTGGTCTTGAGCCTTTTTCATTCCAAAAGTTAGCTCAAAGGGTGACGCTTCCCTCGCACTTATAAATTGATTATCAACCTCTTTCATAACCGATATGAGACAACCTCAATAATCTCCCCCTCACACATCGGCCCTGGATTGGAGCCGCCACAATCCGTATCTCTCCCGGGTGACTATTGGTCCAGACTTGTTGGCAATCTTGGGCTCTAATACCAGTGTTGGGTGGTCTTGAGTCTCTCTCACCACAAAAACTAGCTCAAAGGGTAAGGCTTTCTCTCACACTTATAAACTGACCACCAGTTCCTTCCACAATCAATGTAAGACAACCTCAATAATAACACGAACAGCTTTGAATTGCAGGAAGAGCTCAAAAAGTCTGTCAATATCTTGAACCACCTCTCCTGTTAAAAGATTCAGAAATTTCTAAGAAAAATGCTCTCTTAACCAATGAAAATCTTCAGCAATTCCACCCAAATTAGTAGTTCTAAGCTTGGGAAAATTGTCCAAAAAGTTACAAAGGCAGTACTAGCTTTAGTTAAACCGTGCAAAGTGCAACAAAATTACCAAAACTTTTAAGAACGATAGATTTGATGTTGAACTACTATATATACCAAACTCGAAAGTCAATTATGAAAAGAAACGGATGCCCTCGACATCAGTTTACATTAATCCTGTAAACCTCCATTTTAAATTGAATATAGTATTAAAATGAGGAAACTTCTATATTTTTCAGTGTCCACGGTCGGAGGATATATTCATTCAGTCAGGTGAGTCACAAAGACGGACATCTCCCACATTTATTTTTAGTTAAATATGGATGCAAGCGTGTTGACACCTAAATTTTTACCAAACATTTAGTGTAATTTGCATAGAAAATTAGGGATTAAATTTTTAACCTCTAAACAAAAATATTTAAATTGCATAACATATAGTTTAGGTTCATTTTAATTTAATTGCATTTTGCATCGGATTGGCGATGGCGAGCGAGCTTAAAATTCATCGAACAAAATTCGGTTCGCTCGGGAATGCAAAGGTCGAGAATTTCAAGACGAACGGGCTCGGTTGTTTTAATTTGAGCTTAATTCAGCCCATTTAATTTAATTAGAGCCCAAGCCCAAGTTTAAGCCCACGAGGACAACATAAGATTTTCAGATCTGAAATTTCTTGAGAGAGAACACGTGAGAGAGAGAGAGTTGCTCGGCGCCGTCCGGAGAACACCGCTCGCGCGCGCGACCGCCGCGGCTGCTCCCCACGACGTCGCACTTCGCCACGCCTCTCGCCGTCCTGAAGGCTCCAACACCTTCACGCGTGACATGGACTGAAGCGGCTGCCCGACGCCCACGACGTTGACTCCCCTGTTACGTTCTTCCCACGATCGACGAGCCCACCATCAACGCTTCTCTCTGCATGCCCCGTCGACCGAAGAGCCCCTGCATGCATCGAAGTCAGATTTTCCAGTTGAAGACTCTTTACGTTGACTAGTCCACCCTGCACTTCACTGATCCAGCGAGCCCCCACCTGGACGAGCTTCCATCTTCGCTGCACAGCCATGCAAGGTTACATAGAACCCACAGAGAGGAATTAAAAAGAGAAGACTTCATCGGTTTACTTTGCAAGAAAGCTCACGATAATCACGTCCACTTGATGGCACTTGGTGACTAACATATAAAAAATATAATTTTTGAGCCATAGGAGAATCTCGCCCATCAGTTTCCCTGCACCCGTTCCAGCGAAGCCGTGAAGAAGCCCACGCCTTCGAAGCTTTGAAGCGAAGAAAATCAGTCCACGATCAGAAGAGAATAGGTCCATGCAGAACCTCGGTGAACGTTCGTGAAGTCACAGCAAGTACTTTGTCCAACGTGATCAGCCCCTTGCCGCACCGAAGCCGCCGTGTGACTCACCACCCGCGTCGCCGGAGCCGCGCTTCAGCCGTGAGCCCCGCCAGAACAGCACCCCGAGCCTTGCCATGAGTCCCGACGTCGCCATCGTGAGCCCCGCCGGACTCGTCGTCGCAATCCCGCCGTTGTTCCGATTCGTGAGTCGATCCCGATCCCGAGCCAATTCGAAATTTGCAAGTTATCCAAATCAGGTAATGATATTATCCGATGCACTTTTGAATATGTAATTTCCTAATTTGAATTGTTTTGAATATTGCATGAATATCACGTCGGTAATTAGATATCTTAGGATTATGTTCAGGATATCCGCGATATTTAAAAATATTCAAATTAGGAAATATTCCTAATTTAGCAACGTATTTGGACGACTATCCGACCTTAACCCTAAGGTCCGATACGCGGCGATACGGGAAATTATCATCCTATCTATAATCACTTAGATACGATGATAAATTTCATTAGCTTTCCAAATTTGAATAATCGGTTATCCGTTAATATCTATAACCCTATAGATATGACCGATAATTTGATTTTTGTGCCTAATCGGAGTTTGAAATGAATTTGGCGGATCGCGTGGTTGATTTGATGTGTTTGTTACCCTTAGTTGTTTGAATTTCTTTCCTTTTCAAATAAAACAAAATCCAAAAAAATCTGTTTTGTTATTTAAATTAGGTTTTTTGCATGTTTAGATTTTGAATATATCCCGAAGGATGAGATAAGTATTTAATTTAAATTGGGACTTAACGTGGCATGTTTCTTAATTTAAATTAAATATTATTTCAAATCCTAACGGATTATTCACGTTATTTATTATTTCGAATTTTAATAAAAAATCCCAAAAAAGAAATCATGCTAGGATAGATTAAGTCATCATAGATTGCATGTTAACTTAGGTATTTTTGAATTTCGAATTTTAATAGAAAATACCAAAAAGAGAAGTCATTAAGTTGCATGTTAATTTAGGCATGTTTTTATTCCGAATTTTATTTAAAAAAATATAAAAAATATATCATTGCATCCGTCATTAGAATTAAGTCACATCGTCGCATGACACATAGTTTGCATGCTAGGTTGCATTATTTAGCATGTCATATTTGCACGTCATTGCATATAGACTAGATTTCATTTAAATAAATGAAAATCCAAAAAAAGGAAATTGAATGAATTGCGTGTTAATTAGAAATCATATTAGGGTTGTCGGTATGATTTTTCATTAACAACGCGGATGCTAGCGTGGTATTCAGGTACGTTGTTCTCCTAATCTTGCAATCTATTTAATGCTTTCTTGAGTGTTAAATTGGTGGTTTGCGCACCCGCATGAACACTTCTCATGTTAGTGACGTAAGTTAAAATGGATCCAAATTGCCTGCCAAAATATTTTTTTTGAAATGAAAAGGTTACCGAAAGGGCGTTAGACTAGATCTAGCGTAATCAAGTCCCCGGGCTTAGAATCTCTGGTTCGTAAAAATAAAACATATCTCCCTATGTTTTATTTAGGTTTCTAATCAACCTACCACAAATTGATTAGTGGCGACTCCAAGTATGAAAATATTTGCACGTTAAAGACTTAAACCCTAAGTTGCGAATTGGTAGGGCTTGGGAGGGCCCGAGTTAAGTTCAATCTTAATAATCCATTAGCCCGAAAAAATGATAAATTTTTTTAGGGTCGCGACAAAGCGATATCCATATTTTTATAACTTGCTAATTAGAAAACTGTTTCCTCCAATTAAGGATGGAGAAAAACACGGGGCTTGCAATGTTTACTGGAAAACTAGCCAAAAGAAGACGAGTTATATATCATGAAGCCCTAGTTGGGGATTTTAATCAACATACGCAGTTGGTCTGAATAAACTTATTAGTCAACTCAAACTAAGTTGTCCGATGGTTTATATCATGATTTGCGTGTCTTTATCATCCTCTTTTCTTTTTAGATGTTTCTTTAATAACAAGTAATAGGTTGCGAGATCTTAAGGGCTCAAAACATTTCCATCTAAGAGCTGAATGACACGAACAAATATCTCATGGATAGACACTAGAGAATATCATATTACACGGGTGAGAAATATAAAAACTTCTATCGCTATTACTAATATGAAAAAATTGACTCATTACTCTTAAGTTGAACTCAAGTGAGTGCCATAATTGTATTATGTTCGCTAATTTACATTAGACTACATCATACTATGTCAGGAATAATTACATACGTTTTTACTACAATCGAAATTGGAAAAGATGGTAAGTGTTCTCTAAAGAAGGTGAAGGTGCCAATTTCCTACATATGTCGCCCACTTGTGACGACAACTTTAAAACGCCGTTTTTCAAGTCTAGTCGGTCTTAATCAGATGATAAATTGTCGTTTAGGGAAAAGGAATGTGTCCAAATCCATCGTATGTCGTTTTCTGGGAAATTAGGTTGATGTCGTTTTCTGGTAATTTAGTCGGGCCGACCTTGTTTTACCAAGCGGTGTTCGAGTGCCATCCGCGAACCGCACTCGCGTGAGAAGGCACGACCAAGAGCCGCACCCCCCCGCAAAAGCAGAAGAAAAATAAAAAACCGCTCGGCGGTTTTCAGTTTCTCGCTTGCAAATCTGACAAGTCCCACTTCGATTCAGGGTTTTCTCTTGTCTTGACTCTTCTGAGAAAACCACTCAGATTTCAATCTCAAAATCGCTTGTCTGAAGAACACTGTGCTCTCTCCTGAGGTAAGACTGCGTGTGCTTTTTCACTCCTCTCTTTTTCTTTTCCTTTTTGTCTTTTTTGGATTCCGTTGATGATTGCTTCTCCTTAAACATGTCTCCTTGGGCTTTCACTTTTCTTTCCCTATGTTCTTAGACTATAAAATCGCGCTTCCTGAATCGGGTTATCCTTGAAGGAAGATAATCGCGGTATTGAGTGACGTCGAGGAGAAGGCGAGGTCTATCGAGGTAGGAGGAGGAGGAAAGATTCCTGGTGAGCAGATGAATCTGCATTCGAGCAGCAGCGAGCACATCACGTTCGCCAAGAGGAGGAACTCGCTGATGAAGAAGGCCAAGGATATTTCGAATCTCTGCGATGCCGAGGTCGGAATCATCATCTTCTCCTGCACTGGGCAGCTCTATGAGTTCTCGAGCTCAAGGTCAGTGTATATCGATAATAGATTCAACTCACGGTGTCTCCCTCTCTCTTCCTCGCGCACACACACGTGCACACACGAACCATGATTCGTGTGCATGTGCTTCTTCTTCTTCTTGCAGCTTTAGCAGCTACTTTGGCGCAACTTTTTCTTCTATGTCGGGATTGATTTCTGAGATAACAACGCTGCTTCGACCTAGACCTAGATTTAGAGTTGAGCATCGCTACCGAATCAACTGTTTGAGGTCTTTGTTATCTCTTCTCTTGTGGGTCACTAAAGCTATAGATGTTCAGTTCAGATCAAACTTACTAAACTGATTATTCATTCCTTCAACTGTTGGCGAGTTGAATTTGAACATTTTCCTTAATTTTCCTTTTCTCTTTTCTCCTATAAAATCAACAAAAAAGCAGTCTTCGAAAGTCCACTAATCTTTTATATGCCTCAAGAGCATCAAATACCGTCTCTCTCATTCTTGATTACATCAATCGTCTAAAGTCCACAAAGTGACTCTTGTTTGTGTTCAGCATGGGCTCAGTCATTGAACGCTACAACAATCTGAAGCGGGAAGTCAAACCGGAACTGGACCAGGCAGCCACTGATGCCAAGGTAAATCAGATAAACAACCTAGCCTTCGACATTATCATAGGAGAACACCCACGAATGTTAAACTAATTGTCTGGAAATTTCCTCTTAATACCGTTTGCAGATTTTGGAAGAAGAGATAGCAAACTTGAATCGTCAACTCCAAGGTCTGCAAGAGTACCACAGGTACATCAGTGTCACAACACAAGAGCTTCCTGCAATAGTGTGAATGCTAGTATCCTCATAGTTAAACACCAATTATGCATCAGTCAAATAGAAATGATTGAATGAATAAAAGTCGAGAGGCATTTGGATAAGTGCGAAGTCTTCATTCTTGTCAAGAACTACTTGGTTTGCCTAGTTAAGGCCCATTTTAGTATTTTGATTTTCAAGAACCAATTAGTTTACCTTAATTAATAGTTTCTATCCAGATAGGAGACTAAATTGATAGCACAAAATTAGCAAAAAGGTAGCTCTAAGTTATACCATGGTTAGGGAAAAATGTTTTGTGCAGTCACGTTATTTTATTTCTTGGAACATTTCTCTTTAATACAAGCCAAGATAAAATTCTCTTCTAAGTTTATAGTGCTTACATTTATGTTCATACTCTCATCAACTGAATCTCCACCACTCTAGTTTGTTGATGCTTTTGTCACCCACTTCAATTCTCTGAAATGTTCGCTATTCTTCTCTCCATGGACTGATAATAGTAATACCTGATCCATACTTATGACTCAGTAACATACTTCAGCATGCTTTTAATTGGAGATTTTACTCGGTGTCTTAAAAGACTCTTTCTTTTTTCACGTTCGATCAATTCTCAGTTGCCATGCACACATGTTTTGTTTTGACTTTTCAATTATTAGGCATTAGATTTATCTCTGACTTCACATCGCTCACATATGAGCCTCAAATTAGTCTAACGCATTGTAAAATCATGCAAGTGGGTGAGACTAGCAACAGACTTGAGTGGGGCTGCCTTTGGGGGTATTAGAGCCAGGATGGGAATGTTAGGCATCATATATGTTTCTCATACCCCATCGCCCGTGTCTGGGTTGTTATGTTTGACGTGTTTCAAAACCAAAAGCAAACAATGTTGGGCAGGCGACTGAACTGAGTTGGGTTGCCTTATAGACTTGATCACTTTTCAACACTCCTTATCAAACTAAAACATAGTTTCAAACAATTTACTTTTCTTTGGAGAAATTAACTACATATATGCTTATTGGTTGGCGAATTTTTGACATTTGACCAAATCTTTTGCCTTTGCAACACTAAGCTTTGATACAAATTCTTCAATCCTTTCCTTGGACTGTCTTTGTTTTCATATATGCCCTTCTTGTTGTGTTCCTTCCTGTCTACTATCAATAGAAAAGTAAAATGTGTTTCTTAGATGCTGTGATCCTTTGGACATAAATCCAAACTGTCAACCTTCCTCAACTTCTTCCCTAGAATCAGCTTCATTTAGGTTGATCGCCAGTTTATATGCTCTATTTGAAGCTCACTCAGGGCGATCGGCCTGATTAGGGCTATCTTCAGTGGTGTAAGAGATAATCATCAGATTCTCCATACCTTTCTTGATTGTGCATATATCTCCCTTAGTTGTGCATATACTTGACGTATCTGTCAGAGCCGAGATGAGTCTACAGTACTTAAGTTTCTTTTTTGTTTGGTTTTGTTATTATATTACATGAACCCATACTCAACTTTGGTTATTTTAGTGTAAACCAGATAGAAGACACAGTCCTTTATGGACACACATATGGCATGGCTCATATTCTGATGTGGATGATGTTTAAATGCAAACCATCTTCTTTGATCAAGAGTTATAGTATGAGCAGTTACACATATGGAGGCTATTTGAGTACTTGCAGGCAACTGATGGGTGAAGACCTCTCTGGCTTGAGTGTGAAGGATATACAGAATTTGGAGAACCAATTAGAAATGAGTCTATCGACTATTCGCCTTCAAAAGGTACATTTGGACATGGTATTATCATCTCATTCATGGTTGGACAACAAAATATATATATGTACATAAATCATCTCGTGCTATACTATGATTCAGGAACAGATTATGACGGATCAAATTAATGAGCTCCATCGCAAGGTATTACTTCAGCTATTCATTATTCTTTCTCCTAGTTTGACCATAAGTTAGTTAATACTGGATTAATTTACTGCAGAGAAACCTCATTCATCAAGAAAATATAGAGCTGCAAGAGAAGGTAAATCTTATTGACAAAGAAAATGCAGAATTCCAAGAGAAGGTGTTGATTATGCATGTGCAGACGCACACAACTTGGGCACGCTTATGGACGTTCTCTGATGTTGTTTCGAATGTTGTTACAGTACCGGGTTCTCATCTTAAAATGAGGATATTTGTTTCAAATGATGAGAATACTTACACAAAGTTGACAGCACGTACCGACATTTTGCTGATCTTTGCCCTAAGTAACGTGTTTCGTGATGTGGAGTGAACTATAAATTAAGCCTATCTTGGCAGGATGAATCATACTGGCAGTATTAGTGAATATTATGAATTAGGTTTTCACCCTATTTTTTTAGGGATCACCTTACATTTTTCAGTGTCAGATCTACAGGGAAGGGAGTTCTAGTGGTGAAGCCGGCGGATATCAGGTATCATATGGCATTAACACCAGAGATGATACAGATAAACCGATTCCTACCCCTTTGAGATGGCCACCGCATCGAAATAGGAGTGCAACTCCTCCGGTGACCACAGAATTAGCGTGAGTTGTTCACTTCTTTACACCTCCAACATTGACAAGCCCTGAATACTTTTTAAACCTTACTTTTGTCAATATTCTCCAAGAAAACATAAAATCGAAATTCCTTTCGACAGATTACGACTACCTCAACCAGGCGACTTCAGAAGTCTAGATGATGATGGTTAGCCATCAGTGCTCCCCAAAGTTTAAAGCGTCGATTGCTGCAGGTTTTGATGTGAGCAAGCAGATCTTTAATTCCACTTCAACAGCCAAACAAAACCTAAAGTTTTCTGAGGAGAATCATATTAAGATTCATTGTATTGATCATGTCCTAATTGCTTGTAAACAGATGATAGCCCCCAATGAGAATCTGGGAACGCATACTGATCACAGTTTGTTGATTTCCATAATCCTACAGCTAAATTTTGATGGTAACTTTTATCAGATGACTCGGATTTGCCAGTATACTACATGGTTATCTTCTGGTAAATTATTGATCCGATATCTCGCTTAACTGGAGCAATTAATGCCTCTTTAATTTCGTAAGATGGACTTTAAGAAATGGATCTATTGGCATCACACTATTTCACTTTATATGAGAACCCTTACAGAATTTAATGAGGAACTTCGTCTTCGGAGAGTTCTAATGCACGTGAGGCATACCAAAAGATCAAAAATTGTATAACTATGCATGAATACTCTAATTATTGTTAAGGATACACTTACCTTTTTTATATAATACATTCTGGAACTGAAAAGTAGCATAATCAGTAGGTTTGTTATAACTCGTTCATATACAAATATAGAAACGTACATACTCGGCGATTACTTAACTACATGAGAAAATTGAAGTTTTGAGCTATTAGATTATTGAAATTTTACCTAATTCTCGGGTACTGTTCACTCGGCCAGAATGCTCTCTCCTGAGCTCCTCACTGGTACTGTTCACCTGGTGGATTTCTGTTGATTCCGGCTGATTCCGGCGACCATTTGGGCTGATTTTTGGAGGCTAGGCCCCTTGAACGCTCCTCTGTCACCCCTCCAAAGGACTTTTCTCCTCGTTCAACACAGAGGCGAAGCTTTCAGATCTGAACATTGCTCGTTTCAGTCTCCCTCACCGAGCTATTTTGTGCTTATAGCAAATTGGGGGAACACAGGGTGCGTTCATTTCTGGTCTAGTGCGTACCTTGTTCTGGATCGCTATTGCTGGTGACTGACTGGTTGTTGATTGGTTGAGCTCCTGGTTTTAGTCCTCTCTATTGTTGTCTTCCTGCTGGTTGGAATTGGTCTCGGGGGCTGATGCGTATTCTATCTATGGTACTGGTGGGTTGACTGGAAGGTGTTTATGGATTTGTCTATATAGAGGAGATTGCTAGAAACCCATTACCTGGCTTTGAGCTGACTGGGAAGACTACCCAGCACTCATCCAAGGCTATCCCTGCTTTTGGAACTGCTATTGTTGAACTGTTAAGGCATTCGGCACTGGCTGATACCCTTGATGTCCCTTCTGGAACTACTGTAGTTGATCCGTTAAGGCATTCGACATTGGCTGATACCCCTGCTGTCCCTAATCGTAGTCGGAGTAGGGATAGGTCGAAAATTAGAAGCCGTTCTCTCAGGCAAGGCTAGATGGTAGCATCCTCGAGTCGTCAACCTAGTTCTAAGGGGGCTGCAAATGCGACTGGGCAGATTGGTAACCATCCTCAAGGCCAACCAACTTCGGCCCCCAAACCCAGAACCTGGGCAAATGTTGCCAGGGTCTTAACTAAAGGTTACAGCCTATCTTATGTCCCCCCAAGTAAGGAAAATGGTGAATTAATTATAGACATTACACCAGAGATTATGGCTTATGAGAATCCCCTATGGATGGAATGTGTTGTTGGACACTACATAGGAAAGAAAGTCCCTTTTAAGCTGATCGAAGAGGCTATTAGGAAAGCATGGGTTGATAAAGTGGCTGATATTAAACTCCATGAGAATGGATTCTATTTCTTTAGAGTCCCAGATTTTGAATACCGCAAGAAGATCATTGATTCCGGTCCGATCTCTATATTTAGCTGCACTATGTTGTTACAACAATGGCATTCAAAACTCAAACTCGGAAGAGGTGCTCTTGACACCATCCCGGTTTGGATTAAATTGAGAGACATTCCCTTTTCCTTATGGTCTCCCGCTGGCATTGGGCGAATAGCCAGCGCTTTAGGGAAACCTTTGTACGTTGATGTACAAACAGAACAGATGTCGAGGATTTCTTATGCCCGAGTTTGTGTGAAAATAAAGGCTACGGAACCTAGAGCTGAACAAGTGAAGGTTCGATGGGATAGTGAAGTGAATGCAATCCATGTGGAATATAAATGGAAACCGTTGGCTTGTCCTTCTTGTGGTCTTTACGGACATAAAGAAGGTTCTAAAGGATTCAATTGTGCACTTGTCCATCCCAACAACAGAGATACATCCCCTACAAATGAAAACACAGCAGCTCAATTTGCAACTATCCAAAGAGATGAAGGGTGGACTCAAGTGCCACCTAGGAAAGGCAAAGCCCCCGCGAGAAAGCCTCAACCAGCGCCAACTTCAGCACCCTCACAGTTACATCCAGGCTCGACTTCTGGTTCGAATCTGAACACAGTAGGGCTCCCGTCGGCTAACTTACATCCATTATTGCAACCCGAGATAGAAGATACAGACCTAAGCCCTCCCTCAGCTCCAAGTCCTATAGGGCCTATTGATCAGATGACCGAGGAACATTCTCTTCCTTCGCAGGCTTCCACTGAAGGATCCTCTGAGTCCCAGGCAATTCTGGACAAATCTAGCAACTCGGAAGGAATATTAGAAAGGGGTATAGCTCATGCCTCACCCCCCCAACACAAGATCTCATGCTTCTTTGTCTGATGCTTCGGATGAAATGCATAGACCCTCTTCCGAATCTGCCCATATCTCAATGTACCCTGGAATAGTTCTTAACCCGTCTTCCTCTAAAAAAAGATCAAAAAGGAGGAAGCCGAGAAAATCTCAACGGTAGCTTTTTGAATCTATATGTTTTTTGGTGTATGGAATATTAGGGGCCTAGTAGCACCCCTGAGGCAAGCTGAAATCCTTGCCTTTAAAAGTAAGAACCACCTTTGATGTGTTGGGATCATTGAAACTAAAGTTAAAACTTCTTCTTTTGTTGCGATTTCAAGAGGCTTATACGCCACTTGGCGGTGGATCTCTAACTACGATTACTCCCCTCTTGGAAGGATTTGGTTTGGATGGGACCCAAATGAAATGGATATTAGTCTCATCTTTTCCTCTTGCCAAATAATCCATCTTCAGCTCCGGCTTCTGAACTTACAGGAATCTTATCTGTTCACAATTGTCTACGGTGAACATACCAATTTCAAACGAAGACAATTGTGGGCTGACCTCCATCGACTCTCTAACGATGACTTGCCATGGATTGTTGCTGGGGATTTTAATGCAATCAGAGACCCAGAAACTAGGGTGGGCAGCTCAACCCCGTGGATCCCAGCTTTTGATGAATATCGAGAAGGCCTCAACCATGCGGGCTTGGAGGACCTTCGGTACATAGGTTGTCGATACACTTGGACGTATTCTTCAGGCGTTAATCGGAAAATGCGTAAGATTGACCGGGTGCTTATTAATGACCGTTGGCTTCATCAATTCACTTTCTCTGAAGCCAATTTCCTTCCGCCTGGAATATCTGACCACTCCCTCATGGTGATTAGAATTGTACCACCAATTCCTTCCGACAAACCTTTCAAGTTTTTCAATTTTTGGACTACACATCCAACCTTCTTGGAGTTAGTTACTCAAGCTTGGGATACTCACTTTGTTGGCACACCTATGTTTATAGTCTGCTGCAAACTCAAGGTTCTCAAATCTAAGTTGAAACTTTTGAATAGGTCTTCCTACTCAGACATTTCCACCAGAACATATCAGGCTAGACTGAATCTCTCTGCAGTTCAGACAGCTTTGGAGCCAAATCCATTTGATCAAAGCCTAATTGCAAGCGAAGCAAGTTTACTGTGAACATTCTCTGACTTGAGATCTCAAGAAGAATCTTTTTTTAGGCAGAAATCAAGAATTCGTTGGCTTAAGGAGGGAGATATGAACACTAAATATTTCCACCACTACGTCAACAAAAGGAAACTTCATAATAGAATCCTAACTGTTTCAACAGAGGATGGTGTGCTAATTACCGATCCTCAGGAAGTCAGGAACCATATCGTAGGTCACTTCCAGAATCTTCTAAATGGCGGTACAGCACCGGTCCTACCTTCAGCCACGGAGTTGGAGGTTCTTCTTGAGCAAGTCTTAGATGAAAACCAGAGAACTTCTTTAGTACAGCCGATCACTGAGGAGGAAATTCAATCTACCCTCTTCTCACTATCTAAGGACAAAGCTCCTGGCCCTGATGGTTACAATGTTGAGTTCTTCAAACACACATGGGGGATCATTGGACCAACTATTCTGATGGCGGTAAAGGATTTTTTCGAGACTGGTTGCACGCTTAAGGAGATCAACAACACCATCTTAACGTTGGTGCCGAAATCCCCTAACGCATCGGCCATGAGTGACTTTGGACCAATTGCATGCCACAATACTTTATATAAATGCATCTAAAAAATCCTCACTAGGCGCATTGCAACGATTATACCGACGCTGATTGGACCCTCCCAAACAGCTTTTATTTCAAGTCGCAGAATTAGTGACAACATTATGGTTGCCCAAGAGCTTTTTGCGGATTTTCACCATGAAGCATACCTATCTAAATGTGCCATTAAGGTGGATTTCCATAAAGCCTTTGACACGATTGATTGGAACTTTATTGAAAAGGTACTTACAGCCTTCAAATTTCCAGCTTCTTTCCTTAAGCTGGTTATGGTATGCATCTCAACTGCCAAATCCTCAATCTCGATTAATGGAGAACTACATGGCTATTTTGCTAGCAACCGGGGGATACGACAGGGTGATCCCCTATCTCTGTACCTATTCATTCTTGCTATGGAAATCTTCTCAGCTATTCTCAAGACCAAAATAGACAAACTGGACTTCCAGTGGTTTTGGCAATGCAAGAGACCTCGCATATCCCATTTGTTCTTTGCAGACGATGTCCTTCTATTTTCACAAGAACACATGAGATCGATTGAGCTTATAAAGGAATCTCTTGATTTGTTCTCAAACTGGTCGGGCCTAAGACCAAATCCTAACAAGAGCAATATTTATCTCTCGGGAGGTGACTTTGAGCTCCAAAATAGTCTCCGGCGAGGTCTTGGATTCCAACAAGGGTCTTTACCCTTCCGATACTTGGGAGTGCCCATTATCTCTTCTAGGCTACGTAAAGAGGATTGCAAACTTTTGATTGATTCCATTACGGCATGTGCCCGTTCCTGGACCCAAAGATTTTTATCTTTTGCTGGTCGTGTACAGCTTATCAAATCAGTCTTGCATTCCATCCAAGTGTACTGGGCCACGATATTCTCCCTTCCCAAATCAGTCTTGAATAGTATTGAGGCTATCCTTCGACAATTTCTTTGGAAAGGCCCTGGCTTAGGAACGAGTGGTGTTAGGGTTGCTTGGAATGCCGTCTGTCTCCCAAAAGAAAAAGGCGGTCTCAGGATAAGAAGACTTACTGAATATAATCGAGCCATGACTCTTAAACACATATGAATCCTTTTCACTGATAAGGAATCTATGTGGTGCAAATGGATACATTCTAACTTCTTAAGGAAGACAAACTTTTGGGTTGTATCCAAACCCACCCTTTGTTCATGGACTTGGAAGAAGATCCTTGATTTGCGAGTCCAAGCTCGGACTCTTTGCCGGTGGAAGATTGGCAATGGCCAGACGATATTCTTTTGGTTTGATTGGTGGCACACTAATAGGCCCCTTTATCTCCTATTCAACAATATAGAGATCTACCAGTCTAGGATCCCGCGGGATACATCGGTCAGGGATTTCTTCCACTCCACATGGCAACCGTTACCCACTTTACACACTATTATGGAAGGGTTGGAAGCTCTTCCAAACTTTGAAGATGACATTCCGGACGGCTTGATATGGTATCCTAACCCGGCTGAATCTTTCTCGGTGGCCCGTGCCTGGAACCACATAAGGAAGAAAGGCCACCCAGCCCCTTGGCACTCCTTTATTTGGGATTCTCATTTGGCCCCCCAACACTCTTTTCTATTATAGATTGTGTCATTAAATCGGCTACCTTCCCAGGTTTTACTTCTCCATAACCGTCGGATCGAATCGGGATTATGTGCTTTCTGTTGCATGACTCCAGACTCCATCAATCATCTTTTCTTCGAATGCTCCGCTACTAGCAGGCTCGCCTCCTTCTGGGCAACTAAATGTAATATTCCATGGCGCAATCGTCCGTGGCCAGAGCTTATTTCGTGGGCCAACAAAGTATGTGGTGGCCCTTCCTTTGCACACCAAATTGCTAGGTTCTCCTTCGGGGCACTTTGCCATATCATATGGATTGAACGGAATAACTCTCTCTTTCAGAACAAGAGTATCTTTATTCCGAGAATACGCAACCACATCTTCAAATTGGTGAAGGATAAAGCTCTATCCTTTCGAAGAATTGCTGACACACCTATAAATAGGAGACTGCAAATGAACTGGGAACTCTCACCTTCCATTTTTTTTTTAATTTGGTTGTTTAGTTCTCGGTTTTGTATAGGGCCTTGCAGTTTGTAGGCTTTTTGTTTGCCTTGGTTAGTTCTCAGGCTTCTTGTATAGTCCCTGCTAGACCTCTCTTGACCCTATATGGACAGATTATGTCCCAATAGGGTCTGGTTTTGGTTTGAGCTTAGTTTGTATTTAGTGTTTGGAAAGTTATATATATTCTTATCTTTACCAAAAAAAAAAGATTATTGAAATTTTTTATTCATGGAATCACGACCAATTTATTAAACGTGGTTATTAAATGTTTCCGATCCATACTCGAAGAACAAAAAAAAAATTAAGGAATAGTATATGCAATCAAAAGTAATAAATTGTTCCATCAAACTTTTATGTTCTTCTTATTCATAGCAATCGTAACAACACTTAAGCATTAGAGCAAGGATATTAGAAGTGCTAAAACTTTCATACGGCATTCACTTTGGTGCAAAAAGTTTTTTTTTCTGACCACTTAAGTACCAACTTCGATTTAGACCTCCGAAAATTCGATGTGGTCATATTTTATTAATTTCTCCAACCAACGTAGCTCATCGGTGTGCCTAGTTGTCATAAGATCGGTCCGACCGAGTCTGTATGCCCGATCCAAATTGGTTCACTCGTGCATCTAGCACGCGAGACAGCTGGCCAAGCGAGATTTGGGGTTTGGCTAGCCATCTCGCTTGGCCATTGGCCTTATCCTCCTTGGCACTCCCGGCAAAGGAAGTTCCTGCCTGGTCAACCGCCTAATGGCCAGCTAGGCGATCGCTGGCCGAGGCCCAACCAAGGCCTCTTGGGCCCAAACGTAGGTTGAGGTTTGGCTGGCCAACCCAAGCCAAACTTAGCCAGGCTTCTGCCTTAAAAGGGCGCCACAAGGCCATCTCCGACCACCCAACTCCCAAGCCAACCTCCACCTTGCCAGCCGTGGACCAAAACAAACATATCTCGTTCGAGCTTTTCATTAAGCAGAGGATCCCTGACCTTTCTCGGTGCTCGGGCTTGCTCTAGCGGCTACGACTCACCTCCGATGGCGATGACTAGACCAAGAGCAAGGTTGGTACGGGTTGAAGTTCACGGGAAAGGCGCAGCCACTAACTCCGACCAACTTGCACAAAAACATAATAAAACAAGGACCGTGAGACTTACCGGTTAAGGCTTCGGCAGGGGGATCATCAGTCAACTCATGGGCGATGGCAAAACTGGTTAGGGTTCCCTCTTACTCACTTTTCACTCAACTCTCGATGTCGCTCTTTCTCTCTCTCTCAGTTCTCTTTCTCTTTTTTTCTCTATTTTTTTCTTCCAAAACTCAACTGACCTAATTCTCTCTTCTCTCCCTCCTGGTCGCACGAATTTGCTTGGTGGAACGGCTTTTTGCCCTGCTCGACTGTGGAGAGGGCACAGCGATGGAGGAGAGACGGAAAGAGGAAGATAGGGGCCAGGCCAAGCCTAGCTCACGAGAAGGGCAAGTGGGCTAGGCTTGGCTTTCGCGAGAAGGAGAGGAGAGAAAAAACAACAAGAAAAGAGAGGGGCCCAGGCCCTGGCCCGATTCGTTTTTTTTTCTTTTTCTTTTTCTTGATTTTTTTTAAAAAGGTAAATAAATTATAATAAACCCTATTAATGCAAATGCACATAATGTCTACATGTCATACAATTAAATAAAAATTTTTATTTTAGGGGTTAAAAATTTAACTCCTAATTTTTGTGAAATAATTTTTAATTTGATAATTAAAATTTAGGTGTCAACAAGTGATACCCCTCTTCTAGTTCCTTTATCATAAGGATGGATGAGTATAATCATTAGCTTTTAGTGAATTCACCCTGAGTACATATTGGTAAAGTATCTACTTGCTCTTGAATTTCCTTGTACCTATATTTGCATACGAGAGAAAACTCCTTTCTTGTACATCTATATTTGCCATTTCATGCTATAAAATATCTGTTTGGTCACTTCTAGAAGAGCTAGACAAAGTTCTTTTTTGTCACTCTTTATATATTGTTGGAGAAAATCTCATTTCTCTTGAGCCCAGATCCATTGAGCCACGTCCAAAACCCAACGACCGCACCCTAGTGCCTGCACCCAGATCCATCAAGGCCAAGCTCGGGATCCCGAGTCTCAACACTTGCGCCTAGGTCCATCGTGGCCGAGCTTGGGACCTCGAATTCAATGCCCTGATCCCCAACACTTGGGTCCATCAAGGTCGGGCCTAGAATGCCAGTGCTCGTGCCCAAGTCCTTGACATTCACACTTGGGTTCATCGAGGCTAGGTTTTAGGCCCATTGAGGATGGGCTCGGACCACAAAACCTGTGTTCCGATTCCTAGTGCCCAGGGTCCATTGAGGCAGGGCCCAGGACCCCAATGCCAGTGCTGGGTCCACGATGCCTAGGCTATGGTCCATTGAGGTCAAGCCTCGGACCTTAGCCCATGCGCTAAGGATTAGGGCACAAATGCTGGGATTCAGGGCACAGGCGTTAGGGTCCTAAACCCGGTCTCGATGGACACGTGCATGGGCACGGGTTCTTGGGCTTGGCCTTGATAAACCTTGGCTTAAGCGCAGGGGATCCAAGCACAAGCATTGAGGACTCGAGCTCGAGCGTCGAGGACCTAACCTCCATGAACGAGAGCGCAAGCTCCAAAGACTCATGCCCAATTATCGAAGACCTGGACTGCTCGTTGAGGACTTGAGCATGAGCACTAGGTCTCAAGCCTAGCCTCAATGGACCATGGCTCAAGTGTCAAGGACTTGAGCTCAAGCACTAGAGATCTAAGCATGAGCGTCGGGTTCCTGAGGTCCCATAGGCGTTAGGTTCCCGAGGTCCCACGCTTGCCTTTTGTGAACCCAAGTCCAGCCTCAATGGACTTAGGGCTTAGGTGCCTAGGATATGGGCACAAGCACCGAGTCCTCGAGCTCGACTTTGTGGACCTGGGCCCGAGCACGAGCACCAGGTTCTCGGGCCTAGCTTTTGTGGACTTGGGATTGATGCCCTTGCTTATGCTCAGATCCCCAACGCCCTGATCAAGATACATAGAGGGCGGATTCAAGACCCCAATGCCTATACCTTGATCTCCAGCTGCCCTTGCACAAGTCACTAACACCCATATAATGTATGTTTATTTAGGAAAATCAAATCAGATTTTTCTTACAAACGACGGATAATATTTTTCAATTCATTTTTAAGTTTCAATCAAATAGTAGAAAATATTATCATTTTCCTGAAAAATGACTTCCCTAAAACTTGAAATGTCATATTTTTTGAGAAACAAACAAAGCCTAAATGACTAAGTTTTCGAGAATGTGACCAAACTTTATCTATCGTCATTCCTTTAAAAAGTTGTGTTACGATTTTAGTCTAACTCATGAGCTCTATCACCTTGATCTTGGAGTGTATATCAACTTAAGGGTCTGTTTGTTTCACGAAAAATGATTGTTTTGAAAAATATTTTCTTAAAAATAATCGCTTGTATTACTTGAAATAATTAGTTAATGAAATTCATTATCGATAACAAATTATATTTATACATTTGCGTAGATGATGAAAATATGTTTTGTGCATTCACTTTTATAAGCGATACAAATAATCATTTTTATGAAAATATTTTTCAAAGTATTCATTCTCTGCGAAACAAACGCACACTAAATTCCAAATTACTAAACTTTTGATCTCAAGGAACAATATTTTCAAATTCTTACTTTACTCAATGTGACATCATGAGGTTACCAATTTTCGCGGTCAATGAATGACTTGTATGAACATGCGACAAAGAGCAATTGATCTTAATAAAATCTATTCTTTTTAAGTGACATTACGAAATGAAGTATTTAAATTCCCTTTCCAGTCTACATATGATATATAAAAACTTATTTAGACAAGCTGACATTTCGTCTTCTTGCTCCTTCGATAGATCCAAAGTCAATAAGATTTTTTTTTTTTCGTTAGGTGGCCCGCCCTACAAAATAATCCATATTCTTGAGGTAAAGTTCATCATTTTGGCAAAAAATATAAATAAAAAAAGGAAAAATACCACCAAAAACCCCAAACTGTATTACTTGTGACACATTTACCCTGAACTTTTTTTGTAATACGAAAAACCTCAAACTATGCCTTTTGTGACACATTTACCCCACAATACTTTGACCCATGGGCATTTTCGTCTTTTTTCTTTTTTGTTTTTTTTTCTTTTTTTCCTTTCTTCTCCAACGAGGGCAATCCTCGTCGGCGGTGGGTTGGGCAAGGGCTACCCTCGCCCACCCAAGCTGTGACATCCTCAAAATTAATCCATTTGAGATTTATAAAATACTGAGTTTTATGAAATGTACTCATAGAAAATTCTCGCCCGGAGTTGATCATTCCTGGGATGCTAACCAATAGAGAAAGGCTAATAGGGAAAATCAAATTCGCACAACTAAAGAAAATTCGATCGTGAATTGATTTTCGATCATGAAATCACTGAGGTGATATTTTGAGCCATTATTGGCCGATTTAAGGATAGTCAGGGATCAGTTCGCCACTGTCTTAGTAGTGGATCGCGGGTGATTCTGCTAGACCACGAAATGACTTGACGAATAACCCTAAACCTATACCAAATGATCGTACCCCTCGGATCTAGTAATTGATCCTTGCGATTTTAATGACAACCGAGGTCGTCACGTACTGAACGACCTTGCACGTAACTTGATTTATTGTCAGTCACGGGTCGAATATGCGAATTTCCCCAATAAGCCGTCCATTAGTTTGAGAAAAACTCGAGTTGCGTTTAATAAAATTTAATTATTGAATTTAGCCCAAATTGGACATCGGAAAATTAGGAAGTCACAACGAGACTTTAGAACGACATTGCTGAGGACACATGCAATTTTTTAGTGTGCTCGAATCCTTCAGAAAAATTCAAATTGGGCAAGAAATTGAGAAAGTGACCAAAATACCCTTAGAAATTAATAAATGGTATGTTTTAAGAGGGAATGGCATTTTGGTAATTTTGCCCAAAAATTTTGATTGGACATTTTTTCCCATAGAATTTTATGAAATTCCCAAAATACCCTTGGATATTTTTTAGTAAGATTCGATCTCAGCCGTCGGTTTCAAGATAAGATCGAATCTGAGCCGTTGATTAAAAAGATTAGACAAGGGCAAGATTGTAATTTGCCACTTTTGGTCCAATTTCCACTATTTGAGTCAAGACCTCTCTTTCTCTCCTCATTTCCTCTCTCTCTCATCTCACGGCATCTCTCTCCCTCTCCCTCACCCATCGAACCAGCTCCCTCCCCTCACCGAGCCGTCGCACGCCGGTCACCGCCTAACTGAGTCACCGCCGCCGCTTGCCGTCGCCACCGTCGAGCCGCGCCGCCGCGCCGATCGCACCTGTTTCACTCTAGCCGCGTGAGTCTAGAGTCGGGTAAGTCGCAATCTAACCCTTGCCTAGGACATCAGGTATTATCGGACTCGTTTGGATGCGGTTTATGGTGATTTAGAGATTGATTAAGGTGTTGATCATGGTTGTTGGTGGCTAATCATGGCTGTTAGTGGCTGTTGCATGTTAGATTAGATGTCTGGAAATGAGTTTTGGCGGTTGAAATTTGGTAGAAATCAATTCGGGTTTGAATCTGTGAAGTTCAGTGTAAATTGTGGATTCGCGGTTACTATACATCTTCGATTTGCTATTTTTATAGAGAATTTTGTGGGCCAAATTTGAGGAAGATTTCTTCATGAAAGTTGCTCCCAACATCTTGAAGCATAACATATTTTAAATTTGAAATTTTTGGAGGCCATTTGGATAGTACGAAAACCCATTTTCAGACCGTATTGGAACTGCTCGAAATACTGTTCATCCCAACCTTCGTGTCTTGCCGAATTTTTATAAACTTTTCCAGAGCTATTTTCAATAAATTTCCTTCACAAAAGTTGTTGGTAACTTTCTTTTCTATGACATATGAAAATTTCAAGGCTTTTCAAGGTGATTTGGGTATTGAAAGAAATGTATTTTGAGGACAAAACGAGCTATTAGAGCGAGTTGATTTTTATCTGACTTCAAGTGACCAAAAAAGGTGTCTATAGTTGGAACTGGGTTTCGAGTTCTCACGGAAAATGTTTAATAAGATGTTTTACGCAACATATCCAAATTTTAGAATTTTTGGAGTTCGTTTACTATTTATTTTGATGGGATTTCAGTCACTATGTAAACTGCCCAATTTTACCCCGATTCTTTGGATGTTTATTTTTATGAGCGGAATGGTGTGGGTGTCGGGGTTGAATAGTTGCTGCCTCGTGACCAAAATTTAGGCTTGAATGTGTGTTATATGAGTTGATTTGAGGATGAAATGAAGATGTTTCGAGGCTGGAGTGAGGTTGAATAGAGTGTCGGATGTTGTGGGATGGAATTGGCAAGCTTAGGGCTCGATTTAAGGACAAATGGTGTCGGTTTGGTGTGTGGTAGTATGGCTGGATTATGGTGTTTAATATGCTTGAAAATGTCGAAATTATGCCTATGAACGTGGCTGTGTTTGTGGGCCCATGAGCGGCCTTGTGTGTTTATTGAACCATGATTTGATGGATTGAAATGTGCTTGATTATGTGCACGGGTGGACCAGACTGAATTAGTTGTTAAATTAGCCATGTCAAATGCTTAGTGAGCATAAATTGTGTGTGAATTGATGCGTGCACGGGCCACTTGTGATTGGCCAATTGAATGTAGCAAATGATTGTTGAGCATGTGCATGAATAAGAGAGTGAATGTGGTATGGCGTGTGAGATTGTGAGAATTGTGCCGTCCTGAGGCGTGTACTTCAACGCTGGACGATGCCCGGTATTACCGGAAGGCTGCCAGCCTGAGGCGTGTACTTCAACGCGGGTTGCGCAGTAGATGGTAGATGTTGAGCCTGAGGCGTGTACTGTAACACGGGCAAAAGACATGGCTTGAGGCGTGTACGGTAACGCGGGCTAAGGAGTGTTACGAAAATGAGACGGTTGTTTATGCCGTAGGTGGTAGATGTTGAGCCTGAGGCGTGTATGGTAACGCGGGCAAGAGACATGGCCTGAGGCGTGTACTACAACGCGGGCCCTAAAGTGTTATGATAAGTGGTCGTAGTGTACCTGAGACGTGTACTTTAACGCGGGTCACTGACAAGGAATGTGAAAGAGTGATAATGAGAATGGAATGAGTACACAACATGAGATTTGCATATGCTTGTGATCGTATGTGAATTGCCTGCTATGTGATGATCTGGTGCGTGTGATTGTGTTTTGTGATTGTCTGGAGGTACGTGGTAGCCTAAGTAGGGTTTAGGTTGCAACTTATTAAGAAGTGTCTCATGGTTGTATAAACCAAACCATTTCAGATAACCCGCCTGAACAAGGAATCAGTCGCCGCCGCCGCCGCCAAAACGTTTTGGTACAGTCATGCACATTGAAGATAATTTCGTGGAGTACACCCTAAATGGACGCCATACCGAGGACGCAAAGACTAGTGAGGAGGCGATGAGCTAGTGTTCGTGTAGTACTGTTTCTAGTAGATAGGGTATTTGCCTCTTTTTGGTATATGATTTTTAAGGTAATCGTAGTGGGTGTGCATGTAGAATTTATGAACTCAAGAATGGCGGAAGGGTGTAAGTATGTTCATATATGGATGATGTAAATATATGTGGTAATGAAATGTTTTAAGTATTGTGGCGATTAGGTGTGCTTAGTTATTTTGGTGTTCTTTGTCTAGGTTTTATTAATTGTTTCCGCCGTGATTGCCTCTGATGTGAGGCCGTTGAGTCGACGACATATTCCTGAGATGTCCCACCGTTCAACTCATGGAAGTGAGGTGTGGAAAGCATTAGATTTGAGTCGGAGCATGACACAGGCAAGGGCAACCCTCGCCCGACGCGAGCCCTCCCCTCGCCGGCATCCGACGAGGCTACCCTCACCCACCCAGGCAAGGGCGACCCTCACTAGATGCCGGCAAGGGTCGCCCTCGCCCAACCCACCGCCGACGAGGACCACTATCGCCAGAGAAGAAAGGAAAAAAAACAGAAAAAGGAAAATGACGAAAATGGCCATAGGTCTAAGTATTATGAGGTAAATATGTCATAGGTGGCATAGTTTGAAATTTTTTTATGTCACAAAAAAAAGTCCAAGGTAAATTTGTCACAAATGACATAATTTGGAGTTGTTCGTATCACAAAAAAAAGTTCAGGATAAATATGTCACAAATGGCATAGTTTGAGGTTTTTGGTGGCATTTTTCCTAAAACAAAACCGCCAAATGGAATTTGACAAAATGCTAATGTACCATATTAAATGGCAATTACATTGTCTTTCATTTGATCTTGTACCGTGCGTACGTACGTACGTGTGTGTATATATATATATGTGTGTGTGTGTGTGTATGCATGATCCCACACAGATTGGTAAGGGTATACACTGTAATGTGCTCAAAAGTAGAATATATTAACAAAAATTTACCTCCAAAGTTAAGCTGAAAATCTGCTAAGGCACTAACTGTATGCCACAACTGGTTTTATTTTGATGGAGTACTTTACCTTTGTTGAGTCATGCTTGATCAGCTCCCATGTAGATGAGCAAAAATTGCTGCCAAGGTATTTGAAGTGTTTGCACTAATTTGCAGACCGATATGATGACAAAAAGGACATACATATAATTATCAATTCGACATCATGCGAGTTTCCTTTTCAGAAAAGATACGATCGGAATTTATTCAACAATCCGTCCGAGGGCGGGAATCGTTCAATGCTCGTAGACAGAGCAAAGATAGCTGGCAGGACCCCATTCCACAAGGTGTAGGAGCGGAGATCAGAAGCAAGCGTCTAAGAGAGCAGGGACAAAGAGCAGCCAAACTGCAAATTCACAGCAAAAAAGAAAGAGTGGCGCACGCGCCCACACACACACACACACACACAAGGGTGTTTGAAATTGGCTTGTAAATATCTGATCATATCGTTGCATCATAGTTCACCCATTCTAACTGCAGGGCTGTTTATCTTCTTCTGATTACTGTTGAACCTGAACAAACTAGCTATAAAAACTGGGAATTCATTCCAAGAATTGACTAGAGTGAGAGAGAGCGAGAGGGCTGACAAGCCTTCCAAGAAACCGACTCTTTGTTGGTCTTGGTGGGGGGGAGGAGGAGGCCGGACGACTGGAGGCGGCGGGGCATAGGCCGGCGGCAGATATTGCTGAGAGTAACCCGGCGGTGGATATTTAGCAGGCGGTGGATAAGCATCCTTCGGATATGGTCCGGGCAGATATGCTACACTCCCCCACAAGGAAAACCATAAACCCAAGTTCGCCCTAATTTGAAGTTCATCCGACAAAAGTCAGGTTAAAGCCCAAAAGGAAACGAAAGATCAGCTATCTTCAATTAAATCTTAAGACTGCAAAAATTTAAGACAATCAACTGTGTAGATTCTCTCAAGCAATGACTACGAGCTTTGTAACTAATGGAAGAATCCAACCACGATATAACGTAGTTAGATAATCAACTAGGTACGATGAGATACTATGACTTAATCAGCAAAAACTACTTACATAAGCTGTCGAAGAAATTTTTTCTTCTAATCGTGAGGGGAACCTGTGCATTCATTGCTTGCATCGGTTGCGACGGGTAAATCCTCATGGGAGCATGAGGTCTCCCCCTCTCCCGCGCTCGGGAGAGATTGGGGTATTGCCTCAAGGGGGATTTCAAACTTACACGAGCGGCCGAAGCAGCACCCAACCGCTGAGGCAACACCCCGCCGGGTTTCGTTCTCCAAAGAATTTGAAAACAAATGCAAACTGCATTAAATTGTTTGGATAAAATGTGAAAAACAAGCAAGTAGTGAGGATTGTAAGTTTTAGTTTGCTCATGAAGCTTGCTTAACTTTGTTCATGAAATATACTCACGTAGTCAGGACTATAACTTGTATGTACATGTAAGTTTACATTATGCGTGGAAACTAGAAGAGCGTGCGGGTTCTTGAAGGTGTTGTTATTGCACATGTATATAATTAAATGCAAATGTAGATGTGGTTTATGCATTTCTACCTTATTCTATTATAGATTGCGTCAGCTCACCTCATGAGATTTACCAAACAAAATTGACTTACATATATGACTTACTCTGATTCAATGTTTCTTTGAGCAGGAATTATTGAGCTGACACAAAATTATTTTAAAAATTAACTCTTCTCACTTACAAGCGTGTACGCTTTCATGATCATCGTAATCACTATCCACGAGTCACGACTCAAGTCGATAGAGTTTATTCAAATGCATTGATTCTCACCGAAGAATACTAAAACATAAAATAAAAATTATCGTCAGTTTTCACATGGAATCACAATTTTTTAGATGATAATCTCAATGCGACAATCATGACGCTCAAAAGCTCATAATATTACCATTCATTCAAAATCCTTAATTGAGTTGGAATTATGATTTTTTGAGAGATTACTGTGCCCAGCTCCATTTATAGCCATGACTACTTGTATGCTTACAGCTTAGGAAAAGCTAATTCACCACCTTCAAAATTTTTGTCAACATCTATTCTTCCACGTGAGCATAGAAGTTACTTTTGACCCAATAAGTCATTTCAACAAATCCAGCGTTCACACCATGACCTTACTTTTGACCCATTAAGATATTTCAGCAGATCTGGTGTTCACACTAGCTACCTCAGTGCATGGATATATTACACATGCCTTTTCCTATCAAACCAACAATATGATTTTGCACCTGACCCACACAGATGAAGATGAGTAAAGGGCCTTCGTGAGCTTTAGATAAATAATTAATGAGAAATGAACATGCAGGTCTTAGAGGTGCCCCACAACTTTAATCAGAACACTCACAACCATGAAGCACAGCTCGAAGTCCCATATTTTATCCTTTGAATTGTTGACGATCCAAATGTGAACGCACACAGATTACTCCTTATTTTAATTTCCAAACACAGGAGGTGTGAACATGGTCATGTGATAATGTTCTTTAATAGTGTGAACGCGAATGATTTCAGTCAGTTTTCTTTTTCTTCTACCCAAATGTTCTATATTCTATTTCTAAGTATGCTGAATTTTCTCTCCTCTGTCCTGTTTCCAATAGCTCAAACTCTAACCCTTTTTGTCTCACTCGCAACATTCGCATGTAAGAAATTTTCCTTTTCTTAAGAGATGTCGAACCCTCTTTCGCGCACCTTGACAAGACACCTTTTTGAAATATTTTAAGAGTGCATTTCCTCAAAATATCCTAGTACATCCAGAATTTTACTCATAAAGTACTCCCAACAAAACTTGAGGCCAAGATCAGAGAAAGAAGAACAAACTGTTTTACCATTTAAGCTAACAATAGTTAAAGAAATGTTCAAAAGCAGACACATCATGGATAAATTTTGTTTCATGCTCTTATCATCCGTACATGTTTTGCTCACTTAACACTAGTGTTTCGAAAACTGCACTGGAAGGCATACCAAATAGACCACTAGTATGCAGTTTAATCGATTCAAAAGGTTTAACCGGAAAAATCGGCAGTTAGTGAAATAAGTAAATATATATTATAGTGCATTATGCAGCCACCAGACATGCAGAGCACTGCTTCCCTGTTAAAGTTGTTTAAGTCAAATGGAAAACAAGAGCTGACCGGATAAATTCATTAGGTTTGGCAAGTTCGTCCGGTTAGGCCAGTTCTTGATGGTTTCGACCTCCATCGGTACTAGGGCGTTATCGGGACCGGAGGTCTGATGAGCTCCTGCTTGATCTAGCAGGTCCGGAGTGTTACCAATTCCTTGTGGGTCACCTGTTTAGACGAAACCTGCGACTGAATAGGACTGTAGGCTAGCAGAGAGTTCATGGACATCAGGGGATTAAATTGAACGAAGCCGGGATCACCCCGTCATGACTAAAAAATTCGTAATTGTCCAATGCGTTTTACGTGTACTCATTCTGGTGAACAAAATGAACTTGGGACGCAAGACTAGAATTATGAGCTTCGGTCATCTGCTGCATGAACTAAATGAAATTCAATGAGATTATAATTGTTAAAAGAGTTAGTAATCTGACAAAATCACATCGTGCATACTTGTTGGATATCGCAAGAGGTTAGCAAAATGGCGTCCTCGATGTACATAATGTTTCTTTTACTAGGGTTACGTCAACGCTACAAGATGATGTGATTATTTAATCCTTGATTATTACTTGATCGTCTTGAAAAGTTAAGATTACTAACCCACCAACAAAAATACTAACCCTAATGTATGTTGACAAACTTATGAAAATATTAAGAAAAGTACCATCGCAAATACTGTTTCCCAACCAAGAATGTAAGTAGACCTACTATATTATATCGAATTATTTGACGGACATGATTAGTAGGAATTTTGCACGGGCAAAAAATCTGCAATCTCAAAATTTGCTTGATTCCGAAACAACCCCAATATAAGAAAAATGACTTGTTATCTTTCATTCAATCTAACAAATGAAGAAAATATTTAACTTTTTTTTTTTGTAAAGGAAAATATTTAACTTTTACTCACAATAATCTCAAAAATAATGTCTGAAAACAAAGTAACAACATGCATTATCCTACCATTTTAGTTATACAAAATAGCCTCAAAACTTGTGTCCTCCATGTACTCCTGTTATCGAATTACATTTCTTGAGTATGTTTCTAATCAAAGGTAAACACTTCCACATCAAATATTTGAGGCCCCAATGTTAATTCATTCTAAAAACACTGGATATAGAAATACTGACCAAAAAGATGAGCTAATCAAGAGTTGGCAACGAAGATGTCCAAGCTACGAAAGCATTACCAGCTCCAGCGAAACCATGCAAAGTGCAGCAACATTACCAAAACTGTCAAGAACGAAGGATTTGCAATTCAAGCTACTGTAGCATCCAAATACGTAAGTAAATTATGCCAAGGAAAACTTCATTTTAATTTTGTAACATAACTTTAAAATGAGGAAGCTTGTATACTTTCCTGCATGCATGGTTGGAGGATACTTCATAGAGTTAGGCGTCTAATTGATGAGTTACAAACACAGACATCACCTAGACTAATTTTTAGTTAAATTTTATATGTACGTGATGTCCATATTTATAGATTGCTAAAGAAGGAAATTTACTCCAATTAGAAATGGAGAAAAAACACTGCCCTACAATGTTTATCGGAAAACTAGCGAGAAGAAGATGAGTTATATCACGAAGCCTAATTGGGAACTTTAATTCTGAACCAAAAAAAAAAAAATTGGGAACTTTAATCAACATACGCAGCTGGTATGAACAAACAAATTATTCAATTCAGACTAAGTTCTAAGATAATTGATGCTAGAGTTTGAAACTCTTTAGATTGACTTGTATTGTCTTGACTCAAAATTTTCCATCTAAATGTTGAATAATCCGAAAAAGCATCTTATGCCTAGACATTACATTATATTAAATTTACATGTGTGAAAAAACCTAATATGCTCTTACATCTCAAAGAAAAGATCAACTAGTTAACTTGAAGTTGAGCCCAAGCAAGTGCCATAATTATATTATACTTACTAAGTTGACTAAGTCCTACTTCGATATAGGTTTTCTCTTGTCTTGACTCTGAGAAAACCACTCAAAAATTTCAATCTCCAAATCGCCCCTTTAATGAAAAGTTGAACACTGTGCTCCCTGCAGAGGTAATGCTGATGTGTACTTTTGTTTCTTCTATTTTGAATTTCTTTGATCATTTCTTCTCCTTAAAAATGGAAGAAGAGCTGCTGAATTCAGCACTCCTTGGAGTTTCCATTCTTTTCCCCTGATATCCTCTTCAACTATAAAATCGCGGTTCCTGAACCGGGTTTTCCGCCAAGGAAGATAAATCGCTGAAGGGTATTGAGTGACGTCGGAGGAGGAGGAGGCGAGGTCTATCGAGGAAGGAGGAGGAGGAGGGAAGATTCCCAGTGCGGAGATGAATCCGCATTCGAGCAGCGGCGCCGGCGAGCACATCACGTTCGCCAAGAGGAGGAACTCGCTGATGAAGAAGGCCAGGGATCTATCGCGTCTCTGCGACGCCGAGGTCGGAATCATCATCTTCTCCTGCACTGGACAGCTCCATGGGTACTCGAGCTCAAGGTCAGTGGACGTCGATGATAGATTCGACCCGCGATGTCTCCCTCCCTCTCTTCCTCGCACATGCGCGCCCGCACGTGCACGCACGAACCATGATACGTGTGCATGTGTGCTTCTTCTTCTTCTTGCAGCTTTAGCAGCCACTTTGGCGCAACTTTTTCTTCCATGTCGGGATTGGTTTCTGAGATAACAACGCCGCTTTGAGACCTAGTTTTAGAGTTGAGCATAACTATCGAATCAACTTTTTGAGTTTCTTTGTTATCTCTTCTCTTGTGTGTCACTAAAGCTTCATATGTTCAGTTCAGTTCGAACTTACCAAACTGATTATTCATTACTTCAACTGTTCGCGAGTTGAATTTGAACATTTTCCTAAATTTTCCGTTTCCTTTTTCTCCTAAGAATCAACCACTTAGTAATGGTCTGAAGTCTAGAAATCTTTCATATGCCTCAAGAGCATCAAATATTGTCTTCATTCTTGATTACATCAATCATTATGATATAGATCTCTGGGAGTGACTCTTGTTTGTGTTCAGCATGGACTCGGTCATCGAACGCTACAACAATCTGAAGCGGGAAGCCCAACCGGAATTGGATCAGCCACCTGTTGATGCCAAGGTACGTCGCATAAACAACCTAGCCTTCGAAATTATCATAGGAGAACACCCACGAATGTTAAACTAATTGTCTGGAAATTTCCTCTTAATACCGTTTGCAGGTTTTGGAAAAAGAGATAGCAAACTTGAATCGTCAACTCCAAGGTCTGCAAGAGTACCACAGGTACATAGGGTCACAACCCAAGAGCTTCCTACAATAGTGTGAATGCTACTATCCCGATAGTCAAACACCAGTTATGTATCTGTGAAATAGAAAGGAGTGAATGAATTAAACTCGAGAGGCATTTGGATAAGTGCAAAGTCTTAATTCTTGTCAAGAACTACTTAGTCTCCCTAATTAAGGTACATTTTGATTTTCAAGAACCAATTAATTTACCTTAATTAATGGCTTCTATCCAGATAGGAAACTAGGATTATAGCATAATGTTAGCAAAGTTTTGCTCTAAGTCATACCATGGTTAGGGAAAGATGTTTTTTGCAGTCACGTTGTTTTATTTCTTGGAACATTTCTCTTTAATACAAGCCTAGGTAAAATTCTCTTCTAAGACTATAGTGCTCACATTTTTGTTCATACCCTCATCAACTTAATCTCCACCACTCTAGTTTGTTGGTGCTTTTGTCACCCACTTCAATTCTCTCAAATGTTCACTATTCTTCTCTCCATGGACTGATAATAGTACTACCTGATCCATACTTATGACTCAGTAACATATTCAGCATGCTTTTAATTGGAGGCTTTTCCTTAAAGCCTCAAAAGTCTTTTTCTTTTTTCACGTCCTATCACTTCTCAGTTGCCATGCACATATTTTTGGTTTTAACTTATCAATTATCAGGCATTAGATATATCTCTGACTCTACATCACTCGCGTATGAGCTGTTCTTCTAGTAGATAAGTCTCACAAATCTCAAATTAGTACAACACAGTGTAAAATCATGCAAGCGTGGGTGAGTCTCGACCAGAGAGGACAATATCGCACTAGCAACTGACTTGAGTGGGGCTGCCTTCAAGAGTATTAGAGCTAGGATGGGAATGTTAGGCATCAAATATGTCTCTCAGCTTCACTCAGGTCGATTGCCAGTTTATATGGCTATATTTGACGCTTCACTCAGGTCGTGGGGCTATCTTTAGTGGTGTTAGAGATAATTATGAGATCCTTCATAGCTTTCTTGATTGTGGATATGTCTCCCTTGATTGTGCATATTCTTGACGCATCTGTCGGAGCCAAGATGAGTCTACAGTACTTAAGTTTTTTATTTGTTTGGTTTGGTTATTATATTACAAGAAACCTCTGCGAGAGTTTGGTTTTTTTCATTTAGACCAGATAGAAGACACATTACAGAAACATGTATGACATGGCTCTTATATGATGCGGATGATGTCTAAATGCAAACTATCTTCTTTGATCAAGAGTTGTAGTATGAACAGTTACACATATTGAGGCCATTTGAGTCCTTGCAGACAACTGATGGGTGAAGACATCTCTGGCTTGAGTGTGAAGGATATACAGAATTTGGAGAACCAATTAGAAATAAGTTTATCAACTATCCGCCTTCAAAAGGTACATTTGGCCATAGTATTATCATCCCATTTATGTTAAAACAATGAATTATATATGTACGTCTGAATCATCTCGTGTTGTACTATTATTCAGGAACAAATTATGACGGATCAAATTAACGAGCTCCATCGAAAGGTTTTGCTTCGGCTATAGATCACAATCATTCTTTCTCCTAGTTTGACCATAAGTTAGCTAATAATGGATTGATCTACTGCAGAGAAACCTCATTCATCAAAAAAATATAGAGCTGCAAGAGAAGGTAAATCTTATTGACAAAGAGAATGCAGAATTCCTGGAGAAGGTGTTAATTATGTATGTGCAGACACACACAACTCGGGCGCCCAGACAGGCTTTTATTAATATTGTTCGAATGTTGTTATATTACCTGTTCTCACAAATCTTCTTCTAGATGAGGATATTTATTTCAAATGATGAGAATACTTACCCAAAGTTGACAGTGCGTACCGACCTTTTGCTGATCTTTGCCCTAAGCAAAATGTTTCATGACGTGGAGTGAACTATAAACGAAGTCTATATTGACAGGATGGATCATACTGTCAATATTAGTAAATATTAGAATTAAGTTTGTACTATATTTTTTCTAGTGATCACCTTAACATTTTTCAGTGTCAGATTTACAGGGAAGGGAGTTCTAGTAGTGAGGTCAGCAGATATCATGTATCATATGGCATTAACACCACAGATGATACAGATATACCGATTCCTTCCCCTTTGAGCCAGCCCCGACGTCAAAATAGGAGTGCGACTCCTCCGGTGACCACAGAATTGGCGTGAGTTATTTTCTCCTTTACACCTCCCAAAACGGCAAGCCTTGAATACTTTTTACAGGTTACATATGTCAAAATTCTCTAAAAATACATTAAATCGAAAAATCCTTTCTACAGGTTACGACTACCTCGACCAGGCGACTTCACGGCTCAAGATGACTATAGTTAGCAGGCCGCACTCCCTCAAATTTAAAGCATCGACTGCTGCAAGTTTTGATGTGAGCAAGCAGATCTTTAATGTCACTTTCAACAGCCAGACAAAAGCTGAAGTTTTCTCTAGAGATTCATATTAAGATTCTCATTATTAATTGTGTCCGAATTGCTTCTAAATAGATGATTGCCCTGAATGACAATATGGGCTAATAAGTTTATTTCCAAGGTTAATGAATCCGAAGATCCAGTTTCCAACTATCTATGTCTTGGTACACAGAGACTAACCCTAGAGATTTGGAGAGCTCTTGATGCATAACTAGTTTTTCTCCCATGGTAAAAGATATGAAATTGCACTCGGAGTCGCAAGTAAAGGCGAGCAGGTGAGCCTGCTATGATTATAAGGAGATGATCACCAGGGTTGACTCAGTTGCCTTCATTTCAACTGTAAATTTTAATCAAGCTAATTTCTTTTTCTTTGGGGGGTAACGTAGTTTGATCAAAGATTTTTTTTTATTTACATAGTGCTATAAGTAAAATTACACGGTGACTTCAATTATATGACTTGGATTCGCCAGTATATTATATGGATATTTTCTGGTAAATCATTTATCCAATATCTCGCTTCATTTAGCTAATTCACCTGATTCAACTAAATCCAACCCCACGAACAAGAGACCGGGCTTCTCCAAAGGCCCCGACCCGCTTCTCGGCCCAGTTCCTGTCGGTTCGGGTCGGGTCGCAAAACCTCTGCTGTCTGTCTTGTCTTCCTGTTCTTGTCCCCCTGGTTCGTTGCTCCTCCTGCACTTCCGCTCCACTGGTCAGGCACGAAAGAGAGCAGGAGCGATCGAGAAAGTTTCGAACTTTTCAGGTCTACGAAGTTCCAAATGAATTGTTGCGGAGCTGGGTCATCTGCGGTACATCTTCTTCCTCGCTTGCGTCGGCGCTTCAGATCGGACGCTGCTCTGGAAGCCATAGCCAGAGCCCGCGACGAGCGAGTACCGAATCTCGCGCTCTACAATTACCCATCGTTCTCGGGTGCATTCTCCGCTCTCTTCGCTCGCCTCTTCCACTCTCGCCTCCGCGTGCCTTGCCTCGTTTTGCCTTTCTCTTCTGTTGAACCCTTCAGGTGATTTTCCTCTTCTTTCTTTTGGGTCTTCTTTTGTCTCTGAAATGGGCGGTTTGGTTTCTCTGTTTATTTGGGTTCTTGTGATGTTCTTGAGCTTAAGTGTTACTGGGAATTTTGGGGATGGCGGGCTTCGAAGGAGTGAAGATCGTTGGATTCAAATGTTGTTTGGATTCTGATTGATACTCTCTTATGCCTTGTGATGAAATGGTTTGTGTGTTATCTTTCCTCGGACGAAGCCAAAAGAGTGTGCCCCTGCGTGCAACAAAAGTTGAACAAGTTGACGGGTTAATGATTATGTTGTTACGAATCGGATATTTTACTGATTAGGACATAGCAAGAAATTTTCTTGCATTGACTGCCATTCCATTCACTCATGGCAACCGGGTGGACTAATTGTATCTTTGCTACAGAGTTGAGTATTTGCATATCGCCGGACTGGAAAAATGTTATCTTCTTGACTTTCTTGGCCCAAAAGGATTTGCAGCGAAGCTTGCACAGCAATCTTTCTGCAAGTAATTTGGCATCGTGTTTACTATTAATTTGTGTACCCTATGTTGACATTTCTGTATCACGTTCTTAGCTTTTCTGTCTTCTTCTCTCAATCATCTGTGGTTGCGAATGTTTGGTATACATTTTTCTGTATTTTCAGGATAATTGCATTTGAGCACAGAAAGTCAGCTTTTTCACATACTTCTGCCAAAGAGGATTGCCCCGAGAACCTTGTTGTCCATTTCAGTACTGAGAAGAGCAGCGCAACTGCTGTGTATGAGTACTTTTCTGCTCAACTTGCAGAAAACAGATCTACTAATGTAAGCTGAAAAACTACTCCATGCATGCTTGATGCTTCAATCCATGCACTCTCTAAAGAAAGAATTGCTTGTTCTGAACAAAATATTACTCTGCAAAAGACGGAGCCGGGTCTTTTAGACACCCAGGATCAAGAGCGCATGGAGATGGTACTTAAGTATATTGAAGATGGAGATCTTCGCCGTTGGACCTTACCAGACATCAAGGCTTTTAATATCGGATTGAGTGAGAGGCGCTTAAAGTTAAATTGCATCACTAATCCTTTCATGTACGAACAGGTACTTATTCTGTTCTATGCCTTCATTGTGTTTTATTTTGACTTTTCTAAGAGAAAGAATTGAGTAAAAGACTCCACTGCAAGACTGACCCTGCAGCTTTAGTTGCATTTTAGTGAATTCTGTTGCTTTCTAGTTTTATCCTCTAATATGTATCTATAATTTTGGATCATTTGAATTTCCCTTGCAGTTATTGGATATAAGTGCTGCGGATTTGATTGCTCAAGGAAATGCTTACACCACTGCTAGACAGAACTCTGCATCTAAGTTTCTGGAGAAAGTTTTTAAAGTTCGATTAGGCAGGGGCCTTTATGGGGAATGTCTGGTATGAAGATTCAAAACTTTAGTTTTCTCCCTCTTATCATTGCACTTATTTTGTCACTGTTTGTCACTGTTTCTTTGATAATTTTTCACTCATATGAAGCAAAACCCACATACCGTAAGTGTTCAGAGTCCTGCTGCTCCTAACTGATGCCCCTTGAAGCCAATATCTTGTCAAATTTACTATTCTGCTCCTTTAGGTTTCAAGATATATGGTTCATAAGACCCTTGTTATTCTGGTTTTTGTTTCTCCTTTGTTGCATTCAAGTAGATGTCTTTACTGTCAATGTACTCTTTTATGTGGTGTGCAACTCTCTGTCCTTGTATAGTTTTTTCTCTTATTTATTGACTATATGCAAGCGTTCCAATTTATATGAGATGCTTTGTCTATCTTACAATACAGGGAATCAGGGCTGATGGGATTTCTGATTTAAGCGATGAAATTGGCAAGCAATTAAGTGTAAAG
The DNA here is from genome assembly GCA_031216185.1 of Syzygium aqueum. Lineage (NCBI taxonomy): Eukaryota > Viridiplantae > Streptophyta > Magnoliopsida > Myrtales > Myrtaceae > Syzygium > Syzygium aqueum. The sequence goes on along the minus strand of CM062239.1, from coordinate 22,894,544 downwards.
AGTGCGGCATCGGGCTTGAGGTGAACGGGCAATTTTGTGTTTGGCGATTTTGTGTCTTGTCATATAAAGTCTGAAGTTATGAAAATTAGTTCGTGCAGTGCACCATGGGTTCAAAACATATAAATTCTTGTCAATTTTGATTATTCTTGTTTGTTGGGTTGTTCGGTCCTAAGCGCCCCAATTGACTCCAAATGAAAAGGTCTTTTGTTAAAAAAAGAAAACCTGAGGCCAAGGGGGCACTGAGTGACCTGTCACTCCAGTTTAGTCTTCTGCCTGATATGTTTTTTCCAATGTCAATGGTTTTAAAGATTAAAATTGTCAAGTTACTGCTAAACTAAATTGATAGTTTTCGTTGGCTTGTATTATGAGTGCGTAGGCCTATTGGAGCTATGGTTTACATGCAGCGGAATAACTTGAAGATGAGTTTGAGGAGCACTGATGATGCAACTGATACTTCAGAAGTTGCAAAGGTCCATTTTAGCAGTGAAAAGTTTCTTTGCCATTGACTTTGTTGAGCTTGTATACGGAAGAACCGACCACATGTTGCTTACACAAAATAAATGCAGGCATATGGTGGAGGCGGTACCCCCGCTTCTAGTTCCTTTATCATAAGGATGGATGAGTATAATCACTGGCTTTCAATGAATTCACCCTAAGTACATATTGGTAAAGAATCTACTTGCTCTTGAATTTCCTTAAATCTTTATTTGCGATAAGAGAGAAATCTCCTTTCTTATGTATCTTTATTCGCCATTTCATGTCATAAAGTATCTGTTTGCTCACTGCCAGAAGAGCTAGACAGTTCATCTTTATATACTCTCTCAGAAAATCTCATTTCTCCATAAATTGATTAGCTTCGATCTATATCAACAAAATTTTAGACCTTCTGGGACAAGAACTTGCCTATTGTCGTCATCAAGCCACGTCTGGTTTTCTCTGTTTATCCTTGCTGATCAAGTTTTTTCTACACAATTAATTGTTTTGAGGGTATTCAACTTCAATAACTTTATATACCTATCATTAATAACTACATGTCCATGAGTGCGATCTTATATGGGAGATAGTATGTGCATGATAAATATGTCTCGTTTGGGTTTTTTTGTGAAATCTGGAAATCTATGCTATAGTAACAGATTAAGTGTGACAGGTGGTTTTGTGTTTTTGCAGTCAATGTCACTTGGACGATGGTTGGTGCTCTAGTCAGCTGATTAAGAGTCATAAATCCCACAAGGTTCAGCTATATCAGGTGAAACGCCTAAAAATGTCTGGTAATTGTAATATTTTGTACAACTCGTATATAAGCACACTAGTAGTGGCTAATTTTTTTCTGTAAGTTCTACATCTAGAAAGAGCTTCATTCATTAGTTGACTGGGCAACCATCAACCTCTATGCCTTTGGCTGTTGGACATACTGCTAATTCACAATGTTCTCCATTTGTTCCCCACCAAGTTATACTTTTATTCTCCATGCCAACCACAAAGTATAAAAGCACGGCCATGAATGCCACTCCTGCATCCAGGGCTGCTGAGAGAACATAGTTGTATCTCTGCCACCACTGCTTTCGGTACCGGAAGATGAAGAAATTGAATATTGTTCCTACTAGAATCCAGGCATTGTAGTTTAATGGTGTAGCTGCTGGCATCATTGCTGTCGCGCCTAATAACACTGGAAGATTTATAAGAGGAATCCAAGATTGCTTGGGGAATGCCTTGTGTATGAGCCATACTATAATAGGTCCTATTGCACCTCCAAGGAAAAACCAGTTCATGGCTTGATAGTTTCCAAGTGTTCCAAAGATCCGTCTAGGTCCAACCAACCCCCATATGACAGATGCATCAAAGAAAACCCGATCACCTGGACACGTCCATGGACTATCTGGCGGAAGGAGATCATCTTGGCATATGTTGGCTACAGAGTTCAGCAGCCACCATGCCACTGCAATGTTGATGGTTCCAGCAAGAATTGTACCTATGAACTGTGAGGACACAATAATAGAGTAATAAGGTAGTTTCAGAATAACTAGATGCCACACATACTCATTTGATAAATAGCAACAAGAGGGAGGATACTTAACAATCTTGTCACACCCTTGAAAGTCTAGTAACATTTGATTGCTAGTTTTAGTAAATGTCATTTCAGGAGATCCAAACTATGCCCTAAGTGTTACTCACGTCTATGAGCTTTGTGAGTATTTCTTTTTTGCAAGTGCACATGATGTTGATCTTGCTTTGGATGATATATGGTGCTGCCACAAGCAACGTGCTTGTTCTAAAATGCCAACTGCTTCATCTTACTTATGTTCGAAACGGGACAGGCTGGCTTAAATCCTTGAACATAGAAAGTTGTGTTTCGTATTTGTAGTACTTCACTTGAGATCGTCTTCCGGGAACAGTAAAAAGAGTTATCCCGAAGATGGGGAAGCTCTAACTGTGGTAGTGTAAATTTGTAAATACCATGAATGAGTTCTCAAATCAATACTCTCCTATCGCGATTCAGTCACACCTATTTCTCAGGTTTGATGGAAAAAATATTAGTTTTGAAGAAGCTAGAAATTCGATTGATTTGCTTCTTTGTTTATTTTCATCCGTACCTGAAATTCATGAACAAAAATTTGTTACTGGTAATCAGTAATTATTTATAAGTTGACCGCATCAGTAGCACTAGATAAGTCGGTGGATCTATATTATGTTTGGTTGGCTTACTTTTGGCATAGTTGATTAACAGTATCAAATGGTGAGGAGCAGTAAGAAGTACCTGAACTAAGAACATCGATCTTGGAGGTATCTTCATGTAGTGTCCCAGCTTAAAATCATTGAGAAAGGAAACAGCCTGAGCCATGCTCATGTATCCGTATGTTTTAAAGCAAACATTTGCTATAGGTCTTCCTGGCAATATCATGCCCATTATGTATTCTGTGATTATATTTAGTCCCGGTGTCTGTAGATAGAGAAAGATGGTATTAAGTATAATATGTCTTTTTACATAGAAATTAAGTCAAGAATAAATGCGCATTAACTCTTGATTCGTACCTGATTTGTTGTGGCAGTGATGATACTAATGGGAAGGGTGAACACAAATGCAAGAGCACTAGCAAAGAGAAGCCCCCACCATGGCATTTGGACCTGATCATTCAGGAAGATGCATAGAGCAAGAGATACCACCAGACTTACAACGAGCAACGAGGGAAACCACCACGAGGGTATGTCTTTGTATTGCCTCATCAATTTTGTATGGATATCTGCCTTCCCTTTGTGAGAAGCACGATAGCGCTCATAGATCTCTCTGTTGAATGTTATTGTATATCATTGTCCATGTGTCACATGAATTCTAGAAAATCATGTACTTTACAGGACAAAAAAAATACCATTCTGATTCTTTGGAGTTTTTTCATTATCTAGGTGTTACATCTCTGTGTTATAACTATAAGGATCACCTTAGTTGCAGAAAAGTTGTTTTAAACTGTAAATTCAGATTCTTTCAAGGTTCCATTTTCAGATCTTTACAGTCTTGCCCTGGTATGTTCTTTCTGCATGCTGTTTGATGTCCTAATCAAGTACTCGAGATAAAATCTAAATGAACGTACCAAGGTGAGAAGATAGTACCTGCCATAGAAGAAGGCCACATGAGTTAGTGTTGATGCAATGGTGGCAAAACCAAAGCCGTAGGTGAGAGCAAAGAACATGCTTAAATGAATTTGGCCTTGCTCCTCATACTTTGGGATGTCCAACTCGAATTTGTCATTTACGATTGCCATTATATTGTACCTTTCACCTTGCGCCGTGAACAAGTGCGAGGAAAAAATAGCAAATCTATTTGCACTATACACGTTAAACCCCCAATAGGCTATGGGGATTACAACATAGATTATTAATGTGTATCCCACGAAAACATTGGCTATGGCAAAAAAGGGGCACATTAGAGGGCTGAGCAGGAAGGATGCCACTGCTGCCCAGTCAAGCGTCAAGGCTCCAAGTCCAAGGCCTCGCATACCCGAGCCAATCTGCTGGGCGGTGATTGAGTTGGAGAATGCCCAGCAGACCCATGAGATATTTGTGAGCGTGGAAAAGAGGTATCCGGGGACAACATACCATGAGAAGCTGCAGATCAGCGCAATGAGGAAGAATTTTGCTCGCGACATGCGCTGTTCATCCTTCTCGTGTAAAGCCCTGCATCAATTTAAATAGAATGACCTACTTCAGGTCATGCACTAATTGTCTACATGAAATGAAGTGCAAACTGTGGATACTTTGGGACAGTTTTGAAATTATCATATTATTTTGTGAAAGCATCTGTCGATTGACAAGAATGAAGGACGAGGCGACCGACTTTCATATTTGTATAATGAATCCTCTGAAACTATTCAGATCCTGAATATAAATGACAATTTGCTTTTTATAAAGATGTCCAATGCAAGAGTGAAGGCTTTTGGTGTTTTCTGTAGCGAGTTGCGACCCCCTGCATGCTACACCACGCAACTGGAAGGATTTCCGGCTTTTGTCTAAATCCATTACAATTGTGTCAATTCAGTCTTAAACTTTTTTTTGCGCCAATTCAGTCATAAACATTCTGCATTTGTGACAATTCAATCCATCCGGTCAATTTTGGTCGACTGGCACTGACATGGACACCAACCTGCAAGCCAATGCGGATGTGGCGATTTTTTTATTTTTATTTTTATTTTTATTTTTTCGAATTAATTTTTTATTTTTTTATTTTTTCTTTTCTTTTCTTTTTCCCTTATTTTTCATCTTCATCTCCAACCTCTAATCGGTCGCCTTGACCTTGCCATTACTAGGCAAGGTGGAGCCTCGCCGACAACTAGCAACGTCAGCCTCACCCAGCTCTTGGCGAGACTTGACCTCGCCATTGCTAGGCGAGGTTGACCTCGCCAATTGCTGGCGAGTTCGAGCCTCGCCCAATCTGGCAAGGGTTTGTCCTCACCGTAGCTAGCGAGGCTCGTCCTCATTGGCAAATTGCTAGGTCGACTCGTCCGCCCTTAGCAAGGACGAGCCCTCACCAAATCTAGCTAGTTTGAACTCACCGGCAACTGGCCTCGCCAGGGGCGGGCGAGGCTGACCAAGCCAATGACGGCAAGGACAAGCCCTCGCTAGATCTAGCAAGGCTTGAACTCGCCGTTAACTGGCGATGTCGAACCTTGCCAGCAGCTGGCGGGGACGACCTTGTCAGTTGCCAGTGAGGTCGAACCTCGCCTGGGGCAGGCGAGGTCAAGCCTCGCCCAGCAACGACGAGGTTGAACCTCGCCAGGAGCGAGCAAGGCTGACCTCGCCAGTTACCGGCGGGGACGAGCCTCACCATCACTGGCGAGGTTAGCTTCCCCAACAGCCGGTAGGGTCAACCTCACCGGCCAGAGGTCAAAGATGAAGATGAAGAAAAAAAAAGAAACAAGAAAAGAAAAGAAAAAATAGAAAAATAATTCGAAAAAATAAAAATACTATCAATATTAAAAAGTGGCCACGTCATCGTTGGTCGGCCGGCCAACGTCCACATCAGTGCCAGCCTGTCAAAATTGGCCAGATAGACTAAATTGACACAAATACAAACGATTTAGGATTAAATTGGCACAGTTGTAATTTTATCAATTGAGGCATGTTCTTCCCAATTTGAAGGGACCAGAAGCAGCAAGAAGTGGGAATGGCAAATGGGTTCACACGAGACTTTGAGGATTTCGAGGCTGAGGTGGGGTTGATGGCGTCTGTAGTTTGATTGAGAAGCTCTCGGCTAGTAGTGGCCACGGTTCGGAACCGGCCGGTTCCGGTTAGTGGCCACATGTGAACCGAAACTGAAACCACCCCTAGCGGTTCCGGTTCCGCTTCGGAACCGGCCGATTCCGAATCCGATTCGTAATTTAAAATTTTAAAAAATAAATTATAAAATAAAAAATAAAATAATTATAAAAATATGAAATAATGAATTATTCAATATAAATTATAATCAAAATGAAAATTGTAGGGGTGATCGGTTCTCGATCGGAACCGGGAACCGAACCGGTAAGACCGGTCTTTTAATTTTAGAACTAAGAACTGAACCGGCAAACCATAGAACTGATAACCGAACCATTCGTCCGGTCCGATTCTAGGCGGTCCAATGAAATCCTTTGCTCTTAATTAGCAAAGGATCGTAGCCACAAAAGGCATACAACTTCACATTCTCATGGCTTGGCTTAGATTTTATAAACAACTCATTTGATGGTCTCTTCATTCCCATTCGATGTGGGACTCTTGGCATTTGCATGAAGACAAAGCCAAAAGTCTCATATTGAAGGTATTCAAGGCAAACCGAGAGTCCCACATCGAATGGGAATGAAGAGATTATCAAAGGGGTTGTTTATAAAACTCAAGCCAAGCCTTGTAATTAGAGTTCAATACACCCAAGCTAAGCATTGCAATTGAAAATCAATGCACTTACAATGCATGGCAATTAGAGTTTAATTTGTTTTATAAAAAAAATTAAATAATATTTTTTAAAAAAAAATTTCATTATTATTATTATTTTTATAAAATTTTTATTTATTTTTTATTTAGTAGAATCGGCCCGGAACCGGCGGTTCCGGGCCGGTTCAAATTTTTCGGGAACCGGAACCGGGCCCATATGCCACGGGTCGGTTCCGGTTCCGAACCGCGGGCCCGGTCAACGGTTCCGGGCCCGGGTTTGACCGGTCCGGTTCCGGGCCGGTTCCGAGCCAAACCGGCCTGTGGCCACCACTACTCTCGGCCTTATCGTTCCGTACAAAGTAGAAATTATTGATTGCTGAACTATCACTAATTTCCACACTAAGTGACATGGTTTTGTGGGTCCCTGGTACTTATCCAGAGCTATCACTATTTTGGGCTTATGGTCCAATGTTGATGGCATGGCACATCCCATTGTTTTGAGCGCGCGCGCGCGCGCGCGAGAGAGAGAGAGAGAGAGATGAGCTCGTTATACAGCGTGTGACCCCCATATTCAAGTTGCAAGGACAAGACAAAGGAATCGAGTAGAATACAAAGCAGTGATCCTAAGGTGTCCACAGCAAGCAAGCAAGGTGAGGCAAAGAGCGAAATTGAAAGACGAACCTCCCACCAGTTGTATCTCCTTCTGCTTTCATGTGAATTCTGACAACGATAAGCAAGCAAGGGGAGGCAAAGGGTGTACTTACCGGAACAAGGAGACTTGGACGAGGGCAGCAGGCCACCACATGTGAGCTGGTTCCACCACATGTTTCCTCAACTGCCCTGCCCAACCGTATCCCAACACCTGCACATCCAAATCCGCACTACTACAATTCACCGTTTATCTTAAGCCCCCATTTTATAACGAGCGACGCAAGTTACTATCTCATTTTCAATTATTGTGTTGTTCAGCAGCATGTTAATATATTGTCCAATATTGATGGACAATAAGTCTTATATGTTCTTTATATTCGTATAATCTCTCTTTACTTATCGACGTAAGTGTTCATCTATCCCCATTAGTTAAATTTCACGTATTGCTTCTAATCAGGTTTGTACATAAAAATGGGTGTTGAAATACAAATCAAAAAGAAAAAGGAGAGAAAATGAAAATGAGTGGAGCACTGTTCAGTGTAGAAAAGATGGCTGGACCAATCCATTTCATTTATAATTGCTGGCGGCGTTCATGGAACCGCAAGAAATTATTACTGCCAATGAAATTGTGCATCGAGTTGCAACATTCATGATATTCATAAGCTCAGTCGTCGTACGTCTCTCTTTTCACAGCTACTTCCATGCAAAAGGCGAGAAAAGAGAAACCCGAAAATTGAACAATTACGAGTCGAGCAGTCGATGGTAGGTTTTATCTATTGAATTTCGAAAAAAAACAGCAAAAAAAGGAATAAACTGACCTGCGTCGTGATGATGAGCAGCCACCCGGCAAAGAACGAAATGCGCCGGCGATAAAACGCCTTGATGATGGTCACAATCCCAATACCGTAAGCCGACCCGGATCCGAACGCACTCCCAGCATTGGCGAATATGGAGATAAGCACGTGCTCCTTTATGTTGAACGGGCCTGGGTTGAGCGAGAAGAGCCGGGATCCGAAACCCGGGATCTGGAACTTGGCCTCAGGCAGCACCGCGGCCATGAAGCGGCCGATGGGGAGCGTGGCGACCAGCGCCGTGATCGGGGTGATCATGAGGGGCTCGGTCCGGTAGGCGAAGAACTGGTTGAGGAACGAGAGGAGGCCACAGGAGAGGAGGCCCAAGAACCACATGCGGAAGGTCCACACGGGCAAGGTTGGGTCGTCGGTGTTGGTCACGGTGAGGCGGACCTCCTCGATGGGCGAGAGGTCGTCCTCATCGACGGCATGGTCGAGTTGGGATAGTCTGGTGGTGGCGGTGGGTGGCGGTTGGAGCTCCAGTGAGGCCATGATTTTGGGTGGCAAAGAGTGCGCTCGAGTTAGAGAGGAGGGTTGTTGTTGGTGGTGGTCGTGGCGGTGGTGCTAAGGTTTCGAGTAGGTCTGGTTTTATACTTTTAACGCATGAACATAGAGATTCCTAGGTTCACTGTACTAAACATTCGTCAGTCCTGGCCGGTGTAAGTGTCGAATGATTGGAGTCCGAATGCTGCCGCCGCAGAAGTGAGTCTCAAAAGGATATTCTCTTGTGGAAAAAATAGGATGGAGCCAAACAAAGTTTTGAGAAAAGTCCTATCCAATTCATGCAATGAAAGTTGATTGGAGTAAAATCAAGCTTGTTGACCCCCCCCCCCTCCGAAGCACTTGTTCTTCGCCGCAGATCAGGGGGAATCAAAGAAGAGAAATTCTGCAAGATTCGATTTGGTGTTAACTCTCACGTAGGATCCAGGAGGCTGCGAGTCTCTCGCCTTTGAAACGTGACGGTGCTAAAAAGTTATAAATATATTGTATTGGTACCTATTAGTGTTAAATATTTTAATTGGATCAATTCAGTCATTAATTTTTTATATCGATATCAATTCAGTCCATCCGATCAATTTACGCCGGAAATCGCTTACATGGACGTCGATTGTCCCATGTGCCAAGATTGGATTTGACATTGACAAATTTTTTTAATTCTTCAATATTTTTTTCGAATTTTTTATTATCTTTTAAAAAAAAACTTTAACTTACTTTGGCCTGTGGCCGGGAGAGAGAGAGATTACACTTAGATTAAAAGGATTAATTTCTTGATCACAAAAACCAAATTGTAGGTCGGTTCACGTCTGGATTATCCTTTCGTGGTTATGTATCGGTCTATCTCCACGTCGGGATATCCTCTTCTAGAGTTACGTTGCGCTCATCTCGTGTGTCCTGTCTATGAAGTTCTTGATTTTTTTTTTACTTACTATAGCAGGTGCTGGTTTGGATTGCCGATGGCAAACAATATCGACAACATTCAAAGAACCCTTCTTTGTCTTATTATTTTGTCAAGAAGAACCGATTAATTAGCTTCTAATCAGGTCCCATGATGTCAAAGGTCGTCGAAAGTTGACTTCCCTGAAATTTGGGAGCTGTTCATTTTGGCTCCTCCGGCTGGACTTGAGCAGCAAGATCGATACAAGTTTCTTCCTATAAGGGTAATGATAAAAATAGTCTCTAAATTTTAATATACTGAGTATTATGATTTTTAAATTTTTAATTTATTTAATTTGATCTTTAAATTTAGCCCAATAGATAATGTGGTCTTTGAACTTTTCATTTGTTCGATGTGTCCCTAGACCTCCTTGATTTACATAAAAATATTCAATATTGTTCTTTTATTAATTCAAGATCAAGGACAATATTGAACATTTTCATATAATTCAATAACTATATCGAGCATGCACCAAAAGTTCATATAGAGTTTAGGAATCACATTATATATTGAGCTAAAGTTTATGAATCATATTGAACAAATTTAAAGTTCATGAATCACATTGCATATTTGATCAAAGTTCAAGGACCACTCGTATCATTTTCCATTTTTTTAATTTATGTATTTATCTTTTTCCATTCATACAGCGGTCCCAACATAAACGCCAAGATTTAATGAAAACCCAAAAATACAAATGCGACATTCCTCTGCGTGGTTACATCCAAGCCGCTCGTGATTTATCTCTCTAGCTTTTAGCCAAAGTCAAAGCGAACATAACGACTCAACGGCCGGAACCCATTTTTCTATGGAAAAGAATAATTTGTGTAAAATCCGCGAAAAGGCATAACGAAGACAAATCAAATTCAAAGCGTGATGATTTTTTTTCTTTTGTTTTTTTTTTGTTTTTACTCATCGAAAGGACAGATTGAAATCGTTTTGTCGCTACAATATTGGCGGGGCCGTGCTTTTGTCGATAGTTGACGATAAAATGAACAGCTCCAAAAAATTCACCGTCACCGCCGACGTAATCGTGTGGACTAGGAACAGTAAGTCCTGTTTGGCGATTCAAGAATTTCCAAGCATTCTTCTCAACTCTCAAAGGGTGCACTTGCTGTCTTTACAATCATTTATTAAAATTAATAAGTTGTTATATATTATGGTTATATATACATATATGTGTGTGTGTTTGAACAGTAGAAAAGCATGCGTTTCTCTGCTTTTTTTTTTGTTTTTGGCTCTTTGATTATTGTTGAACTCAGTGAAGTGTATTAGCTTAGGCTTTTGGGTTGAATTTGCAAACGTGATATTAGAGCCGGGTCATGCCCCGATTTATTTCACATGCGTGGCTTCCCGTTTCTTCAGATTCCGCGTCCCATTCCTAGTCTAGCCTGTACAGTGACAAGGGGGCATTAAAATATCTCGTAGCGCTTATTTAGGAAGTTCAGATATGCTCATTATATTCATGTGATCTCCATCTGTTAACTTAATCTTTCAGGCTGGGACTTTCTAACGGTTGTGTTTTTTTATTGGAAGATGGACATTTTGGGAGATGAGTCGACAGCGCCTAGCTAGGGATGGTATAAAAAAAATTTACTTCATTTTCATCGATGGTCGATAATTATAATTCCTCGTATCTCTAAAATATAAAGTCAGTCCTTAATATCATTTTCACGGAGAAATCACCATCCAAAAGAGCTAAAAGATTGCCCTTTTAAGTCTCTGTCTCACTGCTAACTTGTCAAAGCCACTTCTTATGTCAACCATCTCGATGAAATGAGGCTTAGCTTCACTTGGAATATACCTCTCTTTGCCTTTCCCCGTATGAAAAAGATGTTGGACCTGAACAGGTACTTAAAAGACTTTATCTTGATTTCATTTAGATTTCGAAATCATCGCGATGTAAAATTTCTAGAAAGTATTCCTTCTCCCTAGGAAAGCAAAGATACAAAGAGAATTGAGAACGAAAAATTTGTGAGGACCTGCACGTTAAAATGAGGATCGCCTCCATAGAGCCCGCCCCACAAGAACGGGGACAGGCAGCAAAGGCCCTCCTCTCTCTACTGTTCCCCACCTGAAAAAGAGATCTTTATTTTACCCTTTCTGCTAAATTGACATATGTTTCACTCCATTAAAACACCTTAATAGCACAGAACGAAAGAATCCATAACGATCGAAAGAGACTCTGTATTGCACCTTTTCAAGTTTTCAAATTTACCCGCGATTTATCAAACTTTTTTGGCAAAGCGTAATGTGGTCATGCATGTCCCGTGTATAGTTCATTAATTCGTGAAAGCAACAACCCCGTGTGCCTTTCTAGCAATTTTTCAGTGACATCTCTCTTGTGATTACTGATGAATTCAATGTGCGTGACATCGCATGAGATGGCTTTAATAAAATCCTCAATTATAATAGGATGAATGGATTGTTTTTCTCAGTATTATTCAAAAATATTTTCCTCCTTCAAAAGTTAATAAACAATCTTTCGCACCCACAGAAACGCGTACATAATGGGGAATATACGTACATACATACATGCATATAACCTATATATATGTATCAAATCATGCTAATAAGTGTCTCGAAAGCAATGATTTGAAGTCGAAATCCTCATCCGAATCTGCCTTATATTTAATAAGACTGCACATAATTTCGGTAATCGAGATAACCTTGTTGAGAGAGAAAATATGCATTTAGTTTGAAGGTTGCAAGGTAATGTGGATCAAAACCAAATCTTTCATAAGATGACATTAATCGGATCGAATTATTGAATTCGAGATTTAAGAAGAAGCAATTCGATATCAAGAGACTGGCAGGGGTACGTGACGATTCATTACCACATAATATTATCATATTTCTTACAAGTAACAGAAATATTACCTTAATACATCAAAATCATTAAATCGACACCAGTCCTAAAACTGTCCAGTGATTGGAATATTTTGTACAACTCATGTAGAACAGAACCACACTGATCGAGGCTAATGTATTTTTTTCTGTAAGTTCTACATCTAGAAAGAGCTTCATGCATCAGTGGACTGGGCAACCATCAACCTTTACGCCTTTAGCTGTTGGACATGCTGCTAGTTCACAGTGTTCTCCATGTGTTCCCCACCAAGTCATAGTTTTGTTCTCCATGCCCAACGAGAAGTATAACAGCACGGCCATGAATGCCGTTCCTGCGTCCAGGGCCGCTGAGAGAACATAGTTGTATCTCTGCCACCACTGCTTCCGGTATCGGAAGATGAAGAAATTGAATACTGTTCCTACTAGAACCCAGGCGTTGTAGTTTAATGGTGTAGCTGGTGGCATCATTCCTGTCGCCCCAAGTAAGACTGGAAGATTAATGAGAGGAATCCAAGATTGCTTGGGGAATGCCTTGTGTAGTAGCCATACTATGATAGGTCCTATTGCACCTCCAAGGAAAAACCAGTTCATGTCTCGATAGTTTCCTAGTTTTCCAAAGATCCGTCTAGGTCCAACCAACCCCCATATAACGGATGCATCAAAGAAAACCCGGTCACCTGGACACGTCCAGGGACTATCCGGTGGAAGGAGATCATCCTGGCATATGTTGGTAACAGAGTTCAGCAGCCACCATGCCACTGCAATGTTGATGGTTCCAGCAAGAATTGTACCTATGAACTGTGAGGACGCAAGGATAGAGTGCTAAGGTCGTTTCGGAATTACTCGATGCCGTGCATACTTATCTAATAAGTAGCAACAAGAGAGAGGATACTTGACAATCTTGTCACACCCTTGAAAGTCTAGTAAGATTTGATTGGTAGCTTTAGTAAAATTCCATTTCGGGAGATCCAAACTATGCCCCGAAGTGTTACTCACATCAATGATTTTTGTGAGTTTTTCGTTTTAGCAAGTGCCTAGGGTGTTGATCTTGCTTTGGATGATATATGATGCTGCCATAAGCGACATGCTTGTTCGAAAATGCTGACTGCTTCATCTTAGTTCTGTTGGTAAGGGAAAGGCTAGCTTAAATCTTTGAACATAGAAAGTTTTGTGTTTTGTATCTCACAGTTCTTCACTCAAAATCGTCTTCCTGGAACAATGAAAAGAGTTATCCCAAAGGGGGATCTCTAACTATAATGATGCATACTTTAAATATCATGAATGAGTTCTCAAGTTAATACTCTCCTATCACGGTTCAGTCACACTTTTTGATCAGGTTTGATGAACATATTAATAGTTTTTGAAGCAGCAAGGAATTTGACCGATTTGCTTCTCTGGTTTTCTTCCTCCAATTTATTTTTATAAATATGAAACCTGAAATTTATGAACAAAAATAAGGTATTGGTAGTCAGTAATTACTTTTAGGTTGTCCGCATCAGTAGCACTAGATAAGTCAGTGGATCTGTATTGAGTTTGGTTGGCTTACTTTTGGCAATAGTTGATAAACAATACCAAATGGTTAGGAATGGTAAAAAGTACCTGAACCAAGAACATCGATCTTGGCGGTATCTTCATATAGTGTCCCAGCTTAAAATCACTGAGAAAGGAAACAGCCTGTGCCATGCTGATGTATCCATATGTTTTGAAGCAAACATTTGCTATGGGTCTTCCTGGCAATATGACGCCCATTATGTATTCTGTGATTATATTTAGTCCCGGTGTCTGTAGATAGAAAGAGACCATTGTTGAGTATAATATGTCTTCTTACATGGAAATTAAGTCAAGCATAAATGTGCTATAACTCTTGATTCATACCTGGTTTGTTGTGGCAGTGATGATACTAATGGGAAGGGTGAATATAAATGCAAGGGCACTAGCAAAGACAAGCCCCCACCATGGCATTTGGACCTCATCATTCAGGAAGATGCACAGAGCAAGAGATACAACGAGAGTTGCAACGAGCAACAAGTGAAACCACCATGAGGGTATGTCTTTGTATCTCCTCATCAATTTTGTATGGATATCTGCCTTCCCTTTGTGAGAAGCACGATAGCGCTCGTAGATTTCTCTGTTATAACGTCATTTTACATCAGTGTCCGTATGGCTCATGAATTCAATAAAATCAATTACTTAAAAGGAAAAATCTAGCCATTCTTCAGTAGGTAGTTGTTGCATCTCTGTGTTATAACTATAAGGATACCCTTGGTTCGCAGAAAAGTTATTTGAAACTGTAAGATCAAAATTTTCAAGGTTCCATTTTCAGACCTTTACAATCTTGCCCTGGTTTTTCTCTCCATATGCTGCTTGATGTCCTTATAAATTACTCAAGATAAATTTGTCTAAATGAACGTATTGAGGGCAGAAGATGGTACCTGCCGTAGAAGAAGGCCACGTGAGTTAGTGTTGATGCAATGGTGGCAAATCCAAAGCCATAGGTGAGAGCAAAGAACATGCTTAAATGAATTTGACCTTGCTCCTCGTACTTTGGGATGTCCAACTCGAACTTGTCGTTTACGATTGCCGTTATATTGTACCTTTCACCTTGCACCGTGAACAAGTGCGAGGAGAAAATGGGGAATCTATTTGCACTATATAAGTTAAGCCCCCAATAGGCTATGGGGATTACAACATAGATTATCAATGCGTATCCCACGAAAACATTGACTATGGCAAAAAAGGGGCAGATTAAAGGGCTGAACAGGAAGGATGCCACTGCTGTCCAGTCGAGCGTCAAGGCTCCAAGTCCAAGGCCATGCATACCTGAGCCGATCTGCTGGGCGGTGACTGAGTTGGAGAATGCCCAGCAGACCCATGATATATTCGTGAGCGTGGAAAAGAGGTATCCAGGGACAGCATACCATGAGAAGCTGCAGATCAGTGCAATGAGGAAGAATTTTGCCCGCGACATGCGCTGTTCTTCCCTCTCGTGTAAAGCCCTGCATCAATGTGAATAGAATAATCTACTTGATGTCAAGCACTGATTATCTACATGAAGTCCAAACTGTGGATATTTTGGGACAGTGGTGAAATATCATATTATTTAGTGAATGCGTCCGCCAATTGATACTAGCGAAGGACAAGGCAATCCAGTGAATCCTCTGAAACTATTCAGATCCTGAACATAAATGATAGTTTGTTGTTTATGAAGATGTCCAATGCAAGAGCAAAAAGGCTTTGGTTGTTTCTGCAGCGAGTTGCGACCCCCTGCGTGCTACACCACGCAACTCAGCTCTCAATTAGGAAGGATTAGCGCATTAATCTGATCCTAAAGCAGGGGATGAAAGAGAGCGGATGTTACAATCTGCATTACCATTAGTTTCGTGGCTAAGACAGTTCGGGTTTGTCCTTGGAACACAGGGTACTTGCGAGCATCATTATAGTTTAGATGGCGGGGGCTAACTGGTGCATGTTGTTCCTCCCAATCTCAAGCGACCAGAAGCAGTAAGAAGTAGAAAATATCGAATGGGTTCTTATGGAACTTGAAGCTGAGGTGGGCTTGTTGGTGTCTGCAGTTTGATCGAAATGCCCTTGGCTTTATCCTAGTTTTTCCTGAGTCTTTTCGGGCGGGGTGTGAATACACTGAGATATTATGGAGGGCTGCCTCAATTTCCACGTTAAGGTTGTGATTGATACTTGCCAAATAGTGACTGATTTTATTTTTTTATTTTCGAAAAAAAAAGAACAATAATTTGTTTGATAAATTTTTTGTTCCCGAGCACAAATTTGTTCCTGGTATCAATTTTAGAACATAATCAAAAATAAAAAAAAATTTAATTCTTGATTCTGAGAACAAGAATTAGAAATAAAAAAGAAAAAAAATCTTCTTTTTCTTCTTTCCTTCCTTACTATGGCCAGTTCTTCTTCTTTCTTGGCAGGTGGCCGGCGACAGGCCAAGGCCAGCGAGGGTGAGGGCTGGACCCTCGTGGCCTGGGCAAAGACGGCTCTCGCCAGCCTTTTCCTACACTCACCAGATCCGGCGAGGATGGGCCTTGCCCAGGCCGCGAGCCTCGAGGGCGGCCCTTGCTAGCCCGAGCGAGGGCTAGAAAAGGTCCGTTAGGGCCGCCCTCACCCAAGCCGCAAGGGTCCAGTCCTAACCGGCCATGGCCCAGAAGGAGAAAAAGAAAAAAAAGAAAGAAATATTAAAATACTTAAAATATTATTAATAAAAAGAAATTTTATGTAGTTACCAAACGCATTTCTGTTCTTTTTTTATTTCAAAAATAAAAATTTTGGACAGTTATCAAAAATCTTCAAATACTTAGAAATTATTTTCAGGAACAAAGTCAAAAAAATTATTTCTTTATTTTCAAGAACAAAATAGTTATTAACCGCGGCTCAAGTGACATGGATGGTTTGGTGGGTCCCTACCATAACTAGAGAGAGAGAGAGGGGGGGGTGGTTGGGGGTTGGGGTTTACTCAATTCAGCTGACTCTAGTCTCTAACTTCAAAGTCGTGGAGTACACATTACGGATTTCTTCTGACCTTCGTAAGTTTATGGTCCATGTTGATGGCACGGCACATCCCAATATTCTAGACACGACCCACATTGAGAGAGAGACGGACTGACAGCTGGGCAGACGGCGAGAGAGGGAGCGACAGATCAAAGAAATTTAAGTAGAAAACAAGTCAGTGATCCTACATGGTGTCCAGAGCAAGTCATCCTCAACTTTTCTTTAATGCCGCAAAGACTTTTGAGCAAGTAGACATCCTAGGAAGCCCCTATCTGAATCTACAAATCGCGGGCAGCACCTGACAGGAACAACATGTGCGTTTCCATGGTTCGAATTGTGGGTCGATTCGATTTCATGCCTGGTCGGTATAGAAACTTATGTTGGGCTGTGTATCGGTGCTGCACTGAGCTGTCTCTGTCTACCAATTCAATTGGAAGATGAACCTCCCACCAATTAAAACTCCTCTTATTTTCACGTGAACTCTGATAAATGAGCAAAGCGAAGGGAGGCAAAGGGCTTATGTGATTACCTGAACAAGGAGACTTGGACGAGGGTGGCAGGCCACCACATGTGAGCTGGTTCCACCACATACTTCCTCAGCAGCCCTGCCCATCCGTATCCCAACACCTGCATATCCAAACCCACATTACCCCATGACGATGAGCACTCGATTTCAGCATCTTGTTTCTCCACATCTAAGGCTTAAAATTACACTTGATTCGCTTGATTCACTAGTCCATTTCTTGCTTTTCACAGAGTGGTAGGTAGAACAGGTATGTTTCAACAAAGAGAATACAGATAAGAAAGATGTCTCGATCCATATTTGCTTGTGGCATTCATTGAACCACATAGAGATTACTACTGCCAGTTACAGTTTGATATTCATGTATAGGCCAGAAAGAGAAAGCAAAGAGTTCAACAGTTCATTTTCACTGAAAAATGGATCAATGAATAGACTAACCTGCGTCGTGATGATGAGAAGCCACCCGGCAAAGAAGGAAATGCCCCGGTGATAAAACGCCTTGATGATGTTCACTATCCCGACCCCGTAAGCCGACCCAGATCCGAATGCGCTCCCGGCATTGGCGAATATCGAGATGAGCACGTGCTCCTTCATGTTGAACGGGCCCGGGTTGAGCGAGAAGAGCCGGGGCCCGAGCCCGGGGATCCGGAACTTGGCCTCGGGCAGCGCCACGGCCATGAAGCGGCCGATGGGGAGCGTGGCAACCTGAACGGTGATCTGGGTGATGACAAGGGGCTCGGTCCGGTAGGCGAAGAACTGGTTGAGGAAGGAGAGGAGGCCACACGACAGGAGGCCCAAGAACCACATGCGGAAGGTCCACACGGGCAAGCTCGGGTCATCAGCATTGGTCACGGTGAGGCGGACCTCCTCGATGGGCGAGAGGTCGTCCTCGTCAATGGCGGCACCGTCGAGTTTGGACAGTTTGATGGCGGCGGTGGTGGTGGGTGGCGATTGGAGCTCCATTGTGGGTGGCAACAAGTATGCTTGTGACTGTGAGAGAAGGGTGGGGGTGGTGGTGCTGCTACTGCTAAAGGTTGCGAGTATGTCTGGTTTTATAATTTAATGCAACTTTGACTTTTGGTTGGCAAAGGTTAAAAGCAAAGATTCCGAGATTCACTGTATCTAGACACTGTATATATAAATTATATGTAATTTTTGCAAGTGTATAATTTACTTGCACGAAAAATCTCAAATTGACTTATCTATAATAATCAAAAATCTCAAATTAATACACATGTGATAAATTTATTATCGATCGATTTGAATTAAATGACACATGACAGTTTATGGGTATACCGGTTTGGAATTTTATCTCTCCATTTGTCACAGATACACCGGTATGTGATTTTTCGTGATATCAATCCAATCTAACGAATGGTAAATTTATCACGGATGTACCGATTTGAAGTTTTTGGTGGTCAAAAAATTAGTTTGGAGTATATTTATATCAATTTGAGGTTTTTTTTTTTGGAAATTAACCCTTTTTTCGCAAAAGATTAGTACAATTTCAATATGAATGCCTCACCTTGAATTATTTCTACTATCTGCACTTGTTTTGTCACGCTCATAGGTCCGGAAATGGGGAGCTGCTCATCGTGGCTCTTCCAGTTGGACTTGAGCAGCAAGATCGTTGTGGTTTTTTACGATATTAATTTATGTATTTTACACTTATTATACAATAGTCCAATACATATGCAAATGCGATTCCTATGTGTGGTTAAATCTGAGCCGTTCGTGATTGTCATCTCCAGCTGAGCTAGAGTAAAAAATGAACATAATGAGTCAACGACCTGAATCCATAACTATGAAAAGAATAAATTGGGTGAAAACCATGAAAAGACAGGCTCTTGATGCCCTAAAAATCCTCCGATTTTAAGCCCAGTCTCAATGTTATCACATAAAAAACCCTAAATTTAAGATTCGGTCCAACTACCCTAAATTTTTTTTTTTATCTTTAACATTTACTTGTGTCACAAATCAATCCACGTTAACCACCCGTTTCAAATTTCTCATTGAAAATAGACAGATGGAAAACTTCCGAACGCGAGCTACTTGAGCATCCCTGAGCCGAGTGTCCCAAGTGCGAGCTCTTCGACCGCGAGAGATGGAAGACTCTTGAGCATGAAAGATTGAAGACTAAGCGCAAAATCGAAGATCCCCAAGCGAGATGGAAGGAAGACTTTCCTAAGATTAAGAGCAATTGAAGTAAACCAACCCTAATTACTCTAGTTTTTTCCCAAATTTCATATTTAAGAATTCGTCATTTGGGCTGACGTGGAAATTCATCTCCAAAATATGCCTTCTTGGATTTGAAATTTGGAGAAATACTAGAGCAATGACATGAAAATGCCACGTAACATCACTAAGGGGATTTTGGACAAAGGATTAATGGGGCAGATATGGGAGCAAAATTGAAATCGGACCTAAAGTTGGAGGTATTTAATGAGATTAAAAAAAAGTTTAACGTTGAATTGAAATGGAAGCAAAAATGGGAGGTTTTTTTTTAAGATATTAGGCCTGAAAAGACAAATGAAGAAACTCAAAACTCAAAGCCGTGTTGATTTTTCCTCATCGAAAGGACGGATTGGGAATCGTTTGTTACTGTAATAATGGAAGGGCCATGCCTTTGTCGATAGCTGGCGATCAATTCGTAGGGACTCGGAATAGAAAGCCCTCTTTAGTCCTCGCTATCAACTTGTCGAGTCACCTGTGGCTGGATTGCCCATCTTTTGGTTCAAGTTGATCTTTATCTTTACCAATGTGTGATGTTGATGACGCACTGATGAGAGGTTCCCACCTCAGAAAAGAGACCTTACTTTATTTCGAGCGGGTAGAAAGGGTGGTTAGGGTTTAGGGTGCGCTCTTTCCATCCATCTCTCTTGTGATTTCCAATAAATCAAGGGGCGTGACAACGCACGGAGTGGTTTTACTAAAATCCCTAACTAAAGTATTATTTGGAAATCTTTTTCCCTTTAACAGTTTCCAAACAATCTCTAGCATCCGCGGAAATGCATACATAACGTGGAATGTATGTATGCGCATGCACAACCACAGGTGATTTACTCCAGTGGCCACCCTTCTCACTTGAGAAGGGGGAGATGAAGAGTTCGAATTTCCATCTTCGCGGGAGGTAGGGGTGGGATCGCGTAGTTTAAGATATGAGTTTCGACGTCCGCGTCTTGCAAGAGGCGGGGTGCAAGTCTAAGTGTGTATCGTGAGTGAGAGATAAAATAGGACCGACCAAAAAAAAAATGTATGCGCATGCACACGTGCATACGACCTAAGTATATGCATCAAATCATGCCAATAAGTGTTTCAAGATACTCGCTAAAGGTGCGCATGGGAACGATTCTATACCCGAAAACTGATTTTGCTCAGAAATAATTCTTTTTTATTCTGTACCCGAGAATAATTTCTAAGCAATTAAAAGCGTTTGGTAACTGCCCAAATTTCTATTCTTATAATAGAAAAAGAACATAAATGCGTTTGGTAACTACACAAAATTTATTTTTATTATTAATATTTTAATAATAATTTGAATTTTTTAATATTTCTTTCTTTTTTTTCTTTTTTTTTTCTTCCCTTCCTTAGCCATGGCCGGTCGCCGGCGCTAGCGACCAGCCACTAGCTAGGGCCGGCGAGGGCATCGCGGCCCTCGCCGCCGCCCACGCTGGTCGCGACGGCAAGGTTGGCTTTGCCTTGGTCGAGTGAGGCTTAACCTCGCCCAAATCTGGCGAGGCTGACCTCGCCATTCGCCGGGGACAGCGAGGGCCGCCATCGCTGGGGGCAGCGAGGGCCTCCCTCGCCAACCCTGGCCGGTCGTCGGTAGCAGACCGGGAAGAAGACGAAGAACAAACCAAAAGGGAAGAAGAAAACAAAAAAGAATCAGAAATAGAAAAATTGTTCCAAAATCAAGAAGCTACTTTTTTTAACTTCTCGATTCTGTTCCAAAACTTATTATAGGAACAATTTTTTACAAATTTGTGCCAGGGTACAAAAAACTTAACAAACAGATTTCTACTCCCAAACTGATTCTGAGAACAAAAGAACATAAATTTTCACTATTTGGTAACTTGTCAAACGCCCCCTAAGTGTATCCAACACATCGCCTTTGGGCATCGATTAAAATTTGATCATATCGCCGTAGGCCTATAGCCCAAAAGGACTTGTTGGGCCTGTTTTGTAGTATCTCCACAAGCCTAGCCCACCGAGGATATGTTTCTGATCGAGGTACAGACCCTTGGTTAAATTACATCCGTTGACTTTTTAGATTGCCATGATTATGACTAGGATGGGACCGCTTTACTTTCATCCACAAAAATTTACCCCAAATCGGTACATTTGTGATAAATTTACTCTCTATTAGTTTTTGTTAAATTTTACCATTAAATTGCTGGCAATTGATATGTGTACCAGTTTGGAGTTTTACCCTCCATTTGTCACAGGTGTACATGTTTGTGACTTTTCGTGGTATTAATCCAATTTAACAGAAACTGACATAGGGTAAATTTATCAACAACTTGAAATTAAAGTAATGGAAGCATTCTATTGAATCACCCAGTTTTGGGTTTTTCTTTGTCAAAAAATTAGTTTGAATTAAATTTATCACAAATTTAACCCTTAAAGAGATAAGGAGAGGTCATCAATCTTTTTATGTTACTTTTTTTTTTTCGTACGATGCTTACATGAGTATCATAATTTTTTTTCTTTCGATCACTTGAGCGTTGCACTAGTTCAAAATCGCTCACTTGAGTACCGTGGACACCTAAATTTTTGCCAACAAATTGAATATGCATTTTTTTGTAAAAATATACATAAAATGAATAAGTAGAATTACGTAAATAGATAAGAAAATATGAATGAACAATAAGAACCCCACCGATTTGGATCAAACCTATTTGTTCAGCCCAACTCACCCTACCTTAATCGAGAGGGCTTCAGTTCAAGAGTGAGCTGGCCCAGGTCCATAAGCTAAAGCCCAGATTGGAGACCACAACATAACACAGTTTGATCTAGAATTGTTGCTAGCTAACAGATTGGAGACCACAACAGAGCAATGGCTTTTAAAAAAAGGAAACACCATTGCAAATTGATGGCGGTCATAACTTCCATCAAAACCATTACAAAACGATAGTTCTAAAATTTTCAAAACTATTGAAATTTTCAACAATTTCCCACGTATTTCAAAAGTTTTGAAAAGTAAGAAAAGATGTGTGCTGGGTTAAACTCAAGGGAATGTAATGCATCGGAAGTGGTGCCTTTTTGTCCATGAACCAAATCAAGAAAGAAGAAATATAATTCAAGAAATCATTGGAGAAATTTGAAGCTTCACTGAATCAAGAATTTATTTTGTGTAGTATAATTTTCACGCATCACATTACACTCCGACAAACTTTGTTGTTCGTTGACACCTAAATTTTACCAAACATCTAGTCGTAATTTGCATAAAAAATTAGGGATTAAATTTTTAACCCCTAAACAAAAATATTTAATTTTTGCATAACATATAACTTAGGCTCATTTTAGTTTAATTGCATTATTGCATCGGACCGGCGATGGTGAGCAAGTTTAAACTTCGTCGAATGAAATTCGATTCGCTCGGGAAAACTAGGGCCGAGAATTTCACGTTACACGGGCTTGGTTGTTTTAATTTGAGCTTAATTCAGCCTAAGTTAATTCAGCCCATTTAATTTAATTAAAGCCTAAGCCCAAGTTTAAGCCCATTAGGACATTAAGCCCATTTAATTTGACCTAGGGTTAGCACTATATATATTTCATTAGGTCAGATTTTTGGGGGCTCTCAGAATTCTCAGAAATCAGATTTTTGGAAGAGAACACAATTTCAGAAATCAGAATTTTTAGAGGGAGAGAAGGAGACCGGCGACCGCGGCCACCGTTCGCACCCTACTGCCGTCACACGCCGCCGCGCCTCGCGCCGCCATGCCTCCCTTCCGTGACTGCTGATCCACGTCCATCGGTTAATCCTTGATGCACCGAGAAGTTCATGTTCGTGGAATGGGGGGGTCAACAGAAATTGACCCATCCGTGAAGCTTGAAGCGTAGCAGCCCCGACCTTTCTACTTGGCCGTGTTGTTCCTCCAGCCCTTATCTTCTTCACGTGACTGATCAACAGGGACTACAAACAGCGAAGGTCCAAGAAATTTCCAGCGACACACCGCCAGACTTGTTGAATTCGGTGACGTTGCTGTTCTATCTTTCTTCTTCCACTGACAAGTGACATGGCGGATGAGCTCCCTGTTCCATGAAGATGATGTTCCTGGTTGCTGCATTGAGCCCCTCGGTCAACAGGAATTGTTCCACGTTGATGCTTACTGTTGCCCTCTACTTTGACAATTCCACTTTCACGTGTAGCAGGTTCAGTGGTCAAGACATTGAAGAATTCCGTTCCTGCTTATTTCTTCTTGTCCGGACGCTCCGCGGTCTTGAAGAAGAACTGTTGTTGCCGCTCTTTCCCCAACAAGTTGACCAGTGAAATCAACAATTTGTTCGTCCGCTGCAACGCCACCAAAACGCCTAAGCCGGAGCACCGCTAATCCCACCGGAACAGCCGCACCACCGTCGCTGTTCGTCGCACCGCTGTCATCGACGTCGCCGATCTCGATCTGCAAGCCCGAGCTCGATCTCGAAGCAATTCGAATTTGGAATTTCAAATTAGGTAAGTGGATATATTCAGAATATTTCCTTCAAATATTTATTTTCCTGATTTGCATGTTTAAATATTTCGTGAATATCACGTGAATATTTAGATATCGTAGGATAAGGTTCGATATATCCGCAATATTTGAAAATATTCAAATTAGGAAAATTTTCCTAATTTAGCAACGTATCAGGACGTCTATCCGACTTTAACCCTAAAGTCCGATACGCGGCGATACGGGAAATTATCATCCTATTTATAATCACTTAGATACGATGACAAATTTCATTAGCTTTCTAAATTCGAATGATCAATTATCCGTTAATATCTATAACCCTTTAGATATGACCGATAATTTGATTTTTGTGCCTAATCCGAGTTTGAAACGAATTTGGCGGATCGTGTGGTTGATTTGAATTGATTGCTATCTCTATTTGTTCAAATTGCTTCCCTTTTCAAATAAAAAGAAAACCCAAAAAATTTCTGTTTCGTTATTTAAATTAGAATTTTTGCATGTCTAGGATTTTTGAATATATCCCGAAGGATGAGATAAATATCTAATTCAAATTAGGACTTAACGTGGCATGTTTCCTAATTTAAATTAGGTATTGTTTTAAACTCTAACGGATTATTCACGTTATTTTTAATTCCGAATTTTTAATCAAAAAAAAAATCCCAAAAGGAAATCATTCTAGGGTAGATCAAGTCATCATAAGTTGCATGTTAACTTAGGTATTTTTGAATTTCGAATTTTAAAAGAAAATATCAAAAAAAAGAAGTCATTAGTTTGCATGTTATTTTAGGCATTTTTCATAATTCCGAATTTCATTGGAAAATACCAAAAATAATTCATTCATCCGTCATTAGAATTAAGACACGTTGTCGCATGACATATAGTTTGCATGCTAGGTTGCATTTATTTGCATGTCATTGTTGCACGTCATTGCATATAGTTTAAGTTTCATTTAATAAAGTGAAAATCCAAAAAATTGAGTGAATGCTTGTTAACTAGAAATTATATTAGGGTTGTCTGTATGATTTTTCGCTAACAATGCAGATGCTTGCTGGATTCGAGGTAAGTAATTTCTCCTAAACTTGCAATTTATTTAATGCTTTGATTTCTGGGTGTTAAATTGGTGGTTTGCGCACCCGCATGAACATCTCACATATTAGTGACATAAGTTAAAATGGATCTAAACTGCCTGCCAAAACATTTTTGAAATGAAAAGGTACCGAAAGGGCGTTAGACTAGATCTAGCGTAATCAAGTCCCCGGGCTTAGAATCTCTGGTTCGTAGGAATAAAACATATCTCCCTATGTTTTATTTAGGTTTCTAATCAGCCTACCGTAAAATGATTAGTGGCGACTCCAAGCATGAAAACATTTGCATGTTAAGAACTTAAACCCTAAGTTGCGAATTGGTAGGGCTTGGGAGGGCCCGAGTTAAGTTCAATCTTAATAATCCATTAACCCGAGAAAATCGAAACTAATTTTTTAGGGTCGCGACATTGTTCAACATGGTTTTGTGTTAATAGGCCATGCCAAAATTCTCATAGGAGTGGCCTCACTCCACACTTGTTTAATACACCACCAATAATAGCTATGGAAATCATTAAGAACTTAGCTCAATCTCTCTTTTATTGCATTCTTGCATTATAGTGCATCACCAAGTGACTTATTATTACCCATGTGAACCAATTTCATGGGATCACCAGTCACATAACTTAGGTTATTATCATTATTGATTTTCTCAGTTGGCTTAAGTCCCACTACCCTTGATGTATAGTTAGAGGGTTAGCTGAATTCATTTTTGACTTCATATAATCAATAGATATAATTCCATTGTTAAGCAGTTGCTTTATGACATCACATCTCAATCGAATTTATCTCTTTTTACCATTAAAATTTCATTCTTTCCAATAGCTATTGCTACTTGGAATCACAATGCCTAGACACAGATTGTGTTAGTTTCATTCCCAAAGAAATATCTACTTAGAAGTTTCTCAACTATCCAACTTCATTTTTAGATGTAAGTTTGAGAAGATTTTTCCCTTTCATAAGAACTTGAGTAGTTCTCGAATCACCAAGATAAATAATCTCCTCTCCTTCCTTGTTGGAGTGTAGGATTATAAGACATTTTGTTTGTAAAGATATACGTGGTAGTATGAGTCTACCATCCAATTTTTCACATTGGCCATAATATTGGCTTCAGAAATGATCTTAACAATTATGTCATAAGAATCGTCAGCTTCAACCAAGTCGATTTTTGGTCTTGTAAGATTGTCATTACCC
Organism: Syzygium aqueum; assembly: GCA_031216185.1. Taxonomy (NCBI): domain Eukaryota; kingdom Viridiplantae; phylum Streptophyta; class Magnoliopsida; order Myrtales; family Myrtaceae; genus Syzygium; species Syzygium aqueum. Next base: position 22,868,385 of record CM062239.1, on the reverse strand, counting down.
CACAATTTTGTTTGGTTGATTTCCAAGTTATAGTTCTCCACCATGGGTGAACATATATCAACTAGTAACTTTTGTCTAATCTGAATTTGATTTTTTAGTTAGCATCACTGTGTACTTTTAATACAGTGAAAAATTCGCTATGTATGATGTCATAGTTTATGGTTTATCGAATAACATGAAAATCCAATTCAAGAATTTCTTATCCAGTGTATTTCTAAATCACAATTGATTTGTTTAAGTTATGGGAATACAAATATTCAGCAAAGGAGCAATATAAATTCCACCCGACTTCCTCCTACGTGAATATATTTGTTGATATTACCAAAATAATAATAAAATGAGACCAAACCCTCATTATTTGAACAAAAATGTATACAGACAACAAGCACGAACACCTACCAAACAAATGCAAACCATGAACACCTCACGAATCTAACAAGTTCAAGGCATGAATAGCAATTGTGATGAGTAACTCTGCAAGTTCTAAGCATGGGCAAGATACGTGGCCTTGAATCCAGTATATTTTGAACATGTATAGGTAGCAATTTAGTATATTTGAACCATTCTTTAAGGATAATTCCGATCATTGGAGTACAAAATAATGTGTGACAAACTCTAGCGGTTATCCTCCCACGATAAATCAGATCATCCTCTTTACTTAGCATTGAATAATAGAGGGAACGGGAACTATATCTCATATGTAAAACACATCAAATAAATGGAAAGAAAAGAAAGAATTTTCTTATTTTTCGTATATTTTGACTAGGCTAATGAAGGAAAGGGTTACTAAAGAAATAATTCAAACATTACAAAACCATTACAACACCGTTACACAATAATCATTTTTTAAAAACTGATGCAAATTAATAGCTATCATGACTCTTATCGAAACCTTTACAAAACAATGGCTTTAAGATTTTCAAAATCATTGAAATATCCAACATTATCGACTTTTTTCACAAAGCATAATGTGTACATGTATGTCCTATGAATAGTTCATTAAGGGGAAGATGACACAAATAGACTTTGAACTTTGGTCCGATGTGTAATGTCGCCCATGAATTTTTAATTTATTTGATGTTGTCTCTGAGCTATTACCAAATGTTAAATGTAATCGTTCGTTTGCTCAAATGACAAATCAGGCATTATCTGATGATGTAGATTAACATAGTTGAGTTGGACTTTTAAAAATGATGGGTCAACATGTTTTTGTTTTGATCCATCTACTTTAAAAAGGGGAAACAAAATTTTGGGTGTTAATGCATCTAACATTATTAATGATGTGGATTATTATATCATGATTTGATAAGAATATCTTACTTGGATAATCTGTATGTGATTTTTTTTTTGTTATCCACCATTCACTTGCATTAATGGAAGGAGGACAATGAATATTTTCCATATAATCGAGGGACTGGATTTAATATTTACTAATTATTAAAGATTACATTGAACAAATTAAAAATTTAAGGATGACATCATATATTGAACCAAAGTCTATGGACCATTTACGTCATTTTCCCCTTTATTAAGTTGTGAAAGAAAGACCCATGTACTTTTCTAGCAATATTTCAATTACATCTCTCTCATGATAAAAACAAAGGGTGCGCCATCACATGAGATAGCTTTGCGAAAATCCCTAGCCAAAGCCGGATGAATGGACTTTTTTCTTGGGATTTTTTGAAATTCTTTCCCATTTGAAAGCTATTAAACAATCTCTTTGCATCCACATAAATGACACAAAATGTGAAATGTACGTACACACATACGCGCATATATATATATATATATATATATATATATATATACTTGTATGCGCTTATATATATACAAACACGTACCAAATCGTGCTAGTAAGTGTTTCAAAATAATCGTTACGTATACCGAACACATGGATTTTTGGTACGGGTCAACGGGTAGAGGGTATGAAAATTGAGATTTGTTATTTTATTCGATTGATTGGATTGTATAATGTCACGATTACAAGTGGCACTTCATGATGAGGATGAGGCCACTTTATTTTCTCCCACATAAAAAATCAAATTATAAAAAGTTAAAAATCACTCCTAACATTCCCTCGATTGAGTTGAGAGAAACAAACTATTTGCGTATTTGAACAATCGTAGAAAATGATTTTCCACAATTGTAAGATAAGATATACAAGTTGAGGTGGGAGAGATTTATTGGATTACAAAGCGATGATTTCGATAATTTCAAACCGAAATTCTATCTATTATACGAATAAAAAAAACAAACTAGGAGTAGGTGTTGGAAATATAGGATAAATTGATGGGTAAATGAATGAGAAATTGATACTCAAAGAACACCCTTGAGTTGGAAGTGAGGAGTGGAAAAACACTAGTACCGCATTGGAAAGGAAAGAAGGCTATGGAGTGTTTTATATATAGTTACACTCATTTGAAGTGGTAACTATCATAGCAAAATTCTATGTCTCGCGCGCAGATGCAAGGGGGTGCAAATCCGATGCCCAATGAGCTGAAACTTAGTCGCGAGCGCACGTCCCGTGTACACGATTACAGGACCGAAAAGTGGGCCTCACAACGAGCCCAATTTTGCTTGCCTTTTGATTTAATTTTTCAACTCAAATTGTTACAAATTTGTAACGTATGATTAATAGCGCGTTAAATTGTGTTGTTACGGAATTAATTTTATAACGGCAGATTTAATCGGTCGTTATTCTCGATGCGTATTGATTTTGTAACGACAGATTTAATCGACCGTTATTATTCTCGAAATACTCTCCCCTCTATTCTATTTAGCAAAATCATTCTTCCTCTGTTTTATATTCTTTGTATTTGCATTGTTTTCGATAGTGTTCGTTCCCAAAATTTTTCAAGTTCGCCAAAAGCTTTGAAGTATTGATTACTTCTTAGTCGTCTACCGTTGTATCCTGAGAGACAGACGTTCACGAAACCTCAGACATATGCTGGATGGAACAAATCTGTTTTGAGGAAATTGTGTCAAACACAGACCTCAGTATTCATTTGTATCGATTTCAACTTTGTTATTGCAATTTCGTTTTCTTTACAATTCTCTATTGTTTGTAATATTTATATTGATGCCGATTTGAATTGTATATTGAACAATCTTAAAACAGATTCGTTCTTTTTATAAATTCAAATGGTTACTGGAAAAGAAATTGTGGATGTTGGTGCTGGAAACGATGGTGTCGATGTGGCTATTGACAACATCACCAAAAACTCTGCCTATGCCTCAGCTGTCCAATTGCTTGGCTCATCCTCTGTCCATCTTGCGGTTTCTGTCCACCATGGTGAGAAACCTGAAAAGTTCGACGGATTGAACTTTAAAAGGTGATAGCAAAAGATGCTGTTTTATTTAATAACTTTGAATCTTGCAAGATTCATGATTGAGGAAGCTCCTAAGTTATCTGAAAGAGAAACGGATAAGCAAGCCTTCAACGCTGTTGAAGCCTGGAAGCACTCTAACTTCCTGTGTAGGAACTATGTCATGAATGGTTTACATGACTTATTGTACAATGTCTATTGTGCAAAAATGACAGCAAAGGAGTTATGGGAAGCCTTGGACCGAAAATATAAAACAGAGGATGTCGGAGCAAAGAAATTTGTTGTCAGTCGATTCCTTGATTATAAAATGGTGGATTTTAAGACTGTGATCAATCAAGTGCAAGAAATTCAAGTGATCTTGCATGAAATCCAAGCTGAAGGAATGAACTTGAGTGAAACCTTCCAAGTGGCTGCTATTATTGAAAAGCTGCCTTATGGGTGGAAGGATTTCAAGAACTATCTTAAGCACAAGCGAAATGAAATGAACCTGGAAGAGCTGATTGTTAGACTTAGAATCGAAGAAGACAATAGAGGATCTGAACGCAAAGGGTTCAATCCTACTACAGCTAAGGCAAATGTTGTCGAGCTTAGGCAAGACCATAAGAACAAGAAGATTGCCAAGCCAAAGTTGGGACCAAAATGAGGAGTTTCCAAGAACAAGTTTCAAGGAAAATGCTTCAACTGTGGCAATATAAGACATAGATCTGTGGATTGCAGACTTCCGAAGAAGAAGAATTATGAGATAAATATGGTGAATGGCATCGCTCAAGACGTGTCAAACATAAACCTTTCTGCAATGGTTTCTGAAGTAAACTTAGTTGGGTCCAATCCGAAGGAATGGTGAATTGACACTGGTGCCACTAGGCACATATGCTTTAATAAGGACCTGTTTACAAATCTTGAACCAATTAATGGGGAAAAGGTTTTTATGGGAAACTCTGCCTCTTCTGCTGTTAAAGGCCAAGGGAAGGTGTTGCTGAAGATGACTTCTGGAAAAGAGTTGACTCCAAACAATGTCATATATGTGCCAGAAATTCGAAAGAACCTGGTTTCTAGGTCTTTGTTGAACAAGCATGGATTTTCGTATGGTGTTTAAGTCAGATAAAGTAATTTTGTCTAAATCCGGAATGTATGTAGGGAAGAGATATGTAATTGATGGGCATTTTAAGCTCAATGTAATGACAATTATCAATAAAGATAATAAGTCTTCCGTTTATTTACTTGAGTCTTCTAATTTATGGTGTGGCAGACTAGGACATGTTAATTATGATATATTGTGTAGATTAATTAACTTGAAACATATACCTTCATTCCAAATTGATTCAAAACATAAATGTGAAATTTGTGTTGAGGCAAAATTAACGAGATCATCATTTCAAACAATTGAAAGAAACACCAGACCCCTTGAATTAATTCATAGTGATGTCTGCGATTTGAAATTCATTCAAACGAGAGGTGGTAATAAATATTTTATTACTTTTATCGATGATAACACCAAATATTGTTATGTGTATTTGCTTAAAAGCAAAGATGAAGCCTTAGAGAAATTTGTTCTCTATAAGAATGAAGTTGAAAATCAACTTAATAAGAAAATTAAAAGATTAAGAAGTGATAGAGATGGCGAGTATGAAGTACTAATTGGTGAATTCTGTGCACAACATGGAATTATACATGAAATAACTGCGCCTTACTCTCCTCAATCAAATAGTGTTGCAGAACGTAAAAATCGCACATTGAAAGAAATGACGAACACGATATTACTAAATTCAAGTTTGCCTCAAAATATATGGGGAGAAGCTATTTTGTCAAGCAATTACTTTTTAAATAAGGTACCTCGAAAGAAAGAAGATAAAACCCTAGGAGACCATCCTACAAACACTTACGAGTGTGGGATTGTCTTGCAAAAGTGGCGGTTCCAACACCAAAGAAGACAAAGATAGGTCATAAAACAGTGGACTGTATCTTTATAGACTATGCACATAACAGTAATACATATTGATTTCTTATACATGAATCTAAAATTCCAGATATACACAAGAATACGATCATGTAATCTAGGAATGCATCATTCTTTGAAAATGTATTTCCTTATAAATCCAATGATGGATCAAATTCATCTAAACGAAAGAATGAAACTATGAATGCAGAAAGTCATGATTCAACTCATGAAATTCATGATTCAGATCATGAACTAGAACGGAGACATAGCAAAAGAGCAAGAGTGGAAAAATCCTTTGGAAATAATTTGCTAATTTATTTGTTAGAAAAGGAATCATTAAATTATGCAGAAGCTATGAATTCTTCTGAGGGACCTCTATGGAAAGAAGCAACAAAAAATGAAGTTGATTCTATTTTGCAGAATCATACTTAGGAGCTAGTGAATCTTCCTCTTGGCTGTAAGCCTTTAAAGTCTAAATGGATTTTTAAAGGAAAATGAAAGCAAATGGCTCCATTAATAAGTATAAAGTCAGACTTGTGATTAAAGGATACAAACAACAAAAAGGCTTAGATTACTTTGATACTTATTCTCCTGTGACGAGAATAACCTCTATTAGGATGATAATTGCAATTGCTGCATTGCGAAATCTAGAAGTACATCAAATGGATGTAAAAACAGCTTTCCTAAATGATGATTTGGATGAAGAAATCTACATGGAACAACCCGAGGGTTTTATGGCTCCAAGACAAGAAAAGAAAGTCTGTAAATTGGTGAAATCATTGTATGGCCTAAAATAAGCACCAAAGCAATGGCATGAAAAGTTTAATAATGCAATGATTACCAATGGTTATAAGATCAATGAATGTGATAAATGTGTCTACATTAAAGAGACAACAAATGGCTATGTCATTTGTGTCTTTACGTAAATGACATACTAATTATTAGTAGTGATGATAAAATGATCAAATCTACCAAGTATATGTTGAATTCAAGATTTGACATGAAAAATATGGGACCTACCGATATGATTTTAGGAATTAAAATCACAAGAACGTCAGAAGGTCTTATTTTAAACCAGTCACATTATGTGGACAAGATTATTGAAAAATTCAACATGAATGATTCATGTATTGCTAGAACACCATTAGACAATAGTCTTCATCTATCCAAGAATAGAGGAGAGGGTATTTCTCAAGTAGAGTACTCTAGAGTTGTTGGAAGTCTAACGTACTTAATGAGTTGTACTAGACCAGACATTGCATATACTGTTAGTAAATTGAGTAGATATACAAGCAATCCGAGTGCTGAACATTGGAAAGCAATAGTGAAAGTATTTAGGTACATACAATATACTCGGAATTATGGCCTGCATTATACCAGATACCCAGCTGTTCTAGAAGGATATAGTGATGCGAACTGGATATCTGATATAAAAGACTCAAAATCTACTAGTGGATATGTATTCACACTAACATGAGCAGCCATATCTTGAAAATCTTGTAAACAAACTGTTATAGCCAGATCCACAATGGAATATAAGTTTATAACTTTAGATAAATGTGGTAAAGAGGCTGAATGGCTATGCCATTTCTTAGAAGATATTCTAAAATGACAAAAACCTGTGCCACTAATAAGTATACATTGTGATAATCAATCTGCGATTGGAAGAGCACAAAATAATATGTATAATAGTAAGTCTAGACATATACGTCGTAGACATAATGCCATTAGACAATTACTCTCAATAGGAATTATCTCTATTGACTACGTAAAGTCAAGGGAAATATTGCGGATCCACTAACCAAAGGGTTAAACAGAGAGTTAGTTGAGAAATCGACAAGAGGAATGGGACTGAAGCCCATGAAAGAATAAGTTGGTATAAAGGAAACCCAATCTAGTTGATTGGAGATCCCAAGATCTCGGTTCAAAGGGACAACCGAATTATACAAACTTAATGATGTCACTGTGGGGGTTATCCCTAAAACCATTCCTATATAAAATATTTGTGATATTGTAAAAGAAAATGATAGAAATTTTACTTTAATGATTCTTAAGTGGAGTAAACAAATTACTTATAAATCAAGTAATTACCTATGTGAGAGAGAAGTGGGGCCACTTCAAAGGAGAATTATTTAAGGGCTAAATTCTTTAGAAACTCTTGCAGAACCATGTTGATGTTCATGGCCAAAACGAACATAACTATGAGAATTGAACAAATGCTTAGATGATTCCTGTGTAAAGTATATGATTCATTTACATAAGAAAGTTGGACAGTTCAAGGATATCATGTCTACTAGACAATCAGTAAAGTAAATATACTTTCACAAGGAAATGTTCAAAGGGTAACACCTACCTATCCTATGTAGGTTTCAATTGTTGAACATTATCACAAAGTCAAAATTAAAACAATTTTCATTCATGTGGGGGATTGTTGGAAATATGGGATAAATTGATGGGTGAATGAATGAGAAATTGATACTCAAAGAACACTCTTGAGTTGGAAGTGGGAAGTAGAAAAACACTAGTCCCACATTGGAAAGGAAAGAAGGCTATGGAGCGTTTTATATACAGTTACAATCATTTGAAGTGGTAACTATCATAGTATAAATACTATGCCTCGCGCGCAGGCCTGGGGGGGTGCAAATCCGATGCCTGATGAGCTAAAACTTGGGCGCGAGCACACATCCCGTGTACACGATTGCAAGACCAAAAAGTGGACCTCGCAACGAGCCCAATTTTGCTTGCCTTTGGATTTAATTTTTCAACTCAAATTATTACAAATTTGTAATATGATTAATAGCGTGTTAAATTGTGTTGTTACGGAATTAATTTTATAACGGCAAGCTGTTACAAAATTAATTTTATAACTACAGATTTAATCGACCGTTATTCTCGATGCGTATTGATTTTGTAATGACAGATTTAATCGGCTGTTATTATTCCCGAAATACTCTCTCCTATGTTCTATTTATCGAAATCATTCTTCTTCTGTTTTATATTCTTTGCATTTGCATTGTTTTCGATAGTGTTCATTCTCGAAATTTGTTCAAGTTCGCCAGAAGCTTTGAAGTACTGATTACTTCTTAGCCGTCTACCGTTGTATCTTGGGAGACAGACGTTCATGAAACCTTAGACGCATGTTAGAGGGAACGAATATGTTTTAACGAAATTGTGTCAAACATAGGCTTTAGTATTCATTTGTATCTATTCCAACTTTGTTATTGCAATTTCATTTTCTTTACAATTCTGTATTGTTTGTAATATTTATACTGATGTCGATTTGAATTGTATATTGAACAATAGGTTCTCTAGAAACTTTTGGAGTAAAGATTTAAATTTGAAATTGTCATCCAACTTTGCTTTATATCTACTATGATTGCTGATAGCATCTACAGTCTAGAAATCCTTATCAAGAGATAAAACACGCAATCTCTCCGAAGATAGCAATGTAGAGTAAATATTGGGTGGGTGGGTGGGCCCCTCCATGTCACCATAGGGTCGGGCGTCCTGCGTGGTGCTACTAGCGTCCTACGTGGTCAATTACTTTTAGTTAAAATTAATTGGATGGACTCAATTAACAAAATGTAAAAATTTTTATAACTCAATTGGTAAAATCGAAAAATGTAAGGTTAAATTGGCAAAAGCGCAATGAGTTTACGACTTTTTCGACAATTTTCCCATCTAGAACTTTGGATGATCCCTACTTTAATTCAGCATTCAATCATGTGACTTTTAGTTGCATCATCACATCATTCTAGGTGCAATTGCAATTGTACTCCATTGACATCTACACTTATATAACTTAATTATTATCCTTTTTTTTTAGTCTTAGAGTCTCATGATTCATGTTCAACCGAACCAACTGGGCAGCACCAAAGTGTGAAATAAAAGAGAACGATTTAGTAAAATGATGGCAAGCAGAAAAATAGGATCTATGATTTGATGCTTTTGTAGGAAATTCCTTTATCTGTCTTCACATGCCCACTTGCAACAGCATTGCAACAAAAACAAAAAAAATATTAGAGTAAGATTTTATTGTAAGGAGAGTAATATCTAGTGTTAATATTGCAATTTCTAGGAAACATGCTTTTTAAAGTGAAAGTCAGGATTTGTTTAATTAAGTGGCAAAATGAATCTTCTTGGGCAATTTTTTTGCTTTTTTCTTTATTTCGCGTAAATTTTTTAGAGTAATCATCTCGTATACACGAAATTAAATGAAAATCAAGTTATTAAAACACACTCGTCCCAACAATTTTCCTTGTGAAAATGGCTTCCTCTCTCTCTTGTAACTTCTTTCTCTCTCTACTGAGGCTGCGTTTGGGATTGGCTTTGCAAAGCCACTTTGGGCACCTAAAGCCCTTTAGGCCAAAATTTAGTGTTTGGCAAACTTTTTTTGAAACCCCATTGAGCCAAAGTTGGCCTTGTGAAGGCTAAAAGCCCAAGGCAGGTCCTAGGTTGCTTTGGACTTTCAGCTTTTTCGGTAAGCAATAGTACCCGGGTAAGTAAAAAAATTTCTTCCGAAACTACCCTCATTTATTTTTTGATTTTCCGGTTTTGCCCTCGTCCGACACTGTTCATCTTCCCCGTTCAACCAAACCGAAGGCCGGCGACAGCAGCTGCGGGGTCCGGCCACTGCCGCCTGAGGGTCGGCCGACCTCCGGCGACCGCCGCCTAGGGGTCGCCCAACCCCGGCGACCACCGCCTGGGGTCGCCCGACCTCAGGCGGCGCCTAGGTCGCGAGACCCAGCTCGGGTCGCGCGACCTAGGCGCCGCCTGAGGTCGGGCGACCCTAGGCGGCGGTCGCCGGAGGTCGGCCGACCCCCAAGGGGCGTTGGCCGGCCCCGCGCGACCCAGGCGAGCGTCGCCTAGGTCGCGCGACCTCAGGCCGCCTCGCCTGAGGTCGCGCGACCCAGGCGAGCGTCGGCCTGGGTCGCCCGACCTCAGGCCGCCTCGCCTGAGGTCGCCCTGGCGGCGCCGCCTTGCCTAAGGTCGAGCGAACCTCAGGCAAGGCTGGCCGGTGGCCAGATCTGGCCGCCGGAGGTTAGCCGGCGGCCATTTTGGCCCACCGGCGGTGGCTGTCCTTTTTTGCTGATTTTTTTTTATAAATAATTAGCAAATGTCCTTTACAAAATTAATTTTTACCAAACGGTATTTAGACCAAAGTTGCTTTCAAACGTGATTTTAAAATATACATTACCAAACGCTATTTGCATTTGGGAAAACTCTTTTAGCTCAAAGACCCTTGCATTTTCCCAAAAACTTTCCCCCAAAGTGTTCCCAAACGCAGCCTGAGTCGGTGAGAGAGAGGGCGGAGGGAGTGGGGGACACCACGTGACGCCACGTGTCGTCCATTGAACGGCTTGGACCACCTGGCGATGTGGAGGGGGCCAGCCCACCCGATATTTTCTCTTGTGACCCACGTGGATCAAAAAAAGATCTCTCTCGAGATAGCCTAATTGGATCAAAAAAATATAATTCAAGATATAAGGAGAGGTAATCGATCTCTTTTATGTTACTTATTTTCTTTTTGCGATATTGAGAGATTAATGGAGGAGGTAATTGGCAATTCGTGCCCACATGTTATAATCTTTTTTTGTTTACTATATAGAAATATTGTTTTAAATAAATCAAGATTAATGTTGAACCCAGGCGAATTCCTCAATATAGCAACAAGCAAAAAAAAAAGAAGAAAGAAGACCGAATCGTCACAAACCGCAAGCATCATAGCCTGAACCGTAAAAATAGTGGGATATATGCACTAGAAGTCTTAAAACTTGTCATGAAAGTACAATCGAGTCCTAAAACTTATCACGAAAGTACAGTCGAGTCCTAAAACTTTAAAAAAAAATGCAATCAATGTAAGGCTTGATTTGATTGGACCAATTTGACAAGTTTTATGATTCGATTGCACTTTTTGAAAGGTTTAGGACTCGATTGTACTTTTTTACAAGTTTTGTGATTCAATTGTACCTTCATGATAAATTTTACGACTTATAATGTATTTTTTCCCAAAAATAATCGAAACTCCCTCCATCAACACACCTCGGACAGATTTATAGAAGACAACAAGAAGATGGAAACCCCTCCCGTCTTCGCCTACCCCAAGCAGAGAGAGAGACGGGAGAAGAAACACGAGTTTGATAATTTTAAACGGGCGACAACGTGAGGACGTGACGGGTAGCGGGCGGTTCCATATTTGGTTATCCTCTGAAACAAACGCGAGCGGTGACGGTGCCGGTGCTTACCGAATCTTTATGATAAGAAATTTACAATCAACTTGCGACATTTCAAAGCATTTTTAACTCGGTCAAAGATCCCCATCTGGGAACGAGGATGTTTCTTCGATGCTTCCCAATGCCTGCGACATTGTCTCCCTTCTGGGTTTAGCTAGCTCCGGCTTTATCCTCTGGTTTCTCCGACATGCTCAGTTCCTTTTGGCTTTCCCCATTTGCACCCCCCACCACCCTCGTGATTTGTATCATATCTTATCTGGGTTTGGGCTGTGCTGTAGCGTATTGCCAGAGAAGACTCGACCTTCAAGAAACCGAATGAGCTCTTCTTTTCCGGGTGGGTTCTTGTTTCTTGGGTTTGGAATCGGCTTCTGATGCTCGTTGGGGGGTTGCCGGTGATATCCGACGCTGCGCATCTTGGAAAGGCCTCGACTTTCTGCAAGGTAAATGCAATTCTTGTCTTTCAGCCTCTGTTTTTACCTTCTTTTTCTCGTTGTGTTCTGCTTAGTCATATGCGCATCTGGGTACAAATTCAATGGGTTTCGAAAGGTTTCCATGCTTTCCAGGTTCGTTTCTTGTTTCCTGAATTGCTTTCGGCCTGGTTGCTGATGTGTCTTGGTTCTTTTCGAAAGTTGACTGATGATTTGAAATTTTCGATTTTGCATGCTTTTTTGTAATTAGGGGTCTGTTTCTCTTTCTTTCCATTTCCGTTCCGGCGATAATGGGATGATGAAATAGTGTCTGATCCGCCTCTTGCAATTTGCAGGATAATAGCCTCTGGACCGAATTTGGTGTGTACGTTGCATCGCTGAACCTTTTGATTGGCTATTTAGAGATTAGGCATATTGATAATGGACGTAGCAAGAGAGGAAGAAATCAATTTTAGGGATGCAGAAGAAATGGATCAAGAAACCTCCGCAGACACTCCTCTTAGAGAAACCACCAGCCTGCATAGAACCCTCTTTCCGGGGGCTGTGAGGCAAAGGGCCTATATATTTGATGGGCAGGGGAGGTTTTATAATAAGGAGTGGGATCTAGCTGAAGGAAGTGGCAATGAATTTTGCTGGTACCATGTGGAACTCCCGAAAGGAAACCAGATGCTGTCGCAATCCGCGCAGTATCTCATTGATGTTCTTTGCCCGCCCTTGAAGCTGCAAGACATTCTCTCGCTGGTGAGTAATGGACCATTTTGCGGACATGTTGATGGAGCACTTGTTTTTAGGATTAACTCGCCTGGTCCACCATCTAGCAACTTTACGTTCAGAATTGCTGCTAGAGTTACGGAGAACTCGGTTATTACTGTGTCTCTTGGTCGTGTTCCCCGTTTGGGGTTCTCGAGGATGGGTGAATCTCTTCTCTCGGAAATTCCTAGCATAGAAAATCCCGCTTACGCTAGAGATGAGCAGAAGGAAGGGAGTGGGATTGTGATAAAGGAGCATGTCCTCGAGTTCTTGTTAACGATGAATCACTCTGAGGAGGCTGATAACCCAGTGCCAAAATCCGTCTCCAATCTTGTTGTTCACATTCTGGATACACATGTGGATCACTTGCAAGATGTTGTAACCAAACTCGAGATCGACCTGGACTCAGTGGAGCTTGAATTGGATAAAGGTAAGTTACGCTTAGAGAATAAAGTTTTCGGTGATGATTCATCTCTCTTGAATACAAGCGGCTTTCTTGGTTGCGTTTAGGGTTCAATTTTTTTCCTATATCAAATAGCAGGCTTGATGGCAGTGGTTGCATCATGTGCTACCGTAGGTTTCTAATTGTCTTGCATCCTTAATTCATATAGCTTTGACAAATATCTCATAGCGGTATGCAGTGTAGATTTGATAGCCATACAATATTACAGTCAAACATATCTCAGTCCCTGTGAGTATCAGGGACATTTGAGACATTTGGACATGGACTTCAAAAAGGCTGCAAAAATGTGAATTAGTAGATGCATGCATGAAGTTTAGGTCTGCCGTTTGATGGGTGCTTTCTTTAGCTGAATGCCTGAAGTCGTTTTTATCTTACTGAAATCTAGTCGACAGATATGATGATTAATATATTTGAATCATCTTCTCACATCTTGGCTGATTCAATTTTGTGGGCCTGTGATCAAGATTTATGTGCATAGTTCTGTCCATACAAACCACATTCTTTCCGAAGTTGTAAGATGCGTGCTCTGTTTAAAAAAAATTCTCAAATTTAGGGTGTGTTTGTTACGTGGAAAATGAGTGATTTGGAAAACATTTTCCAAAAAATGATTGCTGATATCATTTAGAAAAATTAGTCAATGGAAAATATTTTCATCATTGATAACAATTTATGCCTAATTTTTTTCGTGGGCAATGAAATTTTTTTTCATTTATTTATTTTTGTAAGCGATACAAGTTATTATTTTTTGGAAAATGTTTTCCAAATCACTCATTTTCCACGAAACGAACACACCCTTAAAGTAACTTCTAGTATCTGCAATATCTCACTTCTTTAGCTGCATATAAGTATATTTTTGCTATCATGGGAAAGCTTATGAAATGGGTAATTAATGAACGCAACAACTTAACAGCATGGAATTATCTAAACTTGTTTCTAGTGTTAAAGTTCGAGTTGCTGTGCTGGAATTGTCAAGAAAGCTAGATCAAGGCAGACACGTGCCTCTATTTGTAGCTCGTCCGCAAGTTTTCCATTTGATCATAGACATTTTGATGTTGAGAGAAGAAATAATTGGGCACCTATTTTCAAGAAGCTCTCTGTAGATGATTTGCTGCTGTATTTTCAGTTCTTGGAGCTGGTTTGTACTGTACATAATTTGAATCTTCCACTTAATTTAAGAGACAGCATTCTATTTACTTGTTCACAGGTGGTTCTGCTTTGAAGAAACAAATGCTGGATAATAGGAGATTTCCAAAAATGCATATTAATTTGCAGCGGCTCTTGCAGGTACTTCCATCTCCTTTCAGATGTATGTCTTACCATCATGAAACCAGACAGGAATTTCTATGTGAACTATTGTTGCTGGAAGTGGAAGGCCATTATCTAGTCTTTCCATGGACACAAGCCAATACTCTGTCTTCATTTCTTAGGAATAGATATGAAAATAGGATAGGGAAGGGCTCTGTGGAAATGAATATCAGGAAAGGTCACTGAAAGTCCAAGCACAAACTTAAATGAAATTGTACATCATATAGGACCATATAAAACTTAACCTGACAGTCTTTTGGCTGGTAAGGAGAATATGATTCAGTTTTTTCTGATCTGAATACATGAATTTGCCCAGGTGATCGCCCATGGTGAGCAGGTTTTCCCCCGTGTGAAAGAAAAATGTTCTTCAAAACTGTGGTTTGCCAGCGAAGATATCGGCTCTCTTGAAGAATTAATTGGCCGTCTGAGAAGACTAAAGGAGAACGTGGGATTCTTAGCAAACCGCGTGACAGCTATCCAAGCTGGTCTAGATAGCTGGCAGTCTGAGCAGATTAACAGGAAGCTATATTACCTATCATTCCTTTCCATAATATTCCTTCCTCTATCAATCATCACCGGAGGTAAAAGCTCTATATGAGGATTCTGGTGTGAAGTTTGCTTTCATCGTCTGAAGTACTTGGATCACCAACCTTAAGGAGGAGACTTTCACATATTCTTTTACCCCTTTTTTTTCTTATCACAGTTTTTGGCATGAACGTGGGAGGAGTTCCATGGACGGAGCAAAGGGACCCGGCATTAAAGGACGGGTTCCGCAATGTGATGTTGCTTTGTGTTGGATTGCTATTTCTCGCGCTTCTCTGCTTCGTTTTCCCTGCTTTGTATAAACGCTTGGCCGAATGGCAGAGGAAGAGGGTCATGCAGAGAAGTTGGTCTCTCAACAGGAAGTCGTTTCTCAAGAGAACCCCCAGGCATGATGAAAGAGGAGGTTATTTGAGAATATGAAATGAAGTGTGAGTGGCGCTGCTATATTTGGGGCGGTACATATCCTCTATTCTTGGCAAAAAGTTTCCTTCGTTTTGTTCCTGTTTACCAGTTATCATCATTTTTCGTTGTCATTTCTCTCATCAGTTTTCCTTGGATGGGATCTGTACAAACAACATGGACGATTGTACTTTAGTCCCTCCTGAGTTGCTTTCTGCACACTTTTAGTGAAGTTTTAGGCCTATCGAGTTTCCCCCGTTTCTTGTAGGGAAACTTGACCTATTGGTTGTATCTTTGTTGACAGATCGTATAGCATCTCCTTTCCCACAGATATACTTCAATTTTTTTCAATAAGGAAATCGGGTTTTATTGCCGGGCCATTGAAGAAGAAAAATGAGTTGTATTTGACGCGAGATACTGTTCAACTGGGCAAAGCTGTTGCTTTCGATCATTCGAAATTCAAGTTGCCCTGAAGACAGGAACACAAGTATCGGGGAGGAACTTTGCTTGCTCATTTGCATAGTTTCCAGCGAAGTTGGCCGACTTTCCAGGAGTCCAATTTGAGACCAGTGGTAATAGCATGTTGTTGTCTTTCTTGTACAGATTTAAACTGACCTGTTCCTTATCCAATTTTTCAATCATCACGACCCTGCTGAGTGTATGAAGGAGTGAAAGCTTTACATTCATCCCCTGTAAGCATGGATATAAGATCCTGTTTCACTCAGAAGGGTTTTTTTCCTGGACAGTGAAAATCTTTCACCAAAAGAGTTGGTTTTGGTTTTGTTTATGAAATGGGTTCTTTGTTGATTGTAGACAGGAATTTGCTTGGTGTTGAAGTGAAGCTCTGAAAGTAAAAAGTACTGGAAATGGTAAATGTGTGTGAAATACAGAAAATACATTAATTAAAAAGACATAGGAGTTTTGAGAGAGAGAGAGAGAGGGCTGTTTTGATTAAAGTGCACGGGTATTTATAACTCACTAATTACAACAGTAGTCACGACCCAAGTCATGATTATTACAGAACATTTTCGAGATTCCTCGATCATTAACCTTATCTATAAACAGTTACAACTTCTAGAACCATTGAAATACTTAACCGTCACCTCTAACCGGTGCCTCCATTCGACGTCTTTGGTCCACGCAATCTCCTTTCTTACGTGCAATCCTGAGCCAATATCGGGGTCATTGGTCACCCAAAAGCTTTGTCGCCGGTCACCCTCTATCCATTACCCATGCCATGTAGTTGTCGATTTTCCCGTGTCCCTCGACTCATCATTTTTTAACAAAACTCTCTATTAACCGATCTATCGATAACAAGAAGCTAACTACTTTTTTTGATAAAGCATATCCATTTACACACATTTGCATATAAAGTCGGGATCTATCATCAATTTACACAGATGAAAATATCCTCTTATCAAAAAGCGACGTTTTCATCAAACAATTACTCGAACTCGCCGAGAGATGGAAAAAAGGAAACCGAAGAGTTTGACAACTTGTTGGCCAAGTCAAAAAAAAAAGCCGATTTCGACATTTGACCAGCTGAAAACAGCGGACGTGGAGCCTAAACCAGCCACGCAAGTGCCCAAAAACGACCCGCCGTCGCCGTCGCCGTCGTCCAATCGGGGAATTCAATCAGGTGCCCGCCATCTCATGGCCGCACCCGTCCGAGGATCGATCAGCGCCGTCGGATGCGCGTACCCCCCGACCGGTCGGATGAACGGCGATGCGCGAGCGAGCGTGCGCGAACACGAGAAGCGTCGTCTAGAACCTTCCACACGATCCCCGTTTCTCGCCTTGTCGGGCTAGCGAATAAAAAGAGGGCCACCCATCCTTCCTCCTCCTCCTCTTCATCCCGCTAAAACCCTAAACCCTAAAGGAGAACAACCAAGCTCCGCCCACGAAGTTCCCACCCCCATCATCCCCTCCATTTCCGCCGTCTTCTGGCTCACGGGATGGCCGCCGCGGCTCTTCTCCGCTCCGCCCTGCGCCGTCGCGACGTCGCTTCCGCTTCTTTCTCAGCCTATAGATCCGTACGTCTCTTGCTCCTCTTCTCGGCTCGATCTTCTTGGCCTCTTTCGTGACTTCTTTCAAAGCTCGTTTCTTTACTTTCTGTTTTCCTGATTGATATGCATGGGGATTTTCGTGGGATGATCTTTGCTAGTGGCGTTTGAATCTGTGAATTTGGTAACGATTTGACTAGATGATGATTGTATCAGGCTCATGATTGCATTCGTAAATCCTTATGCGCCTGCATACCAGCACACAGATGATATTAAGGGAGCTTTCGGCTAATACTTGTGATTCACGAGAGTTGGATTAAGCATTTCATTTCTCGTGATTCCTTATATCCTCTCCGATATTTTTGGACTGGAGCAACTCAAGCCCCTTTTTTGTTTAAAGTTATTGTTGTTTTTTTGTCGTCCGTCGGTTGAATGGTGTTTGTCTCGAGTCGGTCTGAGCAGACGATTAGTTTGTAATTTCCTCAACTGAGATTGATTAGAAATCTTTGAATGGTACGTGTTTCCAATTATCACAATCCTTGATGCATTTAGCTATAGTAATCTTATTGGGCTAGCATCTGGACAATTCTGTCATTATTAAAAACATTCCACTGTGCATGGGATTGTGATGCCAAGATTTGTAGTCCAGTAATCTTATATGCAAGTCATGAACAGAAAATGAATGGAATATGCGTTTGTTCCTTGTAGCAAGCTCTTTCTAACTAGTGTCTTGGGTGGTCCTAATCTGTCACGGTGAAGCTTATATGCACATGACATGATGATTCTTCAACAATTATTTTGATAATCACTCACGGCATCTCTTTTGCCAGCTGACTGGCGGTGCCAAATCATCATGGACCAGCTGCCATACGGGTCAGAATTGGGCAAGTTTCTGCAGAGCATTCAGGTAGAGATACATTGCTGTTTCACATTTAAGCTGTGAAGCAAGTAAGAATTCAACTCATCCTGTATTACGCCCATTGTACAGTTCAAAGCCGGCAGGGAGCGATGTCATTGGTATTGACTTGGGTACAACCAACTCATGTGTTGCTGTCATGGAGGGAAAGGTAAGAGCCAGAAGTACTAAGCATGAGAAGTAGTTTGCTGTGTAAAAATTATGATCTTTCTTCGATGCTGGATATTTTTCCAATGTTCAGATTATTAAAATTGTTTCGCTCTCCTACAGAATCCCAAGGTGATTGAAAATGCTGAAGGTGCGAGGACCACGCCATCGGTAGTTGCTTTCAACCAGAAAGGAGAGTTGCTTGTAGGAACTCCGGCCAAACGTCAAGCTGTCACCAATCCAGCAAACACTGTTTTCGGTACCAAAAGGTTGATTGGAAGGCGTTTTGATGATAGCCAGACCCAGAAAGAAATGAAGATGGTTCCCTTCAAGATTGTGAAGGCTCCAAATGGAGATGCATGGGTTGAAGCAAATGGACAACAGTATTCCCCAAGTCAGATTGGTGCTTTTGTTCTAACAAAGATGAAAGAAACAGCTGAGGCTTACTTGGGGAAGACAGTGTCGAAAGCTGTGATTACTGTTCCAGCTTACTTCAATGATGCCCAGAGACAGGCAACTAAAGATGCTGGCAGAATTGCAGGTCTTGACGTACAGAGAATCATTAATGAGCCAACTGCAGCTGCACTTTCTTATGGAATGAACAACAAGGAGGGGCTTATAGCTGTTTTCGATCTTGGGGGTGGAACCTTTGATGTTTCCATTTTGGAGATATCCAACGGAGTTTTTGAGGTATGTGAGGGTTTTGACATGGTTTATACTTCATTTGCCTCTATAAGCCAGGGGATTGTGGTGAGACGTTAATAATGCTTTTTTGTAGGTGAAAGCTACAAATGGTGACACATTCTTGGGTGGAGAGGATTTTGACAATGCATTGCTGGACTTCTTGGTTAGCGAGTTCAAGAGAACTGAAGGAATAGATCTTGCCAAGGATAGACTTGCCTTGCAGAGGCTCCGGGAGGCTGCTGAGAAAGCTAAAATTGAGCTTTCATCGACTTCTCAGACTGAAATCAACTTGCCGTTTATCACAGCTGATGCTTCTGGTGCTAAGCATTTGAATATTACTCTCACTAGATCAAAGTTTGAGAGTTTGGTGAGCCACCTGATTGAAAGAACTAAGAACCCATGTAAGAATTGTTTGAAGGATGCTGGCATATCCACCAAAGAGGTTGATGAAGTTCTTCTGGTTGGTGGAATGACTCGTGTTCCCAAAGTACAGGAGATTGTTTCTGAAATTTTTGGAAAGAGCCCAAGCAAAGGAGTCAATCCTGATGAAGCTGTTGCATTAGGAGCAGCAATCCAAGGTGGTATCCTTCGTGGTGATGTTAAAGAGTTGCTTCTTCTAGATGTTACTCCTTTGTCGCTTGGTATTGAGACATTGGGTGGTATTTTCACGAGGCTCATAAACCGGAATACAACCATTCCCACCAAAAAGAGCCAGGTGAGGTTTCAAAGAGTCAAAGGTTATATGCATATGGTCCTGAGTGCCTTGAGTTGCAATATTCTCTCATTTGGGCAGTGTGAGAAACAGATTGCTTGGTGCTTGGTTTTTCCTATTAAGGGCTCTGTTTTGCTTTTTCTATTCTTGTAACAAATGTGGATTGAAGTTTTGTCGTTCTCTTCTCGCAGGTGTTCTCCACGGCAGCAGACAATCAGACGCAAGTCGGTATCAAGGTTCTTCAGGGTGAACGTGAAATGGCAACAGACAACAAGCTTCTTGGGGAATTTGAGCTCATGGGCATTCCACCTGCTCCTAGAGGCATGCCTCAGATTGAAGTCACATTTGATATTGATGCCAACGGTATCGTGACTGTTTCTGCCAAAGACAAAACCACTGGGAAAGAGCAACAGATCACCATCCGTTCATCGGGTGGCCTGTCAGAGGATGAGATTGAGAAGATGGTTAGGGAAGCAGAGTTGCATGCTCAGCGTGATCAGGAGAGAAAAGCTCTGATAGACATCAGGAACAGCGCGGATACTACCATCTACAGCATAGAGAAGAGCTTGGGTGAGTATAGGGAGAAAATCCCTGCCGAAGTTGCAAAGGAGATTGAGGATGCCATTGCAGATTTGAGGAAAGCCATGGAAGGTGATAACGTTGACGAAATCAAGTCGAAGCTCGATGCTGCCAACAAGGCGGTCTCTAAGATTGGACAGCACATGACCGGTGGTGGTTCAGACGGTGGATCAGCAGCCGGAGGTCCTCAGGGTGGTGAGCAGGCTCCCGAGGCCGAATACGAGGAGGTCAAGAAGTGAAATCTCTTTTAAAACTTTATTTCCTTCTCTTTTTGAGGAAGTGATTTTCTATCGAGGGTATTGTATCTAAATGTTGGAGGAAAGCTTAGGAAATTTTGGACTGGTGACATTAGAAATAACCACCACCACATCCGCACTTCATTGTTCTGCAGAAAGTGAATGTCATTCAATTCTTGTTCCGTGTTGTATTTCCTATGTGCTACATTGTCTCGGTTTAACTCTTTTTTGCGGGTGTAGAGGAGAGGGTTTTGGTGGGTTGAGCCCTTTACAAGTTCAAGCTATTGAGCAAACTTTCGATGTCTTGGTTTCGTGGTCGATCTATCTGGTTCTGGGGCTGGTGGGGTGAATGATGAATTTCTGTCTGTCACTGGCTGTTCAACTCTATCATTTGCATGGATTGTGAGGGATCTTGAAATAGCTAGATAGTACGTATTTCTGTAGCAGTTTGTTTTGGCCATCTGGGCAAGTGCCCTTCGGTACGGTAAGGATAACTGGTTCTGTTGAAGTTGGTTGCATCTTGTGTTTGTATTGCCTAGGATTGGAGTTCTTTTTATCTAGGGCGGTAAATTTTCCTGAGGAAGTTACCCTTAAAGTCAAAGTAGCCTAATCGGTGGAGGATTTCACGTAATAGACCGCTCCTCCCTCTCTCTCCCACTCCCAGCCGATGGAGAGCCCAAGCGAAGATTGAGAGAGGGACGAGAGCCGGGGGCTTGCGACTATAGCTGACTGTGCACGTGGCGGATTGTACCTGTGGACGTGGGGTTTGGTGGCTCGGCATGGATGCATTGTCCAACAGAGGTTGCGGTTCAGGTCGTGTGCGGCGGAAGTCACAAGTCCGCAAGTCCGGTGATGTTCCATCTTCGACAGGATGGGGGAAGGGGCAATGGGAAGAGGAGAGTGTAGAGAGAACGAGATGAGGACAATTGAATCGGGCTGACTATTTGGTCAGCGGCACATCGGCTCGGGTGTCTAAAATTTGCCTAAATCGAGATCCTCAATCCCATTTGCTTTTTAAAATGGAATGGGGTGGTTTGGCCTTTTCTTGCGTGATTGGGTTGGCATTCTCCACTATTAATCCGATTAATCACGACTCTTGGCAAAAGGGGGCTCAAAAGGGTTAACATTGGTCATAGTAACTTTGTGCAGATTACTCTGTGTAGATTATCCTATGCAGAGGACCCGTATAGATCTAGGTTAGTATCACACAATATCAATTCACACTTATTTGAATTCTCTCATAAGTTTCTTTTGATCTATCATGAGCTTCTTTCAAGTTAAGCTTTGTTAAGCTTGAATATAATCTAATTTGAAAGTTTCTCATGTGATGCGATCTCAAAGTGTCCAGCTCCAATTTAATTTACACATTGAAAAATATGAATACTCTTGTACACCGGAAAAATACGTACGTGCAAGTGTACAGCCCATTCCATATAAGTCTCATTAAGCAGACGAGTAGACATCATCATCTCTTTAATATCCACACAAACGTGTCAAATCCTGGTCTGGCCTAGAACTCTAGGACGGACCGGGCCGGCTCTTGAGAAACTAAGACCGGCCCACCACCGGCCCGATCCAGAATTTATGGGCCGGTATCGGACCCGGAATTCATTCGGACCGTAACGATCCACCCGCATGCCCCGCCCCACTCCAAGAATTCGCAGCCTCTTCAAAATTTCAATGGCTCTGGCTCCCCCCCTCCCCCCCTAAAACCCTAAATCGAACACCCAAGAACCATCAAGAAAACTCCATACTCAAACACCAAGCTCAAAGGGAGCTTCGCTTCTTCTCGCGCAGGTTATCATCAATCTCCTATGGGGACCAAGCGGAGCTCGAGCGGTGCGTTGGAAGTAGCAGCGATTGATACGGCGGAGGAAGCCAATGGCGACGCCGCCGCCGCCGCCGCCTCCGAACCGTCGAACAAGAAGAAGAAGAAGCTGCTCAAGGAGAGCGGCGGTTCCCCCGCCTCCGCGGCCGCATTGCTGAGTTCGGTGAAGCCGATGGAGAGGAGGAAGAAGAGGAAGGCGCTCGACAAGGAGCGGCACCGCGCTTCTCTGGATGACCGAGAGCCGAAGCCGAAGGAAGCGGCCGCGGAGGAGAGAGCGGATGGAGAAGGCAGCGGTGCGGCCGCGGTTTCCACGAGCGGCAGTCCGCTGCCGGAGTTCCACATTAGCGTGTTTGGGGATTTGGCGTCGGCGGATGCTTCGGTTAGGGAGGCGGCGGTGGAGACGCTGGTGACGGAGCTGCGGGCGGTTCAGAAGGCGTACGATGGGCTTGAGGAGAAGGAGCTGGTTGATATTGGAGCGAAGTTGGAAGCTGAGAAGGATGATGGGTTAAAGGATTGCGCGCCTTCCGTGAAGTATGCCGTGCGGAGGCTCATTCGTGGAGTTTCTTCGTCGAGAGAGGTTGGAGCTGATGACTTTTTCGAACTTTTATCGTGTAGTGGCTCGTCATATCAATCCGCAAAATGCCTTTTCTTTGCATCTTAACTTTTCTGTCTGGTTGAGTAGGTATGCTTTGTAAGAAATTAGAATTCCTGAGTGACTCCTCGAAATCTATGAATGAAGTTCTCGGTCATCTTATGTTTCCAAAGCGACGCAGGGCATGTTTAAATCTTGATTCTAGGTAGATGCCCTGTTACTTTTGGTGACTCTTTTTTCGATAGTAGAACTTAAAAGACATACGTTTAGCTGTGTAGCTCCATTTCTTACTGTCATTCCTCTCAGACAGTGAATGATTTGATGTGTTCGCTTTATACTTTTTTTTTCTATCGCATATCCTACAGTAAGATAGGAATTTGCACTCTCTTATTTAGGCACCATATTGCTTATAGCCGTTTCTCTTGAATCCATACAAGTCTGGCAGTCAATTGATGAAATTAATCTGAGGACATACTTCTTTTGAGGCACAATAAACAAATATCTTTTTCCACACTTATTCTTTGTCAGTTCAATGTTTTGATGACTATAATACTGATTATTATCCCTTACGTGATTTCGGTTTGTTAATGCAGTGTGCAAGACAGGGTTTCTCCTTGGGTTTGACTCTGTTAGCCAGTACTGTTCCTACCATTCGGGTGGAATCCTTATTGAAACTTTCTGTCGATTTATTAGAAGTTTCTTCGTCGATGAAGGGTCAGGTAGCACTCTGTCCTTTTTATTAACTGTTCTTTCTTTTTGATGGATTTAATGTTCCTTTCATTAAAACATAATATCCTTCATTCACGCTGCAGGAAGTGAGGGATTGCCTTTTGGGCCGTTTATTTGCTTATGGTGCCCTAGCTCGCTCCGGGAGACTAGTCAAGGAGTGGCTTTCTGACAAACGTACTCCATACATCAGAGAATTCACTGGTCTTCTTATTTCCCTTTCAGCCAAGAAGAGGTATTTGCAAGAACCATCTGTCAGTGTTCTTCTGGACTTGGTCGAAAAGGTACTTCAAGCTAATGAGTTACTCAAGATTCTTATAGGTTATAGATTGTTTGGAACCATTTCTTCTTACACTATTGATGAATTGTTGTCAATCTAAACATCATTGTGTAAAGCAAACTGATGTTAATCAGCGCCTTCCAAAAATTGCATATCCATTGATGGTGATGAATGTCTCCACCGGCATGCCTATGTGCTTGTTTCTCCCTGGCATTCTCAAATCTTTTAGATTACTGATGTCTTCTTGGTCATGTGTACTAGGCTACTAACTACTTTGGATCTGTAGTCACTCTACATAACATGATGTTAAGTTTGGCATCTTGGGTTTGGCAGGTCACAAGTGGATAAAATAATTAGAGAGCCGAATAAAGTTCTTTCGCTGTTGATTGTTTCCATTATCTTGTTGAATATGATAATATGATAAAAAGTAGATAGCTGGGAAATGCTTTTTTTTGGGGAAAATCAGGCCTTGGTTTTTGGCCTGTTTTCAATTTCACTTGTTACTTTGCTAACAGACCTTGTCCCATCCCGCCCCTTCCTAATCACTGGGCATTTGCCAAAGCTCTCTATGCATTTATTTTTTCCATGCATTGAAGTGAGGCCCCTGAGACTATGCAGCTTCAGGGGTTATTAGTATGTTTTCTTGCTTGGGGTTTTTGTTTCAATCTGTTCCTTTAGTGGGAGTGGACAAGAAACTGCGTGTGCTAGATGGAGGGTTTTGTTCAGTCAAGGAGTGAGAACAGGGTGTCACACATGGCTCATGTACTTCTTATTGATTTTGGATTAATTTCCTCGACGTAGAAATGGAATGCGTTGCTCGTAGCCTCACCTATTTCCTCTCACGTTTTAATTGCCTAACTGTTGTCGTACAGTTACCTTCTGAGGCCGTGATCAGTCATGTTGTTGGAGCTCCAGGCATTCGAGAATGGTTTGCTGGGGCTGCTGAAAGTGGAAATCCTGATGCATTGCTTCTAGCGCTGAAAATCTGCGAAAGAATTTCTGGTGATAACCCAGTATACGGAAAACTTCTGCCAATTCCATTCAGTGCCAGCAAATTTTTTACTTCAGAACATTTGTCTTATCTAAGTAATTGCTTCAAGGTAATTTTCAGATGTGTAATTTGTCCTTAGAAAATATACAGGAATAACACAAATCATCATTATTGATCCTCTAGATTCTTTTTGTGCTCAATCTTACAGGAATCTACATTTTGCCAACCTCGTGTTCATAGTGTGTGGCCTGTGCTGGTGAAACTTCTTTTGCCTGACCCGGTTTTGCAGGATGAAGATGCAGCGGCTTTCTCAGGCTCTTTAAAGAAGCAGAAAAAGGGCCGCAAGACTGGTCCTTCTGATGAAGACACCGCAAAGGACCTGCAGTGCTTTATTGAAGTTGTGATCGAAGGATCCCTTCTGTTGTCATCACATGATCGTAAACACTTGGCATTTGATGTCCTCCTCCTTCTCTTCCCAAGGATGCCGGCATCTTTTATCCCTCTTGTTTTGTCAGACAAGATTGTCCAGGGTTTGGTGGATATACTTTCAACAAGAGACTCCTGGCTGTACAAGGTTGCACAGCATTTCCTTAAGGAACTCTCTGACTGGGTTAGGTATGACGATGTCCGGAGAGTTGCCGTTATTGTGGCTCTGCAGAAGCATAGCAATGGGAAATTTGATATAATTACTCAGACGAAGACAGTCAAAAATCTTTTGGCTGAGTTCCAAACTGAATCTGGTTGCATGCTGTTTATTCAGAGCTTAACAAATATGTTTGTGGATGATGGCCCTGCTTCCGAGGAACCCTCAGATCAGAGTCAAACAACTGATGACAACTCAGAGATTGGATCAAATGAGGATAAAGATTCTATTTCTGCTGTTGGAAACACAGATTCCTTGAAGATTTGGATCGTTGATTCTGTCCCTGGTATATTGAAGTACTTGAAACTGGATTCCGAAGCAAAGTTTCGGGTGCAGATAGAAATTCTGAAGTTTTTAGCTGTTCAAGGCCTTTTTACTGCATCTCTTGGCTCTGAAGTGACATCTTTTGAGTTGCAAGAGAAGTTCAGATGGCCAAAAGCAGCTACTTCAACTGCTCTCTGCAGAATGTGTATTGAGCAGCTTCAGTTGTTACTGGCATCTGCCCAAAAAGGGGATGGCTCACGAGCTTCAGTGAATGCTATTGAGCAAGGTGATCTAGGCTCTTACTTTGTTCGGTTCCTTTGCACCCTACGTAACATTCCTTCTGTTTCACTCTTCCGGACTTTGAGCGATGATGATGAGAAGGCATTCAAAAAGTTGCAGGCAATGGAAACTAGGCTTTCTAGAGAGGTACTGAACTTCTCTTGAATAAATTTGATTTTAACATTGTTCGAAAGATGCTGTAGTCAGACTTAGAGTTTCACCATATCTCCTATCAAGTCCTCCCATTCTCTATGAGAGATCCTTCATCGATTTGATATCAAATTAGCTGTTTATTATGTAGTTAAATTCAATTATATCCTTTGTTGGTTCGTCCCATTTGTACTCATATTGCAGAACCATTGAATGCTTTGGTCTTGGCAGGAAAGGAGCAGCGAACCAGACCCTGTTGTGCATAAATTGCATGCATTGAGGTACTTGCTTATCCAGCTACTTCTTCAAGTGCTTCTTCGGCCTGAAGAATTTGTGGAAGCCACTTCAGAACTTGTTATATGCTGTAAGAAGGCCTTTTCTAGTCCTGATCTGCTTGAATCATCTGGAGAAGATGAGCCGAGTGGTGGTGATGGAGCACCTGAGTTACTGGATGTGCTCGTTGATACACTGCTATCTTTGCTACCCCAATCATCAGCGCCAATGAGGGTTGCAATAGAGCAGGTGGGTGATCTATTCATAGATTTTTGTTGGACAATTTTCTTATCCTGTTTCTTGGTTTTCCCTTTGAAGTCCCTAGAGTTGGGGGTAGGACTTTATGGATACCAGCTGTTCATTATTTGTTCTTTTGTATGCTTCTATGATGTTATACATTACCCTGGGAAGCTGTCACGAATATCTCATCAAATCATCCTGTTACTTTTCCCACGGAAATCTAAAAATAATTCTTAGCTTTTCCTTCAGTTGGAATTTGCAACTTGAGCTTCTTCTTCTTCTTCTTCTTCTTCTTCTTCTTTTTTAACATGGGCACCTTGAGCTTTTTAAAAAGACCTTCACTTGTGTTTTCTGCCTGGGTCAAACAAGGAGAACAGACTCGTGTGATTCTGTGTGTGCTCCTCTAATTAAATGATACCTAGGGGATTGCCAAAACTTGAAGGGGTTAATTGAGAAACCTCAGACATCCATCTGTGTATTGGAATGTGCTGCAGGGTAAGAGAAAGTTGAGGAAGGAATTTTTATTTTTTTCCTCTGATTTAGTTTTTGAAATCTCTATCAGATTGGAAAGGATTTGAAGTGTGCACAGTTGTTGCCAGAAAAGCATTCATGTTGCTATTTAATGATAGTTGTCAGTGATACTACAACATATAAGTTCTCGGTTCTTATTTGCTCTCGATATTATTTTTAGGTTTTCAAACATTTCTGCTCTGATGTCACCGATGATGGGTTACGGCGGATGCTGCGGGTCATAAAGAAAGATATAAAGCCAGCCAGACATCGGAACGCAGAGAGTGAGGATGATGATGATGAAGACGATGAGGATGAAGACTTTCTTGGGATTGAGGAAGATGAGGAAGTTGATGAAGCCGAGACGGGTGAAACGGCTGAGACTGATGACTTCGAGACAGTGGTTGGAGATTTGGAAAGTGGTAGAGAAATTCCAGAAGATTCCGAGGAGTCTGATGGAGGAATGGATGACGATGCAATGTTCCGCATGGATACTTATCTTGCTCAGATTTTCAAGGAGAGAAAAAGTCACGGTGGGGGTGAAACAGCTCATTCCCAACTTGTTCTCTTCAAACTGCGTGTTCTCTCCTTGCTGGAGATGTACCTTCATGAAAATGCAGGTAATGTACACGAACAAGCAAGACAGATATCAGAATTTGTACCGTTAATGTTGTTTCTGCAGAAGAGCTAGGTTTCGTTTCTATGTTTTCATGGTAGATTTAAGGATACTGCTATCCTCTATAGGTTTGAAAATAATTTAGTTAGTCCTCTAGACATGCTCAAAGAGCTTTTGGCAACCTTTTGCTATCAGCATTTTCAGCATGTGCTTTAGATGGAAACAGGAGTTTTCTCAAGGTTCAAGAGATGAATCCTGAGGCATTGAATTTCATTGTTATTTAATAGATGCATGCGTACATGAGAAAAAATAGCTGCAGTCATTTGAAAAAGAAAAATGAATCAGTCATAACATTTTCCTTAATGCTGTTATTTACAGTAGGGATGTCACTTACCCGAACTTGTTGAGGTGAAATGTTAGAAAAGTTGACAAGAAGATTGGACTTTATGTCGATATCAAAAGACATCATTCTCTTTAACGAGTGTGTTCATTATCTTACGTAACTATTGATTGTCTGGACTGCGCAGGTAAACCTCAAGTTCTGTTGGTGTACTCAAATCTGGCTCAAGCATTTGTCAATCTTCATAATGTGGAAGGTAGTGACCAGCTTGGCCAACGTATATGGGGAATTTTGCAAAAGAAAATTTTTAAAGCCAAGGATCATCCGAAAGGTGAAGCCATACAGCTTTCTTCTCTCGAGTCTTTGTTGGAAAGGAACTTGAAATTGGCTTCAAAACCTTTTAAGAGAAAATCCGCTGGTAACCCATCCAAGAAGCCGTCTGCCTCGAGGAATCGACACAAAATGATTACTTCCCTTGCACAGAATTCAACGTATTGGATATTGAAAATAATAGATGGAAGAAACTTTCAAGAATCTGAGTTGCAGAAGGTCCTGGATATTTTCCGTGGTGTTATGGTCGGTTTCTTTGATAGCAAAAAGTCACAGATAAAATCTCAGTTTCTGATAGAAATATTCAGAAGGAGGCCATGGATAGGGCAACATCTTCTTGGCTTCCTTCTTGAGAAGTGTAGCTCTGCAAAATCAGATTTTCGGCGAGTTGAGGCACTCGATCTTATACACGAGATCTTGCGGTCATTGGTACCTCCTAATCCAGATGAACAACAGCAGGAGAGGTCAAAGAAATTAGTGAAAAAACATCTGAAGAAGCTTGGTCACTTGATAGGGGAGATGGTAAAGAACATGCCGAAGAAACAGTCGAGGCGTGCTGAAGTTCGCAAGTTTTGTAGCAGGGTCTTTCAAATCATGTTGACCCTTAACCTAACAAAGCCTTTTCTAAAGGATCTAGCCCCTGAGGCTCAAGCTGCCTGTGAATCTCAACTTGGTGAGTTGTTCACCAATTTCAGAAAGATAGAGCGGTGACTGAAGGCATTTGCAGGTATTTATACAGTCAGTTCATAGCAGATACTAGGAGAAAGAATTTGTTGCTCGCCTGGTCTGCACTTGATGCTAATATAGCACACCTGAGTTTTGGCTGTTTGATCACTACGGGCACCAATTTTTGGCAGGGACACTCTTATATTCTCATGCCTCTTAGCCTGCTGCGATGGTCGTATATCCTCGAGCCTCATCGCTCCCAAGAGAGTATTCGAAAAGTCATAGCAGCGTCTGACCGCAGTCTCTAGTGGTGGTTGGTTTTGTAGTTCAGTTTAGAAATCCATTTCTGTGCATTAAATTTTGTCATGTCCTATCAAGGTTGGAACTTTTGGTTGCCAAATTTTTTACGAGGTCGTCAGCTCGGCCTTCATTTTGTTGTCCTCCAACTGATTAATTGAAATACGTTACGGTGAGATTATAAAATCATATGCTCATTCGTATTCGATGCATCTCCAGGTTCGCTTCTTCTTTGGTATCTTAATTTGAATGCCCCTTTTTTCCGAGCCGTTGGAACGTACGCAGCATTCCAACTTTCAGTCTTTGTACTTCCATGATGACAGTCGATGTCTTGTTGTTGGGGTTTTGGTTATCTAAGAAACTGCAGGACGTGCATAATGGACGTTGCAGCTGAGTTTTCTCCTCGTCTTCCTTCTGTTATTGCTGGAGGAGTTATGTTTTTATCGCCGTTTCGACTTATTTTGCTCATAAATAATGGTGGATTTCGACACGATGAAAGGGTAATTTTGCGTATAGAAAAGAAAATTAACCAACCACTTTGATTTAACTTGTTTTATTTTCTACTTATAGATGCGACGAATAATGATACTACCCAAAATCACACGAAATTGTTTGGGAACTCAGCTTCTGTTGGCAAAGAAGAAAAGCGCACGGTGACTTCTTACAATGGAGGATATTTAACGAAGAGGTCTAGACAAAGGGAAGGAAATAAAACTGAAGGGCTTTCAACCAAGGAAAGGACTTTGTCGTTCACCGCTTGTGTGTTTCTTTGCTGCTACATAAAGAGGAAGGGGTCCAAAGGCCAGCAGCATGTATCCAGCAGGCAATAACAACATAATGCTGCAAGACTATATTCCCCAACGCACGCAAAAAATCACAAAAGAGGGAATCGCCATATGCATAGATAGATATAAACGCCAAATGCTGCTGAACGATAGGTAAATAAAGGAATAGATAGACAACTTTAAGAAAATCGCATGGCCGATTTTTAGTTTACCATGAGTCTGGGAACCCGGTATTGGTCCTTGGCGGTGGATAAGCCCCATAAACATACGGAGGCGGCACCATCACCGGCGGTCCATCGTACACTCCTGCGCCACCAACCATGATGTATGATGAATACGCATCGACGATGGCTAAAAATATTCAAGACTAATCTCTAGAGTGGTGAGAAAACAGTACGAAAGCACAAAACTAGCACGTAGGTGATAAAGACTTGTTGCGTTTAGTCGATTGGATAAAAGCCATGATAGGATATATTTTATCCTATCCTGTGGTTGGTGGTGGTTCAGGATAGGATAAGGTCGGATATAGACCGGATAAAAAAATCTGAGAGAGGAAGGGATAGACCCGGATAGGATTTCTAATTCCTAGTTTTCCAGAAACCCTACGCTCCACTCACCGTCGTCTTCATCCTCACACCTTGTGCGCTTTCACCAAAAAAATTTCTCGGCTTTTTTTCCTTCACCGACTCCTTCAGACCCGTGAATAGCCAAAAAAAAAAGAAATTATCCTATCTGACTTTAAATCCGTAGTTCATCAAACAGTGGACAGGATATGAAGAAATCCCAGGGATTTCTTATCCTATTATATCCAGTCTTATCCTATTTAGAAATCCGGACCACCAAACGTAGAGGGACCTGAAGCAGGATATGGATAAGCGTATTTGATGTCACTCATCCTCGCCAGCGTTGGTGTAAGTAGGTCTCTCCAAACGTAAAAACAGCCCGTTCTAATATATGCTGAACTCGACCAGAAGCTTGAAGAGTATGTCAGGACAGGAGGAGGGATCCAGAGTGATCCTCAATACTGCCGATTCGTCATTATTTGTTGGTTTCAGGATTATTACCGCCTTTCGTGATCCCACCGATCGTGCCACTACTAGCAAATACAAATGGGAAAGGGCCAAACTGGCCCAAACAGTCGATTTCATTGAATGCCCGCATCCTTACGCAGCGGGCTCGGGAAGACGAAAGAAAGGAGCCCATCAACAACTTTATCGGCTCCAGACAGTGACAGAGTCTAGAACCAAGAAAGAGGAAAGCAAAAGCAGCTTTCCTTGACCCAAACGAGAACAAGGCTTTCTTTATCATTCTTTGTCGACTGATTGCGCCAACTGCTTGTCGCAGTACCCCGGTCGACAAGTAAAAGATATCTCCCATCTTGGAATCACTCAGCCCGACGTATTCAGATATAAAATATCTTGTGGGAATCTACTTGTGTATTCTACTTTATTCTTGCTTTTGGAAGATATTTGGTCGATCAATGTTTGATCAGATTACTTCGAATGAATGTTGGACAGGCAAACTTTTTCTGCAATATTTATGTATGATCGTGACGAGCGCAATCAATCCAAGCGAACTAACCCCCCACAAGACGGTGCCACGCTGCCTGCGAGACCTGCGAGCATAACAGTGACAACTGATGAAGCTCGCTAATTAATTTGATAGCGCAACGCCCTAAGGAAAATGACTTCCATCCCTCATGCCATCATCTTTCTTTTTCCTTTTTTTTTTTTCTGTTTTTGGATGAAGGTGGTGGTGGGATCCAATGAAGGTGATAAGAGCGCAAGCCATTGAAAACGATGGGAACATTTGTAGATGGGGAATATCTGAGCTTGCAAAAAAACATGGTGCTGAAGCCTTCCCTTTTCATGGGGTTGAATCTCTCTTTTGGTGAATGCAGCTGCTAACCAATCCCCCGCGCACTCGTCCCCCGCAGACAGCATCGAGTGCCAACAAAACAAAGGGTAAAAGATAACGTAAGTTCATCTGTCCTCTCTGTTTGTTTGGACCGCGAGGGTATTAAAAAGATTTGATCAGGAAGGTAGGATAAACACAGGAGATTTTGCGAGGGAGGTTTCTGTCTCTTGTGTAGCTTTCCGGTGCAGATTAGACGTTGCTCGAAAGGGACGGTCTTATTAATTTGCTAATGACCAACAAGGGCGATAACTTTGATTAATCCCTGTACGGCCCTTTATGAAAGCTTAAGCTTGGTTTCACATGATATGCGTCCACCAGAAGCTGCTAAGCTCGTGGCCTAATACTAAACTCAGTGCCTGTTCATAGAAGCTTCTTCTTTCCTAATATTAGATTCCTAATTAACATCAGCATGGAGTTTCATCCGTTGTTAACAGAGAGAGACAGAGAGAGAGAGAAAGAAAGGGGTGACCTTTTTGACTTTTGTGACAGCCAGGACACTCTAATCTCTCCATTCAGGGCTGGATTCCACAACCCATCTCGTAGAGGGTCTATCAATGCATAAAAGGTCAATACTAGCAATACATCAGCCAACCTATTTAAGTCTACGTCTCTTCGTTGATTCTTCATTGAAGCAACAGGGCGCGTCCATTCCCTTAGCTGACCTTTTGGTTCTGGTAATAATGTTGCCGATTTTTTCCACTAGGGAGATGCAATCATTCACCGGATACCTTTTTTTTTTTGGTCGAATTTCACCAGATACTTGACAATGCCCATTGTCAGCAGCCACCGCCCACACCACACCACACCACACCACGCCACACCTTACTTGGAAGTTGGGTACTGGAGACACCTAAAGGTGTACATGGAAGTGCAACTATTTTGGCAATAACATTTAAACGAATGAAAATATCGCCATGGAAGAGAGAGAGAGAGAGAGAGAGAGAGAGAGAGAGAGAGAGAGAGAGTTAAGAAATGAGGAAGTGGTGGGGACAAGGATTGGAAAAATTAGGTCCTCAAATTTGGTAATAATCAGCCCTCCATGATCCCCTCTGGGAGTCTTCGTCTTGCACATGCATTATTGCATCCCACTGGGTCTCCACAAGCAGAATACTAGGTTTTTCTCCCTTCTGAAAGCTATCCGATCCATTTGACTTTTTTCCACCTCTCATAAATTTAATCGCAAGTGGGTCAATCAATGGGTTGGTGCTTAATTCTCGGCTTATGTTAGCCGATTCATCTAAAAAAAAACCAAATTTTTTATGCTCTCGGAGCGTTCTCTTGTGTGCGGTACATGTTCACAGGAAAGGTGAACAGGGTTTTGAACTTTGAAAACAATGCACTTTTGCCCTGACAGACACAAACTCAAAGGCAGGTTTTGAGGAGGGGCATCATATGCTCAGGTAGATTTGAGATCTAAGCTATATAAGCTGCTTCGCCAGATTGTTGAAGTTTCAAGAATTCGAAAAGTTAAGCAAGAAGAAACCAGCCAAGATAGAGAGATTATAGGCTATTATCAACAGTGTAAAACTTCTGATCTCTGCACTCAACCAGTGCGTACAAAAACCCAGGAAAATTTCACAATACCATCATATATATCAAGAAGAGACATCAATAACTCTTATTCTATGCATAACTTACAACAGTTCTTTCTTACATACCATATAACATGATTATACCTTTCCATGAGAATCACAGTGAACCTTGCGAAACTTTTGCAGCAACCACCTTACCGTCCTGATTCAACACCGCACCACCCTGCCTCATGTCGGCGCTCACCGCGGTCATTCCCTGATATTGCGGGGGTGGCACCACCATCCCTCCGGCCGCCGCCGTGTAGAACACTTGCCTTCCGACGGCGCCGTCGTAAGGCAACTGTCCGTAGGCCATGTTGTCCGCCATGCCGCTGCCGCCGCTGTGCCTCATGGCTCCAACGCCAACCCCCTCCGGGCTGGCCCCAGCGACCCTGGGCAACTGGGTCTGTGGCGGAAGAGCCGGCGGGGCTGCCGCCGACAGTGGCGGCGCTTGTGATGGCGGCTGGACGACGTTGTACATGGGCTGATCCCGGTAAACGTCAGGAGAAAACCTTTGCGGTTGGGGAACGGTGTAGTACCCTTGACCCGCCGCCACCTGCCGCACCATCTGCGGTGGCGCGTGGTAAATGGTTCCCGGAGCAGGGATCATGTACATCGGCTGCTCCGGCGGACCCGTCACAGCCGCTGGGAAACCACCCGACGCAATCTGCTTCTCCGCCTGCCAATACCCTGGAGGAGCCGTCGCAGCCTGCGGCACACCCGTAGGAATCGTCATCTGCTGCGTTTTCTCCTGTGCCAGCTTTTGCAAGTAGTAATTATCAGCTCCGTAACCGCCGGCATTCGCCATGTTGTCGTCGCTCTTCCTCCTGTACATGGCGGCTTCTTGCCCAGGAACTCCGCCGCAGCTGATTTGCAGCCTCTGCAGCTCCTGCAGCTGCCGCTGTATGTCGAGCGGGTTCACCCCGTGATCCGACGCCACGACCCGCTCCTCGCGGGGGATCCCGACGCGACCGTCCTGGACAGCCGCCGCCGCAGCCGCCGCCGCCGCCGCCGCCACCGCCGGGTCAGCAACCGCGGCCGCCGCGGCCGGCGGGGCACCGGCGACGACCCCCTTCTCCAGCCCGAAGAGGAAATCGACATTACCGGGCGGGGGCTTGGCGGGCTCCTGGACGGAAGGGCCCGAGTTGAGGGCCTCGACGAAGCGGTCCCGATCGGACTTGGCGTCGGCGGAGGCGGCGGAGGGGAGAGGGGGGTTGGGGGTGTGGACGGGGAAGAGGAAGAGGCGCATGCGGGCGGGGGCGGGCTTGGAGCAGGCGCGGGAGAGGCGGTCGTACTCGTGCATCATGTGCTCGAGGTCGTCGTCGGTGGTGACGGAGATGAGGGCGTCGAGGTCCTCGCCGGGAAACTGGTACTTGAAGGAGACGCCGTCGGGGGGCAGTTCGCACAGGGCGGAGAGCTTGCCGAGGAAGGAGGCGAGCTTGACGTGGCGGTCGACGGACAGGATCTTGGTCTCCCCGCCGATGTACGAGAGCTGGTTGTCGTGGGGCCGGGGGTGGATCTTGCCCCCGTAGCTGCACATGAACTTCGCCTTGTAGCCGCCGCCGCCGCCGCCGCTGCCGGCGGAGGGCGGCTGCTGGTCGTCCCAGGGGGCGGCGTCGAAGTCGATCTCGCGGGATCGCGGGGAGGAGTTGCCGGAGTCTGGGTACGGCGGGTACGCCGGATATCCTTCCATCTTCTTCTTCTTCTTCTTCTTCTTCTCCCCTTGCTTCGCTAGAGAGAGAAAGTTAGAGAGAGAAAGAACGGAGCGAGAGAAAGAGAGAGAAGAAAAAATGGCGATGGAGCAGCAGAAGCTGTCTTCTCTCTTCCTTCCTTTCTGGATTTTTCTTCCTTTTTATTTTTATTTTTCTGCTCTCTCTCTCGCTCGGGTTGTGGCGATGCTAAAGCGACTTGTCGGTTCATGGACTGCGCTGTGCCACCGAAGTGGGTCTGCGACACGTGGTCCAATCGATGATCGCCGGGGGGGTGGCCGCTTGGGAAGTAAAAGGTCAGAGGAAAGCAACTGACGATTTTTCCTTCTTTGGTTTTTTTCTTTTTTTCCGGTCGAATAATTAAGCGCTTATTCGAGAAAACGAGGCGCACAAAAAAAAAAAAAAAACAAAAAGGATGATTTCACTTCAAGTGAATCGTTCTTTCCACACTTGATCATATATATTGCAGAAACCACCATGCACACGGCCTCAAATGCCACCAAGGCTTGAGGATTCGAGGACCGTGAGGATTAGTCGAGATCATACACAGATCTATTGTTTAGCCCAGCCAAGACTTTCTACTTCCCATCCAGAGGAATCTTAAAGGAGCACGAGACACAGCGGGACGGGACGGGACGGCCTTGTGAGTTGCCCTTTGACTGCTCTCGAGAACGAATTTTTCATCTTGCACAGGGCAGATCTCACTTAGGGTTCATGTGATCTGAAAATTACCAATGTCGGCACATTTCACTGGACCGAACATTAGACGGTTAAGATCCGGCGCGTCCCGTGTCGACCCGACACGGCGAGTATCGAATTTCGCGGCTTGAAATCCATAATATGGTACAAAAGAAAAAGAAACTATTCTAAATGCAGCATCGGATACAAAACGTTCATTCATGAGAGAAAGGGATCAGGCCGTGACTTTTGGGGCAAGTGGTGGGGGCTGACTGGGATTTGGACTACCGGGGAGGCCCGGCGAATCTTTTGGGTTTCTCGTGCGACGAGTTTCTCCTCTCCCGGGTGTGAACGCGACCGGCAATACCAAGTTCCGGTCGCCCATGTCATATTTGGGCAAGAGACCGTGAATCCTCTCCCGATTCTGTCCTCCAATTGTTTCACCCTTACTAGCAATCAATTAATCTTATTGCTCCCACTTATAGTACACAGGGTGATTAATGGTGAAAAATGTAAAATAAATTGAGGGCCGTGCTTTTTTCGCCCCTAATTTGACCAAAACGATCCCCAACAAAAGTGTTTGAACTATTTCATTCATTGTGGATCTCGTCTATTAATAACTTAAACCTCCCCTCCATCTTCTTTTGATTTTTTTTTTACCGGTCCCATTTTCCCTCCTCTTCATCCCACCTTTCTCCATCTTTTCTCTCAAATGCTACAATAATCACCTCTATAGAAAAAAGCACATAACTCACTTGAATGATATTTTCTTGGTATAATTGGTGGTTGTGCAACATATGGAAGCCTTCTATATTCAAAACCAACCTAATATAGTATAGAGGAGGGATTCAACTAGATTTTGCACCGCCGCCAATAGACTTTACTAGCTAATATGCGAAAAATGCATTTGGCGTGCACGCTTGTCTTTTTATCAAGAACCGCAAACAAAATGGTAAAAAGTTTCAATGAACCTACTGAAATGAGAAGAAAATTGAAATTTACCGGATAAAAACCCTTCATCCTTTACTGAGTCCGAACCATAACTAGATAAATATGTGCATATTGAAATTGTTCCGCCAAACAAATTGCAGAAAAGAAAGAGGCCAATGGAAACCAATCCAGAAATATTTTCAATGAAAATAATACTCAAAATTCACTCAAAACATCAAATGCATGCTCTATCGCGCAGGGTCAAATAAATCACTAAGTTTAATCTTTCAAAGTTAATGGGATGATAAACTTTTTTTCACTTGGTGAAAGCAAAACTCTTCAGGATCAGAAAAGACTCGTTTTTCTCTTTCCGCTCTTCCCCACTAAATTTCAAAGACTTCAACTAATAGAATCACCAAAATGAGAGAAACTTGGCAATGCCAAAAGGCCTCGCTAAAGATCATCCTTGAAAGCATAATCTATAATCAGATTCAATAGTAAACGCGGAATGAATCAATACCTACTTCTCCCATACATAAAAAAAAAACACAGATGAAAGAAGAAAAAGAAAAAAAAAACCTTTAGACTTGATTAATCTCAACCCATCACAAGGAAAATTACCACATTACTCAGCATTAACCAACACTTCGAATTTAATCAATTTATTCAACACTCACCATAAAAAACGATGCAAAATCATCTCAAACATCAAAGAGATAGAGAGAAGGGTGAAGATAAAGGAAAGTGGGACCCACAAAAGAAATTCCAAGATAAAAGACACTAAGAGAATACTTAAATATGCTACCCACAATGAATAAATTTGTCACAATATTTTTATCGGGGAGTGTTTTAGCCAAATTAGGAATGAAAAAAGCGTGGCCCTAAATTGAAAAGAAAAAGAAGAAAAGCTCAATGCATTTTCATTTTCCTTTCTTTTTTTCCTGATAAAAGTATGATTCATGTGTTCTCTCACTTTATCAATGTCCCTCTCAAATTTCTTTTTTTGGGGGGTGGTCTTGAATGTCCTCTCGCTTTGTAGAGTGAAGTCATCATGCATGTTCTGCGATTAGGACCTAATTAGTGATGTGTATACGGACTTGATTGATACCCTCTTATTACGAGGCTGGATATTCTCGAGTGTTGGGTATTGTCTCGCCGAAGAGGGTCGACGATGCACCTTTTAAAGAACGGATCGATATGAAAATCGACGAAGGGCGTAAGAACCATTTATTGATCTTGGACAGGAAACGAGAATTGACGAGAGAAATTAACTGTACGGAGGTTGGAGGCAATTGCAGTTGGTATTGGGATGTAAACATAATAGGAAGAAAAAATTGAACAATTGGTATTTATTGATTGATTTGCAGTCCTTTGCTCGAATTACAATACTAATAATTATAGCTACTAGCGATGGTTAACAATAGTTATCAACAAAGTAAATATATGTACTCCTAGAATTTAGTAACATGTATTTACAAATGTTATCAAAAGACCCACTACTCGATAATCATGATCTCATCGCTCACCCCCACATCGACTAGGTTACCTCCGTAGCTTACAATACCTCTTCCTAGCGGTTACGACATCCCATGCTTCCAGGCCATTATCATACCTAGCTTTCGAGAATTGCAGCTCCATGAACTGACGGTCGTGCTGACTTCGCAATTGAATGGGTCGTTATGATTGTAGACGA
Source organism: Syzygium aqueum (assembly GCA_031216185.1). Taxonomy (NCBI): domain Eukaryota; kingdom Viridiplantae; phylum Streptophyta; class Magnoliopsida; order Myrtales; family Myrtaceae; genus Syzygium; species Syzygium aqueum. The sequence continues at coordinate 22,829,414 of CM062239.1, read as the reverse complement.
AATTGCTGGCTTCGTGTCTTGAACACTTATCCCGTTCCTGATTCATCGATCTTCACTTCAGCTTCAGTTCCTTTGTTGACTAAGTCTCATGTATCAACTCTCGTGGCTCAACACTCGGTAATATTCTCTTATATCGCCTCTCGGCAACTTCTCGTTGCTTTTGGCAAAAGTACTTAGCACATTTTACCTCAACCATGTTTTGCTCGATCTATTCTGGTCCAAGTCAATGGTCGGGGACTCTGGCAAATTCTGGTGTCAACAGATATACCCGTGAAGATCATTAAAGCGGGTAATACAAACATATTTTTTTATGCCGGTTTTTTCTTTACTAGTTTCAAAATTCTCCCTTGAACCAATTATCTTGCTTCTCTTCCCCATAATAAAACAAAGTTGAATGTCACAATTTGGGGGACTTTAGATGTTAGGCGGAAAAGCTAGAGCCGTCAATTTTTGCGGCCATAACCCATAAGTCCATTTTCATTAAAAGAAAATTCTGGTCATGGATTAAGACTTTTTGTGAACAAATTATTTTGAACAACATGAATGTAAATATTAATCCCGAGTAGGACCTTAAAAAGTTTAAGGGGATACAGGTGAAGATACTTCCCGGTACGGTGAAGGGTCTTTTCTGTAAATTCTCTTCGTATTCACTCTTCTAAGAAAAAAAATAATAGAAAAAAATTTAAGAGTTCTCGAGTGAAAAAGATAAATTTCATGTTAGTTTCGACTTACATGTTTGTGTATTAAGAAAATGTATGCCCAAAGGAAAAAGGATAAAGGAAACAACTTGATTTCGTGTGATTGGTGCGTGCGTCCTAAAATAGACGCAAAGAAGTCTTATCATAGCGTGTGGGACAACACACATTGATTACATAGGACAAATTCGAAGTTAGTGCCTATTGGTTCTCCTACCCCTTGCCAAAAGTTCTAACATTGCGGTCTTGCCAAAAATTCTCGAGAATTTTCCGACAAGGTCGACGAATGTCTAAGGCATGTAGGCACTATCTACGTATATAGTACGGAAGGTAAGATGAGGCTATTCTCCAAAATTCGACGGACCTTTCCAATTAGTGTGTACCTAGATAGGCAACGAGTAGAAGATTAAATAGTATATTGCTGGCATCTAAGTATTTGTTTTGTCATAAAATAGGCTTTTTCAAATAAGATCTCGAGAGGAAAATTAAAATTTGGTTTAAAGCGAAATCTCACTTTACACTTGGTTCATCTTAGCTTATGCATGCGAACCCAACGTAGTTTTTATTTATTTATTATTGTTACCAAGTTATTAAAGTGAACCCATTAATAAATTGAACTACATGAAGCTTTCTAAAATGTTTTGATAGAGTATGATGACTTTACCGAATGTTTTTATGAATATGACTATTTTTGGAATGGTCCTACATGGTTTAAAACTTTTTAAGCTCAAATTCATGTGATAAACTAAAAAATGAACTATATTATAAAGTCCCTAGATTTTATGCACTCTACTATCTCTGTGTTTTCCATGCGATTGTCATTTTCTTGATTGCTTGCAGCAATATACACAATCAATCTTAGCAACAACACATTAATCCAGTGACAATAACATAAAGTCATTATCTCGCTCGCTGACGAAATCTCGCAGCACGGCAAGACGTGAACCGTGATGGGATCCCCTCTCGATTTCAATCCATAAGCTTTGCGAAAAATTATTGCCTCACCTCAATATGCATACAAAGACAAGAATGATGACCAACTTGACTTGTATCTGTAGAATTATCAACTATATTGTCCCCATGTTTCATTTTGTCAAATGGATTTATACATGCACTAGAGATCCTTGTTGCTTCCACGGGGACGCCAAATTGATCTGAAATCTGAATCTGATGGTCACGTACAAGTAAATATCTGATTTAATAAATAGGGTTTTTTCCCTTTTTTAACAGAATTTTGTGCCTGATCTCTCCTTGGCAGTGATCAACCAAACCCTTACAAATTTATATTATTCTTCAGATTTGGCAATAATACAGGCCCACGAGATTGCTTTCCCCTCAAGATACAGATTTGACTAACAACAGTGCGTTTTCTCCATTTATAATGATTATTGTCACCTTCTCTTTTTTATTAGAAAATGGTTCGAGATAGGTTGCAAGAACTTAGTCGAACACTAATTAAGTTCTGCAAAGCTATGACTTCGGAAGACCGCAAGAGAAGTGGTTGCAACTGGGACTGAGGACGATCTAGCTGTTAACACAGATGTTTCCACTGTTGTTTATCGAATTATTTATGCAGAACATGTTCCGTGTTGACCTAGCTCTAGCTAGCAATCTTGCTTGTTCAAACAGCGGTGGCCCTTCCTTCAAGGGCCCTGCACATGTGAACTATAGTTTATATGGAATGGACAGTAGATTGTGTGCGCTTGTGCTTGACGAACTTGGTTTTATAAAATGGGTCTAGCTTTCTTCTTTTCTTTATTGCAATTGAAGTCGTCAACCATCGATCTATGCTAGATCTTGTTTCACCCTTTTATGCGATGTTGTTACGGCATGGGGTATTAAAATATATGAGTTTCTTCGTCGCGAAGAGAATTCATATGTGATTTGTCGATCTTCCAAGATTAATGCGTGGACCATTAAGGTCAAGAGTATGCTAAACGCTCGACCCATCACTCGTCGTTATCATGGCAAAAAGCCTAAATTGAAGGGATGTGAGTGATTAGAGAGATATTGTTTCAAAACTTGAATGATGGCTCTACAGTTCAGGCTTTCCAGTTCATGATCATGAGAACTCGAAACATATCGAAAGGGCTTCCATGTCCTCGATTTATAGGAAATAAGTGATTCTCTCTTTCACATGTCACTTCCTGTGTGAAGGTTCTTCCATGTAGACCTGCAACTGTACAAGTGAATCAATGGAATATGGAAGCAAAAAGAAAGTGCAGAAACTCATTAAATTGAAATGAAGTCCAAGCCAAGAATGATGAAGACGTGTTTGAGCAGCGTGTGGGCTTTGAGGGGCCAGCTAAGCTGCCAGTCTCTTTCCCATTTAGAAAAATATCGCACGAGAGCGCACTCAACGACCATTATTTGTCAGGTTTTGGAAGACGTATGAGACTAGTTTATGAGAATCTGTATGTAATGATAGGATTAGTTTTTCTTGGACGTTGAGTGTATATATAACTCGTTTGTTTAGAGACTCACTGACTATGCATTACATTGCAACACTCATCAAGTTTTGTAGTCCGTTCTTGACTTAGGCTGGCACTGTTCTTTTTCCTTAAACCAGCTCCCACGGCAATCTTTTTTTCTTTGGCCCCCCCATAAGTTAGTCAGACAATCATCACATGTTCAGCCATGCTCCTTTATTGCAGCAAGGTTTGAACTTTGAAACATGCGAGGGAGCAGTCACTCTATTTGTTTATGAATTTCATTAGTTATTCTTTTTTTTTTTTTGACAAAGGAACTTTTTCTTCGAATCAGTCTACTTAGCAGCTAATATTTTTGCTCCTTTTAGTATGCAGTACTTAAGGTGCGTTTGGTTCAGACATAGACTGCAACGTTCAATGAGCTCGAATTAATAGGTGCATTTCTCGAAACTTTTAAAAATCGATATGCTGAGTTCGCAGTTTCTTCGGATGCGATTAGTAATTTTCAAGGAGATAATGACAATCTTGAAAATAAGTTAGAAATTTTGCGTTGCTAACTTTTACTATTTCATGACTGCCTTTAGCAAAAATGTTGGTAAATCAAAGGAGTTGCAGAATCATCTCTGATCCGGCCTATCAAGGTCAACAAATTCACAAGTTTACGATCAACAAGATGAGGGCAAGAATTTACAGGCAAATATTGACTCACACAGTTCCCTGAAGGAGTACAACCAATAGTCAAGCCAGGAAACAGTCAAATTTTGGCACATGAAACAAGCAATCGCATGCCTTTTCTTTCGCAGTACAGTAATAGCAGCATTGCGTTTTCATTAATGTTGTAGTTCAGCACACACGTACATACAACTAAAAGTTCAGGAATTTGTTAGCAAACACGCACCAATGAATTCACCTGATATGAAGTCCTGTTACCAAATTCAGACAAGAACAATGATGCGATACATAACAATGAGAGCCTGCATTAATTACCAAATATCCGTCGAAGTCACAAACTTAGGAACAAACCAGTCGACGTTGAAACAAAAACAAAATCAAAGTGAACTATCTGGCTTTGCTTGAGGGTCTTACTTTCTGGTTTTGCTTGGCTGAAGTTTGGAAGGATTTTGATTCAAGATTTTTGTTTCGGTTTGAAATTTCTCTTGAAACGGAACCTTGCAGGCCCTTATCACGCACCATCGTAGGACTCTTTGCACTGCTTGCTGTGAAATCAGATGATTCTGATTTGCGACTTTGTTCGATTTCTTGGGTCTGTTCCAAGCGTGCTTTAAGCTCTCTCATAGAGAAGACATTCTTGGAAATGTTAGCGGCAGCTTTGTCCTTTTCAACTTCCCTTTCCTGCAAAAACAATGATTATTTTTTCAGGTGAGATCCTTGATTAAAACAAGAAACTAAAATGAGACGTGAAACATATCAAGGAGAAGCGCAAATCAAGGCAAACACATAGAAGCAAATCTCACAGGGTCCTTCACCTTGGAGGCTAGTCTACCAGGGGGTTTATTTTGAAGAGGGACTCTGTCTCAACCTCTAGAAGCTTGGAGTGTTACTGGATCACGTGTCAAGCAGTTGATCTCACGATAATCTTCAACTAATCCAGTCACCTTGCTCTTGGATACCATTCCGCCAGACGGTTTTTTTCGTAGTTGGACTGTGTCTCGACTTCTACAAGCTCGGGTTGGTGTAGGATCATGGGTCAAGCAGTTTTTTTTTTTTGGTAAAGGTAAGGAACTGGGTCAAGCAGTTGATCTCGGGATAATCTTCGACTACTCGAATGTTCAACAAATTAAATTGTTGTGGCTGCGAATTGTCTTGAGCATGAACACTTGTTTCTTCCCTAGGCATATGCTCCCCTCACTCGATCGGACTGTCCGTAGGCGACCACCAACCCCAGTAGGACAATGTTGCTACAGAGGTACATATTAAATTAAATGTCAGAGTTCTCGTCACTTGACTATCCAATGATCCAGATAATCAGAGAGCAATGTGCATTTCTTGCAAGAAAAGAAAGCGATAAATTCCCGTTACGGCACTTGGCATACTGTCCAATATGATGCTAAAATGTATGTCAAGAACAATATCAAAGTAATTCAGAAGATACCACCTGCCTAATCCGCATTATTTAAAATCCACAAACATTGCTGAAAAAGACATAAAAGAAAGTTTACCTGTCCATGATCTCTCATCTAAGAACTCGTTGATAGATCCATCCTTCTCAGTCCTATCTACCAATTCTAGCCAGTCAAATTGATTGTCATTTGTAATATGGGTGTCAGATGGAGCCCCCATGTCAACGAGAGCTTGATTAGAGGAGAGGTTCGGGTTCACCGGTGAGCATAAGGTCTGTCACGCTCCGAACCCCACGAGCGCGCAACACCCCTCTTTAGTCGTTGAGATGCGGTGCCCCAAGACTCGTTGCCGACCCTTTATTTTATCTTTTAATTACGTATGCGGAAGCGATCACAAAAATCCCCGGACAATAACAATAAATAGGGATAATCAGGAAAATAAATCACAATAGTCAAATAACACTATTTTGATTTTCACTTGATTAACCCCTGGGAATATTCTAACAAGCCAACGTCGGGCATTTCCACAAAAAGTCAACAAAAAAGATATCAGGCTGGGGTCAATCTACTCCACTGACAGGTCAATCCCAAAAAGCCAGCTTCCAGACACCCTGAATCAAACTGGGTGCTTCAACATGCTAAGAGCCTGAAAAAATGGTTAACAACAATAAATAAGACGAAAGTCTCAATAAGTTAATGGACTAAGCCCCGTTTAGAAGGCCAACTCGCACGGGGGTCCCTAACCAGGCAATACAACATTAACATCAACATTATTAACCAATCACAGGCATCCTTACCTCGCCTTGGTACACTTGTTGATGAAATGAACATGTCACATATTCGAAGTATTTAAATAGATTTTTCCATGCATCAATGCATCATAGGCGCGCGTGTCTCAATTATAAGATAGAATCCACTTGGGCACATCCCATACCATGCCGAGCAGTTTCTACCACATAACCAGGTACTATGCATCACACGTATTCCAGTTATTACGTCCCCTCGGAGCCACTACACATCAAGCGATCTGCAGCAAGATAGTAGTCTTTTGGTAAAAATCAGGCTCCGTCCCACCCTGTCGGGCACGACTACGTTAAACGATACACAGGATGATGGCATTCCAGTACGGCAACATCAAACGATACACAGTAAGATGGTATCCCGTAAGGAGCATCGGATCTGCCCTCGGGCCATGATCCGGCATCCGAAGTATCGGCAATCCAGATAATCTTCAGGCATTTGATAAACCAAGCGCGATATGCAGCAAACCTCGATAAACCGGGCATCGTCAAGCGATACACAGCGAGACGGCTCCGACGTGTGATCACACGAGCACACAAGCATTTCGGCCAATTATTATCTTTTCAATTAGCCCATGTGTTCATGAATAGTGCTTACACAGTACCGCATAAAAAATCAAGTGGTCACACATACAAACAGTCAATCAATTCTTGCAAGCTTCGATGTCAAACATGTTTATCAACCATAAAGCATCACTATCATTTCTTGGCATAACAATAAAAATAATTTAATTCCAAAAATCTCATAAGCTTTCCTTGAAAACTTCTAATCAAAATAATTTGTCATATAAACAATTTAATACGACAATTCACGACATAATCGCCACCATTCAAGCTAGAAATTATAATTTGAGATTCAAGATTTTCCGAAATAATAATGAATAAATTTGAAAATTAACTATTTAATAATATCTGAAAATAATTTATTTTCAAAAAAAAATTCAAAATATTTTCTCGAATCATAATCATTCAAATCGTTTAGCTAAAAACGCTAATTTATATGGGGAAATCCAACTTCGGAATCACCATCCAAACATAAACGATCACAATTTGGTATTGAAAATCATTCGAAATACTAATTTTTAATTTTCGGAAATTAATTATTTAATAATAAAATATTAATATTTAATCCGAAAAAAAATTATTAAATAATAAAATAATATTTAATTTCGAAAATAATTTATTTAATAAAATAATTGATAACTTATCAACAAATGTGTGATAGCTTATTGCAAACCCAACAATAGCCTATCACATAAATCATCATAGCTTATCGAACTATTACCGATAACCTATTGCTTAATTCCAATTAACTAAACATAACCTTAATTAAACTTAACCTAAACTACCCTAAGCAAGTTTAACACCCTAAACACAGGATTAGGGGTTAACTTACCCAAATAACGTCAGCGAAGACGCGAGGACGACGGCAGCGACGCGGCTGTCCGCGGTGGTTTCCGGTTTGGGCTTGACGGCCGGCAAATGACGAACGGGCGGGGCAAAGAAGCGGCCGCTGTGGGGCTGCTCCGACGCGGCCTGGGGCTGCTCCGACGCGGCCTGGGGTTGTTCCCGGTGGCTGGGACAGTGGCGGTGACGGTGGCGGCAGCTGGGCGACTTGGATAGCGGCGGACGTCCAGGATGGCGGTGCATAGCGGCGAGCAGAGCTGGGCATGGGCAAGCTTGGCCCGGCGAGCTGCAGGCTGCAAGCTGGGCTCATGGCGGCTGGATAAGGCCGGACAAGCTAGTTGGCGGCTTGGCGGAGCCTGGCTGCAGCGGCTGGACTGGTCTTGACGAGCTGGTGAGCGGCCGGGGCAGCATGGCAGCGGCGGGTTACAGCCCGTGCGCTAAGAAGAGGGAGAGAGGGAGGAGAGGGCAGTTGGTTAGGGGCGGCGGCTGGCGGACGGCACGGCTGGGCGAGGCAGGCGGCGGCGGCGCATGGTTGGGCTGAGGACCGGCCGAGCAGGAGCAGAAGCCAGAAGCAGCTGCGGTAAAATTCTAATCCGAAAAGGAAAAGAAAAGAAAGAGAAGAGAGGGAGGGAGTTGGTGGGGTCAGGGGAGTGGGTGGTCAGATGCAAGGGCGTGAGCCGCGCGGAGAAGAAGGGACGAGAGAGAAGTCAACATTGCACTTAAGTGCGATCCAACGGTCATTATTTAAATTCGAAAACGATTCGACGATCTTCGAAATTCCTAATTAATAATTAGAAAAAAGGGTAAAAAAAGGAATTAAAACACACTACGAGGGAGGTCCACCAGTCCAAATCTGCACTCGGTCAAAAATTCACTTTTCACATATCCTGGGTAATATTGAGGTGGGCCACAATAATATCGACATCGTCCAATTAAATTCATCACGAAACTTCGAAAAATTCAACAACAAAGTTCGAGCTCTAAATAACGGCCAAATTCGATCGAATGAGATTTTAGCGAAATCTCAATTTTAAAAATAATAATCGGGAGCGATCAGTTTTCGGGCGAGATTTTACTATAAGCACACTGACGAATTACATGTTTTATAAGTCTAAAAAATGAATCGAAATTCGGAATGTCACCATGTCTCTGCAAGTGAATCCATCACGGCTTCCATAACGTTCTGCTTATTGACAAAGTAAACATGGGTTATCAGTTCCATTTGAGTGAGTTTTCACACTTAAAGCAGACTACAAGGCATGTTAGTACTGACCTCTGGAATGTTACTCCGTGCTTTGTCATTGTCTAAGTTCAAGAAAGATGACAACGATGCAGCTTCAACAGAGGTTGAAGCGTTGATGAACTCATCTCGTTTGTTTATAAGGTGGCAAAGCACAAATCTCTGCTGAACATTTGAAGAGACAATAGGAAATGTTAGCTGAATTACGGAAATCACATGCCAAGAAAGCGTAGCCATTCCACTACACATCGGCGAATATGTGAACTGGAAGATGGACAAAGGTGGGAAGAGAATGATGTGAGATACCGAAACAAATAGAAAACAGCCGGCTGTGGTAATCATATAATGGCCAATTCTAGAGTAAAAGCAATCATTTAGGCGACAAATCTTCCCATCTTATCCACTACAAGAGCTTGTGAGGTAATAAATTTAAACAGGTGCACCAGGGTCCAGATGTAACCTCAGCAAACAAGAATCTGAACTAAAAGGCCTTTCATTTCCCACACAATCCCCCCATCAAAACAGCACAAGCTCATTACCTGATTTTTATAAAGTTCCATCAAAAGCCGTAGAAGCGAGCATTATGAGCATTTCACTGTTCAACTTTCAGTTGAAAAGAGAATGATGTAATATTAGATACCTGGTCAAGAAAGTTGGCCCCGAAATTGCAGTCATGTAGGTGATACTCATGCATTACCCATGCTGTCTCTTTTGCGCTTGAACCCTCGTTTTCTATGAAAACTAAATTCCTCATAGTCCCAATCAACTTATTAGTACCTCTGGCATTGATCTTCTTCTCTTGACCGGTTGTTTTCCAATGACCGGATGGAGTTTGTCGGTCATACTTACTACTATTTCGAGTCTTGAACAAAAGACGAGACAAGAACCACCACTCCGCCTCCTGCGACCTCACAATTGAGCGTTCTACAGAGACATGGAGGTCAGTGAGCTTAGGTTAGAGTAGTGTCAAAAATTAATGCCAACTAGGAGAAGCCATCAAATTGTTTTTGAACGATCATTTCTTTTTTCCATTGCACAAAAGTACACAAGCCATTTCAAAGTTAAAAAAAGATGCAATCTCGACCTTCAAACCTAGTTTATCCCACAAGCCAGGGTCGCCATGCTAAAAACACCAAGATTTCAACACCCATAAACAAAGGAGTAACTTAAAGAGAATGTCACGTTTACCTCTAAATAGGCCGGGTAAAATGCCAAGGAATGAATTTGTGCACAGAAGGGGTCTCCGGAATAATGCACGGTTCATCTTTATATCCGAGAATTTGTCGTCTCAAGTAATAATTGACAAGTTCCGCCTTGGTGGGATGAAACCTGTATCCTACAGGCAGAAAAGAATCCACATGTTTATAGAAAACATCAACGAGAATGAGGCAGGGCATTCTCGAGTCTTGACAACTTCACCCTCAAACTCAATTTTTAGTAACTTTTAGTAGCTGAATCTGAAGCAGAGTGACAGTTAAAACACTAGTTTGAGCTTTTTATAGATGGCGTTTCCAGATGCTATGCCAAAAGCATTGACTTGACCCTGACTGATCGGTGTCTTTACGCAGTCCTTCCCTTGCTTCAGAAGAGAACTTTTTGTGAAGTGAATAACAGAGAAATGTTGACAAGATGTGTGAGCTTGACAACTGTGTCTACAAGCAAGCGTTCGAGTGGCCAGAATTAAATTTCCATTTTGCAATTGCTTGATTACATGTGATTAACTGAACTTCTTATTCTCGTTATTGGTATCTCTTATGCTCGGACCTCAAGAAGTCGTCTTTCATTTTTCGGATCCAAGACTGTACTTGCAACTGTCAATATTTCACATTTGGGTGGTAACGCCACTCACTTTTTCCTTTTCCATCCTGTTATTATTAGAGGACACACAAACAGTACGAGAGGGTGAAAAAATTAAAAGGGACGAATCCAATCCCATCACAACAACAGTCACCCGAATGGGCATAAATCCAATACTATCCATACACCTCGTTAATACAAACAATGTGTATGTGAAACAACCAACCGGGGGAAAGCCAAACAGCTGTCGGTACATTTTTGGCAAAATCGCCGCTCGAAATTTCGCCTACTGCTATAACAAATAACTCATTATGCAGCTTATAAAAAAAACTCATTTTGCAAATAATGTACATCAATGAATGCATTTGATCCATGCACATTCTTTTCCACAAAGAACATATTTTTTTCGGGCGACACACCACGGGAGTACTCTTTATCAGCACTTGAAGAGTGTGCATCCAAGCCAGTGGATGCAAACCAATTACCTAGCCGAAAAAAGCTTATATAATGCTTTCTTCAGAAGAGTGGTCAATCTAGAACTACCTATTCGAGTTCAACATCCCTAATATCTCTTCTAGTAGTTCACTATCATCAAAATAAGACTCCACATCCTGATATGACGAATCATGAGTCAATTGCTCCCCGGTCGCTGTGGGTGGCTGTGGAGATGCAGAGAAATCACATTCTGATGAGTTGCATACTGGTGAGAGAATTGGCAGTCGTGGTTGCTGCACATTTTCTTCTAAAGATTCCTATTGTCACAACAAAAACAAGAAGATAAATTAGTTTCCTAAATATGCTATAATGATCTTTTAACAGGCACCATTTTGCTGCTTCCTTCACCTTCGGAATTTCTTCAGTTATTGTGCTTTTGGCTGTTACTAATGCATTGGAGCAACTTGTGTTGTTGACTTCATCGATTGTGTTACAGATACTACTGCTACCTTCTCGAAGCATAATAGAGATACTTGTGTTGTTGACTTCATTGGGCATGTTACGGCTACTTCCGATGCCTTCTTTAGGCATAAAAGATGTACTTGTGTTGGTCTTCCAAGTCTTTGAATTTTTCATACCCATCTTATCAGGGTTTTTCTTCAAGTGGTTAAGAACGAAGTCACTCTAACGTTGAAAGACAAAAGACAAGTTAACAATTTACTCTAGTCTAATCACCGATCTCTAAAAGTACTTCACAATTTAATCCCCAAAGAAAAAGAAAAACAACCTCAAAGAATCAAATATCAGTCAAAAAAGCAACTTTGGAAACACTCCACGTTCAACTCATAAGTCTCCTTTTAAAAAGATGCTCCTTGCTCTGCTTCAAAATAAAGTGAACGGTGCTATAGCAACAGATTGGGACAAAAAAATAGAAGAAAAAAGAGTCTGGGATTTTACTTGGTAAAATTGTGTTTGTTGCAAACCAATCAATAGAAGTTTAAGTAAGAGTTTAGTTTATTTCAGGGAAAAAAAAGCAAAAGTCAGATCAAAGTAAGCTGCTCAGTCTCAACTCCAAAAAATTAAGTCAGAGAAGAAAATGAAATCAGAAGGCTCTTAAATGAAAGCACTTGGAACGGACAACATTCATTTAGCGATCTTAACCATTCATATGTATCCTTAAATTGTTCAAATGTGGTTTGTGCTGAAGTTCTCTGCAAGAGGAAGGAAAAGCAAGAAATTGAGTACCTGGTCAGCGAGGGCGTTGCCAATAAGATCAGCATTCAAATGATATTCATGCAGTACCCATTTGGTCTGGGCATTTTTGGGACTTTGACGCTTTTTGTAAACCAAAATTTTCTTCAAACCTAATATGTTCTTTTTGTCTCGCGTCCTGATTTCGCGAGTTTCGCCGGTTGGCTTCCAAGAGCCATAATCATTTGACCTTCTAGTCCGTTTACTTTGGGGGTACTTATTTTGCAGACGGCAGAAGAAGAACCATTCATCACTATCTGAGTTTATACTGGATAATTCTGCATAATTCCGCAGTAGAAAATCTTTAAACTACAGAAGCAAACCAACAGACACAGAAACCCAAAAGGGAATAGCATAGACCAACCATGGACTTAACACATTTTTAAAAGGATGAATGGGACAGTTTTGATGGTGTCTTACCATTTATCTTGCTGGATAAATCCCAAGGTGGCAATTGATGGACATCAACCTCGGGAATTATCCGTTCGACCATTTTGTTGCCGAGTATCTTCAACTTCAAGTAATGATTGACAAGTTCCTCCTCTGTTGGCCTGAATCGGAATCCCAACGGCAGATCGACTAATGAAATTTCTGCACTTTCCATCTCAAACTATAAAACGAACAAAAACGCTAGCTATAAGGGAAAGAGAAGGAAATTTGAAGAGAGCAATGCTAACTTGCTTCAGATTACTTCATGCCCATGCTTATTTATAATAGAGATGCTATTAGCTAAAACCTCTGCTTCCCACTAGGTCTAACCTTAGAAGGAAGTTTGACTGTTTGGTGGATCCCACATCTTAACCTTTGTCCGTCCTGTGACTGTGCATATAAGGGGATAGCTATTTTTTCCTCGAGTCATACAAATGGGTATGTCTATAGTCCCGTGCAAAATTATACAAAACAGTAATCCATGATAATAACCTTTCGATATTGTGGCAATTTCCTCATTTTGTGGAATAACTAGAGTTGCAATTGTCAGTATCAATGTCATAATTTCCGAAGCAAAATCAGTCATGGTTGGAGGACTACAGAAAGACCCCATACAAATAAATAGGAGAATTCCATTAAAAACTGGTGAATTCTGAATAATCTACATAAGACGCTTCTATTTTTCAAATATCAAAGCCTTGTGCTCAATCAGTCAAAGCAATCTGGATGTGAGATTCTTCATGGTTGTTTATGTCCGCTCAAGATCAATGAGGAATGTGGTGGTAAAGGGCAGAGGGAGGGAAAAGAAAACTTTCATTTTTTTCTACTTGTTTGACTCGTCTTAGCAAATAAAATTTCCATAGCTTAGCCAAAAAAAAAAAAAAAAGACGCATAAGAGTCCATCACGCGCCTCAAAAGCATTTGCATACAAACAAAAGTGTTACAGTAAAACTGTTCTAAAATGAAAATTTTCAGACTTGTTCTCCAAGTTCCAAAACTTCTTTAGAAAGTTTACTTCTTCTTCCAACCCTAAAAAAACTGTTCTCAACAGAAAAATTTCAGACCTGTTCTCCAAGTTTCAAAACTTCTTTGGAAAGTTCAATTTTTCTTCCGATCCTAAAAAAACTGTTCTCAACTGAAAAATTGCAAACTTGTTCTCCAAGTTTCAAAACTTCTTTGGAAAGTTTACTTCTTCTTCCGACCCTACCATGACACTACCTAGTCAAAAGTCATTCCCTCCGGGTCTATAGCTAAAAGCAAGTCGTCTTCAGCTCCATCATGCATTAGTTCCACTCAAACTTCCACTCTAAACTGAAAAATATCAGACTTGTTCTCCAAGTTTTAAAAATTCTTTGGAAAGTTTACTTCTTCTTTCGGCCCTGATAAAACTGTTCTCAACTAAAAAATTGCAGACTTGTTCTCCAAGTTTCAAAACTTCTTTGGACAGTTTACTTCTTCCAACCCTAAAAAAACTGTTCTCAACCGAAAAATTGCAAACTTGTTCTCCAATTTTCAAAACTTCCCTGGAAAGTCCACTTCTTCTTCCGACCCTACCATGACACTACCTAGTCAAAAGTCATTCCCTCCGGGGTCTATAGCTAAAAGCAAGTCGTCTTCAGCTCCCTCGTGGATTAGTTACAGTCAAACTTCCACTCTACACTGAAAAATTTCAGACTGGTTCTCCAAGTTTCAAAACTTCTTTGGAAAGTTTACTTCTTCTTGCAGCCCTAAACAAACTGTTCTCAACTGAAAAATTGCAAACTTGTTCTCCAGGTTTCAAAACTTCTTTGGAAATTTTACTTCTTCTTCCAACCCCAATATGACACTACCTAATCAAAAGTCATTCCCTCAAAGTCTAAAGCTAAAAGCAAGTCGTCTTCAGCTCCCTCATGCATTAGTTCCAGTGAAACTTCCACTAAGGATAGTAGTTATCTTTTAGGAGTTCTAGCGAAATTTTTAGCAGGACCGAAGTAATCAGAATTGCTCATTATCCATGCTCAGTTCTTATTCTTTTGAATTGTTTACTGCATAATAGAAGCTCACTAAATTTCAGGACTCAAATATATATATACCCGTGAAGCAGCACTCCCACAAATCAACACATAAGCACCCTGATACAGATCAGAGTAATGTTCAATCAAGAACGAAGGACAAAATCACAAAACAAACTAGGCATGATCCTACACTCAGTAAGTCATACTTTCTTATCTTCTAAAGTTCACCATGACTTGAGAGTAATCAAACACCGACTCGACAATTTTCCTTAAATGCTAGAGCCACTAGTTACTCCAAAGCATACATATAATGAAAACCAGTATGCTCCATTAAGCTTGATATCTGTAATAGGATCGCGTCCATGGAAAGAGTGCAAGCTGTGCAGAAGCCACATTCAAACCAATCAGCTTCAGTTCAAACTTCCGATGGTTAGGGTGCTCAGAAAAGCATTGCTATGTGATGCATTATTTCGTTACCGGAGTCATTGTCATGCTGCCCATTTCCAAATAAGCCATCTTGCAATGTAAATGAAGGAGGCTGGCCAGTTGCTGCACTTGGGGAAGTGATTCCCATATTTCTCTAAACGAATGCTGCAATCAGGGGAAAACTAATTACACGAGAGCAAAAACTATAGAAGTGTCGCGTCAAAGTGTTGAGAGATGCCTGAATAGCCTTCATGGTGAATTGACACATCACCCACCCAATCTTTTTCCTCTTCGTTTCAATGTTCACTTTAATCATCTTAGACAAGGCAATGAACCTGCAGATTCACAATAGAGCAAGCATGAATCTCTAATAGTCAAGTATTCAGAGCATGCCAATTTTCCAAGAAGGATTCAAAGCAACAAGAATTGTGTCAGCTGCCCCCCAAATATGTAAGAGAGAGAGGGAAGGTGGAGTGGGACAATTACAACCCACTGGGATTGTGCTTACTATCGTAATTTCCCAACATAAAGGCGCAAAAGAGTTGAAACCATATTGAAAACGAAACAAAAAAAATTTCAATCATCAAGAGCCATCCGCAACAGTTGAATCAAAAGGAATTGTTGCATAGGAACCACAAATCAGTTGTGGCTATCGCAAGCGAAGTTCAATGTTACAACCCAACAAACTCTTACAGCTTTTCTCTTCCTAAAAACAAGTTAAGACGTCCAAAAATGAAAAAAAGCAGCATTTCCAAACGCAAGGTTTGACTAATCTTTCTGGGCAGGGCTGGGGACACAAAAAAAAAAAAAGCAGAAAGAAATGAGGAATATTGATTGATAATTCGGGGGTTGATATGACATATCAAGTACCATCTGCTCCCAGGTGAAATTTGCAATCTTCTTTAGAATTTCGGAACATATCGCAATGTGCAAGATAGATCCAGTTCAGCCCCACAAGTACACGAAACAGAAACCCTCCTAGAAAAGCAGAGACCCGAGAACTCATTCCGCAAGAATAGGAAGTTGCACGAGCCCAGAACGAGAAAGATCGAAGTCGATTTTTCACCTGCAACTGCTGCAAACTCTCACCGCCAGACCGAGGCAAAGAAAGAATGGATATGGATCTTGGAGAATACGACCCATGAAAGACTCGTCAATCATTACTTGTGATTTCGACAAGAAATGGCGTCGACATGACAAGAATCCCAAGTAAGATTGACGAGTGATTCAGGGATCATATTGGGTCGTGGTGAATCTCGAACGAGCAGAAGATGCAAGCCAAAAAGATGGAGTCTTTGACAACTGTTGTTGTTCTCCACATTGGCTCCCCAAAGGGTTATATAGATTTTCTTTTTTGAAGACCACAATGCTAACTTCAGTTCTTTTGTGGCCAAAGATAATGCTAACTTGATTAACAAGGAGCATCATTTTTTTCTTGATAGTGATAATCGAATTAATATTTTTAATAAGAGATTTGCATGATTCGATTCAAGGTAGACATGAACAAGCTCTATGAAATTGAATAACTCAATGATTGCATCGACGTAATATTAATTTTGATATTGTACAATAGTAATTCGTATTGCAAACATTCATAGAAAATGTCAGGAGTAAAGCATACATGGGTAACTAAATATTAAATGAAAAATAAATAAGAAATTTCAAATTTCTAAATTTAAAATTGATTTTATGTAAGTATCTGATCAATGCAAATTAAGGTGATTGCTGTAAACTTCTTTTACTGTTATATTATTATTAAGTTAATTTTTATCATCAATTGGTCATTTTTTTATTACAAAACAATGTACTAGTTTTTAGTGCGAATTTTCTTTTTGTTGCAAAGATTTTCCTTACTTTGTGTTAATGCGTCGTGGGACTAAATCAAAACTTTGAATTTTCCTTTTTAAGTTGGTAAAATATACGAATTCCACGTCTATTGTTCAATGAAAATCATAACCACCGAATTACAGATTTTGTATGCGTTGTCGATCGGGTTTTAAAAATTTTTTATGTTCGCCATTGCTCCTAATTACGTTCACTATAGACTCTATTGTAAGTAATTTATAGGGATTCATTACAATATCAAAAAATGTATTGCTATGTAACTCGGTTCTTTTTTTCTTTCTGACCAAAACTCTCTATCCAAAAAAATAATTATATAAATTGTTACATTCTTAACGTAGAAAAGTGAATTAATCACGGTTTTCAGTAATTGTGAGTTACAGTAAATTGAAAGAAAAGTTCCTTCGAAACTCATCAATTTTGGTCACATTTTACATGACCATTTGGCCACATAATTCAACTCCTCCTCTTTTCACTTCACTTTCATCTATTTCTCCTTCCTTATCACTCTCTCATAACTTCTTAATAAAATAACGATTTCCATATACGATATTTTCTATCTTCAAATTTGTAATGGATGCAGATTAGCGGCGGCACCCAACCCATTTCACATATGGCTCGCCAATTCCAAAGAATTTTCTTTGGCAAGGGGTCCGATGTTTAGAAGATGTTCAATATCGTGAACCTCTCCAATGGCAAGAAGAAGGCTGTCTCCAAGCTATGTGCTGCAAAAGTCTCTTTCAAATCTAGTGATGGGATGGGTTACTTGAAGAGGCACCAACACAAACATCTCGCTGAAATGGTCAAGCCCTGGGGAGCTCCGGCCTTTACTACAGGGGACATCGAGATTTGCTTTCTGTGTTATGTAGGTTCATGTGTTTGCATTTATTCGATACGGTGTTTTCAGTGATTCGGTTGTACTCTTTTTATGAGATATATTTGTCTAAGTCTAAGTTTTATGTACTTTATTCTATATTTTCTTTTTGCATAATTATTCCGACTCGTTGACTTCCTGTGAAAAAACATGATGTGGGAATAATTTATTTTTATTGACATTTTCTTCGTGTTTTCATTAATTAATTTTATTTTTAATTTGTTAAAAAAGTATAGAAAAAGAAATCAAAACGTCGCAACATCAGCCGGTACAACCGGTCATTATCACGGCTTGTGTCCAGCACGATACAGTGCCAGGCCTTAACGGGCCTCCCTAGCACGATCGGAGCCATTTCTAATATTGGGAAATTTCAATTCATCGTTGGACTTTCAAAGTATGAAATATCCACACTTGTTGAGGAAGTTTCAAAGGCCTTGCTTTGGAAGTCTTGGAGTTTAGATTCTATGCTACCAAAGTAAAAATATTCACACTTGTTGCGCAAGTTTCATGGCCTTCCTTTGGAAGGCTTGGAGATAGATAATATTCCATCCTACCAAAGTCAAAAGATTTCACTTTCTTTCTTTCTTGACCTTTTCTAATTGATTTAACTCTTGTCGCACTCCCACTTCCAGATTCCACAGCATTTATTTAATCGTTCGGCCAATAACATCAATCATTTGACAGTGCAACTTTTTTTTTTGGTCGAACTTCACGTCCACCAATTTGAGATCATCATCAACGAGGATAAAAATTAGGGAAATACTCTGAATAACATAACACTATTTATTAAAGTATTACATCTTAATTAGCAGAAACACACAACCTGAAATAAAAGAAAAAAGCACGACTCTGAAACCAAGACACGCCCAAATTATGAAATCACATGTGCTTCACAACACTTCAAAAGCCACCCTCATAGTAGTTGATACATCAGAAGTAAAAACTCCTCACGCTCACGCATGCTCCTTCCAAATCAGGATCCACCATTGTCGTACGTTCTAGTAGAGAAGTCTTCATAAGTTGTCCCAGCCCAACCGGAATAATTTACTGAGCTGCTACACGGTGGCGCGCATCCACAGTTGAACTCATCCCCGTTGTAGTCATAGGAGAAATCCTCTGCTCCTGCTTGTGGCTCATAGGTTGGAGTGTTGATGTAGTCTAATACATAGTCATCCAGTGTCTCCAATGGAGAGAGCGAATCCATTATCTCTTCCAGTGACATCTGCATTCAAAACATGTAGATTATATAAAACCACCCATCTTAAGTATTTTTCATTGTATGTTACAGAAACAATCTTCAAAGTCTTTTTACCAAAAAAAAAAAAAACAATCTTGAAAGTATGAAATGAAAATAGTCCCACAGATGTTGCTAATGTGATGGTGCAATCATTATTGGCCATAGAAAACCATCGAGTGTCTGTGACTTTGATATTCTCTATAGGATTTGGGACTAAATCCGATCCTAAAAAGTTCTACAACATAAAACGTGTCTCTCACCTGGGGTTGAGCATCAGCAGCTCCTTGGTTATCGGCAACTTCATTGTTGGGGGTATTGCAGAAGCTCGGCAAGTCCCCTTCTTGATTCCCAGGGGGGTCTGATACATTGCTAGTGCATGTGTAAGGGCTGCTTGAATAGCCTTCAGGGCTGATTGTTGGAGCGTGACCCATCATCGGTTTCTTGTCTTTCTTGTACTTGATCCGACATGCCACATAAGGCAGCATCTGCATATATATGCATGAGCAACATCAGTAATAGAGAAACAAACCATTCCTATAAAGCATGTCTCAAATGTAATTTATAACCAATAGAGTTGTGCAAATAAATGAGAACCAAAATATTGCCTCGCCTTCTTTGTGATTATGGTCCAAACACTTGGAATTTAGGTGATACTCGTGCATGACCCAGTTGGTCCTTTTGCCATTAGACACGCGGCCTTCGTAGAACACCAAAGTCCTCTTGATTCCTATCTTCTCGTTGGTGTTCTCGCTGGCGTTCTCGCTCATGATGGATCGTTCCTTGCCGGTCACTTTCCAGTAACCGGCTACCGTCGTTCGGTTGGAGCGCTGGCTGTTAGAGTACTTGCGCTTCGCGCAGCAATAGAAAAACAGTTCTGTACTGTTGAACATGTGACCGGCAATGCCTGGCAAGTCCCAAGGTTCGTACTTGCATAACTCAATCTCTTGGATTATGTTGTAGTAGGGTTTGTCGGGTTGTCCGAGAATCTTGGGCTTCAGGTAACGAATCAGAAGCTCCTCCTCAGTGGGATGGAATCTAAATCCTGGAGGGCGTATATTCATGACTTCTGAGATTGTGTCTTCCATTTGGATCCGCAACTCGTGCAAGCAGAGATAAGAAGAACAAGATCAAAGGACTAAGATTTTGTGTGGGGATTTGAAGAGCGGAGGGATTAACATTGGCCAAGTGCGGGGATTTTACAGGGTGGGATAGTGTTCTTGACTCATTGACTGACATGACTGTGTATACCTTTTCGTTTTCTCTTTTTTATGTTCGCCTTCCTTCCCAAGTGAGCTTGTCTCGCTTGCTTGAGAAGTGCAAAACCACACTATTCCTGATGATTGGATCCCCCGTCCTATGTTTGAATATTTTTAAGAATGCTTTATGAAGATGAGTGCCGAACCCTATGCATGATCAAGAACGTTCACACGACGTGCCAAAGACCAATCGGCCTCCACTCTCTCGGCACGCATGAATCTTTCTTTCATCAAAACTAGGGTTTTTATTTTGCATCAATGGAGCATTTTTTTATATTAGATATTATGCATTTCTAATTGTAAGATTTTGTGATTTGTCTCTAATAATCAAAGATAATCGAGATTAGTAAGTATCGATGTTCATTGCAGTATAATAACAAAGTTTGCGAATCCTTTAGAGTGGGAATTAATCAGATCAGGACACTAACAAAGTTATGACATCCTAGCATGCTTGCATGAACATATATTTGATTTAAGGTATGATACATTGAAGTTTCTGGAATTTTATGTGGACGCTTTTGTTCCATCAAACAAGGAATCTTATCCTACGGTTTGAGCTTCATCTTGTTTCATTAAATTTGTCGGATAAAAGCAATGTCGCACACTTTTGTGATTGAGACTAGACGATTAGTGCCTCATATGGAAA
Organism: Syzygium aqueum; assembly: GCA_031216185.1. Lineage (NCBI taxonomy): Eukaryota > Viridiplantae > Streptophyta > Magnoliopsida > Myrtales > Myrtaceae > Syzygium > Syzygium aqueum. The sequence continues at coordinate 22,808,575 of CM062239.1, read as the reverse complement.
TGATAAATAACAAAAACCTTGTGGACCTTCTTGTTGAAATTTTAAGCCTTGTTCCCAAAGGGCTGCACTTTTTTCGTGGACCCACACGCAATTGCACTTTCAGTTAGGTTATTCTTTCCCCCACACGTTTCTTTATTCACTCCTTTTCGCTTACTATATTGTTTACGGTTTCTAATACATATATTTATAAATAAAAATAAATTTTGGTAGAATGGAATTCTGCGGTGGAGTCACATCATCGCAGTGCTTTCATACATCTCACTTCTTTTAACATTAATTAGACATGTTCGTTTATAATAATTAGAAATAATTTAATTATCTCATCTCATTTAATATAATATTTCTAGAACAATATAGAAACATCAAATTTGCCTTACGTGTCATTCTGGGAAAAACAACTTGCGTGTCCACTGTCCAGGGTACCGTCTTGAAGAAACGATTTGCTTCATGGCTTCATATTAACGGGATAATTGTCTAGAAAGCTCAAAACATATTATTCAATAGTCAATTCAGTCCTAAATTTTTTAATTTTATCTATTTAATCATAACCTTTTGACGATTTGCTAATTTAGATCTAAACCTTTTAATAATTTGTCAATATAGTCATTTTGGCTAATTTTAGCTGAAAATTATTGACTTTAAGATCTAGTCAATGTCAACTATTCTACATGACATGATTAGTACTGATGTAGATGCTTTTTGCAATTTTTTATTAAATTTTCTGAATATTCATTTTTTTTCCTTTTCTATTTTCCTTAATTGGATTTTTGGCTATGTAAGGGGGTTGCGGTCCACGTCTGCTAGCCGGCAAGGGCTGAGACCCCCTCGCCTAGCCTAGGTGTGGCCGTCGTGGCCCTTGCATGTGGTCAACTAGGGTTACGATGACCTATCCTGGTCTAGGCAGGGGCTTCTACACCTTTGCCTGTGGCCGATTGAAAAAACGATTAAGGAAAGAAAAGAAAAAAAAATAATTTAAAAAAATTGCAAAAATCATCAACGTTAGCATCAACTGTGTTGCGTAGGATGGCAAGCGTCAACGTGAACGATTTTTGGTCAAAATTGAACGAAAATGACCAAATTGGCAAAGCGTTCAAAGGTTCATGATTAAATTGACAAAATTAAAAGGTTAATGATTGAACTTATTACCATATAATAGGTGTAAGATTTTTTGGATAATTTTCTCTAGTATTAATTTGGGATTTGTCAAGCAGAAACTAAGCTTTGCGTTTGATGGCCGTACATATATGATTGCCACAGTGTGGAACAATTTATAATTATCTTTTTATTGCTAAATAATCTTTCATTTGTCATGTTTTTCCTTTTCCATTTCTCTTTTAAATTCTCATAGAATTGTAGGTTTTAGGACTTATACTGAATATAACTTTATATGTGCGTATGGCATTGATTGAATAATTTAACTACTATATTTAATTTAATTTTCTCAGAGCAATAATGATGAATAGATATTAAAAAATAATTTTATGACGCGGTCTTGCTCTCAAGTTTTATCAGAATCAATTTTGTAAGTAGAATAGCTTTAATCAGATATGTTGTAGGTTTTTCGATTGAATGCAATCAGATTCATATCTCTATAGAGAGTGGTACTTTTCTTTAACATATAGTCATTTGATAAAAGGATGTTTGCCTTTGCAATCTGCCTTAACTTGTTCATTGTTGAAAATATGTGTCGAGTTCCTAATTCAAGCAATTTTCCTAATTTCAGTAGATTTCCTATTTGGGTGGTTACCTAATATGAGTAGGTTCCTTGTTTTGGATCCAATTCTTGTCAATATAAGAAGTAGATATTTTCGCTAAAAGTACCCAAGAGATAACTTCTCATGAATTACCTCTAAAGCAATCCAAGAGTGCTAAAATCAATAAATATTGTGGTAAGATTTATAAATTTCTTTGTGTGATTGAGAAATTGTTTTGCAATAAATTATAAGGGCTAAACACTGTGTGAGTTATTATGGGTAATTGAGGGCTAAGAAACACTTTGAGTGTTTGAGTGATTTGGATGTGGTTATAATCTTCGTTGTATTACTTGATTTGTAGAGTAATTTCGTGCTTCTCTTCCCATAGACGTAGGTTCTACTAACTGAATCACGTAAATTTGGAGTGCGATTTATTTTCTTGTTTTATTTATTTTATTATTTTGATTGCTTGTTTCCTCAATAATTGGTATTAGAGCCTAGCTTGATTCAGTTGAAGCAAATTGAAGGTTATAAAAAAAGAAAAATTGTAAATCGACAAATTTGATGAGAGTGATATTTTTTGAGAACATGCGGATTGATGATTGCCTTTATCAGAGAATTTGCACTTACTTATGTTTGGGAAAAAAGCTAGATTAAGTGGAACAAGCTGATTGGGAATTTTTGGATAAACATACATTAGGTGTTATTTAGCCGATGTTGGCTTGTAATGCCATGTTTAATAGCGTGAATAAAAAGTTCACCGCATGTTTGATGAATGCCCTATTGAACATGAATAAGAAGCCCTCTATGATCAATATAGTCTATTTGATGCGTCATCTATTTCACTTAAAGATGAGTGAATTTGCATTGGTTGCTAATCATATTGACAAATTCAATGTGGTTGCTAGTCAATTGAGTTCGGTTAAGATTAAATTTTAAGATGAGGTATACGTTTTGACACTATTATCCTCATTTACTAATAGTTGGAATGCTACAATTACTGTTGTTAGTATATCTTCTAGGTCAAGAAACTTAACGTGAAATGATGTTCGCGATTTGATTTAGAATGGAACCTACTGCTTTAGTAGGTTAAGGTAGAGTAAGAACTAGTACTTGTGTTAATGCGAATTTGAAAAAAACGTAATTAGTTTAGGGTTGGTGGTATTGTCTGTTGGAGTTGTGGCAAGGTGGAGCATCTTAAAAAGGAATTCTTTAAATTGAAGAACGACAAGGGTAAATGAATTACAGTTAAATCTACTGATGACTTTGCAGCTGCAACTAACTATAATTTAGATAGCCCTGATTATGTCTTATACGTCACTAAGAATTCGTTGCTTGATGGACGTATTATTATGAATTTTGGTTGTTTGTTTCACGTGACACCAAACAATAACTAGTTTAATACTTATTAATACATGGATAGTGGTAAAGTGCAATTGAGGAACAATGTTGAGTGAAATGTTGTGGGTGTTGGCAATGTCAAAATTAGAATATATGATGGTATCGTGAGGAGTGAGACACGTTCCAGAGTTGAGGAAGAATTTGATTCCTTTGAGTGTCATGGATTTAGCTAGGTGTTGATATACTTTAGAAGTTGGAATTATGAAAGTCGTTTGAGATGCTTGATAATAATGAGAGAAACCAAGCACAGTAGCTTGTATGAGTTTCAAGATGAGATAGTGAAGGATTTTATGGTAGAGACATAGAATGTAACTATTTGAGAGGTTGAATTGTGGTATATGCATTTGGGGCATATAGGTGAGAGAAGTTTGGAGATTTTAAGCAAAAGGAATTTGCCAAGTGGTTATGTGGCTAAAGAGCTATATGTAGGTGCTTGAACGAAAGACAAACAAGAATTACCACTCCGCCTCCTTTGACATCACAATTGAGCATGCTCCAGACACATGGAGGTCAGTGAGCCTAGGTTAATGCGGTGTTGAAAATTAATGCCAACTAGAAGCCATCGAATTGCTCTTGGATAATAATTTCTTTTACCTATTGCACTAGACGATGGTACACGAGTCATTTCGAAGCTAGAAACAAGCAGCCGCAAAAGGGGTTTCTGGAATACTGCGGGGGTCATGTTCATATCCAAGAATTTGTCATCTCAAGTAATAATTGTCAAGTTCCTGGTCGGTGGGGGTGAAACCAGTAATATTGTTTATCAAAAATATAAATGGGAATGAGGCAGGACATTCTTGAGTCTTGAGAACTACACTCTCAAACTCAATTTTTAGTAAGTTGTTGGTAGCTGAACTGAAGCAGAGTGACCCTCAAAGCAATAGTTTGAGCTTTTAGATGGTGTTTTCGAAGGCCATACCAAAAGCATTGACTTGACTCTGACCGATTGGTGTCTTTCATGCAGTCCTTCCCTTGCTTCAGAAGAGAACTTTTTGTAAAGAGAAAAACAGAGGAATGTTGACAAGATAGCCCACATTGACAACTTTGTCTACGAGCAGGAGTTCGAGTGGCCAGAATTGAATTTCCAATTTCCGATTGCTTGATTCCATGTGATTAACTGAACTTCTTATTCTCGTTATCTGTATCTGTTCTGCTCGGACCACAAGACGTCATCTTTCATTTTTCAGATCCAAGAATGTTCTTGCAACTATTAATGTTCATACTGGGCGTAATTTCCGAACAAAAAGGCGCAAAAGAGTTGAAACCTTTTTGAAAAGGAAAAGAACTTAGTCATCAAGAGCCATCCAGGAACAGTTGCATCTAAAGGAACGTTGCAAAGGAACTACAGATCAGTTGTGGCTATCTCAAGCGAAGTTCAAGTTGATCAAAAGCCCAACATACTTCTACACTTTTTCTTTTCTTTAAAACAAATCAAGAGGTCCAAAAATGAAAAAAGCAGCATTTCCAAACGCAAGGTTTGACTAATCTTTCTAGGCAGGGCCGGGGCAAAAAAAGCAGAAAAAATGAAGAATATTGATTGATAATTCGGGGGTTGATATAACATATAAAGTATCATCTGCTCCCAGGTGAAATTTGCATTCTTCTTTAGATTTGCGGAACATATCGCAATGTGCGAGTTAGATCCAATTCAGCCTTGGAGGTACCACCACAAGAACTTGAAACAAACACCCTCTTAGAAAAGCAGAGATCTGAAAAGTCACTGCATGCAACTGGCAAAATGCACAAGTCTAGGCAAAAAGTGCCAAATAAGTCCTAAATCTTTTGTATTGATATCAATTTAGTCCTAAATATTTTTTTATATTAATTCAGTTTAACCTTTTCTATTGATGTCAATTCAGTCCTAAACCGTTTTATGGTACTACTTCAATCCTAAATTTTTTTATATTGATGCCAATTCAGTTATAAACCTTTTATTTTTGTATAAATTCAGTCATTCTAGCTAATTTTGGCTAGATTTTACTGATGTTGACATTTACCGACTGGTGGCCGATCACCTGCACTGACGTGGATAACTTTAATAATATTTTAATATTTTTAAAAATTTTTTATTTATTTATATTTCCTCCTCCCCTCCCTCATTCCTCCAGTCGATCGCTGGACTAGCAACCAGCCAGCCAGAGGCTAGAGGCCGACGAGGGTGACCTCGCGCCAGGTGAGGCCCGACCTCGTCGGATTTGGCGAGGTTGTGCCTCGCCCAGCTACTAGTGAGGCTTGACCTCTCTAGATTCGGCGAGGTCAGGCCTTGCCCAACCATGGCAAGGCTCGCCGTCGCTATCGAGGGAAGGGAAAAAAAGAAAAAGAAAAAAAATTAAAATATTATTAAAGTTGTCCACGTCAATGTCGGTGACCTGCCGCCGGCTGGCTAGCGTTTACGTTAGTAAAATCCGGCCAAAATTGATTTAATGAATTGAGTTGGCACAAAGACAAAATGTTTAGAACTGAATTGGTACAAATGTAAAATATTTATGACTAAATTGGCACAAAAAAGTTTAGGACTAAATTGGCATTAATGTAAAAGATTTATTATTAAATTGACATCAAAAAAATATTTAGGACTAAATTGACACTAATGTAAAAGATTTAGAATTTTTTTGGCACTTTTTCCCAAGTCCAGAACGAGAAAGATCGAGGTCGATTTTTACCTGCAATTGCCGGAACTCTCACCGAGACCGAGGCAAAGAAAGAATGGATTTGGTTTTTGGAGAATATGACCCATGAAGGACCCGTCAATCATTACTTGTGATTTCAAGAAGAAATGGCGTCGATATAGCAAAAATCCCAAGTAAGATTGACGAGTGATTCAGGATCATATTGGGTCATAATCAATCTCGCACAATCAAAAGATGCAGGCAAAACAAGATGAAGTTGATCTAGTGGTATGCTAGACGCGCGCATCCCCCACTGTTGTTCTTCTCCACATTGCCTCCACAAAAGATTGGTATAGCTTTTCTTTCTAGAAGACCATAATACTAACTTTTTTGTTTTTGGTCAAAGATAATGCTAACTTTATTAACAAGATGTAGGGAGTATTATTTTTATTTTTTTAATAGTGATCATCGAATTAATATTTTTAATAGAAAATTTGCATGATTCCATTCAAATTAGACATAAGCAAGCTCTATGAAATTGAATAACTCAATGATCATGTCGACATAATACTAATTTAGACATCGTACATTTACTATTAGTTCATATTGCAAGCATTCATAGAAATTTTAAGAGCATAGAGTACATTGGTAACTACATAATAAATGAAAAATAGATAAGAATTTTCAAACTTCAGAACTTAGAATTGCAATTGTGTAAGTATCTGATCATTGTAAATTGACATGATTGGTGTCAACTTCTTTTACTATTATATTATTAAGTTTATTTTTATCATAAATTGGTCATTTTTTTATTACAAAACGATGACAAGTTTTTGCTGCAAATTTTCTTTTTGTTGCAAATATTTTCCTTACTTTGTGTTAATGTGTCGCGGGACCAAGTCAACACCTTGAATTTTCCTTTTTAAGTTGGTAAAATATACAAATTCATGTGTCCATTGTTAAATGAAAATCATAACCACCAAATTACGGATTTTGTGCACGTTATTGATCAGGCTTCAAAAGGATTTTTTGTTCGCCACTGCTTGTAATTGTGTTCACTATAGACTATATTGTAAGTAATTGAGAAAATGACACAAATAATCCCTGAACTTTGGCTAATGTGCAATATGAATCTTGAACTTTAACCCAATACCCAATGTATAATGTAATTTATGAACTTTTAATTTGTTCAATGTCATTTTTGAACTATTGGTACATATTCAAATTAGTCTTTGAACTATATGAAAATGTTCAATATAATCCTTCCATTAATTAAAGTTCAGGGCTATATTGAATATGTACCGAAATTTTGGGAATCACATTGAACAAATTAAAAGTTCAAAGATCGCATTGCATATTCAGCCAAAATTTAGGAATTGTTTGTCATTATCCCTAAGTAATTTATAGGCATTCATTACAATATTAAAAAGCTGTATTGATGTGTTATGACCACAACTCTCGATCCAAGAAAATAATTATATAAATTGTTACATTGTTAATGTAGAAAAGTGAACTAATCACAGTTTTCAGTAATTGTGAGTTATAGTAAATTGAAAAAAATGTTTCTTCAAAACTAATCAATTTTGGTCGCAAGTAGCAATGGCCATTGGTTTGGTCCAAGCACAGCCTGATTTTTTCTTTTCTAAGAACAGTGACCCAATGACGGTCGGGTCATTGTTTAAAAAAAAATTATGGTTGAACGGTTGCATTTTGCATGACCATTTGGCCACATAATTCAACACCTCCTCCTTTCATTTCACTTTCATCCACTTCTCCTTCTTTATCACTCTCTCATAACTTCTTAAAAAAGAACGATTTTTATATACGATATTTCCAATCTTCAAATTTGCAATGGATGCAAATTAGCAGCAGCACCCAACCCATTTCACATATGGCTCGCCAATTCCAAATAATTTTTTTGGCAAGGGTCCAATGTTTAGAAGGTTCATATCGTGAACCTCCCCAATGGCAAGAAGAAAGCCATTTGCACGGTATGTGCTGCGAACTTGTCTTTTAAATCTACTGATGGGACAGGTTACTTGAAAAGGCACCCTCCCAACACAAACATCATGTCGAAATGGTCAAGCCCGGAGGAGCTCCTGCCTTTACTACAAGGAGCCATTGAGATTTGTATTTAGTGTTTCGTAGGTGCATTTGTTTGCATTTGTTTGGTACGATGTTTTCAGTCTAAGTCTAAGTCTTATATTCTGTCTTTTGTATTTTTTTTTGCATAATTATCCTTGCTTGTTGACTTCCTATGGAAAAAACATGATGTATGAATAATTTATTACTATTAACATTTTGTTTGTTTTTCCATTCAATTAATTTTATTTTAAATTTGTTAAAAAAGTATAGAAAAAGAAATCAAAACGTCACAACGTTAGCTAGCACAGCAGTCATTATCACGAGTTATGCCTAACATGACACATAAAAGTGTCAAGCCTTCATGAGCCGCCCTAACACTAGGGGTGATTGGTTTCCAAGTGGGTTTAGTTCCCAGGTGGGTTGATTTTCACCATTGAATCAAAAACCAAATAAAAAAGATAGGTTTCCAGTTTGTGGAATTGGGAATTGCCCACCTGGTCTTGGACCCACCGGAGAATCGAACCGACTAGTTTGGTTTGATTCCTGGGTAGGTCTAGGAATCAGTTGTGTCCTAGGAATGTGAAATGAAAATGAAAAGCAACATGGGATATACAACCATGAACAGTTTTAATTCACAGCACAATGAAGTGATTAAACATGCAAAGGTCTCCGAAAAATAGAGGAAAACTCACAACTCCCGTGACCAAGGAGGCATTGATGGTGAACTTGGGGTTGCTCTGATAGTCCTTGTAGAGAAGATTTGCACCACAAACAATCCCAACAACATGCACACAAAATAAAAAGCTCAAACAATTGAACAAAACAACGGTCGAGAAAATCCCACGAGACGCACTTGAATAGAGAAACAAGCTTGAGGCAATCGATGATGAAGGTGGTGGAGAAGTGACCGTTAGCTTTTTTGCCAATGTCGAAGTAGAGAGCAAGCCACGAGAGAGAGAGAGAGAGAGAGAGAGAGAGAGAGAGAGAGAGAGAGAGAGAGAGAGAGAGAGAGAGAGAGAGAGAGAGAGGCATGGGACTTGAGTGAAGAAACTAGAAAGGGGCAACTGGCAAATAGGGTTTTAAACTTGATGTCCCTACGTGAGCGTGTTGTGTGATCGAGAGGAGAGTGAAGTGAATTAGGGTACTCTAGTTAGTGAAGTGAAGTGAATCAGGGCAAACTAGTAATTTAGGTTTTTTTAAATATAATAATTATATATATGTCCATTCTAGGTGGGTGAGTCCACTCCCGGAACTAGAAATTGGATCGATATTTATCGGTTCTAATTTTTGGGAATCAAGAATTATCTAGAACCAGCCTATTTGGTGCGGTTTGGGTGATTTCTTTTGCTCATCCCTGATGTGACTAGTAAGGATCACCTAGAGAGGGGTGAATAGATGATCTTAAATAATTTTTATAAATTTAAGCGGAAATGATAGTTCACAGTTGAATATGGATAATATTCAGATTCTATATAGACAGTGCTCCTGATGTGCAGTGTGTAAAGTAATAGATGAGGGATAGAAAAAACTATACACAAGTTTATAGTGATTCGGCTTATAGTAAGCCTACGTTCACTCTCCCACGCTGATAGCCTACCGGCTGGATTTCACTATATAATCAAGAGGAATTACAAACGTAGAGTGACAACACTCTTGTATATGATATGACTCTCTATCTCACACAATTACTCTTACAAAGTATCATTCAAGATCTTAAAATTTTGGCTCAAGAAAGATAAGAGAGAGAATCAGAGTATGCTCAGATTTTGGACTTGGTGATTCTTGATTCTGTATATCATTCTGCTGCTCATTGATCTTCTTAAATACTCATCCACTTCCAAACTAGCCATTGAACAGTCTTCAAAGAATCATCTTCTAATCTTCACCTTGGACAGATTTGTATAGAAAGGATTAAGTAGCCATTGGATGACAAATTCTGAATCCCGCTTATTCTAGTTGCCCATACAATCAGAATCTTGATTTCTATAAGTAGAGCTTAGTCCGTTGTAATGCATACTTGTCATAATGTTTTGATTGTCAATCAATTTGATTGAGATTGAGTCAATCAAAACCTTTCTTTTGTGAAATCCTTGTCAGATCACTAGATATTGTGATTCCTTCTGAATGAGTTTTGCTTCAGCGTCTGAAAAACTTCAGCGTCTGCGTTCGCATAATTTCTGCATCTGAAAAATTTCTGATTCAAATCTTGAGTCAGCGTAGGTCTTCGGTAAAGTTTGAATATTAGAGTATGAACTTCTTGCTCTGAAACTTTCTCGTTCTGAATCTGAACTTCTCATTCTGAAAAACTTGTAAAGTTTGATATTTCCTTATGAACTTCCAGAGTATATTATCCTGAAAAGAAATGCATGTCAGATTCACAAGTTACACATGAAGAGTTTTGTCAGCTTCAAAATCTATTGGGGGTTTTCTTTAATAATCTCCCCCTTTTTTATGGTGATAAAACTTCTATACATATTCAATTAATATCAATTAAAATTGAAAGGAATAAATATTTTAAGCGCATGAAATACAGATATTAAAATGTGTAAATTTGTAAGATATGTATATTTCTCTTGTGCTTTGAGTATAATTTGTATAACCTGTAAATCAAAGTGTTAGTATTACATTATCTGCATAATTTCTCCCCCTTTATATCATCAACAAAAAGAATAAAGAGCAGAATAAATAACTGATATAGACCATTCGAGCAATGTATTAGAAGCAAATGTTATAAATACAAATCTAGAATGGTTTTAGAAAGATGGAATAAAAAGCAGGTCATTTTTTAGAAAGGATTCGAACAAACTGAAAGTTGTTCAGAATGGAAATAGCTTCATCTATCTTTGTGAAGCATTGACACATGGCTTCCTCCATGTTTGTAGAATATTAAGCAATGCCTTCTCTTAATTCTGCTTTGTTTTTCTTTACTTAAGATGTTGAGCCTGGTTGTTTTCCTCAATAATTTTGTGAAGATTCTTCACATCGTTTTCAAGTGTAGCTTGCTTTTGCTTGATTTCCAGTAGAAGAGTCATAATTGTCATGTTCTCAGAAGTCTGTCTCTGGACGTTTTTTTGGTGTAGGCTATTCGAACATATCCTCTATTTCTGTTGGAATCTCCCCCTGAAAACCTGCATGATCTGCAGAAGGATCTGCATTGCTTGGTTCTTCAAGATGAATTGGGGATTGACTGACATCTGTTCCATGTTGAATACCATCCTGTTTATGTAGATGTGAGTATCTAGAAACTGATTTTGAAACCCTTGTATTAGATTCTGAAACAACTTTTGGACCAACAGGTATTCCTGTTTCAAGATTTTGTTCATCTTTATCTTGAAGAAGAATTCTTCTTTTCTTTCTGTATACATTGAAAGGACTGGAAGAAATAGGCTGCTTTCTTTCTAGTTCTGTTCTTTTCCTTTCCCCTTTTTCCTTGTCATTCTTCTTCCCAGTAGATTTAGCTTCTGAAGGCTGAGCACTTTTTCCCTTGGTTTTGCTTGCTCTTTCCCGTATATCATCAAAAATTCTTCATCTTTTGAAGCATATTTTCCCCAACAGTCATACAAGGTACAATAGTTTTGCGCAACTCATTAGGAACAGAGATATTTATAAATAGAAAGATGCGAGAGATAAGTGCACCGTATGGAAGTCGTCCCTTGTCCTTCTGGAGTGCGCTGTACATATGGAAGATGATGATATGTGGAAAAGAAAAAGTCTTTCCATTAACAATAGCCTAGATGAGCTTGACTTCAGATTTGGATAATTCTGTTTTGGATGCTGCTTTAGGCCTCAAACAATTGATGATGATCTTATGTAAGATCACATATGTTCTAGTTAGGCTAGAATAGTTGATGTTGCGTTTTGAGCCTGAAGCAAGATTCTGATTTTCTGAAGCTGATTTGTAAGCATCTTCTAGACTTACTTCCAAATGAGTAAACTTAGAATTTCTAGCTCCAATAATTAAAGCCAGTTCCTTAGCTTTCAAGTCATATTTTTTTTATCACCAACAGTAAACTGTAGCCAGTTTGGTAACAAAATAGAAAGGTTGGAGTAAAAATAAGCAATAAATTCAGCATAAATATTGGCAGACTGCAGACAATATTCAGAAATCCACTATCTTTCAAACAAATGTCGCACAGAGATGCCAGCTTTGTCAAGATATGCAAAATCAACAGTCCGATTGTTCATAACCCCTCGCGCAAGCAGCAATCGATAAAAGACGCTGTGCTGCTGTGCTTCTGAATGAAATTCCAGTGCCTGGCACGCCAGATGCAATTCCTACTCTCATAGCAAAATTCTCAAAGAACTTAGCATCATCATCAGGAATCACAAATTTTGATGCATTAGTGGACTTAGGGCGAATAAGAACCGATTTCTTGACAGAGGGATTGGATGGTTCCCCGACTTTCTCTTTACCTTTTCTAGAGGAAGTCTCTTTGGGAGTAGAACTAACTTATTCATGATCAGTTCTAGAGCAAGACTGATAATAGCTTTGGATAAGACTTGCCTCTGTGAGAAAACCATTGTCTTTTAGACATGCATGAAGAACAGATGCTGAGGCATTGCTGCGTTTCAACCGCTCGTATGCTTTCCATAGCAGATTGATGTTTTTGAAACGAAAATATGATTTATCGGTGGGTTTTAGTGTAGATGATGGCTGATGTTCCTGTTGAGTCACTTCCGAAGGGCTCTGTTGATCGGACTCTGCATCTGAAATTTCCATGTACTCTGGTGGCGCTGAAGACTTTGATTCTCGGTTGAGAATAGGGGTAGATCGGATCTTGAAATGCCGATAGGGTTTGGAGCAAAAAGTTCTGAAGACTTTAGATTAGGTTTGGAGCAAAAAGTTCTGATCTTGGAGAAAGAGAAGAAGAAGACTATGAAGCATCGAGAGGGTCGAGAGTGAAAAGGGTTTATACCGATAGGGTTTTATAATGAGAGAAGGACGGTATTTATAGTAAATAAGATACGGGTAAAAGTTATAAGAGGCTATCATACAAAAATATATGTATATATTAAGCATAAATGATCAAACAGATATAATGGAATATTTACCTGATTTGCTTTCTAAAATTGACAAATACGAAAATATCCTGCTAGAAATACCAAAAATATTTCTGCCAAAATTTGAAATTAGGATGTACGTGTCTTTTGAGTTTGAATCGATTATTCAGATAGAGAACATTTGAGTCTGAAAAATTCATGTCTAACAAATACTTCAAGAAAATGGATAAGTAATGCACAATTTATTTCTAATATACTAAAATGAAGATTTATCAAGTGGTTTTGTGAATATATCAGCTAATTAATTCTTAAAATCAATGAATTGAATATTCACATCACCATTATGAATATAATCTCTAATAAAGTGATGCTTGATTTCAATATGCTTTGCACGAAAATGAAGAACTGGGTTCTTGGTCAAATTGATAGCACTTGTGTTATCACATTTGATTGCAATACTTGAATCTTTAATGGCAAAGTTTCGTAATTGTTGCTTCATTTACAAAATCTGTGCACAATAGCTTCCCAAAGCCACATATTCTGCTTCTGCTATAGAAAGTGCAACTGTGTTCTGCTTCTTTGAGTACCAAAACACCAACATATTTCCAAGTAGTTAACATGTACCTATAGTACTTTTCCTGTTCACTTTACATCCAGCTAAATCAGCATCAGAATAACCGGTAAGAGTAAAATCTGAATCTTTGGAATACCAAAGACTTAACATTGGATATGTTCCAATGTATTTGATTATTTTCTTAACTGCAGAAAGATGTAATTCTCTTGAGTCAGATTGAAATCTGGCACACATATAAACACTAAATAGAATGTCAAGTCTAGATATAGTAAGATATAATAAAGATCCTATTATGCTTCTATATATCTTCTGATCAACTATTTTACCATTTTCATTCTTGTCCAGTTTGGAAGAGTGAGACATGGGAATGTCTGTTTTCTTGCAATTCTGCAATCCAAACTTCTTGACAATCTCCTTCGCATATTTCTCTTGGCAAATGAATATGCCATCCTTGGTTTGTTTCACTTGTAGACCGAGAAAGAATGTCAATTCACCCATCAAACTCCTCTCAAACTCATTCTGCATATTTTTTGAGAATTCTTTGCAAAGTAGTTCGTTAGAGGATCCAAAAATGATATCATCAACATAAATTTGAACAAGTAAAAAGTCCTTACTTTTTCTCTTAATAAATAGGGTTGTGTCAACTTTACCTTTTGTGAAGTCATTTTGCAGAAGAAAGTTGCTTAACTTTTCGTACCAAGCATGAGGTGCTTGTTTTAGACCAAAGATGGCCTTTTTGAGTTTGTAGACATAGTCAGTCTTCTTTGGTTCTTCAAAATTAGGTGGTTGTTCCACATATACTTCTTCTTTGATATAGCCATTCAGAAAGGCACTTTTCACGTCCATCTGAAATAATTTAAAGTTATGGAAACAAACATAAGCTAATAGTAGCCTAATAGCTTCTAACCTAGTAACTGGTGCATAGGTTTCATCATAGTTAGTGTTTTCTTCTTGAGAATAGCCTTTTGCAATCAGCCTTGCCTTGTTTCTTGTGACTTTCCATTTATCATCCAGTTTGTTTCTAAATATTCATTTTGTTCTAATTACTGGATGATTTTTGGGTCTTGGCATAAGTTCCCAAACTTTATTGATTCTGAATTACTGAAGTTCCTCTTGCATAGCTTCGATCCAACTTCCGCCTGATAATGCTTCACCAATTTCTTTTAGTTCTATTTATGATATCAATGACAAGTTGTTGATATTCTCTTTGTGTTTGGATCTAGTTTTGATGCCATCTTCTATTTCTCCAATGATGAGGTTCTTCGGATGATTGGATTTGAGTTTCCAGTTTCTGTCAAATTTTTCCTTCTAAATATCATCATACTTTGAATGATCCGCTTTAGTCTGGATTATTTCTTCTCTTCTTTCTTCTTCAGATTCAACGATCTTTGGAGAGTCTTGTTGAGTTTTAGATAACTCTTGAATATTGAAAGATGGTTTAGATTCATCTTTTTGAGTTTGAATATTTTCATCAAACTTCACATTCATTGTTTCTTCCACAGTCTAAGAATTTTTGTTGAAGACTCTGTATGCTTTGCTTGTAGTAGAATATCCAAGGAAGAAACCTTCATTTGCTTTCTCATCAAACTTGCCAGAGCGGTCATTTGGATTTTTGAAAATGAAGTATTTACAACCAAATACACGAAAGTATGAAAATATTAGGCTTTCTACCTTTGTAAAGCTCATAGGGGGTTTTCTCAAGAATGGATTTGAGAAATGCTCTATTAATGACATAACAAGTTGTAAAAACTTCATCTACCCAAAAATGAAAGGGAATCTTGCTTTCAATCCACAAAGTTCTTGCCATTTCTTCCAAAGAACGATTTTTCCTTTTTACAACACCGTTTTGTTTTAGTGTGTATGGAGTAGAAAAATTGTGTTGAAAGCCATTTTCCTCACAAAAATTTGAAAAACTTTGATTATCAAATTCTCCCCGAAGATCAGTTTTAATGCAGGAAATGGTATAGCCCCTTTCATTTTGAACTCTTCTTCCAAATTTTGAAAAATATGAAAAAACTTCATTTTTATAAGCAAGGAAGAACACCCATGTAAAT
Organism: Syzygium aqueum; assembly: GCA_031216185.1. Classification (NCBI taxonomy): domain Eukaryota; kingdom Viridiplantae; phylum Streptophyta; class Magnoliopsida; order Myrtales; family Myrtaceae; genus Syzygium; species Syzygium aqueum. The sequence goes on along the minus strand of CM062239.1, from coordinate 22,793,157 downwards.
CTTGTGAAGTCATCAACAATAACTAAACAATATTTTTTACCACCAATACTTTGTGTTCTGGTTGGTCCAAAAGATCCATGTGAAGAAGTTGCAAGGCACGATTAGTGGAAACATGATGTATAGACTTAAAAGAGCTTTTTACTTATTTTCCTAGAGTGTAAGCATTACATAACTCTGTTTTTCTGTATTTCAAATCTGGCAAACCTCAAACCAATTTCTTGTTTGAGATTTTTGAGATCTGTTTCATGTTGATATGCCCTAATCTACTGTGCAAAAGATCTTCATCCTCTTTTACTGAGATCAAATAGTGAGTAGAGTTGAATTGAAATCTAGAAGATAAATATTGCCATGTCTTCTTCCGGTGAATGTTTGAGAACAATTTTTGCTTGTTCTTGAGCATGTATCTTCTTGAAAGTTGACTCTGAATCCTGAATCACATAGTTGGCTTATGCTTATCAGATTACAGTTGAGTCCTTTTACTAATGACACATCATTGATTATGAGTCTTCCAATTTCAATAGTTCCTTTGCCAACTATTTTTACTTTGTTATTTCCTCTAAAGGAAACTTTTTCACCATTCAGGCTTTGTAGTTCAACAAATATGTTTGGATCTCCTGTCATGTGTCTAGAACATCCACTGTCCATGTACCATTTTCTTTTTTTCTTTGTGATAATCTGCAAAAATCACAACTTCTCAAGTTTTCTTTGGTACCCAAATTTGTTTGGGTCTTTGAGAGTGAGTTTAGGCTGTCTTAATAAAGTCTCTTCGAATATGTCTCTAGACCTTAGGACATTCATTCTCAAAATGTTGTGGATCTCTACATTTTGAGCATTTGAAAGCACTTCAACCAACAGGTTTGACAAAATTCTTTTTGAAATGATTTTTATAAACTTGTCGAAGAGGTCTTTGCCTGATAGATCATAGTTGAATCTGATTAATATTCAAATTCTCTATAGATAGTGCTCCTGATGTGTAGTGTGTAAAGTAATAGATGAGGGATAGAAAAAACTACACACAAGTTTATAGTGGCTCGGTTTATAGTAAGCCTATGTCTACTCTCCTATGCTGATAGCCTATCGGCTGGATTTCACTATGTAATCAAGAGGAATTACAAACTTAGAGTGATAGCTATCAATTTTGTGTATGATAGGACTCTCTATCCCACACAATCACTCTTACAAAGTGTCCCTTAAGATCTTAAAGTTTTGGCTCAAGAAAGATAAGAGAGAGAATCGGAGTATACTCAGACTTTGGATTTAGTGATTCTTGATTCTGTACATCATTCTGCTGCTTGTTGATCTCCTTAAATACTCCTCCACTTCCAAACTACTTCTAAACTAGCCGTTGGACAATTTTCAGAGGATCATCTTCCAATTTTCACCTTGGATAGATTTGTATAGAAAGGACTGAGTAACCATTGGATGACAGATTCTGAATCTCGCTGATTCTGATTGCCCATACAATCAGAATCTTGATTTCCATAAGTAATGCATACTTGTCATAATGTTTTGATTATCAATCAATTTGATTGAGATTAAGTCAATCAAAACCTTCCTTTTGTGAAATCCATGCCAAATCACTAGTTGTTGTGATTCCTTCTGAATGAGTTCTGCTTCTACGTCTGAAAAACTTCAACGTTTGCGTTCGCATAACTTCTGCGTCTGAAAAATTTCTGATTCAGATCTTGAGTCAACGTAGGTTTTCAGTAAAGTCCGAATAGTAGAGTCTGAACTTCTTGTTCTAAACTTTCTTGTTTTGAATATGAACTTCTCGTTCTAAAAACTTGTAAAATCTAATATTTCCTTATGAACTTCCTGAGTATATTAACCTGGAAAGAAATTCATGTCAGATTCACAAGTTACACATGGAGAGTTTTGTCAGCTTCAAAATTCATTAGGGATTTTTCTCAACAATTCCTACCTAGCACGGTCATGGCCATTTTTATTCGTGGGAAAATTGGAATTTCCATGTATGAAATATCGACACTTGTGGAGGAAGTTTCAAGGGCCTTCCTTTGGAAGTCTTGCAGTTTAGATTCTATCCTACCAAAGTAGGAAAATATTCACACTTGTTGCGCAAGTTTCATGCCTTCCATCATAAGGCTCGGAGAAAGTTAATTTTCTATCCTATCAAAATAAAAAAAAATTCACTTTCTTTCTTTCTTTCTTTCTTGGCCTCTTAACTGGTCCGACACTTGTCGCACTCCCACTTCCAGATTCCACATCATTTAATAATCTTTCTGCCAATTATTTCAATCATTTGACAGTCGAACTTCACATCCACCAATTTGGGATCATCATCAGTGAATATAAAAATTAGGGAAATACCCTGAATAACATAACACTATTTATTTAATTATTTATTACATCTCAATTAGTAGAAAATACAACCTGAAATAAAAAGAAAGCACAACTCTCAAGCTAAGAGACGTACAGATTATGAAACTACATATATTTCACTTCACTCACAAAAGCCACACTCACAATACTAAATACATCACAAGTAAAAAAACCCACGTGCTCACGAACGCTCCTTCCAAATCATGATCCACCATTGTCGTACGTTGTAGTAGAGATGTCTTCATAAATTGCTTCAGCCCGACCGGAATAATTTGCTGAGTTCCTGCATGGAGTTGTCAGCAGAGAAATCAAAGAAGGACGACGATCCTTCGTCTGCTCCTGCCTGTGGCTGATAGGTTGGCGTGTTGATGTAGTTTGATATACAGTCATCCAGTGTCTCCAATGGAGAGAGCAGATTCATTATCTCTTCCAGTGACGTCTGCATTCAAAACATGTAGATTATATAAAACAACTCTCTTAACTATTTTCTTTTTTATGTTACAGAAACAATCTTGAAGTATGATTCCTTACCAAAAAAAAAAAAAACAATCTTGAAGTATGAAATGAATATAATCCCACAAATGTTGCTTACGTGATGGTGCGATCATTAGTAATTTGGCCATAGAAAACCAATGAGTGTCCGTGATTTTGATTTGCTCTATAGGACTTGGGACTAAATCCGATCCTAAATAAGTTCTACAACATAAACCATGTGTCTCTCACCTGGGGTTGAGCATCAGCAGCTACTTGGTGATCGGCAACTTCATTGTTGAGGGTGTTGCAGAAGCTCGGCAAGCCCCCTTCTTGATTCACAGGGGGGTTTAATACATCGTTAGTGAATGTGTAAGGGCTGCTTAAATAGCCTTCAGGGCCGATTGTTAGAGCGTGATCCATTGTCGTTTTCTTGTCTTTCTTGTACTTGATCCGACATGCTACATAAGGCAGCATCTGCATACATATGTATGAGCGACATCAGTAATAGAGAAACAACCCGTTACTAAAAAGCATGTCTCAGACATTATTTATAATCAATCGCGTTGTGCAAACGAACGAGAGCCAAAATGTTACCTCGCCTTCTTTGTGATTATCGCCCAAACACTTGGAATTTAGGTGATACTCGTGCATGACCCAGTTGGTCCTTTTGCCATCAGGCATGCGGCCTTTGTAGAGCACCAATGTCTTCTTGATTCCTATCTGCTCGTTGGTGTTCTCGCTCATGATGCGGCGTTCCTTCCCGGTCACTTTCCAGTAACCGGCTACTGTCGTCCGGTTGGAGCGCTTGCTGTTCAAGTATTTGCGCTTCACGCAGCAAAAGAAAAACAGTTCCTTACTGTTGAACATGTGGCCGGCAATGCCTGGCAAGGCCCAAGGTTCGTACTTGCAAACGTCAATCTCTTGGATTATGTTGTAGTAGAGTTCGTCGGGTTGTCCGAGAATCTTGGGCTTCAAGTAAAGAATCAGAAGCTCCTCATCAGTGGCATGGAACCTAAATCCTGGAGGGAGTAAATTCACGACTTCTGAGATGGTGTCTTCCATTTGGATCCGCAACTCGTGCAAGCAGAGAGAAGAACAAGACCAAAGGACTAAGATTTTGTGCGGGGTTTCAAGAGCGGTAGGATTAACATTGGCCAAGTGCGGGGAATTTATAGGGTGGGATTGTGCCTTGACTCATTGACTGACATCACTCTGTACACCTTTTCTTTTTCTCCTTTTTATGTTCGCCTTCCTTCCCAAGTGAGTTTGTCTCGCTTGCTGGAGAAGTGCAAAACCACACTGTTCATGATGATTGGACCCCTCGTCCTATGTTTGAATATTTTTAAGAATGCTTTATGAAGTTGAGTGCCGAACCCCATGCATGATCAAGAACGTTCATACGACGTGCCAAAGTCTAATCAGCCTCCTCTCTCTCGGCACGCATGAATCTTTCTTTCAACCCATAAATCAAAACTAGGGTTTTATATATTGCATTAGTGGAGCATTTTTCTATTAGATAAAAGATTCATTTCTTATTGTAAGATTTTGTGATTGTCTCTAATGATTAAAGATAATCAAGATTAGTAAGTGTCGATGTTCATTGCAGTATAGTCACAAAGTTTGCGAACCCTTTAGAGTGGGGATTAATCCAATCCGGACACCAACGAATTTCAGACATCCTAACATGCTTGTATGAATATATATTTGATTTTAATGTATGATATATAGAAGTTTCTGGAATTTTATGTGGATGCTCTTGTTTCATCAAACAGAGAATCTTATCCTATGGTCTACGCTTCATCTTCTTTCATTAAACTTGTTGGAAAAGAAGAATGTCGCATACTTTAGTGATTTGTTTTTTTGGCTAAAGGCATAGTTTAGTGATTGAGACTAGACTCCATTAGTGTCCTCACATGGAAATTATAAATAACAAAAACCTTTTGGACTTGTTGAAATTCTAAGCCTTGTTCCCAAAGGGTTGCACTTTCTCCCTGGACCCACACGTGGTGGAACTTTCAGTTAGGTTATTCTTTTCCCCCACGCGTTTCTTTATTCACTCCTTTTTCGCTTACTATATTGTTTACGAGTTTCTAATACATATTTATAAATAATTATAAAATTTGGTAGAATGAAATTCTGTGGTAGAGTGACATCATCTCGGTGCTTTCTTACCTGTCACTTCTCTTAACATTAATTAGACATGTTCGTTTATAATAATTAGAAAAAAATTTAGTCATCTCATTTCTTTTAATATAATATTTCTAGAACAATATAGAAACATCAAATTTGCCTTATGTGTCATTCTTGGAAAAACAACTTGCGTGTCCACTATCGAGGGTATTGTATTGAAGAAACGATTTGCTTCGTGACTTCAAATTAATGGGATAATTGTCTAGAAAGCCCAAAACATATTGTTAATGGCCAATTCAATTTTAAACCTTTCAATTTTACTCATTTAGTTATAACCTTTTGATGATTTGTCAATTTAGTTCTAAACCTTTTAATAAGTTGCCAATATAGTCCTTTTGGCTAATTTTAGCTGGAAATAGTTGATGTTAAGATCTAGTTAGTGCTAACCGTTCTACATGGCATGATCGGTGCTAATGTAGATGCTTCTTGTAAATTTTACTAAATTTTTTCGAATATTTTCATTTTGGCCTTTTCTTTTTTTTTTCTTTTTCTTTTTTCCTTAATTGGATTTTTGGCTAGGTAAGGGGGTTGTGGCCCACGTCTATTGGCTAGCAAGGGCCAAGACCCCCTCGCCCAGACCAAGTGAGGCTATCATGGCCCTTGCATGCGATCGGCTAGGGTTGCGATGTCCTCGCCTAGTCTGGGTGGAGGCCTTTGCACCCTTGCTCATAGCTGGTCAGAAATACAATTAAGGAAAGAAAAGAAAAAAAAGATAGTTTAAAGAAATTGCAAAAATCACACACGTTAGCACCAATTGTGCCACTTAAGATGACAAGTGTTCACGTGAGCAATTTTGGTCAAAATTGGTTGAAAGTACTAAATTGGCAAATCGTCAAAAGGTTTATAACTAAATTAACAAAATTGAAAGATTTATGACTGAATTGATTGTTGTAAATAGGTTTATGATTTTTTGGACAATTTAGGGATTCCTCAAATAGAAACTAAGCTCTGCGTATGATGGCAGTTCATATATGATTGCTACAGTGTGGAACAATTTATATTTATATTTTTATTGCTAAGTAAACTTTCATTTGTCATGTTTGTCCTTTTCCATGTCTCTTTTAAATTCTCATAGAATTGCAGGTTTTAGGACTTATACTAAATATAACTTTATATGTGCGCATGGCATTGATTTAATAATTTAACTACAGTATTTAATTTAATTTTTTCAGCGTAATGATGAATAGATATTAAAAAACATTTTTATTACGCGGTCTTGCTCTCAAGTTTTATTAGAATCAATTTTGTAAGTAGAATAGCTTTAATCAGAGATGTTGTGGGTTTTTCGATTGAATGCAATCAGATTCTTATCTCTGTAGAGAGTGGTACTTTTCTTTAACATATAGTCTTTTTATCAAGGATGTTTGCCTTTGCAATCTGCCCTAAGTTGTTCATTGTTGAAAATACATGTCGAGTTCCTAATTCAAGTGCGCTTCTTAATTTGAGTAGATTTCCTATTTGGGTAGTTACCTAATTTGAGTAGGTTTATTGTTTTAGATCCAATTTTTATTTATATAAGAAGTGGATATTTTCACGAAAAGTATCCAAGAGGTAACTTCTCATGAATTACACTTTGAAGCAATCCAAGAGTGTTAAAACCAATAAATATTGTGGTAAGATTTGTGAATTCCTATGCGAGATTCAGAGATTGTTTCACGATAAATTATGTGGGCTAAATACTGTGTGAGTTATTATGGGTAATTAGGGGCTAAAAACTTACTTTGAGTGTTTGAATGACTTGAGTTTAGTTGTAATTTTCATTATATTGCTTGATTTATAGAGTAATTCTGTGTTTCTCTTCCCATAGATGTAGATTCTACTAACTGAATCACGTAAATCTAGAGTGTGATTTATTTTCATGTTTTATTTATTTTATTATTTTGATTGCTTGTTTCCTTGGCAATTGGTATTAGAGCCTAGCTTGATTGAGTTGAAGCAAATCGATGGTTATATAAAAAGGAAAAATGAAAATCGACAAATATGATGGGAATGATATTTTTTTTTTGGAAAATGCAGATTAATGATTGCCTTTATTAGAGAATATGCACTTACCCATGTTTGGGAAAAAACTAGATTAAGTGGAACAAGCTGATTGGAAATTATTGGCTAACAGGCATTAGCTGTTATTCAGCCAACGTTGGCTTGTAATGCCACGTTTAATATCATGAATGAGAAGTCCACTGTGTGTTTGATGAATGCCCTATTGAACATGAATAATTAGCCCTTTACGATCAATATAGTTTACTTGATGCGTTGTCTATTTCATTTTAAGATGGATGAATGTGCATTGGTTGCTGATCATATTAACGAATTCAATGTGGTTGTTAGTTAGTTGGGTTCGATTAAGATTGACATTAAGATGAGGCATGCGTTTTGATACTATTATCCTTATTTCCTAATAGTTGGAATGTTACTGTTACTGTTATTAGTATTTCCTAGAGGTCATGAAAATTAACATTAAATGATGTTCGCAATTTGATTTAGAATAGAGTTTTGCTATTTTAGTAGGTTAAGGTGTGGAAGAACTGGTATTTGTGTTAATGTGAATTTGGACAAACGTATTTAGTTTAGGACTAGTGGTGTTGTCTAGTTGTGGCAATGTGGGGCATCTTAAAAGGGATTGTTTCAAATTGAAGAATGAGAAGGGTAAAGGAATTAGAGCTAAATCTACTAATGACTTTGTAGCTGTAGCTAACTATACTTTGGATAGTGTTGATTATGCCTTATTTGTCACTAAGAATTTGTCGCTTGCTGGATGTATTACTATGGATTTTGGTTGTTCGTTTCACGTGACACCAAATAATAACTAGTTTACTACTTATCAATACATGGATAATAGTGGTAAAGTGCAATTGGAGAACAACGCTGAGTGCGATGTAATGGGCGCTGGCAATGTCAAAATTAGAATACATGATGGTATCGTGAGGAGTGAAGCACGTTCCATAGTTGAGGAAGAATTTGATTTCTTTGAGTGTCATGGATGCAGCTAGGTATTGATATACTAGAAGGTAGAGTTATAAAAGTCATTCGGGATGCTGGCGATAACGAGAAGAATCAAGCACAATAGCCTGTGCAAGCTTCAAGGTGAGACTGTGATGGATTTATTGTAGAGACGGAGAATGCATCTATTTGGGAGGTTGAATTGTGATATATACATTTGTGGCACATAAGTGAGAGAAGCTTGGAGATTTTAAGTGAAAAGAATCTGCCGAGTTATGTGGCTGAAGAGCTGTATCCAGATGCTTTAACAACAGACGAAACAAGAACCACCACACCGCCTCCTTTGACCTCACAAGTGAGCATGTTACAGACACATGGAGGTCAGTAAGCTTAGGTTAGAGCGGTGTTGAAAATTAATGCCAACTAGGAGAAGCCATCAAATTGTTTTTGGATAATCATTTTTTTTCCTGTTGCACAAGACGATATTACACGACCCATTTCGAAGTTAGAAAACAAAGCAGCCGCAAAAGGGGTCCCTGGAATACTGAAGGGGTCATCTTCATGTCCATGAATTTGTCATCTGAAGCAATAATTGTCAAGTTCCTCGTCAGTGATGGGAGAAACGAGTAATACTGTTTATAAAAAATATGAATGGGAATGAGGCAGGACATTCTTGAATCTTGAGAACTCTACTCTCAAACTCAATTTTTAGTAACTTGTTGGTATCTAAACTGAAGCAGAGTGACCCTCAAATCCCTAGTTTGAGCTTTTAGATGGGGAAAAAACACTAAAAGTGTCAAAACTTGTGTACGACGCTCACTTTAGTGCCAAAAGTTTACACCAAATCACTTAAGTGACAAATTTTTTTGAAAAACAATCACTTAAGTGCCAACTCCGGTCAGCTTGGCCAAAAATTCGATATGGCATTTTTTTAATTAATTTCTAAAGTCAATGTGGCTTGTCGGAGGTTTATTTAGCATATACACTTCAAAATGACATAGCTTAGCATGTACACTTCCATTTTTTTTTTTGGTAAGGATGCACACTTTGATTTTTTAAATATATATTTTTATTTTTTTCCATCTTTTCTATTTTCTTTTCTTTCTTCTTTTTCTACCTTTGGCCGGTGACTAGACACCGGCCACCAACCATGGCCGGCCGCTAGGCCTCGCCTGGACGAGGCTACCATCACCTGCCATAGGCGAGGCCCGGTCTACCCTCGCCTGGGCGAGCCCCGACGAGGGCTCCCCTCGCTAGATCCGACGAGGTCGACCCTTGCCCAAACCATGGCGGTCTCGCTGGATTTGGCGAGGGGAGTCCTTGCTAGGGCTTGCTCGCCCTCACCCAAACAAAGGTTGGTCTCGCCTCGCCTCGACAGATCTGGGCTGGGCAAGGCCGGCCCTCCCCCAAGCCACGACAGCCTCACTAGCAGTTAGCGAGACGACCCTCGCTAGATCTAGGCGAGGTTGCCCTCGAAAGTCATAGGCGACCGTTGGGGGCCAACCCTTGTCTGGGCAAGGGCGAGCCCCGACGAGGGTCGACAAGGCCTCACCTATGGCGGGCGACGGCGGCCTCTTCTGGGCAAGGCCAGGCAGCCGGCCATGGTTGATGGTCGATGTTTGGTCATCGGCCAAAGGTAGAAGAAGAAAAAAAAAAAGAAAAATAATTAGAATTTTTTTTAAAAAAAATCGAAATATACACATGAAAATGCCACATAAATTGATTTTTTTTTATAAAAAAACCCAACTCATATTAAACTTTTAATTATAAAATTCACTTATTAATTTGTCTGGAATTTCTTGCCGTTGACATTTAAATGATTATTTTTTCTTCTATTTGACACTTAAGTGATTCGCAAAAAACTTTTAATACTAAAATAAGTATCTTGTATAAATTTTGACACTTTTAATATTCTCTTTTCTTTTAGTTGGTGCTTTCGGATGCCATAACAAAAGCATTGACTTGACTTTGACTGATCGGTGTCTATATGCAGTCCTTCCCTTGCTTCAGAAGAGAACTTTTTCTAAAGTGAAAAATAGAGAAATGTTGACAAGATAGGTGAGATCGACAACTTTGTCTGCGAGCACGAGTTCGAGTGGCCAGAATTGAATATCCAATTTCCAATTGCTTGATTACATGTTATTAACTGAACTTCTTGTGCTCGATATTTGTATCTGTTACGCTCGGACCACAAGAAGTCATCTTTCATTTTTCAGATCCAAGAATGTTCTTGCAACTGTTAATTTCATATTGGGATCGGGCTCAATATTGTAATTTCCGAACATAAAGGCGCAAAAGAGTTGAAACCATTTTGAAAAGGAAAAGAACTTAGTTATCGAGAGCCATCCAGCAACAGTTGCATCTAAAAGAATGTTGCATATGAACCACAGATCAGTTGTAGCTATCTCAAGCGCAGTTCAAGTTTATCAAAATCCCAACATACTTTTACTGTTTTTCTTTTCTTTAAAACAAATCAAGAGGTCCAAAGATGAAAAAAAGCAGCATTTCTAAACGGAAGGTTTGACTAATCTTTCTGGGCAGGGCTGGGGCAAAAAAAGCAGAAAAAATGAGAATATTGATTGATAATTCGGGGGTTGATATAGCATCTCAAATTTCATCTGCACCCAGTTGAAATTTGCAATCTGCTTTAGAATTTCGTGACTTAGAGCAATGTGCAAGTTAGATCCAATTCAACCTCGGAGGTACCGCCACAAGAACACAAAACAGAAACCCACAGAAACCCTCCTAGAAAAGCAGAGATCTGAAAACTCACTCCACGCGAATGGGAGAATGTAAGTCCAGAAAAAGAAAGATCCAAGCTGATTTTAACCTGCAATCACTACAACTCTCACCGAGACCAAGGCAAAGAAAAAATGGATTTGGATCTTGGAGAATACGACTCATGAAGGACTCGCCAATCATTACTTGTGATTTCAAGAAGAAATGGCGTTGACATAACAAAAGTCCCCAGTAAGATTGACAAGTGATTTAGGGATCATATTGGATCGTAATGAATCTCGAACAAGCAAAAAGATGAAGTCTTGATCTAGACTGGTGGGCTACTTGATGCGCATCCCCCACTGTTGTTGATAGACCATATTTGTTTGAGTCTTTAGTGTTAAGGTGCATTCGTTTGGTACGGTGTTTTTACTTATTAGGTTGTAATTATATCATAAGATATATTTGTTTAAGTCTGAATGTTATGTACTGTCTTGTGTATTTTTTTTTTGCACAATTATTCCTACCTGTTGACTTCCTATGAAAAATACATGATGTAGGAATGATTTATTACATGATTTAGGAATGATTTATTACTATCGACATTTTCTTTGTTTTACCATTAATAAATTTGCTTTTTTGGTTACCAAAAAAAAATTACATTTCAAATTATTAAAAAAATTTAAAAAAAGAATCGAGAATATTGCAACTTGGGCTAGCACAGCTAGCCTTTATCACGGCACGACCCATAAAAGTGTTAGGCCTTCACGGGCCGTTCTGGCACGGTCGTGGCCAAGTGGAAAATTTTAATGTATAATTGGACTTTCCATGTATGAAATATCCACGCTTGTGGAGGAAGTTTCAAAGGCCTTCCTTTGAAAGTTTTGTGAGTTTAGATTCTATCCTATCAAAGTCAAAATATTCACACTTGCCGCGCAAGTTGCAGGGCCTTCCTTCGGAAGGTTTGGAGAAAGTTAATTTTCTATCCTATCATAGTCAAAAGATCTCACTTTCTTTCTTTCTTGGCCTTTTCTGATTGGTCCGACACTTGTCGCACTCCCACTTCAATATTCCACAGCATTAAGTAATCGTTCCACCAATTACATCAATCATTTGATGGTCCAACTTCACGTCCACCAATTTGGGATCATCATCAATGAGGATCCAAATTAGGGAAGTACACTGAATAACATCACACTATTTATTTATTTGTTACATCTCAACTTGCAGAAAATACAACCTGAAATAAAATAAAAAAGCACGACTCGCAAACTAAGAGACGTACAGATTATGAAACTACATAGGTTTCACTTCACTCCCAAAGCCACACTCACAATACTAAATACATCACAAGTAAAAAAAGCCCACACGCTCTCACACGCTCCTTCCAAATCATGATCGACCATGGTCGTACACTGTAGTAGAGAAGTCTTCAAACGTTGCCCCAGTCCAAGCCGAAGTCGCTCCATGTAGATGGCATGTATCCGTTGTCAAAAAAGGGCGAAGATCCTGCCTCTGCTCCTACCTGTGGCTGATAGGTTGGGGTGTTGATGTAGTCTGATACATAGTAATCCAGTATCTCCAACAGAGGGAGCGAATTCATCGACTCTTCCAGTGACTTCTGCGTTCAAAACATGTAGATTATATAAAACAACCCATCTTAAAAGTCTTCTTTTTTATGTTACAGAAACAATCTTGAAAGTATGAAAATGAAAATAGTCCCACAGATGTTACTTATATGATAGTGCAATCATTAGTAATTAGGCCGTAGAAAACCAATGAGTGTCTTTGATATGCTCTATAGGACTTGGGACTGAATCCGATCCTAAATAAGTCCTGCAACATAAAACATGAGTCTCTCACCTCTGGTTGAGCATAATCAGCTGCCTGTGGCTGATAAGTTGGAGGGCTGTTGAAGTCTGATACACAGTCATCCAGTGTGAGCGACTCCATTAACGCTTGCACTGACATCTGCATTCAAAATATGTACATTTTATAAAACAACCTATCCTAAGTATATTTTCTTTTTTTGTTACAGAAACAATCTTGAAGTAATGACAATAGTCCCACAGATGTTGCTTAAGTGATAATGCAATCGTTAGTATTTTGGCTATAGAAAACCAATGAGTGTCTGTGACTTTGATACGCTCTATAGGACTTGGGACTAAATCCGATCCTAAATAAGTTCTACAACATAAAGCATGTGTCTCTCACCTCGGGTTGAGCATCAGCACCTCCTTGGTGATCAGCAACTTCATTGTTGGGGGTGTTGCAGAAGCTCGGCAAGTCCCCTTCTTGATTACCTGGGGGGTCTGATTCACTGCTGGTGCATGTGTAAGGGCTACTTGAATAGCCTTCAGGGATGATTGTTGGAGCGTGACCCATCATCGGTATCTTGTCTTTCTTGTTCTTGATCCGACATGCCACATAAGGCAGCATCTGCATTTATATGCATGAGCGACATTAGTAATAGACAAGCAACCCGTTACTAAAAAGCATTTCTCAAATGCTATTTATAACCAATTGCATTGTGCAAATGAATGAAAGCCAAAATGTTACCATGCCTTGGACGTGATCATCGCCCAAATGCTTGGAATTTAGATGATACTCGTGCATGACCCAGTTGGTCCTTTTGCCTTTAGGCACGCGGCCTTTGTAGAACACCAACGTCTTCTTGATTCCTATTTGCTCGTTGGTTTCCTCGCTCATGATGGGGCGTTCCTTGCCGGTCACTTTCCAGTAACCGGCTCTGGTTGTGCGGTCAGAGCGCCTGCTATTCAAGTACTTGCACTTCACACGGCAGTAGAAAAACAGCTCCTTCTGGTTGAACATTTGATTGAACATGGTGGGCAATTGCCAGGGCTCGAATTCGCACACATCAATCTCCGGAATTATGTTGGAGTAGTGTTCGACGGGTTGTCCAAGAATCTTGGGCTTCAAGTAAAGAAGCAGAAGCTCCTCATCAGAGGCATGGAATCTGAATCCTGGAGGGAGTGAGCTCATGACTTCTGAGAGTGTGTCTTCCATTTGGATCCTCATCGTCGTGCAAGCAGAGAGAAGGACTAAGATTCTGTATGTGGGTTGGGAAAGCGGTGTGATTAACATTGGCCAAGTGCGCGGAATTTATGGGGTGGAATCGTGCGTTGACTCATCGACTGACATGACTTTGTAAATATTTTTCTTTTTCTTTTTTTGTGTTCGCCTTCCTCCGCAAGTGAGTTGTCACGCTTGCTTGAGAAGGGAAAAGACCACACTGTTCAGTGCTGAATGGACCCCTCTTCCTATGTTTGAATATTTTTCAGCATAGAAGTTGATCGCTGGACCCCATATGCATAATCAAGACCGTTCATACGACATGCCAAAGGCCAATCTGCCTCCTCTCTCTCGGCATGCATGAATCTTTTTCTTAACCCATAATTCCAAATTAGGTTTTTAAACTTGGCATCAAGTCTTCACCACTTGCCGTTGAACATTTTTTTTTGTAATATAAGTGGCATTTTTTCCCATAAGATTTTGCGGTTTGTCTCTCTGATAATTGAACATAATCAAGAATCGTAAGTATCAATATTAATTGCTATATATTCATCAAGTTTATGAACCCTTTAGAGTGGGGATTAATCCAATGGGGACACCAACAAAGTTCACACATCCTAACATGCATGCATGAACTTATACTTGATTTTAAGGTATGATATACGGAAGTTTCTGGAATTTTTTGTGGACGCTCTTGTTCCATCTAACGAGGAATCTTATCCTATGGTCTTATTTCATTAATATTGGTGGAGTTAATGATTGAGACTATACCAATAGTGTCCTCATGTGGAAAATATAAATAACAATAACTTTTTCGACCTTCTTGTTGAAGTTCTAAGCCATGTTCCCAAAGGGTTGCACTTTTTCCCCTAGACCCACATGCGATGGCACTTTCAGTTTTGTTATTCTTCCCCGCACATGTTTCATTGTTCACTCATTTTTGCTTACTATATTGTTTTCAAATTATCATGTTGAGGAGGGGCAGGTGGTAGGTTTATAAGTGTGAGGAAAAACCTTATCCTTTGAGCTAATTTTTTAGATGAGAGAGGCCTAAGACCACTTAACACTAGTATGAGAGCCTAGGTTGCTAACAAGTTTGGATACAACAATCACACATGAGAGTTATGGGTTGTTGTGACTTCGATCCAGCCTGATGCGTGAGGGAGAGGTTACTAAGGTTGTCTCACATCGGTTGTGGAAAAGGCTAGTGGTCGGTTTATAAGTGTAAGGTAAAGTCTCATCTTTTTAGCTAACTTTTGAGGTGAGAGAGACCCAATACCACCTAACAGTCACACGGGAGAATTATGGGTTGTTACGGCTCCGACCCAAGCCAAATTTGTGAAGGGGAGATTATTGAGGTTATCTAACATCAGTTGTAGAAGGGGAGTGTGAGGGAAAGCCTCACTTTTTAAGCTAGTTTTTGGGGGTGAAAGAGACCCAAGGCCACTCAATATTGGTATCACATACTAGGTTGCCAACAAGTCTGGATCCAACAGTCATACATGAGAGATATGGATTGTTGCAGTACCAACCCACGGCCCAATATGTGAGGAGGAAATTATTGAAGTTGTTCCACATCAGTTGTGGAAGGGGCTGATGGTCGGTTTATAAGTGTGAGGGAAAACTTCACCCTTTGAGCTAACTTTTGGACTAAAAGAGGCCCAAGACCATCTAACACTAATATCAGAGCTCAGGTTATCAATAAATCTGGACCCAATAGTTATACGAGAGAATTATGGGTTGTTGCGGCTCTGACTTAGGCCCGTTGGTAATCAGTTTATAAGTGTGAGGGAAAAGTCTTACCTTTTGAACTAGCTATTGAGATGAGAGAGACTTAGAACCACTCAATGTATCGTACATATATCTATAAATAATAAAGTTTGGTAGAATGGAGTTTCGTGGTAGAGTCGCATCGTCTCGGCACTCCATTACCTCTCACTTCTCTTAATGTTAATTAGACACGTTCCTTTATATTAACTAGAAAAAAAATGTAATCATCTCATTTCATCTAATATAATGTTTCTAAAACAATATGACAACATCAAATTTGCATTACTTCTGTGTCATGCTTGGAAAAACGACTTGCGTGTCTACACTGTCCAGGGTACTGTATTGATGGGATTCTTCAAACAGAAACTAAGTTCTAACTTTCATGGTAGTACGTATGTGTATTGAAGAAACGATTTGCTTCAAGGCATCATATTAATACGGAATTCCTCAAACAGAAAGTAAGTTCTAAGTTTGATGGCAGTACATATGTGTATTGAAGAAACGATTTGCTTCGAGGCATCATATTAATACGGGATTCCTCAATCAGAAACTAAGTTCTAAGTTTGATGGTATTACATATGTGATTGCCACCACAATTTATTTTTATCGTTTTTGATTGCTAAGTGAACGGTGGTTTGTCATGTTTCTCCTTTTCCTTTTCCCTTTTAATAGTATAACTGGTTCATTTACTTTTATTTTTTCTGGAGTTATAATGATGAATAGATATTTGAAAAACAAATTTTTAATGCCGTCTTGCTCTCAAATTTTATGATGATTTTGTTTGTAAGTCGAATTAGCTTTAATTAGAGATGTTGTGGATCTTTCGATTGAATGCTTGAAGCTAAATTGGTTCTCAGCATGTCAAGACTTTCTTCATTCTAAAAAAAATACAAGACAGAAGAGACTCTCGGTGACTAAGAAATTACACTCAATAACCATTAATTGATTTATAACACGCAAACTACATCGATTAATCTTCGACAGCGTGTGCACTTTCAACTCAAGTCTTAGATTCAAAATCAATGCAATTTTTTAATCCAAGCTCTGAACAACAATTAAGCAGGACATCGCCTCTTCAAGGTTTCCGGACACAAAACAAAGAAGAATAGGGATGGTTTTGTACCCTCTCGAGACCCGATAACTAATGACAATGGGCGAAGGTGAGCAAGGTTCGACCATGGTGAGGAAAAAGGCTTTTTTTAAGCTATTTTTCTCTCTTAAAGATGCACAAAATCAAGGCAACTAATCGTCAATGAATTTCAAGCAATAGTCAATAGTAGCGGAAGATGCACTAGTCAAGAGCAGCAGAGCTTACCGACGGGTGTTGCTCAACTAATCACCTCAATGATGGGGCAGAGGAGGAGGAGGAAAAGTAGAGGACGAGGGGGCAACTAAGAAGACGTTAGTGCCAGTGAATGTAGAGATGGCGACGAGGATAGCGATGGTGACACCATCAACGAGGACAGGTACGGCGACACTGTCGACAAGGAGTTCGACTTTGCCTATCTTCTTTTCCCTGGCTAGAACCACGGCTTGATCTCTCTCTAACGACCTCTTCTTTAGAGGGAGCCCTCCGACCACGACTCCATTCCACCAAGCCTCCATCATTTTCTAGTAGTTGAGAGAGAGCGTCCGGCATGGTCGTTGGAGGTGTTCGTCGGATTTTGCAAGACTGAGAGGAGAGGGAGATGTGAGGTGTGGCATTTGAAATAAAAATAAGAGGGAGAGGGCAAGAAGACGCAGAAAGGAGAGAAAGAGCGCCTACGTAATTAAAGAGGAGAGAGAGAGGGGACGCTCACAAGCCTATAAGCTTTTAAGTTTTCATCTTTGTTTAATTTCCACGTCACGAACACATGTCACTCTTTTGATGGATCATATAGGTCACTTGGGCAAGTGACGTGGTGGCATGATACCACTGAATATTTTCTTATCAATAGGACATTCTTCACAAGGGATAATTCTTATGTTGTTTATGCATACTCTCTTAATTTTAGGTTTCCTTATGCAATTTGTTACCGCAGCAAATCTTCTAGGTCTCCCTGCCATTTCTATCCCTGTGAGCGACACTTGGTGTGCATATGCAATTTCTCGTGATTTATGTGTCTGAATTCTTTTCGTAGTTTGCACAATGACTATCATTTTAGACCACTGACAACTAATCTCGTGCCAAGAAATTGAGTCGTAGTTCATTGAGCTGAGGAAGCAAATTGCACTAATAGAAGAAGTGCTCTTTCTATTGGCGGCCCAAGTGGAACAGTAGTATGTCTTATGCCAGCCTGATCTAAGTGGCAGGATACATTTAAAAGATGGGAGTTTCTTAAACAGAAAATTAAAATAGAATTTGGTAGATTTTGATCGCAGTTTTTGCCTGAACAAATTTTTTGGACTATACTGATTTAGTATCACATTGCTGACTGGTTAAGCACGCGAGCGAGCTAATCCACCTTCAATATTTCTCAATTTGCCACAGTGATAACTTGAATATTTTGGCAGCCTGAAAAGCGGCCTAGATGTTTCCATCGATTAAAGCTCCTCATACAGAAGTTCCTCATTGTTGAATCAATTAGCCCTTTTCTGCTCACCTGATATGCTCTCGTCTTCTTCCACCGTGAATATAATTCCAATCATCTCAAGGGAAATATGTGCCTTTGTTCATTGCCCCACCACTTTGATGTAAATAGTTTCCATCTAATAGTTCTTGGTTCAAGCCGGATTGTGTAGACTACTTATGAGTGAGGCTTGGCCTTGATGGACCTAGGCACGAGCACCAGTATCTGAGTCCCAAGCCCAACATTGAATGAATCAGGCTCAACGCCAGGGTCCCGGCTCCGAACATTGGGATTCGAGGCTTCGCCTCAATGGATGCAGGCCTAAGCACTAGGGACCTAGGTCCTACCTTTATAGACCCAAGGGGAGCTAGGCACGAGCATCGAGTTCTCGAGCTTGGTTTCAGTGGACCCAATACTAGTGCCTGTGCTTATGCATGAGAGTTGAGCATCCGGGCTTGGAATCTCAATGCTCATGGCAAGCTCCTAGGTTACCCATGTGTAAGTTACTAGCACAGAAATAGTGTATGTCTATTTAGAAAAATCAAATGAGATTTTTCTTAACAAAAAAAGGGGAAAACATTTTCCAGTTCATTTTTATGTCTTGGCGAAATACCGGAAAATATTGTCATTCATGAATAATGACTTTCCAAAAAATATTTTTCAAAAGTGTCATATTTTCCACGAAATAAATAGAGCCTTTTTCTTTTCTTTTGGATCTAGTGAAGTGTAGTGTCTAAGATGAATTAGGAGAAGAAAAGTAAATAAATCATGAGGGAGATGCAGATAGTTTTTAGGAGCAATTATGGCCGAAGGGGTTGGATATGTGGCAAGATGATGATGGTGGTCTTGTAAGGACAAGTTTATTCTTGCATGCACCTGATTCGTGAATGCACGAGCCGTCACAATTTATTCCTTCGCAGTTGTCATCGAATTTATTAATGACTCGATTGCACTGAACTCATGAGTCGGGGGCATGTAGTGTTGAGATGGTCTCATCCACGTCATGAAATTTATGGAAACACGAGTTATAGGCCATGACTTCGATGAAATGTATCGAGTAATTAATCCAGAAAATCCATATTCAATGTATTGCTTGACATGTCGTTGGAGGACTTGGCAAACATTAAACCTGAGGGGAAGACTCGAGAGATTGCCATGGAAGTCCAAAAAAGGAGGAAAAATATAAATCATCTCGATGGATACAAGCGAAAGACAAAGAGGTTCTTGTGCGGAAAATTCATTGTTTCAATTCCCAAAGGCAGAAGGCAAAAGGCAAAGTGCAATTGCATCACACGTGAGATCATTGGGTGACCCCAAAATGATAAATACAAGTAGTAATTCCAAAATGCAATTTACAAGGGTGTCGTTGCATTCCTGAAGGATATCGGCCGCCTCCTTGATGTCAGAGAGTCACTCCCAAACTCCTACTTCGAGTCGGAGGTCTTGGCAAAGACGCGCTTCGCATTGCCCAGGTGGAGCCCTATGTGATGAGTTATCGAGGGGATTCTGGCATGGCAAGGACATCCTTGGTGAGCAGGACCAAGGAAATTGCTCCCATGCTAGCATAACACGCCACCTGAGGTTGAGGTGGAGCTTGAAGAAGGCATAGTTGGAGAAGTAGCCAAGGATGGTGTGGACATTGATGAACACTTGAACCGTCGAAACGACGTATACAAAAGCAATCATATTTCTTTTTTTTTTTTTGATGACTCGGGAACCTCCCTTTCGCCTGACAGGTTATTCGGTACTAAATCCGGGGAAAGCTAGCCCAAAAGGAGAGAGAGAGAAAAGCAATCATATTTCTAACTTTAATATTTTCGAAAAATGCAGTCAAATATGAAAAAGACAAAAAATTGATGACAAATAAATAAATATGCTACAAAATTAAAAAAAGAAAAAAGAAAATGAGTGAATTACCTCAAAGGAGGAGGTGAGGAAGTTCGGGAGAAGGCAGGGGAGACTTTAGCGATGTAAACAGGGGATCACGAGAGTGTAGCCAACGCCGATGTGGGTGATGAAGTGATCCAATCGGAAGAAGGCATTGTTGGGGGCAAAGCCCATGAGGAGTGTCCAGTGAAGAAAAACCAACATGATCATGTAGTGGCGGCTGATCCAGTCGGAGGTCTACCCTACCATTGTCGACCTGAGGAGCAAGAACACGTTGTGCATCCCCATCAAGACCTCAACTTGCATGTCACTTATCCTCTTGTCCTTCTTTATGTGTGCCACCACCTCGCTTATCACACCTATGTCTGCCATAAAAAAACAAGAAAATTTTATTTATCCGCACAATGTTTCATGTAAATCACAACCATATACAACAAATTGAAAAAATAAAAATAAAAATATGCCGTACAACACTAATTTCCTCCCTTTTTTCTTTAAATTTATTTTCTTAATTTATATGGTCATAAGATAAGAACAACGAGAAATAATAAATGCGATGGACTCCATTCGAAATTTACTTGCTTGGCTAAAAAACCAAAGAAAAAAAGTGGATGATATTATCCTAGATTAAGTAATATTTTCTCTTTTTATTTCCTATTCATTAAAGTCTATCATTTTAATCAATAATAAAGCTAGACAAAACAGTGCAATGACTAAGATATGACCTAATCATTATCAATTTTTTTACACTAGAATTAAGTTGCAAGAGATTGATTCACTGAATGGAAAATTTATTTGCAGAGATATTTTTTAAAACTTCATGTACAACCATGGGTGAGTCTTCCAAATTTTCACAACATCTGACACATCGCTAGAGAGAGAAGACTGACTGTAACCGAGCAAAATGGAGGTCATGGAGGCCGTGGCGAAGGCATACCGGTTCAGGTGCGGCTTCATCAAAGGATCGAAGTCCTCAATTGACTTCGCTTGGATGTTGTCGTTGACTTTAGAAACCCTACATGTGTCTTTTAATACCTGTGAAGTAAGCCATTTGGCACCTTATGTAAGTCGATCGGTGGCATACAGCCGCAAGAGAAACTTGTGTTGAATTAAGTGACAGAAGAAAACCGACCGAAAAAGAAAAAAAGATTACAAATGATACAAGAGGACATAATTCCTTGCCCAAAACTCAAAATTCTCACAATAAAAGAGGAAGGGAAAAGCAAACTTACTTCGATCAATTCTTTGCAGAGCTTCTTGAAGCTTATCATTCCTATTGCATTCCTTTACTATAAGAGCTTGGTTCGGCTCTTCTAGATTGTCAATATTCCCCTCCTTTTCCCTCTGATCCAAAAGCGCCTCACCAAATGCTTCTACTCTACAAAGCATGCATAATAATCTCAACATCGAAATGTCGAAAACGTGCAAAATTCAAAAGTCTTGCCACACAAGATCTAGCGGAAAGAAAGAAAGAGGGTGTTATCGACAAAAACAGAGCCTGGCAGCACAAATCTAGACAACTAAGTCCTGTCTATTACATCTGAAAAAAAAAAGATTTCTAAAAAATTTAGGTAGTCTTGCAAAGCTGATAAGTTTTATCATTCGGCCAATGAATAGGCTGTCATATCTTCCATCCATGTGCCTAGCTATACAATCAACACTGCCCATCCAGAGCAACATTCCTCAAGACTACCGTATTCCATTTACGAAGCTGAATGTACATATCACAAAAATAGAAAAATATTTTCGTGAATCGATACTTTTTTTAATTTTAAATATGAACTTGTCTTGCATGCATATTGCATCTCTTGGTATCTTCATCGGTTTCGCTAATTTCAGACAACAAGCCAATCCATTCGAGAAAGTCGTGTAGAATCTATCATAAACTCCAATACTTAATGAAACATGATTTCGGCTTTCTCCAGTCATATAATTCCCGTTCCATCTCCTAATCATGAATGTAGCATTCGATTAACTCACATAATGCTTATTGATAGGCGAAATGAAAATAAGAAATACACAATGCTGGCACGCGAATTATGTTAATATGCACTTAAGTCAATCAATAGCAAGAACAAATCCATACCGACCTAGTTCAGACACCGGTGTCGATCGACTGGAAAGAAGCTTCCAGAGTTCGCCCTCTCGGAACTCTCGGCGGTGTGTTTCTCAGGTAAAAATAGCGTCCCTCTTCTCCTCCCCTCTGTGAACGAATGAATATATCCCTTAAATTGTGACACTGACCGAATCTGTTAGATCTACTTAAACTAAGGAGAATGAGAAGCGAAAGGGAGCACACTAATTGCAAGGGAACCCGTCAAACTGCTTTGATTTAGCAAAAAAAACCCGTCAAACTGCTTTGCCGATTTCTATTTGCTTTTTCATTCTAGGTATTCCATCCCTAAGGAAAGCTCGACATCCATCATTACTAATCCTTTTCAATTACGAGATTACATCTTTTATAGTAATTGTAGCTAAAAGAAAATATTTAATGTTATGTTGACACCTAAATTTTGACCGACCATTTGCATAGAAAATTAGGGATTAAATTTTAACTCCTAAACAAAAATATTAAAATTGCATAGTATATATTTTAAGTTCATATAGGTTAGTTGCATTCCACATAGGATCGGCGGTGGTGAGAAAGTTGAAAAACCGTCGCGTAAATCGAGCTCGAGCACTGAACGAAACTCGGCTCACTCGGAAGGTAGGGGCCGAAAATCACAAGTCTTAAAAAGGCCTTGATTGTCTTAATTTGAGCTTAAATCAGTCCATTAAACTTAATTGAATAACAGTCCAAATTAATTCAGCCAACTTGGAATTAAATAAAATTAAAGGATAAAGTCTAAGCTTAAGCCCAAGCCCATTAGGACTAAAAAGCCCGACTAATTAACCTAGGGTTGAGATATAAATATATCATGATGCGTCATAATCAAGGGGGCTCACAAAAATTTTCAAAACACAATTTCTGAGGGCACGAGAGACACACGTGAGCGAGAGCAAGAATAAGAGAGAAAAAGTTTCTGTTCTTCCCGCTGGTTCTGAAGGTCAGCACGTATTGAAGCACAAATTTTTCTTGGTCAAAGACAATACACAAGAGGCAGAAGAGAAAAATCCTAGGGGAAAGCGTGCGGCAAATACATAAGAGTAAAAGAAGAATAAAAGTGAAAAGGGGAATTGAATTCTGACGATCACCGTATGCAGCCTCGCCCCCATGTTACTGTCCACGCTTTGAAGATACTCCCAGCAATTTCTTGGCGGTGCTCCAACAATTCAAATCAGTCCACGCCACTGCGATTCAGCCGAGTCCGACAACTCTAGCAGCAAAACTAGTAAAAAGCGGGCTCCAGTCCTTTCCTTGCTTGGTTCGCTCCAGACCAGCCCTCCAGTGACCACAGCAACATCCATACGCCGTTCCTGCATCGAGTCGATCCGTGCTACTTTTCTCTACTTTTGCAGGTTTTCCGGTGAGGTATTGTCATCTGTCAGTCCCCCATCAGCACTGAGAATAACCAACCTCACCGAGATCACCACGACTGCTCGTGAGTACTCCCTCATCGCGTCCAATCGAGACTGACGCCTGTTGCCGCGCAGTCGCCGCCATCCACCACTGCCGGATCCCGTGCCGTCCGGTGGGTCCCATCGTCGCTCGTCTCGATCCACGAGTTCAAATTTGCAAATATCCCAAAATTAGGTAAAGAACGTTATCCGATAATTTCGGAATATTTGGTTTCCTAGTTTTTCGATATTTCAAATATTTTAGTGAATATTTTGTGGATTGCTAGAAATTTTTAGGATAATGTGTGTTATGTCCGCAATATTCGAAAACACCCAAAATTAGAAATCGTTCCTAATTTGGCAACGTATCTGGACGACTATCCGACCTTATCCCTAAGGTACGATATGCGGCGATACGGAAAATCGTTATCTTATCCATAATCACTTGGATATGATAATAGATTTTATTTGCTTTTCAAATTTGAACAATCAGCTTTTCGTCGATATCTATAACCCTATAGATATGACCGTTAGTTTGATTTATTTGCCAAATTTAAATCTGATAAGAAGAATCTTGCGAATTGCGCGGATTGTTTGAACGTGGTTGTTATCTTTGTGTAATTGCTTTCCTTTTAAATAAAGAAAATAAAAAAAATATGTTAGTTAGGATTCAAATTAGAATTTTTGCATGCTTAGGGAATCTTAAATATATCCTAAAGAATAAGATAATTATTTGACTTAAATTGGGATTTATGGTAGCATATTTTCTAGTTTAAATTAAAGATTATTTTAATCTTAGTGGATTATTTAGGATATTTAATAGTTTCGAATTTTCATAAAAACCCCCAAAAAAAGGAAGTCACTTTAGGATAGATTAAATTATCATAGATTGCATGTTAATTTAGGCATTTTTTAATTCCGAATTTCATTGAAAAAATACAAAAAAATAAATCATTTACCCGTCATTAAAAATAGGTCACGTTGTCGCATGACATATAGTTTGCATATTAGGTTGCATTAATCGTATATCAATTTTTGCACGTCATTACATATAGGTTAGCTTTCATTTAAATAAGTGAAAATCCAAAAAAAAAATATTGAGTGAACTGCTTGTTAATTAAAAATCATATTAGGATTGTTGATGTGATTTTCTAGCTAACAATGCAGATGCTTACGTTGCTTCGAGATAAATAATTCTCCCAATTTTGCAATTTATTTAATGTTTTGATTATTGGATGTTATTTTGGTGGTTTGCACATCCGTATGATCACCTCACAAGTTGGTGACTAATTTAAAATGAAATCAAGCTGTCTGCTAGAACATTTTTTGAAAAGAAAAGGTATCGAAAGGGCGTTGGACTAGATCTAGCGTAACCAAGCCCCCGAGCTTAGAATCTCTAGTTTGTAGGAATAAAACATATCTCCCTATGTTTTATTTATGTTTATAATCGACTTACCACAAATAGATTAGTAGCGACTCCAAGCATAAAAACATTTGTACGTTAAAAACTTAAACCCTAAGTCACGAATTGGTAGGGTTTAGGAGGGCCCGAGTTAAGCTTAGTCTTAATAATCCATTAGCCTGAGAAAATTTTAGGTCGCGACATGTTACACTTAAAATTTTTTTTTCTTATTATTACAACTGAAATGATATCTAACGTGATTTTCACATAATAGAATACAAATTTAATTACTCAATTCGGTACAAAATAAGTCATCTACACATGGACAATTGACGGAAAAATCACTTCAATATGGTCTAATTCTAATAACTCTAATTAAGGCCAAATTAAAAAAAATGACAAACTTTATCTAGAAAAAAGAGAGTCATATTTATTCACCCCTCAAATTTGTTAATTGTAATGTCTTGCCCGATTTAAAACTAATAGAAGTACAAATCTATAAAATATCAAAATTATATACTTTAAAATTTTCTGCTATCATTTTTCATGTTACTTAATGCTAGTTCTTGTAATAATTTTACACGTAAGTTCAGGTTGAGCTATAGCTGTCCAAGTTAACTCGAAAATCAAAATTTGTGATCATCTTACGACTATCCACAGATAAAATAATGTATTTAAGAATTTTAAGTATATTGGATTTGATTAACAAAAAGGGTTAATACCACAAAAACCCCAAACTGGTACACCTGTGACAAATTTACCATAAATTATTTTTTTTAACCACAAAAAATCCTAAATTGGTACACCCGTGACAATTTTACCCTGAACTATTTTTTTGACCATAAAAAATCCAACACTGGTATATCTGTGATAATTTTACTACCAAACTAATTTTTTAGCAACCAAAAACTCCAAACTGGTATATCTATGACAAATTTATCCTCCGTTAGTTTCCGTTAAATTTTACTGTCAAATTGCTAAGTTTAATGACATGTGTACCGATTTTGGGTTTTATCCCTTTGTTTGTCACAAGTTGATTAATTTTGTGATTTTTTGTGATATTGATATAATTTAATGGACATTAACAAAGGGTAAATTTATCACAAATATACCAGTTTGGGATTTTTAGTGGTCAAAAAATTAATTTGGAAGTAAAATTATCACATGTGTACCATTGTGGGGTTTTTGATAGTTAAAGAAATAGTTCGGGGTAAAATTGTCACAAGTGTACCAGTTTGGAATTTTTGGTGGTAAAAAAAAGTTTGGGATAAATTTGTCATATGTGTACTAATTTGGGATTTTTTGTGATAAAAAAATTAGTTCGAGGGTAAAATTATTATAATTGTACCAATTTAGGGTTTTTCGTAGTATTAACCCTAACAAAAATGGCAGAAAAGAGACTTGTTGCAGTGTACAAATTTTCACTTGTTGGGTTGAAATCTAATTGGGTAAAATATGCTAGCTTCTTCCTCTTTTACACTTTGCTGTCTGGTATATGCAGCTCCCCGCTCCATCTCCTCAACTCAAGAGCCAGCCAAAACAAGAAAAGCCCTCCTACGATGGCTTCGTGGCCCTCGCCTACTGGTTGGCAAGCTCCAACGACTCTTGTCCAGTGACTGGTGAGCTCTGACAATCCTCGCCAACCAAAGTGAAAAGTAAAAGAAAGGAAGGAAAAGAGAAGAAAAGAAAAAAGAAAACAAAAAACTAATAAAAATTAAAAATTTAAGAAAAAATAAAAAATAATTACAAAAAAAAAACCCATGTCAGCGCTAACCGTATCACGTAGAACCACCGATGGCCATGTAGGCAATTTCCGGTCTACATTAGCCAAATGGACTTAATTGGTATCAATGTAAAAATGTTCAGGACTAAATTAATCAAATTGAAAAATTTAGGACTAAATTGATACAAATATAAAAGATTTAGAACTTTTTTGGTACTTTTCCCATCATTTGGTAGTGCGGACCCAAGTATGACACGACCCCACTATGTCCAAGCTCTAACCCTTGTGTGCCTAGGTCGGCCTAGAGTGCTTGGTTTGGCCGATACCCTTGGGCTGACCCAGACCCTTGGGCCGAATGGGCTGGTCCAGGCATGAATTAATTTTTCTTTTTTAAGAATAATGACCCAATGAAAGTTGGGTCACCGTTAAAAAAAAAATTTATGGCTAAACAGTCACATTATACATGACCATTTGGCCACATAATTAAACTCCTCCTCCTTTCATTGTCACTCATCCATTTCTCCTGACTCATCACTCTCTTATAACTTCTCAAAAAATCCTGATTTCTATATGTGGTATATCCGGTCTTCAAATTCGCTATGGACCAAAACCCATTTCCCATATGGCTTACCAATTCCAAAGAATTTTCTTTGGCAAGAGTCCAATGTTTGGAAGATGTTCAATATCGTGAACCTTCCTAAAGGCGAGAAGAAGCCATCTACATGGAATGTGCTGCAAAATTATCCTTGAAATCTAGTGACAAGACGTGTTACTTGTTTTTTTTTTTGCTAGAAATTAAAATTTTCATTGCAAACAAAGCATTACAAAAAGGATGCATTACCTACATTAGAATGATATATAAAAGAAGACTCGGCTAGTATAATATTTTTAACTCTAGATGGGAGATCTTGGAAAAGGAAAGAGAATATAGTGCCTATTTGATTAGAAGCCCAATTTGCAAGTGCATGAGCAGCTCCATTCTTAGTTCTATGGGTCCAAGCCAACTTCCAACCTAGATTGTGCGGAAATTGAAAGCGAGAATCTACAATGAAAAGCCGAATAGTCCAAAGGCAAAGCCCCTTTTGTTGGATGGCATCAGTTAAGACTTTATAATCGCTTTCAAAAATTGCTTTCTGGATGCCCAAGGACTGAGCACAATTGCAGGCGAGAAGGAGAGCTGCTGCTTCCACTTCCATCGGCGAGTTCCAACGTCCTCTCCTTGTCCAAGCATGGACTACTAAACCACTAATCGATCCTGCAATGATAACTACGGCTCTTTTGTTATCTTTCCATACACTATCTACATTAAATTTAAGCTCTTGATCTAACGGTGGCGGCCATAAGTCTATTCCTACCCCAATCGATTAGCTTTTGAACTTTTTGCAACTGTGTTCTCTTCCCTGAACTTGTTTGAGAATTCCATGAACTCCTATGAAACCAACTTAATTGATTGGGAAGGATTTTGGAATAGCTTGATCATGTAATATAGAATTCTTATAAAACCACATTCTAGTACATAGAATCGCTGCATAAAGAGTGAAGAGTTTGCAATCAAATCCCATTATCTGTGCAATTTGTTCAGGGTCAAGGAAGTGGTTTATCATTATCATCCGATGATGTGAAGTTCCAAGCAGACGAGATGATACCCCATGGACTCTATCTCCATAAAATATGAGCCGAAGGGCATGCTATGAATAGATGGACTGAAGTTTCTTTTGAATTTCCACACAATGGGCAGGAAGGGTTTGGAATGTGAAATAACTTGCCCAGGTTAGCTCTACAGGGCAAGACATTGGCTGTTGTCCTCCAAAACATCATCTTGTGCCTCTCATGAACTCTAACTTTCCAAATTTTGTTCTATTTTCTAGAGTTGGGGCCATTTTCTGTAGGCACTTTGATGAGCTTATAAGTAGATTTAATGGTAAACATTCCATCAAAAGCTGGCTGTTAAATCGGTTTATCCACCCAAATGGAGGATGGAACCTAAATTTGAAGAATGGCTTAGATTGAGGTTGGGCAAAACACTTGAGTTAGACTGTTTACATCCCAAGATTTTGTCCTCAGGATAAAGAAGCTCGCTATTTTCCTTTGCTTTAAAATAGGATCAGGATCGATTAAAGAAGGAAGATGATTTGGTATGTGTGGAATCCAAGGGTGATTACCGACCTCAATTGACTTACCATCCCCTACCAGATAAAGAGTGCCGAGTTTGAGTATTTTTCAAGTGTCCAAGATTGCCTTCCATAACGGAGATGCTAATGCCTTAACCTCGTGGTTCCAAAAATTGGATCTCCGTAGATATTTTCCCTCAAGGACTCGAACCCATAATTTGCCTCTATCTTGTATTAGTCCCCAACTGAGTTTGAGGATCAAAGCATAGTTGAAATCCCTGATTTGTTTGAAATCAGTCCACCACTTTTCTTATTTCTACACAAAGAGTCCCAACATTTAGGTGTGAAGAACTTATTTTTCTCCTCGGAGACCCACCGGAATTTCCTAGTAGCCACATCGAGTTTGTCACAAGTGACTCTTGGCAACCTATTGGATTTCATAGCATAGATTGAACTATTCTAAACAACCGATTGAATGTACGTTGCTCTACCCGCCCAAGACAACGACTTCCTTTTCCAATGGCTAAGTTTGTTATCCACCTTCTGTTCAAAGAATTGGTATCTAGCCCTGCCATTTCCACGTTTAAAGAGAGCGTTGCCAAGGTACAATGTGTCAGGATCTATCTTCTTCATGTTGAGTTCGTCCATGCAAAATTTTTTCATTCCTATGGAAGTGTTTTTCGAGAAGAAAACAGATGACTTTTGACGATTTAAGTTCTGACCTGACCAAGAGCAGTAAATTTCAATGTATTCCTTCAACGCTCTCACATGTCTCTTTGTGGCTTGAACAAATAGCAAGTCATCAGCGTACATAAGGTGTGTCAAAGAAGGACTATCCCGCCCTATTCTTATCCCTGTGATCATCTTCAAGTTCTTCGCTCGATTGAGTATTCGAGATGGAAGTTTAGAATAAATTACGAATAGGTATAGTGAGATAGGGTCACCTTATCGAAGACCCTTTTGAGGTGTAAGACCTCCGGCCGGTCTACTATTGATGAGCAGAGTATAATGAACTGTCGAAATACACCGGTTTATGAGTCTACAAAAGTGATTAGACAACCCCACACTGTGGAGTATTGTATTGAGAATATTCCAATAAACTCTATCATAAGCTTTGGGTATATCCACCTTTACTCCCACAAAAGCCCTGCCATTTTGTTTCTTCCTCATGGAGTCTATGATTTCCTATGCCATAACTGAGTTCTCTAGTATACTTCTACTCGAAACAAAAGCCGATTGTTGAGGTGAAATCAAACGACTAAGAAACCCTTTCAGTCTATTAGCTAACAAGTTAGAAATAAGTTTGTAGCTCACATTACACAGACTTATGGGACGAAATTGGGTAAAAGTATGTGCATTATGCTATTTTGGGAGAAGTACTATGAAAGTATGATAAATGAGGTGAGGCAACTATCCAGTGCGGAAGAAGTACTATGCAAATTGGATGACCTGGGCCTTCACCACGTCTCAACATTTCACATAGAAGATGGCGTGAAATCCGTCCGGGCCCGGTGATTAAAGAGGGGCCATTGCTTTAAGGACTCTATAGATTTCATCTTCTGTTGGAATCTCCAAAAGTTCAAAGTTTACCTCTTCAGAAATAGCCTTAGGGAATAACTCCCCTATGCGAGGGTGTGGATCGAGTGTTGGTCTCAAGAAAAGCTCTGTATACTTGAATAGAAAAAAGCCTTTGATCTCATCCATATTCGTGATCCATTGGCCCCCATCGTCTTGCACTACTAAGATATAATTTTTGCACCTTCTGATAGTGGTAGAGAGATTGAAAATTTTGGTATTTCAATCACCCTCCTGCAGTCATGATTATCTTGACTTATGCTTCCACATCATCTCCAGTCTCTCTCATTGCTCATTAATATCTGCCTTGATTTCTTTTTCTCTCATGCTATTCTCTTCTGAAGGATCGTCCCTTTGAATGGAATCAAGTGATAAAGTCAAATTCCTAAGGAGTTGTTGGCAAATGCCAAAGTGTTCTTTATTCCACGTTTTGAGGGCTATCAATGTTGATTTTAGTTTCTTATGCCATGAGGCCATTGAATTGTCTTCCACCTCGGTGTTCCAAGCCTCTTCCACTACATTAGCACAGATTGAGTCCTGCAGCCAAGCGGCTTCAAACTTAAAAGGGCGTCGCGAATTGTCCTCAAGAGAAGTCGAATTCAGCCAAATAGGAGAATGATCCGAATTTACGGCCGGTAGGTGGACAACCCCTGCCCGAGGGGATTCTCACACCACGAAGTTGAACATATTGCTCAATCCAATCTTTTCGAACGCTTGCAAAGCCCCCTCTATCATTTGCCTAGGTATAAGGTTTGCCTTTAAACCCAAGATCAACACAACCCACTAAATCCATAAAGCCCGCTAGGAAGCGACGAGATGGGCCCGAGCCCCTTTTGTTGGGCGCGTCTGAATTATAGATGGTCTCATTGAAGTATCCAATTCTAACCCAGTCCTCTCCCAAGTTTTGAACCTGACCGGTGAATTCTTCCTAAAATGCTTGCTTAAGACCAAAATAAGGGGGTGCATGCACCAACGAAAAGCCACCATAAATACCATAAATGCTTAGGATTTTCTCTATTGGAACCTTCGCGTGAATTTGGTTTTTGTCTGCAAAGGAAATGGATAAGACCACAGGATCTTTCCAAATGACAGCCAACCTCCGGCTGTATTATTCATAGGAATTGAAAAGGAGTGGGTAAATCCAATTCATCACGTAAGAGTTTCTATCGGATGAGTATCACATTTTGTCTTCGATAGAAACACGATATGTGGGTTACAAAATCGGCACGTAGCCTTCAACTCTGTCTTTGTGGGTATTCCTATAATGCCTCGGCAATTCCAGGCAATAATATTCATGGCCACGAAGGGGCAGTGGCCCGCCTCCCTTAACCACTAACCACAGAAAAAGATTTACTCCTTAATTATCAACCACCGCCAAAGAAAACACCACAATTCTCTGACAACTTACTAGCAGGCAATAAAACAAACACTTGCTGTGCGCTCACCTCAGCTATTGAAGTACATACAGGGACCCACTCAAGCACCGTTATCACCCAGCACCGCCAAATTGCTGCTGAAGGAGCTACTTCTTCACTGGCACACAACCAACTGAAAATATTACAGCACGGACTGAGCAGATCATCCTCGTCTCGGTCGGGGGGGATGTCGGGGACCTTGGGTGAGAAGTGGATGAAGAAGGAAATAAGTGAAGTTGATGCGATTAAGAAAGAGAAAACTCCAACCAAGTGGGGAGGTACACTGCCATTGAGGGAGAGGAAGACTCCCACTAAGGGAGAGGAAGACTCCCAAAGAGGAGGTGGAAGCTCTCGAGAGCGAGGAGTTGTCGTGCCCTTTGGAGCAATGACGAGATGTGTTACTTGAAAAGGCACCAATACAAACATCTCACCGAAAATGGTCAAGCCCGGGGGAGCAAGGGGTCATTAAGATTCGTACTATGTATTCGTTTGGGTCTTCAGTGTTATGTAATAATCCCTACCTGTGGACGTCCTATGAAAAAAAAAACATGATGTAGGAATAATTTATTACCATCCACATCTTCTTTGTTTTTCCATTAATTAATTCAATTTTTACTTTTATGAAAATATATAAAAAATTAAAATATCACAACAAGAGATGACACAGTCGATCATTATCACGGGTTGTGCCTGGCTCGGACACAAAAAAGTTTGGCATGGACACATCCATTACTAATTGTGCGAAATTTCAATACATCATTGGACTTTACATGTGCGAAATATCTACACTTGTTGAGGAAGTTTCAAAGGCCTTCCTTTGGAAGTCTTGGAGTAAGATTCTACCCTACCAAAGTCCGGATATTCACACTTGTTGCGCAAGTTCAAGGCCTTCCTTTGGAAGGCTTGGAGAAAGTTAACTTTCTATCCTACCAAAGTCAAAAGATTGCACTTTCTTTCTTTCTTGGCCTTTTCTGATTGATCCGACCTGTCACACTGCCAATTCCATATTCCACAGCATTTATTAATCGTTCTGCCAATTACATCAATCATTTGACAGTCCAATATTACGTCCACCAATTTCGGATCATCATCAACGAGGATAAGAATTAGGGAAATACCCGGAATAACATAACACTCTTTATTGAAGTATTACATCTCAACTAGCAGAAAACACGACCTTGAATAAAAGAAAACGCACGACTCTAAAACCAAGACACGCACAAATTATGAAACTACATGTGTTTCACTTCACTCCAAAAGCCACCCTCACAATACTTGATACATTCAGGAGTAAAAACAACTCTCACGCTCACGCACACTCCTTCCATATCATGATCCACCATTGAAGTACGTTGTAGTAGAGAAGTCTTCACACATTGCTGCAGCCCAACCGGAATAATTTGCTGAGTTGTTGCATGGAGATAGCATGTATCCATAGTCGAACTCATTGCCGTTGTTGTCATATGAAAAATCAAAGAAGGTCGACAATCCTTCCTCTACTCCTGCCAGTGGCTGATAGGTTGGAGTGTTGTTGTAGTCTGATGAAGGGACATCCAGTGACAGAAATGGAGACAGCGAATCCGTTATCTCTCCCAGTGACATCTGCATTCAAAACATGTAGATTATATAAAACAACTCATCTCAATTATATTTCCTTTTTTTTTTGTTTCAGAAACAATACTGAAGTATGAAATGAAAGTAGTCCCACAGATGTTGCTTATGTGATAGTGCAATCATTATTAATTTGGCCATAGAAAACCAACGAGTGGCTGTGACTTTGATATGCTCTATAGGACTTGGGACTAAATCCGATCCTAAATAAGTTCTACAACATAAAGCATGTGTCTCTCACCTCGGGTTGAGCATCAGCAGCTCCTTGGTGATCAGCAACTTCATTGTTGGGGGTGTTGCAGAAGCTCAGCAAGTCGCCTTCTTGATTCCCAGGGGGGTCTGATACATTGCTAGTGCATGTGGAAGGGCTGCTTGAATAGCCTTCAGGGACGACGGT
This sequence comes from Syzygium aqueum, assembly GCA_031216185.1. Taxonomy (NCBI): domain Eukaryota; kingdom Viridiplantae; phylum Streptophyta; class Magnoliopsida; order Myrtales; family Myrtaceae; genus Syzygium; species Syzygium aqueum. Next base: position 22,759,524 of record CM062239.1, on the reverse strand, counting down.
TGGAGTGTGATCCATCATCGGTTTCTTGTCTTTCTTGTTCTTGATCCGACATGCCACATAAGGCAGCATCTGCATATATATGCATGAGCAACATCAGTAATAGCTAAACAACCCGTTACTAAAAAGCATGTCTGAAATGTTATTTATAACCAGTCATGTTGTGCAAATGGATGAGAGCCAAAATGTTACCTCTCCTTCGTTGTGATTAACGCCCAAACACTTGGAATTTAGGTGATACTCGTGCATGACCCAGTTGGTCCTTTTGCCTTTAGGCACGCGGCCTTCATAGAACACCAACGTCTTCTTGATTCCTATCTGCTCGTTGGTTTCCTCGCTCATGATGGAGCGTTCCTTGCCGGTCACTTTCCAGTAACCGGCTCCAGTCGTGCGGTCGGAGCGCCTGCTGTTCAAGTACTTCCGCTTCACGCGGCAATAGAAAAACATCTCCTTCCTGTTGAACATGTGATCGAACATGTCCGGCAATTGCCATGGTTCCAATTCACATACATCGATCTCCGGAATTATGTTGGAGTAGTGTTCATCCGGTTGTCCAAGAATCTTGGCCTTCAAGTAAAGAAGCAGAAGCTCCTCATCAGAGGCATGGAATCTGAATCCTGGAGGGAGTGAGCTCATGACTTCTGAGAGTGTGTCTTCCATTTGGATCCCCAAACTCGTGCAAGCAGAGAGAAGAAGAACAGGACCGAAGGACTACAATTCTCTGTGTGGGTTTGGAGAGCGGTAGGATTAACATTGGCCAAGTGCGCGGAATTTATAGGGTGGAAACGTGCGTTGACTCATTGACTGATATTACTTTGTATACCCTTTTCTTTTTCTTTTTTATGTTCGCCTTCCTTCGCAAGTGAGTTGTCTCGCTTGCTTTAGAAGTGCAAAATGAATGGACCCCTCGTCCTATGTTTGAATATTTTTTAGCAAACTTGAAGAAGTTGATTGCTGGAGCCCATCTGCATGATCAAGAACGTTCATACGACATGCCATAGTCCAATCAGCCTCTCTCTCTCTCTCTCTCTCTCTCGGCATTCATGAAATCTTTTTCTTAACCCATAAATCAAAACTAGGTTTTTTGTACTTGCCATCAAGTTTTTGCCACTAGTTGATCATTTTTTTTTATAATATAAGCAGATTTTACTGTAAGATTCTGTGATTTGTCTCTAATAATCGCAGAAAATCAAGAATAGTAACTATCAATAGTAGCTGCTACGTATTCACCAAGTTTGTGAACCCTTTGGAGTAGGGATTAATCGACCAAAAAAAGAAAAAACGAGTAGGGATTAATCCAATGGGGACACCATCCCAGTTCACACATCCTAACACGCATGTATGAATGCTATATGCAAGTTTTTGGACTTTTAGGTGGATGCTCTTGTTCCATCAAACAAGGAATCTTATCCTGTGATCTTATTTCATTAATATGGATGGGGAAAAACAATGTTGCACACTTTAATGATTGAGACTAGACCATTAGTGTCGTCATATGGAAAATATAAATAAAAAAACTTTTTGGACCTTCTCCTAGAAGTTCTAAGCCTTGTTCCCAAAGGGTCACGCTATTTTCCCTGGACCCACATGCGATGGCACTTTCATTTAGTTTATTCTTTCCCCACATGATCCATTCTTCTTTTTTTCTGTTGAAAAACAAATGTGGAAAAACAAATTAAGAACACAAGGATTTGTGTAGTTCGATCACAAGGTGATCTATATCCACGGGCAAGGTAAATTAAGATTCCATTATAATCAAATAGAGCACAGTTTTCAGAAGTCGAAAACGACTTCACAAAATCTCACGACTCACAAAACTCTCCGAAAACAAAATTCTCTTTGCATCAATGAGAAAACCTAGTCGCGGTATAAATAGGACTCCAAAAAATTTCCTCGGGGGCTACACCCCGAAACATTTGTTTGCTTACTTCGGCTTGAGCGGACCACCATAGAGACCCAACCCTCCGCGTCACAAACTAAATATCAATTTTTTCTCTACTTTCGGGTTGCACAAAAAATATATCGAGTTGGGTGATAAACCGGATTGAGTACATAAAATTCAAGACATATTTAAACAACTCCTTTTTGCTTACCATATTGTTTACGAATTTATCGTACATGTATCTATAAATAATTATAAAGTGTGATAGAATGGAATTCCGTGGTAAAGTCACATCATCTCGGTGCTCCATTACCTCTCGCTTCTCTTAACTTAATTGGACATGTTCCTTTGTATTAACTAAAAGAAATTTAATCATCTCGTTTCATCTAATATAATGTTTCGAGAACAATATAACAACATCAAATTTTCCTTATTATTATTATTTTTTGATAATCCGGGAACCTCCCTTTCGCCCGATAGGCTATTCGGTACTAAACCCGGGGGAAGGCTAGCCCAGCAACCCACCGCCAAGACCCCTTACTTCAATCGCTAACGACGCAGAGTTTCGAACTGCTCACCTCCTACGATGGCGGGAGGGCCCAAACCAACTGTGCCACCTACGGGTGGGTAAAATTTTCCTTATTATGTGTTATGCTTTGAAAAATGACGTGAGTGTCCACTGTCTAGGGTACTATATTGAAAAAACAATTTGTTCTGAGGCATCATATTAATACAGGATTCCTCAAACTGAAACTAAAATTTAAGTTTGATGGCAGTACATATGTGTATTGAAGAAACAATTAGCTTCGCGGCATCATATTAATACGAGATTCCTCAAACATAAACTAAGTTCTAAGCTTGATGGCAACACATATATGATTGCTATAGTCATTACAAAAAAACAAGGATTTAGCCACAAAAAATTAGTAATGAAAAATTTTTCGTAGCTGATTTCCAACGGAATTTGTGACAAAAACTAAACTCATTGCTAATTTGCAAAGAAAAAAAATTCGTCTCTAATTTGCGACGAGAAAAAAAAATTGTCGCTAATTTGCGAGGAAAAAAATTCGTCGCTAATTTGCGATGGAATTTGCAATGAAAAAATTCATCGCTAATTTTCAACGGAATTTACGACGAAAAAAATTCATCGCTAATTTGCGATGGAATTTATGATGAAAAAAATTAGCGACGAAAAAAAAATCGTGGCTAAAAGGGAAGGAAAAGGAAGAGAAGAAGAGAAGCCGAGGTCGAGAAAGGTAGAAAAGATCATTGGAAATGCTTCTGCTTCTTGCTTATGCTTCGCTTTCATTTTCCTCGCAAAACATCATCATCTTCTTCATGGACAACTTCCCAGAACTTCCAAAACCAATATCCTCCTCCTCCGCCACCGCCGCCAATGAGTGCTGATTCCACCGTGAAAAAGAACGAGAACGCGTGAAAAAAAAAAAGGAGACAAGAGGTTGGGATGATTCGCAAGAATACAGAGGAGAGAGGAAATGAAACTGGGCAGGCACCGAGAACTAGCCATCTCTTGGTGGGGCGGCCAGAACCAGTTGCAACCATGGCGAGGTTCCTGTCAGTTGCCAGATCTAAGGCGAATCTGAGCCTCGCTATCTTCCAACACCACTAATGTAAAATATGGGTCCCTAAAAAAAAAAAAAAGAGAAAGTCAACAAGTCAAAGAAGCAATAGTGTTCGGCTGTTTTTAAGAAGCCAACCGCACGAAATAGAAACAGAAAAACAGAAAAGAAAAGAGGAGAAAGGAGAGGAAGAGAAGAAGAAGAAGAAGAAAGGGAGGGTTTTGTGCCGTGCGAACCTCACCTAGCCGATTCGACTTCATATCACAACGCTCCGTAAGTATTCGCACCTCTCGTTCAATTGATCGGAACATTTTTCGGGTTAGGGCTTGTAATTCGGAGTTATGTGTTTTTTTTAGCGGCGAAGTCAGATTTTTGAGTCGTAAAGCTGCTTATTTTTATAGAATTGATAGTTTGGGGTGTTGCGAGGCCGTGGGATTTTACGGAACCTGATTTGGACTTACGGTTTGCTGGATACAAAATTTTGAAGTTGAACGCGTGCAGTGAACAGTGCACGACCAGAGGCTTTTAGGCCTATTTTCGTCGGTTTTCGGCTCGATTTTGGGGCCGCCAAGTTGGGGTTCTTGTAATGCTCTGAATAAGCTTTCTTTTGACTGTAAGTTCGCTTAGAACAGAGTTTAGTGGAGAAAGTTACGGCGCAATTAAGTTTCGCGCTCAAGTTTCGCGTCGTGGACAAATTCGGATAATCGCTTTGGATGAGTGATTTGAGGGCGTCTTTTAGTTGTTATATTAGCGATTAAGCCTAGTTGAGCCGAGTCGTAGTTTGAAGTAACATTTTACTTGGTTTTGATACCGTTTTTCAATTTATTGTTAGGTATTTGAGTGCTTTGGCTCGAGAAACCGCCGTAGGTTAGTTTTTCAGCTTTTTAAGGTGAGTGGTACTATTTCTTCTTTGAATTTGGAAACTCATGTTTAGAAAATGATATGTATTAGACATGTTACCATATAAAAAAAATGGCATTTTGATTTCATAAAATTAGATCGAGCATTTACTGCCATCTTGTGTATTTGAAATGAAATATTATCTTTTGATTTCGATATGAATTTACTGAATGGAAATAGGTTTGCGAAACCTTTTGAGAAAGACTCATGAGGAGTTCTTGCATTTGAATGTGGCTTATGGAGGGTTTTATATTAGTTTATGAAATGGTTTATGAAATGATTTCTGAAATGAGTTTTGTAGATTGATGGATGATATTGTTGTGGATTTTTGATGCTCAGTGTCTCTGTGAACCCAAATGAGGGGTTGTGGGTATGCGCATACTAATCTAGGATATTCTTGTGGGCCGAGCCACCGGCTTATAGTAGGTGGAGACCTTATCAAGAGGGGAATCTTGGTCGCTTTTCATGGGGCGTTATCCGTGATCATACTTAGATTTCTGAGCATGAGATTGGCCAATGGAATGGACCATTGGCGTGTGCTTTTCGACGAGATTGACCAATGGAATCGACCATTGGTTTCTTCTTTGATATTACTAATTAAAACGATATTTCTTATTGTGAAAAGATTATGTTTAAGTGGTATATAACGTATTTTGACTTTGAAGTTTGTGATATGTTGGAATTGGGTTAATTGAGCTTTCGTTTGGTCTTATAACCATGTGCATAGTGGGTGCTCGATCTACTTAGAAGAAATGTATTACTCACTGAGCCGTGGTGGCTCATTCCTCTCATATTATTTGTTTTTCAGGTTCTTCACCGAGGCGCTTGTAGGCGTGAGAGTTCCGATGTTGGGGAGGGCATTTTGATAGTTTGGACTTTTTGGTACGAGTTCACATGGATGTGGAGTTTAAGTTTTAGCCTGTTGCTGATTATGCTTTTGGCCCTTTGATGGATTGTAGTTAACTCTGATATTATAACCAGTTAAACTCTATATCATGTATATATATATATATATATATATATATATGTGGATGCATATATTGTGATATTAGGTGAGTTTTGATTATGTTTAGGCTACGTCCTTTTGGGAAATGATGGCCGTGTCATGCCTTTATTCTTGCTGAGTTTGGGGTGTGACATTTATTGGTATCAGAGCGTAGGTTTTGATTTTTGGAGCATAGATATGGGACGTTGTGAGATTGTGTGATAGATTTTTACGCTAGTCTTTTATTTACTAAATAGTGGTTCGTTCTTGAATACAGGCGACCATGAGTTCTGACTCGGAGCCACTTGCCTCGCTTCTTAAGAGTAATAAAGGCAAGCGAGTCATTACTTCCGACACCAGAGATATGCCTCAACGTTCTCAAGGTGTGACTTTAAAGAGGAGACTAGAGGACCAATATGGAGTGAGTTCCGACTCACGGGAAGCTAGGGAAGAACCCCAAGAGCCTAATCCCCCGACTGATTTCACTCAAGCAATGATTCATTGGTATCGTCAGGCGAAGGAATTAAGTGAAGGTGGCACCACTGACTCATGCACCTTCGCACAATTCAGAAAGGCAGATCCACCTAAGTTTGATGGGAAGTTTGATCCTCTTAAGGCCGATGGTTGGATTAGAAGCATAGAGGAAATCTTTAGAGCAGAAAATGTTCGTGACAATCAAAAGGTCAGCTTTGCCACTCGTTATTTGGAAGGTGAAGCTATATGTTGGTGGCAATGGACTAGACCTGCCCTTGGAGGTACTGATGTAATCATTTCCTGGAAGGACTTCACTGAAGCATTCAATGCTCAATTCTTCCCCGAATCATTCCAAGCGAAGATGAGGAGTGATTTTGCAAATGTATCTCAAGGTAGCTCATCGGTTATGGAGTATGCGGCTTGCTTTAATCAGCTTAGTAGATTCGAGGAAGGCTTCGTGGCTAGTGAAAAGCGGAGGGCAGAACACTTTCAGCGAGGACTTCGACCTGATATTCGCAGCATTCTCACGCCTTTTGTACTAACTACGTACAAAGATGTCTTGGATCGAGCGATTAGGGTGGAGCAAGACATGTTAGAGAGCGGCACACAGGGTGCACCTCAGTACAAGAGGTTTAAGCCCACTGATTTTCATGATAGTCGGACCAGTAGTAACAAAAAGCGAAGGGATTTTAATCAGCCAGGAAGGCCCAAGATTCAGAGTAATCCAGGCCCTTGTGCTACTTGTGGGAAGCGTCATAGCGGTCTTTGTTACCGCAAGATAGGAGCTTGCTTCCTTTGTGGGAAAATGGGACATATGGCGCGTGATTGTCTTACACAGAAGGATATCCCTGGAGATAGTAGAGTGTGTTTTGTTTGTGGGTAGCCTGGGCACCTAGCATTTGCTTGTTCTATGAGGAAAACTGCATCTTTAGCTGGTAGGCCCCAAGGAAATCAGGAAAGGCAAAAGACGACTGGGAAAGTTTTTGCGATGACGAAGGAGGATGCGGCGGCGTCCAATGCAGTTGTTGCGGGTAATATTTATATTGCCTCTCAATATGCGTATGCGTTGTTTGATCCGGGTGCTACGCATTCCTTTATTGCCATTGACTTCGCAAGGAAACTTGATGTATTGCCTGAGCCTCTTGAGCATAAAATGTATGTTGATACTCCTACTGGAAATTTCCTGATTGCTAATCGTGTGTTCAAGAGATGTTTGCTCCGGATTAATGATGTAGTATTACCTGTCGATTTGGTGGAGCTAGATATACGGGATTTTGATGTTATTTTGGGAATGGACTGGTTATCAACATATCATGCAACTGTTGATTGCTATTCTAAGAAAGTTGTCTTTCGACTTCCAAATCAACCCAAATTCTCTTTTTCGGGAAGTTGTAAAGGCACTTTGCCAATATTGATATTATCTTTGCAAGTGAGGAAGCTTTTGAGGAAGGGTTGTTGTGGTTATGTGGCTTGTGTAAAAGACACAAGTAAAGATGTTGTAAAGCTTGAAAATATTCCTATTGTCAGAGAATTTTCAGATGTGTTTCCTGAAGATTTGCCTTTATTGATATTATCTTTGCAAGTGAGGAAGCTTTTGAGGAAGGGTTGTTGTGGTTATGTGGCTTGTGTAAAAGACACAAGTAAAGATGTTGTAAAGCTTGAAAATATTCCTATTGTCAGAGAATTTTCAGATGTGTTTCCTAAAGATTTGCCTGGCTTGCCTCTTGACAGAGAGATTGATTTCTGTATTGATTTGATGCCTAGCACTACACCCATCTCTAAGGCGCCATATCGAATGGCACCGTCTGAATTAAAGGAATTGAAAGCACAGCTGCAGGAGTTGTTGGATAAAGGTTTTATTAGACCCAGCGTTTCGTCTTGGGGAGCTCCGGTTCTTTTTGTGAAAAAGAAGGATGGTAGTATGCGGCTTTGCATCGATTATCGAGAACTTAATAAGGTGACAATCAAAAATAAATACCCTTTACCCCGGATTGACGATTTGTTTGATCAACTTCAAGGAGCTCAGGTATTTTCTAAGATTGACCTTCGTTCTGGGTATCATCAGTTGAAGATAAAGGCAAATGATGTACCAAAAACTGCTTTCAGGACGAGGTATGGCCATTATGAATTTCTTGTCATGCCTTTTGGATTAACAAATGCTCCTGCTGCTTTTATGGATTTGATGAATAGGGTGTTCAGGCAACATCTTGATAAGTTTATTGTGGTATTCATTGATGATATTTTGGTGTATTCGAAGAGTTTGGAGGAACATAACCATCACTTGAGGTTTGTGTTGCAAACTTTGCGTGAAAAGAAGTTGTTTGCTAAATTCAGTAAGTGCGATTTCTGGCTTGATCATATAGAATTCTTAGGCCATATAATCTCGAAGGATGGCATTTCGGTTGACCCAAAGAAAGTTGAAGCAGTTGTCCAATGGAGTCGCCCTACCAATGTCACCGAAGTGAGAAGTTTTATTGGTCTAGCTGGCTATTACAGGCGGTTCGTAGAAGGATTTTCTAAACTTGCTGGTCCACTTACTCGCCTAACTCAGAAGGGAGTTAAATTTGTTTGGTCAGATCAGTGTGAGAACAGTTTCCAAGAGTTGAAGAGACGGTTAGTATCGGCTCCTATATTGACCTTGCCTTCAGGTACTGGTCGCTTCATAATCTACTGTGATGCATCTAAGGAAGGTTTAGGTTGTGTTCTTATGCAGAATGGTAAAGTTGTAGCCTATGCCTCTAGACAGTTGAAAGTACATGAGAGAAATTATCCCACTCATGATTTGGAATTAGCAGCAGTTGTGTTTGCCTTAAAGATATGGCGGCACTACTTGTATGGTGAGAAATGTGAAGTGTTTACTGATCATAAGAGTTTAAAGTACATCTTTACTCAGAAAGAATTGAACATAAGACAGAGGAGATGGCTAGAACTCTTAAAGGATTATGACCTGTCTATCAATTACCATCCAGGTAAGGCAAATGTAGTAGCCGATGCCCTAAGTCGTAAATTTTATGGAAACATGGCTACATTGCTAACTTTTCAGAAGCCTATTCTTGAGGATATGAGGAAGTTGGACTTGGAAGTATTGGTACATGAGCTTGGTGCTCGATTAGCTAATCTTCAAGTACAACCAATGTTGATTGATAGAATTAAAGCTAAACAGAATGGGGATCCTCAGTTGGGAAAGATTAGAGAAGGAGTAGAAGCTGGGAGACAAGAGGACTTCAGTATCCATGCGGATGGGTCAATGAGGTTTCATGGTCGACTATGCGTTCCTGATGATTCGGGATTGAAAAAGGAAATATTACAGGAAGCTCATAGCACGAGATTCTCCATCCATCCAGGAAGCACTAAAATGTACAGGGATGTGAGAGAGAATTTTTGGTGGATCAACATGAAGAAAGATATCGTGAAGTTTGTTGACCAGTGTCTGGTTTGCCAACAAGTAAAGATTGAGCATCGGAAACCAGGTGGACAGCTACACCCACTTGAAATACCTAAGTGGAAGTGGGAGCACATTACCATGGACTTCATCGTCGGTCTACCAAGGACATCTAGTGGTAAAAACGCTATATGGGTGATTGTCGATCGATTGAGTAAATCCGCTCACTTTTTGTCATATCGATTCGGTCTTTCACTTGAAGATATAGCGAAGTGGTATGTTAATGAGATAGTGAAGCTTCATGGGGTGCTAGTGAGCATTGTTTCCGATAGAGATCCTAGGTTTGTGTCTAACTTTTGGAAGAGTTTGCAAGGAGCATTGGGTACTAAACTCAACTTCAGTACGGCTTTTCATCCGCAGACAGATGGACAATCTGAGAGAACGATTCAGACACTAGAGGATATGCTAAGATCCTGTGTTATTGACTTTGGCGGTTCGTGGGACGAACACCTTCATTTAGCGGAGTTTTCTTATAATAACAGTTATCATTCTAGCATCAAGATGGCTCCTTTTGAAGCTCTATATGGTCGAAAATGCAGAACTCCCATATGTTGGGATGATGTTGGTGAGAAAAGATTAACCGGCCCAGAGTTTATTCAGCAGTCAAAAGAGAAAGTCAGGTTGATTCGAGAGCATTTGAGTACAGCACAAAGCCGTCAGAAAAGCTATGCTGACCTCAAAAGACGCAAAGTAGAGTTCAATATAGGAGATCATGCATTCCTCAAAGTCTCTCCAATGAAAGGCGTTATGAGATTTGGCACTCATGGTAAGTTAAGTCCAAGATACGTGGGACCATTCTTAATATTACAGAAGATTGGTGAAGTTGCTTATAAACTAGCTTTACCACCAGTGTTATCGAGCGTGCATGATGTGTTCCATGTATCTTTATTGCGAAGATATGTGCCAAATCCTGAACATGTGCTTGACTTTACGCCTTTAAGGTTAAAGGAAAACCTAACATATGACGAGCAGCCGATGCGTATTGTTGATAGAAAAGATCAAGTGCTACGACAACGCACTATTCCTTATGTAAAGATTCAATGGCAAAACCACACCGAGAGAGAGGCCACTTGGGAGCTTGAGGAGGAGGCAAGACGCAAATACCCTCACTTGTTCGATGATTGAGGCATGTCTAAATTTCGAGGGCGAAATTCTTTTAAGGAGAGGAGAATGTAAAATATGGGTCCCTAAAATAAAAAAAAAAAAAAAGAGAAAAGAGAAAGTCAACAAGTCAAAGAAGCAATAGTGTTCGGCTGTTTTTAAGAAGCCAACCGCACGAAACAGAAACAGAAAAACAGAAAGGAAAAGAGGAGAAAGGAGAGGAAGAGAAGAAGAAGAAGAAGAAAGGGAGGGTTTTGCGCCGTGCGAACCTCACCTAGCCGATTCGACTTCATATCACAACGCTCCGTAAGTATTCGCACCTCTCGTTCAATTGATCGGAACATTTTTCGGGTTAGGGCTTGTAATTCGGAGTTATGTGTTTTTTTTAGCGGCGAAGTCAGATTTTTGAGTCGTAAAGCTGCGTATTTTTATAGAATTGATAGTTTGGGGTGTTGCGAGGCCGTGGGATTTTACGGAACCTGATTTGGACTTACGGTTTGCTGGATACAAAATCTTGAAGTTGAACGCGTGCAGTGAACAGTGCACGACCAGAGGCTTTTAGGCCTATTTTCGTCGGTTTTCGGCTCGATTTTGGGGCCGCCAAGTTGGGGTTCTTGTAATGCTCTGAATAAGCTTTCTTTTGACTGTAAGTTCGCTTAGAACAGAGTTTAGTGGAGAAAGTTACGGCGCAATTAAGTTTCGCGCTCAAGTTTCGCGTCGTGGACAAATTCGGATAATCGCTTTGGATGAGTGATTTGAGGGCGTCTTTTAGTTGTTATATTAGCGATTAAGCCTAGTTGAGCCGAGTCGTAGTTTGAAGTAACATTTTACTTGGTTTTGATACCGTTTTTCAATTTATTGTTAGGTATTTGAGTGCTTTGGCTCGAGAAACCGCCGTAGGTTAGTTTTTCAGCTTTTTAAGGTGAGTGGTACTATTTCTTCTTTGAATTTGGAAACTCATGTTTAGAAAATGATATGTATTAGACATGTTACCATATAAAAAAAATGGCATTTTGATTTCATAAAATTAGATCGAGCATTTACTGCCATCTTGTGTATTTGAAATGAAATATTATCTTTTGATTTCGATATGAATTTACTGAATGGAAATAGGTTTGCGAAACCTTTTGAGAAAGACTCATGAGGAGTTCTTGCATTTGAATGTGGCTTATGGAGGGTTTTATATTAGTTTATGAAATGGTTTATGAAATGATTTCTGAAATGAGTTTTGTAGATTGATGGATGATATTGTTGTGGATTTTTGATGCTCAGTGTCTCTGTGAACCCAAATGAGGGGTTGTGGGTATGCGCATACTAATCTAGGATATCCTTGTGGGCCGAGCCACCGGCTTATAGTAGGTGGAGACCTTACCAAGAGGGGAATCTTGGTCGCTTTTCATGGGGCGTTATCCGTGATCATACTTAGATTTCTGAGCATGAGATTGGCCAATGGAATGGACCATTGGCGTGTGCTTTTCGACGAGATTGACCAATGGAATCGACCATTGGTTTCTTCTTTGATATTACTAATTAAAACGATATTTCTTATTGTGAAAAGATTATGTTTAAGTGGTATATAACGTATTTTGACTTTGAAGTTTGTGATATGTTGGAATTGGGTTAATTGAGCTTTCGTTTGGTCTTATAACCATATGCATAGTGGGTGCTCGATCTACTTAGAAGAAATGTATTACTCACTGAGCCGTGGTAGCTCATTCCTCTCATATTATTTGTTTTTCAGGTTCTTCACCGAGGCGCTTGTAGGCGTGAGAGTTCCGATGTTGGGGAGGGCATTTTGATAGTTTGGACTTTTTGGTACGAGTTCACATGGATGTGGAGTTTAAGTTTTAGCCTGTTGCTGATTATGCTTTTGGCCCTTTGATGGATTGTAGTTAACTCTGATATTATAACCAGTTAAACTCTATATCATGTATATATATGTGGATGCATATATTGTGATATTAGGTGAGTTTTGGTTATGTTTATGCTACGTCCTTTTGGGAAATGATGGCCGTGTCATGCCTTTATTCTTGCTGAGTTTGGGGTGTGACAACTAATCTCTTCTTTTTTTTCCCCTTTTTTCCAGATGTGATTATATGAGTTGTTCTTGTGTTTTACTGTGACAAAAAGGTGGGTTCTTTCATAGCCCTTTTCTTGTACGAGCTGTAGTTGGTTTTTGATTTTGCAACTGCGAAATTCTGGGTTCTCATCTGACCTAGCAAAGATAAGCGATGATTCTTCAAAATTGTCTCTTTTAAGTTTCTTGAGTTGTTTGGGTTTTGGGTTTCCACATCGACAAGAAAGGACCAAGGTCATCAGAGCCACAGGACAGATAGCCCCATGGCATTCCTTCGTTTGGGACAAGCATATCACTCCCCGCCACCGGTTTCTCTTGTGGATTGTCTCTCTCAATTGTCTACCCACCCAGATGCTTCTTATGCAAAATCAAAGAATCGAAACAGCATTATGTGTATTTTGTGGGTCGGTCCCGGACTCAATCAATCACCTTTTCTTTGATTGCCCGGTTACGAGCAGACTAGCCTCTTTTTGGGCTACTAAATGCAAGCTTCCCTGACGTAATAGACCTTGGACTGACCATATTGCTTGGGCTATGCAAAGTTGTGGTAGCGACTCTTTTGGCCATCGTTTGTCCAAATTTGCATTTGGGGCTTTATGCCACATCATATAGACAGAAAGGAACAATTCCATATTCAGGAATAAAAATATTTTTGTCCCGGGCATGCGAAAACACCTTCTTAAAGTGGTGAAGGACAAAGCTATTTTCATGGGGAGAATAGCTGATACTCCTACCAACCGGAGGATCCAGAGGAATCGGGGAATCTCTCTTGCTATTTTTGCTGATCATTCAGACTCCCTTTAGTTGTTGGTTTTGTTGTATTGCCTTTGGCCCCTTGTATAGTTTTTGCTAAGGTTTATTGACCCTGCTTGGACTCTTTTGTATTTGTAGGGTCGTCAGTTGCCTTTAGTTTTAGTTTGTATTTGGTGTTCTTGTTTAGTAATACAATCTCTTACTTTTACCCAAAAAAAAAAGAGAAAGGACCAAGGTCGTCTCTTTTCTTCTTTCTCTGCTCTTGCAAGAGTGGCATTCTGTTTGCTCCTCCTATTTTGTGGTACCAAGTTTGCCTTTGCACGTTGAAATTTCTGGCTATATTCGACAGAAACTACCACGGATTGGTTTCCAGATCAATCTAGTCTGAAGAGCTCGCCGAAAAGATTGTCGGAGTCGGAAAAAAGAGATGACTCGATTTGATGTTTTTCGACGTCGCCCAAAGACGACGAGGTCAAGTGGCAGCCATGGCGAGGCCGCTCGGCCTCCCCCAGATCTGGGCAAGGTCGAGTGGCCATGGCGAGGCTGCTCGACCTTGCCCTCGCCAGCGCCGGTGAGGGCCAGCCTAGCCACTGGCCAGCGAGGTCGAACTCGCTAGCCTCAGACGGTCGCTGGTCACCGATCCAGCAAAAGAATATGGGGAAAACAATTTGAAAAAAAAAATTAGTGATGAATTTTGCTAGGAATAATTAGCGACGAATTTTGCTACGAAAAATTAGCGACGGATATATTTCGTCGCTAAATTTTGCAACGCCGAATTGGCAACAAAATTTTTTTCGTCGTAAATTCGTTTAGCGATGAATTTTTCTATTTTTTTCGTGGCAAAATTTGTCACTAAACCTACTTTTTTTGTAGTGAATGTGGAACAAATTATTTTTGTAGTTTTTAATTGCTAAATAAATGCTCGTTTGTCTTGTTTCTGCTTTTCCATTTCCCTTTTAATAGTATAATTGACGTATTTACTTTAATTTTTTCCGGAGTTATAATGACGAATAAATATTTGAAAAACAAATTAATAATGCCGTCTTGCTCTCAAGTTTTATGAGAATCGATTTTGTAAGTAGAATAGCTTTAATTAGAGATGTGGATATTTCGATTGAATGCAACCATATCCATATCTCCATAGAGAGCAGTGCTTTTCTTTATTAGAATCATCTTACCAAGAAGTTACCCTTGATATCGAAAGCCATTGCACTGATTTATGATTTAATTTACACAATTAAAAGGTTTAAGAATAAATTGGCAAAAGTATAATAGATTTAAGACTTTTTCGATAATTTTCCCATAGAGAATGGTGCTTTTCTTTAATAAACAACCATCTTAACAAGAAGTTGCCCTTGATACCGGAAGCTAAATTACGCCTTGACCTTTTGACCTTTTGTATAAAGTTCATTGCGTGTGAATTTGAACGTGTTCTCTATAATTAATAATTTAACTCTTACCGGGCCGCGCCTGAAAGAAACTGATCGAATGAAAACAATTAGTTTTCTTGGCCAGATATGCTTTTGCGCAATTCATTCCAAGAATATTTGCGGCAAATGAAATCGGATATCAAAATTCGCATTAATCTTTTGGGGAGATTAATGAGACATAAAGGCAACATTAGAGATAGGACATATTTTAACTAAAAAGCATATCCAAAATGGACTTAGGATACATCTTGACTTGTTTAGTTGTGTTATAAGATGATACGAGATTTGGGTATCGCGTACATTTGCATTTGAGTTATTAAAACATCGATCTGTTGTATGGGCTATAACCACATATATTAACATGATCGGAGGATATCTATATGTAAAGAAGACATGGACATCAGGACTAGCACTCAATATCCTTCGAACATCGATTCTTGAACAATTTAGGATGGATCAAGGGAAGTGCACGGAGGTCAAAAGCAAAAGGTCACGGCAAAAGGACACCTGAAGTGCCACAACTTGTGTATGGATATCATTTTAGTGCTATAACTTTTTTTCAGATTACTTTAATGCAAAATCGGAGGAAAATAGATCACTTTAGTGACTACGGCCAAAAAGCTGACCTGGAATTTATATTAAAAAAAATGATCTGACTTGTACATTTAAAAATTATGTGGCTTTTTTTCAAATTTTTTAATTTTTAGAAAAATAATAATAATTAAAAAAAAAAAAAAAAGGTTGCAACAGTGGCGAGGGAGCCCTCGCCGCTGCTACCGCCAACCCACCATCGCCGGGAAGGGCCGATGATGGTGGGTGCAATGGTTGGCGAGGGTTGGATCCGACGAGGGTTGGATCCGGCGAGGCGAGGCCAACCTTGCCCTCGCCACCCAGGTGACGGCGAGGTTGGCCTCGCCTTTGCTGGGCGAGGCGAGACCGTGTCGTCACAACCCAGGTGACGGCAAGGTCTGGCCTCGCCTTCACTGGGTGAGGCGATGGCAAGGTCTAGCCTTGTCTTCACACGGCGAGGCGAGACCTCGCCATCGCAACCTTGCCATCGCGACCCAGGCGACGGCGAGGTCTCCCCTTGCCAAGCGAAGGTGAGGCCAGACCTTGCCATTGCTTGGGTCGCGACAGCGAGGTCTCGCCTCGCCTAGCGAAGGCGAGGTTGACCTTGCCGTCGCCTGGGTCGCCACGGCAAGATCGGCCTCGCCTTCGCTAGGCGAGGCGAGACCCCGCCATCACCTAAGTCGCGACGGCGAGGTCTCATCTTGCCGGATCCGACCAGGGGCCGGCGACCCTCATCGACCACTGTGCCCAACACTGCTGGCCCTTCCCGGCGGTGGTGGGTTGGCGGCAGTAACGGTGAGGGCTCCCTCACCGCTGCTGCAATCTTTTTTTTTTGGAATAAATATAATTTAATTTTTTTTAAAAAGAGTACACGTCAGCGGGCTAAATGGTGTCGTTTTTTTATTTTTAATGCTAACTGGACCTCTCCGGCATGCCTTGTTAATGCCACATCGGATTTCCGGCGAGCCATGTCAGCATTGGCACTAAAATGATCGTTTTTCAAAAAAATTATCACTAAAGTGATCCGAAAAATGTTATGGCACCAAAGTAATTTCTATACACAAATTGTGGCATTTCTGGTGTCCTTTTGCCGAAAGGTCACACTCCGTGACGAGTTCAATGAATGAAGTAAATTAAGTACAAATGATGTAGATTAAGCAAGTCACTTCAAGGGCATACTCCCTACATTCGAATGGCTCGATATCACGAGAAAAATCGGAGTATACTCTCCATTTTCCAAGCACTCAATAGTTTCTGGAAAAAGCGAGATCGAAAGTAAACTTTGATGGACGGAACACAACAGATTTTTCGCAAACTTAAATGAGAAATTACTAGGAAAAAAAACTGAATGTTTTGGATGTCCTGTTTTGGTTCATCCGGGTGGTACTCGCTGAGCGTAGGTAGATGAGCCATGAATTTGCAGTAAACGCCCATGACTAAATGAGCATGGCCCTCCTCACCTAACTCAGAACTACAATCTTGTCTTGTCTCTCTGTTTTTCTTTAATCTTCTTCTTTACTAAAACTTGAGTAGTATTTTCAGTTAAGGATATTGCATTGCAACAGAACAATTTCAGTATCCTCACCAAGCAATTCGTCATTCTTGAGGTTGGAGGCGGTCCATGAGCAAGATGGCATCACCGGGTACCGCCCGAACCATCCCAGACCGGTAGTTGGAAAATATGAGAAAAGAGTACGGCGCGCCTCTTAGGGTGATCCTTGGAGGCAGCCGCCAGCGCTTAGATCAGACATATGCTCCATGATTACGAGCTCATCACTGCTTAATGTGATGAGCATAATGATAATAAAGAGGCGGGATAGAGGTGTACTTAGACCCTAAAAATTCAGGAGACCTCAGTAAAGCCGAATGTATGTCTTTACAATGGGAATAGCTGCTCGATCCTCGTGCTATTAGTGTTCACCGTGGGACTTTGATAATGGAGCCTAGACCTCGGTACTTCAATTTCGCTTGCCATACAGAGGCAAACATGATGATCCGTGGGGCTCGTCGAATCGTTTTATTTTTGACAAAAACAAGTGCGCTTGTCGTATCATTTCGTTCGGGCATCGAGTTTAATTGGAGATATCACTCTCAGGTCAACGGGGGTTAATGGTTCGTGATGCTGTAACCTGTCTTTTCTCTATTTACCATCCGCAGCGCTTAAAAGTCAACGCACGTTGAACCCGCGGAAATAGACTGCGCAAATTCTTGCTTCGGCGGGTGATTTTTACAATGACTCCACAGCTGCAGTCCCTCATTTTGTTTGGACGTGAAGTGAAGGCCGCCCCCTAAACAAGAATTTTAATACGGTGATCGATAGCCAACGCCTAACGCCATCGCTTTCGCAAGACTCCGCATCGTCTCTCTCTCTCTCTCTCTCTCTCTCTCTCTCTCTCTGACCTCGTCCATTTCTACACCAGACTGGCTCGTTGTGGAATTTCCTAGTCTCTTTCCACATCTGGCGAGAGAAACAGAGGACCCGGGATTTCTCTGTTTCTTCGAGTAATTTCTTCCTTCAAGGTACGTGAGGTGAGCACTACGGTCGTGCGTGATTTTGGTCTGCAAGGGATGTCTGTCTTGCTGGTGAACTAATCGCTAACTTGTGGGTGATGGGTGTTTGATCATTTGCTTGTTTCACTGACGAGCACTTCGGGTCCGCTGTTAGCTTCAATTTGGCCGTCTTCTCCGCGGTTACTAGTTTGCAAGTTGGTTGTTTGGTCGAGAATTCATGCCTTAATTTGTTTGTTCATTTGACAGATTCATAGAGTATGAAGCTATGATTGATCCTATGTTCCTATGACTAACACAAGAAGCGGGTTTACTGACATTTTTGAGTCGTTTGGTCTTTCCCTTTTTTGCCAGGAAGAATTACCTTGACATGGGCAAGAAGCGGGAAATGTTACCAGCCGAAGAGATCGACTTGTCTGCTGTCAAGTATGAGGCTGAAGTTATTGACGGTCAGTTCCATATCCTACTACATTTTCCTTTCAGGCTCCCTTTCTTTTGTAGAAAACACTTTTCTCGTTTTTCGGCGTTTGGTTCACTTAGGAAAATGAGTTAACCGAAAATATTTCTCAGTCTTTGGAAAACTTATACTTAAATTCAAGAAAATAATTTACTCTTTAAACATCCGGAAAATATTTTCCAAAATATGATTAGGTATCGACGCTTGGATCCAAAACTCTATGCTTGGGCACAAAAACCTCAACATTGATACTCAGGTCCGGGCATTTCGGACTAGGTCTCCAGCACCTGGGCACAGGCTCATCAAGGCCGGGCCTGAAGTCCTAGTGTTCGTGCCTAATGCCCCAGGCGCCCGAGCCCAATTCATAAAGGTAGTGCTCGGGTTCTTGACGCTTGAGCTCTGGGCCTTGGCAATTAGGTTCGAGTCTACAAAGGTCGTGCGTGGGTCCTCAATGCTCGAGCTTGGGTCTTTAGTTAATGAAGTATTCATTCCTATAAAAATATTTTTTTAAAAATAATTTTTAACTATTTTTTTATTTTTTCTTTGTTTTCTCTTTTTTTTCTTTTCTTTTTCTTCTTCCTTGGCTCATGGCTGGCCACGGTGACGGCTAGTGAGGCTCAACCTCACCGATTTTGCAAGCTTGTCCCTTACATGTGGCGAGTCACCGGCCGTCGCCGTGGCGAAGATCAACTGAAGAAGAAGGAAAAAGAAAACGAAAAAAATAAAAATAATTAAAGAAATCGAATTTTTTCATTACTTTCCCCTAGAAAATCTGAATTGAATTGCCTAGGGAAAATACCAAAAATATACGATTTTTTAATTAATTTTTATCCTTTTTCTTTTTCTTTTTCCCTCTTCTTCGGCTGATCGCTAGCCACAAGCAAGGGATGAGCCTCACCGGCTTGTGGCGAGGCTCGGCCCTCATCGACCTTTAGCTAGCTCGACCTAGCCATAGGCCGGCGAGGCTCGAAGCTCGCCGGATCTAGCGAGTTCGAACCTCAATAGAGTTTGGTGAACTCGCCAAAAGTCGATGAAGCTCATCCCTTGCCTGTGGCCAGTCGCCCGCCGTCATCGTGGCATACAATCAGCCTTAGTAGACGGAAAAAGAAAAAGAAAAAGAAAGAAAAGACAAAATAGAAAATTAAAAATAATTACAAATTGGAATTTTTAAAAATATATAAATTTTTAAAAGATTTAATGTTTCATTAACTAAGGACCTGAGTGTAAGCGCTGAGGACATGCGCACGACCTTTGTGGACCTAGGCCTAAGTGCCAGGGACTAGAGCTTGAGCGTCGGGGACCCGAGCACTGCTTTTAAGGATTAGGGCTCAGGTGCGACGGCTTTGGACTTAGCCTCGATGGACCCCAGCTTGGACGCAGGAGACCTGGTCCTAAATGTCGGGGATTGAGAACCAGAGTTAGGGTTCCCGTGTCCAAGCGTAGAGTTTCAGGTTCAAACGACGATATCTAGTCAGGTTAAGAAATGTTTTCCGATTTTTCGAAAGGAAATCATTTTCCTTAATTTAAGCATAGTTTTCTGGTTGACTCATTTTCCTAGACGAACTAAATGCTATAAAATAAGGATAATGTTTTCCCAAAAAATATTTTCTGCGAAATAAACGGAGCATTAAGTCTCATTGCAAACTCTACAAATAGACATTATGAGTTTTTGGGTCACGTGAAAAATGAGTTTGCCCAGATTCTGACTTGGGTGAGTCCTTTTGGCTGACTTGCAGCTCCGCATCTGACCGGTCTAACGTTCAAGCTGTTTGTCAAGATACTCGAGGCACCACTAATTGGCGCTGCTATTATCTCTAACTTGAAGAAAAAGAACCGAATGATTGAGGTGCGGTTTTGTTTCGTCTTGCATACTGCATTCTTCGAGCAGATTTTCTTGCTTTAATGCTGGGAGATTGAATGTGACTGGGTCTCTCTTGTAATTGACAGCTTCTTAGGAGTACTGTTATACCAGAGCCACCAATGTATAAACCTGAATACCCTCCTCAAGGTTTTCCCCTTAACTAGCTAGCTTTAGTGGTTGTCTTGTGTGTCATCATAAAACAGGAGGGAACCAATCTATTTAACTGAATTTCGGGATAGCTCAGTCAAAATGTTTCTCGCTTCTAAACAAACCGTAATTTTGCTGGTTTTTCTTGGATAAGTTTATTGAAAGTCCTGAAAATTGTGCCGAGATGCAATTAAGTCATTCCATTAATTTCATCCAACTTGGCTAACGTAAAATGTTGATGTGGCTTTTTTTAATATTTTCTCTCTCTCCTACTTGGCAATGATGTGGCTAAATATGAAAGATAATGCTAAAATGACATGGTTTTGGTCTAAGTTTAAATTTTAATGCAGAATCTATTTAAATTAAATTTAAAAACCTAAATTTATAAGAGAGAGAGATACCATGGTCAGGAAGGTTGGCAACCGGCAACCCTCGCCGACCAATGGCGAGGCATGCAGGCCCTTGCCCAAATCAGGGTGAGGATTGTAGTTCTCCCGGATTGAGTGAGAGTTGCCAACTCTCACTTGCAGTTGGCGAGGATTGCCTGCTAATGGCTGGCGCCTAGGGACCCCGCTGGCCATCTTCCCACCATCATCGACCCTTCCAGGCGATGGTAGCTCGGCAGCAATGAGGGCTTCACCTTCCTCTCTCTCTCTTTGTGTTTTTTATTTTTAATTTAGGTTATTTTTTAATTTAATTTAAATAAAACTTGTATTAAAAATCGGATTTGGATCAAAACAACGTCGTTTTATCCATGTCATCGCCACGTAGATACAAAAAATAATAGAAAAAAGCCACATTAATATTTTCCATTGACCAAGTTGGACGGAGTTGATGGAATGATTTGATTGCATCAATTTGTCAAGTTTAAATATTTGATTTCACTTTTTGTAAGTTTCGGTACTGAATTGCACTTTCGTTGACGTGTTTTATGACTTTCAATACATTTATCTCACTTTTCTTTAATTGATAAACTAGAGGAAATTCGTTCTAGGCCATGGCACGCTTTCTACTTTTACTTAAGAATTCTTTTTGTTTCTCTCTCTTCCCATCACTTTTCTGACTATTTCGGAAAGCCATTATAAGTTTAAAAGAGTGGCATTTTCTGAAGTAATTTCGTGCTCTCCCCTGTTTTTCTTTCCCCTGTTATTTATCAGCCTATGCATGCTTTTAGGCAAATGCACTGTAAAGGGATAGCAAGAAGAGGGCCTACTGGGCATTAGCAGATTAACATGCAATTTAGAATAGATTCAAGTAGAGTGCATCCTTCCCATAAGAAATATATGCTATGATAAAGCTATTAATGTTTAGATCTGGAGCCTGGCACCATCTCGTTGGATGAAGATGCAAAACCTGAAGACCGAGTAGAATTAGCGTTGAAATGTCTTCCGGACTATGATCCTGCCAACTCCTGGAACGGGGATCTCCGTCAATTTCGCTACTGGAAAATACGGGATTATGCGTATGCTTATCGTTCTAAACTTGTAACCCCATCCATGGTAAGTCCATATCAGTACCTATGAGGAGTCTCTTTATTGTCAGCTTGAGCAAGATGCGAAGTCTTACTGTCCATTATTAGGTGGCAGAGCGGATTATTACTATCATTGAGGAGTTTAGCCATAAGAAACCTCCAGCTCCTTTGCTAATTTCTTTTGACGCTGAGGAAGTCAGGAAACAAGCTGCTGCTTCCAAAAAGAGGTTTGAGGGAGGTAGTGCAATCTACTGGAACGTGAGCTTAACTCATTGAAATGGTTGTTTTTGCACCTTCAAAGTATGGTCCCTGCTTGGTGTGCAGTGCACTGCCACAAGCTGGTGCAGAGGAGGCATGATAAATTAATGGCATTTCTGATGCAGGGAAGGCATTATCAATCTTGGATGGGATTTTCATGGCAATTAAGGATGACATAGGCTGCCACCCCTATGTCATGAAGGGTAAAAATTGGTTGAAGTCTTTGTCGATTCTCCAAAAATTTTCACTATTCTTTTAGTCTGTGTATATGACAATTTCCATTGACAGGTGCAACAACTTGGAAGGATGAAACCAATTCAAATAATGAAGATGCAGTTTGTGTTTCTCGATTGCGTAGCTGCGGTGTAATCTTGGTGGGTAAAGCAAATATGCATGAGTTGGGCATGGGTACAACTGGAAACAATCCTAATTATGGGTGAGTTTTATTATGTGGAAATCTTGTAATTCACAAACTAAGAGTATGAGGCATGCGAGCGAGAAAGTTTAGAGAGCATCTCAATGTGCAGTTGATGCTCTATGGTCAGCAGATTCATTTCACCAATTGCTGCGCTGGCATGTTGCTGATGTATCTTGAACTTGTCAAAATTGACATTCCCTAGAAATTGTCCATCAGCTTTCATCAGAATTATTTACATAGATCCCTACATTGAATGTAGAATGGTGTTGTCATTTTGTTCTTGATGTGAGTCTATCTTCTCATGCTTAACAGCATTTCATTTTATTTTACTATCAGTCTATGTAACCACAAGTTTATACCTGCGTTGTTTTGATATATCACATACTATATAATTTGAAGGAAAAAGAATGTATTTCCACGTTCCACATAATCGGCCGGTGATAATACTGCTCATCTTAGGGATTATGGTATTTTTCTTCTCGCGAGAATGTGTCTTCCTTCTCGCTCCTCTGCATTTTTCTAGTGCAAAATGATCTTGAAATGGTTCATCTTCTTGTCTTTTATTGATCAAAACAAATGTTATATCCACCATTCAATTTGACTTATCTCATTCGGTTACCTCCTCCTTATATATATATATATATATATATATATATATATATATATGAATTGGCACATGTTCTCAACCCATACACACTGCATAAGATGGTTTTTGTTTGCAAACTTTTGTCGTAAAATTTATTGGTTGTGTATATGCAGAACAACAAGGAACCCTCATGCCCCGGAAAGGTACACTGGTGGATCTTCCTCCGGACCAGCAGCAATTGTTGCTTCTGGAATTTGTTCTGCCGCACTCGGGACAGATGGTGGAGGTTGTACTAGTGTCCTACTGTTTGGCTTGTGCTTACCGTGTATTATATGCTGACACTGACTTCACATAACAAGACAGGTTCAATTCGAATACCTTCTTCCCTTTGCGGAGTAGTTGGACTGAAAACAACATATGGGCGAACAGATATTAGAGGGTTAGATTTCGAACTTTTTCCTTCTATGAATGCTAGGGACCTAGTGCAGGCTTCAGCTCACAAAAGTGTAAATCATGGTGATATTGTGTTTGCTAGAAGAGTTCTGCCATTCTTTGCAGTTCGCTATGTGAGTCTGGGACTCTGGAAATTATTGGACCAATTGCATCAGCGGTGGAAGATGTCACGCTAGTGTAAGTATTCTGTACTTGTTAGCTGGATGTTAGGCGCTACTCCTTCAGCTCAAGAGATTTTTAATGTTCATAATCTCAATATGGAAACCAATGATTTTTGCGGTTGTAGGCACTGAATGACCATCAATTTTTTGGTGCTGGCACTTTTTCTTTGCCGCTTGTCTTGACGCGCTAGGAGATGAGTTTATTTAGGGAAAACTTTGAGTTCCAATCACAACATTTGGGAGCATTGTTTCTTCCTATATCCATTGTCATAGGATTCAGATTGTTGTAGCATAGGTCGGAACAGGTTAGCATGCAAGTTTAGTTTTTAACTTTTAGGTAACACTGTAGAAACAAAGACACGTTAAGAACTTAATGAGAAAATGACACAAATGGTCCCTGAACTTTAACTTAATGTGTAATGGAATCTTTGAACTTTTAATTTGTTCAATGTGGTCCTTGGACTTTTGATACATACTCAATTTAGTTCTTACACTTTTCGAAAATGTTCAATGTTGTCCCTAAACTTGAATTAATGGAAGGACAATATTGAATATTTTTATATAGTTCAAGTACTAAATTGAAAATGTACAAAAAGTCAAGGGACAATATACAACAAATGAAAACTTTGTGAACCACATTGCATATTAGGCCAAAGTTGAGGGATTATTTGTGTCATTATCCCGAACTTCTTTGACTAGGGTAGCATGTGATTTCTCTCTCATGTTGCAGTAATAGTTTAAACTGTGAAGAAAGGAACAATAATGAATTGGATTCTTTAGAATTTAAAAAGCTGAAGCGAATTCTATCTCATGTAATTGTATAAAGTCCTCATAATCGAAGATCTGAATGTCTTCATGGTTACTTTTGCTTCTTTATGAGACTTAACCCGGTGACCTCCAGTAGGTCACACTTGCCATTATTTAAAGCTCCCCTGCAGTCTCAACCCCCAAAAGGATCATATGATGTAGTCCTTGATATAGCTAGCAATGATCACCTAGAGGGGGGGTGAATATGTGATCTTAAACAATTTTTATCAATTTAAGAGGAAATAATTGACCACAGTTGAATCTGAATAAAATTCAAATTCAAAACAGTTTATATAGATAATGCTCTTGATGTGCAATATATAAAGTAAGAGATAATGGATAGAAAAACCGTACACAAGTTTATAGTGGTTCGGCTTATAGTAAGCCTACGTCCACTCTCTCATGCTAACAGTCTACTAGTTGGATTTCACTATGTAATCAAGAGGAATTACAAATTCTGAGTGACAGCACTCTTGTGTATAATAGGACTCTCTATCTCACACAATAACTCTTACAAAATGTCCCACAAGATCTTAATATTTGGCTCAAGAAAGACAAGAAAAAGGAATAGAGTAGACTCAGACTTTGGACTTGTTGATTCTTGATTTCATACTACCTTTTGCTTCTCGTAGTTCTCCTTTTATACTCCTCCACTACCAAACTAGCCATTGAACAGTTTTCAGAGGATCATCTTCCAATCTTCATCTTGGACAGATTTGTATAAAATGGATTGAGTACCCATTTCTTGACAAAATCTGAATCCCGCTGATTCTGGTTGCCCATACAATCAGAATCTTGATTTCCATAAGTAAAGCTTTATCCATTGTAATGCATACTTGTCATAATGTTTGATTGTCAATCAATTAGACTGAGATTGAGTCAATCAAAACTTTCCTTTTGTGAAATCCATGCCAGATCACTAGCTGTTGTGATTCCTTCTGAATGAGTTTTGCTTTTGTGTCTGAAAAATTTCAGCGTCTGCGTTTGCATAATTACTACGTATGAAAAATTTCTAATTCAGAACTTGAGTCAGTATAGGTCTTTAGTAAAATCTGAATATTTCATAATTAGAGTCTAAATTACTTTTATGGTAAAGTCTGAAGATCTTATATCTAAGTTTGAACTTTTAGATCTGAGTCTGAGCTTTTAGTTCTGAGTATGAACTTTAGTTTTGAAAACTTGTAAAGTCTAATATTTTCTTCTAAACTTCTAGAATATATTAACCTGGAATGGAATGCATGTCAGATTCACAAGATAAATATTTAGAGTTTTGTCAGTTTCAAAATTCATTAGGAGTTTTCCTTGATAGTCCTTAGGCATAACAGTAGGGCTTATCTTCCTGAGTGGAAGCAACAATCGCACAGAGATCTCTGTAATGATATCATGTTTGTGGCTTTAGTTCCAATTGTTTTCTTGATGTCCTTATTGTTTAACTTCAATCACATCTTCCTTACCAAAAAAAAAAAAAAAACTTCAATCACATCTTTAATTTCTCTTGTATATCATATAATTCTCATCTTGGCAATGCTACATCAGGTATGCTGCAATCCTGGGATCCTATCCTATGGACAGAAATATTTTGAAACCTGTAAGTCTATTATCTTCGCTATGCCTGATTTATGACATTGCGCTTTGAAGTACATGTTAATGCTACTGATTAGATTGATTTCTTGCTATGAAGTCTTCTTTTTATGTAGGTTGTGAGCAGACTAAATTGCTTTAGCATGATAATTGTCATAATACTACTAACCTGTGCTAGTTCTTGCAGTCACCGCCTTGCTTGCCAAATTTTCCATCTCTTGAAAGTTTGAATGCTGTGGGGTCATTGCGTCTTGGAAAATATACTCCAGTAATAACAGATTCCTAGCCTCAAATTTTTTCCCCCTTTCCAATTGCATGAACAAATTAATGGTTGCAGTGGTTCAACGATGTTCATTCAACTGATATCTCCGACAAATCTGAGGATATTCTGAATCAGCTATCCAAGACCCATGGCTGTGAAGTAAGTTCTGATTTAGTTGAAAGGCCTTCCAAAGTTACATGACGATTCCATAGAGTAGTGTCTCTAAAGCTTAAAGCAACTTTAGCCTCTCCATATTTGGCTCGTGTTTCTCACCTACTATCTTTTTCCCACTGATGAGCTGGTTCTCTTGTCTGAGTTCACTTCACAAGGCATAATTCTGTCTTTTTATTTATATAATTTGCTGAGTTCCTAATTTGACTTGTATGTGTGCAAGGCCGTAGAGATTGTTATACCTGAGCTGCATGAGATGCGCACTGCTCATCTAGTTTCAATTGGATCCGAGATGGTAACTGCATTGAATCCTGACTGTGAGGATGGGTAAGTCTGCATGTATAATGCACCTGTGAAATAGCATCATCATCATTCTGACCAGAAATGGACACAGCTGAGTAGGATCGAAGGTGATGTTCATTCTCTGTTACTAATATTTCATTTTGGGACTGAATATCCCGTTCTCTTTTCTCAGGAAAGGTACAGAGTTGAACTATGATTCGCGGACTAACATGGCACTATTCCGGTCATTCACTGCATCAGATTATATTGCTGCACAGTGTCTTAGGTGAGCCACAAAGGAAAAAAAAAACAACAAATTGCAAGTTATTCTCGACATGAGATCCTTGCAACCCAACATGTAAATATTTCATGTCCTCTCACTGTCTTCAACTAGGCAGAAGTCCAAATACCTGTACTTATTCATGTCTTAGATTTTAGATCAGCTATATCATAGCTGAAGCTAGTGAAACCGTAGAACCTAGTTTGTTTAGTTTAGGTATATGTCTTCCAGGTGGTCATTTGAAAATGCATTCGCAATCTCATTCGGTTCTTTCTTATAATATTCTTAGACATGGTGTTGATGCCGATATCTGATTTCAGGAGAAGAATGATGCACCATCATATGGAGATCTTCAAGAAAGTTGATGTCATAGTGACACCGACTACTGGGTAGGTCATAGTGTGACTAGCTCAACTTGGTGTTTCCCTTTGAGGATACACTTTCAATGCTTGATGATTTGTAATTGGACTTGGCAAGCCTGATCTAAGCATAGTTTTTGTCGTTTCAATCACATCCAAGTTTGAGAAGGAGCAAGCCGGTCGTATGCATAATTGGATTTAAACTTGTGATATCTCCTTCATTGGCCTGACAGATCTAATCAGGGTCACACTATTCAAATTTTTTCAGTCCTTCAATATTAGCTTAATTCTTCTTGTAGTTTTTCAATTGACACAAATTGTTTATTACAGAATGACAGCGCCTAAAATACCTCCTAGTGCCCTTAAATATGGGGAGACGGATATGCAGGTTACAGGTTTGTCAGTTGCATTATTATCTCCGATTGGATAGTAACCATCTTTTCACACAAATTGCATTGCAACCATAAGTTCTGTGCACATGCTTGCTTGAATTGCAATAACAAGTTTCAGATACTCAACGTGACATTCTTCGCAAGGGACAATTCTTGTGTAGTTTATGCGCTCTCTTTGTTTCAGGTTCCCTCATGCGATTTGTCGTTGCAGCAAATCTTCTAGGTCTCCCTGCCATTTCTGTCCCTGTGAGTGACACTAGGTTTTTCATGGGATTTTTGTGTCGGGAGTTCTTTTCTTCATATGCACAAAAACTGTCATTTTAGACCGCTGAAAGCTAACCTCATGCGAAGAAACAGAGGGAACAAATTGCATTAGCCTTCCAACTGCACCTTTTGCAACTGCATTAAGTCATTCTGTTCATCAACTCCAGGACAGTTATATCTAGCTCATCCCGTTACTTTTGTTGTGAATTTTACAGATCGGGTATGATAAGCAAGGCCTTCCAATTGGTTTGCAACTGATGGGCCGTCCATGGGGTGAAGCTTCAATTTTACGCCTGGCTTCTGTAGTTGAGGTATATCTTTTTTTCATTTCGAGCGCCAATTCTTTGAAGTAAGTTGAGAGACGAATGCAATCGCTTGCCTATCTTTCTCCTGCTTTCAGGAACTCTGTGGATCTAAGAAGAGGCCTGTATCATTCTATGATGTTCTGAAGACAAGCTGAATGCAGCTTAGCTCCTGTTGCTGATGTTTCTCGCCCGCTGATTGTATGGGTTTACAAGCACGCGTGGAGATGTTTGCAGTGACTTTATTGCTCCTGATTTAGCAGAGACCTCTTTGTTTTAATGTCGATTCGGAAAAGGACTTGGTTATCTGTCTACTTTTGTGGCAAGATGTTGGCTTTTCTAAAGCCTAATTATGATAAGAAGATTCGCTTTTTATTATATGAATCGTTTATAAATAATGACTTTCCCCTCAAAGACGTTGATTCTTCAATAAATCCACGGTTTCACTGTAGTTTATTTACAGGGTTACTATTAAAGTAGTCAGACAATGCTCGTTTCCCGATTTTAATTGTGAGATATTTGACATATAAACAAAATTATTTCGACCAGAGGAACAAGGGCATCAGTCTTCACAAATAACGTGGGGAGATCTTTGCAGACCATATTTTTATCTTAAAAGCGACTTTATTGCCCTGTTTTAGCATAGACCTCCCTATTTGTTTTCATGTCAATTCGAAAAGGATTAATCATTTCAAGATATTTTCGTTATCGACTATATTTATATTTAAATATTTTCATGGATAATAAAAATATTTTTGGTTCACTCACTTTTTAAGAAACTATTTTCCAAAATATCACAAAACAAACACACCCTTAAATATAGTTCAAGCGTATATTCTCTCATTTCATATGGCTCGATATAACGACAAAAACAAGAATATAGTCTCCGTTCTTGACAATTTCCAAAAAAAAAAGAAAATAGAGATCGAAAGTAAACTTTGATAGACGGAACAAAGCACAATTTCTTTCCCTGAAATTCAATGAGGAAAAAGAGATGATTTGCTCTGAAAAAAAAAATTGAATCTTTTAGATGTCCTGCTTTGGTTCATCCGATTCGTAACTTTTTCTTTCTTGTTTTGATCGAATCCGATTCCTAACTTTAGGTGGCACTAAATGAGCATCGACCCCCTTCTCACCTAACTCAGAACTGCAATCTTGTCTCTTCCCTCTGTTTTTCCCTTTTGACTTTCTGTTTTGCTAGAACCGATTAATGAGCAACGTTCCATCAGTCAAGAATAATTGCATTGCAATGTACGACTAACTGAACAATTTCAGTATCCTCACCAAGCAATCTTTCATTCTTGAGGTTTGGTGGCGGTTGATGAGCAAAAATGGCATCACCGGGTACCGCTCGAACCGTCCCGAACCGGTCATCAGGAAGTACGAGAAAAGAGCTCCGGCGAGCCTCTTAGAGCAGTCCTCGGGGCCGGCCGGCGATGCTTAGATTAGACATATGCTCATTGGTTACGAGCTCGTCACTGTTTAAAGCGATAAGCATAGTGATAACGAAGAGGCCCGAAAAAGCGGAATGCATGTCTTTATAATGGGAGTAGCTGCTCGATCCTCGTGCTACTGTTCGCCGTGGCACTTCGATAATGGAGCTTGGTTTGCTTCATTTCGCTTACTGACAGAGATACACGCATGATGATGATTCGTGCGGCTGATCGAATCGTTAAATTTGACAAGAACAAGTGCGCTTGTCGTGTCATTTCATTCGGGCATTGAGATTAATTGGAGATATTTCGCTCTGGCCAACGGGGTTAATGGTTCGTGATGCTGTGATCTGTCTTTTGTCAATTTAGCATGCGGAGGGCTCGGAAGTCAACGCACGCTCGAATCCCCAGTTGCAGTCCATCTTTTCGTTTGGACGTGAAGGCTCCGTCAAACAAGAAGGCCTGACGCCATCGCTTTCGCAAGATCCCGCATAGTTTCTCTCCCTCACTGACCTCGTCCATTTCTACACCAGATTTGCTCGTTGTGGAATTTCCTAATCTTTTTCCGCATCTGGCGAGAGAAACAGAGTACCCGGGATTTCTCTGTGCCTTTGAGTGATTTCTTCTTTCAAGGTACGTGCGGCGAGCAGTACGGTCGTGCGTGATTTTGGTCTGCGAGGGATGTCTGTCTTTGCTGGAGAACTAATCGCGAACTTTGTGGGTGATGGGTGTTTGATCATTTGTTTGTTTGACCGACGAGCACTTTGTGTCCACTGTTTAGCTTCAATTTGGCCGTCTTCTCCGCGGTTACTAGTTTGCAAGTTGGTTGTCTGGTCGAGAATACATGTCTTAATTTGGTTTTTCATTAAACAGGTTCGTAGAGTATGAAGCTTTGATTGGTCCTATGTTCCTATGACTACAACAAGATCCGGCGGTTACTAACATTTTTTAGTAGTTTGGTCTTTCCCTTTTTTTCCTGGTAGAATTACTTCGACATGGGCAAGAAGCGTGTAATGTTACCAGCCGAAGAGCTCGACTTGTCTACCGTCAAGTATGAGGCTGAAGATATTGACGGTCAGTTCCATATACTACTACATTTTCCTTTTAAGTTTCGATGCTTTTCCTCGCAAATTCTACAAATAGACATGATGAGTTTTTGGGTCATGTGAAAAATGAGTTCGCCGAGATTCTGACTTGGGTGAGTCCTTTTGGCTGACTTGCAGCTCCGCATCTGACCGGTCTCACGTTCAGGCTGTTTGTCAAGATACTCGAGGCACCACTAATTGGCCCTGCTGTTATCTCTTACTTGAAGAAAAAGAACCGAATGGTTGAGGTGCAGTTGTGTTTCGTCTTGCATACTGCATTCTTCAAGCAGATTTTCGTGCTTTAATGCTGGACGATTGAATGTGACTGGGCTCTTCTTGTAATTGGCAGTTTCTTAGGAGTACTGTGATACCAGAGCCACCAATGTATAGACCTGAATATCCTCCTCAAGGTTGTTCCCCTTAACTAGTTAGCTTTAGTGGTTGTCTTGTGTAATAACATGAAACTGGTGGGTACCAATCTATTTGACTGAACTCGGGATAGCTTAGTGAAAATGTTTCTTGCAGCTGAACAAACCGTAAGTTTGCTGATTTTTTCTCTAATTGAGAAACTCGATGAAATTTGTTCTTGGCATGCGTTTTACTTTTACTCGAGTATTCTTTTCTTTCTCTCTCTTCCTATCACTTTTCTGACTATTTTGGGAAGCCATTGTAAGTTTAAAAGAGAGGCATTTTCTGAAGTAATTTTGTGCTCTCCCCTGCTTCTGCTTTTCTTTCTCCTATTATTTTCAGCCTGTGCATGCTTTGCAGTGCATTCGTTGCAGGCAAATGCATTGTATAGGGAGAGTAAGAAGAGGGCACACTGGGCATTAGCAGATTAACCTGCAACAGGATAGATTCAAGTAGAGTGCATCCTTCCCATAAGAAATATATGCTATGATGAAGCTATTAATGTCTAGATCCGGAGCCTGGCACCATCTTATTGGATGAAGATGGAAATCCTAAAGACCGAGTAGAATTAGCGTTGAAATGTCTTCCGGACTATGATCCTGCCAACTTCTGGAATGGCAATCTCAGTCAATTTCGCTATTGGAAAATACGGGATTATGCATATGCTTATCGTTCTAAACTTGTAACCCCATCCATGGTAAGTCCATATCAGAACCTATAAGGAGTCTCTTTATTATCAGCTTGAGCAAGACACATAGTCTTACTGTCAATTATTAGGTGGCAGAGCGGATTATTACTGTCATTGAGGAGTTTAGCCATAAGAATCCTCCAGCTCCTCTACTAATTTCTTTTGACGCTGAGGAAGTCAGGAAACAAGCTGCAGCTTCCACAAAGAGGTTTGAGGAAGGTAGGGCAATCTACTGGAACGTGAGCTTAACTCATTGAAATGGTTGTTTTTGCACCTTCAAAGTATGGTTCGTGCTTGGTGTGCAGCGCACTGCCATTAGTTGGTGCAGGGGTGGCATGATAAATTAATGGCATTTCTGATGCAGGGAAGGCGTTATCAATCTTGGATGGGATTTTCATGGCAATTAAGGATGACATAGGCTGCCACCCATATATAATGAAGGGTAAAAATGGGTTGTAGTCTTTGTCGTTTCTCAAAAAAATTTCACCGTCTCTTTAGTCTGTGTATATGACAATTTCTATTGACAGGTGCAACAACTTGGAAGGATGAAACTAATTCGAATAATGAAGATGCAGTTTGTGTTTCTCGATTGCGTACCTGCGGTGTGATCTTGGTGGGCAAAGCAAATATGCATGAGATGGGCATGGGCACAACTGGAAACAATCCTAATTATGGGTGAGTTTTATTATGTGGAAATCTTGTAATTGACAAGCTAGAGTATGAGGCATGGGAGCGAGAAAATTTAAAGAGCATTTAAATGTGCATTTGATATTCTACAAATCAGCACATTCATTTCACCAATTGCTGTGCTGGCCTGTTAGTGATGTATCATGAACTTGTCAAAATTGACATTCCATAGAAATTGTCCCTCATCTCTCATCAGAATTTTTATATAGATCACTGCATTGAATGTAGAATGGTGTTGTCAACATATGTTCTGATGTGAGTCAATCTTCCAGTGGAACTTTCTTTTACAGGTGACCTTTTCTGGAGGAATTCTGAAATACTTCGAGACTGCTTATCTTGACCTTGTCTTTCTTAAAGCCATTTCATTTTACTTTTCCTATCGCTCTATGTAACAACAAGTTAATACCTGGGTTGTCTGAATACGTCACATGCACCAATATTTGAAGAAAAAACAATGCATTTCCATGTTCCACATGATGGGCCAATGATAACACTGCTCATCGTAGGGATTATAGTAATTTTCTTCCCATGATGATGCGTCTGCCTTCTCACTCCTCTCCTTTTTTCTTGTGCAAAATGATCTTGAGATGGTTCATCCTTGTCCGTCTTTTATTCATCAAAACAAATGATATATCCACCATTGTTTTTGACTTATCTCATTCGGTTACCCTCCCTCTTACATATATATGAATTAGCACATGTCCGTTCCTCAATTCATTCACACTGCATTATATGTTTTTTGTTTGCAAACTTTTACCGTAAAATTCATTGGTTATGCATCTGCAGAACGACAAGGAACCCTCATGCCCCAGAAAGGTACACTGGTGGATCTTCCTCTGGACCAGCGGCAATTGTTGCTTCTGGAATTTGTTCTGCTGCACTCGGGACAGATGGTGGAGGTTGTTCTAGTGTCCTACTGTTTGGCTTGTGCTCACCATGTATTTTATGCTGACACTGACTTCACATAACAAGACAGGTTCAGTTCGAATACCTTCTTCCCTTTGTGGAGTAGTTGGACTGAAAACAACATATGGGCGAACAGATCTTAGGGGGTTAGATTCTGAACTTTTTCCTATTATTAATGCTAGGGACCTAGTATGGGCTTTAGTACACAAAAAGTGTGAATCATGGTGATATTGTGTTTGTTAGAAGAGTTCTGCCATTCTTTGCAGTTCGCTATGTGAGTCTGGGACGGTTGACATTATTGGACCAATTGCATCATCTGTGGAAGATGTCACGCTAGTGTAAGTATTCTGTGCTTGTTACTGGATGTTTGGAGCCCTCAGCTCAATAGAGGTTTAATGTTTATAACCTCAATATGGACATGAACAAATTTTGTGGTTGAACGCATTGAAATGATCATCAATATTTTGGTGTTGGCACTTTTTTCTTTGCCGCTTGTCTTGACTTATTAGGAGATGAGTTTGTTCAGGGAAAACTTTGAGTTCGAATCACAACATTTGGGAGCATTGTTTCTTCCTATAACCATTGTTGTAGGATTCAAATTGTTGTACCATAGGTTGGTACAGGTTAGCATGCAAGTTTATTTTTCAACTTTGAGATAACACTGCATAAAGCAAGACAGGTTAAGAACTTATTTGATTTGGGAAGCATGTGAGCTCTCTGACTTTACTGTGATGGATGAATTTGGATTCGTTGGATTTTAAAAAGATGAAGTGACTATCCCATGTAATCGAATAAAGTCTTCATAATTGAAGATCTGAATGTCTTCACAGTTACTTTTGCTTCTTTATGAGACTTCACCCGGCAACCTCCAGCAGGTCACACTTGCCATTAGTTAAATCTATCCCGCAGTCTCAACCACCAAAAGGACCATATTATGTAGTCCTTAGGCATAATAGTAGAGCTCATCTACCTTTGTAGAAGCAACAATCGCGCAGAGATCTCTGTAACAATATCGTGTTTGTGGCTGGAGTTTCCAGCTGTTTTCTTGATGTCCTCACTGTTTAACTTCAATCGCTTCTTTAATTTCTCTTATTAATCATATAATTCTCATCTTGGCAATGCTACATCAGGTATGCTACAATCCTGGGATCCTATCCTATGGACAGAAATATTTTGAAACCTGTAAGCCTATTATCTTCATTAACAAAAACTGCAGCTATGCCTGATTTACGACATGCACTTTGAAGGAATACGTGTTAATGCTACTAACACGATTGATATCTTATTGTCAAGTCTTCTTTTAATGTAGGATGTGAGCAGACTAGATCTCTTCGTATGATGATTGTCATAATACTACTAAACTGTGCTAGTTCTTGCAGTCACCGCCTTGCTTGCCAAATTTTCCATCTATTGAAAGTTTGAATGCCGTGGGGTCGTTGCGTCTTGGAAAATACACTCAAGTAATAGCTGATTCCTATATGTTGGAAGGTTTCCGTTATTTTCTTTTTCCCCTTTCCAAGTACATGAACAAATTAATGTTTGCAGTGGTTCAACGATGTTCATTCAACTGATATCTCTGACAAATGTGAGGATATTCTGAATCAGCTATCTAAGACCCATGGCTGTGAAGTAAGTTCTGCTTCAATTGAATAGGCCTTCCCAAGTTACGTGATTATTCCATAGAGTTGTATGTCTCTAAAGCTTAAAGTAACTTTAGTCTCTCCATGTTTGTCTCGTGTTTCTCACCTATCATCTTTTTCCCGCTAATGAGTTGGTTCTTCTCTAGTTCACTTCACAAGGCATAATTCTGTCTTTACATTCATGTAGATTGCTGAGTTCCTAATTTGACTTATATCTGTGCAAGGTGGTAGAGATTGTTATACCTGAGCTGCATGAGATGCGCACTGCTCATCTAGTTTCAATTGGATCCGAGATGTTAACTGCATTGAACCCTGACTGTGAGGATGGGTAGGTCTGCTTCTGTAATGTACCTGAAATAGCATCATCATCAGTCTGACCAGAAATGGACACAGCTGAGTAGGGAATATTCGAAGGTTATGTTCATTCTCTGTAATTGATATTTCATTTTGGGACTGAATGTCCTGTTCTCAATTTTCTCAGGAAAGGTAAAGAGTTGAATTATGATACGCGGACTAGCATGGCACTGTTCCAGTCATTCACTGCATCAGATTATGTTGCTGCCCAGAGTATAAGGTGAGCAAAAAAAAAAAACAAGAGAAATTGCATGTTATTCTCGACAGGAGATTCTTGAACCTATCATGTAAATATATCATGTCCTCCCACTGTC
The DNA here is from genome assembly GCA_031216185.1 of Syzygium aqueum. Lineage (NCBI taxonomy): Eukaryota > Viridiplantae > Streptophyta > Magnoliopsida > Myrtales > Myrtaceae > Syzygium > Syzygium aqueum. Next base: position 22,723,798 of record CM062239.1, on the reverse strand, counting down.
TTCAACTAGGCAGAAGTCTGAATACCTTTACTTAGTCATGTCTAGTTTTTAGATTAGCTATATCATAGCTGAAGCTACTAAAACCGTTTTTATTCAGTTTTGGTATATGTCTTCCTTGTGGTCATTTGAAAATGCAGTCGCAATCTCATTCACTTCTTTCTTAAAATATTCTTAGACATGGTGGTAAGGCCGATATCTGATTTCAGGAGAAGAATAATGTACCATCATATGGAGATCTTCAAGAAAGTTGATGTCATAGTGACGCCGACTACTGGGTATGTCATTTTGTGACTAGCTCAACTTGGTTTTTCCCTTCAAGGATGCAGTTTCAATGCTCGATGATGTGTAATTGGACTTGGCAAGCCTAGTCTAAGCATAGTTTTTGTCTCTTCAATCTTCCAAGTTTGAGAAGGAGCAAGCCGGTAGTATGCATAATTGGAGTTAAATTTGGGATCTCTGCTCCAGTGGCCTGGCAGACCTTATCAGAATCGCAATATATTCAAATTTTGAGTTTTCAGAGCTTCAATGTTAGCTTAATTCTTCTCATAGGTTTTCAACTGACACAGAAATTGTTTATTACAGAATGACAGCACCTAAAATACCTCCTAGTGCCCTTAAATATGGGGAAACGGATATGCACGTTACAGGTTTGTTAGTTGCATTATTAATCTCTGGTTCGACAGTAACAATCCTTTCATGAAAATTGTGTTGAAATCATAAGTTTCGTGCACATACTTGCTTTAATTGCATAACAAGTTTCCAGATACTCAATGTGACATTCTTCACAAGGGACAATTCTTGGGTAGTTTATGCACACTCTCTTTGTTTCAGGTTACCTCATGCGATTTGTCATTGCAGCAAATCTTCTAGGTCTCCCTGCCATTTCTGTCCCTGTGAGTGATACTGGGTTTATGTATGCAATTTCATGGGATTTTTGTGTTCAGAATTATTTCTTCATTTGCATAGAAACTGTCGTTTTGGACCGCTGACAGCTAACCTCATGCCGAGAAATTGAGTCGTAGCTCATTGAGCCAGCTGAGGGAACAAATTGCATTAACCTTCCATCTGCCCCTTTTGCAACTGCATTAAGTCATTCTAGTAATCAACTCTAGTATAGTTATATCTAGCCCATCCCGTTACTTGTGTTGCGAACTTTACAGATCGGGTATGATAAGCAAGGCCTTCCAATTGGTTTGCAACTGATGGGCCGTCCGTGGGGTGAAGCTTCAATTTTACGCCTGGCTTCTGCAGTTGAGGTATATCTTTTCTTATTTTGAGCGCTAATTATTTGAAGTAATTTGAGAGACAAATGCTATCACTTGCCTTTCTTTCTCTTACTTTCAGGAACTCTGTGGATCTAAGAAGAGGCCTGTATCATTCTACGATGTTCTGAAGACAAGCTGATTGCAGCTTAGCTCCTGTTGCTGATGTTTCTCTGCCGCTGATTGTATGGGTTTTCAAGCACACGGGGAGATCTTTGCAGTGACTTTATTGCTCCTGATTTAGCGCAGACCTCTTTGTTTTTAATGTCAATTTGGAAAGGACTTGGTTACCTGTCTACTTTTGTGGCTAAGATGTTGGCTTTTGTAAAGTTTAATTACCATATGAAGATTCGCTTTTTATCAAATAAATCGTTTATGCATAGTGACTTTCCCCTAAAACATGTTGGTTCTTCAATGAATCCATATTGGACCTACTGACTCTCATGGCTTTAAAATGTGTTGCACAGATATAGAACCCTAGGCTTTCTAAGCCAGTCCAAGACTCTCCCTAGATGATGTGGGACATTAAAACGCATTAAAACGCATTACACAAATATAGAACCTCAAGTCTTACAAGCCAGTTTAGGACTTTCCCTTAGGTGATGTGAGATAAGAGAGGTTTCTTCTTTCCCTATGCACATCCAAGGACCGAGGAGCGGACGCACTGCCGTTCCAGCTACGGGCCTCCCTCAAGGCTTTGTTCTCAACACAGCACGGAAGCTTGTGTGAAACGCGTTGTATGGGGTAGAGGCGTGGCCGCACTGCCATTCCTTAGCTCAGCCCAATATTTTTCTCTTTGGGCCTCTTGCATTGGCACGGACACTCCGCCATCCTAGCTACGAGCCTCCCTCAAAGCTTTGTTCTTAGTACAGCGAAAGCTTGTGTGAAACGCGTTTTAAAGCCGCAAGAGTCAATGAGCCCAAAGCGGATAATATTACATAGTGTAGATCCGGGGTTATTACAGATAATTTATGTTTCCTGGTTTAAATTGTGAGTTATTTGATCAGTTAAACCGAAAGAAAAACTATTTCCAGGTGGCAACAGTAGGCGGAGATAATAGTTGTTGGGGCGCCAGTGCTCATAGGTAACCGAAGATGTTGGCACGGGTGTCGACTTGTGACGATGTCTAGTGGCCGACTTCGTCTGGTGGGTAGAGTGGTAGCCTTTGGCAATTATGGCGGCGATGTTTGGAGTGGACATTGTTGTTGTTTTGGCTTGTGATGCTCCGTGGCGCTAGCAAAGATTAGCAAAAGTTTAGGCACGAATAACAACATTTCTTATCCCCGGCCCTATTTCTAGCTAGAAATAGAAAAATCTATTTCTCTTTCTCTTTCCCTGATAAATTTCCGAGCAAAAAATAGCGTTTGATAACTATACAAAATTTCTATATTTAGAATAGAAATTTGTTTGATAAGTTTTTCTTAAATTTCTCTTTCCGGCAACTAGCCAGTGAGTGGCAGCAGTGGGTGAGCGGCGAGCAATGGCGGACGGGCGGCGGCAGGTGGGTAACTAGCTAGGGCGGCGGCAGACTGTCGTCAAGCTGCAGTGGACGGCCGATGAGCAGCGACAGGCGGCGGCGCTGGGCAGGGGGTGGCAAGTGGGCGGTAGTGGGCAGCAAGAGTGAGCAATAAAAAAGAGTTGTCATTTCTATTTCTAGAACAGAAATAGAAAAGTAAAAAATTTTAACTTTTCATTTCTATTCCAAATCTATTTCTTGGCTAAAATTTGTCTTAGAAATAAAAAAATGAAATTATTTTACCAACGAATTTTTGTTTCAAATCTGTTTCGGGGAACAAAAAAATAAAAAAAAAATAAAATGGTTATCATTCGTGCTCTTAGTAACCTCCACTGCCAAAAGAAACAAACTCCTAGCAGCAAACTTGACCTCAAATTAATATCAATGGTCCAATTGCACAATCGAATCCGTTCGCAAATGTTTAATATTCATGTGTACCAATCGGGAGTTGATCGAGTGGCTGCTAGGACCAGGGTCTCACAGCCAAGAACACTCGATCCAGAGTCTTACAGTCACCTCATATGCTTAGCTCGAGCTTGAGCTCAAAGTAGATAGTCATGGCCCGCTAGAGCTTCGAGATTATGGGCATGGATGCTCGAGCTCGAGGCGGCGAGCAATGTCATTTGTGTCATCAGGTTTATGAAATCTTGTAATTCATGTCGATCCGTGTCAATTTCTTTTCTCAGATTCATCGAATCCACATAAACTTTTCCAACACCCAACTCATCCATCGATGGTCCATGTCAGCAACAGTAGATCAGAAAAGAAAATTTAACTGTCATATAACTGTTACATGAACTCCTAGCAATTGGATTCGCCGTTTCAACACACACCACTCTCTCTCACAGAGTGATCAGACGGGGGAATTCAAGAAGATCTGCCATGGCTTCTCCCGATGCTGCCAAGAAAAGGGAAGCGCCTTCTCTCAAGTCACCTTCCTCCCTCTTCCCATACGTCATCTTCCTAACCCTAATCATCCTCTTCCTCTACTCCACTTTCCTCGCTCCCCCGGCCTCCCCTCCTCCCGAAGAGAAGATCTCCCCATCGTGCAACCTCTTCGACGGCCGATGGGTCCTCGACCCGGAGACCCGGGAGCCCATGTACGACGAGGCATGCCCGTTTCACCGGAACGCCTGGAACTGCCTGAGGAACCAGAGAGAAAACATGGGTACGATCAATTCCTGGAGATGGGTGCCTAAAGGTTGCGGCTTGGACCGGATCGACCCGGTTCGGTTCCTGGGTCTGATGAGGAACAAGAACATTGGGTTCGTGGGGGACTCGTTGAACGAGAATTTCTTGGTTTCGCTTCTGTGCATACTGAGGGCGGCTGATGCGGGTGCCAAGAAGTGGAAGAGGAAAGGGGCTTGGAGAGGAGCTCATTTTCCCAAGTTTAACGTCACGGTTGCTTATCACAGAGCGGTGCTGTTGGCCAAATACGAGTAAGACCTTTCTTGATCAGTGGTTTTATTTTTTATTCATATCGTTGCATTGTTGAAGAGATGATCTTGAATGAGTGGTGTGGCTATTGTTTTGATATTTTGAATGTTTTCGAGTAATAGACGGCTATTGATGAATGTTCATGTCAGTTGCTTATTTAATTAATTAACAAATTTCCCAAGTATACTCATCCCCAGTTGCTTATGTTTTCATCGGACAACCTTCTGTTCCATCAGAACTTTTATCAATTTTCGGGAATTGAATTTGGTGACTACGTGTTGTCCCTGCACCATATTCCTATGGACAGAGTTTGTTTGTAGAAACTGCTGAAATTGTTCAACAAGTGTTAAGACTTTGAGAGAGAGCTTCTGACTTTGTCTTAGAGGTAGTTGTCAACGTCGTTGTGAGAATGTGCTAGAAAAGCCCAAAGGTTTGCAATCGATGGAACGGAATAAACCAGCAGATCACGATGCTGTAATCTGGAAGAGTTGCTAATTGACACTGAGTCTAACTAAAGTATCTGCAATTAAGCTATAAAGATCTCTTGCTTTTCGATAGCTGGAACTGGAAGTGTTGATTCCGATTGATCACCTAATGTAGACAATATCAATGTTGCTTATTTTCTTTTAAATCAATCTGCAAAGTTTGCTTATAAAGCATTGGACTTGCAGCCTCACATGCTTATAACTGATTAAATGAAGGTGGCAGCCGAAAGAGTCCACTCTGGCCGATGGACATCGATCAAAAGGTTTTTATCGAGTTGATGTGAACATTCCTGCTGATGATTGGGGCCACATCAATGACTTCTATGATGTCCTTGTTTTCAATACCGGTCACTGGTAATTCCCCTCTGTCGCTTAGTTTTGTTCACATTAATCTCTTTGATGCTTTTGCATCCTTGGTGTCTTAATGCTTTCATTTCTTTCCCTGCACTAATATCATGTCTCTAATGAAATGTGTGGGCTTTGCCCTGTAAATATCTAGAACCTTTAGGCTGTGTACGTGATGCCTGATTACTCTGCTTAGTCTTAAGATTTTGTCTGCCGTGCAGACCATTATCTCCTCATTTCTAAGCTAGTTATGTCATTTCTTGTGTGTCCTGATATGTAGGGTAACCGTTTATGCTATCTTTAACTTTGTCAGGTTGGATCAACTGGTGTATTCCTGTTATGCCATATATATTTGTAGTTTTATGGACTCAGTTGAACTCTGTTAGTACTTACATGGGTGGTTTAGGGAGCCTTATTGTCAATTGGATCAGTGCTGAGATAAGTGAATACGGTATCTGAAGAAGACAAGAGTAAGGAAATAAGTAGAAGTTTAAGGAGAAAAGTTAAGTCTCGGCATTATTATTCCCACTGGTGGTTTTTCAAAGAAGCAAACTGAGATAACATAGGCTGGAAAATAGTCAAAAGTGTCAGCCATCTAAACACTGTGGTTCTCGTGAATCTGAAATGCTGCATTTCACTATTAGCCTCTTTAAGAACTGTTAATATTAGTCACTTGTTCTTGCCTGTATAAGCCTTTCCCTGAACATTTCTTACATGGAACCCTTTTTCCTTCGATAGGTGGGGTTTGGATAAGTTCCCGGAAGAGACACCACTAGTCTTTTATCGGGCTGGACGCCCGATCTTCCCACCCCTCAAGATGTTGGATGGCCTCAAAGTTGTTCTTGAGAATATGATTTTGCATATACAAACGAAAATCCCCAAGGAGACCCTCAAGTTCTGGCGGTTACAGTCACCAAGGCATTTTCATGGTGGAGACTGGAATCAGAATGGTAGTTGCCTGTTCAATGAGCCACTCCAGGATTCTCAGGTACGAAAATAGAATCTTGCACTCTTTGTGTCTCACTGCTCTCTCATGCTCCTGTTCCAGTATGTTAGCTGATCAAGTACCATACTTAAAAGATTTCTTGCATATCAAATAACAAATTTAAGTAAATACTTTCCATAAATTTGTGCTTGCTCTGCCTCTGGCCGTTTCTCTTTATTGAGCTTCTTTGGGACTTCTCTACATATCGCAATAACACGACCAGATTTTTACTCGGGATTGGGTACTAACAACTAGACAGCTTGATATGTGGTTTGATCCCAGCAACAATGGGGTGAATAAAGAAGCAAGACTGCTGAATAATCTGATCAAAGGCAGGCTGCAAGGAACGGATATTCAGTTGCTGGATTTGACACATCTGAGTGAATTCAGGGCTGATGCCCACCCAGCAATTTGGTTGGGAAAGAAGGACGCAGTGGCTGTTTGGGGCCAAGATTGCATGCACTGGTGCCTACCTGGTGTGCCTGACACATGGGTTGATATTTTGTCCCAATTAATCTGCCGTGGCTTGGAGAGACGGTGACGAACTAGGAAGCATCGTGCGATGGTGACTGTTGAAGATGGTGATGAAACTAGCTGGTTGAATTTTGACAGCGGGTTCGCACCTAATCATGTGAAACTGACTCGAATCTTTGAAATTCTTGACTGATTTGATGGTATTCTTACAGCTGCTCCATGGCTTACGATGAACTCCGAACTGACGATTTTAAAGTGAAGCCTCGCTTCACAGCTGGCGAAAAGCTTGACCAGTTTACCATGGAGACACTACAATCACAACATGTTAGGAAATCCGAATTCAAGGGTCTCTTTTGTTGCTGGTGTGATTGCCTTAACCATGGTGGTCATTATCTTTCTAAGCTTATGGATCATAGATCCGAAGTTTGTTCTTCCTTGTAAGGTGAGCTATTCTCTCTCATGTTTTGGTGGGGAGGTGGGTGAAAAAACGGCACATGTCCGGGTTGGTCTCTTGAGCACGGTCATTTTGTAAAGACGACATTTAAATTCAGAAATAGGTGAAGATAGTCTATTCTTTCGTTCAATGTTCATGCATATTGAGATGATTTGGTGCGATGTGAATGGTTCTTGCAAGTACGAATCCATCACTGGAGTCGATCTTGGCTGGAACCCGGTTGATGGACCGATGCGATCGTAGCAATTAGATTTGTAATGGTATTCGCATTTAATCAACGATCTGGATTTCGATCCTCGCAAGAGGGGAATTTTACGTGAGCAGCATTTTCACTGGGTATTTAAAATCATAATATTTGAAATCTTTTCCAGATAAGAAAATTGCTACTCAAGATTATTTAAAAAGTATTTCTCGCAAATTTCGTAAATTTAAACAATACTTTGTTTAAATTGTGGAGAGTCCAAATTAGCTAATAAAAACTGAGTGCGACTGAATCGTTAAAAGTTACTTTTCTGTTTTTCCAAAAGTGGACAAATGTAGGCCTATGCTTACTTTCATGCCTCATGGTATATGAAGATATCAATCAGGTGTTTTTCAATGCTTTCAATCACGTATCTATCCCATCGCCATCGACCAGTGAGAAGAACAAGAACCCTAGAACCGGCAATCAGAGTCCGACCGTCGTCCTCCGATCAACAAATCCTCGTCCACTCCGAAACATTCGAACCTCCTCGTCCTCCTCCGATGGCGGCGCTAAGAATCCACCCGCCTCTCCCCCTGAATGCCCTGCCGCGACCCCCAGGAAGACCACCCCGCCTCCACCCCCTCCGCCTCAACGCCCGCAAGTCCCTCCCCCTCTCCGCGCCGTGCAGGGGCGGCGGCGGGAGGAAGGAGGCCGGCGACGCCGAGCTCGCGTCCGCCCTGGCCGAGGAGGTCGCGAGGGCGCACGCCCAGGGGAAGCAGAGGGACGAGGCCCTGGCGAAGGGCAGGGCCCTCCTGTTCTCCGAGCTCTGCGGCTACTTCGCCCTGAGGGAGGACGAGCTGAGGAGGAAGTGGGAGGGGATGGAGGATGGGGAGCGGCGGGGTCTGGCGACGGAGTTCGTTTCGAACTGGAGCGCCGATTTCCATCCCCTGTCCGCGAGGTCCGTCGTGGAGATGGTGGAGGAGCATCTGCAGCAGCATGGAAAGAAGCCGCCTTTCTCGAACGATTCGGCGTTTTTTCCTGGCTTGAAGAGACTGATGGGTTTGGGCGAGAACAAGTGAATGGTGTCTTGGGGTTGTGGTTTTGTTGGGTGGGGGTAAGTTTCTGTTCGCTCTGCGATTCCTTTCGTCTTTTCTTGGATGGGAAGAGCTGAGTAGTGAGTGGCGACTGCAGTGCACGATGTCCTTCTGATCAATATTGATTGTACGTGTTTATACAGCATCATGATGGCGACTTGAGTTCGGTTGATTTGTGTTTTCTCTGCTTTGCTCCCGCCTTCCCTCTTCCTTTTTCAGCTGTCCCTCTTGAAGAAGTGGAGTTTTGTTCGTTCGTTGAATTCTGTGGATTCGCAATGGACATCGGTCCAACGAACCATACTTAAATTCGGCAATAAAACTTTTTCTTTTTTTGATTGGGTTCCTTGCCTATAGCGTTTGATGGGTATTGAACATGAAGCGAAATGAATCACTTGGAACTGGTCAAATCTTTAATGATCTCCCTGGGATGTTTGATTTGAGTGACTAATAACAGTAAATCCTTTGACCTCTGCTTCATGTCATGTCTTGATTATCGACCCGACAACTCATTCAACTTGAAGAATACTTGTGAGAACTACCAGAAAGATTCTGAAAGGAGGAATTCCGAGTTTAGCTGTTGTGGAAGTAAAGCTAACATCGTGCTAAAGCATAATAGAACCAGGCAAAAAGTATCTCCACCTCCTTGACTCTGTCGACTTCAGTCGTACTTTCCCTCTGTAATTGGCCTTTTGGGTGGCTGGGTCTAAATCTATTGTGAATTGGCTTCAAAGCTATGTACTCCAGTGCCGACTTCTTGTTTTCTTGGTCAATGCAGATTGCCTGTACCGCAACGGTAATTGCAGTCATCTTCTCTGTTTATTTCTTGAACAACTTCTGCAGGAGAAGAAGCGCACAATCTGTTCGTAAAAATGTCCCACAAGTCAATAGCTACTTGCCTGTCTCGCTTGTCCAAGTAAATAGCAATTTGTCCGTCGCTGCTATACCAGGATATGATTATGAGGTTTCTTGAGCTTTATGGTATCAGATACTGACAAGGTCTTCACTGAATTTCTCTATGATAGCCTTATAGATGCCGATGTCAGGGCCTTCAAAGACAGTGAGGAAGCTCCGTTTGGTAGAAGAAAATTGGCCCTGATCTTTTAGAAGCCATCAAGAACCCAAGGATCTTCATACCAATTTTCTCTAAAGAGTAAAGATTATGCTTCTAGTGGATGGTGCCTCAAGGAGCTGGCGCCCATGGTTAAATGTAGGGAAGAAAGGAAACATGTGATCTTTTCAATCTTCTGTTACGACCCATGAGTTCAGCAGCCAAAAGCCTTCTCTTGGCACGAGAAGCATGAGGCCATGCAAGGATGGAGGGATGCTCTTAATGTGGAAGGAGCATTGAAAGGATGGGAAGCGGAGAAAATGGCTGATGGGTAATCTGTTAACTCACGAGTTTGCATGACTTTCTATGTTGTGGATTTCTATTTTCTGGGTTTGTGAATGCATGCTTGGTTTGCTAGTATGTATCTGGAAAAGAGATGACTGTTATGGTATATTACTAATCTATTGCTATGGCATGTCACTCTTATAAAGTATGACTGTAACATTTGCATTCCGTATCACTGGTGGTTTATCACTGCTTTAACTACCGCCGCTAGCCAGCCAATCCAGCGGTGTTCTACTGCTATTCCCTCTACGACCACCACCAATCAGGTAAGACTACTGTTGCCATGGTCATGTACAACCAACTTCTTGAACCATGTGAGTACCATATCTTTGTCAAAGACATCAGGCTCATCGGCAAGGAGGATATACTGTCGCTGTTCATCTGCTATAGGCGATGATCTGCTGAATTTTGGCTTTTTTCTGATTGTATGTGTGAACCGGTCGTCTTGCAATGTTTCCTATGTCATGCTGAGTGAAGTAGTTATCTCCTTCAGCTGAAAGAACTTAGTGCAGTGTGTTTATGAAGATGAAGCATTGCTTGTACTGTAGATCTGTACTGATATTCCTGGTTCGGTTGTTATAGCAGTTAATTGATGTACTTATCATGGCAACTTAAGTCGGTGCTCCACATTCTTGTGCAGCTTGCTAGTGTTTTGCGAGGGAAAATAAGGAATGTTGTACCTTGCCGGTAAATGATTGAAAAAGTTAAGATAACTTTTCAAATGCGTTGGTAACTAAATATTGACTAACAACTTGTTTTGCCTGTATATTATTAGCAAGTTACTATCAAATTTTGAAAAGTGCCGACATTTATTTATACTTCAAAAATTATCCACGGTTTTAATGGAGTATAAGTTTACCAACTCTTTTATGGACCAAGAAAACAGTTACCAACTCTTTTGAAAATTATCAGTTCTTTTCAAAATTACCTACTATTCCAACATACCAACATCTATTTATGTAGCTTAACTTATTAACTCTTACATGCGCCAAATATTGATGTTTATTCGATTGTTTTAAAATTATAAGTTGTTCCAATAGTCTACCACAATTTATTCGCATAGACCAACATTATTTGAAATTACGAAACATAATATGAAATTACTGACTTTTTTTACTTCATCTACCAACATTTATGAGATTGTTGCAAAAGTAGCGATTGTTTGAATAGTTTACTGGTTTTTATTTGAGGAACTTACCAATGTGTTAAATGATCTAACTTTTACATGAAATGTCCCTAATCACATTCAAAAGTTGCCATCATCTTCCTTTCTCGTAAGGAATGTTACTAATTAATGTGAGAACTTAAACTTTCTAGAATATATTCAAACTCTTTGACCAACAAAAATGGATTCAAACTTGCTCTTTTCCTTAATGAAAAGTCAAGGATTAAGCTAATCTTCTGATAATTTGAAAGTTCCAAAGTTGTTACCGATAAGTTTGAACTTACTTTTGACCCTGGAAAGTTAGAGGACACATGGCAAAATTACCAACCAATGTAGAAGAAATTTATTTCTACAATAGAGAAGATTATAAATTTACTTCATTGCAACTTATTAACTTGGGCAAAATGACATTAGAAGTGTCAAAAGTTTCGTACAACGCTCACTTTAGTGTTTAAAGTTTTCGCCGACTCACTTAATTTTCAATATGTCTTTGCAATGTCTTTTCAACATGTCTTTTCAGAACGTATCTGTTTGGGAATAAATTCTCCCGAAAGGTTGCATTCAGGTAAAAGAAGACTGAAATATATGTTCATATTTTTGCAGGCTCTTTTCACTTACTTTCTATACTTCTTTCTTAAACCGTATAGCCACATTTTTCAATTGTTTCCCTTTGAAAGTTTATAGAGAAATACCAGAATTGCTATATGGTATTATCATTGAAATTTTTTTGTATCTTGAAAGATTTTTGCCAATAACCATTAGCAACGTTGAAGGACGAATAATTCCTTAAAGAAAGTGTTACCATGCCTCAAAGTCTGATTCCATTTTCTTCTCAATGGATCATATTTTTCTCCCAACATGCCTAAACCGAACTCATGTTGGTTTGTCTCCTCCTCCCATCAACCTCAAAGCCAAAACAAAACCCGAGAATTGACATCCTCAAGCAAGAACTACTCAGGAAGCGCCAAACCCTTGCTGAAAAAACTGATGGTCGATGCATCTTCAAGTGCTTCGAGATTAAGCAGAAGCAAATCCAGAAGCTTCGCAAGTAAGAGAAGCGCGAGCTCGAGGCCAAATTCCACCGCCAATCCTCCTCCCCCGACACTGCCTCCAAGCTCAATCCCTCCTCCATCTGCATTGAGGGAAAATCAAATAGAGTTTCAATTTGGGGTTGTGGTAGATTTAAGGATTTCAATTTGGGAAATTTCTCTTACGTTGCGGTTTAGGATTTATATTTTGGAGCAAAACACATAGATGACGTCATTTTAGGCTACATATGCTAACTGAGCATGTTGGTGAGCCACGTCGCATTTCTAGCAACATTGATCGAAATTGGCATTTAAATGATTGTTTTCTTAAAAAAGTGGTACTTAAGTGGTTTGAAAAAAACTTTTGGCACTAATGTAAACATCGTATAATAATTTTGGCACTTTTAGTGTTCTTCTGCCTACTAACCTGTATAGAAGTTACTTACCATGTTTAAAAACTAAAAACTAACTAATGAAACTTACTTTTAAGTTTAAAAAGTTACTAGACTTGTAGTGGATTTTTTTTATAATCACTTAGAGGGAGAAAGACAGACTTCAATGAGTGATAAATCGAGAACAATTTGATAAAATTGTATCTATATATGATGTCATAAACTTGATAGATGTCAAGGATACATGTAGTGGACTTTTATAAACGTTTTGTGAAATTACATGCAGCCATACGTCAAGAAACATCAACTAATTCGAAGAATCTTTTGCCACCAACCAACGCGCATGTGCTGAAACTTCAAATCCATGTTTGCGATTTAAGACAGGTCTCTGTCACGTACATCAAACTCAAGCTTTTAAGAAAGATTAATTCCTGGTCTGGTTTTGACGGATTCAAACCTAATCGTCCTCCAGCGACCAAGTCTTCTTCAGCTCTTTGAACAAATGAATGTTGAGAAAACCTCATACATAGTTCGAAGTTGACAAAACGATCTATGGTTTATATTGATCTTAATAAATGCGAGAAGTGTTTATGTTCAGGTAATATTCATGTGACTGAAAGATCTTCAGAACAAATTTAGATCAGTGGAATTCCATATTGACTTGAAAGCATTAAGATCTTATGTCTACAGAATCTACATCATTATCATTGTAAAAGTATCTTGGAAAGAATAGTTGATAATATCCAACAAGCCATAAGCAACATACTACGTGAATATCAGCAAGTGTACTGCATAAATATCTGCAAGGCAATTGGATGAATATTCACAAGGAAACTGAATGAATATTAGCAAGGCTACTAAGTGAATATCAGCATACAATGCTAGAGCAAATGCTGGATATCATCAGAATAAGCTGAATATTAGCAGAACACCTATTCTACCTGCAACGAGATTCTTATCACAAACTTCAAGACGGGAAGTACTTCTTTTCCATCAACCGGTAGAAAGATCATTGGGTTTCATGAGGATCTGGAGTCTATCTTGATTCACTTGGAGCTCATTTTGAGCTTGATATGCTAAGCTCTACCTTTATGTGTGCCTTGCAGTTGATGTTTGAATTTACAAGTAAATGTGCACCATCACTAGCATTCTCATAAGTCCACGGGTGTAAGTAGGTTGGTTTGATGTATCCTCCAAGAATAAAGTGTGTAAAAGCATTTATATAGGGAATCATATCTTCATCAACTAGTCTCACCATTACCATTATGCTCTATTTCTTGTCATATTTTTAGCAGGATCACATAATTTATGGGGTACATGGAACAAGATTATGTCCATGAATTAAAAGCTATAGCCATAATTTACCATGCAAAGAAAAAGCCGACTTGTTTCTCGAGAAGAGATGGGATGCCCAATATCATTTGATTGAATAGTTGACCCAACTCCTTGTTGTTTGAAGAAATCCTCCACTTCAATTGGTATTTTTTCATGAAAAGCAAACATGAGATAATGGAAATTATAAAATATTCAAATTTAAAAATACAAAAAGGAATAAATTAATAAAAAGATTAATACAAATAATAAATACAATAAGAGATAAGAAGAGATGGGACCGGCAACACACATGCTACAATGGCCGGGACAAAGGGTCGCAATCCTATGAGGGTGAGCTAACTCCAGAAACTCATCCTCAATTCGGATTGCAGGTTGCGACTCACCTGCATGAAGGGAATCGCTAGTAAATGCCGATAGCATAGCTTATCATGTTAAAGTAACTAAATATAATATGAAATTACCAGAAGTACCAATTTCAATAAATTACCGATATTTATTTCCAAAACTTACCAATGGGTCAAGCAAACACCACGTCCACGTACAACTTATAAGTTGATCTTAGTAGACCCAAGAATTTCTAAATTTAATGTATGGATGGACCGCTATTCTTACATCATAATTTTAGGGTCAAGAATCGAAGATAATGGATCATTAGGTTCTCTGCGGCCGCACTTTGCTGATTCCCTTCATTTAGCATTTAAAAAAACTTATTGTAGTAGGTTGCTCTCATGGAGTCCATTTCGTACAAGGCATACTAATTGACCTTTGTGTGATGTATAAATACATACTAAGCGAAATAATCTAAATAATGAAAAGACATTTCAAATCATTCAGTACATTTGGATGGCTTTCATTTCCCTCTAAGATGCTTCCCATAACCCATACTTTATCGTTGAGCATTATGTATACAGGTCCCTATCCCTCGTAGTTTACTTTGATAAAACAATTCAAGTTTATTAGAAAACTAATACTTGATATAATGGTGGCAAAGGGCGGCGGTAGCTGGTAGTTGCCTAAGACTATCGCCAAAACCTTCCTCCACCACATAAAACCATTCCTCCTAATGCAGCTACGAACAAAAGAAACTCTGTCATGGCCAATTCTATACATTTAATATACTCTAAGGATAGAGGAATATATAGAGTTGAACAAAGTAAATAATAAAATGAAAAACTTCTTTGAAATTATTCGTTTGGAAATTTCCTGAAAAGATAATCATATCTTACAAATGTGCAACTTTTGTGTTGTTGTGTTGCTAAGGTTTGGATTTAAGTTGTTGAGGATTGACCAGTGTTCTAACAAAATACAACTTATTAACCCGAGTATTCTGTTTATGCTGATTTCAAGATTCTACAGTTGGGGGCATGGGGTTAAATATGTTTGTCTTTCTGATTTTGCATATTAAACTTATTATCCTTGAGGAGTACTTGACTTCATTTTCTGGATACTATGGAGATTATTTCGGGGATACTATTGTTTGCTCTCTCTCATTTTAGAGCAATGAAAGAACTTTCGAGCCATTTGGTGTAGAAGACAAGAATTATTTTTCTTTTCCATAATCTGGTAAGAAGATCGTCGGATTCCATGGGAGGTCTGAAGTTTGTCTTGATTCACCCGGAGCACATTTTGAGACTTGACATGCTAAGCTCTACCATTAGGTGCACCATGCAGTTGATCTTTGAGTTTACATGTAAATGCATGCCATCACCTACCTTCTCAAAAGTCTGGAGGTGTTAGTAGGTCGGTTTGATGCATCTTCCAAGAATAAAGTGTGTTAAATCATTTATATAGGGAATCCCTTCTTCATCAACTAGTCTCACCATTACCATTACACTATCACGTTATATTTTTAGTAAGATCTCATAATTTACATGGCACATGGAACAAGATTATGTCCATGAATTATAAGCTTTAATCATAATCTACCAGCATTGGCATAGCTTATCAACGTGTTAAAGTAAGCAAATATAATATTAAATTACTAGCCCTTGGAGTTCACGTTCCAACATTCATAAGATCATTGCAAAAGTACCTGGTGTTTCAATAAATTAGCGGTATTTGATCTTGGAACTTATCAATGGGCCGAAATGACCAACTTTTAAACGGAATGTCACTAATTACGCACAAAAGTTACTTTCATCTTCCTTCTCAGAACAAATATTAGTAATTAATGTGAAAACTTCGACTTTCTAAAATATATTGAAACTTGCTCTCTTTTTGTATGAAAAGTTAACGGCTACATTGAAGAGTTACTATGTTCATAAAATTTTAGAGTTTCAAACTTAGTACCAACAAGTTTGAACTTATATTTTAAAATGGTTAATACCACGAAAAACTCTAAACTGGTACATTTGTGACAATTTTATCCCGAACTATTTTTTTTATCACAAAAAACTCCAAACTAATACATCTGTGACAAATTTACCCCGAACTATTTTTTTGACCACCAAAAATCCCAAACTGGTATACTTGTGACAATTTTACCCCAAACTATTTATTTGACCACCAAAAACCCTACACAGGTACACCTGTGACAATTTTACCCTCGAAACTAATTTTTTGACCACTAAAAATCCCAAACTAGTACATTTGTGACAAATTTATCCCCTGTTAGTGTCCGTTAAATTATATTAATATCACAAAAAATCACAAATTGGTAAACTTGTGACAAATAGAGGGGTAAAACCCAAAATCGGTATACATGTCAATTACCACGTGTCATTAAACTTTGCAATTTAACAGTAAAATTTAACGGAAACTAACAGAGGGTAAATTTGTCACAGGTGTACCAGTTTGGGGTTTTTGGTGGCCAAAAAATTAGTTCGGGGGTAAAATTGTCACAGGTATACCAGTATGGGTTTTTGATGGTCAAAAAAATAATTCGGGGTAAAATTGTCACAAGGGTACCAATTTAGGGTTTTTTATTGTCAAAAAAATAGTTTGGGGTAAATTTGTCACAAGTGTACCAGTTTGGGGGTTTTCATGATATTAACCCATTTTAAAATTAATCGATTTATGTGGAGGAAATTCATTCGTATGATAGAGAAAGTAACTAATCGAAATGGGAAATTCACATCCTTGCAACTTACTAAGCTATATATAAGGCAACTTACCACGTTAAAAAAAGTGAAAACTAGCTAATGCTTTAAAGTTTAAAGACCATACTAATGGAGAAAGGAAAGAGATCACGAAGAGAAGTTTCCGATGAAATAAAAAAAAAGTAGTATATGCGTGCAGCTGCCACGTAAGATTGCGTTTACGTCAGCAAATGTCTGACTGATTTGTAGAATCTTCTTTCCACCGAGCCGATCAACGCCCATAGTTCTGAAGCTACAGATCCATGTCTGCGATCTCAGACATGTCCCTGTCGAGTAGACCAAGCTCAAGCTTTTTAAGGAGATCGGTTCATGGTCTGGTTTGACGATTCAAACCTAATCTTTCGAGCGACCAAGTCCTCTTCAGCAACTTTGAACAAATGAAGTCTCGCTCCCCGCCTGCTTCGGACATTCAACTGAAGAAGCAGAGCGTTTTCCGGTGGCGAAGCTTTGATTTCTTGTCCCGTCTCATGCACCGCTTGCGCCTTCTCTCTCTCTCTCTCTCTCTCTCTCTCTCATTTATACGCTTCGCCTGCGACGAAAAGTTTGGAGCTTTTTCGCAGTCTCTCACTCAATCACGGATTATCCTCATTGGAATGGAAGACGTCGAGGGACTCGTTCCATCTTCTTCCTCTTCGGTTCATCGGTGGAAGTACGATGTGTTCGTGAGCTTCGAAGGCAAGGACATAACAAAGAACTTCGCGGCCCACCTCTTCTGCTCGCTGATGCAAGCGGGGATCTACTACTTCAAGGACAATGACAAAGTGGAGACCGGGATTTTCGATGAGTCCAAGGTGCTCGACGTGATTTACCATTCTAGGATTTCTCTCGTCGTGTTCACCACCAACTATGCGGACTCAAGATGGTGCTTGAACGAGCTGGTGGAGATCCTGGAGTGCCACAGGAGGTTCAGAAATAATCAGGGTCACGTGGTTCTGCCCATTTTCTACGATGTTGAGCCAGCGGACGTTCGGAAACAGAGCGGTCAATTCGGGGATGGTTTCGGAAGGTGTTTGGCCACGCACACGGACGATATGCTGGTGCAGAAGTGGAGGAATTCGCTTAAAGAAGCTGGGAATATATCGGGATTGCATTTGAATAGTGATGCTAATGGGTAATGCACCGTCTTCCATAAGAAGCTTATGTTCTTCTTAGTCGTATTGGTTGTGCCTGATTGATTAGTTCACTCGCCACAAAAGCTCATATTGGTGCTCGATTTAAACTCTGCTGCTGATTGAATTTAGTTCAAGTGTTTCTTGCTTATATGCTGATGCCTCTCCAGGCTATAGTTAGTCATATTTGAAATTGTTCTTCCCATACAACTACAGGGATCAAGCGGATTTCATCGAGCAAATTGTAGGGCGTCTCTTGAAGATTATTCCCAGAACAAGCTCCCCCTATGCTATTGGGGTAGATTCCTTTGTAGACGATGTCATATCGTTGCTGGAGATTGGGTCAAAGGATGATGTCCGTGTGGTTGGAATATGGGGAATGAAAGGAATTGGTAAGACAACGCTGGCCAAAGCCGTATGCCATCGCATTTCCAGGGAATATGACGGGGTCGGCTTTCTCGAAAATGTCGGAGTTGCAAACCAAGATACTCTTTTACATCTTCAGAAGAGACTTCTCCAAGATGCTCTGAAGGTACAAGGTCTACAAATGTATGATCTTATCGGCAACATCAACGAGATAAAAACTAAGCTCTGTCGGAAAAGGATCCTTCTAGTTCTCGATAACATCACTGAGAAGCACCAAATTGAGTATTTTGGCGCTGGAGATCGAGAATGTTTCAAAAATGGGAGTAGAATCTTGATAAATACAAGAGAAGAGTGGCTTCTGAAAGATCTCAAAGTGGATGATAAGTACATGCTCCCTGGACTGGGTTCTAAAGAATCACTCCAACTCCTGAGTCTCCACACCTTCGGCAAAGACCAACCGAAAGAAGGGTATGAGGAGTTGTTCAAGAGTCTTGTCCACTATGCAGGCGGTCTGCCAGTGTTTCTTGAGAGATTTGGTTCCTTTCTTTCTAGTAGGAAAAATCAGTGGCATGAGATATTGGAGAAGTTGGTAAGGCGTCCTCACCTTGATTCAATTGGAATAACTTTAGATCCATTCTCCTCTCTTCGTCCCTCTGTAGGGCCATTTGGAGGCCATGGTGGAGATTCTTTTGATGATCAAACATACAGTGACATAAGAAAAATAACGGTCGTCACAGGAACAGTGATCAAGTCCATTACTATTGACTATGATCAGAATGGGTGTTTAGTGCGCTCGCCAAGACATGGTGGTTCTTTGGGAGGCCACACATGGGAGGTGAGTCCATTATTGCGGTTTGCTTTGTTGATTTGCAATATTTATGTCTAGTTATGCTATTCTCCATGAAATATCAGCTATTGTTCCTTCGTGGAATGGAGGTTGAGAAAAAGTGGTGTTATGGCGTCATAAAAGATGGACTTGCTTGAAACATATCGACCTGGTACTTCCACGATGCTTGATTGTCTTCCAACATCTTGATTGTTTTGTTGTACTTTGCTAAGATTTCTATTTAGGGTGCCAAAAAACAAAATTTGCACTAGCGTTATCTACCTACTCTGATGTTACAAATAATCAAAGATTGCTTCAGTGCTTGACATTGTCAATATAGAGCGTCGAGAATGCCATTTAATTGTGGAGCAAAGCATTGGGGTTCTAGATGGAGTTCAATTGTTATGACACAAGACTAGTGAAAAAGGCAAACTGTGCTCCAAAATATGAGAAGGAATACAAGTATACGTGACAAAGCCTCTAAGCAGTACTCCAGTCGTCCCAATAATTAGATTTCTTTTGTTTTGGGAAAACTTAACCTAAATAATGCATCTAGAGAGCATAGAATTTTCCCTTCTTCAAGGGTGATCGATACTCACTTTGCTCTTCTGCAATTGTTGCAGGTAGCTTTAGATTATCCAATTGAATACTTGACTTCGGTGTCGGGCTACATTAGAGAAGATTCTTGTCATGTCATCAACTCTCTTACCTTCCACAGCAATAAGAGGGCATATGGGCCAATTGGCAATGAGAAAGGGAGGTTTTTCAGTTTTCCACAAGTTGATGGCAGGATCATTGGTTTTCATGGAACGTGTGGCTCTTTTCTGGATTCTATTGGAGCTCATTTTGGCCCTGTCTCTCATCCATATCCCTTCGAAGACGTAGGGCCATTTGGAAATGGGAAAAACTGCTGGGATGATGGCAAGCATGCAGATGTCAGACAAATTGTTGTGGTCTCTGGTTCTGCAATTGAATCTATTAGCTTTACCTATGAGGAGGGTTGTTCTTTCAGACACGGTACAAGTGATGGCGGCAAAATAAATACGGTACATTACTCTAGTAGGAACTCAGTGTTTGATGAACATTACCCCTTATTTTCAGTGATGCTTATCATGCCATTGCTGAAGATGTTGTCTGGGCGAAAGAGATAGACTGTTAACCTTGGAACTTAGGTATGACACCATCAACAGGAAACAAGTTTTTATTGGAAAAAGATTTGTTGAAAACATTCGTCATGAAATTGAACACTTTCATAAATTTTTGTACTTTAAAACGGTTAATAAGGGAGAGTGAATCAACTGTTCTCCATCTATGGACTTTCCGCAGATAGATTTTGATTGGGAGGACAACATCTAGTTATTCTCTCAGGGCATAGTTGTTCGAACAATGGGATTTGTTTCCTGACAAAAAGCACCAACAAGGACTCGCCCAAGATAATGTTTGCAACACTAGTGCATTTGTTTCATTGCAAATTAGTAAGTTGAAAAATATTTTCCTAAAAATAATTGTTTGTATCGCTTACAAAAATTAGTTAATAGATTTTATCATCAACAACAATTTATTCCTAACATTTTCATTGATAATGAAAATTTGCTTATTAATTCATTTTTGTAAGCAATACACTCGATCGATACTAGGAAAATGTTTTCCAAATCGTTGATTTTTTTTTTTTTTTGCAAAATAAATGCACTCAGGTTGTTGTTTTCCTTATTACATCTATTACCTGTAATATGATATTGAAGTAGCAAGATAATATACTATATTCCACGACCAATATATATATATATAGACCATATGTTCCAGATCATGAATCATCATCTCAATCTGCAAGAGCATCACGCACTAGTCATTGTGATCTACCGTGCCTTTGCTTCTCAACTTGTTGCATTAACATTTCTTTACCCTCTATATGGTTGGTACAGATAAATCTGGACTGGCTGACTGAATTTCTAACTTCGGTTTCGGGATATATTGTGAATGATTTTGGTTCTACTATCATCAATTCAATTGCATTCCAAAGCAATAAAAGAACATATGGACCATTCGGCACTGAAAGCGGAAGGAAGTTTTCATTTCCAGCAACCGGTGGAAAGATTATTGGATTTTATGGGAGTTCTGGTTCCCATCTTGAATCTCTTGGAGCATATTTGGAACCAATCTCTCATCTATATCCGATCAGGTGTGTTGGACCATTTGGAGGCCAAGGTGGCCACTCCTGGGATGATGGAAAATTCAATGGTGTAAGGAAAATAAAGATGATGTTAGAAGATGTTGTCAGCTGCATCTCCTTTGAGTATGACAGTAATGGAGAATCTATTTGGTCCTCTGCACATGGTCACGAAAACGGAAATATCTATATGGTCAGTTCATCTCTCTCTCTCTCTCTCTCTCTCTCTCTCTCTCTCTCTCTCTCTCTCTCTCTCTCTCGTGAGCATTTCTGTGCAACTGCTATATCAAAGTTTTATCAAAGTAAGTTATGAGTGATAGTAACCCGTATATGTAATGTACAATGATAATGTATAGAGACATAAGCAGAACACAACATGATCCCCAGCACAATGCAGAAGATCCGCCAAGTTTCAATAGAAAAACACGCAAAAATTTTCATAAAATCGAAATTGGTTTCCGAGCTCAACGAGGTTTGAGCGGCCATGGCCACAGAGCTCGACAAGGCTCGAGCAGCCTTGGCCAAGCTCAATGAAGCTCGAGCCATTATGGCAGTGAGCTTGAAGAAGCTCAAGCGGTCATGGCTGAGCTCGTCGAAGCTCAATTAGCCATGGGCATGAGTTTGAAGAAGCTTGGAAGCGGGAGTTTCCATGGTTGAACTCGATGAAACTTGAGCAGTTTAAAGAAGATCGAGCAGCTAGGGCCAAGCTCGACGAAGCTTGGAAGGTCATGGTCACAAGCTCGAATTTCAGAACTTGGTTGTATTCATTAACAAGTTTTAGGACTTGATTGCACATTAAATTTTTAGGACTCAATTGTATTTTTTTTACAAATTTTAGGACTTTTAATATACTCATCTCTTTTTATTTCATATATTACTCAAAGGTCAATGATATGCTTTATGCAATATGGACTCCGTGAGAGCAATCCAGTACGATAAGTTTTTGGTCAATTAATATGCTTTATGCAAGATGGACCCCATGTGAGTAAGCTAGTATGATAAGTCTTTTTTTTTAATGCTAAATGAAGCGAATCAGCAAATCGCGCCAGAGAACCTAATGATCTATCATCTTATTGTTGACCCTAGAAGAATGATGTAATAATAGTAGTCCGTAGAAATTCTCGGGTCTAGGATCAACTTCTAGGCTGTACGTGGATGCAGTGTTCTCTTAGGCCACCATAATCTGTCATCTTTGATATGGATCAATGTGACAGTTAAATGCAATAAATACTTGTTAATTCTGCAGGTTAACTTGGATTACCCTCATGAGTTCTTGACCTCAGTATCTGGTTATATCAAACATAACTGTCCTGTTATCCAATCACTCACGTTCGAAAGCAATGTAAGAAGGCATGGACCCTTTGGTAAGGAAGAAGGAAGCTTCTTTAGCTGTGCATTGACATGCAGCAAGATAATTGGCTTTCATGGAAGGTCTGGTGTCCAACTTGATGCACTAGGGGTCTACTTTGAACCAATTTCTGATCTTCGTTTCTTCAAATCCATTGGGCCAATTGGAGGTCAAGGTGGCAGTCCTTGGGATGATGGAGATAACTTGGGTGTGAGAAAAATAATTGTAAAAGGTGGATTAGCTATTGACTCCATTACTGTTGAGTACGACAGAAATGGCTCTATTATGAGCTTTAAACGCGGTGCAGATGGAGGACATATAAAACTCAAGGTATGGCCTTAAGAGATTTACTTGGAATGCGTTTGTTTCGTAGAAAATTCAATGATAAAGAAAAATGATTTTCCAAAAAGTATTTCAAGGAAAACGGTTTGTTTTTCTTCGTTTGGTAATATGTAATCGAAATTATTTTTTGACGTTTGGATTTTATTAGAAATTATTTCAATCTCATGACTTTAACTCAAACGAAAAAAAAATAAAAATTTTTAATTATTTTTATTTTATTTTTAAAAAATATAATTTTTAATTTCTTTTAAAAAATCGAATTTTTAATTATTTTTTCTTTTCTTTTTCTTTTTTCTTCTCTTTCTTTTTCTTTTTTCTTTTCTTTCCTTTTCTTTCTCCTCCTTCATTCGCCGCGACCGACCAACGATAGCCCCAGGAGAGCTCAAGCTCTCCGACCTCGGGCCAGTTACGAGCCTGAGCTCGCTTGGATCTGGCGAGCTACGAGCCCCCCAAGGTCGGTCGAGCTCGAGCTCACCTGAATCTAACGAGTCGCGAGCTCGCCGGCCTCAGTTGAGCCTTAGCTCACCTGGATCTATCAAGCCTCGAGGTCGAGGCAAGGTGGAGGTGGCGAGGTAGGGCCTTGCGCGACGCCGACGAGCTTTAGCTTGCCAGATCTCGGCGAGCTTGGCCGTCGCTGGCCTGTGCTCATGGCCAGTCGCCAAGGCAGGCGACCGGAGGAAGGAGGAAGAAGGAAAAATAATAAAAAAATAAAAATAAAATATTAACAAATTTAAGATAATTAATTCCGGAAAGTGTTTTTTTTTTGGTAAAGATCAATTCCGGAAAATGTTTTCATCTTCTTAAAGTAGGGAATTCACTTTCTTAAATTTATACATGAATGATTTCCTTGATCGGAAAGTATTTTCGGTTAACTAAATCATTTTTTAACAACTAAACGGATGAAAGTCCAGAAAACACTTTCCCGAAAAATAATTTCATCAAAACAAATGCACCCTTGATCTCATAAACGTTCAACTTCTATGTTGCTACTATGGTTTGGTTTGAGTGTTTTGGAGGTCACATGTATATACATGAGTTTGAAAGTATATTAAATAGAGTACAACAAAATACAACTTATCAACCGGAGCCTATTTATGCTGGTTTTAAAGATTCTACTGTCGGGTGTTGGGATTAAATATGTTCGTCTTTCTAATTTTGCAGATTAAACTTGATTATCCTCGAGAGTACTTGACTTCAGTTTCTGGTTACTTTGGAGATTTCTTCGGGTATACTGTCGTTCGCTCCCTCAAATTTCATAGCAATGAAAGAACTTTTGGGCCAATTGGTGTAGAAGACGGGAAGTATTTTTCTTTTCCATCAACCGGTAAAAAGATTGTCGGGTTTCATGGGAGGTGTGGACGCTATCTTGATTCACTTGGAGCACATTTTGAGCCTTGACATGCTAAGCTCTACTGGCGCTATGCATTCGATGTTTGAGTTTACATGTAAATGTGTATCATCACCAACATTCTTAGAAGTTTACAAGGATCAATAAGTCGGTTTGTTGTGTTAAGAATAGTGTGTTAAAGCATTTATAAAGAATCGTATCTTCATCAACTAGACTCAAAATCACCATTACAATATATCTTATGTTATATTTTTAGTTAGGTCTCATAATTTACATGGTACATAGAATATGAACAAGATTATGTCCGTCATTTGTAAACTAATCATGGAGTTTAACATCAATTCAGTCTGATTGTCTTTGGCCTTCATATAAAGCAGAGCTGTTACTTGCAGCTTCGCTTCCCTTGGTCTCTCCTATCACCCAAAAAGTTCATAAAATCCTACATGCGTCCTTATTTAATACTCTATGAAAAGAAAGCGACTCGACCTCCTAGAAAAAAAAAATGTAAATCCCAAATAAATTCTGGGAACAATCTGTTCAACATGACAATATTAAGAAGAATACATGGCTGCAACATAACCTCTCTCTTTTAGTTATGAGGTTGGGATTATGTATAATCTAATCTGTTGCGGGAGCAAGAAACCGAACAATAAAATAGACAGAATAAGAAAATAAATTGGACACCAGATTGACGTGATTCGGTTGTAATGACCTAGTCCACGGAGAGCGCAGAACGAATTTTACTATAAATCAAACGATACAACGGAGATTACAACTACACTCGATTGACTCAAACACTCTTAATATTTTCCAAGCCCCAATTACACTTAGTAAATCAAACAGTATTTAGCCATATAATTACTTACAAAATAATCTGTCAATCTCACGAAGGAATTAAACAAATCTTACACAAGATTTAACAAACTTCAACACTAAAAAATTTTCGGTGCGTAATTCACAAGCAGAAGCTCCTCGTTGATACTCTCCATAAGAAGTCACACTTCTTATATATAAACAAAAGCAGGATCCAAATAAGAAACATTTTCTTAAGAAACCTTCTCTAACTAAGAAAATATTCAATTAGGAAACATACTCAAAATAGAAAATCCATTTGAATTAAGAAACTTTCCTTTTCGTGCTTAAACTTAAGACGTATTTTAACATAATCTAATCTTTTATATGGTAGTAAATGTGACTTTTAAACATTAAATGCATTCAATTTAATAAAAACGTTATTTTCCTTTTCAAATGAATTTTTAAGACTCTTTCCAACAAAAGTAAAAGTTTAAAGGAAACTCTTTTAAAAAACCAATCCAAATACAAATGTTAAATATTATGGTATTTTACGTGTGTAGTAAACAAAATAGCTTTTTTTCAATTTTTTCAAGAAAACTTTAAGAGAAGAATAAGCTGAAAAAATCAAGGGAAAAGTGCCAAAAAAGTCATAAACCTTTTGCATTGGTGTCAATTTAGTCCTAAATCTTTTTTCACTACAAATTCAGTCCTAAACCTTTTGCATTGATGACAACTTAGTCTTAAACTTTTTGCATTGGTGCCAATTCAATCCTAAACATTTTGTTTTTGTGTCAATTTAGTCCTTCCGATCAATTTTAATCGGAGTTTGCCGAGGTGGGCGTCTGCCAGCTGACGACCGGTCACCGGCGTCGACGTGGACAACTTTAATAATATTTTAATATTTTTTTGAATTTATATCATTTTTTCCTTTTCTTCTTTTTTTTCACTTTTTTTTTTGTCTCTCCCTCCTTCCTCTGGCTAATCATAGGTTTGGCAACCGACTAGAGGCCAAAGGCCAGTGAGCTCGACCTCGCTAGCCACTGGCGAGGCTCGCCCTCATCGGCCACTGGCGAGGGCGGGCCTCGCCTGACCATGGCGAGGCTCGAGCCCTCGCCAAAGGCCGCGGCGAGAGCGAGCCTTGCCATGGTCGGATGAGGCTTGACATCATTTTAATCCTAAATCCTATTTACATGCCCAAAATCAATTTTTCTCTAATCACTATTAGTTTCTTTCTACCACATAAATGACATGCCTGAAAAGTCAATTTTACTTATGTTTATAAGCATAAAAATTTTTTTCTCATTGTCGTGGAGTATACTTTTAAGACATATCGCTTCAATTATTATTAGATATAAATGATAATTATGACTATATTGATTTTTTTGGGAAAAGAGCCAAAAAAGTCTTAAACCTTTTGCATTTGTGCCAATTTAGTCTTAAACCTTTTTTTGGTGACAGTCCTAAACCTTTTGTATTTGTACCAATTTAGTCCTAAACCTTTTTTTGGTGTCAATTCAGTCCTAAACCTTTTAAATTGGTGCCAATTCAGTCCTAAACCTTTTGTTTTTGTGCCAATTTAGTTCTTCCAGCCAATTTTGATCGGAATTTGCCGACATGAACGCCTGCTGCTCGGCAATCGGTCATCAATGCTGACGTGACATTGACGTGGACAACTTAAATAATATTTTTTGAATTTTTATTTATTTTTCTTTTTTTTTCTCTCTCTCCTTCCTTTGGCCAATCATCGGTCCGCCGACCGACTAGAGACCGGAGAGCTCGACCTCACTGGCCACTAGCGAGGCTTGCCCTCATCGGCCACTGGCGAGGGCGGGCCTCGCCTGACCATGGGGAGGCTCGAGCCCACGCCGCAGCCTCTAGTACTACGTAAAACCCTTGGTATACTTATTACAAACTTACCCAAAATTAATTTTTGGGTCTTCAAAAACTTCAAACTTGTACACTTTCGACAATTTTACTTCAAATTAATTTTTGGATCATCAAAATTCCCAAATCGATATACTCGTGACATATTTACCTCTAGTAGTTCGTGTCAAATTTTACAATGAAATTGCAAAGTTGGATGACACATGGCAATAATGGCAAGTCAACGTGAAAATCCATATTAATTTGGGATAAATTTGCCACAAATATACAAGTTTAGAATTTTGGTGACCCAAAAATCATTTTTGAGTAAATTTATGATTACCTAGTTTGGAGGTTTTGGTAATATTAACTAGAATTTACAGCAAACAGAACTGATTACTAATTTTTACATCCGCAATACCTCCCTCCCTCCCTACCGAACGTGCTCTATTCAAATTCTCGTTCTCTTCGAAACCGTCGACCTCCAATGGCTTTAAGGATCCACCCTCTTCCCCCTATATACTCTTCTCGTCTCCATGGTCGGGCAAGGAGATCACGGGCTCTGATCGTATCCGGTTTGGCTGAGGAAGTCGCAAGAGCGCATGCCCAGAAGAAGTTGCCTCAATTGGGGGTCTAGAAATATTTGAATTCGGAGATCTCTAACTCTGATGCCATGTGAGATTTTGTAAGACTACAGGCAATCGTTCTAAAAGTTTAAGTTGTCAGATAAACATGTGATTTAATATTTAATTATTTTAACAGCTTTGTATTTCCTTTCTTCTTTTTCCAAATGGGAAGAACAAAGTAGTGAGTGGTGAATATAGTGTACCGGTGTCCTTTTGATTAGTTGATTCTACGCGTTTTATTCAGAATTATGAGGGCAGCTTGAGTTCCGTTGATTTGTGTTTTCTCTGCTTTGCTCGTGCTTCCCCTTCTTTCTCCCCTGTCCCGGAGTTCTTTGTTGAATTCTGTTGAATGGAAATGGTCATCGGTCAAACGAACCATACTTAATAATTTGGCCATAAACTTTTTTTTATTGGGTTCTATGCCTAAAGCGTTTGATGGGTATTAAATATGAAGCAAAATGAATCATACTAAAGCATATAATAGAACCATGCAAAGAAGGTCTCCACCTCCTTGACTCTGTCATCTACAGTCGTACTTTCACTCTGTAATTCGCCAATTAGGGACGCTGGGTCTTAATCTATTGCAAATTGACTTCAAGATATGTACTTCGGTGGCGACCTCTTATTTTCTTGGTCAACGTCGATTGCCTGTATTGCGGCGGTAATAGCGGTCATCTTCTCCGGTTTTTTCTTGAACTACTTCTGCAAGAAAAGAAGCGCCACAATCTGTTCGTAAAAATGCCAAATTGGATGTCACAAGGCAATAGCAACTTGCCTGTCTCGCTTGTCCAAGTAAATAGCAATTTGTCCGTCGCTGCTATACCAGGATATGATAATGAGGTTTCCTTGAGCTTTAGGGATCAGATACTTACAAGGGCTTCACTGAATTTCTCTATGATAGCCTTATAGATGCCAATGTCAGGGCCTTCGAAGACAGCGAGGAAGCTCCGTGTAGGAGAAGAGATTGGCCCTGGTCTTTCAGAAGCCATCAAGAACTCAAGGATCTTCATGCCAATTTTCTCTAAAGAGTAATGATTATGCTTCTAGTAAATGGTGCCTCAAGGAGCTGGCACAAATGGTTAAATGTAGGGAAGAAAGGAATCACGTGATCTTTTCAATCTTCTGTTACGCCCCATGAGTTCGGCAACAATCTAGACCTTATGCAAAAGCCTTCTCTCAGCACGAGAAGCACTAGAATTGTGAGACCATTCAAGGATGGAGGGATGCTTTCAATGTGGATGGAGCATTGAAAGGATGGGAACTCATGAACATGGTTGATGGGTAATTTGTTAACTCATGAGTTTGCGTGACTTGATATGTCGTGGATTTCTAATTTTGTCCTTGTGAATGCATGCTTGGTTTGCTAGTATGTATCTGGGAAAAGTGATCATTGTCACTATAAATTACTAATCAAATGCTATGGCATGTCGCTCTTATAAAGTATGACAAAAATTTGTTCATCGTGTCACCGGTGATTTATCACTGCTTTAACCAACACCATTGGCTAACCAGTACAGCGGTGCTGTGCTGCTATTGCCTCTACAACAACCACCACCGATCAGGTAAGACTACTGTTGCCAAGGTTGTGTACAACCAACTTGTTGAAACATTTGAGTGCCATAGCTTTTTCCAAGACATCCAAGAGACATCACAGAAACACATGGGTCTTGAGTATTTGCAGAGTTTACAGGTCTCTATTATCCTAAATGATGACCGCACTCATTTTGCAAGCATCGACGAGGGGATCAAAAAGCCTGAACAGAGATTGGTGAATAATAGAGTTCTGATTCATGTCGATGATGTTGACCGCAGAAATTAGTTAGATGTATTGGCAGCAAATCTTTGCCTCGGGAAGCAAGCTCATAGTCACAACTAGGAACAAAGACGTTCTAAACTTGCCTCAAGTTGGAGGGATCTATGAAGTCAATAAAATGCATCCAGATCAAGCTCTTCTACTTGTCTGCAAATACACATTTCGAAATGAAGCACCCACAGCAGACGATACTAGCCTGTCTCACGATATTGTAGTGACAACCGGAGGTCTTCCACTAGCCCTCAAGGCTATAGTTTCTTTTTTAGCTGTTAAAACCAGGAGGATACATGAAGACACATTGAAGCAGTTGAAAAGAATACTAGATAAAGAAGTCCTAGAGGAGAAAAGATAAGTTATGTCACGTTAGAACATTAGTAGCAACAGATATTCTGGACATAATATGCCTTTCCATTATGGAAAGAAGGATTGCCGTTCACGTGTGGGAAGATTGTGATTTTTGTCCACATGTTGTGGTTGAAGTACTCCAGCTCATGTCTCTCCTAAAGTCAGTAATGGTAATGAGTTGTGGATGCATGATTAGCTTAGAGACCTTGGTAGGGAAATTATACGAGCGGAGAATTACAAAGAGCCAGGAAAGCGCAGTAGGTTGTGGAGTGGTGAAGAAGCAACCGACGTACTTGAGAGAGAAGCTAGGACATAGAATGTGAACTTCATGCAATTAGTTTACTTTTCCAGAGTGATATTCTATCCAGTATATTCAAGGATAGTGCTCATTTTAGTTTCTTAACGAAGAGACCTCCATAAATCTCTTCCTTTACATGTTCACATGGAACAGAGAACAACATACATTGAAGCTATCAGTCTTGATTTTATGATCAGTATGGAGGACTACTGTTTTACGAATAACAGTTCACAAGTCTATCAAAAGTAAGGTTCCTTCAATTTTATCATGCTAGCCTTGCTGGAATTTTTTAGCTTCTCTCGTCAAAGTTAAGATGACTATGTTGGCATAGATGTCCTATTTTTATGACGCCTGACTTAAATCTAAAGAACTTGGTTATTTTAGATCTATCAGGAAGCAACATTACAGATGACTTTACTTTACCAAAAAAAAAAAACATTACAGATGACTGGGATAGTTGGAGCACAACGTGGGTCTTGCAAATGCATCTTTTCTTGCTTCTTATGCTTGTTTGTGCCAGCTGTGTCATACACTAACAATTCTTTCTCTTGTTTATAGAGGGCAGTGAAGTCGAAGTTCTTAACCTCACACGCTGTCTCCATTTAACAAGTACTCCAGTACTTTGCATGTTTCCGAGTTTGGAGAGACTGATTCTGGAAGATTGTTTGGCTGCTGGTGACCCGTCAATAGGGAATGTCGAGTTTCTGGTCTTCTTGTATATTAGAAACTGTAAAAGCCTCGAGCAGCTGCCTCAACAGTTGGGTTCTTTGAGAGCATCAAGCGAACTTCTTATGGGAGATTCCCATTTGTAGAGATATGAAGAAGGTTGAAGTGCTTAGTGCTAGGAAATGTGAATCATTTACTCAGATTCCTGCATCGATCGGCGAAGCGACTTATCTCTTGGACCTGGTTCTGGATTTCCATTTCTATTACTGAACTTCCTGATTCGATTGGAGCTATGGTGGAGCGGAGCTGCTTCTCACTGAACCAGTGTGAGTCGTTGACCAAAATTCTGGGGTCCACATTCTTGAGGAGATTGCTAGTGTTTTGTGAGGAAAATAAAGAATATTGTTCCGCGTCGGTAAATGATCGAAATAGTTCATAACTTTTTAAGGTAACTAAATATCGACTAACAATTTGTTTTGCCCGTATAATGTTTAGTACGTTACTAACATGTTATGAAAAGTGCCAGCATTCATGTGTACTTAAAATATTATCAACTATTTTAAGTTACCAATTCTCAACTATGATACGACATTACTTATTCTCATTCGAAGCAGATATCAACTTTTATTCGATTGTTTCAAAATCATATATTGTTGCAATAGTTTACCACAATTTATTTGCATAATCTACCAAAGTATTAACGATCACCAAATATAAAATATGAAATTACCAACTTTTTCGAGTTCATCTACCAACATTTTTTAGATTGTTGCAAAAGTTCCAATTGTTTCAATAGTTGACGAAGTATTTGTCTGTGGAACTTAGCAATGTGTTAGACCACCAACTTTTACTTTTATATGAAATGTCACTATTCGCATTCGAAAGTTTCCGGTATTTGCTTACTCATGGTCTGGTTCTTGACAAATTCAAACCTCCTCCCTCCTCGAGCGAACAAGTCTTCTTGCAGTTCCTTTAAACAGATGAAACCCTCACTGGTCAGCTTGTCCGAACATCCCGTTGAAGAAGCAGAACGGGTCCTGATGTGGCGAAGCTTTCCTCTGTCGCTCCTCCGATATTCACCGACTCGCGCCTTCTCTCTCCCATGTACTCTTCATCTGCAAGGAAAAGTTTCGAGCTTTTTCGCGGTCTCTCATTCAATCACATATCACCCTCATGGGAACTGAAGGAATCGAGGGACGCGTTCCATTTTCTTCCTCTTCTATTCATCAGTGGAAGTACGACTTGTTCGTGAGCTTTAGAGGCGAGGACATAAGGAAGACCTTCGCGGCTCACCTCTTCCACGCGGTGAAGCAGGCGGGGTTCCGCTGCCGCGAGGACGATGACAGGGTGGAGGCCGGGATTCTCACTGACCCCAACCTGCTCGATGCGATCCGCCATTCCAAGGTTTCTCTCATCGTGTTCACCGCCAACTATGCAGACTCGCGGTGGCTGGGCGAGGCTCGACCCTATCGAATCTAGCAAGACCAACCTCGCCTAGCCATGGCGAGGGCGAGGCTTGCTAGGGGATGGCAAGGCTCACCCTGCCTCTTCCTCCTCTGGCCGATTGCTAACGGTTGGCGACCGACTGGGGAAGAAGAAGAGAAGGAAAAGAAAAAAAAATAGAAAAAAATAGAAAAGAAAAATAAAAAATTTGAAAAATATTAAAATTATCCATGTTAGCATTACGTAGACCGGTTGGCATCTACGTCAGTACTTTTTGGCCAAAATTGGCCAGATGGACTCAATTGACAAGAAGTGTAAAGGTTTATGACTTAATTGGCAAAGTTGAAAGATTTAAGACTGAATTGATAAAAAAACAATAGATTTAGGACTTATTTGACAATTTTCCCTATCTTTAGTAAGATCTCATAATTTACATGGTATATAGAACAAGATTATGTTCGTGATTTGCCAACTAATCATGGAGTTTACATAATACACGGAACAAGATTATGTCCATAAATTGTAAGCTATTACCGTAATTTACCAACATTTACTAGCTAGCTTATCGTGTTAAAGTAACCAAATATAAATTGAAATTACCAAACCTTTTTGAGTTCATATTCCAACATTTGTAGGATTGTTTCAAAAGAACTAATTGTTTCAATAAATTATCAGCATTTATTTCCGAAACTTATTAATGGGTTAAAATGACCAAATTTTATATTAAATGTCACTAATCACTTGCAAAAGTTAAAGGGTGAGCGATTCTAAAGTAGATTCAGGTTTCACCTAAAACTTACTATGTCAGCACTGATTTTCAAATTTTTAGAACCAAAAACCTACCATGTATACTTTGGAACTGACATTGAAAGTTCTAGGGTTGGTTTGAAGGTCTACTGGGGAATTAGCGAATTCCTTTTTTTTGGGTTTCATTTTTTAGTTCTTTTTTTTTTTTTTGCTTCATTTTTAGTCAAGCAAAATAAAAATTAAAGCAACAACAAAAATTTCCTTTCAGATAGATAAAGTTCCATGGACAAGACTACCTGTCCCAAACAAAACCGTTTATAAGTAAAATAATTCGTCAAACCGAATAAGAGAATTTGTATTATGTTGTCATGTGGAGTAAATGAAAGGTATTGATTCAAGAGGAAACTAGAAACACGTGTAAATGAGTAGTGATTAATTAATTTGAGGTTTCTAAAGTGCATAACATACTGGATTTCTCCTGTAATGTGTGACATTCTGGATTTTGGCCCATTTTTGGGATTTATGGAACGTGTAATTTGTCAGTGCGCTTATAATGAAATCTCGCCCGGGAACTGATCACTCTCGGGTTTTCGTTTTTAAAAGTAGAGACTTTTATTAGAATCGCACTCGATCGAATTTAGCCGTTTTGAGACCCCAAACTTGGCAGTCAATTTCCGGGAGTTCCGGGTCGAGATAAATTGGACGGTGTCGATTTTAGTGTGGCCAGCGTCGGTATTGCCGGGATTAGGCGAAAAATGGATTTTTGACCGGGTGCGACTTTGGACTGGTAGACCTCCCTCGTAGTGTATTTTCGAGTCATTTTAATTTTATTTTTCCGTGGCCCTTGCCCCTTAATATTTTTCTAGGATTTATCTGGACCCTAGGATCGTTTTCGGCTTTTAAATCGGACCACCCGATCACACTCGAGGCCATATATTTCTCTCTCTCTCTCTCCTCCCTCTACCCGCACGCGTTTCTCTTTCTCTCTCTCCCCCTCGGACGTGCGCGACGTCCCCATGCAGCCGCCCGCTCTCTCTCTCCTTCCCCTTTCTCTTCTCTCTCTTCCCCTCTCTCTCTCTTTCTCTCTTCCCGGCGCACGCGATCCCCATGCACACGTCCACGCCTCTGCACGTCTGCCCGCTTCTGCCCTTCCCTCCCCATGCACGCAACAGCGCGCCCCTTCCCCATGCAGAACCCCACCCCCCATGCACTCTCTCTCTCTCTCTTTCCTCTCTCCTCTCTTCCTCTTTCTCTTTCCCCGCTCCCTCTCTCTTCGGCTTCTCCTCCCTCCTTTCCTTCTGCAGCGACGGAACGGACCGGCTACTGTGCTGCGCGCCGACTGCAGACGGCCGCTGGCCTCCCCGGCGACCACCTCGCGCCGCCGCCGCCCGACCAGCCGCCACAGTCCCGCGGACCGTCCCCGTCGCTGGCCATCCCCTCCCCCTCTCCTCCGCTCCCTCCTCCTCCCTCGTCCACCCCCGCAGCACCTCCGCCCCTCACAGCCGCCGCCTCAGCCTCCGCCCGACGACCCTTCGCCTCCGCCCGACGCCACCGTCCTCCCCCGCGCCGCCGTGACGCCTGGAAGCCCCAGTCGGCGCTGCTTTTCCTCTCTTCCCGAGCGTGCGGGCTCGGCTCGCCGCCGTCCACAGCTGCGTCCGGCGAGTCCCGGCGGCTGGCTCGCCGCCCTGTCAGCTCTCCAGTGCAGCCCCGACGTCAGTGCACCGCCCCTGTCGCCGCCGTGCGCCTCCGCAGCCGCGCCAGCCTCCTCAGCCCGCTCTCTCTTCCTCTCTCTGACCTCCCGCCGCTCGCCGTCGCTCGCCGCCGTGTCCGGTGAGTCCCGGCCGTCGCCAGTCGTCCGGCCAGCACCCCGGAGCCGTCCCGACGCCTGAGCACCGCCGCCGAGCTCCCCTCCGGCCACACCGCCCTACCTCAGCCTCTCTCTCTCCTTCTTGTGGGCTCCCCGTCGGCTCGCCGTCGTGTCCGGTCAAGTCCCGGCCGTCGCCAGCCGTCCGGCCAGCTCACCGGAGCCGTCCCCGCTGCTGTCCCACCGGGCCAGAGCCGTTCCAGCCACTGTCCGCCCCTCCCGGAGCCAACCCAGCCGCGGCCAGGCCTCCCCGGGGCGTGGCTGAGCTCGCCGGAGCTGCTGCCCGTTTTTCCCGAGCCTCCCAGCCGCTGTCCCGCCGCGCAGGAGCGTCCCCAGTTGCCGTGCCGCCGTGCCGGAGTCATTCCGGCCTCTGTCCCGCCGTGGCCGAGCCCCGCGCCCGTCGCCGCGCCCGTGGCCGAGCCCCGCGCCCGTCGCCGCGCCCGTGGCCGAGCCCCGCGCCCGTCGCCGCGCCCGTGGCCGAGCCCCGCGCCCGTCCCGCTCGGCCGTGCGCCCCCGGGCACGTCGCACGTTCGCCGCGCCCGTGCACTAGGCACGCTGACCGGCCACCGCGCCCGTGCACCAGGCGCACCGTCCGGCCACCGCGCCCGTGTGGCCCGCTCCCGTGCCCGTCCGGTACTGTTCACCCGGGCCATTTCGGGCCCGAGTTGGTTTTTCCCGGGCCAAATTTTGGTAAGCAATATCCTAAGCCTTACTTAGTATTTTGGGTATTAATTGGCATGTCTCGGGTTAGAACGGCTAGGGCGTAGCGTAGTTTGGTTAAATTACCTTATAACTGCGTGATTTGAATTGGGCTGAACTAACATGTTTAAATTGAATAATTGTGCATGGTCGACTTGTATGACGAATTCGTATGTTGAGATGGCGAAATGTGGAATTTGAATTTAGTTGTGATTATTGAATGTGGGTGTAATTGGCTTGGATTACATTCGTTGTATGGCGTGTGATTGCCAGTCGGTTTGAGCCCGGATCGATCGGAGGGCTACGGACTTGGGACGTGTTGACGGCGGTCCGTGTGAAGGCATGAACGGCCAATGGGCCAATTGGATGCGGGCTTGAGACGTGCGGACGGTGGCCCGTTGAAGGTGTGATAGACCGAGACGTGTTTACGTCGGTCATTGGGATGATTGACTATGTGGCTTGGGACGTGCGGACGGCGGCCACTGGTATGATGTGATTGACATGGCTTGGGACGTGCGGACGGCGGCCATTGGTTTGAGTGATTGGGCGGCTTGTGAGCCCGCGAGAGGAAAAGTCGGTTAGACGCGTGCATGTGAATTGAGTGTGATTGAAACGGCTGTTGGGTGTGATTGGATTGGCTGGTAGAGCGTGTGATTGGATTGGCTGGTAGAGCGTGTAATTGAATTGGCTTGGTTGAGCGTGTGATTGGAATGGCTAGTGGCGCGTGTGATTGTTGGGATGATTGACCGATTGTGAGTGGGAAGTATGTGCCGGGTGATGTGACATAGTGTTGAATTACTCTCGTTATTATCATATTCAGACTAACGTGCAGGGTTTGTTCAGGTTTCGAGGCGAGGTAAGTTGTCGTGTGGATTTTGTTATATTGCTTGGTGGTTCGCCTGTTTGACTTGTCTGGGTACGCATTAGCCTAGGTGGGGTTTAGGGTGTCGCTTATTGAGACTCGTTCTCACGGTTATTACATAACCACTTTCAGATCCGCGACCGTGATCGACTCGGAGATGCCGCCGGAGTACCACAGGGATTGAAGGATAGATTAAATTACCCTGTCTTTTGAGTGCCTTTTTTGTAGAGGAGATAAGCTTGTCAACCACCGCCCCCTTTTGAAAACCGCGGTTTAAAAATTTGTAGCCTGGATTATCGTTTTGTAATAGTGACTACCTTTTGATGTTATGAAATTTTTGTTTCGTGCTATCCTTTTGTCATCTTGATAATTGTCAGGGTTGTTTCATTTCGCTTCCGCATGCGTATTTCGTTTGCGTCGGCGACACGTCCTGGGACGTCGCGTTCGTTACGACCGTCGAAGGGGTGTTGCGAGCCCGTTAGGGTTCGGGGCGTGACATAATGAGTATAGTTGCCGGTGGATTTTAATGGGTACATATCTTCCACCTACACCATAGCAAGTTTAAAACTAAACCTAGTAATGGAAGAACATATTGAATATCATTAGTAATGAAAACGATGTTTCGGATTTTGAAAATTTGATATTGCTAGTATGAAGATTGTTGAAAAGATCCATAGATACTATTAGTTCTAGAGTTACCACGGTTCAGTCTGATTCTCCGATTCCCGATTTGATTCTACGGTTCCTAGTCCGGTTTGGTTCGATTCCTACTTGGGAACTGGACCAATTTTTAGGTTTGATTTATGGTTCTACTCAGGACCGATACTCACCT
Organism: Syzygium aqueum; assembly: GCA_031216185.1. Lineage (NCBI taxonomy): Eukaryota > Viridiplantae > Streptophyta > Magnoliopsida > Myrtales > Myrtaceae > Syzygium > Syzygium aqueum. The sequence goes on along the minus strand of CM062239.1, from coordinate 22,686,792 downwards.
CTAACAAAAGTTACTATCATCTTCCATTTCCATAACGAATATTATTAATTAGCATGAAAGTTTCAATTTCTAAAATATATTGAAACTTGCTCTATTTTTTCTTTTGTATGAAAAGTTAACGACTACATTTAAGAGTTAGTATCTTCTCATAATTTTAGAGTTCCAAACTTACTTCCAATAATTTTGCACTTATATTTGATAATCATTGATCAGTGGAGAGGAAATTCAAGACTATGAAAGAGAAAGTTACAAATCGATATGGGAATTTTACTTTCTTGCAACTTACTAAACTCTATATAATTTACACACCTCGTTTAAACATTCAAAAGGAATAATGACATAAATAGTCCATAAAATTTGAACCTTGAAATTTGGATATATACGAAAAGTTCATAGACAACATTAAACAAATTAAAATTCGGCACATGGGGTAAAGTTGATGGATCACATTGAACAAATTAATAGTTCAAAGATCACATTGCATATTCGGTTAAAATTCAGGGACTATTTGTGTAATTTTCTCATTAAAAACTAGCTAATGAAATTTTGCTATTTTGAGTTTCTTTTTTTTTTTTATGGAAGAATGCCTTTTTAAGTTTGTTTTTTTTTGGTTCCCAACTTTTTCGAGTTTAAAAAGTGGCTAAACATGTAGAGCAGTTTTTCTGATAAAAAAAAAGGAACATGGAGAGGATTTTTTTAAAAGTATCTTTTTGAAAAAGGTTAATATTACGAAAAATTTTAAATTTATACACCTAAGATAAATTTATTCAAAGCTAATTTTTTTACTATAAAATACTTCAAACTGGTACCCTTGTAATAATTTTACTCGAAATTAATTTTTTGATCATAAAAAACTTTAAATTAGTATATTTGTGATAAATTTACCCTCAGTTAGTTTCCGTTAAATTAGATTAATATAAAAAAATCACAAACTAGTACATCTGTGATAAATATAAACAAACTAAAAGTAAATTTATCATAAACGTACTAATTTAAGATTTTTGATAATTAAAAAAATAATTTAAAATAAAATTATTATAAATGTGCCAAGAGTTTTTCTCGATATCGACTCTTTTGAAAAGTGCAAAGAGATCACGAGAAGAGAAGTTTTCGAGGAAATAAAGAATTAGCATTCACACGCAGCAGCCATGTAAGATTGCGTTTACGTCAGCAAATGTCGACAGATTCGCAGAATCTCCTTTCCACCGATCAACGCGCGACGTCGTTCTGAAGCTTCAAATCCACGTCTGCGAGTTCAGACACGTCCCTGTCGCTTAGAGACCCAGCTCGAGCAGAGCTCTCAGCAGACATCGGTGAATGGTCTTGTTTGACGATTCAAACCCACGACGCCAGCTGGTCCCGACACTCCATAGAAGACGCCGAGCGTTTGTACCGGTGGCGAAGCTTTGAACTTTCGTTCCCTTCTCGCTCACCACTTGGCGCCTTCTCTCTCTCTCTCTCTTTTGTGCGCTCCGCCTGCGAGGAAAGGTATCGAGCTTCTTCTTGGTCTCTCTCTCAATCGCGGATTATCCTCACGGGGATCGAAGAGATGGAGGGGCTCGTTCCATCTTCTTCCGCTTCGGTTCATCGGTGGAAGTACGACGTGTTCGTGAGCTTCAGGGGCGGGGACATAAGGAAGAATTTCGCGGCCCACCTCTTCCGCGCGCTGAAGCAGGCGGGAATCTGCTACTTCGGGGACAATGATAAAGAGGAGACCGGGATTCTCATTGAGCCCAAGCTGCTCGACGCGATTCGCCATTCTAGGGCTTCTCTCGTCGTGTTCACCACCAACTACGCCGACTCGCGGTGGTGCTTGAACGAGCTGGTGGAGATCCTGGAGTGCAACAGGAGTTTCAGAGATCATCAGGGTCATGTGCTCCTGCCCATTTTCTACGATGTTGAGCCACGCGACGTTCGGAAACAGAGCGGGCGATTCGGGGATAGTTTCGGAAGGTGTTTGGCCACCACACGGACGATTTGCTGGTGCAGAAGTGGAGGGATTCGCTAAAAGAAGCTGGGAATTTGTCAGGATGGCATATGAATAATGATGCTAATGGGTAATGCACCTTCTTCCCCAAGAAAATTATGTTCTTGTTAGTTGTATTCCCAGTTCCGCAAAAGCTCATATTGGTGCTCGATTTGAACTCTACTGCTGATTGAATCTAGTTCATGCGTTTCTTGCTTATATGCCGATGGCGTCTCCAGGCTATAGTTAATCTTATTTGAACTTGTTCTTCACATACAACTGCAGGGATCAATCGCTTTTCATCGAGCAAATTGTAGGACGTCTCTTGAAGATTATTCCCAGAACAAGCTCCCCCTATGCTATTGGAGTAGATTCCTTTTTAGACGATGTGATATCATTGCTGAAAACTGGGTCAGTGGATGGTGTCCGTGTTGTTGGAATATGGGGAATAAAAGGAATTGGTGAGACAACCGTGGCCAAAGTCGTTTGTGATTGCCTTTATAGGGAATTTGAAGGTGTTGTTAGCTTACTTGAAAATATTGGAGATGCAGACCAAGGTACTGTTTTACTTCTTCAGAAGAGACTTCTCCATGATGTTCTGCAGGTACAAGATATAGAAATTTATGATTTGAACAGCAACGTCAATGATATAAAAAATATACTCCGTCGAAAAAGAATCCTTCAAGTTCTTGATGACATCACTAACAAGGATCAAATTGAGTATTTTGGTGCTGGGGATCGAGAAAGGTTCCAATATGGGAGTAGAATCTTGATAACTACAAGAGAAGAACGGCTTCTGGAAGATCTCAAAGTAGATGATAAGTACATGCTCCCTGGACTGGGTTCTAAGGAATCACTCCAACTCATGTGTCACCACGCCTTCAGCAAAGACCAACCTAAAGAAGGGTATGAAGAGTTGTCCAGGAGTCTTGTCCACTATGCAGGCAGTCTGCCAATGGTTCTTCAGAGATTTGGTTCCCTTCTTTATAGGAAGAAACATCAGTGGCATGAGATATTGGAGAAGTTGGGAAGAGATCCTCACCTTGATTCAATTGGAATACCTTTAGATCCATTCTCCTCGCTTCGTGCCTCTGTGGGCTCAAGTTGGGAAAGGAATACTTGATTTCGGTGTCCGGCCACATTCGAGAAGATTCTTATCATGTCATCAACTCTCTTACCTTCCGCAGCAATAAGAGGTCATATGGGCCAATTGGCAATGGGAAAGGGAAGTTTTTCAAATTTCCACCAGCTGATGTAAAGATCATTGGTTTTCATGGAAGGTGTGGCATTTATCTGGATTCCATTGGAGCTTTTTTTGGACCTGTCTCTCATCCATATCCCGTCGAAGTCGTAGGACCATTTGGAAATGGGGAAAACCAGTGGGATGATGGCAAGCATACAGATGTGAGACAAATTGTTGTAGTCTCTGGATCTGCAATTGAATCTATTAATATTACCTATGAGGATGGTCGTTCTTTTGGACAAGGTGCAAGTGATGGTGGCAAAATAAATACGGTACAGTACTCTAGTAGGAACTTACTGTCAGATAAACATAACCCTTTCTATTTTCAACAATGCAGCTTCTAATGTCATTGCTGAAGACGGTGTCTATGTGAAAAGGATAAACTGTTCACCTTGTAACTTAGGTATGACACCATCAATAGGAGGCGAGTTTTTATAGGACAAAGATTTGTTAAAATAAATTCAACCTAAATTTGAACACATTTTGAAATTTTTGTATTTTAAAACAGTTGACAAGGGAGAGCGAATGAATTGTTCTCCATCTGTGGACTTTCTGCAAATAGATTTTCATCTCTAGGGCAAAATCTAGTTATTCTCTCTGGGTATAGTTGTTCAAACGATGAGTTCTTTTCCTGACGAAGAGCACCAACAATGACTTACCCAAGAGATACTGTTTGCACAGACATTAGTGCGATTGTTTCATGGAAATCAATGATTTGGAACACAATTTTTGTTTCCATCGTTTTAGTCAATGGAAAACCCATTCTTTAGCAACAACACTTTATCCCTTGTCGCGACCCTAAAAAACTTTGTTTCATTTTCTCGGGCTAATGGATTATTAAGATTGAACTTAACTCGGGCCCTCCCAAGCCCTATCAATTCGCAACTTAGGGTTTAAGTTCTTAACATGCAAATGTTTTCATGCTTGGAGTCGCCACTAATCATTTTACGGTAGGCTGATTAGAAACCTAAATAAAACATAGGGAGATATGTTTTATTCCTACGAACCAGAGATTCTAAGACCGGGGACTTGATTACGCTAGATCTAGTCTAACGCCCTTTCGGTACCTTTTCATTTCAAAAATATTTTGGCAGGCAGTTTGGATCCATTTTAACTTATTCACTAACATGTGAGGTGTTCATGCGGGTGCGCAAACCACCAATTTAATACCCAGGAAAGCATTAAATAAATTGCAAGCTTAGGAGAATAACTTACCTCGAGCCACGCTAGCATCTGCATTGTTAGCTAGAAAATCACATCAAACATCCTAATATGATTTCTAGTTAACAAACAATCACTCAATTTCTCTTTTTTGATTTTCCGCTTATTTAAATGAGATCTAGACTATATGCAATGACGTGCAATTAATGACATACGAATTAATGCAACCTAGCCTGTAAACTATATGACATGCGACGACGTGACATAATTCTAATGACGGATGAATGATGATTTTTGGTATTTTTTTAATTGAAATTCAGAGTTAAATGAAATTCGGAATAATAAAAAATGCCTAAATTAACATGCAAGCTAATGACTTTCCTTTTTTGGTATTTTCTTTTAAAATTCGGAATAGTAAAGATGCCTAAAATAGAATGCAATATATGATGATGTAAACTATCCTAGCATGATTTCTTTTAGCATGATGCCTAAAAGGCTTGATCAATAGACACCTGCACATCATCAAAGGCATCTAGAGATCGCAACGAAAATGATCGAGTTTGGGACCTGACGATTGCTCGTACAGGTTAGGGATGTAGAGACATACTTACCTGGTGATATCTCTGACTCTCGAGGGTGTGTCTCTTGCTAGACACAGTCTTAAGCAACACGTAATATGCATTCGCACTATCAAGAACACATGCACACATGCACTATGATTTCCATTGGTTTTCATGCACGATGTTTTTGTCAAATCGGCATTACAAACTCCGTTGGGGAAAATCATAATAAGACAATCCTAACTCACAAATGGATGTCTTGAAAATGCCGAATGAGGGACCTTCAGTCTGAAAGGGCTTTTCTCTCATTCTCATTGAAAAAGGCTGATTTGTTGAGGATCTCTCCATCTCACTATCATCATGTCGATAAGGGTCTGAGTATTCTCGCAAGCGGTACGACCTTACCAATCTGAGAGGTCTTTACTGGGACTGTAACATGGGCTTGGTCAATGGCTTAGCAAAGGGGATTCTTCGAGTCGAGGCCATTGAAAGAAAATACTCTGCAATCGTCTCCGGGTTTACAAGTTAAAAACCCTGCAAAATGAGACAGAAATAGACCTGCTCGCACTTCTTCGAGCTAAGCTTATAAACATTTGAAATTCTACGTTAGTTCAAGTGCCCTAATCTGAAGAGACTTTGCAAGGGATGTAACGTAGGCTAGGCTCATGGGTTGAGAAATGAATGGATCATTTAGGCTCAAAAAATATATATGATCGGGGTGAATAAGTTGGTGATCATCTTGGCATTGTCACCGGCCTTCTTCTTCACCAGAGATTTTCTTCTCAGTAAATACTCCATTGGCTTCGAGAGTTCATTACTTGATTTCTCTAAGACTTGTCCACTGGGGATTTTGATATGCCGCATCTTGGCATTTTCTATTGGGCATTGGCCTTGCTTTTACCAGGCACACTGCTTTTCTTGCCCCTATTTTCCTCTTCTTCTTTTTTTTTTTGACACATGCTGCTTACAATGTAAACACTAGCCAACTATGACTCACTGTCTGAACTCAAAAACTTCTAGTCTTCAATCGACACTCCTAATACTCTGCTTGAACAAATGATGACCTTTGCCTTGCCTCAGTGTGGGGGATGATCACCAACTGGGTTTAAGAAATGAATTTGCAGGCTCAATTGGGCTTAGCAAAGGATAAAAGTGTGTATAGGGTAGAGAAAGAAATGCTCTTCGTCATCCTAATGCACTTGAACTTCACGTGAATTCATCCGAAAAAGCAACACTCGAAGATTGATACAAGTGAGAGCAAGAAGATTTCAATTCATTTCTCACCTTATGTTACTGACTTATTCCAGTTTGCCCCAATATGGGGTGGTTCTTGACAGGGGTAATTTGAACAAATATCTCCAAACATTTAGGCTCAAAGAGGTTGAACAATGGATAACCTGTAGTGTTTTAAGGTAGAGAAATGAAATGCCTCTTGTCATTTCGGTCGCCGTACCTTTTGCGAGAAAACTCTTTATCTTGCAGACATGGAATTTTTCCACTCAACTCGCTGGGGATTTTTCCACTTTTTCTATTCAACTCACTGGGGATTAATAAATGGGACAGTGTGTAGGATAAGGTTTACCTTTCATCATCCCGATGTACCTCATTCGACACATCCAATTCATTTCACATGAGTTATTGAATTGTCTAAACAGATTTCCCCTTTGAAATCGATGATGCAAATTGACGAAATAACCATGCAGAAATTAAAGTCAATGGACACATTTCATCTTGAAATTGATTGAAATCATTTATTCATCACCGAAATGTTTGCAATTCAGAGGTATAAAACCAGATACTGAAAAACTTTTGCTGCAAAATGTGAGATTTTATCAAGGAAAATACATCTTCACAGCATCAGAATTAACAGGGGTAGAGAACTCACAACCATCCATTTCTGCGAGAATCAAGGCACCCCCGGGAAGGGTTGCCCCTATCTTTACCTCTTTGGTTTCTGGAATGACTCAGATTGACGGTGATAGTTTGGTCTGCCGTCAGGACTTTGGGTTTTTCATACAGCTCTAGATCACGCTGAATATCAGAGGAATCATTGAGTTCGCCAGCATCATCAGGATCAGGCTCGACGGTGCATAATTCGTCGATTTGGACCGTTCCCATACCCTCACGAGTCACAAGATTGCCCCTGAAACATAAAGTAGGGGATTCAGAAGGACAAATAGGGGTAAACATTACATTTTTTTTGTAATTTTTTTGTTTTTGTTTTTTTTGTTTTTTTTTTTTTCTGAAATTCATTTTGAAATGGTTTTAACACAAGGAAGCATGAAGAAGCCCAGGCCTCAGAATTCTCCTTGGACTATTTTTTATCGGTTGGATATCATCACCGGGCTGGTTTGATATACCTCAACATGCCCTCAAAAATGAAAACAACTTGTAATTTCACTGATTATCTCGAAATGAATTACATTTATTGAATGGAAATTGCAAAAATCAAAACCTAGAAATGGAAATGAAAACAGCACCCGAAACGGGGCAAATCCTAGAAAGCGATAAAAATTCCCACGCAGGGGAGTATGCGAAAAAGTAAAGATTTTACTCTTGTGGGCCTGTGCCCATTCCCTCTAACGGTCTTTCCTCGATAGCACTGATGAGAACGTCGTCGAACAGGGTAGTAATTCCCTCAATTGCATCATCAGAATCTTCTGTCTTTAGAGGCGTTGGATCGTCCATACCTCCCCATCCGTCAGGGACGATGTCACGGGGATCAACAAAGAAGCTCGGGGGCGCGGAGTACTTCACATAATAATCGAATTTGCCGCTCGGCTGCCCCAAAGTGTCGATCACCTCTTTTCCTTCATCAGCTTTAGGCGTGCTTTCTACGATCTCTTCATCATTGGTCGCGTCTTCGAGCGGAAGCATATCTTCAGGCAAAGGATCGAGCTTGACCTTTCTAGTGTTCAACGTAGCAAATTCCTCGTCCCAGTTAATGACGACCTCGGAGATAGTAGAAATGATGCCAGTGTGGTCAGCATAAACGATCAGCCCAGCTTCTACCATCCTTGAGATTCTTTTTCTCATGACAGCCAGGGAAATAACCTCGTCAGCCGGGTAATAACCGGCCTTTACCAACTCACCATAGACGTCAGTGGTGTGTACCTTGACGTTTTTGACTCGACCAGCATTGAAATTGAATACGGCATTCACATTACCCGCGTGATCAGGGAGCGGGTTACTCTGAACATTTGGCTTGGCGAGTTGGAACGAGAACACTTTCGTGTCAAGGAGGTTTTGGATTCGGTGCTCGAGGACAGAACAATCATCGGTTGAGTGCCCGACCTCGCCAGTGTGATAGTCGCATTTCTTCGATGGGTCGAATCTATAGAACTTCTCAGGATTGGGCCGCTTTGGCTCGGTAGTAAGCAAGCCTTTCTTCCAGAGTACCGCCAATACTTGTGACAATGAACCAGGGAGGGGGGTGAATTGTCTCCTGTTGTTCCACCTCTGGAACGGTTGACGGCTCGTGTTTTGCTGCTGAGCTTCAGCCACCTGAATTGCCGGGGCTGGGTTAGTGTTCCGCCGGCTCGGTTGATTATAAGCCATATTCACTTCCGCAGCCGGTTCTTTCTCCTTTCTCGCACTGTATCTCTTGGCTGACGAGGACGGCTCGACAAACCATCCATCCTTCAATCCTATCTCGATTTGTTCGCCTATAGGGATCAGCTGGTTGAAGTTGTCAGCTGGAATGGCGACCATTCGATTACGGTACTCGAACGGGAGAGTTTTGACGAACATCCTCTTCAGCTCACTGTCAATAGGTTCCGGGACAACCTGAGCGGATAAATTTCTCCACCTAATAGCATAGTCTTTGAACGACTCGGTCTTCTTCATTTGAGCCCGCTCGAGATCATCACGGGTGGGAGCGATGTCCGTTATGAACCGGTATTGTTTGAGGAACGCCTCACTGGCCTCCTTCCAGCTTTTGAGGCTATTGATCTTTTTCATGAGGTACCAGTGCAGAGCGGGGCCGGTCAAGCTTGCTTGGAATGCATGAATAATCAGGAGTTCGTTGTCAACGTACGAGGTCATCTGTACATGGTACAACTGCAGGTGGGTCTTCGGGCACGTGGTGCCGTTGTATTTGTCGAAGTCTGGCATTTTGAACTTCTTCGAGATTTTGATTTGGGAGTACATGGACAGATCAATCGAGGGCGAATCCTGCGAACCCTCTAACTGCTTAACTCTCTCCTCGAGCTTGTGGACCCGTTCGTCCGGCTTCGGTTTGTCGACAATAATCTGGATAGGGTCATCCTCCAATTCAGGCATATCATCATCCTCCTCGACATCGACATTCTTCGCACTTGTATGCTTCGGGACTGACACTTCAGGGGATGCCGGAACGGGGACCGACCGAAGAGCCTTGATCTCAGCGGTCATTTGTTACATGGCGACGGCGAGTTGATTGATATGGTCTGCCATACCGTCAACACGTTCCTGCAACTCAGTTTGATCGGCCATTCTAGTTTTTGATCGTGTGAGAATAGGTGATCGTGATCGGCCCGTAGTTACCTAATTTCAGAAATAGAGCATGATAAGTATGAGTCTTCAAAACGATCGGTCCATGACTCAGTCTAATCGTCTCTTTTATTCCCATTTTCATGACATTTTTCATTATTCCATGTATTTGTGAAAATGATGTCAAATTTCTTAGGAAATAATGAATTACGACAGACTTAGGAAAATGATGATAAGAGTTGAAAGTAATTTTTTTTTTCAAAGCTTTATCTTTTCTTTTTCTTCCTCTTTGAAAAAAAAATTTCAATGATTTTTACTTTCAAAAATTACGATCGACTTAGACCTATCATGGACCGACCAAATGTACGAAAAAGTAAGTAAATTGCAAGATCAAGGCTAGAAGACTTACTTCACCGGGTAGGAAAAATGGCAATCACATAGACATGCGCATGAAATGTGAGATTCGATTTCTACCTAGACTCTGGCTTGCAAAATGGAGACGAGAGGATTACCGAGCTAAACCAGTCATGGTGGTGGTTAGGCTAGGATTCCCCTGACTCCGGCTTGGTCAAAGAGCCGACCCGGGTTGAGTGGGATACAACCGTGGTGGGTACTCAGTGACACCATGAAAGAAAATTTCGGGACCGAGGAGGGCGACCCGTACCAAATGATTTTGGTCGGGGTGTCCACTGTCTCAGTACCATCCTAAACCTATGCCGCCTAGGTCCGGCAGCGGGTAGTGTGTGCGGTGTAGTGAAAATGTATGGCATGCACAACAGGTTATATCAGACAGCGCTTCGTGCATAAATTAAACCATACATTCAACCACCTCCCTGCAAAACAAGGGTTAACAATCACGCCTCCCCTTATACCTCCCATACTGCAAGAACATTTAACACCTTAAAATGTTAGGGACGTACCTGGGATCCTCGCTGCCAAACAAAAATTATTTTTGAAACGAAAAATTGGCCTAAGTCCACTAAGAGTTTTAACTCAAGTCCCCAGCGGAGTCGCCAAGCTGTCGCGACCCTAAAAAACTTTGTTTCATTTTCTCGGGCTAATGGATTATTAAGATTGAACTTAACTCGGGCCCTCCCAAGCCCTACCAATTCGCAACTTAGGGTTTAAGTTCTTAACATGCAAATGTTTTCATGCTTGGAGTCGCCACTAATCATTTTACGGTAGGCTGATTAGAAACCTAAATAAAATATAGGGAGATATGTTTTATTCCTACGAACCAGAGATTCTAAGACCGGGGACTTGATTACGCTAGATCTAGTCTAACGCCCTTTCGGTACCTTTTCATTTCAAAAATATTTTGGCAGGCAGTTTGGATCCATTTTAACTTATTCACTAACATGTGAGGTGTTCATGCGGGTGCGCAAACCACCAATTTAATACCCAGGAAAGCATTAAATAAATTGCAAGCTTAGGAGAATAACTTACCTCGAGCCACGCTAGCATCTGCATTGTTAGCTAGAAAATCACATCAAACATCCTAATATGATTTCTAGTTAACAAACAATCACTCAATTTCTCTTTTTTGATTTTCCGCTTATTTAAATGAGATCTAGACTATATGCAATGACGTGCAATTAATGACATACGAATTAATGCAACCTAGCCTGTAAACTATATGACATGCGACGACGTGACATAATTCTAATGACGGATGAATGATGATTTTTGGTATTTTTTTAATTGAAATTCAGAGTTAAATGAAATTCGGAATAATAAAAAATGCCTAAATTAACATGCAAGCTAATGACTTTCCTTTTTTGGTATTTTCTTTTAAAATTCGGAATAGTAAAGATGCCTAAAATAGAATGCAATATATGATGATGTAAACTATCCTAGCATGATTTCTTTTTGGGATTTTTATAAAATTCGGAATAATTAAATTGCTGAAATTAAGATGCAATTTAACCTAATTTACCCTAAAGCAATTCATTCTCTTTTTTGGGGTTTTCTTAAAAAAATTCGGAATTAAAAAATACGTGAATAATCCGTCAGGATTAAAACCATATTTAATTTAAACTAGGAAACATGCCACCTTAGGTCCTAATTTAAATTAAATACTTATGTCATCCTTCGGGATATATTCAAAATTCCTAGACATGCAAAATTCTAAGCTAAATCTAAATGATATTTTTTGAAAATTTTCTGTTTTATTTGAAAAGAAAAACAAACGATTAAACAAGCAAAGATAACAACCGATTCAAATCAACCACGCGATCCGCCAAATTCGTTTCAAACTCGGATTAGGCACAAAAATCAAATTATCGGTCATATCTAAAGGGTTATAGATATTAACGAATAATTGATCATTCAAATTGGGGAAGCAAATTAAAATCATTATCGTATTCAAATAGTTATGAATAGGATAGTGATTTTCCATATCTCCGCGTATCGGACTTTAGGGTTAAAGTCGGATAGTCGTCCCGATACGTTGCTAAATTAGGAAATTTTCCTAATTTGAATATTCAAATATTGCGGATATCCTGAACATTATCCTAAACATATCTAAATATTCACGTTATATTCACGAAATATTTAAACGTGCAAATCAGGAAATTGAATATTCTGAAAATTTAGGATAATGTCCAATTACCTAATTTGAAGATAATCCCCGAATTCGAATCGGCTCGGGATCGACTTGCGACGGACTTGCGGATCGGGACGACGTTGAAAACGGCGACGACGACGGCAAGGTGGCACCGAGATGACGACGGCGAGACACGACGGCAACAACGGGGCTCACGGCGACGGGTGGCCGACGTAGGGAACGGCACGATGGCGGGCTCGATGACTTCGCCGGTCCCCGAACAGCGGCTGTGTTGTGGCGTGTGCAGCGAAGTCTCGCTTGAGCGTAGGGACTGACCTTCAAGGCTGCTGCATGGGAGAAAATCTTCACATCTCGGTGAAGTCGGTCTCAGTGGAGGAGCGGGAGTCCACAAGGCTGAGTCTTCAGCTGAATATTCTCGGTTGACTATGTAGGGGCAGCTCCTCTGTTAACTCGGGAAGGCGTCTGTATGGCTTGCTGCGGGCACGAAGAAGCGGCGACGGCAACAACAGCTTCTAGCGTTGCCTTCTCGGGTCAGCGAACAGCAAAGGAGTCCTCACCTACGATCCCTTCCCTTGGCATCTTCTGCATGGTACTGTGGCGTTGCCGAGAGAATGTGGCTGAAGAATAGTGGGCTGTTTCGGTGAGGCTGGAATATTTGTCAGATGGCCATGCAACAAGCCAACGACGGCTCAGAGAAGAAGCAGCACAGGACGTCGTTCGGGGAGGCTGTTCTGGATCAGTGAAGACGCGAGGAACTGTCCATACGGCAGAGGAAAACTGAGGCTGCTGGATGCTTTGCTGGAACCGGCCAAGAGTCGCTGGTTGACTCCTCTTCAAGGCTATGGGGCGTCACCACAAAGAAGCAGCAACAGACACGGTGGCTGTTGGAACTCGTGGGATTGGACTGGAGCACGAAGAAGCAGCAACAGAAGCGGTGGCTATTGGAACTCGCTGGATGGACTGGAATCACCGCGACAAACCACCGGGCAAAGCTGGGAACGTCAGGTGGACTCAACACTACAACACTTCATCGGCACAAGGGGGAGTTGGGGCTGTGTGTTTGGTTAACGGAACAGCGGAGGTTGACACGCCGACAGGGGGTGAGCGCGGCGGTGGTGTCGCTGCGGTGAGGCGCAGCGGTGAGGCGCGGCGAGGGGCGGTCCGCGCGGTGAAGCGCGGCGATCTCCGGGTGGTTGAGCCCTTCCCTTTCTCTCTCTCACTCTCCCTTTCACGTGTGTTTCTCCCACTTTTTTTATCAGAAAATTGTGTGCCTCCCCCTTGAATGCAGAACGTGGAGCCCCCCCATTGTGAAGAGTTAAGTCTCTATTTATAGTGCAAATTAGGTTTTTTATTCCCTAATTTAGATTATAATTTTTCAATGAAAGGCTTAATCTTCATGGGCTCTATAGTCCAAGCTTGGACTTGGGCTTAGGCTCATATTAAATTAAATGGGCTGAATTAAACTCAAATTAAAACAACCGAGCCCGTCCGACTTGAAATTCCTGGCCCTTGCATTCCCGAGCGAACCGAATTTCGTTCGATGAAATTTAAGCTTGTTCACCATCGCCGGTCCGATGTAAAATGTAATTAAATTTAAAATGAACCTAAACTATATGTTATGCAATTTTAGTATTTTTGTCTAGGGGTTAAAAATTAATCCCTAATTTTCTATGCAAATTAAACTAAATGTTCGGTAAAATTTAGGTGTCAACATCCCTAAACATATTCATAATGATCAAATTATTTTTCATTAATTCTGTTTTGTAAGCGTACAGTGGATCAGTCTTAGAAAAATATTTTTCAAACCATTGACTTTCCATAAAATAAATGCACGTGGATTATCTTTTTTCTTTTTTTTTAATCTAATATATGTTGATGCGATGTTGAAGTAGGCAAGATAATCTACTATTTTTCTGATCATGCATCATCATCTCAATCATCAAGAAAGTGGATCAAGCACCAGTCATTCTCATCTATCATGCTTTTTGTTTCTCGACTTGTTGCATTAAATTTTCTTACTCTTTATATGGTTGTTACAAATAACTCTAGACTGGTTGGCTGAATATCTAACTTCATTTTCGGGATATATTGTGAATGATTTGGGTTCTACTATCATCCTCTCACTCACATTTCAAAGTAATAAAAGAACATACGGACCATTCGGCACCGAAACCGGAAGGAAGTTTTCATTTCCAGCAACTGGTGGAAAGATCATTGGATTTTATGGGAGTTCTGGTTCCCATCTTGAATCTCTTGGAGCATATTTCGAACCAGTATCTCATCTCTATCCGATCAAGTGTAGTGGACCATTCGGAGGCCAAGGTGGACACCCTTGGGATGATGGAAAATTTAATGGTGTAAAGAAAATAGAGATGACCTTGGAAAACGTTGTCATCTGCATCTCCTTTGAGTATGACGATAATGGCAAATCAATTTGGTCCTCTACACATGGCCACTGTGCCAACGGAGATATCCATATGGTGAGTTCATTGCATATTTTCCAATCATATTACCGTTGATCCTCTCTCATGAACACACAAATCTCATTCTCGATTCTGTGAGAATTTTTGTGAAAGCCTTTCATTTGCTTGTTCAGTGGAATTTTTATTTTTGCAAACTAGATCCTGGTTTTTATCCTAATTCTTCTTCTGATGATTGTTCAATCTCTAATAAAAAAGATATATGTTGGTTATGTTTCATTTCTTCAACAAGTTTAGTAACGAGCATAACTGACTTATTATTCCGATGAAGAGAAGAACCTATGATTATCTTTTCAGTGAATATCTGGATGAACACTTTCAACAAATATTTCATTTTTTAACCTCTTTGTTTAACTCTATGTATTTCTCTATCCGTAGAGTACATTGAAAGTACGGAAATGGCTATAACATACTTTCTCTTATCCATATTAATAGCTACTTTAGGAGGAATGTTTTTGTGTGGTGTGGTAAGGTTCGGCGAAGGTCTAGGCACCTACTGCCGCCTTGTGCCACCATTATATAAAGTATTAGTTTTCTAATAAACTTGAAAAAGTTTTATCAGAGTAAACTTTGAGTGATAGTAACCTGTATAAAAAGTATGGGTTGTGGGAAGCATCTCGACGGAAATGAAAGCCATCCAAACATACTGAATGATTGAAGTTGTCTTTTGATTATTAAATTTCTTCCCTTACGTTTTAATTTATACATTACGCAGAGGTCAATTAACATGCTTTATGCGAGATGACCTCATAAGAGTAACCTAGTAAAATAAGTTTTTTTATTCATTGCTAATGATGTGAATTAGCAAAGTGCGTGGAAGAACCTAAAGACCTATCGTTATCGATTGTTGACCCGAAAAGTATGATGAAAGAATAGTAGTCCATCCACACATTAGCTTAGAAATTCTTGGGTCTACTATCAACTTCTAGGTTGTACGTGGATATGGTGTTTACTTAGTCCAATGTAGTCTATCTAAGATATGGATATATATCAATATGAAAGTTAAATTCAGTAAATACTTGCTAATTCTGCAGGTTAACTTGGACTACCCTCGTGAGTTCTTGACCTCAGTGTCGGGTTATATCGGACATGATTCTCCAGTTATCCAATCGCTCACGTTCGAAAGCAATATAATAAGGCATGGACCCATTGGTAAGGAAGAAGGAAGGTTCTTTAGATGTGCATTGTCATGCAGCAAAATAATCGGCTTTCACGGAAGGTCTGGTGTCCAGCTTGATGCGCTGGAAGTCTACTCCAAACCAAATTCTGATCTTCGTTTTTGGAAATCCATTGGGCCATATGGAGGTCAAGGTGGCAGTCCTTGGGATGATGGAGATAGCACGGGTGTGAGAGTAATAGTTGTAAAAGGTGGATCAGCTATTGATTCCATTACTGTTGAGTGTGACAAGAATGGTTCTGTGTTCAGGGCCCTAAACATGGTGGAGATGGAGGACATCTAACACTCGAGGGATGGCCTTCAGACATTCACTTAATCTCATAAACGTGCAACTTCTGTGTTGTTGGTAAGGTTCGGTTTCAAGTGGTCGAGGATTGATCAGCGGTGCTATCTATTTAGCTATTACATTTTTTGTCTAACAAACTACAGCTAATCAACCCAAGTGTTCTGTTCATACTGATTTTCAAGATTCTACGGTTGAGGGGTTGGGATTAAATATGTTTGTGTTTCTGATTTTGCAGATTAAACTCGATTATCCTCAAGAGTACTTGACTTCATTTTCAGGTTACTTTGGAGATTATTTTGGGTATAATATTGTTCGTTCCCTCGCGTTTTGGAGCAATAAAAGAACTTACGGGCCATTTGGTGTTGAAGATGGGAAGTACTTTTCTTTTCCATCAACGGGTAAAAAGATTGTCGGGTTTCATGGGAGGTCTGGACTCTTCCTTGATTCACTTGGAGCACATTTTGAGCCTTGACATACTATTTGGGCCATGCAGTCAATGTTTGAGTTTCCATGTAAATGTGTATCATCACGGACATTCTCAAAGGTCTAGAGGTATCCATAGGTCGGCTTGATGTATCCTCCAAGAATAGTGTGTCACAGCATTTATATAGGGAATCATATCTTCACCAACTTGTGTGACCATCACCATTGCACTATATTACATGGTTATATTTTTGGCAAGTCTTATAATTCTCATGGTACATGGAACAAGATTATGTCCGTGAATTGTAAGCTGTAACCATAATTTACCGGCATTTTTGGCATAGCTTATAAACGTGTTAAAGTAACCAAATATAATATGAAATTACCGACCTTTTTGAGTTCATGTTCCAACATTCATAAGGTTGTTTAAAAAATATGGATTATTTCAATAATTTACTGGTATTTATCTTTGAAACTTATTAAAATGACCAATTTTTTTAAAAAAATTTGCTGATCGCATATAAGAGTTACTGTCATCTTCCTTTTTTATAATGAATGTTACTAATTAACGTGAAAACTTGACTACTTTCTTATATATATATATATATATATATATATATATATATATATATATGTATATATATAAGGGTTAATACCACCAAAAATCTCAAATTGGTACACATGTGATAATTTTATCCTTAAAATTTTTTTTGACTACCAAAAACCCAAAACTAGTATATATGCGATAATTTTATCCTGAACATACCCTAAAAAACCCTAAACTGGTGTTCTTGTGACAATTTTACCTTGAACATATCACAAAAAATCCTAAACTGGTACACATGTGATAATTTTACTCTAAACTAAAATTTTAATATTATTTTTTTTGAATTTTTTTGAATTTTTTTGTTTTTTCTTTTCTTTTTATTTTTCATCTTCAACCTCTGGCCGGTCACCAGACCGGCGATTAGCTGGAAGTGGAAGTCGGCTAGGTTGGCCCCGCTGGCTGCTGGCAAGGGCCGCCCTCCCCGGCGTCGGGTGAGGGTCGACCTCGCCCGAGTTGGGCGAGGCCGACCCTCGCCCGCGCCGAGGGGCCGACCTCGCCGGTTTCCGCCTCTAGCCAGTCACCAGTCCGGTGACCGGCCAAAAGTTGACAATTAAGAAAAAGAAAAGAAAAGAAAAAATAAAAAAAATTCAAAAAAATAATATTAAAAAATTATTAGTTCGGGGTAAAATTATCACGTGTATCAATTTGAGATTTTTTGTGGTTAAAAAAATATTTTAGCGTAAATTTGTCACGGATTTACCAGTTTGGAGTAAAATTGTCACATGTGTACTAGTTTGGGGTTTTTGGTGATAAAAAAAAAGTTTTGAGTAAAATTGTCACAGGTGTACCAATTTAGAATTTTTTGTGGTAAAAAAAAAGTTCAGGGTAAAATTGTCATACATGTACCAGTTTAGGGTTTTTGGTGGTATTAACCCATATATAAAATAAATTACGCACGCCTTCTCTCTCTCTCTATATGAAAAGTTAAGGACTACATTTAAGAGTTACTATCTTCTGTTGATAATTTTAGAGCTCCAAATTTACTACCGACAAGTTTGAACTTATATTTGAAAAACACTAATCGATGTAGAGGAAATTCATTTTTACGGTAGAGAAAGTTGCTAATCCATATGGGAATTTTACTTCCTTTCAACTTACTAAAGTCTATATAGGTGACTTACCACGTCATGCGAAACTATCAAATGAAACTTTGCCTTCAAGTTCAGAAAGTTACTAAACATGCAGTGGACTTTTTTTTTATAAGCTCGCACAGCGTGTACCGGGTGCGAAGCTTTGAACTTTCGTTCCCTTCTCGCTCGCCACTTGCGCCTTCTCTCTCTCTCTCTCTCTCTCTCTCTCTCTCTCTCTCTCTCTCTCTCTCTCTCTCTCTCTCTCTCTCTCTCTCATTTTTGCGCTTCGCCTGCGAGGAAAAGCTTCGAGCTTCTTCGCGGTCTCTCTCTCAATCGCGGATTATCCTCATGGCGATCGAAGAGATGGAGGGACTCGTTCCATCTTCTTCCTCTTCGGTTCATCGGTGGAAGCACGACGTGTTCGTGAACTTCAGGGGCGATGACATAAGGTTGAACTTCGCGTCCCACCTCTTCCGCGAGCTGAAGCGGGCGGGGATCTACTGCTTCAAGGACAATGACAAGGTGGAGACCGGGAATCTCATCGAGCCCAAGCTACTCGACGCGATTCGCCATTCTATGGTTTCTCTCCTCGTATTCACCACCAACTACGCGGACTCAAAATGGTGCTTGAACGAGCTGGTGGAGATCCTGGAGTGCCACAGGAGGTTCGGACAGGATCACGTGGTTCTGCCCATCTTCTACGATGTTGAGCCAGGGGACGTTCGGAAACAGAGTGGGCGATTCGGGGATGGTTTCGGAAGGTGTTTGGCCACCCCCCGGGACGATTTGCTGGTGCAGAAGTGGAGGGATGCGCTTAAAGAAGCCGGGAGTCTGTCGGGATTTCATTTGAAAAATGATGCTAATGGGTAACGCACCGTCTTCTGCAAGAAACTTATCTTCCTCTTAGTCGTATCAGTCACTCGCCGCAAAAGCTCATATTGGTGCTCGATTTGAACACTACTGCTGATTGAATTTATTTCATGCGTTTCTTGTTTATATGCCGAAGGAGTCTCCAGGCCATAGTTAGTCATATTTGAACTCATTCTTCACATACAACTGCAGGGATCAATCACTTTTCATCGAGCAAATTGTAGGACGTCTCTTGAAGATTATTCCCAGAACAAGCTCCCCCTATGCTATTGGAGTGGATTCCTTTGTAGATGATGTGATATCGTTGCTGAAAATTGGGTCAGAGGATGGTGTCCGTGTTGTTGGAATATGGGGAATAGAAGGAATTGGTAAGACAACCGTGGCCAAGGTCGTTTGTGATCGCCTTTATAGGGAATTTGAAGGTGTTGTTAGCTTACTTGAAAATATTGGAGATGCAGACCAGGGTACTGTTTTACTTCTTCAGAAGAGACTTATCCATGATGTTCGGCAGGTACAAGATATAGAAACTTATGATTTGAACAGCAACGTCAATGATATAAAAAATATACTCCGTCGAAAAAGGTTCCTTCTAGTTCTTGATGACATCACTAAGAAGGACCAAATTGAATATTTTGGCGCTAGGGATCTAGAATGGTTCCAACAGGGGAGTAGAATCTTGATAACTACGAGAGAAGAACAGCTTCTGGAAGATCTCAAAGTAGATGACAAGTACATGCTCCCTGGACTGGGTTCTAAAGAATCACTCCAACTCATGTGTCACCACGCCTTCAGCAAAGACCAACCTGAAGAAGGGTATGAAGAGTTGTCTAAGAGTCTTGTCCATTATGCAGGCGGTCTGCCAATGGCTCTTCAGAGATTTGGTTCCCTTCTTTCTAGGAAGAAAAGTCAGTGGCATGAGATATTGGAGAAGTTGGTAAGGGATCCTCACCTTGAGTCAATTGGAATACCTTTAGATCGATTCTCCTCTCTTCATCCCCCTGTAGGGCCATTTGGAGGCCATGGTGGAGATTCTTTTGATGATCAAACATACAGTGACATAAGAAAAATAACAATCGTTGTTAGCTCAGTGATCGAGTCCATTACTGTTGACTATGATCAGAATGGGTGTTTGGTGTCCTCGCCAAGACATGGTGAATCTTGTGGAGGCCAAGTATTGGATGTGAGTCCTTTAGCTTACAGTTCGCTTTGTTGATTTGCAATATTTACATATAGTTATGCTATTCTCCATGAAAATATCGGCTACTGTTCGTTTATGGGATGGAGGTTGAGAAAAAGTGGTGTCACTGAGTCATAGAAGATGGATTTGCTCGAAACAAATCAACTGGGTACTTCCATGATGCTTGATTAGCTCCCATCATCTTGATGGTTTTGGTGTACTTTCCTAATATTTGTCTTTGTCTTTAGGGTGCCAAAAATAAAAAAGGACGATAATTGCACTGGCGTCGTCTACTTACTCTGATGTTACATTTAATCCGAGATTGCTTCAGTGCTTGTTATCGTCAAGAATGCCATTTGGTTATGGAGCAAAGCATTGCGGGTTCTAGATGGAGTTGAATAGTTAGGATAAAAGACCAGTGAAAAACGCAAAACTGTTCTCCATGATAAGAGAAAAAAAACAAGTAAACGTTGACATGGCCTCTAACTAGTACTCCAGTCCTTCCAGGAATTAAACATCTTTTGTTACCAGAAAACTTAACCTAAATAATGCATCTAAAGAGCATAGAAACTTTCTTTCTTCAAGGTTGATTGATACTCACTTTGCTCTTCTTCAATTGTTGCAGTTACCTTTAGATTATCCAAATGAATACTTGATTTCAGTGTCCGGCCACATTCGAGAAGATTCTTATCATGTCATCAACTCTCTTACCTTCCACAGCAATAAGAGGTCATATGGGCCAATTGGCAATGGGAAAGGGAAGTTTTTCAAATTTCCACCAGCTGATGGAAAGATCATTGGTTTTCATGGAAGGTGTGGCCTTTATCTGGATTCCATTGGAGCTTATTTTGGACCTGTCTCTCATCCATATCCCTTCAAAGTCGTAGGACCATTTGGAAATGGGGAAAACCGGTGGGATGATGGCAAGCATACAGATGTGAGACAAATTGTTGTAGTCTCTGGATCTGCAATTGAATCTATTAATATTACCTATGAGGAGGGTCGTTCTTTTGGACACGGTGCAAGTGATGGTGGCAAAATAAATACGGTACAGTACTCTAGTAGGAACTTACTGTCAGATAAACATAACCCTTTCTATTTTCAACGATGCAGCTTCTCATGCCATTGCTGAAGACGGTGTCTATATGAAAATGATAAACTGTTCACCATGTAACTTAGGTATGACACCATCAATTGGAGGCGAGTTTTTATAGGACAAAGATTTGTTAAAACAAATTCAACCTAAATCTGAACACCTTTTGAAATTTTTGTATTTTAAAACGGTTGACAAGGGAGAGCGAATGAATTATTCTCCATCTGTGGACTTTCTGCAGATAGATTTTCGTCTCTAGGGCAAAATCTAGTTATTCCCTCTGGGCATAGTTGTTCAAACGATGAGTTCTTTTCCTGACAAAGAGCACTAACAATGACTTGCCCAGGAGATACTGTTTTCAACACTAGTGTGTTTGTTTTGTGGAAATCAATGATTTGTAACACAATTTTTGTTTCCATCGGTAAAAAATTAGTTAACGGAAAACATTTTATTTATCAACAACACTTTATCCCTAAACAATTTCATAATGATCAAATTATTTTTCATTAATTATGTTTTGTAAGTGTACAGTGGATCGGTCTTAGAAAAATATTTTCTAAATGATTGACTTTCCATAAATAAATACGCGTGGATTATTTTTTTTCTTTTTTCATCTAATATATGTTGATGTGATGTTGAAGTAGGCAAGATAATCTACTATTTTTATGATCATGCATCATCATCTCAATCATCAAGAAAGTGGATCATGCACCAGTCATTCTCATCTATCATGGTTTTTGTTTCTCGACTTGTTGCTTTAGCTTTTCTTTACCCTTTATATGGTTGTCACAGATAAATCTGGACTGGTTGACTGAATATCTAACTTCGGTTTCGGGATATATTGCGAATGATTTGGGTTCTACTATCATCCATTCACTCACATTTCAAAGTAACAAAAGAACACATGGACCATTCGGCACTGAAATCGGAAGGAAGTTTTCATTTCCAGCAATTGGTGGAAAGATCATTGGATTTTATGGGAGTTCTGGTTCCCATCTTGAATCTCTTGGAGCATATTTCGAGCCAATCTCTCATCTATATCCGATCAAGTGTAGCGGACCATTCGGGGGCCAAGGTGGACGCCCTTGGGACGACGGAAAATTTAATGGTGTAAAAAAAATAAAGATAATGTTGGAACACGTTGTCTCCTGCATCTCTTTTGAGTATGACGATAATGGCGAATCAATTTGGTCCTCTACACATGGTCACTGTGGCAGCGGAGATATCCATATGGTGAGTTTATTGCATATTTTCCAATCATATTGCCGTTGATCCTCTCTCACGAACACACAAATCTGATTCTCGATTCTACGAAAATTTTTATGAAAGCCTCTCATTTGCTTATTCCATGGAAGTTTTATTTTTGCAATATGTATAGTAATTTTTGGCTTAATTCTTCTTCTAATGATTGTTCAATCTATGATAAAAAAGATATATCTCGGTTATGTTTCATCTCTTCAACAAGTTTAGTAATGAGCATAACCGACTTATTATTCCGATGAAGAGAAGAACCTATGATTATCTCTTCGGTGAATATTCAGACAAATACTTTCAACGAATATTTCAATTTTTTGTCCACTTTGTTCAGCTCTATGTATTCCTCTATCCGTAGAGTACAACGTATAGAAATGGCTGCAACAGACTTTCTCTTATTCGTATTAAGAGCTGCTTTAGGAGGAATGTTTTCATGTGGTGCGGTAAGGTACAGCGAAGGTCTAGGTACCTACCACCGCCCTGTGCCACCATTATATGAAGTATTAAACTTGAAAAAGTTTTGTCAAAGTAAACTGTGAATGATAGTAACCTATATACTAAGTATGGTTTGTGGGAAGAATCTGAGAGGGAATTGAAAACCATCTGAACGTACTGAATAATTGAAGTTGTCTTTTAATTATTAAATTTCTTCACTTAATTTTTAATTTATACATTACGCAAAGGTCAATTAATATGCTTTATGCGAGATCGAATCAATGAGAGTAACCAAGTAAAATAAGTTCTTTTTTTCATTGCTAAATGAAGCGAATTAGCAAAGTGCGCCAGAGAACCTAAAGACCTATCGTCATCAGCTGTTGACCCGAAAAGTATGATGTAAGAATAGTAGTCCATCCCTACATTAGCTTATGAAATTCTTGGGTCTACGATCAACTTCTAGGTTGTACATGGATGCGGTATTTGCTTAGGCCTCTGTAGTCTATCTATCATCTTAGATATACATCAATATGACAGTTAAATTCAGCAAAATACTTGCTAATTCTGCAGGTTAACTTGGACTACCCTCGTGAGTTCTTGACCTCAGTATCGGGTTATATCAGACATGACTCTCCAATTATCCAGTCGCTCACTTTCGAAAGCAATATAAGAAGGCATGGACCCATTGGTAAGGAAGAAGGAAGGTTCTTCAGCTGTGCATTGTCATGCAGCAAGATAATCGGCTTTCACGGAAGGTCTGGTGTCCAGCTTGATGCGCTGGGAGTCTACTCTGAACCAATTTCTGATCTTCGTTTCTTGAAATCCATTGGGCCGTATGGAGGTCAAGGTGGCAGTCCTTGGGATGATGGAGATAGCACGGGTGTGAGAGATATAATTGTAGAAGGTGGACCAGCTATTTACTCCATTACTGTTGAGTACGACAAGAATGGTTCTGTGATTCTGGGCCCGAAACATGGTATACAAGGAGGACATGAAACACTCAAGGTATGGCCTTTGGACTTTTACTTAATCTTATAAATGTGCAACTTCTGTGTTGTTGCTAAGGTTTGGTTTTTAAGTGGTTCGGAGGTCACGTTTATGTACATGAGGGTGAAAGTATTTTAAATAGAGCTTAGAGGTAAAAGTAAGATATGAGAGCAGTCCGTAGACTTAGAGTTTGGATTGACAAATGATCTGGAATGACAATTATCCTATGAGAAAGTCATTGTCGGGGCATGACGTAATACCATCATAGAAAGGGACTTCTCTTTGGTTATCCAACGTTCCTCGATTCGCGATGAAAGCACTCAATACATTAAAAAAGGTAGCGCCTCCAAAAGAAAAAAAAAAGAAAAACATTTTAGAAAGGTATTTTCACTTTATAACTTTTTAAGTCTGAGAATAAATTTTCCTTAATTTTAGTAACTGTTCTCAAAGCGTAGCCAAAGCATTTTTGAAGCGACGGCCTTTCGTTTTACAGATGAATGATTGGTAATTGTGGCGGACCAAAATAGATCATATGCTCTAGATACGGCGGAATTATCTATTTAGCTATTACTCTTTTTGTGTAGCAAAAGACAGCTTATCAACCCAAGTGTTCTGTTCATGCTGATTATTAAGATTCTACAGTTGATGGTTGGGATTAGATGTGCTTGTGTTTCTTATTCTGCAGATTAAACTCGATTATCCTCGGGAGTATTTGACTTCATTTTCGGGTTACTTTGGAGATTATCACAAACGTAATATTGTTCGCTCCCTCGCATTTCAGAGCAATGAAAGAACTTTTGGGCCATTTGGTGTTGAAAAGGGGAAGTACTTTTCTTTTCCATCAACCGGTAAAAAGATTGTTGGGTTTCATGGGAGGTCTGGACTCTGGCTTGATTCACTCGGAGCACATTTTGAGCCTTGACATGCTTTATGTACGCCATGCAGTTGATGTTTCAGTTTATATGTAAATGTGTTTTATCACCCATATTTTCAAAAGTCTAGGGGTGTCAATAGATCAGTTGGATGTACTCCAAGGATAAAGTGTGTTAAAGCATTTATATAAGGAATCATATCTTCACCAACTAGTCTCACCATCACCATTATGCTATATTTCATGTTATAACTTTAGTAAGATCTCATAATTTACATAGTATATAGAACAAGATTAAGTCCGTGATTTGTGAACTAATCATTCTGATGAATGGATGGAGATATTGTTGTTGACACCTAAATTTTACCGACCATTTAGTGTAATTTGCATAGAAAATTAGGGATTAATTTTTAATCCCTAAACAAAAATATTTAAATTGCATAACATATAGTTTAGGTTCATTTAGATTTAATTGCATTTTTTGCATCAGATTGGCGATGGCGAACGGGTTTAAATTTCATCGAATAAGACTCGGCACGTTCGAAATGCAAGGGCTGGGAATTTCAAGACGAACCGGCTCGGTCATTTTAATTTGGGTTTAATTCAACCCATTATATTTTGAGCTTAATTCAGCCCAAGTTAATTCAGCCCATTTGAATGTTAATTAGAGCCTAAGCCCAAATCTAAGCCCATTAGGATTACCAAGCCCATTTAATTTGACATAGATTAATCTATATAAAAATGTTTTAGGTCAGAATTTTGGAGGGGAGAGAACAAAATTTTTAGATCAGAATTTTTTAGAGTTTAAGTGTGAGAAAGAGAGAGAGAGAGAAGGAGACCGATGACGGCCACCGCCGTTCGCGTCCCTCCGCCATCGCTCTCCGCCAACGTTCATATCGTGTTGAGCGAACCCTGCCAATGCGAGTTCCGGCGACCGTTCGACCAACTCAGAAAATTTCCAGGCATCTCATGCGGTTTTCTTGCTAACGTTGCTCCCACCTATGTCCTTGTAGCGAAACATCAACCCAAGCGGATCAAGACTGGAGCTTCCACCTTCACGTACATCTCGGCAATGCATAATACTTAGAAAAGAAGGTTTCGGTCAACATATGACAAGTCAAAGGGGAGGCCACGAAGAAGACGTGGAGCTAATCCTAAGGAGGAGGAAAAATCAAAAAAAGAATTAGAGGGCATTAAAGAGAGGTGGGCTGTTATTATTATTATTATTATTGCCGGAACACTTGAAGAAGCACACAAACGGAAAACGCACCTACGTAGAAAGAAGAGAAAAACAATTCTCTTTTGCTTCGCGATCGCTGCCCACACGAGCCGAGTTTCTTCCTTGCAGCGTCGATATCATGACTGTAGTTTCTTCGACTCGACGCCGCCCAACCAGCTCTCTCTTTGGCCCTACTACAACGCCGACATTCTCCGAAGTTGCTGCCGTTCCGAGACATCCGTGCCAGACCGTTCCCAACGTCATTGACGTCGCCGATCCCGATCCGCAAGCCCGAGCTCAATCCGAGTTCAAATTTGGAAGTATTTTCAAATTAGGTAAGTGGATATATTCTGAATATTCTTTTCAAATATTCAATTTCCTGATTTGCATGTTTAAATATTTCGTGAATATCACGTGAATATTTAGATATCTTAAGATAATGTTCGATATATCCGCGATATCTGAGAATATTCAAATTAGGAAAATTTCCTAATTTAGCAACGTATCTGGACGACTATCTGATCTTAACCGTAAGGTTCGATACGCGGCGATGCGGGAAATTATTATCCTATCCATAACTATTTGGATACGATAATGAATTTCATTAGCTTTCCAAATTTGAATAATCGACTTTCCGTCAATATCTATAACCCTATAGATATGACCGATAGTTCGAATTTTGTGCCTAATCCGAGTTTGAAACAAATTTGACGGATCGCGTGGATGATTTGAATTGATTGTTATCTTTGTTTAAATTGCTTTCCTTTTCAAATAAAAAGAAAACCCAAAAAAATCTGTTTTGTTATTTAAATTAGAATTTTGCATGTCTAGGAATTTTGAATATATCCCGAAGGATAAGATAAGTATTTAATTTAAATTAGGACTTAAGGTGGCATGTTTTCTAGTTTAAATTAGGTATTATTTTAATCCTAACGGATTATTCACGTTATTTTATTATTCCGAATTTTAAACAAAAATCCCAAAAAGAAATCATGCTAGGGTAGATTAGGTCATCATAGAGTGTATGTTATTTTAGGCATTTTCATTAATTCCGAATTTCATTAGAAAATACCAAAAATAATCATTTTTCCCGTCATTAGAATTAAGACACGTCGTCGCATGACATATAGTTTGCATTCTAGGTTGCATTATTTGCTTGTCATTTTTTCATGTTATTGCATATAGTTTAAGTTTCATTTAAATAAAGTGAAAATTCAAAAAAAAAGAAAATTAAGTGAATTGTTTGTTAATTAGAAATCATATTAGGGTGTCGATGTGATTTTCTAACTAACAATGCAGATGCTTACGTTGCATTCAAGTACGTTGTCCTCCTAGACTTGCAATTTATTTAATGCTTTCCTGAGTGTTAAATTGGTGGTTTGCGCACACGCATGAACACCTCACATGTTAGTGAATTAGCTAAAATGGATCCAAACTGCCTGCCAAAATATTTTTGAAAAGAAAAGGTACCGAAAGGGCGTTAGACTAGATCTAACGTAATCAAATCCCCAGGCTTAGAATCCCTGGTTCGTAGAAATAAAACATATCTCCCTATATTTTATTTAGGTTTCTAATCGACCTACCGTAAATAGATTAGTGAGGACTCCAAGTATGAAAACATTTGCATGTTAAAGACTTAAATCCTAAGTTACGAATTGATAGGATTTGGGAGGGCTCGAGTTAAGATTAGTTTTAATAATCTATTAGCCTGAGAAATTGATAAAATTTTTTAGGGTCGTGACAATTGTTTTTGGTCTTCGTATCATGTAGAACTATTATTTGAAGGACTGATTACTTTAGTTGTAGCGCCAATACTGGTAGTCAGGAGTCTCTCCTATCATCAAAAAAGTTGATCATATCCTATGTGTGTTCTTACATAACAAACTATGAAGAAAAGCGACCCAACCTCTTAAAAAATGTAAATCCCAAATAAACAATCTGTTCAACATGACAATAATAAGAAGAATACATGGTTGTAGTATAACCTCTCTCTTTCGATTATGAGGTTGGGATTATCCGTTCCCACCGGTACAATCTAATCTAATCTTTTATATTGTAGTCAATGTGACTTCTGAACATTAAATGCATTCAATTTAAGAAAAATGTTATTTTCTTTTTCAAAAGAATTTTTAGGACTCTTTCCAACGAAAGTAAAAGTTTAAAGGAAACTCTCTTGAAATCACAATCCAAACACAAATGTTAACTATATTATGATACATTTTTTTATGCAGTAGAAAAACTATTTACAATAGTTATGTGATAGAGAGATAGCTTTTCATTTTTTCCAAGAAAACTTTAAGAGAAGATTATGCTGAAAAAATCAATATAGTCATAATTATCATTTTTATCTATTTATCTAATAATAATTGAAGTGATAAGTCGTAAAAGTAAACTCCATGGCAACAAGAAATAAAAATTATGCTTATAAACATAAGCAAAATTGACTTTTTTATGCATGGCACTTATGTGGTAGAAAGAAAATAAATAGTAATTAGAGAAAAATTGATTTTGGGATTGCAATGAAATTTAGGAAAATTTTCAAATAAGACTTCGAAATTGGAGCGTTTTCTAAAAAAAAAGGCATAAAGTGGAACTTATTTCAGATATGGTTAATACCACCAAAAACCCTAAACTGGTACACATGTAACAATTTTATCTTGAACTTTTTTTTTTTACCACCAAAAATCCCAAATTGGTACACCTGTAACAATTTTAACCTGAATATTTTTTTTATCACCAAAAACTTTAAACTGGTACTCCTATGACAATTTTACCAAGAATTTTTTTTTACTTCCAAAAACCTTAAACTAGTACACCTGTGATAATCTTACCTCGAATATATCACAAAAACCCCCAAACTGATAAACCCGTGATAAATTTACTCTAAACTATTTTTTTGACCATCAAAAACTCCAAACTGACACACCTATGACAATTTTACCTCGAACTAATAATTTTTTACTATTATTTTTTATTTTTTCGAATTTTTTTAATTAATTTTTTCTAATTTTCTTTTCTTTTCTTTTATTCATCTTCAACCTCTGGCCGGTCGCCGGTTCGACGATCGGCCAGAGGTGGAAGTTGGCGAGGTCGGCCCCACCGGTCGTTGGTGAGGCTTAACCTCGCCAACGTGGTCGAGGGTCGCCCTCGCCAGGGGCCGACCTCGCTGGCTTTCGCTTCTGGACGGTCGCCGGTTTGGCAACCGGCTAGACATTGAAAAAAAGGACAAAAAAAGAAAAGAAAAAATAAATAAAATTTTGAAAAACTAAAAAATAATATTAAAAAATTAGTTTGGGATAAAATTGTCACATGTGTATTAGTTTAGGATTTTTTGTGGTGAAAAAAAAGTTCGGAATAAAATTATCATATACGTACTAATTTGAAGTTTTTAGTGATATTAACCCTTTCAGATAAAGACCCAAAATGGCAAATTTAGTCTCAAATGTGAGCCAAAGCTTACTTACTAGTCAAATCTTAAAATGTTTGGGCATTTTTGCCCAAAACCTTTTCCTTTTCTTCTCTCTCTCTCTCTTGTGTGTTTTCTTTTCTTCTTTTTCTTTCTTCTTCCTTTTTCAACCTCACATAGAGACCTTCCACTCTGCCTTGGGCAAACTCGTCCGCATCCTCTCCCGCCTCAACTGTGGCTTCCCTCGCAAGAGCGCTTTCTACGCGCTCATCACTTGCATCTGCCGTCTCGGCCACCTTGACAAAGCACTGCACACTATCTCGGTTATCGGTAGCTTCGGCCACAATGCCTTGAGCTAGAATTCTAATGGCGTGGTCACCACCTTCGAGTCTTAGTCGATAGAGTCCACCTCAATGCGCGACCGACCGGTAGCCTAGAAGAGGAACGCGAGCGCTTAAAAGCCTTGATCTCGGGCTGGTGGATAACTCCTAAGGGAAAATTATTAAAAAAATGATAAACTTGTTGCAATTGTGCTAGTTCAGTCATAAACCTTTTTTTTTTCCATTTAAGTCATAAACCTTTTACATGTGTGCCAATCCAATCTATCCAATTAATTATGGCTGGAAATTGCTGATATAGACACCTCGACCGCCTACGTGGCGCTCGCAGCGTTGATGTAGATAATTTTTAATAATATTTTAATATTTTTTCCAAATTTTTTATTTTATAATTGCAATAGGTTTAGAACTTTTTTTGTAATTTTTCCTAATTCCTAATCGTGGGATGGAGAGCACAACGGGACAAGTTGGTTTATTTTCTTCCTGGATCAAAGACCTGCTCTTTCTCTTTGTTTCTTCTTGATTGTCAATTTCCTCACCCACTCCATTCTTTTCAATTTACAGTCGACAACGCTCGATCTCATCTCATCGAATGCCTTAAGTGATCTTTGTTCTTCAGGCTTGTGTGCCCTGTCTTCCGTAGATTGGCATCGTCAGGACTCGTCACTGCGGCTAATCAGAGGCAAACTTTCTTCTAATTCTTGAACTTACTAAGAGAACACCACCTTTCGATTTGCCCACTTAGAAGCGATATGAATTAGTGGTCTTTTTATTGAAACCTTTGTTTCTTTTTCAGTCGTGATCATTAAACAGCTATGGATTGAAGAATTTTGTAGCTACGCAGTGATGGAAATGATGATTCGGATCAGTTAACAAATGGCTATGTTGGATTTTTAATGGGTGGAATTCATATATTCATTTTTTTTTACTTTTAGTGTTATGATAAATGCAGTTACTATAACGAAATTAAAACTGAAAAGAATAAAAAATATATAGATTTACATGAAAAACCCTTGCCGGAAAAACCACGGGGAAAGAGGAAGCAAAATCCACTATAGGAATAAGAGGATTATAAAAGGTGGCTAAAAAATTAAAGACTCTTTCTGTCTTCACTTCTTAACCTAATAACTTGAGAAAAATAATATTTATATTGCTCTCAAGCCTTAACATTGGCCCAAGCCCATAAAAAATTTAAGACATACTCAACAAATCTCCACCTTGGATTGAATTCTTCATAAGCAATAAACAATCTTCTTCTCCTACTAGAGTAAAACTCAGTTGCAGCAAATATTAACCAAATCCAAGCAATGCTTGAATTAAGTAATAGGTAAGGGCTTCGTCAACATATCAGCTAGATTATTTTCTGTACCAATTTTCAAGACCTTGATATAGCCATAAGCAATAATGTCTTGAATAAAATGATATCGCACATCAATGTACTTTGTCCTCTCAAGATACATACGATCTTTAGTGAGATATATAGCACTCTAACTATCACAATGAACAATAGTCACACCATGATCCATACTAAGCTCTCCAAATAAATCTCTTAACCATATAGCCTCTTTAATTGTCTCTGTAGTGGCCATATACTCCGCCTTTGCAGTAAATAAAGCAATTGTATGCTGTAAAGTAGCATTCAAACTGACTGCACAACCTCCAATAGTAAAAATGTACCAAGTTAAAGACTCTTCTTATCAAGGTCATCAACATAATCAGAATCAACATATCTTGTAAGAGTGTCACTGATTTTCCCAAATTATAAACCAAAATCAGAAGTACCCTTCAAATATTTCAAATTCCACTTCATAGCTTGCCAATGAACTTTTTCTAAGCATGATAAATATCTACTTACCACGCTAATAGCATGTGAAGTGTTGGGTCAAAGCATACATAAAGTTGCCAACTACGCTAGAGTATGAAACACGTGACATATATTTTATATCATCATATGTTTGTGGACATAAACTAGCTTATAATCTCAAATAAGCAGCAAGAGGAGTAATTACTGGTGTGGCATCTTTCATGCCAAAACGATCTAACACCTTATCAATGTAGTTTTGCGGGGAAAGATACAATTTTTACCTTTTTCGATCTTGCCGAATTTCCTTGCCTAAGATTTTCTTCACTGCAGATAAATCCTTCAAATCAAATTCTGCGCTCAATTGAGCCTTCAAATTTTGTATATCAAATTTATCTTTTGCTGCAATCAACGTGTCATTGATATATAATAACAGATAAATGAAAGAGCCACTTGGAAGTTTGCACAAATATACACAACTATCAAATTTGGTTTTACAATAGCCAAGTTGCACTATAAATGAATCAAACCTTTTATACTAGTATCTAGGTAATTACTTTAAGCCATATATAAACTTTTTCAATAGACAAACATGGTCTTCCTTACCTTCAAATTGCAAACCCTTAGGTTGACCCATATAGATTTTCTTTTCAAGTTCACCATGCAAGAAAATTGTTTTCACATTGAATTGTTCCAACTCTAATTCATGCATAGCAACTAATGCAAGAAAAATCCGAATGGAACTATGTTTAACGACAGGTGAAAACACATAATTAAAATCAACTCCATCAATCTGACTATAGCTTTTAGCAATTAGACGAGTTTTGAACCTGATTTTCTCAACTCCAGGAATATCTTCCTTTCTTTTGAAAATCCATTTGTAGCCCACAATTTTCTTTCCTTTTAGTGACTTGATAAGCTCCCAAGTTTGATTCTTTTCAAGAGATTCCATCTCTTCACTCATAGCAACTGATCACTTTGTTGAATCTTTTGAAGAGACGGCTTCCTTGTAGGTCTTAGGCTCACTATATTCTACTGACTCTGCAACCGAAAGAGTATAAGCAACAAAATATAAGGACCCCTATTTTTGTGGGGACTTTGTTATCCTTCTTAATCTATCTCTGGCAATAGAATATTGTTCTTCCTCGAATTCTTCAATCTCAATATTATCAGTAGACGACCGAACTGGTTGTGAATAATTACTTCAAGCTCCACCTTTTTTGCAACACTTTCTAGATTTTCATGATAGGGAATAGATGACTCCTTACTAGGATGAAGCATAACAGATTCATCAAAAGTAACATCTTTGCTAATGATAATCTTAGATAAATTAGCACAACAAAATCTATAACGCTTTACACTAGAAGCATAACCAAGAAAGATGCTTTTTTTTTTGCTATGGGCTCTGGTTTGCCTTAACTAACATGTGCATATGCTAGACATCTAAATACTTAAAGAGAAGAATAATAAGTAGGTTTACCTGACCATACCTCCTTAGGTGTCTTGTACTCATTAGATGTGTAAGGAGAACGATTTATTAACCAAGCAGCTGTATTGACCGCCTCAGTCCAGTACTCCTTGCCCAAACGAGTGTTAGACAACATGCATTTAGTAATTTATGATAAGGTTTTGTTCATGCATTTTGCAATACAATTTTGCTGCAGTGTATACACTATAGTATGATGTCTCACAATGCCTTCGTTTTTGCAGAACTCATTAAACTCACCTCCACAAAATTCTAGCCCATTATCTATTCTCAGCCTCTTGATCTTCTTACCAGTCTACTTCTCAATCAATGTTTTCCATTGCTTAAATGTAAAAAAAAAACATTGCTCTTTTTTTTTAGAAAATAAACCTAAATTTTCCTTGAAAAATCATCAATGAAAGTGAGTAAATACCTCGAACAAGGCCTTTCGAAGAAACTTTCGTAGGCCTAGGCTCCCAAAGATCAGAATGAATATAATCCAAAGTGCCATTTGTTGTGTGAATTCCTGTCTTAAAACTAACATTTTTCTATTTTCCAAAGACACAATGCTCATAGAATTCCAGTTTTCCAATTTTTTGACCATACAAAAGACCTCTCTTACTTAGCTCCTCCATCCCTCTAATAATCACATGGCCTAATCTCATATGCCATAATTTAGTGTTGTATGATTATGATATAGCGAATGAAACTGCAGCTAAACCAGTAATTGTAGTGCCTTGCAGCTGAGACAAAGTGCTAGTTTTCAGAACTTTTCATTAACATGAGTGGCTCCACCTTTAGCTGTAAACCTACGACCATTAGCATCAAGTGTACATAAAGAGATAAGATTCTTATTCAAATCAAGAACGTGTCTGACATTTTCCAAAGTTCTGATCATGCCGTCGTGCACCTTAATGCTGATAATCTCAATCCCAACTGCTTTGCATTTAGCGTTATTTCCCATTAGAATAACTCTACCATTATTTTTTTGTATGTGGAGAACCAATCGCGATTAAGGCACATGTGGTACAAACAACTTGAATCAAGAATTCAGCTATCAATGAATTTGTCTTTATCATCTGCAACCAATAACTAATCTTCATTTTCTTCTTTAGAAACACTAGCTTGAGCGTGATTTTTCGTTTTCCTGATTTTGCCTGTCTGGTAGTTCTTATTGTTCTACCAATTTGCATTTCCTTGATTTTGTTAATTCAAAGTATTTTTTTCTTTGATGCTATGCCTTCAGTTTTATACAATTTATTTTGATATGCCCCTTAGATTTACAATAGTTGCAAGTCAGATCCTTATGCTTCGATTTTCATTTGCTTCTGCTACCATTTCTTCTGTCTACATTCCTTCCTTTAGCAACTAAACCAGCCCCATTGTTATTATTGCCTTCAAAAGTCAATTCTGTATCTAGTTTCTACTTATTTAGAAGACTAGTTTTGAAATCTTCAAGATCGATAGTTTCTCTACTGACAATCATGGTCTCTCTAAAATTTTTATGAGAGGGAGGTATTGAAACTAGCCAAAACAGAGCTTGATCCTCATCTTCAATCTTAAGATCAATATTTCTTAATTCTTAGATAATAGCATTGAAATTAGAAATATGAGACTTAAGAGAAGCACCTTTAGCCATACGAAGAGTGAAGAGCCATTGCTTGAGCCTCAACCGATTGGTGAAGGATTTTGTCAAAAAGATAATTTTTGATTTCGTCCATACATCTGAAGTTGTTTTATGATACAGTACTTCCTACAGAACGTCATTTAGAGACACATTGAATAGCAGGCAGAACTTTTTCATCCAATTATTCCCAAGTTTCATCCTACGTGTTTTGTAGTTTCTTCCCTCTCCCAAACAAAGTTTTCTTTGATCCCTGCTATGTAAGAATAGCCAATGTATGAACCTGCCGCTCCAATTGAACTTCTGAATATCAAATTTTGTTGTTGAAATTGAAGCCATAACTAGAAGATCGAAAAATCCCAAGACTTTGATACCAGATTGTTATGATAGATGTGGAAACTATAACGAAATTAAAATTGAGAAGAATAAAGAGCACATAGATTTACATGGAAAACTCTTGCGGGAAAAATTACGGGGAAAAAGAAAGCAAAATCTATTATAGATATTCGATGATTATAAAAGGTGGCTAAGAAATTAAATACTCTTTCTATCTCAACTTCTTAGCTTAATAATTTGAGAAAAATTATGTTTATATTCGTCTCAAGTCCTAACGTTGGCCTAAGACAATAAAAAATTTAAGATATACTCGACATTTAGCTTGTTCTTAGCGAGATTTAGTAAATGCGTTCCACTTGGGTTTCCTATTCGAGGGTGTATCTGTGCTTGGATTTCATTGCCATGACACGCTCTCATTTTTTATTGTGTGTGGCCGAAAATTCATTTTAGCGTAAAAAAGAAAGGAAAAGGACGTGCGGTGAAGTTGAGTAAGGATGAAGAAAAAAATAAGGAGAAAAGAAAACATCAAGGAAAGAGAGAAAGAACGGAGAAAAATAAAGGAAAAGGTTTTTGGACGAAAATGGCCCTGCTCCGGATTTTATTTGAGATTAAATTTGACATTTCATTTCATGCTCTTATTTGAGATTAAATTTATAATTTCGGGACTTTATTTGAGACGACGTCAAATTTAGGCACTCTTTATGAGAAATTGGCTCAATTTTAAGCACTTATTTAAAAAATTTCCCAAAAATTTATAGCAAAAACAGAACTGATTACTGATTACTGATTTCCACGTCCACAATTTCTACCTGCGTCCCTCTTCTCGTCCACCGCTCTCTATTCGAATTCTCGTTCTCTCCGAAATAGTCGACCTCCAATGGCGTTGACCGTTGAGAATCCACCCTCTTCCCCCACTTTATACTCTTCTCGTCTCCGCGGTCGTGCACGGGCAAGGAGATCACGGGACGCTGAGATCGCAACCGGTCTGGCCGAGGAAGTCGCGAGAGTGCATGCCCAGAAGAAGCAGAGAGACGAGGCCTTGAGGAAGAGCGGGGCCCATCTTGTTCTCCGAGCTCTGCGGCCACTTCTCACCGAGAGAGAGGGCGAGTTGAAGACGAAGTGCGAGAGGATGGAGGAAGGCGAGAGAGGAGGGATTCGTGTCGAATTGGAGCGTCGATTTCCATCCTCTGTCTGTCGTGGAGATGGTCGAAGAGCGTCTGCAGCTAGAAAAGAAGCCATCTCTTTCGAACGATTCGACCTTTTTTCCTAGTCTGAAGAGATTGATGGGTTTGGATGGGAACAAGTGAACGCGTCTTGGGGTTATAGTTTTGTTGGGGGTAAGGCTCTATCCGCTTTGCGATATCTTTCTTCTTTTTCCGGATGGGAAGAACAAAGTAGCGAGACGTGTCCTTTTGATTAGTTGGTTCTACGTGTTTTATACAAAAGTATGAGGGCAACTTGAGTTACGTTGCTTTGTGTTTTCTCTGCTTTGCTCGTGCTTCCCCTGCTTTCTCCCCTGTCCCGGAGTTCTTTGTTGAATTCTGTTGATTGGCAATGGTCATCGGTCGAACGAACCATACTTAAAAAATTTGGCGATAAACTTTTTTTTATTGGGTTCTATGCCTAAAGCGTTTGATGGGTATTAAATATGAAGCAAAATGAATCATACTAAAGCATATAATAGAACCAGGCAAAGACGATCTCCACCTCCTTGACTCTGTCATCTTCAGTCGTACTTTCACTCTGTAATTCGCCAATTAGGGACGCTGGGTCTTAATCTATTGCGAATTGACTTCAAGATATGTACTTCGGTGGCGACCTCTTGTTTTCTTGGTCAACGTGGATTGCCTGTATTGCGGCGGTAATTTCGGTCTTCTTCTCCGTTTATTTCTTGAACTACTTCTGCAAGAAAAGAAGCGCCACAATCTGTTCGTAAAAATGCCAAACTGGATGTGTCACAAGCCAATAGCAACTTGCCTGTCTCGCTTGTCCAAGCAAATAGCAATTTGTCCGTCGCTGCTATACCAGGATATGATAATGAGGTTTCTTGAGCTTTAGGGATCAAATACTTACAAAGGCTCCACTGAATTTCTCTATGATAGCCGTATAGATGCCAATGTCAGGGCCTTCAAAGACAGTGAGGAAGCTCCGTGTAGGAGAAGAGATTGGCCCTGATCTTTTAGAATCCATCAAGAACTCAAGGATCTTCATGCCAATTTTCTCTAAAGAGTAAAGATTATGCTTCCAGTAAATGGTGCCTCAAGGAGCTGGCGCAAACGGTTAAATGTAGGGAAGAAAGGAATCGCACGATCTTTTCAATCTTCTATTATGCCCCATGAGTTTGGCAACAATCTAGACCTTATGCAAAAGCCTTCTCTCAGCACGAGAAGCACTAGAACTGTGAGAGCATTGAAAGGATGGAGGGATGCTTTCAATGTGGATGGAGCATTGAAAGGATGGGAACTGAAGAACATGATTGATGGGTAATTTGTTAACTGAAGCACGGCATTTTAGTAACTGTTCTCAAAGAGTTGCCAGAGCATTTTTTAAGCAATTGCCTTTCATTTTATAGATGAATGATTTTATAACTGTAGCGGAACAAAACAGGTCTTATGCTCTAGATGCAGGGGAATTATCTATTTAGCTATTACATTGTTTGTTTAACCAAATACAACTTATCAACTGGAGTGTTTTGTTTATGCTGATTTTCGAGATTCTATAGTTGGGGCGTTGGGATTAAATATGTTTGCCTTTCTAATTTTGCAGATTGAACTCGATTATCCTTGAGAATACTTGACTTCATTTTCCGGTCGCTCTTGATTTTATTATGGGGCTATTGTTGTTCGCTCCATCACATTTCAGAGCAATGAAAGAACTTTTGGGCCATTTGGTACAGAGATCAGGAAGTACTTTTCTTTTCCATCAACCAGCAAAAAGATTGTCGGGTTTCATGGGAGGTCTGGATCGTGGGTTGATTCACTTGGAGCACATTTTGAGCCTTGACATGCTAAGCTCTACCTTTAGGTGCACCATGGAGCCGATGTTTGAGTTTACACATAAGTATGTATCGTCACGGATATTATTAGAAATCTAGGGATGTGAGTAGGTCGGTTTGATGTATCTTCTAAGAATAAAGCTTGTTGAAGCTTTTATTATAGTGAATCAAATCTCCATCAACAGGAAGCAAGTTTTTATAGAAAAAAAGATTTGTTTAAAAA
Source organism: Syzygium aqueum (assembly GCA_031216185.1). Lineage (NCBI taxonomy): Eukaryota > Viridiplantae > Streptophyta > Magnoliopsida > Myrtales > Myrtaceae > Syzygium > Syzygium aqueum. Next base: position 22,648,689 of record CM062239.1, on the reverse strand, counting down.
ATTCGTCATAAATCGAACAATTTTTTAGTTTTGCATTTTAAAACGGTGGATCAGGGAGAGTGAATCAACTGTTCTCCATCTATGGACTTTCTGCAGATAGATTTTGATCCGCAGGACCAAATCTAGTGATTCTCTCTAGGCATAGTTGTTCCAACAACGAGTTTTTTCCCTGACAAAGAGCACTAACAAAGACTCGCCCAAGACATACTGTTTGCAACAGTCGTGCGTTTGTTTCGGGGCATATTAATGATATGGAAAACATGTTCACCAGAATAATTGTTTATATCGCTTATAACAATTAGTTGATGGATTTTCATTATCAATAACAATCTATTTTTAAATATTTTCGTTGATGATGAAAAAATCTTATAGTTAAATAATTTTTGTAAGCGATACCCTCAATCAATTTTAGAAACATATTTTTCAAATCGTCAATTTTCGCAAAATAAAAGCTCGCGGATTGTCATTTTTTTTTTATATTTCATCTAATATATGTTGATATGATGTTGAAGTAGGCAAGCTAATCTACTATTTTCCACATCATGAATCATCATCTCAATCATCAAGAGAGTGGATCATACAATAGTCATTGTCATCTATCATTTTTGCTTCTCAGACTTGTTGCGGTAACATTTCTTGACCCGTATAGATAATGTACAATGACAATGTATGGGGTGTGTTGCGACCTAAAAAAATCGGTGTTTTCGATCTTAGGTTAATAGATTACTAGATCAATTAAATTAACTAATCTAGTTCGAGTTCTCCCAAACTCTACTAAATCGCAACTTAGGTCCAATTGTAAGAAAAGATAACGGGCATGCTTGACAGTTACCCTTTAACACTTTTTCAATTTCCTTTTTTATCAAATTCAGAAATTCGGCAAACACTACCACAGGGTCTACTTTAATGGGTGGTTCGACTATATCCAATTCAATCGATTTCCCAATGGCAAAACTGTATTCTTCTAGAGTCGGTGTGAGCTCAAACTTACCTCCCAACACAAATGTGGTTGTCTCTGGGCACCAAAAATGAGCGAGTGCCTGCATGATCCCGCTCTGAACATCTATGTCTAGGATGGGCAGCATGAATCCAATGCACTTGAGAACGTACTGCTGACTATCTGACTTCAACTGGCTCTATAACTTCTTGAGCTTTAGCTTTGGAGTAGGCACGAAATAGATATCGAGACGACTCATTCTTATATAGACCACGTGCCAAATGACTCAACCTAAATCATGGACCGACTCAAAATAAGATGAAGAAAACCAAAGATAAAGCTCAAGAAATTACCGTCTTTGGGGAGAAAATGTCAATCATAGAGATACGCACATGAATCGTGAGTTTAAATCTTAATCTATCTATCCTAATGGTTTTTGAAAAGTGAAATGATGAACGGAACGACACGTCGCGGCCTCGCGCACAATCATCGTGACTAGTCGTAGCCTCGCATACAATAGTCATGATTAGTCGGGTCCAATCACTTCGGCTTGGTTCGGTTGACAAGGGGAACCTCTATGCGTAGTAGCCTCACGTGCATGAGGACGATCCTTGAGCCATTTTTGAAAAATTTTCGGGATTCAAATGGGATAACCTTTAGCGAGGTCTTACCGCCAAGGTTAAAGAACCATCTAAATACCATCTTAGAACCCAGGTCCGGTCACAGGTTGTGTGTGATGTAATGTAAATACTGTAAATCATGTACAACAGTTATATGCAAATACCGCTTCAATAGTGTAAAAATTAAATCACAATTCCACTCCACCAAGTCTGCAAAACAAAGGGTTAGCCAATCACTACTCTCCTTATAACTCCTGCAAAACCATTTAACACCTAAGAATGAGAATTCAAACAAATTTTGTCAAATCGAATGGTTTTTTCCATGAAAAAAATTTTGGCTTAAATCCTCCTTAAATTTTTCAAAAAATTTTAATATCCCCAGCGGAGTCGCCAAGCTATCACGACCTAAAAAAATCGGTGTTTTCAATCTTAGGTTAATGGATTACTAGATCAATTAAATTAACTAACCTAGCTCGAGTTCTCCCAAACTCTATCAAATCGCAACTTGGGTCCAATTGTGAGCATGCAAATATTTTCAATGGGAGTCACCACTAATCATTTAAGGTAGGTTGATTAGAAACCTAAATAAAATAGCGGGAGTACTATTTTATTTCTGCGAACCAGAAATTATAGATCCGGGGACTTAGTTACGTTAGATTACCCTAACGCCCTTTCGGTACCAATTTCGAGAAAAATATTCAATTTGACAATTTTGATAAATCCTGACTTAGAGTTCAAAGGTGCAGAGATTTTTTGATTTTTACTTATTTAAATGAAAGCTAACCTATATATAATGACGTGCAAAAATTGACATGCGATTAATGCAACCTAACATGCAAACTATATGTCATGTGACGACGTGACCTATTTCTAATGATGGACATATTATTTTTTGTATTTTTTAAAATGAAATTCGGAATTAAAAATGCCAATTATCTAAACATGTAATTTTAAACTAAAAAAATTAACCTATTCTAGAGTAATATTTTTGGTATTTTTTTATTGAAATTCGAAATTAAAATCAAGTAAAAAAAATATAACCGCTAATCTTTCGAATTAAATTTCGATATGAAGTCTGATAGAACGACCCTAAAATTCAAAATACCCGCTATGGAAATAATTCTATCTAAAGCCCGATAGATAAATTTATTTTCACGTGTGCGGTTGCGGATTAGTAAATTTTCCTAATCGATCACATCTTGAAAAATTTAGATATCTCAAATATCTTGGATATGTTTAAAGGATTTTGAAAATTCTAAATTTTATCCAAATTTGATAAGATCAGATATCAAAGATTTTAAAAAAAATATATAAATCCTAATTGAAATATTGCATATTATCTAAATATGCAAGATTAGATATCAATAAGCACAAATTAGGCAACAAAATATTCAAATCAAATCGGGATAAGAATAATTATCTAATTTGCAGATTTCTTTCCTAATTTGAATTTGCAGCGATCGGAATTGCGAATCGGCGGTGACCAGTGGTGCGTCGAGAACAGCAGCACGGCGTCGGGAGTGATGGCACGGCGTCGAGACGACGACGTCAGGACAACGGCGTGGTCGTGTAGGGGTGCGGCGCAACGGCAACGGTGGGCTCCTCCGGGCGACGGTGCAGACGAGCGGCGATGCGGCTGCTCCGGGGAGGCAGGGGCGTCACGAGCGGCGGTGGCTTCGCGGCACGGGTGGTGGCTTCGCAGCACTAGCGGTGGCTCGGCACGGGGGTGCAGGGCAGCTCCGATGCAACGGCGGCGGTACAGGGCAGCTCCAGACGGCAGCGAGCGGCGGTAGCAGCGTTGGCGTGCTGTGGGCAACATTGCGGCGCGGCGGTGCTAGGCTTCTCCGTGGTGGCGGCTTGCAACTCCGGAAGGGCGGAGGTGCGGCGCAGCAGGCAATGGCGCGGCGCGATGGGTGGTGACACGGCACGGGGGTGCTGTGGGAGACGGCTGCGGAGCGGCGGAGGCACAGCACGGCGGGCGGTGGCGCGGCGGTCTCCTCTCTCTCTCTCTCTCTCTCTCTCTCTCTCTCTATTTCAAAATTCTCTCGCGTCTCTCTAAAAAAATCAGATCTGAAAAATCATGAGAGCTCCTCTTGATTATGAGGTATAAACTTGTATTTATAATGTAAACCTAGGTTAATTAGTCGGGCTTTCTAATCCTAATGGGCTTAGGCTTGGGCTTAGGCTTTAATTATCATTTAATTCCAAGTGTGGCTAAATTAATGTGAGTTTTTATTTAATTAAGCTTAATGGACTAATTTAAGCTCAAATTAAAACAACCAAGCCCTTTTAACGTGTGATTTTCGGCCCTTGCCTTCTGAGTGAGCCGAGTCTCGTTCGGTACCCGAGCTCGATTTACGTGATGAATTTTAAGCTCGCTTGCCACCGCCAATCCGATGCGGAATGCAATTAATCTATATGAACCCAAACTATATGCTATACAATTTTAATGTTTTTGTTTAGGGGTTAAAATTAATCCCTAATTTTCTATACAATTAACTACTAAATGATGTGCCGAAATTTAGGTGTCAACAGTGTGGAAAGCATCTAAGAGGGAAATCAAAGCCATTCAATATCTTTTTGATCATTTAAATTTCTTTCCTTAAGTTTTTCATAAGTGTACCAGTAATCCTAAAACTTTGTTGCAAAGTGCAATCAAGTTCTAACGCTTTTTAAAAGTGCAATAAAGTCTAAATATTATCAAATTGGTACAAAAGCCCTTCCGTTAGGGAGAAATCTCATGATATGTTATATACGTAGTAAAAAACAGGTACTACAATCATGCGATAGGGAGAAATCTTTTCTTTTCTCTCAAGAAAACTTTAAGAGAAAAAGTATTCTAGAAAAATTAAATCATAAGTATCATTTATATCTAGTAATAAGTTGTAAAAGTAAACTTCATGAGAATGAGAAAATAATTATGCTTGTAAACATAAGTAAAATTGACTTATTAGGCAAGACATTTTATGTGGTAGAAAGAAAAAATATTTTTTGAAAATGTGAAATGTATGATGCATCCATAGGAAAAATTTAAATGTCAACAGGTATTTGGTATTTTCCTTTTATATCAAATTCCATGTTTAGAGTAACCTGCTTTAAGATTTGTGCACGAAAAAGGTGAGCGTAAATATGGACATATATAGTGTAGTTATTTCTTTCTTTAAAATGATGTAAATTTTTATTCTAGAATGCCACGGGAGCTAGACCTGACGATTGAGTCTCATGTGGGCCCTAAATATAAGATTCATATAAACAATACATGATAGGCCAAGTCCGTGGATGCAAATCTAGACGAGTTTTTCTATGTTCGGGGAGGGAGGAATAGACAAGAACTAACTAGAAAGAAATATTAAAAGGCGTCGAGTTGTCCATCAAACCCGTCGGGCGCCTACCTAAAAGTCAACAGTCAATTGTCAACATCTTTTCTGCAGCCCTGGTTTCAGTTCTCTCGGTTTTTCGTGCATGTTTTTCTATATTTGATTCTGCATTTTACCAAGTTGAACGTACGATCTTCGGTAGACACACCATTCAATCTTTCTTTTGCCGACCTCAAATAAATCCAAGTTGCTGGGTTCCAGATTCCCTTAAAGCATCCATGAACGTGTCTCTAATTAAGTTGACTGACTTTTTTGGTCATCGAAATGCATCCCACCAATGGTGAAATTATTGTCTGACAAGGTTACCTGCATGATCAAGTTGAGTTTAATTTTTCTTTTTTCCAGAAATGAGGGACAGAAAATAGACACGAGGACGGCTAACAATCAAGCAAGCTAGTTGGAGATCATCTGGCAAAAAAAAAAATGCTAGTTGGAGAAAAATATCGCGGATCTTTTTTAACAACACCCATGTTAAAAAAAAAATGCTAGTTGAAGTTCTTTCAAGTGATAGAGAGAAATATTTTCTTTTTTTCTCAAGAAAATTTAAGAGAATATTATTCTATAAAAATCAAATCATAAGTATCATTTATATCTAGTAATAAGTTGCAAAAGTAAACTCCCTGAGAATGAGAAACTAATTATGCTCGTAAACATAAGTAAAATTGACTTATTAGGCATGTCATTTCATGTGGTGGAAATAAAAAAAAATACAAATTAGATGAAAATTGATTTTGGGATTGTAATAGAATTTGTAGCAAAACAAAACCGATGCTATGTGAAATGACATATCAAGGAAAAAGAATCGATTAATGTATAATGGATTATACTATATGGATTATGTTATGTGAGAGAATATAGATAACTATCAACATGAATCAATATTATAACATAAAATTACTTTTGTTCAAGCATATACAAGATGTAGTAAAATACAATGTTGGAGTAAATTTTACTCAATAAAGAATGATGATTTCTTAAAAAAATGATAAAATAGTGGCGTCAAATTAAAAGGAAAAATGGGGCATGATACATTCGCGTTAATAAAATAGGACATACATGATATTGGATTAGTGTAAAGTGAATATATATATATATACACGAGACAATCGTACCTGCTACATTTGATCATTTAATAATATGATACCTGTTGATTTTTTTTTCCATCAACGAATCATTTCTTATCTCTGTCTCTGCCTCCCATGTCTTGCTCTCAAGAGAGAAAAAAAAGAAAGAAAACACATGTACAATGATTCCATCCACGTCTTCACAAATTAACTGATTCAAAGCAGCTTCTCCCACTAACGCATGTGCTACGAAGCTTCTTCTGTCACGTGATACAAAGCTGGAGTCGATGAATTCAAGCCAATTTGTCCTCGAGCGAGCGAGTTGCTTCTTCAGTTTGTTTGAACCATGGCGGCTCCCACTCCGCAACTTGCCTGAACATTCAATTGAATAAGCAGTCTATCCTGATGGCGGAGCTTTTGTTCATCCCCTTTTCTCATTGGCAACTTGCGCCTCCTCTTTACATATACACCTTACTTGCGAGGAAGAGTTGCAACCCTTTCCGCAGTCTCTCGCTCAATCACGGATTGTGCTGATGGCAACCGAAGAGATCGAGCGACGCATTTCGTCTTCTGCTTCGATCCACCAATGGAAGTATGACGTGTTCGTGAGCTTCAGAGGCGAGGACATAAGGAAGACCTTCGCGGCCCACCTCTTCCACGCGCTGAGGCAGGCGGGGATCTACTATTTCAGGGACAATGACAAAGTGGAGACTGGGATTTCCATCGAGCCCAAGCTGCTCAACGCGATTAGGCACTCTAGGGTTGCCCTCGTCGTGTTCACCACCAACTATGCCGACTCGCGGTGGTGCTTGAACGAGCTGGTGGAGATCCTGGAGTGCAACAGGAGGTTCAGAGATCATCAGGGTCATGTGGTTCTGCCCATTTTCTATGATGTTGAGCCAGGGGACGTCCGGAAACAGAGCGGGCGATTCGGGGTTGGTTTCGAAAGGTGTTTGGCCACCCACCAGGATGATTTACTGGTGCAGAAGTGGAGAGATGCGCTTAAAGAAGCTGGTAATTTGTCAGGATGGCATTTGAATAATGACGCTAATGGGTAATGCATTTAATAAGTTCACTCCCGAAAAAGCTCAGATTGGTGGTCGATTTGAAATATAATATTGATTGAGTTTAGTTCATGGGTTTACCACGCATCTGCTGATAGCCTCTCTATTCTATATTTACTCATATTGGACTTGTTCTTCCCATGTAACTGCAGGGATCAATCAAACTTCATCGAGAAAATCGTAGGAAATCTCATCGGGATCAGTCCTAGTTCAATCTCCCCCTATTTTGTCAAAAATGCCGTTGGGTTAGATTCCTTCGTAGAGGACGTGATATCGTCGCTGGAAATTGGGTCAGAGGATGATGTTCGTGTGGTTGGAATATGGGGAATGAACGGAATTGGTAAGACAACGGTGGCCAAAGTCGTCTGCGATCGTGTTTGTAGGGAATTTGAAGGTGTTAGCTTACTTGAAAATGTCGGAGGTGCAAACCAAGATACTCTTTTACTTCTTCAGAAGAAACTTCTCCACGATGTTCTGAAGTTACAAGGTCTAGAAATGTTCGATCTTAACAGCAACATCAATGAGATAAAAACTAAGCTCTGCCGTAAAAGGATCCTTCTAGTCCTTGATAACATCACGAAGAAGGACCAAATTGAGCATTTCGGTGCTGGAGATCAAGAATGGTTCCAACATGGGAGTAGAATTTTGATAACTACAAGAGATGAGCAGTTGCTGGAAGATCTCAAAGTAGATGACAAGTACATGCTCCCAGGATTGACTCATAAAGAATCGCTCCAACTCTTTAGTCGCCATGCCTTCCGCAAAGACCACCCTAAAGAAGGCTATGAAGAGTTGTCAGAGAGGCTTGTCCACTACACGGGTGGACTTCCACTAGCTCTTAAAGGATTTGGTTCCTTCCTTTCTAAGAAGAGAAAAAATCAGTGGAATGAGATATTGGAGAAGTTGGTGAGAGACCCTCATCTTGATTCAGTTGGATTACCTTTAGAACCATTCTCCTCTGTTCTTCCCTTTCAATCCGTAGGGCCATGTGGAGGTCATGGCGGGGGTTCTTATGATGATAAAACATACAATGATGTTAGAAAAATAACTGTAGTTGTTGTGAGATCAGAAGTGATCGAGTCCTTTACTATTGAGTATGATCAGAATGGGTGCTTAGTCCGCTCGCCAAGACATGGTGGACCTTCAGAAGGCAAAATATGCACGGTGAGTCGGTGAGCATGTATTTGGGCTTTTCAGATATGTGCATTGCAGGATTTGGCTATTTATAAATATTTACGTCTATGTAACTCCCTATCAAAATATGAGCTATTGTTTGGTCATTAGAATACAAGAGTCCATATCAAAGGTAAATTGCTTAAAAGGATCCAACGGGGTAGTTCCACAATGCTTCACGATATCTGGAAATCTGGATCTTTGTGGGAAAAAATGAGTTTTGTTGGTTTTATATTCTTGTCTTGTTGTCGGGTACATGAAAGTTTCCGTTTGGGCTATGATGTCTCCAATATAGTGTGGTGAACTCCTCTTCAAGTATTTTTTAAGTCCTCAGAAGTATTAAAGTCCGTTTTTTTGGGAGGATTCGTTTCTTGATGAAGGTGATGTTGTGCTGCTGCCTGCAGGTGAACTTAGCTTATCCATATGAGTTCCTAACTTCAGTGTCAGGCTACATTAAAGAAAATTCAAATCCTATCATGATTCACTCACTTACCTTCCACAGCAATGAGAGAACATATGGTCCATTTGGCAAGGAGAGAGGGAAGTTTTTCAGTTTCCCACCGGTTGCTGGGAAGATCATCGGATTCTTTGGGAGGTGTGGCTCTTCTCTTGATTCCATTGGAGCATATTTTGGACCTATCTCTCGTCCATATCCCTTTGAAGCTGTAGGCCCATTTGGGAATAGGAATTGTGAAGGCCTATGGGATGACGGCAAGCATGCAGATGTCAGACAAATTGATGTTGTTTCTGGTTCAGCAATTGAGTCGATTACTTTTACTTACGAGCAGGGTCGTTCTTTTGCACATGGTACAGGTGGTGGAGGCACAACGAACAAGGTACTGGTGCTATTCGAGTAATGAACTGTTGATCTGGGTGTTTGATAAAAGCTACTCATTTCTGATTCATGCAGCTTATAATATGGCATGTGCTGAAGACATAATGCTCAAGTAGAAATCATTAGTCGCTAATGTTTAAAACATGGCCAAGTTGAACCACCGTAATTATAGCTCATTCGGGAAATATAACATCAATCCCGATTTATTTGTTTTTGAAAATTGGTGATTTCTGTGTCCTGTGAATGTTGCTTTGCGTACATGAGTTGTTTCCATAATGACGAATTGGAATAATTAGCCGTCCCTTTCAGATGTCTTTATTTGAATATTGAGTTATTTTTTGAAACTCAAATGGTGAGTTACCTCGAAATTACACGACGTAAACGATGATGTATCTATTTTTTGTATGACATATATGACATGATAGTGAATTAGGCAAGACCATCTCTCTTTTTTCTGCTCATGTCATGCGCTAGTTACTATCATGCAAAATGTTTTTGTTTTTCAAGTTGTTGCATTGACTATTTTGTATATTCTAATGATTATTGCAGATAAATCTGGACTGGTTAATTGAGTATCTAACTTCAGTTTCGGGCTACATTACGAGTGATTTTGGCTCTACTATCATCCATTCACTCACGTTTCAAAGCAATAAAAGAACATACGGACCATTCGGCTTTGAAACCGGAAAGAAGTTTTCATTTCCAGCCACCGGGGGAAAGATCATTGGATTCTATGGGAGTTCTGGTTCCCATCTTGAATCTCTTGGAGCATATTTGGAACCAATCTCTCATCTACACCCCATCAAGTGTCTTGGACCATTTGGAGGCCAAGGTGGAGACCCTTGGGATGATGGAAAATTTAATGGTGTAAAGAAAATAAAGATGATGTTGGAAGATGTTATTTGCTGCATCTCCTTTGAGTATGACAGTAATGGTGCATCTATTTGGTCATCTACACATGGTCACAGTGGCAATGGAGATATCCGTATGGTGAGTTCATTGCATATTTTCCATTCATATTACGGTTGATCCTCTCTCTCTTGCACCCGTGCCTGCACAAACCTCCTTATCGATTCTACAAGAACTTTTGGGAAAGCCTTCCATTTGCTTCTCTTTGATTGGAAGTTTCATTTTCCAGAATGTATCCTAATTTTTGGCCTGATCCTTCTTTTGATGATCAATCCAACCTCTGAGAAAAATAAGATATACCTCAGTTATATTTCATTTCTTTGATAAGTTCAGTAACAAGCATAACAACCCTATTGTTCCGATGGAAAGAAGAACCTAGGATTATCTTTTCAAGAAATTTTCAAACAAATAATTTCATCAAAATCTTTCAATTTCTTATTTACAATGTTCACTTTATGTATTCCTCTATCTGTAAAGCACATTGAAGGTGTCGAAATGACAATGGTAGAGTTTTTATTATTGACATTAATATCTACACTAGAAGGAATGTTTTTATGCAGTGCGGTAAGGTACGGTGAAAGTCTTAGGCACCTACCAATACCCTACGCCACCATTAGATCGAGTGTTAGTTTTCTAATAAACTTCATAAGCTTTATCAAAGTAAACTGCGAGTGATAGAAACCTGTATACATGATGTACAATGATAGAGTGTGGGTTGGCGAAATCATCTTTAAGGGAAATGAAAACCATCCAAATGTACTGAATGATTGAAGTCATCTTTTGATCATTTAAATTTCTTCGATTATTAACCCTAAAAGTATGATGTAAGAATAGTAGGTATCCATACATTAGTTTTAAGAAATTCTTGGGTCTAATGATTAAACTTCTAGGTTGTACGTGGATGCGATGTTGACTTAGGCCACTGCTGTCTATCTATCATCTTTGATATAGATCAATATGACAATTAAATTGCTAATTATGCAGGTTAAGTTGGATTACCCTCGTGAGTTCTTGATCTCAGTGTCAGGCTATATGGGACGTGGTATTATTCGATCACTCACGTTCGAAAGCAATATAAGAAGGCATGGACCCTTTGGCAAGGAAGTAGGGAGCTTCTTTAGTTGTGCTTTGACGTGCAGAAAGATAATTGGCTTTCACGGAAGGTCTGGCACCCAGCTTGATGCGCTGGGAGTCTACTCTGAACCAATTTCTGATCTTCATCTCTTGAAATCCATTGGGCCATTTGGAGGACAAGGGGGAAGTCCATGGGACGATGGAGATAGCACGGGTGTGAGAAAAATAATTGTAAAAGGTGGATCGGCTATTGACTCCATTACTGTCGAGTACGACAAAAATGGGTCTGTGGTTCGGGGCCCTAAACATGGTGGAGATGGAGGACATCTAACACTCGAGGTATGGACTTTAGACATTTACTTAATCTTATGAACGTCAAGCTTCTGTGTCGTTGCTAAGGTTTGGTTTTAAGTGGTTTGGAGGTCACGTTTATGCACATGAGCAAGTATTTTAAATAGAGCGTAGAGGTGAAAGTAAGATATGAGAACAGTCCGTGGATTTTGAGTTTAGATTGACAAATTATCTTGAATGAGAGAGTCATTGTACGGGCATGATATAATATCATCGTAGAACAGGGACTTCTCTTTGGTTTTCCAACCTTCCTCGGTTCCATTTACGATGAAAGAACTCCATACATTCAGAAAAGTACTGCCTCCAAAAAAGGGGGAAAAATATATTAAAAGGTATTTTTATTTTATGACTTAATTCTGAGAACAATTTTCCTTAATTCTAGTAACTATTCTCAAAGTGTTGTCAAACCATTTTTTAAGCAGTTGCCTTTCTTCTTACAATTGTGGTGGACCAAAATAGGTCTTATGCTCTAGATGCAGCGGAATTATCTATTAAGCTATTACCATGTTTGTCTAACCAAATACAAGTTATCAAACGGAGGGTTCTGTTTATGCTGGTCTTTAAGATTTTACAGTTGTGGGGCTGGGATTAAATATGTTTGTCTTTCTACTTTCGCAGATTAAACTCAATTATCCTCGAGAGTACTTGACTTCATTTTCTGGTTACTCTGGATCTTTTAGCGGGGATATTGTTGTTCGCTCCCTCACATTTCAAAGCAATGAACGAACTTTTGGGCCATTCGGTGAAGCGGTTGGGAAGTACTTTTCTTTTCCATCAACGGGTAAGAAGATCGTCGGGTTTCATGGGAGGTCTAGATACTTGATTGATTCACTTGGAGCACATTTTGGGCCTTGACATGCTAAGCTTTACCTTTATGTTTCCATGCAGTCAATGGTTGAGTTTACACATAAATATGTATCATCATGGACATTCTTAGAAATGTAGGGGTATAGGTCGGTCTGATGTTGTCATGACCTTATCAGATTCTTCCAAACCCTACTAATCGAAAACAAAGGTCCCTCTCTAAAAATTCGGTGGATTTTTTTTATAAGCATCTTTCTAATAAAAGTTTTCCTTTGGCCTATGTAATTATCATCTCGTAAATTTCTTTGGAGAGCGTAATTTATCTGTAGAGGCCGTCAAAATCTCTAATTCTATGGTTCGTAATATTCCACAAATATCATAGTATATGCCTAAGTTAAGCGTAAACTTCATTTGTGCTATTATTAGTATAATATTTAATCCATCGTATGCACATTGTAAAGATGAGTGTGACTAAATTTGCATAGGGAAAAGCATCATAACAGTTTTAAATCTATTGTATTTGTGCCAATTTAGTCATAAACCTTTTGATATAATGTCAATTTAATCCTTCCGGCTAATTTTGGTTTGATATTATTGACGTGGATGCCGATCGGCCTACATGACATCGCTGATATTGACGTGGACAATTTTTAATAATATTTTTAGATTTTTTAATTATTTTTTCTGATTTTTTTTCTTTACCTTTATGTTTCGATGCAGTCGATGTTTTAGTTTACCTAAATTAAGGGTAAACTTCATTTATGTTATTATTAGTGAAATATTTTATCGATCATAACTTGCCCTTCATAAAGGTATGTGTGAGTAATATATTCTTTACCAATCATGACTTTTCCTAATCGAAAACAAGTTTGATAACAAATTAGGTTTTGCAAAACAGATTGGATAGACCACTCTTTCCTTTTATATACAGCAACGAAGGTCCATATTGAAAACGGGATCAGTCCGTAGCGACACTTTTACAAGAACCATAGAAACGTCCCTCTGTTCTTTCTTTTTTTCCCTCGACAAGTCCAACTGTCCAAACAGTCAGAACAGTCGGGCGTCTTTCATCGACGAATCATTTCTCATCTTGTCTCTCCCTCTCATGTCTTCTTCGCTTTCAAGAGAGAAACACACAACTAGAAGTTCTCGATGAAATAAAAAAGATTAATATTTGAATGCAGCCATGGACAATGATTCCACTTACGTCTCCACAGATTTAGTGTTTCAAAGCATCTTCTTCTACCAACGCATGTGCTTAAGCTTCGAATCCATGTCTGCGTTTTCAGACATGTCTCTGTCACGTGAAACAAAGCTCTTTTAGCTTGGCTTGACGAATTCAAACCAAGTTGTCCTCGAGCGAGCAAGTTGCTTCTTCAGTTCTTTGAGCCAAACCAACTCCACTCGCAACTTGTCTGAACATTCAATTGAATAAGCAGTCTGTTCTGATGGCGGAGCCATCATTCATCCTCTCTTCTCATTCACAACATGCGCCTCCTCTTTACATGTACACTTTACTTTCGCAACCTTTTCAGCAGTCTCTCACTCAATCACGTATTGTGCTGATGGGAACTGAAGAGATCGAGCAACACATTTCGTCTTCTGCTTCGATCCATCAATGGAAGTATGATGTGTTTATGAGCTTCAAAGGCGAGGTGTTATTACTGATATAGTAAGCTAATTCACACAAACTTCTAGTTTTTGAGAGAGAGAGCTGGAATGAAAAAACATTTTAACTTCAGAATGCTAAAAACTGTCAAGTACAAGTAAAATAGGAACCTTTTTAGAATTGTACACAAACGTGCGAAACTGACTTGTTCCATTTCCTAGAAAATAGCTAACAAACCAACCACCTAACAAACAAACTGTTGGAAATATGAGATAAATTGATGGGTGAATGAATGAGAAATTGATACTCAAAAAATACCCTTAAGTTGGAAGTGGGAAGTGGAAAAATACTAGTCTCACATCGGAAAAAAAAAGAAGGTTATGAAGTGTTTTATATACAGTTACACTTATTTGAAGTGGTAACTATCATAGCACAAACTCTCTGCCTCGCGCGCAGGCGCAGAGAGGTGCATATCCGATGCCCGATAAGCTGAAACTTGGGTCCAAGCGTACATCCCGCGTACATGATTGCAGGACCGAAAAGTGGGCCTCGCGACAAGCCCAATTTTGTCTTCTGATTTAATTTAGAGAACCAAGAGTGAAGCAGTACCTATGTCATCCACCGATGTGCCTTTGAGGTATCTCAAAACCTTTTTTGCAGCAACCAAATATGACTGATTAGGACTACTCAGGAACCTAGATAGAACACTCACAGCAAATAGAATATCTCATCTAGTTGCTATAAGATACATGAGACATCCAATCAAACTTCTATACATAGAAGCATCTACTGCATCTGTTCCATCATTCAACCAAATGTGACTGATTAGGACTACTCATGAACCTAGATAGAACACTCACAGCAAATAGCATATCTCATCTAGTTGCTATAAGATACATGAGACATCCAATCAAGCTTCTATACATAGAAGCATCTACTGCATCTGTTCCATCATTCTTCTGTAGCTTCTTCTTAGCAGCCATAGGAGTGCTGATACTTCTACAATCTTCCATCCAAAACTTCTTTAGAATTTCCTTCATGTATTTTTTTTTTTGTAGATGAAGATCTCATGTGAAGCTTGTTTGATTTCCAGACCCAGGAAATAAGCAATCTTTCCTAAGGCTGACATCTCAAAAACTACAAACAGACCTTGCTTCTCCCTCTCTATCAGTCCCACATCATTCCTTGTCACCAACAAATCATCTATATAAAGTGATAGAATTACAATACTGTGATTCACCCTCTTGACATAAAGAATGAACTCACTCAAGCTTCTTACAAAGCCAAAATCCTACAAATATCTATCTATCTTCCCATACCAAGCTCTTGGAGCCTGCTTTAGTCCATATAGAGCTTTCCTCAATTTGTATACCTTCTCTTCTTGCCCTTTGATATTGAAGCCTTCAAGTTGTTCAACAAAAATCTCCTCTTTGAGCTCTCCATTCAAAAATGCAGACTTGATATCTAACTGAAATATAGGTCACCCCTTTTTTGCTGCAACAGCTAATAGTAGCCTGATTATATCAAGTCTTGCAACAGGAGCAAAAGTCTCAGAATAGTCTACTCCCCATATCTAAGCATAGCCTTTCACAACCCGTCTAGCTTTGTGTTTATTGATAGAATCATCAGGATTAAGTTTTGTTCTGAACACCCACTTTAACCCAATCACATTCTTATCAGATGATCTATCAACAAGCTCCCATGTGTGGTTTTTCTAAATCATTGCCAACTCCCCCTGCATTACTGTAATCCACCTCTGATCCTTCTTGGCTTCCACAAAGTTGGCTGGTTTAAGCATTGCCACATTGCTTCTTTCATAAATTTTCGCAAGTGACCTTGTGCCTCTTACTGGCAGATAATCCATAGTATCTTCCAATCCATCCACGACTTCACCAACCTGTACAATTGTTGCAGGTTGTTCTACATATTAGTGCTGTCCTACATTTTTTTCTTCCATCCAATTCCATTCATCTTCCTCTAGAAAAACAACATCTCTGCTCATAATCACCTTCCTTGTCATAGGTTGAAAAATCCTGTAAGCCTTTGATTGGAGACTGTACCTAATGAAGACTCCAGGCTCGGCTCTTTGATTGAGCTTGTCCCTCTTGACCTGAGGAACATGACTATAACACAAACACCTAAAAACCTTCAAATTCTTCACAGAAGGTCTAACACCATACCAAACTTCAAAAGGTGTTGACCTCTCTATGGCCTTTGTGGGTAATCTGTTCAACAGGAACACTACAGTATTAGCTACCTCAGCCCAAAATTTATTAGGTAACATCTTCTCTTGCATCATACATCTGGCCATCTCCATAATGCTTCTGTTTTTCCTCTCATTGACTCCATTCTGTTGGGGGTGAATGGGGAGCAGTGAACTGCTGCACAATGCCTACTTGCTCACAATTTAACTTAAATGTGTGGGCAATATACTCAGAACCATTATCAGACTTGAGCGTTTTGATTTTCTTCCTACTTTGATTCTCAACTAAGGCTTTGAACTTCATAAACACATCAGCAACTTCAGACTTGGCTTGCAAAAAGTAAATCCAGCTCATCTTAATCATGTCATCTGTGAAAGTAATGAAATACCTGCTACCATTGAGAGATGACTCAGACATAGGTCTACATAATTCTGTGTGGACTAATTGTAGCTTCTCACATACTCTCCAGCCTCATCCTTTGAAAGGAAATCTGGCTTGCTTGCTAAGAAGACAAGTTCTGCACTGTGGAAATTCCTTCTCCAAACTTGGTAAGTCATCTGCGAAGCTATTCCTGTGCATAATTCTTCCGATGAACATGTCCAAGCCTTTTATGCCATAGCTTTGCATTTTCTTCTTTGCACTTTAAAGCCATTTGTTGCATCTCTTGTGGCTCGAACAGGAAGCACTTGTCCTTCATCGGCATTCTCAGCACTTCCTTGCTATATGCATTATCAATAAGGCATTCCTTCCCTTCAAACTTCACCTTATAGCCCCTCTCAACTAATTGACCAACACTCAAGAGATTCTGGTCAACTTTTGATACAAAGAGAACATCACTGATCAGCTTCACCTCCTGATTTCCTTTAATAGCCATTGTACCCTTCCCTTGCACTTCGATATACTGT
The DNA here is from genome assembly GCA_031216185.1 of Syzygium aqueum. NCBI lineage: Eukaryota > Viridiplantae > Streptophyta > Magnoliopsida > Myrtales > Myrtaceae > Syzygium > Syzygium aqueum. Next base: position 22,631,763 of record CM062239.1, on the reverse strand, counting down.
CCATTGCCAATTCTGACTCTGGACTTGATTGACCTGTCTAGTCTCCTAAACAGCTTCAAATTGCCAGTCATATAATTGGTACAGCCACTATCCATCAGCCATGCATCATTCTCAATAGGAGAACCGAAATAGGAAGCTACAAACAAGTGTTCTTCCTCAGTCTCATTCGCCTTCTCCTGCTTGCTAGTGATTCTTCTCTTTGCAGATAGCTTCCATGTGATCGACCTTGTGACATCTTTTGCACTTAGCATCAAGCTTCCTCTAGCATCTAAAGCACTGATGATTAGTTCCACCACAATGTTGACAAGGTTTCTTGTTTTTTTTCCATTTGACAGACCCACTTGTACTTCCTTCTTTTGGTGCAAACTTGGAGTCACCTGCATTCCCTTCGGACTAATTCCATTTCTTCCCTTTGTGTCCATCATTGAATGTCACTTTAGCTTGCAGTGCACTCTCTACAGGCTCTTCTCTTCTCATCAGTCTTCTATGCTCCTGTGCCTGTAGGGCACATAACAATTCTGCAAGCTTTATGTCAGCTAAATCTCTTGTATTTTCCAAAGAAGCTATGGTGGCTTCAAACTTCTCTGGAAGAGACACCAGGATTTTCTAAACCAGTCGTTCATTCTTCAAGTCAGTCCCTAAGACTTTGATCTTTTTAATTATCGCAATCAGCCTATCAAAGCATTCCTTCACTGACTCTGAATCCTTCATCTGCTATCTCTCAAACTCCCTCAAGAGATTCAACACCTTAATGCTCCTTACCTTCTCATCTCCCTCGTATTCATCCTTCAAGAAATCCCATATTGCCTTTGCAGAATCACATCTCATGATCCTTGTGAAGATAAGGGGTGAGACAGCAGCATACAGGCAAGACTTTGCCTTGGCCTTCCTTGTGGTTCTCTCTTTATGGTACTTCATTTGATTCAAGGTCGAATTGTTTGGAAGTGGAGCAACCTCATAATCATTCTCCATAGCCTCCCATAGATCATGACCCTCCAAGAATGCTGTCATCTTGACAGCCCAAGCTTGATAATTTTCCCCAGTAAAGACTAGAGTAATCATTGCAGAGAATCCACTTGATCCTGCCTCCATCAGCTTTTTCTTTGCAGATTGGAAGCAGTCTTCACACTCACTTACCCTCAATTCGTAGTCCCTTAAGATCCCACTGAGGCTCTAATACCACTGTTATTACTGATATAGTCAGCTAATTCACACAAACTTCCAGTTTTTCAGAAAGAGAGCTGGATTGAAAAAACATTTTAACTTCATAATGCCGAAAACTGTGAAGTACAAGCAAAAAAGGAACCTTTTTAGAACCGCACACAAACGTGCAAAACTGACTTGTTCCACTTTCTAGAAAATAGCTAACAAACCAACCGCCTAACAAGCAAACTTGATTGAATAAGAACAAAAGAAAGCTAAAACGACAGAACATCAGCAGCAACACTAAGACACAACTCCAACACGAGGACATAAGGGAAACCTTTGTGGCCCACCTCTTCCATGCACTGAAGCATGCGGGGATCTACTATTTCAAGGACAATGACAAAGTGGGACTGGGACTTTCATCGAGCCAAAGCTGCTCGATGTGATTCGCCACTCTAGGGTTGCCCTTGTCGTGTTCACCACCAACTACTCCGACTCGCGGTGGTGCTTGAATGATGTGGTGGAGATCCTGGAGTGCAACAGGAGGTTCAGAGTCATCAGGGTCACGTGGTTCTGCCCATTTTCTATGATGTTGAGCCAGGGGACGTTAGGAAACAGAGCAGGCGATTCGGAGATGGTTTTGGAATATGTTTGGCCACCCACACGAACAATTTGCTGGTGCAGAAGGGGAGGGATGCACTTAAAGAAGCTGGGAATTTGTCAGGATGGCATTTGAATAATGATGCTAATGGGTAATTCATTGAATAAGTTCATTCATGAAACGATCATATTAGTGGTCGATTTGAAATACTCTGTTGATTGAGTTAGTTCACGGGTTTGCTGCTCATCTGCTGATAGCCTCTCTATGATGTAGTTACTCGTATTGGACTTGTTCTTCCTATGCAACTACAGCGATCAATCAAACTTCATCGAGCAAATTGTAGGAATTCTCTTCAGAATCAGTCCTAGACCAATCTCCCCTTATTTTGTCAGAAATGCTATTGGGGTAGATTCCTTTGTAGAGGATGTGATATCGTTGCTCGAAATTGGGTTAGAGGATGATGTTCGTGTGGTTGCAATATGGGGAATGAAAGGAATTGGTACGACGACAGTGGCAAAAGCCGTCTGCGATTGCGTTTTTATGGAATTTGAAGGTGTTAACTTACTCGAAAATGTTGGAGATGCAAATCAAGTTACGCTTTTACTTCTTCAGAAGAGACTTCTCCACAATGTTCTTAAGGTACAAGGTCTAGGGATGTTTGATCTTAACAGCAACATCAACTAGATAAAAACTAAGCTCTGCTGGAAAAGGATCCTTCCAGTTCTCGATAACATCACTAAGAAGGACCGAATTGAGTATTTCGGTGCTGGAGATCGAGAATAGTTCCAACATGGGAGTAGAATTTCGATAACTACAAGAGACTAGCAGTCGCTGTAAGATCTCAAGAGAGATAGCAGGTAAATGCTCCTAGGATTGACTCATAAAGAATCGCTCCAACTCCTGTGTTGCCATGCCTTCTGCAAAGACCATCCTGTTTGTCATTACATTTTAATGATTGTTACAGATAAATTTGGATTGGTTAACTGAATATCTACCTTCAGTCTCGGGTTATATTACAAGTCATTTTGGTTCTACCATAATCAATTCACTCACATTTCAAAGCAACAAAAGAACATATGGACCATGCGGTACTGAAAAGGGAAGGTATTTTTCATTTCCAGCCACTGGGGGAAGATCATTGGATTTTATGGAAGTTCTGGTGCCTATTTGGAATCTATTGGAGAGTACTTAGAACAAATATCTCGTATTTATCCAATTAAGTCTATCGGGCCATTTGGAGGCCAAAGTGGACAGCCTTGGGATGATGGAAAATATAATGGCGTGGAGAAAATAAAGATACTGCTGGAAAGTGTTGTCAACTACATGGCCACTGAGTATGACAAAGATTGCGAGTCCATTTAGTCTTCCACACATGGTAGAAGTGGCAAAGGCGAAGTTTATATGGTGAATTTATCAAGTTTTAGGATTAGGAATATCTTTCTTAACAATCTTTTCTGTTACTTGGCCACCGCCAAAGAAAGTTCATTGACTTTCAAGTCTGTATATCGTCATCTTTGCTGCAACGATTGAATATGGAAGGAAAAACCCGAAAGGGAAAAGAAATGAGGAGCTTACGTTAAATATGATTAGTTTTAGCATTTACTTATTTTCGTTTCCTCCGTCCAACTTGATTTCCTATCATAATTAAGCACATTAATTGCTAACTTTGTAGCTTGATTTGGACTACCCACACGAATACTTAACCTCGGTCTTGGGTTATATCAGACATGATTTTGGCTCGGTTGTCATTCCATTACTGACATTTCAAACTAATACAAGAATGCACGGACCGTTTGGTGAGAAAAAAAGAGGGTTCTTTTGCTGTCCATTGATATGTAGCATGATAATTGGCTTTTATGGAAGATCAGGTGCCCATCTTGATTCAATAGGAGTTCACTCAGAACCAATTTCTTGTTTTGGTCCCTCCATATCCATCGAGCCTTTTGGAGGTCAAGGCGGCGGCCCTAGGGATGATGGTATCCACACAGACGGAAGAGAAATAAACATAGTCGCTGGATCCGTAATTGACTCAGTTGCTTTTGAGTATGAAAACAATAGGTCTACAGTCCAGAGCCCTAAACATGGTGGAAATGGAGGAGATAAGACTTACAAGGTATGACCATCTTTCAATTACATGCTCTTATATTGCCATGTGCAACAACAGTCAATATTAAGTTGCTACTAAGGTCTTAAGCGGTTTTAAAGGTCACATTATGGACATTCACATGTGACTTGTGATGCAGAGAGTGCAAGAAGTGGATCTAATGACCACATATGGTTTAATATCAGACTATCCTAGAATTTTGCAACTTAGAGTTAACTCGTACAACAAAGTTGTCTCAATGTTAAAAACTCATGCACAAGATTGGACACACTAAAATGTTCTATTCGGGTCTTGTGCCTTGTTAGTCTCACTTGGTTAATCAGTGGGATTCTGTTTGAGGAGATTTATTTTTACTACTCTACGGTGAAGAGTTTGTGATTAAAATGTCTCACTTTCAATTTTTGCAGACTAAGCTTGATTACCCAGGAGAGTATTTGGCTTCGTATTCTGGTCACATAAGAGATGATTCTGGATCTGTTGTGATTCGTTCCCTCGCATTTCAGAGCAACGAAAGAACTTATGGACCATTCAATATCGAGAAAGGGACGTACTTTTCATTTTCCTTCAACCGGTGGAAAGATCGTGGGATTTCATGGACGGTCTGGAAATCATCTCGATTTGCTAGGCGCGCATATAGGGCACTATTATTAAGAGCTGACCATGTGTGCCTGCGCTTGTACGTGTCGGGTATACTTGCAGATGCGCTTGCTTTCAAGTGTACATCCATCATTCTCAGAACATGCCAATGTATGTAATTGGTCTTGTCGTATCTCTTGACAGTCTTTGCCATATTGCCCCATGATTTTGGAGAAGTAGATGTCATACTTAGAGCATCCCTTGGTTTGGCTCGTCACATCTTCAAGTCCCCGATAATTCTATTTCTATTCTTGGACACCCCTTTATCTACATCCGGTATTGTCCCAACCTTCTGGAGGCGGGACACATTAAGTGTGTGACCTCGAGTTGAGTTAACAGATTGTCAAGTAAAAACAAACGATTCCTCTTATAAGGTGGCGCTCGCATCTGGTTTGGGCTCTCCCAAACCCTAATTGTTACGATGTGAGTTGATTCAGTTTATTGTGAAAATTTGTTCCTTCTTTTGGGAGTTACCATTAATCTGTTATGGGTTTTAGAAACTTGAATAAGAAGCGGTAAGACGCAAGAATCCATCTAACTTCTACAAATAAGAGATTAATGAGTCCAGAGATTTGGTTCCACCAAATTAATCTAGTGCCATTTCGATATCTTTCTCTTCATGAAAATGTTTTACTTGCGGTCTTCATTAATTTCATAATCATAGACCTCTAACATATGAAAGGCGATTGTGCAGGACTGTGCAAGCAGAAAAGATAAACAACCTACAATGAAAGCAGTACATAAACAAAACTAAATAAGTGAATAAAAGACGGGAAGATAAAAACCCGGGTAAAAATGAGTAAGGCCTTGTTATTAGAGCTCCGGACAGGATCCCATCAGCTATAAGCCCTGGACGAGACATGCCCATGTCTCTAGCATGCCTCCTAAAGAACTAAGTGGTGCAAAATTTGATGAAAAAACATGCTATGCTAAAGTAACGAATTAAACTAACCCTAATTAATCCTTTTTTTTTATATTTTCCAATATCTAACATCAGATGTCGCCCTATCATGAAATGTCACTACATATGAAACGGAACATTCCTAAAAGCGCAATTTTTTTTTATTAAATGCCATCTTTACCCCTTCTCTTTTTACCTTTTCTTTTAAAGATATTTTCTTGGTCATTTTTCATTTCTATTCAAAATACAATATTGTAAGATCTGTATTACATTTGGGCTCTGAATGGGCCCGATCACCCCCAGAAACGCTCCGGATGACAGGCTAAAGTTAAAGGGACGTCCCCGAACCGCCTGGGACTGCCCAGGACCCTCAAACGGACTGTAACTGGTCCTGGAGTCCGCTGTACAAGGCACTAAAGGTGCTGGACAGCGGGCTCTTGGTGCTCGTTTTTTATGCAAACGGGCTCGAACGACCACGGGAAACGTCCCAATGCACTCCTAAGGTATAATGACACTAATGATGGCTCTTAATCATCCTATTAACATGCTAAACATATAGGAAAAAAACAAAATGAGATACGAACTAACGAAAAGTTAAAACGCCATAGCCGACTTAGCGAACTAAGAGATCGCGGCATCGGATTCGTGTTGCACACAAGGGTGAGGCAAACCGTTGTGCCTCGATTTTATCCTGGTTCAAGCACGGCGTTCTCCGCGAGTCGAATGAAAAATAAGTGTATCCTACCTCAAGCGAGGTTGTGACGTGGCGACACCGGAGGAACCAAGAAAGGAAAGGAGCTGACAGTTGAGAGAGGGTGGCAGAGAGAGAGAGAGAGAGAGAGAGAGAGAGAGAGAGTGGCCACCTGCATGAGGGCCCTTGGCAGGCATGGGCTTAAGTGGGCCGGTATATTGACCGGCATGAGCTCTACTCGATCGAAATTTTGGTTGTTGGATCCGAGGGTTCCGAAATTATGATGTCCTTAGTTTAAAAATGCAGAAAAAAACCGAGTGAAAAAAAATGAATGCAAGGTTATATAAAATGACTGTTTTATATCGAGGGTTGAATTCTACCGTTATTGGCAAATTCGATCTCTACGAATTTTTGAAAATGTGAAATGTATGATGGATCCATTAGAAAAATTTAGATGTCAATAAGTATTTGGTCTTTTCTTTATATATAAAGTTCCATGCTTAGAGTAACTTATGCCAAGGTTTGTGCGCGAAAAAGTTGATTATAATATGAACATATATGACGTAATTATTTTTCTCTCTACAAAGCTATAGATTTTTATTGTGGAATGCCTCGGGAGCTAGACCCGGCGAAAGGGTCTCATGTGGGCCCCAAATATAAGGTTCACGCTAACAATGCAAGATAGGTCAAGTCTGTGGATGTGAATCCAGATAAGTTTTTCTATGCCACGGGAGAGAGGAATAGTTGACTTTTTTGTGTTATTTTCTCTCTTGGGTCTGACATTGACAATAAGCTTATTTTAATTTTTTGCCTTGATCATTTCAAATTCACTCACATTTTCTGCTAAATGTCAGTATGGTTTTAAGAGAACATTTACAACGATTTGAGCATCTTGCACTGTATCCCGGGAACATCAGCTAGCTCCCTAATAAATTATAATCCATAGAGAAAATATTGAACGCTGGCCGATGAGCCGCATCCAATTCTGCTCCCGAAGTTGAACAAAAACAATATAACAAATAAGAAGTACAAAGAAATTTTAAAAGGCATTGAGTTGTGCCCCAAACCCATATGACACGTTCCTGAAAGTCAACTGTCAACATCTTTTTGCAGCTCTGGTTTCAGTGCCGTCAATTTTCGTGCAAATAATCTATATTTGATTCTGCATTTTACTAAGTTGAACGTACAATCTTCGGTAGACATACCAAGCTATTCTGTGGGTTGTAACTACCAGTGGGCTAGAGAGAGAGAGAGAGAGAGAGAGAGAGAGAGAGAGAGAGAGAGAGAGAGAGAGACGGAGAGAGAGAGATTTTGCCCTTGCCATTCAATACATTTTCTTTTCCAATAAAATTTGTCAAATAAATCCAAGTTGCAGACTCCAGATTTCCTTTAAGCAATCATGAACAAGTCTCTGGTTAGGTTAAATGGCTTTTTTGGTCACCGAAATGCTTCCCACCAATCATTTTTTTTACCCGCTAAATCGTTGTACAACAAGGAGACATGCACGTTCGAGTCGAATATAATTGTTTTCAGAAAAGAGAGAGACAATAGACACGGGAACGGCTAATGATCAAGCAAGCCAGTTGGAGATAATTTGGCAAAAAGAAAGAAAAGTCGCGGATCTTTTTTAACAACATCCATGTTCAAATTCATCTCATTGTCAAATGTGCATTGTTTCCTCGAAGTCATCATGAAGAAGTCTCCGCTTAATGTCTTTTTAACATAAATACACATGGCCTCTCAATCAAAGTTTCCACATCACATATCAACAAGACAGGAACCATGTGTTCTCATCAATGGAAACATGACATATTCGTGAGTTTCAGAGGCAAGGAAATGAGGAAAAAATTCATATGGCACCTCTTACGCGAGCTGAGCCAGGCGGGGATTCACTACTTCAGCGACGAAGACAGTGACGACGCTGGGGAGGAGATCAAGTGCAAGCTCTTGAGAGCGATCTGCCACTCAAGGTTCGCCGACATTGTGTTCTCCCCAAAGTATCCTGAATCCAAGTGCTGCCTGAATGAGCTGGTCGAGATCCTCGACTGCAGAAGGCAGCTCAAGAACCATGGCCACGTGGTTGTTCCTGTCTTTCATGGCGTGAGAATGTCCGATCTTTCGCAGTTGACGAGCGGAAGTGAATTCGGAGAAGGTTTCGAGAGGTTGTGTAAGATCGTGAGAGACGATGTGCAAATACGGACATGGAGGGATGCCCTAGCAGAGGCTAAGAAACTTTCGGGCTTCCATTTGGAGAACCACGCCCATGGGTACGTACCTCTGATTTTTACTCCATGTCGAAGCTCAGTATCGTGATCTGTGATTTTTTTTCTTTTGACGTTCTTTAGTTTGTCTGCTTTGTGGACGGAATTTGTGTGTAATCGACAGAATTGGTTGTCTTAAGGGAGGGGAACAAGCAGAAGTCTCTTTCGACTTTCCTCAAAATTCTTATTGCGATTTTTTGGAAGATTATGGAATAAACGATGTGACTTTATGTGTTAATTACAAAATTTTAGATGTAAAATAGGGATAATTTCAAAAACCATCTTCACTTTTCATTCCAATATTAGTTTGCATCCCGAGTTTTGAAAACCTATAATTTGCACTTCCCAACGGAATCCTTCAATCCAAAAAAACCTATCTACCATTCACCCCTTCTCCCTCTTTCTCTCTCACCCCTGCTCTACCAACCCCGGTCTATGCCGCGTCACCACCAACTCCTATTGATCCCTCTCTGCAATTCTCTCTCTCTCTCTCTCTCTCTCTCTCTCTCTCTCTCTCTGCGTATCCCTCTTTACGGCCTTGGTCAGCGTCGAGCTTGACTTAGATATGTAGACTCAGATTTGAGTCAAGCTCGATGCCGGTGGAGCTCAATTGATATGTCGAGTTGAGCTTGACAGATCGGGGCTCAGCTGCGGTGGTGGTTGGTGGCGACAGCATGGTAGGCATTGGCAACGCCGGGAGGGTACTAGGACCTGAGCGGTGGGTGAGTGGATCGGTTAGGCTTTTGGGCGAGTGAGATTTCATTGTGAATGAATTTGAAATGATGGGAGGAGTAAAATTGGAAGAAAAATGACTAGTTCGTAGATAGGACCAAATGTTAAATGCAGTTCGGATGCTAATAGTAGGTTTACAAAACTTAAAGGTCAAATTGACATAAAGTTGAAATGTGAGGATAATGTTTTATATCTTCTCCGTAAATATTGAGAAAGCCAAAGCAAAACACCGTAATAAATGTTCCCCAAGTTTGTAGTGTGCATTGTTGGGAGTTGGGGAACAAAAAAATGAGAACTATAAACCGAGGCAAATCCAAACAAGATAGACACTCGGTTTGAGTTAGTTCAAATCCAGAAATTGTATCATAGGGCAAACTATTTTTCTTCCGCTAAAAGTGTCTTATGAGGTTTCACCCTGTTTTTTGGGCCAAATTTTGGAGTTTCGGGCTTAAAAGCATGATAAAATAGTTGAAATGGGGAAAAGTATCGATGAAGAATTCTTTTTACCTAATTTTTTACTGTTTTTATAGCCTTGGTCAAAAATGGGGAAAGTGCCAAAAAAGTTATAAACCTTTTACATTTGTGTTAATTTAGTTCTAAACCTTTTTTTTATGTTAATTCAGTCATAAACTTTTTATATTTGTGCCAAATTCAGTCCTAAACCTTTTGTTTTTGTGCCAATTCAGTCATTTTAATCAATTTTGATCAGATTTTGCTGACGTGGAAGTAGACCTGCTGGGGGCAGGTCACTGGCGCTGACGTTGACAATTTTAATAATATTTTAATATTTTTTTTGAATTTTTATTTATTTATTTTTCTTTTTTTTTCCTCCTCCCCTCCCTCCTTCCTTCAACCGATTGCTGGATAGGCAACCGGCTAGTGGCCAGAGGTCGGCAAGTCTCGCCACACCATGGCTGGGTGAGGTTGTGCCTCGCCCAGCTGCTAGCGATGCTCAACCTCGCCGGAAGCCGCTAGTGAGGGTTCGAGCCTCACTAGCGGCTAGCACGACCTCGCCCAGCGATGGCGAGGCTCGCCTTCGCTGTTGCTGGTGAGGGCGAGCCTCGCCCAGCGTGAGGCTGCCCTCGCCGGCCTATGGCCAGTTGCTGGTTCAGCGACCAGCTGGAGAAAGGAGGGAGGGGAGAGAGAAAAAAAAAAAGAAAAAAAATAAATCATTCAAAAAATATTAAAATATTATTAAAGTTATCCATGTCAGCGCCAATGACTGGCTAGCATCCATGTCAGTAAAATCTAATCAAAATTGATCAGAATGACTAAATTGGCATAAAGACAAAATGTTTATAACTGAATTGACATAAAAAAATATTTATAACTAAATTGGCATCAATACAAAATGTTTAGAACTTTTTCGGCACTTTTCCCGTTAGAAATGTGTTGCTTCCTCGAATGCATGGTGCGGTGCACCGCAGGACGATCGAGAAAAACCATAATAAAAAAAAAGGAACTAGACGCACCCTCCTCTGCCCCAAGATGAGGTTGTAGCACTTCGTCAATCACCATTTCTTTGTTACACGTGCCAAAGTCTATGGTGTTTTAGTCAAGCTCGATTTTCTCCTCTGCCCCAAGATGAGGTTGTACAATGTTCGTCATACGTTGTCTCCTGGGGCATATGTGCGTGCTTATTTTCTCATACATATTGCTAATATGAGTTTTTAGTAACACTTAACATCAGTAATGAATCGAAGCTCACTGAAATGGTAGTCAAGCGCCTTAATGATAAGATTCATCGAGTACGGTCTCTCTCCTTTGTAAAAAACGCAATTGGAGTAGATCATTTGGCAGACTATGTGATTTCCTCGCTGAGAAATGGCCAAAAGGAGGATGTGCACACAATCGGCATATGTGGCGCGGCAGGAATAGGTAAGACAATGTTGGCCGCAGTTGCTTGTGATCGCATTCTTGATGAATTCGAGTGTTTTGTCTTTCTGGATAAAATTGGAGAAGCGAATCTTCTTGGCCTGCAGAAGAGGTTACTCCAAATTCTCATCAACGTGGAAGGATGGAATATGTACGATGACACTAACACCAACATCAATGAGATAAAGAGTAGCCTGTGTAGCAAAAAGATACTTCTTGTTCTTGATGGTGTTACTGAGAAAGAACAAATTGACAATTTTGCTGCCGGAGAGCGGACATCATTTCATCCCGGGAGTAGAATGTTGATCACCACAAGAGATCAAAAGTTGCTGAAAGTTCTCAATGTAGATGACAAGTACATTGGCAATGGATTGAGTCCGAACAAAGCACTTCAACTCTTTTGTCACCATGCCTTCAAGAGTGATTCTAAACAAGGCTATGAGGAGTTATGTAAAAGTCTAATTCATTATGCAGGAGGTCATCCATTGGCCCTCGAAAAGTTTGGCTCTTACCTCAGTGCTAAATCAAAAGATCAATGGCATAAAATATTGGACAAGTTGGTGAGAAGCCCTTATCTTGATTGCATTGATGGAGTTTATAGTTCCCTCTCTTTTCCATGAAACCCAATAATTCTCCCGCCATCACCTTGTGGCAAATGAAAAGATCGCCCTTTTGCCAAGCCAAATGGTCCATATGGGTCTCTCTTGGTATAGAATTGGAGAGATTGAATAGCAATAGGAGCTGGGTCGTCTCTTATATATATGGCCTAAGATTGAAGTCAGATATTCATTTGGATAATCCAATTTGACCTGCAACAAGTGCAAGAATTTTTGTAAGTCACCGTTCTCTTTCAAGATTAAGAAGTACTTTTATTCACATATGGAATCTAAAATTTTTACTTTTTTCTGTCCTTTTGACCTATAGTGCCATCTACATGGACACTCTTTCAATGGTACTATATGTGAGTTTATATTAATCATACGATGGGTTATTGCTTCTTGTAATGTGGAGCATATATTTACTTCTACCCATCTCTTAATCATAATGATCCATATGCAAAAAATTTATGATCCAATGAAACTTTTAAGAGTAATAGGGTATTGACCATATAAATTTCACCATAAGAATATCCGACATGCTCGAACAAACGCACCAAACATCCATCTTGATCATAATCAATAATGATGGAATTGATAACCGACTTAATGAGGACACTAATTTGCCTTACACCAGTTTACACTCCATCATCATAAGCACCGCCACCTTGACCTCCATATGGCCCAACAAATTTCACTGTGGTATCCACACAGACGTGAGAAAAATAAAAATGGTTGCTGGATCCGTGATTGACTCCTTCACTCTTGAGTACGAAAACAATGGGTCTACAGTCCATAGCCCTAGATATGGTGGGAATGGAGGAGATAAGACTTACGAGGTATGACTATCTTTCAATGGCTTGTGTTATCGTCACACACGCACTATCAATTAATTATAACTTGCTATTACGGTCTTAAACACTTTTAAAGGTCAAATGATGGACATTGACATGGGACTTGTGTTGTAGGGAATGCAATAAGTAGCTCAAGTAGATCTTTGGAGATAAAAATATCGGCAAAATTGTTAAGTTTAGGCTGACATAAAATTCAGAATTCTGAAAATTATATCATCATATTTCACGGTGAACAATTATGCACCGGTATGATAAGCCCACTTTTCTTAGGTAATAGTTATAAAAAATATATGATTGAATTAATTGTTGTATAATAAGTTTAATATTTTTCGGACAATTATCTCAGCGATTTTCTCTCGAGAAGGCTGTAAGATCTTCAATTGGCAATGCATGGGGAGCTGGAAACACCTCGGGTTCGACAGGCAAAATAATCTTTTTTTTTTCTTCAGATTCTGCGGCACTCACGTTTTCTGCTAAAAGAGAACATTTTCTGTTAGTTTTCTAATAGACTTCAGAAGCTTTATCAACGTAAATTGTGAGTGATAGAAACCTGTGTACATGATGTACAATGATAAGAGCATAGGTTGGGGAAATCATCTTAGAGGGAATGCAAAACCATCCAAATATACTGAATGATTGAAGTAGTCTTTTGATCATTTAAATTTCTTCCCATAATTTTATTCGGTACATTACACAAAGGTCAATTAATATCCTCTACGCAAGATGGACTCCATGAGAGTGACCTAGTACGATAAGTTTTTATAATGCTAAAGGAAGCGAATCGGCAAAGTGTGCCAGAGAACCCAATGGTCTATCATCTTCGATTGTTGACCTTAAAAGTATGATGTAAGAATAGTAGGTATCCATACATTAGTTGGATTACCCTCGTGAGTTCTTGATCTCAGTGTCAGGCTATATGGGACATGGTAATTCTATTATTCAATCACTCACGTTCAAAAGCAATATAAGAAGGCATGGCCTTGGGTAAGGAAGAAGGGAGCTTCTTTAGCTGTGCATTGACATGTAGCAAGATAATTGGCTTTCACAGAAGGTCTGGCGTCCAGCTTGATGCGCTGGGAGTCTACTCTGAACCAATATCTGATCTTCGTCTCTTGAAATCCATTGGGCCATTTGGAGGACAAGGTGGCAGTCCATGGGACGATGGAGATAGCACGGGCGTGAGAAAAATAATTGTAAAAAGTGGATCGGCTATTGACTCTACGACTGTCGAGTACGACATGAATGGGTCTGTGGTTTGGGGCCCTAAACATGGTGGATGTTGCGATATTAACCAACGCGCAAGCAAAACTCAGGATCTTGCAATTTATGTTAGCGTGAACATAGTTAGAGAAAATAACGATGAACGATAAAAGACGCTCGAGATTTACGTGATTCGGTCCGATGTATAGGAACCTATATTCTCGGGAAGAGTCAACACTGTATAATTCATTATAATCGAAAAATTTAAATTTACAATAATCGCTCACAATACCTGAGTATTTTCAGCATCTAGATTAAATCTATAACTTTAAGTGTTTACAAAAAAACAACTCAAATGAATAAAATAAACTCACGGCACATCAATGTCTCTATTAGCTACCCGATTGTCCAACCACAGGAGATCCTCCTTCTGTGGCTTCTGGGTTTTCCTTGTGCGGCGTCCAAGGAAAGAGCACAAAGGAAAACACCCCGGCGACCACAGTGTGCCCTTCTTGAAGGTAGGAGTGTCAAAATCAAATTGAAAAACCAAACCGAGATACGAACCGAATCGAACCAAATCGAAAATTTCATGCATTTCAGTTCGGTTTCGGTTTCGATTCGGATAATCAAAATTAATCGATTTTTTTTTCAATTCGATTTATTTCAGTTCGGTTCGGATCAATTCGGATAGAACTTAACCGAAATAAACATTCGGTTTTAGCCCTAGAAAATCCTCTCTCGTGCAGTCGCCCTCTCTCGCGCTTGCATCTCCCTCTCTCCCTCTCCCTCTCCTCCTTGCCGCTCCGCCTCTGAAATTCACAACTCCTGCCTCCGGCCCCGTGGCCGCCGCCACTTCCGACGGCTGCAGCTCTTGCAGGGACCACGGGTCCGCGCGACCGAGCCTTGCCAAGACGAGATCGCGACCGAGCCTCGCCACTGCAACTCCTACTCTGTCGCAGCGCTTTCATCCCTCCGGGGTTACTGAGGCATTGTCGCCGTCGCCTTCGAGCTCCGACCCCAAGAGGGGTGTTGCCCTCTACAAGCCCAAGTCGTACGAGGTTCTAGTCGCCGATGCAGCGGAGTCCCTCACTTTCGCTCTCGAAGATGGCAAGACCCAATTGGAGATTGATTTCCCGTAAGTTTCTTTTTCCCCCTTTTTCTGTTGGTCTATTCGTTGATTGCGAATTGTGATTATGCCATTGATTTTGAAGCAATGGGGTTGATGCAAGTTTGCTGATTTAGGATAGGATTAAGTTGCTGGCCATTGATTCCGACTTAGTTTTGCTTTTTCTGTCTCATTTGATGCTTATGCAGACCATCGTAAGGAAACTTAAAGAGAAGAGGGAAACCAGAGCTTGCATTGTCAGTATGAGCTCTCTCATGTAGCAACATTTCCACTTTTGAGTGGTTACCAAATGAATCTTATAGAGTTCATGTAACTTTAGGTTTTCCCAGACAAGCCAGAGAAACGTAGAGCCACTCAGCTTTTTAAGACTCACCGGTTTGCCCCATCTCGTGCCGGTTGCCTCCTTTTCCGTTCCTCGGTTCCCCGTCGTCGGCTGCAGCTCTTGGTGCAAGGGCTGTGGTGATGAAATTCTTTGCTTGCATGTCTTCTCAAGTTAGCAGAAAATTGAGACGCTGGTTTTTCGGTTTTGAGCCCATTTCCCGTGTTGTTTGTGTTATACTCTTTTCTCATTTTGTTTTGGGGAGGGTTCATCTTGTAGTTTTTGTGGTGTCACTTTGCTGTTCAAGAACTTCAAGTCGATCTGCATTGTACTTTAAGTATTTCAAGTATCTTCCCACTTCTTTGAATCAGCAAAGCATGAGCATATGGCTTATGTCATCTGATTTTCTATTAAGAATCCGTGGAAAAGTTTAATTTCTGTTTCCCGACAAAAACATCTTTTCTATCCTTCAATGAAAGGATATATATATGAGAGTTTCATGTCTAGGTTGCTGAAATCCACTCCTTAATGGGATTGATCACGGATGTTATAAGGTATTAGGAGGGCTACAACAATATGCCGTAGAGATACTTATGCAATGCAAATTCACTTAACTTCCGGACTCTTGAAAAAGATATTGTTCATTCTCTTCTTTGTCACTATGCAGGATCAAATGCAAAAAGGAGGGAGGGATTCGTTTTACAATTGATGGCTCGGGTATCTTCATCTCAGTCTTGATCAGTAATGTGGCTGGTTCTAGAGATATAGCTACAATAAAAATTAAAGGCACGAAAACTGGATGGCTTCCAATGGGTAGGAATTGGGGTCAGAATTGGCACATTCATGCGGATCTTAAGAATCAGCCCCTATCCTTTGAGGTGAGTTCTAGTGACGTGCTTACGGTGACTTCTTACAATGTTGCTCCTAAAATTTGGAACTTTGGACAGACTTTTGAAGGCAAGCAATTTGAGTCCTGAAAGTTTGATTAACATAATCGAAAACAAGGCATTTTTTTATTACTCTCTCCCATCCTCATTGGTATTGGAGATGCTTGTGTGCTGGAATAGTGCACATTTTTATGGTAAAATATTTTTATAGGAATATAAAGCAAAAAAGAAGAAGAAAAAATAGAAAATTGAGCCATGAATAAAAAGCAAAAAAAAAAAAGAAGAAATTGAAAATTAATCCGAACCGAACCAAACTGAATCAAATCGGTTTTTTAGTTCGGTTTCAATTCGGTTCGGGCAAATTTCAATTCGATTCAAGGGTGCTTTCTTAACGGTTCAGTTCGATTCGATTTTTCAAGAAAATCAAATTGAATCGAACTATTTATAGCCCTGCTTGAAGGGACCTTCTGTGCGGCTCCCGTGGCTTCAAGACCCCGCACTTGCGCACACTTCTTCAAGGAAAGGACAACCTATAGCAGAAGAGAGCCCTTGGCGGCTATAGTGCTCTCTCTTGGGAACCCACGCCCTATTTCCTTCTCTTTATATATAGGGTCAACAACTTTTCTTTTTGGTGACTTGGACCCACCACCTAAACTTTTCTTTTTTTTTAAACTTAATATATAATAAAACAAAGAAGTGGGCCCCCTTCTTTTGTCATTTAGTGGATTTCTTTTGTCCAATGTCCTCTCCCTGGTCACATAGTATTTGCATAGAAACGTTTTTTCTTCCCAAAAATAATTTCTGATCAAAAATAATTTTTTTATTTTTATTTATTAGAATAGTTTTTGAGAAAAAAATAGCGTTTAGTAACCACATGAAATTTCTGTTCCTGGAATAGAAAAAGAATAGAAACGCGTTTAGTAACTGCACAAAATTTCTGTTACCGAAAAAAAATTATTCTTAATTTTTTCATATAATTATATGCTTAACGTTTTTTAAGAAGATAACTTCTTTGGTATTTTTTAATCACTTCAACATTTATAAACTCATGATTTTTACGTTTAAAAAAAACACTTTTATGTGGTCATTATGAGAGTGGCATAGCCTAAAAAATAAAATCATAACATGTATGATATATGTTGACACCTAAATTTTACCGACCATTTAGTTATAATTTGCATAAAAATTAGGGATTAAATTTTAACTCCTAAACAAAAATATTTAAATTGCATAACATATAATTTAGGTTCATTTAGTTTAATTGCATATTTTTACATCAAATTGGCGTTGGCGAATGAACTTAAATTTCATCGAACGAGACTCGGCTCGCTCGGAATGTAAGGGCCGAGAATTTCAAGACGAACGGGTTCGGTTGTTTTAATTTGAGCTTAATTTAGTCCATTGTACTTAATTAAATAAAAGCTTAAGTTAATTCAGCCTATTTAAATTAAATTAGAGCCTAAACCCAAGTCTAAGCCCATTAAAACTAGAGAGCCTATCTAATTGACCTAGAATAGTGTTATATATATGTTATTAGGTCAGAAATTTTTGGGGGGACGACAATTTTTCAGATTTAATTTTTACATGAGAGAGAGAGAGAAAAGGAGACCGAGCTCCATTGCACGCCACCACCGCGCGCGCCACGCCGCCGCCGCCCGTTGCGCTATCACCGTGCGTGCCGCACCGCACCACGCCGAAACATGCCACAATCAGAAGGAGTACTTTCGCTGAGGATTGAGAGGAGAAAAACAAGACCTGAAGGAGTTTCTTCCCGACTCCATGATCCAGATGTGGTAACGCTCTTACCTGTAGTCTCCAGGCGAGCATTCAACAACGTTGTTTTGTCCTCACTGCTCTGGTTGATGCCCGGTCGCTCCTCAACGAATTTCTGAGCAGTTTATTGCCCTACGCTATTGTGGCTGTCTCCAGTCTTGAACACCACCATTGGCGTGGACTTCTTAAGAGAGAAGACACGCTGATGCACGCTTATGCTTGGGAGGACACGTTCAAAAGGAGGATGGTAATTCTTCATAAAAAGCTTATCTTTATACTCTATTAATATATTCTCTCTTTCCTAGGATTCATGCAAAAAAGCCATCCCATGCACAAGTGTGCTCTCTGGATGACACATCTGACATTATGATCCCACGCACTTCTTCACGAGAGGAGGAGGATAACGACATTGGTGATCCGTGAAGCCATACCGACACGGCGAACTTCTCGCATCCGCGACGTGCTTGTTTGACGCACCGCTAAATCAATCCATAGCTAGTAGTTGCAAGCCCTACGACCACTGTCATTTGTGAGTCTCTACAAGCCAGGCCATCGACAAGCACTAATCCTCCGAACTTCATCTGCAAGTCATGATCCGACTCAAAGACATGGTGGACTTGTTTCCTTGATGCATCATGTGGTGCTTGGTGATGACCCAGAAGTCAAACAGGGGAAGCCATCGACAAATATATTTATATATATTTGGCAGCAGCCAGGAGATTCGAGGACGTGATTGAAGTCTCGGCCTTGTCAAAGCAGCAGCTGGTCAACTCCAGTAGCTTCCCATACACACTGGTTCTGTTCCAGTTGTTCTTGCCAGTGCACATGCCATTGTTCTTCCTCAGTTTGCCGCTCCACAGCTCCGAAGATAACGTCCCCATGCAGAATACGTAGAATATCATACAGAGAAGAAGACCTGCGGACCCGTGCCTCACCAGTCCAGAGCAAGATCTGTACCGAGAGACATTGCCCGAAGCAGTTTGTGCATTGCCGTCGACACCGGCGAAGCCACCGAGCACGCCACCGGCGAAGCCACCGAACACGCCGTCGCCGAGCGCGCCATTCCCAACGTCGCCGGTTGTCCCGATCCCGATCCGCAAAGTCGAACTCGATCCCGAGTTGATTCGAATTTGGAAGTTATCTGCAGATTAGGTAAGATTATTACCCGGTAAATTTTCAGAATATTTAATTTCCTAATTTGCGTGTTTGGAATATTTCGTGAATATCGTATGGATATTTAAATAGGATAATATTCGATATATCCGCAATTTTGAAATATTCAAAATTAGAAAAATTTCCTAATTTAGCAACGTATCTGGACGACTATCCGACCTTATCCCTAAGGTACGATACGCGGCGATACGGAAAATTATTATCCTATCCATAATCACTTGAGTACGATAATGATTTTTATCTGCTTTCCAAATTTGAATAATTGGCTTTCCGTCGATATCTATAACCCTATAGATATGACCGATAGTTCGATTTTTGTGCCTAATTCGAGTTTGAAACAAATCTGGCGGATCGCGTGGACGTTTTGAATGTGGATGCTATCCTTGTTTAAATTGTTTTTCCTTTTCAAATAAAAAAGAAAATTCAAAAAATATCAGTTAGGATTTGAATTAGAATTTTTGCATGTTTAGGAATCCTAAATATATCTAGAAGATAGAGTAATTATTTAATTTAAATTAGGACGTGAGATAATTTATTTCCTAGTTTAAATTAAGTAATATTCTAATCTTAATAGATTATTTAGGTTATTTTTTTAATTTCGAATTTTCATGAAATCCCAAAAAAAAGAATGAATTTTCAGGGTAGATTAAGATAGATTGCATTTTTAATTTAAGTAATTTATAATTTCGATTTTTTGCCAAAAATCCCAAAACATAAGTCATGTTAGGATAGATTAAGTCATCATAAGTTGCATGTTAATTTAAGCAATTTTAAATTTCGAATTTTAATAGAAAATACCAAAAAGAGAAGTCATTAGGTTGCATGTTAATTTAGGCATATTTTTAATTTTGAATTTCATTAAAAAAATACCAAAAATAAATCCTTTGCCCGTCATTAGAATTAGGTCACGTCGTCGCACGACATATAGTTTACATGTTAGGTTGCATTAATTGCATATCATTTTTGCCCGTCATTGCATATAGACTAGCTTGCATTTAAATAAGTGAAAATCCAAAAAAAAGATAAATTGAGTGAATTGCTTGTTAATTAGAAATTATATTAGGATTGTCAATGTGATTTTCTAGCTAACAATGCATATGCTTCCGTTGGTTTGAGTTGAGTAATTCTCCTAAGCTTGCAACTTATTTAATGCTTTCCTTGATATTAAATTGGTGGTTTGCGCACCCGCATGAACACCTCACATGTTAGTGACTAAGTTAAAATGGATCCAAACTGCCTACCAAAATATTTTTGAAAAGAAAAGGTATCGAAAGGGTGTTAGACTAGATCTAGCGTAATCAAGTCCCCGGGCTTAGAATCTCTGGTTCGTAGGAATAAAACATATCTCCCTATGTTTTATTTAGGTTTCTAATCAGCCTACCGCAAATTGATTAGTAGCGACTCCAAGCATGAAAACATTTGCATGTTAAAGACTTAAACCCTAAGTTGCGAATTGGTAGGGTTTAGGAGGACTCGAGTTAAGTTCAATCTTAGTAATCCATTAGCTCGAAGAATGTTAAAAAATTTTTAGGGTCTCGACAATATAGAATCGGATGACCTTAATACGATTAACAAAAATGTATCCATAATAGTTTACAAACACATTACAAAAGTCCTAGATGACCTTAATATGATTAACATAAATGTTTTCATAATAGTTTACAACGACATTACAGAAGTCGAAAATACAAAGTCATGGAATCTCATCCATATTATGATTCCTTGCCATTTTATTTGCAATATTTTTTCTAATCACGTTTATCTTAGTTGGCCCTGTAAGTGATGTATCGTCTGCAACCTCCATTTGTATAGGTCCGAACGGGTATTCCGGATCTCCATATAGGGAAAAGTTTTTGTCCATCTTGTCTTCCTCGCGAATGTAATTATGGAGAGCACTACAAGCAATTACAATAAGTGCTTGCTTTAGAAATGAAAATGGAGGCATGTGTCTCAAAATGAAAAACCGAATCTTTAATGCTCCAAATGACCTCTCAATGACATTCCTAAGTGAAGAGTGCCTATGGTTGAATAATTCTTTCGCTGTTCTAGGCCGTCTCCCTCTACTCCTATAATCGTTCAAATGATACCGTTCACCTTTAAATTGAGTTAAAAATCCTAGAAGTGCTGCATAACCAGAATCTACCACATAATATTTGCCTACAAGAAGGTATAAATAAATTTGTTATGATATTCAATAGTTATACAATCATAAAGAAAAATATATCTTGTGGACAACGAAAATACCGAATGGTGGTCGAGGAAATTGCAGTCGAGGAGTCTCGAGTGCTACTGAGAGAACCCGACAATCATTGGCAGATCCTTCTCACCCAGTATACACGAAAGTAAATTTCATATCAAACGAACAAACACACATCACATTCTATGTGGTACTTCCTTTCCTACCTCTATATGGGATTTGATGCGATATAGGGATGGAAGCATTAATGTGGGTGTCATCAATAGTACCTATGCAGTCCTGAGATTTTATGAAAGTCTAGTGTTACACATGATTATCAACTACATGTATTTGATTGTGTATAATCAATATGAAAATCATACCTTGAAGTAGCGTTTATGGTTAGGATCCATAAGAATCTCCTCTGGGACAACATCAAAGTGTTGACACCTAAATTTTGGCAACCATTTAGTCGTAATTTGCATGAAAATTAGGGATTAAATTTTTAACCCCTAAACAAAAATATTTAAATTGCATAACATATAGTTTAGGTTCATTTAGGATAATTGCATTCTGCATCGGATTGGCGGTAGCAAGTGAACTTAAAATTCATCAAACGAGACTCGGCTCGCTCGGAAGACAAGGGTCGGAAATCACAAGTTAAATGGGCTTGGTTGTTTTAATTTGAGTTTAATTTAGTCTATTGTGTTTAATTAAATAAAAGCCCAAGTTAATTCAGCCCATTTGAATTAAATTAGAGCCTAAGCCCAAGCTTAAACCCATAGGACTAGAGAACCCATCAAATTGATCTAGGTTAGCATTATATATATTTGTTTAGGTCAGATTTTTTAGGAGGGAGAAATAATTTATGATCAGAATTTTTCAGAGACATGAGAGACGCACGTGAAGAGAGTGAGAGAGAGGCCGGCACTGCTGCCCGTCACAAGTCGACGCCCTCGCCGCCGCCGCCGCACGCCAGCGCCCTCACCGCCGCACGCGCGTCCCTACCCCATGTCGCTACCTCTCCGTGATCCACCACTATCCGAAGTTCCACCGTCGCACTGCCGCCTCCCGCTGTGAGCCACTGCTGGGACGTGCACACCAGAGCCCTGCCACACCTGCTCCGCTGTCCGCCGCTGATCCGCACCACCTCACCGCTACAACTACTGTTCCGGAGAGCTAGCCGTACCGCTTGGACATCCATAGACGCTGCTCGCCACCTCCAGCCAGACGGTCCTCGGCAGCGACGCCGACTGCCATGCCTCAGCCCCTCACGCCGCCGTAGCCCTCGTTAGACAGCTTCATCGATATCGTTGTGCCCGCTATTGCTTCTCGGAGCCTCAACCGCCACTGCCGTTTGCCGCCACTCCTCAAGTCACGTCGGACAGCCGTGCACCGCCGTGTACTGCTGTGGCTGCCTTGCCTCACCGCCAGTCGCCCCACTGTCCATAGCCGCACCGGAGCTTCGCCACTGCCCTACCTCACCGCTAGAACAGTCCCCGCTGAGTTGCTACCCCTTGTCGCCACCAGCCACCGACGAACTCACCAGAGCAGCCCCCGCCGGTGCTGCCGTGCTCCACCGATCGCCTGTTGCCTGTTGTCCCGATCTCGATCCACAAAGTCGAACTCGATCCCGAGTCCATTCGAATTTGGGAATTATCTGCAAATTAGGTAATGATATTATCCGATAAATTTTCAAAATATTTAATTTCCTAATTTGAATATTTAGATATTTCGTGGATATTCTTCATTGGTTTACTAGATATCTTTGGATAATATTAGATATATCCGCAATATTTGAAAATATTCAAAATTAGGAATTGTTCCTAATTTAACAACGTATCTGGACGATTATCTGACCTTATCATTAAGGTACGATACGCGGCGATACGGAAAATCATTATCCTATCCATAATCACTTGGATACGATAATGAATTTTATCTGCTTTTCAAATTTGAATGATCAACTTTCCGTCAATATCTATAACCCTATAAATATGACTGATAATTTGATTTTTGTGCCTAATCCGAGTTTGAAGCAAATCTGACGGATTGTGTGGACGGTTTGAATGCGGTTGCTATCTTTATTTGTTTAATTGCTTTCCTTTAAAAAGAAAATTCAAAAAAATATTAGTTAGGATTTAAATTAGAATTTTGCATGTCTAGAAATTTTAAATTTTTCTAAAAGAATAGGATAATTATTTAATTTAAATTAGGACTTGAGATCATCTATTTCCTAGTTTAAATTAGGTGTTTTTCTAATCTAAATGGATTGTTCATGTTATTTTAATAATTTCGAATTTTGCCAAAAAATCCCAAAAAAAGAGTTGCTTTAGGATAGAATAAATCATTTTCCTTAGGATAGATTGCATTCTTAATTTGGGTAATATTTTAATTTCGAATTTTTAATAGAAAATACAAAAAAAGAAGTCATTAGATTGCATGTTAATTTAGGTATATTTTTTATTCCGAATTTCATCAAAAAATACCAAAAATAATCATTTGCCCGTCATTAGAATTATGTCACGTCATGACATGTCATATAGTTTGCATGTTAGGTTATATTAATTGCATGTCAATTTTTGCACGTCATTGCATATAGATTAGATTTCATTTAAATAAGAGAAAATCCCAAAAAAATTTTGAATGAATTGCTTTGTTAATTAGAAATCATATTAAGGTGTTGATGTGATTTTCTAGCTAACAATGCAGATGCTTATGTTGCTTCGAGGTAAGTAATTCTTCCTAAACTTGCAATTTATTTAATGCTTTCTTGAGTGTTAAATTGGTGGTTTGCGCACCCGCATAAATACTTCACATGTTAGTGACTAGGTTAAAATGGATTCAGACTGCATTTCCAAAACATCTTTGAAAAGAAAAGGTACTGAAAGGGCGTTAGACTAGTTCTAGTGTAATCAAGTCCCCGAACTTAAAATCTCTGGTTCGTAGAAATAAAACATATCTTCCTATGTTTTATTTAGGTTTCTAATCGACCTACCACAAATTGATTAGTAGAGACTCAAAATATGAAAACTTTTGCATGTTAAAGACTTAAACCCTAAGTTGCGAATTGGTAGGGCTTGGGAGGGCTCGAGTTAAGATTAGTCTTAATAATCCATTAGCTCGAAAATGAAAAAAATTTTTAGGTTGTGACACAAAGGAAGATGGTTTGATAATTTCTTTTGACAGTTTGATAACTGCTTTCAATACTATATTAAAATACTTGCTTATTGTTGCTCCTGAATGTTGAAATCTTTCACATAAATCTTTATTGGAGTTTTTATGACCAACCATAGATAAAAATATCACAACTTGTTCATCTACCCTTATATATCGACTATCTTTCAACCAACCTCTTGCACTCATTAAACCACATAGGTTCAGAAAAACATGTCTCTCCATCCTGAAGGCTTCATATATCCTATCTGAATGTCTATAAATAATCTCTCTTATCCATTCGGGTCTTGACAATTTATTGTCCTTAATAGGTTCTTTGGTATAAACAGTCATGTCCAATTCAAGAATATTCAACCATACTATCATTACGTCAATATCAATGTCATCCAAAACCTGTTTAACTTGTTCTACCTGCCCACTGGACACACTATTTTGTCCCCTTTCCATAGTACATATGCCATAACACAAATACAAGAACATCAATATAGATATATGAAAAAAAATACCCAATAACAACAAATAATATAAGTTCAACAAATAACTTAAGTCATAAAGTGAAACAAACCAAATACAAAAATTCCATACAATCCATCATACCCAAGTCACCACACAAATGCAAGAGTCAAACATCAATATCTTAAAAAACCAAATAACAACCAACAACATTAGTCATATAGTCAATGAAATCGCACACAATCCATAGTACATTTCCTAACATCTACTAAAGACATTGGAGAAATCCATGTCTCCTTTTCAACCAGTGATATGATGAAAGCCTCCCTCCATGCATGCGGCACTAACACAAGCTCGTTCCACTGCCTTGTTGTAAAGATCCTGCTCCAACTCAGGCATGCTTACTAGGACTCCAATCACAGCAGCTATAGAGTAGGGGTCTACAAGTGGTGATGCAACCTGGGAGGTGATAGAGCCAGTCACAGATTGACTTGCCCTAATTTTGATCAACTCTTATAAGGCTTTGCAAGTTCTACCAATAATAGAAGAGTTATTCTGTTTTCTCCTCATAGTAATTGGAGTCCTATCCAACTTGTGCTTATCATGAACTGGAGTAGCAGTTTTGTCAGATGTAAAGACTCCCTCATCAATATAGTATTCACTTACATCCTCTTGACCTAAGTCTGCATGACCACCACTGGTGTCACCTTCGTCCGACACTATCAAATCTTCTGCATTCCCCACTGCATGCTCCCCAGTAGCATATGTATCACCAAATACAATACATAAGTCAGGATACTGAGGAAACCCATCCTTTTTGAATTTTGCCCACTCATTATTATCCTGCAATTTTCACAATGATGACATAAGTTAGCAAGACGATGTAACCTCTTGCCATGTACATGTACATTGATATCAAAATGACAAAAGATTAAATGATACCTTGACATGAAGTTCCCATATACTTGGATCATCAACAACAACCGTTTTATTTACATTATCCCAGCCAAATCCGGATTGTGAAAGAAGCTTTTTAAAACTACCATATTGTTTTCTCAGTTTGTTCACCTTATTCTTCAACTGCACTTGACTATATTAGAGTCTTGACCGTTTGTTGAATTCAGTCCGTATGTTAGTCCACCGTACTTTGTTGTAAGTGGAAGAGGTGCGATTTCCCTTTTTGACCTCTTCTACCAACAAACTAACATACAAGTTGGTTAAAGACTCCGTCCACTTTGCGTTGAATGCCTCTTTCTAGGATGCCAATTAACCTTCACTAGTTTAACATCATATGAGTTCATGATAATCATATAGATGGAAAACCACTTTCCGCGTTGTCGAGAGATTAGGAAATCATATAGCCAAATAATCTTACCGGTCTAGCTACTCACAAAAAAGACTAGACATTAAAAAAAAGCCTAAAACAATATTCCAAGTCAAGAGATTATAAAGTCCAATTTGATTCTGCAAGCATGAATACAACCTAGCATCAATAAATAAATGAATATGTGAATTGATATGTAAACACCTTAAACAAACCTTTGCGAGCCTATACTAACAGCGAAACAAAAGCTGTCCACTACTCTTTTTTGACAGGAGCACAATGTGGTATTTAGATTTGAGAAAATGATGTCTTGCCTACAAAAAATTTTAATGGCATTTTATTAGGCTAAGGAACTTCATCATTGGAAAATGGAAGAGAAACATCGGTTAGAAGAGGCCTGACTAGCTGAGGAAGCTGCATTGGCTCTTGCAGAAAAGGAGAAAGCAAAGTATATGATAGCAATTCAAGCAGCTGAACAAGCTCAGAGAATTGCAGAGTAACAAAGGTTTGAGTGGTGTCGGAGCGGGATCATAAAAAAGAACGAAGCCTGTGGAAGATTTGCTGAGTTTGAAGCTGTGGCGATGGCTTTGTTCAACAAGAGAAGGGAAAGTTTCACCTGAGCAAATGTAGTAAACTAAATAATTGAAGTAGAGACACCGGATGAAGCAGCTAAGTACAAGAACCAGGTGATCTTACCAAACTATAACTTGCAGAATACCAATTACGGAAGAACAAATGACTTTATGAGTCCTTGTCTTCTAGCATTATTGATCCTTATCATTCATCTTTTGGAAGCAATTGTCGACACCAAATTTTTTGTTTAACATAGGACCTAACATTTCATACACAAATTAGGAAAGAAAATTTAGCTAGCCATAATGTGTATGAATTCAGCCATACAAGGGCAGAGAAACAATTTCGCGATTTGAATCTCCTCTGAGGGACACTCATTCAGCACGTGAGATTGAAAGAGTCCCATGTAAATATAAAAGGAAAAGAATGAGTTGCAATGGAACTCGACAGAATTTACAGGAGGAATCTTGCAATGAAGCCTGTGTTGAGTATCCTTTGCAGATTTTGTCCGTTGAGGAGCACGTAAAGACACAAAAAATAAGAAAGAACGAAAAGAACAGCTTCCCTGTTTCTAACCTTTTTTTTTCTTTTCTATCCAATCCCTCCAATATATACCTATCATCTACTTAACAAAACTAATTTACTATCAACTGCTGTCCTTGTTGCTGACAGAAGAACCGTTGACAAAGCAAGACTAACAAGAGAACTTGGAAGTTGCTGTGGACAAAGAGCAGTTGGTCGATAACTCCAACTAATTGATAGCATAATGTAATCAACGCTACAGCATCAGTCAATGCTACGGTTTCAAATTTACAAACAATCAGAGCAAATCCATGTGCAGAATGCAGCCATTCAACTTCAAGAAGTGAGAATCACAACTAAAGAATGTACAACCACAAGGAATCGAAGCGAAAAACCTTGATTCGATTGAGAGAACCAACCAAGAGAGAGGCGAGCACGATTGGAGCAATCGATAGCCGAGCGAAGAAAGGGCGACTGGAGAGAGGCAACCAAAGAGAGGCGACACGACTAGATAGGGCAACCGAATTGATGTGACCGCCGGAGGTGAGTTGTGTGTATATCTGGACTGGATGAGAGGCGACAAAGGTAATGCCACCAAAGAGAGAAGACGGGACAGAGGCGACAACACCGGAGAGAGGTGACCGAACGGAGGCAACACAATCGGAGAGAACCGACCGGATGAAGATGACGCCACTAGAGAGGGACGGCGAGACAGAGGCAATGCTTTGGTGGTGGTGAGCTGGGAGGAAGAGCACTGAGTTGGAAAGGCGAGGAAGTGAGAGAGATAAGGTTCAGAAAAAAAGTTGTTTCTTTTTTTTTGTTCCAGAAACAAGAAATGGATTTTTTTTACTTTTTATTTCTGTTCCAAATCTATTTCTGGAAACACTTTTTTGTTCCAAAAACAAAAAATAGATTTTTTTACTAAACGGATTTTTGTTCTTTTTCTGTTCCGAGGAACAAAAGAATAGAAAAACAAAGAAACAGAAACGTTACTAAATAGATTCATAGTCAAATTTGGCTAAGAGAAGTAACTAGTGCATATTTTGTGCTAAATCTTGGACATTTATCGGACCGGATCGGGTTTCGTAAACGGCTTGAACTCAAGACATAATTTAATAGTGGAGATGGACTACATCTAACAGAGGTATGGCCTTTAGACATTTACTTAATCTTGTGAACGTCCAACTTCTGTGTTGTTAGGATTTGTTTGGTTTTAAGTGGTTTGGAGGTTACATTTGTGCACATGAGCAAGTAATCTAAACACAGCGTAAAGGTGAAAGTAAGATTTGAGAACAATCCCTGGATTTTGAGTTTAGATTGACAAGTGATCTTGCATGAGAAAGTCATTGTAGGGGCATGATGTGATATCATCATCGAACAGGGACTTCTCTTTGGTTTTCCAACCTTTCTCGGTTCCATTTACGATGAAAGCACTGAATACATTCAGAAAAGTACAGCCTCCGAAAAAGGAAAAAAAACACATCAAAAGGGTATGTTTACTTTATGACTTTTAGTCTGAGAATTATTTTCCTTAATTTGAGTAACTGTTCTCAAAGCGTTGCCAAACCATATTTTAGGCAGTTCCCTTTCTTTTTACAATCGTGGTCGACCAAACTAGGTCTTATGCTCCAGGTGCAGCGGAATTATTATCTAGCTATTAAAATGTTTGTCTAACCAAATACAAGTTATCAACAGGAGGTTTCTGTTTATCCTGATTTTCAAGATTTCATAGCGAGGGGGCTGGGATTAAAAATGTTTGTCTTTCTACTTTTACAGATAAAACTCAATTATCTTCAAGAGTACTGTTCATTTTCTGGTCACTCTGGATCTTTTAGCAGGGATATTGTTGTTCGCTCCCTTACATTTCAAAGCAATGAATGAATTTTTGGGCCATTCGATGAAGAGGTTGGGAAGTACTTTTCTTTTCCATCAATCAGTAAAAAGATCCTTAGGTTTCATGGGAGGTCTAGATTCTTGGTTGATTCACTTGGAGCACATTTCGAGCCTTGAAATACTAAGCTTTACCTTTATGTTTTCATGAAGTTGATGTTTGAGTTTACACGTAAATATGTATCATCACAGATATTTTCATAAATCTAGGGGCGTGAATAGGTCGGTATGAGGTTGTTGCGGCCTTGTTAGATTCTCCCAAACCCTACTAATCAGGAACAAAGGTTCTTCTCTAAACATGCAGTGGATTTTATTTATAAGCATCTCTCTAATAAGATTTTTCATTCGGCCTATGTAATTGTCATCTCATAAATTTCTTTAGAGAGAGTAATTTATCTTTAGAGGAGTCAAAATCTCTAATTATGTGGTTCGTAATATTCCATAAAAATCATAATATATAACTAAGTTAAGAGTAAATTTCATTTGTGTTATTTTTTAGTAAAATATTTAATCGATTCGAACTCACACTCGGTAAAGATTAGACCTGTCAAATGAGTGAGTTAAGTCGAAAATGATCCGACCTATATTGACCAATTTAACCCGTTTTGACCCATTTCCATACAACACAATTCTAGCAACCTATACTCAACTTGATTCATATTGCTAGAAGATTGTTTCTTAAAAAAATTTGTTTCTTATAAATTTTTAAATATATATTGCTAAAAAATTATGGACAATTTTTA
Source organism: Syzygium aqueum (assembly GCA_031216185.1). Lineage (NCBI taxonomy): Eukaryota > Viridiplantae > Streptophyta > Magnoliopsida > Myrtales > Myrtaceae > Syzygium > Syzygium aqueum. The sequence goes on along the minus strand of CM062239.1, from coordinate 22,602,030 downwards.
TAATTTAAAAAAATTATGATTTTTAAAATATTTTAATATTTTTTTCTTGTACATTTGGCGACCGACAACAATCAACGGCTAGCAATGAACGATGACCGATGATCGTCAACTGACGACCGGCAACTGGCGACAATCAACGATTGGCCAGCGGCCGGTGACAGCTGGCGGTGACCGGTGACGATTGGTGACTGAAGGGTGGTGACTAGTGATCGGCAATTGGCAAAGACCGGCGAACGCCGCTAGTCGCCATTCCTAGAAAAAAAGGAAAAGTTAGAAAAATAAAAAAATTATGAAAAATTAGAAAATTAAAAGAATTAAAAAAAACGATGTGTCTATTTCTGATTCACTTAATTAAACTATTTATGACCTATTTAAAATCCATTTAAGATCCATTAAGTTGTTAACTAACCCATTTTATGACCATTGTTTGCAAAACTTAAGGCAATCAATCTATGACCCACATTGTTAAAGAATAAATATGGTTAAAATATGGGTTCTAGACCCATTTTACCACCTCTAAGTACAGGGATTGGTGAGGGTCTTAATGGAGAGAGAGAGAGAGATTGAGTGGCCTGCCACATGCTGGCCATTGGCAAGCCCAAATAGGTTGGCCCATTAAGGTCGGCCTTGAGGGGCTTAAGTGGGCCGGTGTATTGATCGGCATGAGCTGTCCCTAATCGAAATTTTGATAGTTAATCCGAGGTTTTGAAATTCTGATGTCCTTAGTTTAAAAATGCAGAAAAAACTTAATGGAAAAAATGGATTTAGGGTGATTGTTTTATATCAAGGGTTGAATTCTACTATTATTGGCGAATTCGATGTATACAAATTTTTGAAAATGTGAAATGTATGATGGATCCATTGCAAAAATTTAGATGTAAACATATATTTCTCTTTTAATTTTATATCAAGTTCCATGCTTAGAGTAACCTATGCTAAGATTTGCGTGCAAAAAAGATGAGTGTAAACATGAACATATATAATGTAGTTATTTTTCTCTCTATAAAGTTGTAGATTTTTACTGTAGAATGCCTCGGGAGCTAGACCCGGCGAAAGAGTCTCAAGTGGGCCCCAAATACAAGGTTCACATAAACAATGTGGGATAGGCCAAGTTCGTAAATGTGAATCCAGGCAAGTTTTTCTATGCCACGGGAGAGAGGAATAGTTGACTTTTTTGCGTTATTTTCTCTCTCGGGTTGGACATTGACAATAAGATTATTTTAATTTTTTGTGTTCGGATTCCGTGACCCTAGATCATTTCAAATTCACTTGCATTTTCTGCTAAATGTCAGTATGGCTTTAAGATAACATTTACAACGATTTGAGCATCTTGCACTGTATCCCGGGACCATTAGCTAGCTCCCTAATAATTTATAGTCCATAAAGGAAAAAAATGTACAGTGGCCAATGAGCCGCATCCAATTCTGCTCATGAAGTTCAACAAAAACGACATAACAAATAAGAAGAACTAGAAAGAAATTTTAAAAGGCATTGAGTTGCCCCCAAAAACCCGTACGCCACGTTCTTGAAAGACAACTGTCAACATCTTTTTGCAGCTTTGGTTTCAGTGTTGTCAATTTTCGTGCAAATATTCTGTATTTGATTTTGCATTTTGCTAAGTTGAACGTACAATCTTCGGTGGGCATAGCAAGCTATTCTGTGGTTTGTAACTACTAGTGGGCGAGAGAGAGAGAGAGAGAGAGAGAGAGAGATTTTGCTCTTGCCATTCAATACATTTTCTTTTGAAATAAAATTTGTGAAATAAATCCAAGTTGCAGACTCCAGATTTCCTTTAAGCGATCATGAACAAGTCTCTGGTTAGGCTAAATGACTTTTTTGGTCAACGAAATGCATTCCACCAATCATATTTTTACCCGGTGAATTATTGTACGACAAGGAGACGTGCTCGTTCAAGTTTTAATATAATTGTTTTCAGAAAAGCGAGGGACAATAGACACAGGAACGACTAATGATCAAGCAAGCCAGTTGGAGATGATTTGGCAAAAATTTAAAAAAAGAAGAAAAGTCGCGGATCTTTCTTTACAACATCCATGTTCAAATTCATCTCATTATCAAATGTGCATTATTTCCTCGAAGCCATCATGAAGAAGTCTCCCCTTAATGTCTTTTCAACATAAATACACATGGCCTCTCAATCAAAGTTTCTACACCACATATATACGGGTTTTGATCCAGTCAAAATAAAAAAAAAAAAAAGAAAGTGTTGACTCAGTCAACAAAGGGGACCGAGAGCTTGGTTAAAAGGAAGACCGAGAGCTCCCTCGGTAAGAAACAGAGAAAGAAACAGAGAAAGGGGAAAGAAGAAGAAAGAAGAGAGAGGGTTTGGTGCTGAGGAGTCTCGTCAAGTCAATTCGATTTTGTAATTCAAGGCTCGGTGAGTATTTGCGTTTGTCGTTCATTCAATCGGAGTGTTTTTCATGTTAGAGCTCATATTTCAGAGTTATGTGATATTTGCGCTGCGAAATTCGATTTTTGAATCGTTGAGCTATGAATATATATAGAATTGATAGTTTAGGGCTTTGCGGGGTTGTGAGAAGTGTCATCTCCATCCTGATAGGTTTCGGGGTGCGATAACATATCAACAAGACAGGAATCATGTGTTCTCATCAATGGAAACATGACGTGTTCGTGAGTTTTAGAGGGGAGGAAATGAGGAAAAAATTCATATCGCACCTCTTACGCGAGCTGAGCCGGGCGGGGATTCACTACTTCAGCGACGAAGACAGTGAGGACGCTGGGGAGGAGATCAAGTGCAAGCTCTTGAGAGCGATCCGCCACTCGAGGTTCGCTGTCATTGTGTTCTCCCCGAAGTATGCTGAATCCAAGTGGTGCTTGAATGAGCTGGTCGAGATCCTCGAGTGCAGAAGGCAGCTCAAGAACCATGGCCACGTGGTTGTTCCCGTCTTTCATGGCGTGAGAACGTCTGATCTTTCGCAGTTGACGAGCGGAAGTGAATTCGGGGAAGGTTTCGAGAGGTTGTGTAAGATCGTGAGAGACGATGCGCAAATACGAACATGGAGGGATGCCCTAGCAGAGGCTAAGAAGCTTTCGGGCTTCCATTTGGAGAACCACGCCCATGGGTACGTACCCCTGATTTTCACTCCATGTCGAACCTTATTATCGTGATCTGTGATTTTTTCTCTTTTCACGTTCTTTAGTTTGTCTGCTTTGTAGACGGAATTTGTGTGTAATCGACAGAATTGGTTGTCTTAAGGGAGGGGAACAAGCAGAAGTCTCTTTCGACTTCCTCAAAATTCTTATTGCGATTTTTTGGAAGATTATGGAATAAATGATGTGACTTTATGTGTTAATTACAAAATTTTAGATGTACAACAGGGAGAATTTTAAAAACCATCTTCACTTTTCATTCCAATATTAGTTTGCATCCCGAGTTTTGAAAACCTATAATTTGTACTTCCCAACACAGAATCCTTCAATCCAAAAAAACCTATCTACCATTCAGCCCTTCTCCCTCTTTCTCTCTCACCCCTGCTCTGCCAACCCCGATCCATGCCGCGTCACCACCAACTCCTATTGAGCCCTCTCTGCAACTCTCTCTCTCTCTCTCTGTGCGTATCCCTCTTTGCGGCCTTGGTCAGCGTCGAGCTTGACTTAGATATGTAGACTCAGATTTGAGTCAAGCTCGATGCCGGCGGAGCTCAATTGATATGTCGAGTTGAGCTTGACAGATCGTGGCTCAGCTGCGGTGGTGGTTGGTGGCGACAGCATGGTAGGCATTGGCAACGCCGGGAGGGTAGGACCTGAGCAGTGGGTGAGTGAGTCGGTTAGGCTTTTGGGCGAGTGAGATTTCATTGTGAATGAATTTGAAATGATGGGAGGAGCAAAATTGGAAGAAAAATGACAAGTTAGTAGATAGGACCAAATGTTAAATGCAGTTGGGATGCTAATTGTAGGTTTACAAAACTTAAAGGTCAAATTGACATAAAGTTGAAATGTGAGGATAATGTTTTATATCTTCTCCGTAAATATTGAGAAAGCCAAAGCAATAACACCGTGATAAAATGTTCCCCAAGTTTGTAGTGTGCATTGTTGGGTATTGGGGAACAAAAAAATGAGAACTATAAACCGAGGCAAATCCAAACAAGATAGACACTCGGTTTGAGTTAGTTCAAATCCAGAAATTGTATCATAGGGCAAACTATTTTTCTTCCGCTAAAAGTGTATTATGAGGTTTCACCCCTGTTTTTGGGCCAAATTTTGGAGTTTCAGGCTTAAAAGCATGATAAAATAGTAGAAATGGGGAAAAGTATTGACGAAGAATTCTTTTAACTTGATTTTTTACTGTTTTTATAGCCTTGGTCAGAAATGTGTTGTTTCCTCGATTGCATGGTATGGCGCACCGCAAGACGATCGAGAAAAACCATAAAAAAAAAAAAAAAAGGAACTAGACGAACCCTCCTCTGCCCCAAGATGAGGTTGTAGCACTTCGTCAATCACCATTTCTTTGTTACACATGCCAATGTCTGGTGTTTTAGTCAAGCTCGATTTTCTCCTCTGCCCCAAGATGAGGTTGTACAATGTTCGTCATATGTTGTCTCCTGGGCCATATGTGTGTGCTTATTTTCTCTTACATATTGCTAATATGATTTTTTAGTAACATTTAACATCAGCAATGAATCGAAGCTCACTGAAATGGTAGTCAAGCGCCTTAATGAGAAGATTCATCAAGTACGGTCTCTCTCCTTTGTAAAAAACGCAATTGGAGTAGATCATTTGGCAGATGATGTGATTTCCTCGCTGAGAAATGGCCGAAAGGAGGACGTGCGCACGATCGGCATATGTGGTGCGGCAGGAATAGGTAAGACAATGGTGGCCGGAGTTGCTTGTGATCACATTCTTGATGAATTCGAGTGTTTTGTCTTTCTCGAGAAAATTGGAGAAGCCAATCTTCTTGGCCTGCAGAAGAGGTTGCTCCAAAAGCTCATCAACGTGGAAGGATGGAATATGTACGATGACACTAACACCAACGTCAATGAGATAAAGAGTAGCCTGTGTCGTAAAAAGATACTTCTTGTTCTTGATGGTGTTACTAAGAAAGAACAAATTGACAATTTTGCTGCCGGAGAGCGGACATCATTTCATCCCGGGAGTAGAATCTTGATCACCACAAGAGATCAAAAGTTGCTGAAAGATCTCAATGTAGATGACAAGTACATTGTCAATGGATTGAGTCTGAACGAAGCACTCCAACTCTTTTGTCACCATGCCTTCAAGAGTGATTCTAAACAAGGTTATGAGGAGTTGTGTAAAAGTCTAATTCATTATGCAGGAGGTCATCCATTGGCCCTCGAAAAGTTTGGTTCTTACCTCAGGGCTAAATCAAAAGATCAATGGCATAAAATATTGGACAAGTTGGTGAGAAGCCCTTATCTTGATTGCATTGATGGAGTTTATAGTTCCCTCTCTCTCCCAGTGAAATTTATTGGGCCATATGGAGGTCAAGGTGGCGGTGCTTATGATGATGGAGTGTACACTGGTGTAAGGCAAATTAGTGTCCTCGTTAAGTTGGTTATCAATTCCATCATTATTGATTATGATCAAGACGGATGTTTGGTGCGTTCGTTCGAGCATGGCGGATATTCTTATGGTGAAATTTATACAGTCAGTGCCCTATTACTCTTAAAAGTTTCATTGGGTCATAAATTTTTTGCATATGGATCATTACGTTTAAGAGATGGGAAGAAGTAAATATGTGCTCCACATTACAAGAAGCAATAACCCATCGTATGATTTATAAACTCACATATGGTATCGTTGAAAGAGTGTCCATGTAGATGGCACTATAGGTCAAAAGGACAGAAAAAAAGTAAAAAGTTTAGATTCGATATGTGAATGAAAGTACTTCTTAATCTTGAAAGAGAACGCTGACTCACAAAAATTCTTGCACTTGTTGCAGGTCAAATTGGATTATCCAAATGAATATTTGACTTCAATCTCAGGCCATATAAGAGACGACCAAGCTCCTATTGCTATTCAATCTCTCCAATTCCATACCAACATAGGCACGTATGGACCATTTGGCTTGGCAAAAGGGCGATCTTTTCATTTGCCACAAGTTGATGGCGGGAGAATTATTGGGTTTCATGGAAAATGTGGCGCTCATCTTGATTCAATTGGAGCACACTTTGGGCCAATTTCTCATGCATATCCTTTTGAAGCTTTTGGACCATGCGGGGGTGATAAAGGTGAGGACACTTGGGATGATGGGAGACATACCGATGTGAGGGAAATCGTTGTATATGTAGGCTCCGCTTCAAAGACAATCAAGTCTATCTCTATTATATACGACAAGTTTGGACGTCGAGTTGGTCCCTTCACACATGGCACAAGTGGATTAGGAGACGAAAAATCTGAGGTAAGTCATTAGTATGCTTTTTTTCAAAAAAAGAAAAAAGAAAAAGGATTGTGTGGCTGAGTTGGGCTCATTTAAGCTATCGGGAAATAGCTGGGCCCAAAAAGAGTCAAAAGGAAACATAAGAAGAAATGAAACATCACAAAATCAAGAAAAGTGAACATAATTTCCATCCTTAGATCTATGCTATATTCATATGTTCAATCTCATCTCTCAGATTTTCCTCTTGCTTTCCTCACCTCTTATCAAATTTTGATTTTTGTTTTCTCAGATTAAGCTCGACCATCCAAATGAATACTTGACTTCTATCTCAGGCTCCACTATTGAAGGTTCAGAATGCACCATTTTTGAGTCATTGACAATCCATACTAATAAGGGGAAACGTGGACCGTTCGGAATAGCCGATAAAGGGAGGGAATTTTCATTTCCATATACTGGCGGCAAAATTGTCGGGTTTTATGGGAGGTGCAATGGCTCTCATCTCGAGTCCATTGGAGCTTTTTATGAGCCGATTCCTCATACATATCCTGTTAAGGTTTTAGGGCCATTTGGAGGTGTGGGCGGAGATTCCTGGGATGATGGACAATATATGCATATAAGTAGAATTGTCGTTCGGTATGGATCGGTCATTGATTCTATCGCTTTTGAATACGTCAACGCCGACGGTTCCATACAATCAACTAGGCATGGTGGAAATGGCGGGGAGAATACTTCTGAGGTTGTATCTATACTCTTTCTTTTTATCTTTCTCCTTTCCAGCTCGAATGTCATAAGTTAATCTTTCTAGCTTATTATAACATTAGTCGATTATGGAATTATGAACCTATTCTTAACAATTGCTTCGCAAATGGACTTAAAAAGCTCATACCGGAGATACATGAGGGTCAGCATGATTGTTAGAAAACCAACCGGAAGAGATAATAACTTCACTTTATTAAGATTAGGCAAAGATAAACCTAGCCATAAACAAGAAGTCACTATTTGATTTACAAAGTAAAATGTATTAGAAACATAACCTACCCAAATCTTAGCGTATATAACTTATTTTATTGATCTCAATCATATTTCAAAATAAAATTACCAATTTATTTTGCACATCAAATGACGCAACATGGAGGCACTCATATCGAATATGTGTTTTCGTGTTTTTTTGCAGGTTATATTGGTCTACCCGGATGAGTACATAACTTCTTTTTCTGGATATATCAATTCACATGACCGTCGCAGTCAAATCAACTCGCTCACATTTCGAACCAACAAAAGAATGTGGGGGCCGATTGGGAAAGAGGAAGGGAAGTACTTTTCCTTGCCATCAGAAGTTGGGAAAATTGTTGGATTTTTTGGCAGAAGTGGTGCTTTACTCGATGCTATTGGAGCACACGTTGAGCTCTACTCGAACAAGCTGTATCCCTTCAAATCAGTGGGGTTATTTGGTGGTTCAGGTGGTTCATCTTGGGATGATGGCAACCACCATGCTAACGTGAGGAAAATCGTAATTGTATTCGAACAAGGTAGAGAACCGATCATCGAGTCAATCACGGTCCAATACGAAGAGGAGGATAATGTTACATGGCCATCTGAAAGACATGGTGGCCCAGCTCAAGGCCAGATCCATGAAGTAAGTCCTCGTACATATTCCTCATCGAAATTTTACATGTGTTGCTGATCATGAGTTTGATATAGTCGCGCCCCACTAATCTATGCAGATTGATCTAAATGATTCGGATGAGTATCTAACTTCAATATCAGGGTACATAAGAAGTTCTAGTTCTTGTCCCACCGTCATTCGCTCGCTCACCTTTCAAAGTAACAAACGGACGATTGGACCATTTGGTGATGAAAAGGGAGTCTACTTCTCATCGCCTACAACAGGCGGCAAAATAATAGGATTTTATGGAAGAAGTGGCGACCATCTTGATGCAATCGGAGCATATTTTGAGCCAATCTCTCATCTTTACCCGATCAAATCAATTGGACCATTTGGAGGCCTAGGTGGGAATGCCTGGGATGATGGTAAATTCAGTGGTGTGAGGGAGATTGAGATCATGCACGATGATATCATCCACAACATTTTTTTATGTTATGACAAGAATGGTGAACCGGTTTGCTCAGGTACACATGGTGCTAATAGGGGAAATGGCAAGGGCAAAGTCACCAAGGTTAGTTTTTTCCTCCTCACTTTTCTCGCTAAGTACACTATCGGTTGTTTATTCATATGTTTGACTGATTGGTGACGATCAGGACTGTTTCGAGTTCTTCGAGAGTACCTTAGTTACTGGTCCCTCAAATGGGTTTAGCGCAAGTCCCATATGAAGTGTAGTTTTATATGAAATTTGTGTATCTTGGTTGTTTTCATTATCCTGTTAAATCTTATCACTTCGATTCTACCAAGCCAAACTTTATGAAAGAGAAAATGTGTGCAGGTTCAATTGGATTATCCACGAGAGTATTTGACATCAATTTCTGGTTACAAGAGAGAGAATTGTGAACCCATCATTATTTACTCCCTCACATTTCATAGCAATAAAGGAAGACATGGTCCCTTTGGCAAGGAAATAGGAAGGTATTTCGGGTATCCATCGACTGGAAGCAAAATCATCGGCTTTTACGGAAGATCTGGTTCGGATCTTGATTCTATCGGAGTATATTCGGAACCGATATCACACATGTACCCTTTCAAGTCGTTTGGACCATTCGGAGGTCAAGGTGGAGGTCCTTGGGATGATGGAGTACATAGTGATGTAAGAGGATTTGAGATTGTGGTTGGATCTGTGATTGAGTCCATCAAAGTTGAATACGATTATAATGGTTCCTCGATTCAATGCTCTAAACATGGTGGAGATCAAGGAGACATACATGAGGTGAGTTCCTGGATTTACGTTTCACATTATTGTAGGAGTTTTTTGTCATAGGATATAATCGATGAAGCATAGAACGTAGTTAATCGCGTGGTTCTCCAAGGCTGGGTAGACTTTTCGTGTCTTGATTGTTGGGCAATTAGGGACCTTTTTTTTGGTGCGCTTTTCTAAACAAAAAGTTTTACTTGTTTGACTTTCCCTAATTTCCAACCAAAGCTAGAAATCTATATTTTTATTAAATCTTCGAGAAAATTGTGAAAATGCTGCACATAATTTCAATTGAACATATGCACTTAAAGATTTGGGTATTTAGTTTCAGAAAAAACAAGAAAGTCAAATCTCAAATCTAATATACATATATAACAGTGGATAATGCTCGCGTGGGGTTGAGCCACGTGGCACACTCAAATGTGAACTTTTTCCAGCAGTTTGTTTTTCACTGTCACTTTAGCAAATTCCTATCCCTAGCAAATCTCTAAATCTACATCCCTAATTCTTATGTGTCTTTTGGTATCGTTTGGAGATACATGTATAGAATATGTTAAAAAATAATTGTTTATAATAAGGTTTTGAAAGAGTTTAACAATTTAGGGATATCTATCTCATATTGATTCAAATTTAAAAAATAATAAATTAAAAGATCAATCTAATATGGGGCCAATATTTGACGAATAAATATTATTTACATTATATTTGAAACATAGTAAATATATTACATGATCAATCTCATATTTGACTCATATTTGAAAAAATAAAAAATATTAAAAGAATAATAAAAAAATCAATCATCACAAAAAATTATGTAATATGAAAAATAAATGAATGTAATAAAATGATCCATTGGAAGGTTCGTGTGTGTTTAGGGTTCAATTACATGACCCTGTATATTTCAGTAATAGTATAACAAATGTATCATAAATGATGATTGTTAAGATTGAAGAATTGTATGATAAATTTAGAGGATTTGTGTTGCAGAGAGTGCAAGAAGTAGATCAAGGAGATCTTTGGATGATAAAATAAAATAGGAGAACTGTTAGTGAATTTTAAGTTTAGGCTGACATGTGGATGAATTTGGTCACTGCAACTATTTTCAAATACACATATCACTCATCCAATGATGAATGTGTAAAAAGTTCTTTAGATTGGCAATGGACCTAATAAACTCTTAAAAAAGGTGTCATAGAATTATGAGAGATATATACTAAAGTGGTCAAAAGATTTGTTGGCCGAGCTAAAATTCAAGTGATAAGTAATAGCAGAAAAGTAAAAGTCAGGTAAAAAGAAAAGGTATGACCACCTAATGCACTACTTTAGATAGTTTGCGAATCATCACATATTCAATAGTGTTGTTGGCAAGTGAAAGTTAAAAGGAGTTTGAATTGGCTAATTGTGCAGGTCAAGCTAGATTATCCCAAGGAGCGTTTGAATTCCATATCAGGTTATATAAGAGAAACCGGAGGTTTTCCGCCCACCGTTATCCAATCTCTGAAAATACATACTACCAGATGCACCTATGGACCGTTCGGCAAGGCAAAGGGCAATAAATTTTGTATACCATCGGATGCTATTGGTGGCAGGATCATTGGGTTTTATGGACGGTCTGGATCACATCTCGATTCAATTGGAGCACATTTGGAACCATATCATTAGGGTAAGTTAGAGCATGCTATTATTAGTGATTATCGTTTCAATGGCATTTCTGTAAGATAATCATAAGTAGTTGCTTTGCATTGCAATGGTTCGTTCAGTTTAACATTGTGAAACCATGCCTTATGTAAAGCCAAAAAAATGTGATCCCCCCTTTCGTTTCTATCTACTTGCTCTGCGTGTCTTAAATAATATTTCATAATAACTTTAGAAAACTATATCTTATGATGCAAGAAAAGCATAAATGACGATTATATATACTTGGCGTCTCATTTTTATCCCTTCTCTTCAGTTTGTGAAGAAAAGATGAGATTTTCACTTTTCTTTTCCTTCATTTTCAGGATCATCTCTCATTTTGTGGGTTTACATTCTTAAGTTTTTGGTTCTTTTCCTACCGCATAGAACACTCTTGTTCAAAGTGCTTTCTTTCTTCGCCAATAAAACTTGAGATGCTCTTCCGCTTGGGCCATGTATTCTGGCGCAAGCCTGCTTTCACTTTTAGATGAGAATCACCATGTTTTCATTTGGAGAGAAAATTTTGAAAAAAAAATATGTGGTCTTCTTAGTGTTCAGTGCCCAATTTTTTTTTTTATTTTTTGGTGTCCTCGGTTGACAGCTAATTTCAACGTCTCACTAAATACATTTCCTATGGTGTATTATTTCAACTGAAAAACATGTAATTGTAAGATTTTCTTAAACAAATTGGAAACTTATTTTCATTTTTATTTCAATGAAGACAAAATTGAAAATAGTTGGGCTATGTTTTACTGCCAACATGATGTATAAATAATTAATGTAGGCTGCACTTTGGCTTAAGATTAAGCGTAGAAATATATGAGCATAAACTATTTATATTTTCGCTCTTTAATTTGAATGACTTTTCTCCAAGATTGATTTTAGTTATTTCTTTTATCCATGAGGTTATGAATAACCCAGCTCATGTTATTGGTTATTGTAGAAATTGTGGTAAGCGTGTTAAGACACTATGTAGCACGAAGCAACAGCATCTTACATGACAGAATAATGCTATCATTTGTATCCATTGGATGTCTGTTCTGTTCTCATTATTATTATCTGTCATTGATTTGGTGTTCTTTTTTGTTCGATGAGTATGCGAATAACCCAGCACATGTTATTGGTCATTGCAATCTTTTCTTTCTGGCTTGCACTGAGTGTCTTTGTGGTTAATCCCATCGTATTGAGACATTACTGAAGTTGCTTTTCTGCATTGCAGGAGCAACGTGTTGATGTAGGGACAGAACTTAAGTCTTTGATTTGACAAGGCTCACAAATTGCAGTTGTAAATGCTTTGCAACTTCAATTCAGTATGGGCTGTTCTGAGTTCCATTCAAGTTTACGATAATGGGTGAAGATGGTTTCTTTTGTGTTGTATCCCAATTTTGATCGGTTTGCTCCATTGGTAAGTCCCATATCCTTTCTTTTTTCCCTTGTTACTTATGTTTTATTGCTCTGGAGAGCTCTTGGATGTTTGATAGGTTTGAGAAGTCTAACAAACCAGGAAGTTTGGACTCCTGAAAGTGTTTCCAGAGTTTATTCTTTTTCTTTTGGTGGTCTCTGAGCCATGCCCTCCATGAATTGAATCGGATGTCGGATCTATGTCTTGTAGGAGCAGAAGGCAGGGGCGGGAGAGGGGAAAATTTGAAACTTGAAACCTGACCTGACCTTATGGCTTGGCCTGTATGTAGGGCAGGTCGAGTTGGGTCAGGTACTCTTTCATTTTGGCTCTGTTCGAATCGGGTATCATGAAAATCTAAATCGTTAACACTCTTAACCATGATGATGAAACTTTTGACTTGACCTACTTAAGGTTTTGAGGTTTGATTATTTTCTTGCACTTTATTATTTTGATTTATCGAGTGTTAAATTATTTAGTTGCGCAATTGAATGATCACATCTCCCACGTTAGTGGCTTAAAATTAAAATTGACCAAAATTGCTTTCAAATTTTTTTTTGAAATAGAAAGAAGAGGTATCAAAAGGGCATTATATTTTTCTAGTATAACCAAGTCTCAGTATCCACAAAATCTCTTATTCGCAAAAGTAAAATGTTCTTTAACATTTTACTTGGATTACTAATAGAAACATAGTAGATTAGTAGATGCTCCAAAATAAATCAAATTGTAGGCTTAAATGATTGAAATTAAGAAATCAAATTGCAATTGGTAGGGCTTAAGAGGGCATGCACTAAATGTGCAATTATCTTGTGAGAAAAACATTTGTTCCCGTATAGTAATTCATTAATTTTTTTCTTGGCGATTCGCTTTTGGGATGATCATGACATGAAGAAGAAAAAAATTTACCACGGCAATGACCCGCATCTAATTCAAACAAAACTAAATAGAACGAAAAAAAATAGAAAGAAATGTTGAAAGGGATTTATATGTCCACCAAACTCACGTGAAACGCTCTTGGGAGTCAACGGTCAACTGTCAACATGTTTATGCAGATCTTGTTTAATTACGGGTTAATGCCACGAAAAATTCTAAATTGATACATCTGTGATAATTTTATCTCAAAATAATTTTTTGATCACAAAAAATCTCAAATTGGTACACCTGTGATAATTTTACTCCGAACTAATTTTTTGACTATCAAAAATTCTAAATCGGTACACCTATAATCAATTTATCCTGAATTACTTTCTTAACCACCAAAAACCCCAAACTAGTATATATGTGATAATTTTACCCTATACTAACTTTTGGATCACCAAAAATCCAAAATTGGTACACTTGTGACAATTTTATCCAAAACTAATTTTTTGATCATTAAAAAGCTCAAACTGATTCATTTGTGACAAATTTACTCTTTACTAGTATCCGGTAAATTGGATTAATATCACGAAAAATCACAAATTGATAATTTTGTGACAAATAGAGGGGTTAAACCCCCAAACTAGTACACCTATCAATTATCACGTGTCATCAAATTTAGCAATTTTACAGTAAAATTTAATGAAAACTAATAGAGGGCAAATTTATCACAGGTGTACCGGTTTGAGGTTTTTGGTGGTCAAAAACTTAGTTCGGAGCAAAATTGTCATATGTGTACCGGTTTGGGATTTTGGTGGTCAAAAAATTAATTTGGGGAAAAATTATCACAAGTGTACCAGTTTGGAGTTTTTTATGGTCAAAAAAATAGTTTGGGGTAAAATTATCACAGGTGTACCGGTTTTAAGTTTTTATGGTAAAAAAAATAGTTTGGGGTAAATTTATCACAAGTGTACCAGTTTGGGGTTTTTGGTGGTATTAATCCATAATTGCCGTCAATTTTCGCGTAAGTATTTTATATTCGGTTAATATCATGAAAAACTCTAAACTTGTACACTTATGACAAATTTATCCCAAATTAATTTTTTTACCACCAAAAAACATAAACTAATATATTTGTGAAAAATTTACCCTTTGAAAGGTGGATTAATACCATGAAAAATTATAAATTGATAAATTTGAAACAAACAGAGGAGTAAAATACAAATAGGTATACCCGTCAGTTGTCACTTGTCATCTAATTCAACAATTTAACGGAAAATAACAAAAATTAAATTTATCACAAATATATCTGTTTGAGATTTTTTATGATCAAAAAATTAATTTTAGATAAATTAATTATATATACTAATTTGAGATTTTTAGAGGTATTAACCCTTTTATATTTGATTTTGCATTTGTACGAAGTTGAACGTACAATCCACGGGGAGAGAGAGATTTTGCACCTGCCATTCAATTGGTTTTCTTCTAGAAATGTTAGTTTTTTTTTTTGGCTCGAATTCTACGAATGTTAGTTGGAACCGATAAAATTGAAAGAAATGTTGAAAGGGATTGAAATGTCCACCAAACTCACGTGAAACGCTCTTGGGAGTCAACGGTCAACTGTGAACATGTTTATGCAGGTCTCGTTTAATTACGGGTTAATATCAGGAAAAATTTCAAATTGATATATTTGTGATAATTTTCTCTCGAATTAATTTTTTTACCACAAAAAATCCCAAACTGGTACACCTGTGATAATTTTACTCCGAACTAATTTTTCGATTATCAAAAACCCTAAACTGGTACACCTGTAATAAATTTATCCCGAATTACTTTCTTCACTACCAAAAACCCAACACTAGTATATGCGTGATAATTTTACCCTATACTAACTTTTGGATCACCAAAAATCCTAAATTAGTACACTTGTAACAATTTTATCCAAAACTAATTTTTTTTATCATTAAAAAGCTCAAATTGATTCATTTGTAACAAATTTACTCTTTACTAGTATTTGGTAAATTGGATTAATATCACCAAAAATCACAAATTGATAAACTTGTGACAAACAGAGGGGTAAAATCCCAAATTGATACACCTATCAACTATAACGTGTCATCAAACTTAGCAATTTGGCAGTAAAATTTAATGGAAACTAATAGAGGGCAAAATTATCACAGGTGTACCGATTTTGGGTTTTTGGTGGTTAAAAACTTAGTTCGGGGCAAAATTGTCAAATGTGTACCGATTTGGGATTTTGGTAGTCAAAAAATTAAAATGGGGTAAAATTGTCACAAGTGTATCAGTTCGAAGTTTTTTATGGTTAAAAAAATAGTTTTTGGTAAATTTGTCATAAGTGTACCAGTTTGGGGTTTCTTGTGGTATTAATCCATAATTGCTGTCGATTTTCGCATAAGTATTTTATATTCGGTTAATATTATGAAAAACTCTAAACTTGTACACTTATGACAAATTTATCCCAAATTAATTTTTTTTACCACCAAAAAACATAAACTAATATATTTGGGAAAAATTTACCCTTTGAAAGTTGGATTACTACCACGAAAAATTATAAATTGATAAATTTGAAACAAACAGAGGAGTAAAATACAAATAGGTACATCCGTCAGTTGTCATTTGTCGTCTAATTCAGCAATTTAATGGAAAATAACAAAAAGTAAATTTATCACAAATATATCTATTTGAGATTTTTATGGTCAAAAAATTAATTTTAGATAAATTAATTATATATATACTAATTTGGGATTTTTAGAGGTATTAATCCCTTTATATTTACCACCGCCCGCAGCGGCTGCGTTGGCTTGCGCTCTGGTCCCCCCACGAAGGGACCAGAGTTCGAACCCCAGCGTAGTCGTTAGGGAGTCTTAAGTGTGGCGCCGTGGTGGTGGGTCCTGCGCTAGCGTCACCCCGGGTTTAGTACCGAATAGCCTGTCGGGCGAAAGGGAGGTTCCCGGGTCATCAAAAAAAAAAATCCCTTTATATTTGATTCTGCATTTGTACGAAGTTGAACGTACAAATGTTTCTTTAACCAAAAAAAAAAAACGTACAAATGTTTTTTTTCCAAATTTATCACAAATGTTTTTTTCCCTTACCAAAAAAAAAAACGTACAATCCACGGGGAGAGAGAGATTTTGCACCTGCCATTCAATTGGTTTTCTTCTAGAAATGTTAGTTTTTTTTTTTTTTTTGGTCGAATTCTACAAATGTTAGTTGGATAAAATTTGCCAAGTAAATCCAAGTTGCAGACTTCGGATTTCGTAAAACCAATCACGAACAAGTCTCTAATTAAGTCAACTGACTTTTTTGGTCAAATAAATGCATCCCACCAACCGTTTCGTCTTCCCCTAATAAATTATTGTATGATAAGGAGACATGCATGTTCAAATTGATCTCAATGCCAAAATGTGCATTATCTCCTTGAACTCATCATGAAGAAGTCTCTTCTTAATGTCTTTTTAACATAAATACCCTACCCATATGGTCTCACGATATAAGTTTCTACACCACATACCAACAGGACAGGAACCATGTGTTCTCATCAATGGATACATGACGTCTTCGTGAGTTTCAGAGGCAAGGACGTGAGGAACAACTTCATATCGCACCTCTTCAGCAGGCTGGACGAGGCGGGGATTGACTACTTCAGCGACGAAGACAAAGAGGACGCTGGGGAGGTGATCAATGACAAGCTCTCGAGAGCGATCCGCCACTCAAGATTCGCCCTCATCGTGTTCTCCAAAAACTATGCTGACTCCAAGTCGTGCCTGAATGAGCTGGTCGAGATCCTCGAGTGCAGAAGGCAGCTCAAGAACCATGGTCACGTGGCCATTTCAGTCTTCCATGGCGTGAGCACGACCGATGTTTCGAAGTTGATGAGCGGAAGCGAGTTTGCACGAGGTTTCGAGAGGTTGTGTGAGACCAAGAGAGACGACACGCAGATAAATATATGGAGGGATGCCCTAGTAGAGGCCACGCATCTTTCCGGCTTCCATTTGCAGAACCATGCTCGTGGGTACGTACTTATGATTCTTTCTCCATGTCAAAGCTAGTATCGCCATCCATCCATGATTGTTCCTTTTTTGAAGTTATTTCTTTGGTTTGTCTGCTTTGTAGACGGTTTTTGTGAAAAATCGACGGAATTGGTTTTCTTCAGGGAATTGAACTAGTAGAAGTCTCTTTCGTCTTTTCAGAAAATTCTTGTTGCCATATTTTGAAAAATAACAACTAAGCCCTCTGTGCATCTCTCTTTCTCATTATGCTCTCCGCATCTTCCTCTTCTCAACCATGCTCTGCGTCGAGCTCGACTCAGATCTGTCGAGTTCAACTCGGATTTGACTCAGGCAGAGCTGCATGGGTTCTGGCTCAGCCCGGGTGGTGGTTGATAGTGGGTGGTGATGGCGCGGTGGGGGTCTGAGGGGAGGGGCTGAGCATTGGGTGGCATAGATGGGTTAGGGTTTTTGTCAAGCGAATTTTCATAGTAGGTGAATTTGAAATGGTGGGAGGGGCAAAATTGAAATGAAAATGACAAATTTGTCAATAGGATCAGATGTTAGATGCAATTGGAATGCTAATCGTAGGAATTCAAGGTGCATGTCAGAGTAATTAAATATTAAATTACGCATTTATTTAACAGTTTAAATTTTAAGAACGACTGGAAGTAGTTCCACAAAAATGTTATATGATATGAGAGCCGATGCTTTTTGATATTTTTTCCTTTAAAATATTAAGAAAGGCAAAGCAAAAAGCCGTTTTGAATTTCCCCAAGATTCTTGTATGCATTGTTGAGAATTAGGGAACCAAAATTAAAACTACAAAGGGAGACAAATGCAAACAAGATACTAGGTTTGAATCGGTTCACTTCCAAGAAAAAAATGTATAATAGAGTCGACTATTTTTATTCCGCCACAAGTTTCATACCCTTTTTTGAGGTTTCAGACTTAAAAACATGAGAACATAGTAGAAATTAGGAAAGTACTGACGAAGAATGCTTTTTTCACTTAATTTTAACTGTTTTTGTGGCTGTCGCGACCCTAAAAAAATTTGATCAATTTTCTCGGGCTAATGGATTATTAAGATTGAACTTAACTCGGGCCCTCCCAAGCCCTACCAATTCGCAACTTAGGGTTTAAGTTCTTAACATGCAAATATTTTCATACTTGGAGTCGCCACTAATCATTTTACGGTAGGCTAATTAGAAACCTAAATAAAACATAGGGAGATATGTTTTATTTCTACGAACCAGAGATTCTAAGCCCGGGGACTTGATTACGCTAGATCTAGTCTAACGCCCTTTCGGTACCTTTTCTTTTCAAAAATATTTTGGCAGGCAATTTGGATCCATTTTAACTTAGCCACTAACATGTGAGGTGTTCTTGCGGGTGCGCAAACCACCAATTTAACACTCAATAATCAAAGTATTAAATAAATTGCAAGCTTAGGAGAACAACTTATCTCGAATCCAGCGCAAACATTTGCATTGTTAGCTAGAAAATCACATCAAGCACCCTAATATGATTTCTAGTTAACAAACAATCATTCAATTTCTCTTTCTTTGATTTTCCACTTATTTAAATGAAATTTAGCCTAGATGCAATGGCGTGCAAAAATATGACATGCAAAATAATGCATACTATATGACATGCGTCAACGTGACCTAATTCTAATGACGTGCAATGATATATTTTTGGTATTTTCCTTTAAGGAAATTCGGAATTAAATGAAATTCGGAATTAATAAAAATGCCTAAAATAACATGCAACCTAATGACTTCCTTTTTTGTGGTATTTTCTGTTTAAAATTCGAAATTTAAAATACCTAAAATAACATGCAACCTAATGACTTCCTTTTTTGTGGTATTTTTTGTTTAAAATTCGAAATTTAAAATACCTAAATTAACATGCAATCTATGATGACTTAATCTACCCTAGAATGATTTCTTTTTGGGATTTTTTATGTAAAATTCGGAATTATAAATTGCTGAAATTAAAATGCAATCTATCCTAAAAAAAAATGAAACAATTAATCATTTTTAAGGTTTTTTATGAAAATTCGGAATAAAAAAAACGGAAATAATCCGTTAGGATTAAAACAATACCTAATTTAAATTAGGAAACATGCCACGTTAAGTCCTAATTTAAATTAAACACTTATCTCATCCTTCGGGATATATTCAAAATTCTAGACATGCAAAACTCTAATTTAAATCTAGCTAATATTTTTTGAATTTTTCTGTTTTATTTGAAAAGGAAAGCAATCAAAACAAGTGAGGATAGCAATCAATTCAAATCAACCACGCGATCTGCCAAATTTGTTTCAAACTCGGATTAGGCACAAAAATCAAATTATCGGTCATATCTATGGGGTTATAGATATTAACGGACAACCGATTATTCAAATTTGGAAAGCTAGTGAAATTTATCATCGTATCTAAGTGATTATAGATAGGATGATAATTTCCCATATCGCCGCGTATCGGACCTTAGGGTTAAAGTCGGATAGACGTCCCAATACGTTGCTAAATTAGGAAACGATTCCTAATTTGAATATTTCAAATATCGCGGACATCAAACATTATCCTAAAGGTATCTAATATTCCAACGCGATAATCATGCAATATTCGAAATACTCAAATTAGGAAATTGGAACATTCAGAAAATTTACTGGATATATTCAATTACCTAATTTGGATAACTTCCAAATTTGAATTGGCTTGGGATCGGGATCGACTTGCGGATCGGGAACGGGACGACGACAACGGTGGCGTCGGGATCGACGGCGACTGGCGGCAAGGTTGTACGAACGGCTATGCAGCAACTCCGGGCACGACGGTGACGATGGACGGGTCACGAGCGGTTGCGGTGCAACTGGGACTGCTTCGTTGTTGTTCAATCTGAAGGTGATCTCTTGGTGAAGAACCGGCCCGAAGGTCCTCTTGGCCGCTAGCTTCTTTCAATTGTAGGCTCTATATTTTTTATTCACCTTCAAATCCACTACCTAGCAAATCCACAGAAGCTTCCTCAAGGACTCCCTCTACGTGCACGTCCTCTGCTTTTAGTGTTTCTGCATGAGGAGTTCGGTGGGGGTGCAAGAACTAAGAGGAAAAGAATAAAATAAGATGCAAATATTGGATCTTAATGGAGAATCAGCCTCCCCTTTTGTCTTCTTCTCCTCAACAACGTGTATCGCCACCGTGAACAAACTCAAACTTGGACGAGAATTCTTGAATTGAAGTGTGGATGACCAGCATGCTCCCAATCATGGACAATCCTCGTCTGGGCATTGGACGAAGCAGCAAAGGTCGGTCACACAAAGGGGAGGGTTGACCGAGACTCCCTCTCCCTCTTCTCTTTTCTTTTTGTGGCCATCTCTGTACGTGTTCTACATACTCTGCATGGCCATGTTGTCTTCGGGGGGGGGGGGGGGGGGGAGAAGTGACTCACGAGAGAAAAATTGTGGCGAATCGTCGGGGGATGCGACCTCGGCGTCGGGAAGAGGCGTCGCGGGGAGCGTTGCAACGGTGTGGCACGGTGACGCGGCGTGGACAGCGGCTGAGCATCCGGTGTGGCGGCGGCGGCGCGCAACGGCGCGGTCTCCCTCTCTTTCACACTTGTTCTCTAAAAAAATTGATATGAATTGTATCCCCCCCTCCTTTGACTTTTCTTTCTCCTCTCTTCCGCTGGTGAGTCTCTCCGATTGGTTCCCTTCTTCCCTTCTCCTGAATTGTGGCCGTGTGTCCCCGTGAAAACCAACAACCCCTCCTCTGTTCCTTTTTTTTTTTTTTTTTTTACGTGCGTGGCTTCTCTGGAGAACAGAGAGAGGCGTTGCAGGGAATTTGCTGCTGTATCAGTGGTGACACCACATAGCGAAGAAGTAGAATGCGGAGACGTGTAGAAGCGGCAGCCCGAGGCACGAACAAGAACTTGTCTTTTGGAAGCCGAAGTGTGTGTTCTCTCGTTGCTCTCTTTCGTATGAACTCTCCCAAGATTTTTCTGATTTGCAATCTTTTTTCTCTTAATTTCTGACCTAATGAAATATATATAGTGATAACCTAGGTCAAATTAAATGGGCTTAATGTCCTAATGGGCTTAAACTTAGGCTTGGGCTCTAATTAAATTAAATGGGCTGAATTAACTTGGGCTGAATTAATTAAATTCAACAAACTAAATCAAGCCCAAATTAAAAATACCCGAACCCGCGTGACGTGAAATTCCCGGCCCTCGCATTCCCGAGCGAACCGAGTTTTGTTCAAAGAAATTTAAGCTCGCTCGCCGACGCCAATTTGATGCAAAATGCAATTAACCTAAACTATATATTATGCAAAAATTAAATATTTTTTGTTTAGGGGTTAAAAAGTAATCCCTAATTTTCTATGCAAATTACACTAAGTGATTGTCAAAATTTAGGTGTCAACAGCGGCCTTAGTCAGAAATGTGTTGCTTCTTTGTAGTTCGTATGCATGCTACGGCACGACGCAAGACGACCGAGAAAGGCCAATAAAAGAGAAAAAACAAACAAGCTAGACGCACCTTCCTTCCTCTGCCGCAGGATGAGGCTTCTATCGAAAGTAGAGCTTAGTTAATGACCATTCTTTATTATACATGTCAATGCCAATGGCGATTTAATCATATGCTCGATATTCTTCTACGCATATCTCATATACCCACGTTTAATTAGAGCACAATTCTTTGTCGTACGTCATCTTAAACGCACATGCATGTGTCCGTTTATGTTCTCGTACATATTGCTCATACAATTTATGTACTTACTTTTAACATCAGCAATGAATCGGAGTTCACTAAATTTATAGTTGACTGCCTTTCCGATAAGATTCGTCAAACACGGCCTCTCTACTTTGTGAAAAATGCAATTGGAGTAGATCGTTTGGCAAACGATGTGATTTCCTTGCTAAAGAATGGCCAAGAGGAGGCTGTGCGCATAATAGGCATATGTGTTGCTGAAGGAATAGGTAAGACAACGGTGGCCGGAGTCGCTTGTGAAGGCATTCGTCATGAGTTCGAGTGTTCTGTCTTTCTCGATAAAATTGGAGAAGGGAATCGGAGTGATCATCTCGGCTTACAAAAGAAGTTACTTAGAAATCTCATGAAGGTGGATAGAGTGATTTACGACATTCACTCCAACATCAACGAGATAAAGCGTAGCATGTATCGTAAAAAGATACTTCTTGTTCTTGATAATGTTACTAAGAAAGAACACACGGAGTATTTCGGCGCCGGAGATTGAGAATCCTTTTTCCCTGGGAGTAGAATCTTGATCACGACAAGAGATCGACATTTGCTGAAAGATCTCAAGGTAGATGAAAAGTACATTGTCAAAGGATTGAGTCCAGACCACGCACTTCAAACTCTTTTGTCACCATGCCTTCAAGAGATCAGAACCTAAACAAGGCTATGAGGAGTTGTCTCTCAGTCTATTTCATTATGCAGGAGGTCATCCATCGGTCCTTAAAAGATTAGGTTCCTACCTTAGCGATAAGTCAAAAGATAAATGGCATGAAATATTGGACAAGTTGGTGAGAAGCCTTTATCTTGATTGCATTGATGGATCTCTCCCATTGAAATCCGATGGGCCGCATGGTGATCAACGGGGCGGTGCTTATGATGATAAAACATACACTGGTGTAAGGCAAATTAGAGTCCTCGCTGACTCTGTTATCAATTCCATCACCATCGATTATGATCAAGACGGGTGTTTGGTCCGTTCTTTGGAGCACGGCAGACATCTTTGTGGTAACATTTTTACGGTGAGTATCCTTTTACTCTTAAAAATTTCATTGGGTTGTATGTTTTTTGGACTCTGGATCATCATGATTGAGAGAAGTAATCATGTGCTATATGACACAAGAAGCAAAATCCCATCATATGATCAATATTAACTCTCATATAGCATTGTTGAAAGGAAGTCCGTGTAGATGGAACAATAAATCAAAGGGACAGACAAAAATCTAAAATTTAGGTTCCATATATGAGCAAACTTACCTATTAATCTTGAAAGAGAATGGTGACACTTACAAAAAAATTTTGCACTTATTGCAGGTCAAACTAGATTATCCAAATGAATACCTGACTTCAATGTCAGGGCATATAAGAAACTACCAAATTCCTATCTTGATTCAATCTCTCAAATTCCATACCAACAGAAGGATATATGGACCATTTGGCTCTGAAAATGGGCTATCTTTTCATTCGGAAGTTGGTGGCCGAAGAATTATTGGGTTTCATGGAAATTGTGGCGTCCATCTTGATTCAATTGGAGCACACTTTGGGCCAATTTCTCGTGCGTATCCTTTTGAGGTTGTGGGACCATTTGGGGGTGATTATGGTAGACATTTGGAATGACGGGAAATATACAGATGTGAGGGAAATCGTGGTAGGCTTCGATTCAACAATCAAGTATATCTCTATTTTATATGACAAGTGTGGACGTCCAGTTGGGCCCTTCATACATGGCGCAGGTGGAGGTGAAACATATCGGGTAAGTCATTGCAATTTTTTTTCTTTCTTTAGAAAAAATTTTGGATTGTATAGCTGAGTTCCGCTCGTTTAAGTTATAGAGAAATATATGGGGCCAAAAGCAGTTAAAAGAAAAATCGGAAGAAATGAGATATCACAAAACCAAAAAAAGTGAACATAATTATCTCCTTAGAAATATGTTTCTCTTGAATTTGTGTCTTGTTTTCCTCACCTCTTCTTGAATTTTGATTTTTTTCCTTAGATTAAGCTCGACCATCCAAGTGAGTACTTGACTTCCATCTCGGGCTACACTGAAGAAGTTTCCGAATGCACCATTTTTCAGTCATTGACAATCCATACTAATAGAAATGATCATGGACCGATTGGAACAGCTAATAATGGGAGGCATTTTTCATTTCCATACACTGGCGGTAAAATTGTTGGGTTTCACGGGAGTTGCCATGGCTCTCGTCTTGAGTCCATTGGAGCTTTTTATGAGCCAATTCCTCATATTCATCCTTTTAAGTTTTTTGGACCTTTTGGAGGCGACGGTGCAGATCGTTGGGATGATGGAAGATACGTTGATATAGAGAGGATTGTTCTTCGCTGCTCAGACTTCATTTATTCCATTGATTTTGATTATGTCAACACGGATGGCTCTATTCGATCCACTAAGCATGGTCAAAATCTTGGGGGACATATATTTGAGGTTAGTAAACTAATTTCCTTTATTACTTTTTCAATGTAAGGATCAGAATTGTGGAGGTTTCGATTGGAAATCGATTGAAATCAGTCCCTAGGATTTCCATAAGGTGGTTGCTTGTAGTTTTTGAAGATAAGGCCACCTGAGAAGAAACTTTTAGGAACACAAGTTCGTTTATTTTGCGAAAAATAAATGATTTGAAAAATATATTTTAAAAAATGATCACTTGTATCTCTCACAAAAATAAAAATGAAAAACGAAAAATTTTCATCATCCATAACATAAATTGTTATTGATAATGATTAATTATGATGAGTGATACAAATGATCATATTTAGGAAAATATTTTCAAATTATATATATTTCATGAAATAAATGAAACCTCAATATTATTTTCTTCGTTTCTTTGAAATAGAGAACGTGAAGTCTCGGCGAGGAAAAGAGAAGTTGATGATTTATATAACCTTTTAATTGATTATATTGGTTTGCATCCCAATGTTATGCAATGATTCATATATCCATTGAACCCCTATATGATCTTGTTTAATGACTTGTAATTTGCAGGTTAAATTGCGTTACCCGCATGAGTTTATAACCTCAATTTCACGTTTCTTCGCCGGCGTTGTCAACTCGCTCACATTTCGAACCAACAAAAGAATATGGGGACCCTTTGGTAGAGAGGAAGGGGAGTACTTCTCTTTACCATCAGAAGCTGGGAAAGTTATCGGCTTTTTCGGGACAGGTGGTGATTTTCTCGAGTCTATTGGAGCACACGTCGAGTTATACTCTAACAAGCTCTATCCCTTTAAGTCAGTGGGGTCATTTGGGAGTTCGAATGCGTCATTTTGGGATGATGGCGATAAGCATACCAATGTAAGGACAATCATTGTTGAATTTGAAACAAGCAAAGGGCCATTGATCCGATCAATCACATTTCAGTATGAAGAGGAGAACAAAGAATTGTGTCAATCGGAGACACATGGCGGCCTTGATCAAAACAAGTTTCATATAGTAAGGAACGTCGAGATCCATACGGTATGTCCCTCTGTACATACATATGCTTTGGAAAATCTTTACAAACTTGCATTGCCAAGATAGGTAGGACTCTTTCGAGACTTAAATCGTGAGTTTAATGGTTACATCTATTATTGCAGATCAAAATACATGATCCAAATGAGTATCTGACTTCAATATCCGGGTATACGTTTCAACCTAACAAAGAAACCTACGGACTTACATCTCTCACTTTTCAAACTAACAAAAGGACAATCGGGCCTATTGGTGTTCAAATGGGAAGGCACTTCTCATCTCCTGCAACGGGTGGCAAAATTGTTGGATTTTACGGGAAGAGTGGTACACATCTTGAAGCAATTGGAGCTCATTTTGAACCGATTCCAGATCTCTACCCAATTAGATCAATTGGGCCATTTGGAGGCCAAGGTGGACGTGATTGGGACGACAAGAAATTCAACGGTGTGGTAGAGGTTCAGGTAATGCACAGTGATGTCATCCATTACATCATGTTTGTGTATGACAAGAGTGGTGAACAAGTTCGCTCGGGTATGCATGGTGGCCACATCGGAGAAGACAAGGCCAAGTTCACCGTGGTTAGTGTTTTTCTCCCTCTCCAATTTGTCACTGTTTACTTACTCATATTTCATTGGCAAAGACAATGTTGATATGTGTCTGGTCCCGTGATATCATGAATTACACTCGACAAATAAATCTTGTTTATTCCACTCGTCTAATTCTAAGAGATACTTTTTAAATTGCGCAGTTTAAATTGGACTATCCACGGGAGTACTTGACATCGATCTCTGGTTACAAGCAAGAAGATGGTGATGACAACTACGATAATGCTGTTGTTCAATCACTCGCATTTCACAGTAATAGAGGAACATATGGTCCCTTTGGCAAGGAGACAGGGAAGTACTTTTGGTATCCATCGACCGGGACTAGAATCATTGGCTTTTATGGAAGACACAGTGAGACTCTCAATTCCATAGGAGTGTATGCGGAGCCCATACCGCACCTGTATCCTTTCAAAACCGTTGGACCCTTTGGAGGCTTTGAAGGGACTCTATGGGATGATGGAGTGCATACCGATGTGAGGGAATTTTACATAACTGAATACATAGGAATTCACTCCATCAGGATTGCGTACGATAACAACGGTTCCTTCGTGTTAGGCTCTGAACACGGCGACAATGACCACCCTCGATGCCGCATGGTTTGTCCATTCTCTCTCTCTCTCTCTCTCTCTCTCTCTCTCTCTCTCTCTCTCTCTCTCTCTCTCTCGTCTTTTTTCTGTCTGTAAGTCGTTCATGCATACATGTTGCTTTTCATAATGTTCATAGCTTTATGTAGCACAGTATTTTGCATCGAAGACCGAGGCACTTCTTATTGGCATCCGGTATCTCGAACTTTCATACGTTTTCACAAGCAAAACGTGTTTCGCTTTGCTACTCTTGCAGGCCATTCTAGATTATCCTAAAGAGCGTCTAGTTTCGATATCGGGGTTGATGACCGGAAATGGAAGCAGTCCTCGCACTGTCATCCACAACCTGAAAATACTTACCACGAAGACCACTTATGGGCCATTCGGACTTTACTATGGAGCATGGTCAAAGGGAGATAATGAAATGGTAACGGAATTTCGGATCCCATCGGAACCAGGCGGCGGCAGGATCGTTGGCTTTTTCGGAAGGACAGGACCACATCTTAATTCTATTGGAGCGCGTCTGGAACCATATTGATTAAGCCCCCTCCCTCCGCCAAGCCTTTTTTCTTTTCTTTCCTTGCCTTGTGATCGTAAGAACCTTCTTCCTCGTTTCTTTTTTGAGGCGATGTTGACATTACTCTCTTTTTCTCAAACGATGGTCATGGCAAGCGTGGCATTATCTGATAATCAGTTACGAGGATGCCCCGAGGCGCAACTGAGGTTATATTAGATGGGAAAGTTAGTCTTAAAAGAGAGGAAAATGAAGATAATAATTGCATGAATAGTCATTTTAAGGCTATTTTTGAATTACAAACAGAGATACATACGAATACATGAATGGAGTACTTCTCAACCATAACATAACCCTCGGATTCTTTTATAGACCCAAGGGTTAAGCCGGCACTCCATCTTCACGCTGTCTCATGAATTGGGAGCAAAATTGTCTAACGATCAATTTTAAATATGTATATAGCACGTGTAATATTTGTTGTACACAATTCACATCCAATATAATTCATTTGGATATACTTTGTCAATTGTTCAAAACTAATAACAACTTTTTGTCTAAATATATGTCTTCTTGATATTTAATTTTGTCGATTTGTTAACCCAAGAGTGACGTGCAAAAGAAGATGGAATGGGCTAGGACAATCATGTAAGATGGGAACTCCTTGATTCCTGCACTGAAATTGTGTAAGGATTTATGTTTGTTATATTTTATATTTAGCTACCCCAAATATAATTTTAAATTAAATAAAAAATATAATTTGTAGAAAATATAATTAATATTATGGTCTTAGTAGCTTCTTGTCGGAAATTATATTTACTATTTATTTTTATGCATAGCTACAAGACTAATTTATAGATAGTTTAAGTAAACACAAGTTAATAATGTGAACTTATCACTGAATTATGATTATTGTGTCATTATTACATTATTATTGTTATCACTGGTTATCCATTGAGAAAAAAAATAAGTTTACTATTTGTTATCAACTATTTAACTTTCAAATAAATGCAATAATTAGCTTAAATAAATAATAACTATAATTATCATATGGGACCAATAGAATTTAAGACATATTGTTAGTTTCAACTTATTGGCTTACGCACTATTTTTTGAAGCAATATCTAATCATAATTCAATTAATAATTATGTTCTATACATTATTATGAGACACAAAACATTATAATCATTTATAAATTGCAGTAAATTTTCTATTACAAAACTCATGAAATCGAATTAGGCAAGCACCGGGCCAAGTTTGATGTAAAATTATGAGTGGAAAGTGTAGAAAAGTACTTTTGTAAAGAGAATAATTAATCCCTTTACAAATCATGGTCCTATGTGTCAACCTTAATAGCAACCCTTAGGAAAGACATAGTTATTATATATTTACATAGATATAGATTTTGCAAACCAAACTTAATTAATATTTTATTCTTATTCATGCTTTAATTTATTTCCATAAAATAGTTATTATGTTCCTATCTTATTCAATTTTGCAAGCTAAAGGTTTCGATTTGGTCTATGGTTGAGCAGAAGAATGCTTGGACCATATGTGAACCAAATGTGTAATTTCGTTTGGCACCTTCAGAAAATGAATCATGAATCCCTAGCCTAAGTTTCAAAAAAAATCTGCTCTTCTTCTTCACCTTTTTTGCCAAAAATTTGCTCATCTTCTTTTCTTCGCTAAATAAAAAGGGTTTTAAAAGAAGCCAAAAAGAGAATAATCCATGAAATCTAGGGTTTGCATAATTTTTAGAATATATGGAGATCTGGATCAAATGTGAAAAGAGTGGAAAGATCCAAATATAAATCATAAGGAGTTTGTATATATTAAAAAAAAATCAAAGAGTCAAAAAAGGAATCCGTTAAATATTACTTAAGGGAAATCTTATATGTAATTAACCGCATTATTGTTTTTTTTTTGTAAAGAGTAAACCGCATTATTGTTATATTGAGGAAATCGTAAAAAATTTCCAAGGAAATACTTAGTAGGAAGAGGTACATGAGATGTTGAAATTTCTAATAATTACTAATTTGCAGCATTAAAACTCGTTAAAACCATTTGTTCTCTAACAAAACTCATGGAATCGAAAAGCACATGTCCTAAACTGAAGTAAAACAATTGCAATATGTATGAAAGCACCCTTTATAAGTAGAATAAATCAATCTCTTACAAATCACAGTCGTATATGTCAACCTTACTAGCAACTCTTAGAAAAAGACAAGGCTATTATATATTTAAATAAACAAAGATTCTGCAAACCACGCTAGGCAGATATCCAATTCCTATTCGTGCTCTATTTTGTTCTCATGAAATAATTGTTCTATTCCTATCTTCTTCAATTTCGCGAGCTAAAGGTTTCAATTTCTATGGTTGTGCAAAAGAATGCTTGGACTAAATTCGAACCAAATGTTTGGCACCTTCAGAAAATGAATTCTCAATCCCAAGCCCATTTAAAAAAATCTGCTCATCTTCTTTTTTTCTTTTTCTTCCAAAAACCTGCTCATTTTCTTTTCTTCGCTAGAATTAAAAAAAGGATCCATAAGGAAAAAAGGAAAAAAAAAAGAAAAGAAAAGGAAGGATAGGTTCGGGTTCGACCCAGAAATCGAAGCTGACCAGTGAGCAGGCGATGGTTATAAGGCATAAACCCCCCAAAGTAAACCACAATTCCTGCAATCACCATTCAACCTTTCCCGCAGTGATCGTATGAGGTGACACTCGCATGGCTTCGTCGGATATCGAAGTCACCTGAGTCCTCCGCAGCGGCGAACACCCAAAACCCTCCCAACGAAGCGGGCCCCGTCGATGTATTCTCCGCCTCTGCCCACGGCGAATTGGAGAAATTGAGCAAGTTCGTGGAGCAAGAAGGAACCTCTCTCGACTCCCGATACTAACGAATACTAGGCTCTACAGTGGGCTGCTCTCAACAACTTCGCCGACATCCTTCAGTACATCATTGAGGCATTGCTTTTCGTCGCTCGCTTCTTGTTCCTTTGCTTGCGTGTGTTAGGTGCTGCTAGAAGCATTTGGTTCCTACTTGTTTCTGTCTTACTGTACTAATTGTTGTAGTTCTTGATGTATGTCAGTGTTGGATGACTAATTGTTTTTAAAATGGCCATTGAAGAATGGGGGTAATGTGAATGTGAATGTGAATGACAACGTGAAGTAGACCGCACTGCATTGGGCCGCTGTTCGTGGAGCTTGTGTAGAGGCAGCTGATATAAATGGGCATCGGGTACTTGTTCATTCTCTCATTTTTCTTTTGAGTTATTGTTGTTCTTATAGCATTGGTGATGCAGAATCTATTAGTGAAGCGTTTTTGGACCGGTTGGATAGGCAGAAGTCCAAACGGAAGGCGAAATAGTGATGCGACTAGAACCGGCAAACCCGGTTGACGACATCGGATCGGGCTCAAATTCGATCGTTCAAGCGAAATCGTGTTCTGAACAAAACTCATAGCCTTTGGAATCATTTACATGGATTTTTTCTATTATTTTAATATGTTTTATGTGTTTTAATTTTAAGAGCATTTTTGTAATTTTGATATTTTATGTTTTATAATCCTAGTAGGGTTTGGTTTATGTCTTAAAATCCTAGTAGGGTTTGGTTTAATGATATATAAGCTTGTTTTAGGGTTCTTTTTGAATAACAAAACATTATCATCAATATTGAATTTCGAGATTTTTTTCTCTAAGCAAAATTTTGCTTGAATTATTCGTTGAACGCTACGTTAGGTTGTATCAAAACCTATGGCAACTGGCAGTGGTCTTCATGACAATGCTTAGGAGACTGGAGCCCCAACTCTTGGGGACAACACGCTACAATGTTTGGAGTAGCGTTTAATAGAATGCTTAGATCAACGGCTAGATCAAAGTCTTCATCATTTCGAAGAACGATTTGATGAGTTAACAAATCAGTTCGAAGGTCTTGGCATTGATGTGAATCGAAATCGATAGAATGACAGAAGGCATGGTGTAGATCTTGCTCGCGATGATCCTGTTGATAGGCATATTCTTGTCTACAGGTTGAATAACCCTTTGTTTTTAGAAAATTTGAAAAAAGAAGAAAATGATTATTTTGATGCGGAATGTGTTGATTATGGTGGCAGACGTCGTCATGGAGGATTTCAAAGAGGATATGATTAGAGAGATGGAAAACGACGTTACGACGATCGTGAAGGTATCGATTTTAAATTGAAAGTCGATATTCCTTATTTTAATGAAAGTCTGGGCATATAAGAATTTCTGGATTGGATTGCTGATATAGATAGATTTTTCGATTATATAGAGATCCTTGATGAGAAAAGGGTGTGATTAATAGACTATAGATTAAAGAGGGGTGCGTCTGTATAGTGGAAGAGATTGTAGAATAAGAGGGAGCAAGAAGGGAAAGACAGAGTTCGAACTTGGACTAGGATGAGGAGGTCTCTGAAACAGGAGTTCCTTCCACTCGACTATAAACAGATATATTTCAGTAATACCAACGTTGCCAGCAGAGCAATCAGACTATACATGAGTATACGGCTGAATTTATGAGATTGACATAGTAGAATAATTTATTGGAGACGGAGGGAAAGCAGGTGGCCAGATATCTCGATGGTTTGAAACCCTTCATTCGAGATAAAATTGGAGTGCAGTTTCTGTGAAATTTAACAGAAGCCAAGAATATGGCAATGAAAGCAGGATTGATGTAGCAAGACAAGAGAAGAAGAGGATATGAAAATTATCAAGGTAGCAATTCGAGCAATACGGTAAAGAAGAGCAGTTTCAAAAATCGCTTTAACGCAGGGCGAAATCAAGAAGATAAGGCGGTAGAAAAATGCCCTATAAATGAGCTGAGGGATAAGGGAACGCAAGCACAAAAAACTGCAAATCCTTACCCTTACGCTAAACCAGCCGCAATAAAGTGTTACAGGCGTAATCAGCCTGGGCATCGATCTAACAAATGCCCTAAGAGAAAGATCGTAAACGTAGAAGAGGAGGAAGATGGATATTGATGTGCACCGGATGGTGAGGACGATGATTTTGAAGATGAAGAAGAGGAGCAAGTAAACTGTGTGGTGCGCAGGATAATGTTGGCCTTAAAATAGGAAGATGATTCGCAGTGCCATCAGTTATTTCGAACGAGGTGCACCATTCTGAGAAAGATCTTTGTTGCGGTTATTGATAGTGGAAGTATGAAGAACGTTATTGGGAAGGAGGCAGTGACAAAGCTGAGAATACCTGTGGAGAAGCATCCTAATCCCTATACGTTAGGATGGATTAGATCTAGAGCGAAAAGCATTCAGGTGACCGAATGATGCAAAATTCCATTCTCCATTGGAAAATATCATGATGAGCTATATTGTGATGTAGTAGACATAGATGTATGCCATGTGTTGTTATTTGGGAGACCGTGACAATTTGATGTAGATGCTTAGCATTCGAGAATGAGTAATCAGTATAACCTCATGAAGGATAGAATGAAGTATACATTACTGCAACTGAAGAACAAAGGAAAATAAGCTACTGAAAATAATTTTCTTACTCTTACGAGAAAATTTGAAGCTGAGGTTAAGGAGACCCGACAGATTCACGTGCTAGTTGTAAAACAAGCAATTGAGACTTATGCTAAATTACAAGTGGAGGAGTAGCCTAAAACAATCAGGCCTTTATTGAAGGGATTTAGCGAATTGATGCCCGAAGAAATTCCAGATGAGTTGCCGCCTATGCG
Organism: Syzygium aqueum; assembly: GCA_031216185.1. NCBI lineage: Eukaryota > Viridiplantae > Streptophyta > Magnoliopsida > Myrtales > Myrtaceae > Syzygium > Syzygium aqueum. The sequence goes on along the minus strand of CM062239.1, from coordinate 22,569,221 downwards.
CGATATTCAGCACCATATAGACTTAATTCCCGGTGCTAGTCTATCTAATTTACTACACTCCAGGATGAGTCCTAAAGAGAGCGAGATTCTAAAACAGAAGCTGGAGGAAGCTAATCAGAAGTATAAAGCTGTAGCAAATAACATAGGCGGAATCAGGTGTTTGCGGTATCTGATCAGGTCATAATTTTTCTTCGTAAAGAGCGATTATCAGTTGAATTTTATAGCAAATTGCAGCAAAAGAAATATGGACCTTACACTATCAGCAAGAAGATCAACGATAATGCTTTTTACCACCGTTTCATGAATCCGTAGAGCCTTTATATCCAAATCCTGATTTTAACTCGAGGACAAATTCTTTTCAAGTGAAGGAGAATGATACAGAATCTATTAGTGAAACGTTTCTAGATTGGTTGGACATACAAAAGTCTAAACGGAAGACGAAACGGTGATGCGATTAGAACCAATAGACCTGGTTCATGACATCGGACCATGCTCAAATTAGGTCGTTTGAAGCGAAACGGCGTTCTGAACAAAACTCATAGCCTTTGGGATTGTTTACATGGATTTCTCTATTATTTTAATATTTTTTATGTGTTAGTTTTGTAATTTTGATATTTTATGTTTTATAATCCTAGTAAGGTTTGGTTTATGTTTTATAACCCTAATAGGGTTTGGTTTAAGGATATATAAACTTATTTTAGGGTTCTTTTTGAAGAACAGAACATTATTATTGAATTTCGAGATTTCTTTCTCTAAGTAAGGTTTTGCTTGAATTATTTGTTGAATGCTGCGTTAATTGGCATGAAGTAAAGAACAAATTTGATAATTATAGCAGTGGAGTCCCAGGTTTCGTCTCGAGTTAAACATAGAATTTTGAGCTTTTCATGGGTGACTTTTATGCTGTGCTGATGAACAGTAATGTGTGATGCCACTAGCTATAGTGGTCATTTCAATTTTTATGAAGCTACTTCTGCCAGAGATCATGGAATTGCATCTTCTGAATTCTGTGATTTACTCTGTTTCGCTATATGTTCTCCTTTGTGCTCATTGAGAAGGGTTGTTCCTTTTCTTACTTCGTCTAGTGTTAATTTTTTTTCTTTAATGACCATTCTTCGTTTGCTAGCCTCTCCACTGCAGGCAGTTCATGGTGACGGCCTTCTTAGACCGCATTGTCACAAGGTATCGTGCTGATGCACTAGATCACGATGAAAGAAGTCCTCTTCAGTGGTATGTTAAAATTGCTCTGGATCTTAAGGCACATGAACGTCATGAAACTGCTTTCTGGAAAATAAGGTACTGCATGATAACCATTCTGGTTCAGTCCAGAACTGGTTTTTTGCTCCCGGAATCAGTTTTGGATCAAAAACCCGTTTGGTAATGCAAATTTATTTTTCTATTTCCGGAACAAAATTTTGTCCAAAAACCGGTTCTGGACAAGAAATGAGAACCAAAAAAAAGTTGGTTTTTAATTTGTTGAACAAAACTCAGAACCATTTCTGAAGAACTCATTCACCGAAGACTCTCTCCTCTGGAACAAAACTCCAGAATCACCCCCGTCTCTCATCTCTGGAAGACTCTCCGTCTCTCTCTGTAGTCTCTGTTGCCGTCGAGAAGCCAGCCGCTCGTTCGCTCGCTCCGACCGAGAGGAAGCCACGGCTGCTCGCTCGCTCGCTCCTGCTCCACGTAAGCTCCAATCTCCTGTCATCTTTCTCTTTTCTAGATTTTCCGGTCGCCGTCATCGGGGGGTCAGGTTCGGCCTCACCCAGGTTTGGCGGTTGACCTCGTTGTCGCCCAGATTTGGGCGACGGCAAGGTCGACCGCCAAACCTGGGCGAACCCGCTCGGCCTCCCTCCCTCTCTCTCTCTCTCTCTCTCTCTCTCTCTCTCTCTCTCTCTCTCTCTCTCTCTCTCTCTCTCTCTCTCTCTCTCTCTCTCTCTCTCTCGGCGTTTGTCTCCCATTTGGGTGAGCCCCCTTTCGCGTTTCCGGCGGCCGATTGACCTGCGAAGGACGAGGGCTTTGTGGCGGCGCGGGCTTCGGCGTTCGGGATACGCAGGTCGGGTTGGGTTGTTTTTGTCGTGATTTTTTGCAAGTCGGGGGAGTTGCTCGGTGATGAACGAATTTATCATGACGAGTCCGATCGAAATCCATTCTTTAAAAAAAAAAATCATGACGACAAAGAGGCATTTGTCTGAGAGGATCTCCTTCGATTCCCATGTCGCGGATGATTTGATTTTTTATATATATATTTGTTTCGAATTTTATTTTTTGGGGGAATAGTCTTGGGGGTGTGTGTGTGTAGCTGGGCGTAGTGATGATGACAAGAAAAATCATCTGATGAATAATTTTGATGATTTTCTAACCTCCTACTCATACTAAATGCCTGCCTCGAATAATTGCCGCTTGGTTCCTATGGAAATTGGACAAAAAAAAAGCATTTTTTTGGTTTATATCTTGCTGATGTTGCTCTGTTTTTGGTTTGGTGGGTGTTTTGTTTTTTTTGGTTTGTTCCGATTTTTGCAATGCTGTTGTTGATTGTTCTTTAGGGTTTGGTTGAGAGAGAAGGATGATTGTGGCCGTGATGATAAAACCATCTTACTCTCTCCATACTGCTTTGAGGCACCCAATGATTGTGTTTCAAGCACTTTTGATGATGGCAGCTACTGCAATATCGCCCCATATTCCAGCCAACATTAAATCGTCATATTTAAAATATCCGTGGTCAGGAGTTGCAGTTGCTGGCCTTGCAGGGTGCTGTCATATAGCTGCCTATGCATTTGGCCAGAAACTTTGTTCCCAGTTCTACTACTTCCATGTAACCCGACCTTCATTGGTGAATGATTTCAAGTAATTATATGGCAATGTGTATTAGCACAAGTAAATGTGATAGTGTCTCTTCTAGATAAGTTGAGGAGTCTTTGATATGGCTGCTTCTGATCGCTTATGAGCAAATGATGTTGCATGATTATGCTGTTACGCCATAGTTAATTTTCAAGACTAGGAGATGGTTGATTATACATTTCTGTTGTTGCACATTGGGACCTTATCTTAGGCAATCTGTCAATTAGAACCAAGTATCTTATGCTTCAGGACCTAGCCTTGGGTTGTTTTTAGCACAACCCCATCTGCACAGGAGAAGTCTGGCGAGTGGTGGACTTCTGAATTTCCAGTAGACCTTGTTAAAAAAATTGCACATCTGAGAGCCCTCTATTTTGGCTACATTTTTAATTGAAGTTTGTATATCTTGTTTTTACCATAATGGCAAAGCACAACATTTTTCTTTTCTTTTCTTTTTGTTCTATTTTAACATGATGTCATCTTTTGTGAAATAAATTTGTGGACAGGAAGTTAAGAGCACGGTTGCATGATATGATTAGGTTGCAAATGGTTCGATAAAGTTTTTCATTAGTGGACTAAATATAATCTTCAAAGAGATTCAATTTGCTCTCCTGTTGAGGAAGCTTGTTTGCATCTTTCTTCTCCCACAAGAAGAGTTTTCCCCGTTGTAGGTATTTTTTTCTGGGTACCTACATACAGCACTGTGTTTAAGATTAATAAAGTGAAGCATATTATGTCGACGAGATACTATGTTATGATATTAAAATGTCTTTCGAAAAGAGAGAGAACTCAGTGACCCATATATCCGTAGCATTCTCTTAAACGTTCAAAAAAGTTACACGCATGTTTCCCAGTTATTGTGGTCACAAGCAAAGTAGAAGCATGTCTTACTATTAGAGTCTCGACGTGGAGTGTGCTTTAATTTTCAGTTAAACTGTGCAGAAAGATGACCTGGTCCATTCGGAGTAGTGCGGATGGCAGAGGATTGGATTTGGATCCTTTTGCAGACAGAACGAATGGCACGACGCGATTGATAAGGGCAATTCGAGACTTTCAAAATAAACTTGGTGCCAAAGTCTGAGAGATCAGGAAAAATTTCCCAACGAAGTTGCTCTTTTTCTTGGTGGGCTTTTACTGTGCAACAGGCTTTGCAACTGTCATCGGGCAAACGGGGGACTGGGACATTCTATCTGTTGCCTTGGCTGTGGTGGTTGTCGAGGGAATTGGAGCTCTTATGTACAAGGCTTCTCTTCCTGTATTCACGTGGGCTTCTCTAATGTATTTCCATTATTTTGTATTTGAGGATTTTTTATGTTTGCTCTTATAATGTGACGTGGTATTTTGGGATCTCTTATATTGGTTCTTGTAATGTGATGTGCTTGGTTTATTTTTCTCCATAAGCATTTGGGATATTATGAGGAATGATGCATGCTCACAAATATTGAGAGCAAATATCGAGAGCGATGGTGGTTGAATGCTGAAGACCCATTTCAGTGCTTGGCCATTTGCATTAATTTGACCGGAATTTGTGTGCGGGCGTATGTAACGTTACGAATCCAACGTAAAATTTAATTTCAAAACTTCACAGAACGGTACCTAAAAAAAATTATTTTTTGATTTTTTTTAATTTATTTTTTGATTTTTTAATTTTTTTGGCACCTAAAAAAAATTAAATTTTGCTTAAAGCGGGTGGCCACAGGTTTTCTATAAGACATTCTGTGAAGTTTTGAAATTTTTCACTTTTTGATTTTTTTTTGGCACCTAAAAAAAATTTAAATTTGCTCAAAGTGGGTGGCTACAGATATTCTATAAGCCATTCTATGTAGTTTTGAAATTTATAATTTTTTTTAAATCTCTTCAAATGGTTGGCCACGGGTATTCTAAGTCATTCTGTGAAGTTTTGAAATTTTTAATTTTTTTAAAATTTTTTTTGGGCATATCAAAAATGTTAAAATTTACTAAAAAAGTGAGTGGCCATAGATATTCTAAGCCATTTTATGAAATATTTTTTATATTATATTTTTGGGCACCTCAAAAAATTTAAATTTTACTCAAAGTGGGTGGCCACAGATATTCTAAGCAATTCTGTGAAGTTTTAAAATTTTTGATTTCTTGATTTTTTTTGAAAAAATTCAACAAATTTCATATTTTCCCAAAATCTGAATTTTTTTATTTTCTTGACATTTTGATGATTTTTTTTCTAGAATTTTTCAATTTTTTGGGATTTTCTGAATTTTTTTGAGATTTTTATGAATTTTTAGGATTTTTTAATTATTTTTATACCATTTCTAAAAAAATGGATTTTTGTTCCTGGAAATAGAATTTTTTGTTGTTTATCAAACGGGTTTTTGTTTCAGGAAATAGAAATTTTGTGCTCTTATCAAACGGGTTTCTGTTCTAGAAATAGAAATTTTTTTGTCGTTATCAAACGGGTTTTTGTTCTCAGAAACTCATCCAGGAACCAGAAATAGAAAAATCTATTTCTGGTTCAGGAACTCATTCCTGAACAGAATGGTTATCAATCGCTACCTAAGCGGACAAAATTGGACGCATATCACATTTGTATCCTCCAAGAATAAAGTGCGTTAAAGGATTTATATGGAATCGTATCTTCATCAACCAATCTCAATATCACCACTACGCTGTATCTCGTGTTCTATTTTTAATTAGATCTCATAATTTACACGATACTTAGAACAAGATTATGTTAATGATTTGTAAACTAATGGTGGAGCTTAACGTTAAATTTAGAAGGTTATGGTCATTACAATTTAAACAACCATAATATTTTAATCATATTCGTAAACTAACCACGGAATAGATAATGCAAAGCCAATCACATCCGAGGTTTTTTGCTACTAGGAAGCCGGTGCACCTCGACCTTGTTAGTCATACATGACCCTTACCTGGTTGGAGGAAAACATGGTTTAAATTGTTTTTCTTAATGTCGAATAGATCTGGGGTCTTTTAACTTATCTTTTCTAGTGAAAAAAATGCACCACATTAATCATTGGTTCCCTTTTTCGTCCGGTCGATTATCGCACAAAACCCGATCACTTACTTGAACCTGGCGAGTTTATCTAGGCTCGGGCACAATTTGGCCGGGCTTAAGAAATATGTTCATGAGTGAACCGCCCGAGTAAGGATTTCTAAGGTCGATACCCAAATGGGAAAAAAAAAATAATTCAAAGACGATGTTGTTGCTCGTGATTTAAAAAATCGGGATAGCGAAACGATGAAGGACCCCGGAATTTCGTGAGCGATAAAAATATATTTCATTTCTTTTTATAAGTAATTTAAACAATAATTTTTTCAGAAAATATTTTTTAACTTTTTTTGAAGAATAGGTTTACAATTGTTTCTCCTTTCTTGACTTCTGCTGACGGAGAAAGGAAGTGAAAAAACCATTCGTTTCCGAGCGCAGTTCTTCTGCATCAGTTTGGGAGAAAGGCGGGCGTGCGGGGTCTTAGGTTTTTTGTGGATTAAGCAAAACGGGGGTGTTTATAATGGAGCCATGGAGGAGGCGAAAGACAAGGCCGGCATGGAGCTGCGACGGAGATGGAAGAGATGAGTGGCGGCTGCTGCGATGTTACTTCAAATGAACAGTTTCAATCGGAATGGCTGAAAGTGTCGATCAGATCTACTATTGGTTCGGCTCAATTGGTCGGACAAATGAACTAATGATTGGAGTAAATAGCTCACGGCATCTTCGACTTAGGTCTTTAAAAGGGGAAAAAAAAAACAAGGGAGGGGATGATTTGGGATTCGTCCCTTTAGACTCAAGGATCCAATAAATTCAATTAAAGCATACAATCCGGTTCTAGGAAAAGAAAAAAAGAGTAAAAAAAAAATGGAACACACGATCCATCTAAAATGTTATTAATAGATTTTCACTTAACACTTCAATGTTTTAAGTGATCAACCAAGAAAGTGGCAATCATGTTAAATCTATTTTTTTATGGTACCGAATTAAAATGTATCAATTCAATCGCAGTTGAAGAACATAAGATCCGTGTGTATTGGGTTTCAGACTTTTGTAACATCAAAATATGGTGGTCAACGGAATAGTAATATTCACGCCATACAATATGCAAATCGAAAAAAGTCAATTTAAGAAAAATCATCTTCCTGATCATCTTCAGCTTCAAGCGGAAATGTCCCCGGAAATTTCACCAACACCAACGGTAGCCTCGCCCCCACAAAGTTGCCAAAAAGCTTCTTCTGCTTTTCCTTTTCTCGGTTCCGTACGAGCCATTTCGCCGTTCAGTTCGTCGTCGCCCCCGTTCGCATTCAAACCCGACAGCCCCGACCCGAACCGGCCCGACCCGGTTCGGTTTGACGGAGCTCCACATCATCATCGCCTTCTTCGCTTCGCTTCGCTTCCCTTCCGGCGTCGTCTCCAAAGCGAGGTTGGGTGGAAATTCTGGCATCGGGAGACGAATCTCCAGCGCCGCCCCCCGTTCGCAGATTCACCCTCGCGCGAGCAGCGATCGAACTTCACCATCCCCAATCTCTTAAATCAAACCCAGAATCTGTATAATAAAACTCACCAGAGGAGGCATTGAATTGACTTCAGAGACCATGTCGACGACTTCCCCTCCTCCTCCTTCGCCGCCGCCGCCGCCGCCACCTCTTCCTCATCCTCCTCCCCGCCGTCCTCATCGATGGAGGTACGATGTGTTCGTGAGCTTCCGAGGCAAGGATGTGAGGAGAAACTTCGTAGCGCACCTCTTCTCCGATCTCCGGCGGGCCTCCATCCAATTCTTCAGGTGACGTGGCAAATCGTTTTTTGCCCTTTTTTCACGATGAAAAGAAAAACAATAATAATAATAGAAATCTATTCGGACCACCTAATTTCTCTCTCTTCCCCTCCGTCAGCCCACGCCGCCGGGTCTGAGCTTTGACCTCCGGGCCTCCCCCGCCGTCGCCGGCCCGTCGTCCGGATCGTGGAGCGGCCGAGGACGGAGCAAGGCTCCGTGGACGAACCGCCGCGCTGGGTCATGGGCCCGGCAAAGTCGCCGTTCGGATCCGGTCGGCTCCGCCTTCCAGCCGTCGCCGTGGTTCCAGATCTGGTTGGGCAGAGCGGATATGTGCGGCAACGGAGGCGGAGGGGGGTAACTTGAGCGGTGGCGACGGCCGTGCCAGGGGGCGGTATGGCGGAGGAAGAGAGAGAAATGAAGGTACTTGACTTTTTAATGTGCGTGTCAATGCTTTCAGGGACAACGCGAGAGAAGACATTGGGGAAGAGATCAAATCCAAGCTTTTCGAAGCGATATGGCACGCGAGGATCGCCCTGATCGTGTTCTCCAGGAACTACGCCGACTCGAAGTGGTGCATGAACGAGCTGGTCGAGATCCTGGAGTGCAAGAAGAGGTACGGAACCCGTGGTCACCTGGTTGTTCCCATCTTCCACGAGGTAAAAACTGGAGACATTTCCAACTTCGAGGGCGGAAGTGAATTCGGTCAAGGGTTTGCGAGATTGTGTGAAAACGCGACAGATGCTGAGCAGATACAGAAATGGAGGGACGCCCTGAGAGAGACTAAGCAATTGACAGGATTCGACTTGAGGAACGACGCCGGAGGGTACAGCATCTCTTGTTCTTCTCCTTCTTCTCCACCATGTTCATTGCGTTATCATTTTGTAACTCCGATCATCTTGATTTTAGTTTAAATGCGTGTTTGATGTTGAATGTGGAAATTCAAACTCTTTGGAGTTTTACCATTTTTGGGTCCCTGATGGGCTCATACAAACCATTTCCGGGGAAGTCAATCTCCCCCGATCTAAGCTAGTTCTCGAAAACAGTTTCCTTCAAACAAACGGCCATTAGTTTCTTCTTCTTCCTCCTCTGCTATTATTTGCTACTTTCTAGGATTTTCACTCATTGGGGGACTTAATGTGTTGATGTTTGCTAATCCTAACGTTGTGTAAACCAGGAGAAAGTATTCCGATAAGTCGAATTTGTCCCCTTAATTAACATCAAAATCAAAAACGATCTTTCTTTAGCAATTATTGCACGAGAAATTGGCCAAATATTTCTATTCATGAATAATTCGTTAGGGATCATGACAGAATATGCTACTTCATCGTATATTGCATATACTGACAATATGAGATAAGACAACGGTACAACCTCGTACAGTCTCGGCTTATCACCTTTGTGCTTGCCTTATGCCCGTTGTTACTGCACGCACTTGGGACAATCCCTTTCCCCAGAGCTAGTCGCCGCAAGACTCTTGTGGAAGCGTATAGGGAAGGTGTTAATAAAGTTTTAGGAAGTGACCAGCTCTCCTCATTACCTCTGCATATTGCTTGTTCTTCTTTGTTTTCTGCAAGTTTTGCAAAATTTATGTTCCATTTGTCATCTATGTGAACCTCATTTATCAAACTACAGACGTATAATAAAGTCATAATCATTTGACAACCAAATATCAAAACTTATCTACAATATATTACAATTATAGGATATTTTACCCACCTAATAGTAAGGGCATTCTCATGCTTTGGGTTTAGAATTCGATGGTCGTGGGTTCGATTTTTGGCCTGGGAAAACTCAAGAAATTTTTTTTTTTGGGGGGGGGGGGAGTGGGCATTGCTGTGAGTTGCTATGCTAATTCCCTTCTAAATGACCAATTTACGGTTGTGTCATTGAATCATAAAAAATTTAGAGTATCTTGGACTTTTCATGTTTCGCTAATGATTAATCTGTCATGGTGGCACATCAATAAATCAAAACAGTTTCAGCAATGACTAAGAAGCAAGAACTGACCTCTGTTAACCTCCCTGTTTTGATTTTTTCCATTGCTGTGTCCTCCTGCTGTACTACTGCACTTGTACAATGAATACAAGTCTACTCTTGCTCAATGGACCTCTGAAACAATGTATAAAAAAGAGGGGGGGGGGTCGGCGGGAGACAGTGACCTGGAACAGCATAAGTGCCTCCCCAGAACTAGTAAACAAGTTATGATCGAAAACTTATACCATTAAACGTCCACCAGAGGACTCGCAATTTTGTTCTGATGTAAAATAATTGGCTATAGGCGCATGCTACATCAGCAGGAAACTTAATAACAAGCACTGATTTACAAGTTGGATGTTTTTTCATTCATATGAATGTGTAAAACCTTGAATATTTTGTCTCTTGGTGCGTATTTACATTTATTTCTCTTTTAACCTTAACTGCACAACATAGGGATGAAGGGAGACTTGCGGACATAATAGTAGAGTACCTTGTCGAGAAAATCCGCGAAACACGGCCACTCTACTTTGTGAAAAACGCAATAGGAGTGGATGTCTTGGTAGCTCAGGTGATTTCTTTACTTGGAAAGGGCCAAGAGGAGGACGTGCGCATGATAGGCTTATGTGGAGTAGAAGGAATAGGGAAGACGGTGGCATCCAGAGTCATTTGCGATAGCATTCGCAGCGATTTTGAGTGTTTTGTCTTTCTTGATAAAATTGGAGAAGCAGATCGCAACAATCCTGTAGGTCTATTAGGTCTACAAAAGAAGCTGCTCCATAATCTAATAAAGGTGGAAGGATGGAGGATGTATGACGACATTCAGACCAACATCGACGAGATAAATAGTAACATGTACCGTAAAAGGATACTTCTTGTTCTTGATAATGTTACTAGGAAAGAACAGATTGACTACTTTGGGGTCGGAGAGCGAGAACAGCTGTGTCCTGGGAGCAGAATTTTGATCACAACCAGAGACCAAAACTTGCTAAAAGATCTCAAGGTAGACGACAAGTATATCATCAAAGGTTTGCACCCGAATGAAGCACTTCAGCTCTTTCGCCGCCATGCCTTGAAGAGAGAAGAACCTCAAGAAGGCTATGAGGAGTTGTCCCAAAGTCTAGCTCATTATGCAGGAGGTCATCCATTGTCTCTTAAAAGGCTGGGTTCATCCCTAAACGGCAAGTCAAAACATCAATGGCATCAGACATTGGAGAAGTTGGTTAAAAACCCTTATCTCGATTCGCTCTTTCGTTCCTTCTTGTCAGTGGGGCCACATGGAGGTCAAGGCGGTGATGCTTTTGATGATGGGGCACACACTGGGGTGAGGCAAATTAGGCTCTATGGACAGTCAGTTATTGATGCCATCACCATCGACTATGATCAGGACGGGTGTTTGGAGAGATCCTCCCAGCACGGTGGACGTGTCCATGACAATGAAACGGTCAGTTTTGTGCCACTCTAATAGACTGATTATGTACTTTACTACTCATCGCTTATAAGAAGGTAAACAGAGTCAACTACAAGTTCAATATCATTTTTGTGCGTCTATTATAGAATCTACCGCAAAAAGTTGATAGATAGAAGAATGTAGTGAGGTAGTCAGGAGTGATGGTCAACATGTAAACATCTACGGAAGTGTTAGTGTGTTACTGCTTCACGTAACTTTGCCAAGTATGAAGGTTCAAATTCTATCATTCCTTCTTTCTTCTTTTACATATGTACTTCGTCTCTTTTGATTTGTTTATGGGACTGTATTATCTTGCCTTTCATTTACCGCAAAATCGGCAAGCGGCGGCTTTGCTCAAGGACCTACTTATAGCAAAAAACAGTAAACTTAAAAACTTTCTTTCGTTCCTTTTTCTATCAGGGATAAGTACTTAAACCGAATTTGGTCAAGTAATTTATTTTTCACAGTAAAGGAATTATATTGATCCCAAATAACACAAAAGCAATACATATTAGATGTTAGATGGATGTGATGATGGTAACACTCACAAAAACTTTTGCACTTCTTGCAGCTGGTGAGATTGGATCATCCAAGTGAATACCTAATTTCTATATCAGGCCATATTGATGAGTATGGTGGTCATGATGTTGTCCGGTCTCTCAAGATCCACAGCAACAAGAAGACGTACGGACCATTTGGATCTGAAAGAGGGCGGCCTTTTGATCTCACACATTCAGAAGGAAAGATTATTGGGTTTCGTGGGAAATGTGGCAGCCATCTCCACTCAATCGGAGCACATTTCGGGCCCATTTCTCACGCGTATCCATTTGATGTCGTGGGACCATTTGGTGGTGATAGTGGCATGGACATTTGGGACGACAGAAAATATGCGGATGTGAGGCAAATCGTCATAGGCTTCGATTCAGCAATTAAATCCATCTCTATCTTATACGATGAACACCGACGTCCAGTTGGTCCGTTCACACATGGCCCAAGTGGAGGAGGCAAAACATATACGGTGAGCTATGATATAAACATTATCAACATCATCGTCTAGATGCAATGTGATTTTGTCGATGCCCTCGATGCTTTATTTTTTCTGGTGAAGTCTAATCTTCATTGTTATAGTAGATAGTTTTTCTTGAATTCTTTAATTTTTATGCTTTTTCTTTCTTAGATCAAGCTCGACCATCCAAGTGAGTACTTGACATCCATCTCGGGCTATACTGAAGAGGTTTCTGGACTCACCATTCTTCAATCATTGACAATTCATACTAATAGAAGGGATCATGGACCGATTGGAACAACTAATAAAGGGAGGCATTTTTCATTTCCATACACCGGCGGCAAAATTGTCGGGTTTCATGGGACTTGCAATGGCCCTCGTCTCGAGACCATCGGAGCTTTTTATGAGCCGATTCCTCATACATATCCCGTTAAGGTTTTCGGGCCCTTTGGAAGGAAAGGCCAAAAATTCTGGGATTTTGTTGATTTAAAGGGGATTGATGTTCTCTACACAGATTTCATCAAGTCCATTACTTTTGAAGTCGACAACGCCACCAGCTCCGAACCGCAAACTAATTATGGTGAAAATGGCAGGGAGAATACTTTCAAGGTTAGATCTAGACTCCATCCTTTTCTTCTTTTTCCGTTTCTGCTTGAACGATGTAAGTTTATTTGTCTAGCTTATCATAACATTAGTCAGATTACAGCATTATGAACCTTAAGATTCTGAGCAATTATATTTCAAATGCGCGTGAAAATTTACATAACGGAGATACCTGAGGATCAACATGATTGTTGGAAAACCAAATGAAAAATTAATGACTTCACTTTATTAAAATTAGGCAAAGACAAACCTAGCCATAAACAAAAGGTAAATTAACTTTTGATTTACAAAATGAAATGTACTACCAAATTCATTAGAAACGTAATTTACACGAATATTAGCATATCAAACTTATTTCATAGATTCAAATCGTATTTCAAAAGAATACACTAATTTATTTTGCTCATCCAATGATGCAACATAGAGTCACTCACGTCAAATACGGCTTTTTGTGGCCTTTTTGCAGGCTAAACTGAGAAAGGAAGAGTACATAACTTCTTTTGCTGGATATCTCAAAAATGCAAATGATAGTGGCACTCTGATCAACTCGCTCACATTTCAAACCAACGAAAGAATATTGGGACCGATTGGTAGAGAGGAGGGGGAGTACTTCTCCTTACCATCGGAAGCTGGGAAAGTTAACAGGTTTTTTGGGACAAGTGGTGATCATCTGGAATCTATCGGAGCAGAGGTCGAGCTATACTCTAACAAGCACTATCCCTTTATGTCTGTGGGGTTATTTGGTCCATTCATCAATAATTCGAATGCATCTTTTTGGGATGATGGCAATAAGCATACCAATGTGAGGAAAATCATTGTTGAATTTGAACCGAGAAAAGGGCCATACATCCGATCAATCACGTTTCAGTATGAAGAGGAGTGTAAAGAATTGTGGCAATCTGAGACACATGGTGGCATTGATGAAAACAACTTCCATATAGTAAGGAACGTTGACATCCATACGGTATGTCCCCATACATACATATGCTTCCTAAAAGCCTTACGAAACTTGCATAGCCTACGTTAGCAGGTGACTCTTTTGAGACTTAAATCATGAGAATGATGGTTATGTCTATTATTGCAGATCAAAATACATGATCCAGATGAGTATTTGTCTTCGATATCCGGGTATTATTATTCGTCCGGCATTACTTCTCTCACGTTTCAAACTACCAAAAAGACGATTGGACCTATTGGTGATGAAGTGGGATGGCACTTCTCATCTCCTGCAACGGGCGGCAAAATTGTTGGATTTTATGGGAGGAGTCGTGAACATCTCGAAGCGATTGGAGCATATTTTGAACCAATCTCACATCTCTACCCAATTAAATCGATCGGGCCGTTTGGAGGCCTAGGTGGATGTGCTTGGGACGACGGGCAATTCAGCGGTGTGAGGGAAATTGAGGTAACGTACAACGGTATTATCCGTCACATTATGTTTGTGTATGACAAGAGCGGTGAACGAGTTTGCTCAGGAGTGCACGGTGGCCCCACTGGGGAAGAAAAGTCCAACGTCATCAGGGTAGGTGTTTCTTTCATTCTCTAATTCGTCATTGTTTACTTAGTCATATCTCATCGGTCGAGATGATGCTAATATATGTCCGGTCACGTGATTTAGTAAATTAAACTCGACAAATATGTATTGTTTTCACCGCTCGTCCAGTCTTAAGAGAGACTTTTGAGATTGCATAGGTTAAATTGGATTATCCACGGGAGTACTTGACATCGATAGCTGGTTATAAACGAGAGGATGGTGCTAGCATTCAGTCGCTCACATTTTACAGTAATAAAGGAAGACATGGTCCCTATGGCAAGGAGACGGGGAAGTACTTTTGGTATCCTTCAACCGGAAGCAAAATCATCGGCTTTTATGGAGCATGCGGGGACACTCTCAAATCCATAGGAGTGTATGCGGAGCCCATACCGCACATGTATCCTTTCAAAACCATTGGACCCTTTGGAGGCTCTGGTGGTACTCCATGGGATGATGGAGTGCATACTGATGTGAGGGCATTTCATATCATTGCCAGCGACATAATTCACTCCATCGGCATTGTGTACGATAACAATGGTTCCATCGTCGACCACATTCAACGAGGCCAAGGAGCCAGCTGGGTTAGTCCAGATCTCAATCTCTCTCTCTCTCTCTCTTTCCCGTCTCGAAGTTGTTCATGTATACAGGTTGCTTTTCATAATTTTCTTAGCTTCATGCGGCACAGTATCTTTTCATCGAAGACTGAGGCACTTCTTTTGGCATCCTGTGTATTGAAGCTTCATATGTTTTCACAAGTAAAACAGGTTTGGGTTTGCTATTCTTGCAGGTCATTCTGGATTATCCCAAGGAGCGTCTAGTTTCGATATCGGGTTGCATGAACGGAAATGGAAACGCTCCTCGCACTATCATCCGCAGCCTGAGCATACGTACCACGAGGGCCACTTACGGGCCGTACGGATCAAAGGATGCTTTTGGAAGGTTAACGGAATTTTGTATCCCGCCGGCATCAGGTGGTGGCAGGATCGTTGGCTTTTTCGGGAGTGCAGGATCACGTCTTAATTCTATTGGAGCGCGTTTGGAACCATATTAAAGTTGAACCCCCTTCCCTCCCCCAAGCTGTATTTCTATCTACTTTTTTGTCTTTGGCTTGTGAATTGTAAGAATCTTCTTTTTAATTTATTTTTTTTAAATGATGTTGGAACTAGTCTTTTTTTCAAGCGTTTGACATGGAAATCTTCGGTAAATCTAAGGATTAACTATGAGGATGCGTTAGATTTAGCTTGTCCACTTTTGAAACTAATAACAACTTTATTGTCTAAAGATATGTGGCCTTGATACTTAATTTTGTCGATTGGTTAATCGAATAGTTACGTGCAAACGAAGCCGGAATGGTCTAGCCATCTAATTATAATCTATAAAGTAAATTATAAAGTGATAAATTTGTGGAGAAATATAATTGGCATTATCGTTTTAGTAGCTCCTCGTCAGAAATTAAATTTACTGTCCATTTCTCTTCACATATCTATAAGGCTAATTTATAGATAGTTCAAGCAAAGACAATGTAATAAATATGAATTTATAACTTAATCATGCGTTATTATTACATCATCATTGTTATCATTGATTACCCAATGAGAAAAAAAATAATAAGTTATTATTTGTTATCGACTATTTAATTTAAAAAAATCACGCTATAATTAGATTTTATGAATAAAAATTATGATTACCTTAAGGGACTGATGGAGTTTAAGGAATATTATTAGTTTCAGCATGTTAGCTTACACAATATAACTTTGAAAATAATTTTTATAATTATAGATATATCTAATTAATACAATGACAATTATGTTTGAATTACTACTACACACACAAATATTGTAATCATTAGGGGTGTAAATGGTTCGGTTCGGTTCGGTTTTTCGAGAGAACCGAACCGAACCGAACCATTAAGGGTACCCCCTTGAAACGAACCGAATTTGAACTGAACTGAAAACTCGATTTGGTTCGGTTTGGTTCGGATCGGTTTTCGGTTTCAAATTCATTAAGCAAAGAGAGAGAGGAGAGAGGAGAGAGAGAAGGGGAAAGAGGGAAAAATAGTCATAAACCGAAGTGTTTATTTTAGTTCGGTTCGATTCGAACCGAACCGAAAAGAAAATTTTGTTTATTTTGATAATCCGAACCGAAACCGAAACCGAACCGAAATGCACGAAATTTTCAGTTTGGTTCGGTTTTTTGGTTCAATTTTGACACCTCTAGTAATCATTTATAAATTGTATTAATTTTTCATTTATAGAGCTCATGGAATCGAATGAGCCAAGCACGGATCCTAATTTAGTGTAAAATAAGTGGAAAGTGTAAAACAAAAAAATACATTTGTAAGGACTAGGAGAAAATTAATTCCTTTTTTTTTTTTTACTAAAAGAGAAAATTAATTCCTTGCAAGTCACAGTCCTATGTACCAACTTTAGTAGCAATTCTCAAAAAATTATTTGTCTGACAAAATACAACTTGTCAACTAGAGTGTCCTGTTTATGCTGATTTTCAATATTCTACAACTGGGGGTTGCGATTAAATATGTTTGTTTTTCTAATTTTGCAAATTAAACTCAATTATCCTCGAGAGTACTTGATTTCATTTTCCGGATACTTTGGAGATTATTATGAGTGTACTATTGTTTTTGCTCACTCAAATTTCAGAGCAATGAAAGAACTTCTGGGCCAATTGGTGTAGATGATGGGAAGTACATTTATATTCCATCAGCCGGTGAAAAGATCACGGGTTTCGTGGGAGGTGTGGAATCTATCTTGATGCGCTTGGAGCACATTTTGGGCCTTGATAGGCTAAGCTCTATGTGCGCCTTGCAGTTGATGTTTGAGTTCACATTTAATGTGCATCATCACATAGGCCGGTTTGATGTATCCTCCAAGAATAAAATGGGTTAAATGTACCTTACCAAAAAAAATGTGTTAAATATAGAATCATATCTTCACCAAGCCAATCTCAACATCGCCGTTACGCCATGTCTCATGTTCTATTTTTAGTTAGATCTCATAATTTACACTGTACATTGAAGAAGATTGTGTGTAATGATTTGTACACTAATCACGTAGTTTAACATTAAATTTACAAGGTTATGGTCATTATAATATAAACAACCGTGATAATTTAATCATATTCGTAAACTAACCATGGAATTTAAATAACTGAAAAATATATAATGCAAAGCAAATCATAATCGAGGTTTTTTTGCTACTACGAAACCGATGCACCTTTACCGTCCTAGTCATGCATGACTCATACCTGGTTAGAGGAACATCATCAAAGGGAACACACACGGTCCAAATTGTTTTTCTTAATGTGAAATAGCTCTTCGGTCTTTAACTTATCTTTTCTAGTGAAAGAATTGCATCACATTAATCAATGGTTCCCTTTTTCGTCCAAAACCCGATTACTGATTTGACAGCCCGACCAGTTTATCTAGACTTTGATACAATTTGGGTGGGCTTGAGTAAACATATTTCTTTTACACCTAGACTCATCTACTCAGGTCCAGTCCACCCTGCCCACACCTAGTTGTTTTTCGAAAAAATTTAACATTATCACGAGTGAGCGTCTGAGTAAGGATCTTAAGCTCAATACCCAAATGGGAAAAGATAATTTAAAGACTACGCTATTCTAACGATTAAAAAATTGAGATAATAAAATGATCGAAGACTCATATATTATAAATTAACAGCACAGCTGAAATTTGCATAGGATGACTTCTTTAACAAGCCTCTTTCTTTAATGTCTCAATGAAACTTAGAATCTAAATATAACCCCTCAAATGAAGTTTCTCTGCATAGCAAATTACCATAGAAGCATTCAAATCAATGTCTGAAACCGTCCACCGCCTCCTCTTAAAGATACTTGGCCGCCCGCCGCCCACCACCTCCTCCGCCGCTGCGGTTGCCGCTGCGGTTGCCGCCACCTCCTCCTCCTTCTCATAATCCTCAATGGAAGTACGATGTCTTCGTGAGCTTCCGAGGAGAGGATCCGAGGAGAAACTTCATATCGCACCTCTTCTCTACTTCGACGGAGGCCTCCATTCAATCCTTCAGGTGACGTGGCAATCGTTTTATTTTTTTCGCGCTCCCATCCAATCCAATTGTGGTTTGACGATGACAATAGTATTAAATGCCAAAAAAAAAAAAAAAAAGATATCTATTGGGACCACCTAATTTCTCTCTCTTCCCCTCAGTCCACGTCACCTCTGAGCTTGACCTGCCCGCCTCGTCGCCGGCGCCGCGTCCTAGCCACTCTCCCCCGTCGTGTTTGTCTTCTTCCCGAACTGGATCTGGAGCCTTGGCCGCGTCCGAGCCAGATCTGGAGGCACCGGCTATGGACGACGGAGAACTTTCAGATCTGGCGAAGACCCTCGCCGGCGACGAGCACGAAGACTGCGATCGGGCTTCCAGGTTTGGGAGCTTGCCCACGGCCGTGAGCCTCGACGGCGAGGTCCATTCGTTTTCGGCCACCGGCCAGTTCTGGTCGCTTCGTCTTCTCGCCATCACCATGGCTCCATATCTTGGTCTTCAAGCTTCGGCTTCCTCTGTGCATCTGCTGCTTGTCTTCAACTTCGTCTGCCTCTGTTTTTGTTTTTGAGCTCATAATGTCGCAGCGGCCATATCTGGTCGAAGTGGTGCATGAACGAGCTGGTCGAGATCCTGGAGTGCAAGAAGAGGTTCGGGAACCATGGCCACCTTGTTGTTCCCATCTTCCACGAGGTAAAAGCCGGAGACATTTCGAACTTCGAGGGCGGAAACGAATTCGCTCAAGGTTTTGCGAGATTGTGTGGAAACGCGACAGATGAAGGGCAGGTACAGAAATGGAAGGACGCCCTGAGCGTACGACTTGAGGAACGACGCCGGAGGGTACGCATCTCTGCTTCTTCTCCACCATGTTCATTGCGTTATCATTTTGGGACTCCGATCATCTTGATTTTAGTTCAATGTGTGTTTGATATTGAACGTGAAATTCAAACGGGCCCAAGTTTCTTCTTCTTCATCCTCCTCTTCAATTATCAGCTACTTTCTAGGACTTTCACTCACTGGGGGGAATTAATCAGTTAGATGTATTCTCATCCTAACGCAGTGTAAACCAGGAGAAGTATTCCCATAAGTCGAATTTGTCCCCTTAGTCAACATGAAAATCCGAAACAATCTGTTTTAGAAATTATTGCAAGAGAAATTGACCGAGTATTTCTATTCATGAATAATTCGTTGGGTTTCTTACAATATTAAATTTCATGACAGAATATGCTACTTCATCGCATATTGCATAAACTGAAAATATGAGATGAGGCGATGGTACATCTCATAGCATCGCCGCCTGTCACCTCTATGCTTGCCGATAAGGCTCTAGCGACAGTTGCTATGCCCGTCGTTACTGCGCATACTTGGGACAATCCCTGTCCCCAGATCTAGTCGCAGCAAGACTCTTGTGGAGGCCACAATAGGGACGGCGCTGATATGATTTTAGGAAGTTGAAGAGCTCTCCTCATTACCTCTGCATATTACTTTTTCTTCTTTGTTTTCTGCAATTTTTGCAAAATTTATATTCCATTTGTCATCTATGTGAACCTCATTTGTCAAACTACAGATATATGATGAAGTCATAATCATTTGACAACCAAATTTCAAAATGTATCTACAATATATTACAATTAAAGGATATTTTACCCACCTAATAGTAAGGGCATGCTCATGTTCTGGTTTTAGAATCCGATGGTTGTGGGTTCGATTTTTGGCCTGGGGAACCTCAAGATTAAGGGAGGGGGGGAGGGGGGTGGGGGGGTGTGTGTGTGTTTGGGCGTGGGCATTGTTGTGAGTTGCTATGCTAATTCCGGACAGTTTCAGCAATGACTAAGAAGTAAGAAATGACCTCTGTTAACCTCCCTATTTTGATGTGTTCTGTTGCTGTGTCCTGTTGCTGTACTACTGCACTTGTACAGTGAATACAAGTCTACTCTTGCTCAACGGACCTCTGAAACAATGTAAAAAAAGAAAAAAAAGCAGGGGACAGTGACCTGGAACAGCATAAGTGCCTCCCCAGAACTAGTAAACAAGTTATGATCAACAACTTATACCATTAAACGTCCACTAGAGGACTCGCAATTTTGTTCTGATGTAAAATAATTGGCTATAGGCGCATGCCACATCAGCAAGAAACTTAATAACAAGCACTGAATAACAAGTTGGATGTTTTTTCATTCATATGAATGTGTAAAATCTTGAACATTTTGTCTCTTGGTGCATATTTACATTTATTTCTCGTATCACCTTAACTACACAACATAGGGATGAAGGGAGACTTGTGGACATACATAATAGTAGAGTACCATGTTGAGAAAATCTGTGAAACATGGCCACTCTGCTTTATGAAAAACGCAATAGGAGTGGATGTCTTGGTAGATGAGGTGATTTCTTTACTTGGAAAGGGCCAAGAGGAGGATGTGCGCGTGATAGGCTTATGTGGAGTAGAAGGAATAGGAAAGACGGTGGTGTCCAGGGTCATTTGCGATAGCATTCGCAGCGATTGTGAGTGTTTTGTCTTTCTTGATAAAATTGGAGAAGCAGATCGCAACAATCTTGTAGGTCTGTTAGGTCTACAAAAGAAGCTGCTCCATAATCTCATAAAGGTGGAAGGATGGAGGATGTATGAAAACATTCAGACCAACATCAAGGAGATAAATAGTAACATGTGCCGTAAAAGGATACTTCTTGTTCTTGATAATGTTACTAGGAAAGAACAGATTGACTACTTCAGGGCCGGAGAGCAAGAACTGCTGTGTCCTGGGAGCAGAATTTTGATCACAACCAGAGACCAAAACTTGCTAAAAGATCTCAAGGTAGACGACAAGTATATCATCACAGGTTTGCTCCCGAATGAAGTGCTTTGGCTCTTTCACCGCCACACCTTGAAGCGAGAAGAACCTCAAGAAGGCTATGAGGAGTTGTCCCAAAGTCTAGCTCATTATGCAGGAGGTCATCCATTGTCTCTTAAAAGGTTGTCATCCATTGTCGCTTAAAAGGTTGGGCTCTTTCCTAAATGGCAAGTCCAAAGATCAATGGGATCAGATATTGGAGAAGTTGAAGAGATGCCCTTGTCTCGATTCGTTTTCTCGTTCCTTGTGGTCAGTTGGGCCATATGGAGGTCAAGCCGGTGATGCTTTTGATGATGGGACGCACACTGGTGTGAGGCAAATTAGGATCTATGGACAGCAGTTATTGATTCCATCACCATCGATTATGATCAGAACGGGTGTTCGGTGAGATCCTTCCAGCACAGTGGACATGGACATGACATTGAAAGGAACAGTTTTCTGCTACTCTAACAGACTGATTATGACAAAAAAAATAAGACTGAATGTGTGCCGTACTACTCATCGCTTTATAAGAAGGTAAACAGAATCAACTACAAGTTTAATATCATTTTTGTGCGTCTATAATAGAATCTACTGCAAAAATTATTAGATTGAAGAATGTAAGGTAGTCAGGAGATGATGGCCAACATGTAAACATCTACTGATGTGTTAAGTGTGTTACTGCTTCACGTTACTTTGGCAAGTATGAAGGTATAAATTCTATCATTCCTTTTTCTTCTTTTCTTTTACGTATTTACTTCTTCTCTTCTGATCTGTTTATGGGACTTTATCATCTTGCTTTCATTTACCGCAAAATCGGCATGCGGCAGCTTTGCTCAAGGACCTACTTACAGCAAAAATCACTAAACTTAAAAACTTTCCTATGTGCCTTTTTCTATCAGGGATAAGTACTTAAACAGAATTTGGTCAAGTAATTTATTTTTCACAGTAAAGGAATTATATTGATCCAAAATAACACAAAAGCAATACATATTAGATGTTAGATGGATGTGATGATGGTAACACTTACAAAAACTTTTGCACTTCTTGCGGCTGGTGAGATTGGATCATCCAAGTGAATACCTAATTTCTATATCAGGCCATATTGATGATTATGGTGGTCATGATGTTGTCCGGTCTCTCAAGATCCACAGCAACAAGAAGACGTACGGACCATTTGGATATGAACGAGGGCGGCCTTTTGATCTCTCACATTCGGATGGAAAGATTATCGGGTTTCGTGGGAAATGTGGCAGCCATCTCCACTCAATTGGAGCACATTTCGGGCGGATTTCTCACGCGTATCCATTTGATGTCGTGGGACCATTTGGTGGTGATAGTGGTATGGACATTTGGGACGATGGAAAACACACGGATGTGAGGCAAATCGTCATAGGCTTCGATTCGGCAATTAAGTCAATCTCTATCTTATACGATGAACATGGACGTCCTGTTGGTCCATTCACACATGGCTGAAGTGGTGGAGGCAAAACCTATACGGTGAGCTATGATATAAACATTATCAACATCATCGTCTGGATGCAATGTGATTTTGTTGATGCCCTCGATGCTTTATTTTTTCTGGTGAAGTCTAATCTTCATTGTTAAAGTAGATAGTTGTTCTTAAATTCTTTAATTTTTATCCCTTTTCTTTCTCAGGTCAAGCTCGACTATCCGAGTTAGTACTTGACATCCATCTCAGACTACATTGAAGAAGTTTCCGGACTCACCATTCTTCAGTCATTGACAATCCATACTAGAAGGGATCATGGACTATGAAGCACTAACACGTTCAGTCGGTCACTGTGTCGGCGTCCGACATGCGTCTGACACTCTCCAACACTCTCGGAAACGTGGTCAACGGGCCGGACACGCCGCCGACACGTGAGTCCGGAATGCCGACACGCAACCACTGTAACATGTTGAAGCGGCTCCTCTGCGATTCCGACACTGCAAGTGTAAGAAGGCAAGTTGAAGTAGCTCCTCTGCGCTGGCTCCTGCAGCAAGTTCTTATACATTTCCGCCACCTCGATCCCCTCTCCCCCCGCAACCATCGGGCTCGTTCTCTCTCCCTTCCCCTCTCCCCTCCCTAGCTCACTGGCGGAGTGAGATCACGGCCTCGGCGGCCGCATGCTAAGGGGAGGCAAAGAAGATGGCGGCGGTGGTGAGGGCGAGGCCGGATCGGGGGCTGCGAGGTGGGCGTGGGGGGGCGGGGCATTGCCGGGGGCGGGCAGTCGGAGAGGAGTGGGGAAGGGACCGCCGTAGTTAGGGCTCAGTGGCTAGAGAGAGAAAGCGGGGAGAGGGGGAGAGAGGGGGAGCATGAGAAAATATTGTGAGTGGAATACTCCACGTAGGCAATACACAACCCCACAAAACCTAACCCTTTCCCTTCTCTCTCCCATCCTCCGTTAAACCTCCGTTACCCTCGTCGCTACTGCTCAAATGTTCACCTTTTCACTTGGTTTCTCTCTCCCTCCCTCCTTCCGCTCAAACTTCTCCCACTCCCGACCTCCTCTTCCTTCCTCCGCAACTTCACCTCCTTTGATTGTGAACCTGCCGTGCCTACGCCGGTTGCCTCCGCTAGCCCCTTCCAGAAAACCCATCTGCTCTCTCTCTTTCCTCCGCGAAGCGCGGCTCTTTTTGTGGACCGCGCCTCTGCCTCCGTCGGTTGCCTGCGCGGTCGCCTCCCGAAGCCCATTGGTGGCTTAGATTTCGACCACGCGGCGGCCTCTGCCTACGCTGTTGCCTCCGAAGCCCCCCATTGGCGATTCGCCCTCTGCCCTTCTCTCTCTGTCCCGAGAAACAGCTCCGCTCGGCTCTCTGTGACGAATCACGCCTCCGCCATCGCCTCCCGAAGCCCCTTTGGCGATCTCGGGCTTCGACTCGCCTTTTGCGTTGTCTCCCGAAGCCCCATTCTTAGGTTAGGATTTTGTATGACTTGAACTTAGGATTTTGTATGACTTCGAAGCCCTCCATTGGCGATTCGTCCTCCTCCCTTCTCTGTGTCCCAAGAAACGTCTTCGCTTGGCTCTCTGTGACGATCCGCGCCATCAACAGGTTCACTGTTCTTATGTTTTTCCTTTGTTAGTTTGTTTCGTCTTCACGAAATTGTTTTTTCTTTGCGTTCAGGCAAATTGTCGGATTGGTCGTGCTTAATTTATCAAATAATGAGGTTCGTTTGGTGAATGGGTGATAATGTTTGTGCTTGTTATGACTCTGTGCTAAATGAAAGATGTGGCCTGTGCTCATTCTTACACTCTCTGTTGATTCTGCTCAAAACAACATCACGCATGTTTCTTGAGTGCAATCTGTGGATAATGCCACAGGCAACCATTTTTGTACCTGTGTCGGAGAAAATAGATGCAAGCATCATGGGTTGTCTCTTCATTGGATTTCATCTGCAAAGATATAAAAGGGATCTTTTCAGTTGCATTGCTTTGAGATTATTGAGCTCTATTCGTTAAGTGCATCAATTAGTCTATTTTCTGCAAACTGATTATGTTCACATCCGTCATTTTTGTTAATTGTAGTCAATTCAAGTGTGGATCTAATTATGTTTAAATTACTAGCCTTTTTTTTTTAATCTTGAGTTCCCCCTTGCAGTTTGGTTTCGTGATCGATAAGCAGCTGAGGATCAATAAGAACAAGCACAAGGTCATGTAACTTTATCTGTACATTTTATAACACTGAAAATCAAGGCCCTCCGTTTCTCTTGTATATGTAAATTTGGGTGTAAAGCTTACATCACAAAGTTTGCCCATCTACTTTCTTTGATTTTACTTTCATTGTCCCTAAAATGTTTCATACATGATAATCCAGGATCTCCTGCATGCATTGAAATGTTGCTTGAAGTCTGATGATGTGATTCACTATGCACAATATGTGAGTACTTTTATCGTTTCTTTAATTAGCATTAAGATATCATCGGAAGTTTGTGGACAATAACACAAACTCCAACGTTTAGTACCACTAATATTTGCACTAAAAACTTAATAATTCCTTGGTTTGATATCTCTGTGACACTAGGTTTTGAGGTGGGAAGAAATGCCTACTGTTGAACGTGCTCATTTGTCGCGGGAGAAACAGGCAATTTTTTAACTCTTCCTTTTATTGCCAAAGTTCAATATCCTGATCATTTCTATTGTGAGAAATCCAAAACATAGGATGTATTTGCGAGCAATGTACTACAACTTATTTGGGCTACTATGTTTATTTGTTGGGCTTATCTGCAAACAGTACGGAGTCTTGAGTGGATGTTCCAATGTACCAGTAGAGTTGCATCTTAGTGGAACTCAAAGTTTAGAAATAGTAGCCAGAATGAATTTGTTAGATGTTAACTTGTAAATTGTGTTGTCTAGGTGGCTGGCTTTGCTGCTTTGTCCAATTGAAAATCATTGGATATCTAATCTGATGAATCAATAGTTGATTGTTTGTGTTGGATGGGGAGCACTTCTGCTATGGTTAGTGTGGTTAAAGTCAATATTCAACGTGATAGTGAATGTTAGTGATTTTGGAACGACATCAGAAAATGTGAAAGTATAGCTAATCTTGAAAATTGTGTATAGAATGTGGACATTCTATGGCACACATGGTGATTGATTTGCCAAATTTATTGGTTTTTTAATAGCTTGTCCGGATACTTCATTTAGACACAACGGATTAATGCATAAGATATGAACTTTCCTTGAATCTTTTTTCTCTAGACATGAAACTGTATAAGGAAAAGTAGGTGTGGCTCCAATGAGGGAAAGACATAAGCCCATGATACTCCATTGACATGATTTTTCCTATTTGGCAGTAAGTAAGAGATTAAACCCCAATGACGTTAATGACCTGGTGAGAAGCCAGCAACAGCACCACCAGCTACAACACCTGAAGCCGAGTAAGTATATGCAACAAAATGGGCAGATTTCTCTTTATCCACAATTGGACTTATCTAAAAGAATTTTATTTGGCTTTCTGGGTACCGAAGAAGGCAAAGAAGTGAGACCCGTGATGAAGAACATTGAAGAGTACACAAATTTTGGTGTTCCTTGTGTCTTTAGTAACTATGTTAGATTATTTTTTCCTACCTGTTTCTGTTTGTTTTGGAACTTACTGTTTCATCTGGTAGAAAGATGGAGTCTGATGATTTTCAAAGTTCTATTTAGATCCTTGTCTTTCCAATTATTACTGTGGATTTCATTCTTTTAGTGTTGCACTTAATTTGAATACTTGGGTGTGGCTGTTTTTCTCTGATTCATCCTTACTCACTTCGTTAGATCCATAGGTGGGCATTATCAATTTGTATTAATGAAGTTTTTGTTATGAAAAAGAGAGTGGCAGCATTGGAAGCTAGTACACCCATATGTCGTAGAAGGGTGCATTACCTATAGCAGTTACATTTGTCGTGACCAGAGTCGAGAAACAATTCGTGGTGTTCTATGACCATGTGGGGGTTTATCTTGCATCGGAATAAACAAAATTGATAATTGTTCAGCATACTTCAGGTAAAAAGCGTTATGTTGCTTAAAACAGGCAAGCACCATGTGTTTTTTTTTTTTTGGTAAAAACAAGCACCATGTGTTAATCTTGTCTATCAAGAAAATTGACCCAAAAAACGATTATGTTTTGAATTAAGGTCCGCTTCTGCAGTGGAAGATGGGAAATTCTTCGTTGGGACTTAACAAAATGATTAGCTGGGTGAAAAATTTAGCATCCTGTTCGGGATAAGGTCTGTCTCCACAAGTTAGAGCATCGTCTCGCCTAATATCTGGCACAGGTGAAATCTTAGTTTTGAATAAGGTCGTATGAACAAAGGTTGTACCAGTCTCAAATGCTTTCTTGAGCAAAAGAAAGCTACTAGCAGATATCAAGTCGTGTTAATCAATCCAAATTTCTTGCAAAAAAAAACTCTGGACTCCATCAAATTCATATTTTGCCCAGGAGAGTTCCTCTAGGCAAAGCTTCCATCGCGATGTCATTTGCAAAAATTAGGTGAGTAATTCCAAGAACTGCTCATGCCGCCTTCAATCCAGCAGTCCCCCCCACCTCCCGCCTGAAAAGAAAAAGGCAAAGAACAACAACAATAATAATAGTTATTGCTATTATAATACTAACAAATTTGCAGAAGGAGAGTGATTTGATCATACATTTTGCTAATTACTCTTAAAGTGCATGTTAGTCATTGCTCCGCACATAGCAAATGTGAATTTTCGTCATTGCGAATCATCCCAAACTATACAAGACTGCATCATGGACCTGGTTCCTAGGACTATGTAGGGCAAGCGCAGATGCAAGAGAACTGAGAGTGCAGGGATCAATGGTTATTCTACTGGAACAGTCGAAAGTTATACTCACAAGACTGCTTGGACACTTGCATTGGGTCCCTCGCGTTCTAGCGAATTCATCCCAATCCGCCTACGGTAGTATATGACAATCACTGGATCATACAAAAACTCTTTCACTTACAAAAAAATAGAAGGGCCTCCCTGCATGACTTCTTACTCGCAACCTCGAGACCTCTCTAATCAAGACATAAAGTTGATGCTTTGAAGTATCACTCAAGTATCAGATGTGCAGGCCTCCAAGATGAAGAAGGATTACGCAGTTAGTACCCATTTTTCACCTGAATGATATCTTGGGAAGACCTCGTTGGGATACGCCAACTTGCATTCGAGACTTCGAAAACTTCTTTGATACTGGGAGTTGGAGGGGACCGTTCTGTCAGTATCTCTGTGAGGTTTGTGCCAAGCAAAATCGGCACAAACCATGACTAGACTGAGCTCTAGGTGTGATCTTGTGTGCTGCAGAACGGATTAATTCTATCTCTGTTATTGTCATCCTATGCTTCCAGCAAGCATTTATCTGAACTTGAAAGCCATAGTTGGACTGCAGTCCCGTTGTTGTAATACTTTTTACATAGTCCTGCAAGTGATAGGATCTAGTCCTTGGTCAAGTTATCAATCTTATACTACAATTATAAGACTAAACTAGTCAAAAACCAATTATTGACTTCAACACAAAATGGCAATTTTCAGTGAAGTAATATCTTATAAAGTTCATCCAGTTTCAATGAACTCTAAGAAAGAAAAGGTGTATAGTCATAAGCGAAAAAAAGTTGTCAAGGTAAAAATACCATATTGCACCATGGTTATTCAGATGTAGGTCCATTTAACTGTGAACACCAAAGTAAAATGCATCTATGGAAATCCTAAGGATAGGAAAACTCAATGATAGTTTGGCACTTGTTTATATGGCATTGTTGTACATTTAAACCTAAACAACACTCGTAGACATAAACATTTACTAAACCTTAAAAAAATCCTCAGGAAGTCTCTAAATAACACAAGAGTTACTAAGGCCATGTAGAGTTTGCTCCATTATGTTAATGCTAGACCAAAGAAACTTGAGATTGTTTAAGATTTCTTACTTGGTGGAGTACTGCCCTCCGTGTGCTAGATCCAACATATTCCTCGAGATACTCCTGCACATAATACATTACGCTTCCATAAGAGAAAGAAAAATAGACCAACGGCTTTACCCTGTGGATTGCTCTCTCTCTCTCTCACACACACACACACACAGAGATTATCTAAAACCTCTGTTCCGTGGAAGCCTAACACATCAACGCACTTCCATGTCCCAAAAGAAAGACTCCAATCATAAGAACACAATTGAATTTACTTGGAATCCTTAATTCATACTATCACAAAATCACTGATTGTTCTCCTAAAATCCTTATTTCTTTTGGGCTGGAGAAAGATTAAGTATTTCTCCTTTGATAGAGATGACAGGAGGATGCAGTGGATTTTACAATGATGGTTTAAATATATAAGTACTGCCTACCTTTGAGTAGTGGGTATCCAAATCAACAGCAGCCCTTTGTTCCAGAGTTTTAGCCCTAAAAACGCGGATTGCAATTGAGATGGCTCGCCAGTCAATCTACACAAATCAAAAGATCATTGTTAGACCACTCAAATAGTGGCTCAAGTATAATATCAGGATTGGATTCAATTTTTTTTGGTTTTAAGTGACAATGCAATTGCATCATCAAAACTAATTTAATTCACATGGCAAATAGCACAAGTAGCTACTTAAAACAAGTATCGGAATTTCTTTGGGAAAGTAAAAATGAAACCAATTTTCTTGAGGAAAGTCAAAACAGCTTCCACTCCCCCGATAACAATGTTCCGTCATATGGTGAGGTCAAGATACAGAATATGAATGGATTCAAGTGAACAATAAGTAGTTTCACCATTAAAAGGCAAATTGTGAGAGGACCCTTTTTTGTCTAGATGAAAACACGGAATCATCTCAGGAAGACTGCAATTGCGCTGCAGAAAGGCTCTCGCTAGATATTGATCTTTCTTAGAATCTCTATTTCAAAAAATCGTTGTTCCCGCACAATATCCAAGGTTAAGTCCTATGTCTCTGCATTGCTTCTCATTTTCACAAGGAAAAGGACTCCTGTAGCTAATCAATGAGAGCTCTTTTGAAAAATAACCATCTCTATGATTTTGTGTGGTAGCTATGGCTGGGATATTCAAGTGATACAATGAGATCTTTTGAAGATTTTTCCATCTGAATGATTTTGTATGGTAGCTGTGACTGGGACATTCGAGAGATGCAAAGTGCGAAAGCAACTTTTGCTTCTACGCGCAAACATTAATAAGGAACATTCTTGACATGGATTAAAATCCGCAAGTAACTAACTAGTAAAAGTTCATAACGGCTCCTTTCCAAGCAATATATTAGTAAAACCAATCCATTTCCTCTTGTTCATGTGGTAAAAGCAACGGATAGGAGGATGGAAGAGGCTCGACATGCGATAAATGAACAACCAATATGTAAAGTACTTGTTGACACCTAAATTTTACCGAACATTTAGTGTAATTTGCATAAAAATTAGGGATTAAATTTTTAACCCCTAAACAAAAATATTTGAATTGCATAACATATAGTTTAGGTTCATTTTAGTTTAATTACATTTTTTGCATCGGATTGGCAGTTACGAACGAGCTTAAATTTCATCGAACGAGATTCGGTTTGCTCAGAATGCAAGGGCCGGGAATTTCAAGTCAAACGGGCTCGGTTGTTTTAATTTGGGCTTGATTTAGTCTGTTGAATTTAATTAATTAAAGCCTAAGTTAAATCAGCCCATTTAAATGCTAAATATGAGCCTAAGCCCAAGTCTAAGCCCATTAGGACTAGAGAGTCCATCTAATTGACCTAGGTTAGCATTATATATATTTGTTTAGGTCAGATTTTTTGGGGTTCTCAGAATTTTCGGTCTCATAATTTTCGGAAAAATCAGAGGCCGCAAAGATTGATACACGGCCACAAGAAAGGGAGAGGCAAGCTTGAAATAATATATTCACATCTCCGCGGATCGCATGCACGTAGGACAGGAATTCCACATGCCCTGCTACTTCGTATCTATTTTGATTCGGATAAGGACTTCGGATTCAAGAGAACTTGTGACTTGGTGAGCGTAGGTTCGGCCGTGCAAGTATTTGGTGAAGGTGGAGGGGTACATTCAAAAGTAGAGATAAGAGTGGGATAAATTTGAATAAA
This sequence comes from Syzygium aqueum, assembly GCA_031216185.1. NCBI lineage: Eukaryota > Viridiplantae > Streptophyta > Magnoliopsida > Myrtales > Myrtaceae > Syzygium > Syzygium aqueum. Next base: position 22,538,639 of record CM062239.1, on the reverse strand, counting down.
AAGATATATTTTCTGATCTCATCTACAAGAGGTATAGATAATGCTAATTTGAGGACACAAGAATGCGGGCCCCTCCTCTTGAACGCCACTTTTCACGCCATGCAGAGAGAGTTGCCAATTGGACTTGTGAAGGTTATAAATACCTCATTGGGCGATCATCACAGGAGGGGATTCAGAAATTTTTTAGAGAAAAATTTCAGAAAAATAAAAGAGGGGACACACGTGAGAGAGAGGAGAGACCGACGTTCGTCACATCACCGCACATCGTCAACGTCGCTCACCACTACTACCGTGCACAGTCCTTCACGGCCAGTCCACGTTTCTCTTCTGCCCATGCCATGTTTTAGGAAAGTCAAAAGGTGGATTTTGGTGGACCGAATTATCTAGGTTTCAAATCCCATGTTGAGTCGGCCACGTTCTCTTCTGGGACATCCGTATATATTATTGTATTACAGGAAGAGAGGGGGGAAGCGCCGCGTGTGAGTGCTTGGTGCAGAGAGCTTTCCCGTGAATTCTGTCCGGAAGAGTCATTCAAAAGAGTGTTTGATGCGAGCTCCTCTGCGTGGATTGCAACACCAACGACTCTAGCAATTTCCCAGACGCCATTCTTCCAATGTCAGTAATACTTGGTGGAGATTCTGATCAGCCGACCCTGACGACAACACCTGCAAATCACCAGCATAATCTAAGCTTCACGGTGATCTAGTTGGTCCACCTTCATTGACTGTCCCCGTGCACCACAGCCCCGACTATCCTCTGCAGTATTTTCCAGCACATCACCACAATTCCAGCGAAGCCATGAAGAGAAGCCCACGCCTTCAGCAGCCTTGAAGACTGGTCCATGTTCGTGGAATTTTGGTCAACAAATTCTGCTTCCCCCCTTTCGCTGCAACATCCCATGCAAAGTACGTAGAATACGTACAGAGGCGAAGAGAGATCGTGAGAAAAGAGAAGAGGGAAAAGAGTCTCGGTCAACCCTCCCTTTGCCGTGACTGAGACCATGCCGCCGCTGCTTCCTTGAATTCGTGAAACCATCCAACGGCGACCTCGATTGGACGCCCTTGCCGTCCGCGACGTCTTCACGCAAGCCACCGAGCACCCGCCCCACTGTGGCTGTTCGGATAGCCGTGCCGGAGCCCCGCCAAGAGCCGACGTGAGCCATCGTGTCGCCGTGCCGCTCGTCGGTTATCCCGATCCCGATTCGCAAGCTCATCCCGAAGCAATTCAAATTTTGGAAATATTTTCAAATTAGGTAAGTGGATATATTCTGAATATTTTCTTCAAATATTTAGTTTCCTAATTTGCATGTTTGAATATTTCGTGATTATCGTGTGGATATTTAGATATCTTAGGATAATGTTCTATATATCCGCAATATTCTTAAATATTCAAATTAGGAAAATTTCCTAATTTAGCAACGTATCTGGACGACTATTCGACCTTATCCCTAAGGTCCGATACGCGGCGATACGGGAAATTATTATCCTATCCATAACTATTTGGATATGATAATGAATTTCATTAGCTTTCCAAATTTGAATGATCGAATATCCGTTAATATCTATAACCCTATAGATATGACCGATAGTTTAAATTTTGTGCCTAATCCGAGCTTGAAACAAATTTGGCGGATCGCGTGGTTGATTTGAATTGGTTGCTATCCTTATTTATTTAAATTGCTTTCCTTTTCAAATAAAAAGAAAATCAAAAAAATCTGTTTTGTTATTCAAATTAGAATTTTGCATGTCTAGGATTTTTGAATATATCCCATAGGATGAGATAAGTATTTAATTTAAATTAGTACTTAAGGTGGCATGTTTCCTAGTTTAAATTAGGTATTATTTTAATCCTAACGGATTATTCACGTTATTTTATTATTCCGAATTTTAAACAAAAATCCCAAAAAGAAATCATGTTAGGATAGATTAAGTCATTATAGGTTGCATGTTATTTTAGGTATTTTTATTATTCCGAATTTCATTAGAAATACCAAAAAGAGGAAGTCATTAGGTTGCACGTTATTTTAGGCATACTTTTAATTCCGAATTTCATAAAAAAATACCAAAAAAATAATTCATTTGTCCGTTATTAGAATTAGGTCACGTCGTCGCATGATATATAGTTTGCATGCTATGTTGCATTAATTCGCATGCCATATTCTTGCACCTCATTGCATATAGATTAGATTTCATCTAAATAAAGTGAAAATCCAAGAAAAGAGAAATTGAGTGAATTGCTTGTTAATTAGAAATCATAATATTAGGATTGCTTATGTGATTTTCTAGCTAACAATGCAGATGTTTGCGTTGCATTGAGGTAAGTTGTTCTCCTAAGCTTGCAATTTATTTAATGCTTCCCTGGGTGTTAAATTGGTGGTTTGCGCACACGCATGAACATCTCACATGTTAGTAATTAAGCTAAAAATGGATCCAAACTGCCTGTCAAAATATTTTTGAAATGAAAAGGTACCGAAAGGACGTTAGACTAGATCTAGCGTAATCAAGTCCCCGGGCTTAGAATCTCTGGTTCGTAGGAATAAAACATATCTCCCTATATTTTATTTAGGTTTCTAATCAGCCTACCGTAAATTGATTAGTGGCGACTCTAAGTATGAAAATATTTGCACGTTAAGAACTTAAACCCTAAGTTGCGAATTGGTAGGGCTTGAGAGGGTTCGAGTTAAGTTCAATCTTAATAATCCATTAGCCCGAAAAATGAGAAAAATTGTTTAGGGTCGCGACAGTACTGAACAGCGAACACCCACACAAATGAATAGTTCTTTTAATGATAAAAGAAACCAGGAAGAACATTCTTTCCCCTTTTAGTTTGCATGAAGAAAAATGTCAATCTCTATTCAAAGGAAGGACCATTGTATATTGAAATGGATGCAATACCTTTGGGAAACATTCATAACCTTCACTAGTCACATTGAGCAACCCTAAAGATAAAACTCTGTTGGCAACCATGGCAGCGAACTTGCAAGCCATCAGAGCTCCTGTTTTGACAGCCAAAGAGGGCAATTAGTCACCCTAAAACAAACAGGAACCCAATCTGGACTCATAGGCAGACATGTCATGGATGTGATTTTTAGTTCATTATTAAGTTTAAAAAATGGCCAGATAAATCCAGGCATCCAAAAATTGCAATCAGAATGGTTGTTTCAATTTCTCATATGAACCACAGAGCCAAATAAGCATCCACGAAATTTGGGTCATTCAAAACTCACCCATTGAACGGCCAATGACATGGGCTCTTTCCCATCCCAGGTGATCGAGTACAGCAATCACATCTTTCGCCCATAATCTTTGTCCTGCTCCAGAAATCACATCGAAAGTCAAAGTCAATTTTCGTTAAAATGTTTTTGGAACATCACCAGATTATCATCAAACTAAAAGATTAAGAAAGCCATCCAATGTCCACGATTAGTCCAAGGAAAGCAAAAGCTGCATTTCAGCTTTGCACCAACTGGCAACCATTCTCCTGTGAATATGCTTCCGATTCAAGAAACTCCACGAAGCAGCACACACTTAAACGAACTAGAAAGCTCACGGTATGCGTCGATCAAATTCACGTGTACTCCGACTTGTCGGTGGGCATGGAGCTCCAGCTCGCGCCGCTATTGTCGAATGCGCACACCTCGTCCCCACCATCACCACCACTAGCGCCAGCTCCTCCGCCGAGGGCTCGCTAAAGGGGCTTCGAGAGGCAACGGTAGAGGCGCGGTTCATCACAAAGAGCTGAGAGGAGCCGTTTCTCAGGACAAAGAGAGAAGGGCAGAGGACGAATCGCCAATGGGGGGCTTCAGAGGCGACAGCGTAGGCGGAGGTGGCCGCGTGGTCGGGATCTGAGCCACTGATCTTCACGTTAGGGCAAAAACGGGAATAAGTTCAAGTCATACAAAATCCTAACCTGAGAATGGGGCTTCGGGAGACAACGCAGAGGGCGAGTTGGAGCCCGAGATGGCCAAAGGGGCTACGGGAGGCAACAGCGGAGGCACGATTCGTCACAAAGAGCCGAGCAGAGCCGTTTCTCAAGACAGAGAGAGAAGGGCAGAGGATGAATCGTCAATGGGGGGCTTCGGTGGAGACGGCGTAGGTGGAGGCGGCCGCGTGGTTAGGATCTAAGCCACTGATGGGCTCCGGGAGGCGACGGCGCAGGCAACCGGCGGACGTTGAGGCGCAGTCCACAAAAAGAGCCGCGCTTCGCGGAGGAAAGAGAGAGAGCAAATGGGTTTTCTGGAAGGGGCCGACGGAGGCAACCGGCGTAGGCGCGGCTGATTCACGATCAAAGGAGGTGAAGTCGCGGAGGAAGGAAGAGGAGGTCGGGAGCAGGCGACATGGGTTAATGGTCTGGTTTGACGATTTAGACCCACAAACAAGAAAGTCCTCTTCAGTTTTTGACACAGAGAGAAAGCATAAATTTGGAACAACTCCAAAGAACTCGAAATTTTTATTCAATGATAGTATATTTTCGATTACAAGACGAACATCTTATATAGAGATAAAACTCCTAATACTAATGAAAACCGAATAATTAAGGATAACATCTAATAAACTAATATAGGAAACTATTTGAATGATAATATAGAAAACTGCTTGACTGGTAATATAGGAAACTGTCTGACTGGTAATATAGAAAACTGCCTTAATGGTCGTTTCTCCAAAATCAGAAAAACTACCAAGATTTCCGACGATTACGACGATTACATTCTTCAAGATAATCACAGGCTAACTGTTTTACATCATTCCCTCCCTCTTTGGAAAAACTCGCCCTCGAGTTATGATTAGGATAGAGGGGTGTATCGGAAGCATGATACTCAAATAAGTCTGCCACATTAAATATAGGGAAAATATTGAGATAACCAAGAAGGTCAACTATATAGGCATTCTTCAAGAGCATCTTCTTCAGGATATGGCAATGACCAATCTTTTTGTGCTTCAGTTTATTATAGGTATCTACAGGAAAATGCTCCTTTCACAGGAAAACCATTACCTCATTGCCTACCTCAAAAATTTTTGAATGTCGCCGTTTGTCAGCATCATTCTTATACTGTGAATTAGAAGCAGCCAATTGACTAGCAACAACAGCTTGGACTTCATTAATTATGGTCGCTAAATTCTCCGCTGCGACACTATAGCAAGGAATCTTGGGTAAGGGAACCAAATCCAAAGTATGCTGTGGTGTATGCCCATAAATGACCTAAAAGGAAGATGTACCGGTAGAGCGGTTAACTGAGTTATTAAAGGCGAACTCAGTAGGAGCAAGATACCGGTCCCATTGCAAAGGCATATCACTGCAGAAGTAGCAAATGATATCTGCCATAGTACGATTCACAACTTTCGTCTGACCATTCGTTTGGGAATGAAAAGAACTACTATACTATAAATCAGTCCCAAACATACGCCATAAAGTACTAGGTGCGTTTGTGAGTCCAAATGGCATGACAAGCCATTTGTACAAACTCGCACTTGTCTTGAAGGTCGTTTTCCATTCGTTGCCAGGACGGATGCGAACTTGGTGATATCCGCTTCGAAGGTCGATCTTCGTAAAAATCCGTGATCTAGCAAGTCTGTCTAGCATATCATCAAGTCGTAGAATTGAAAACCTATACTTGACAGTAATCCGGTTAATGACACGATTGTCTACATACATACGCATGGTGCCGTCTTTCTTTGGCGTGAGAAGTGCAGGAGTTGCACATGGACGTTTGCTTTCACGTAGGAAGCCCTTTCGAAGGAGCTCTCCTATCTGCTCCTGTAGAATATGATTCTCCTTTGGATTCATCCGATAATGCGGCAAATTAGGAAGATTAGCACCTGGAAGAAAATCAATAACATGTTGGATATTCCTCAAAGGAGGTAATCCGTCAGGTAAATCCTCAAACATAACATTACTGAATACCTTTAATAAGGGCTTAAGAATGTCGGGAACACGAACCATAACTTGCTAGTCGCTCTTCACGCTTTCGGATGTTCATCATAACCCCTACATTGTGCTTCTTCACAATCTGAGGAAAATTACTATTTGATCTCAAAGTAATTTTAGTCCTTTTCCACACAAAACAATACATATTCTCCCTAGCTCGGTGTGTAGCATCAACATCATATTGCCATGGTCGACCCAGCAAAGTATAACACACATCTATCTCCACAACATCACAGACAATAGTATTTTGATATGATTTTCCGATCGAATTAGGTAAACGGTATAATTGGCTTACCTTAAGTTCTGCTCCTTTGCGAATCCATCCGATCGTGTAGGGCGCGGGATGCAGCTCCATCTTTAGTTACAAGTGATCCACCAAGGCCTTTGACACTATATTCTCACAACTTTCGTTGTCAATAATGATATCGCATACTTTGCCGTTGACAGTATAGTGAGCGCGGAAAAGCTGATTCCGCTAGGTATCTTTTATCTGCGGAGCAAGCAATAGACGACACACAACACAATTAACTTGCTCGCCCACTTCATCTTCCATTCCCACTTCTTCTTCCTCTTCCCAATCTTCCTCATACACATCTTCGTCATGTTCAACGATATTGGCCATTCTACAACAAGGACAATCGCTGGGATGATGGCCCAACTCGTTACACTTATAGCACTTGATCGGTTGGGGCTTGGCATATAGATTCTGGGTATTCTGATTGGAAGTGCGATTGATTGCTGCGACTGCTTCTTTAGGCATCCCAGTAGTACCCCCTGGAACTCGGCTCAAATCAGGAATTTGTCAACTAGAAGAACTTGTAAAATCAGGCTGTCTTCTTTTCCCGAATAACCCACGATCTGAATAATTGCTAACACAAGTACTAGGGCTAGTTCTCTCCAATTGCATCTCAATTTTTCATGCCATATCCTGGGCTTCTTCGATAGAGAATAGTCGATGCAAAGAACCCGATCCTGGATATTAAGTCGCAAACAATTAATGTACCTAACAGTTTGTTGTGCCTCAGACTCATCCAGATTATTGAAAACGGAGAGTTGAAGGAACTCTTCCATATAAGCTTGAACTGATCTATTCGATTGTCGGCAATTCTGAAATTGCTGAAATAACAGTTGCTCATAGTTCGTTGGGAGGAACCTCTTCTTCAACTTTTGTTTCATCTGACCCCATGATCAAGTACAAGTCTTGCCTTGTCGACGTCGCGTCAATTGAGTCTGTTCCCACCAAGCTGAAGCGCCACCCTTCAACTTGTACGCCACAAGTTTCACTTTGCGATCCTTGTCAATATGCATAGCATCAAAGAATTTCTCAACCTCCCAAAACCAGTCCAGGAAATCTTCAATATTCAAATTCCCATTGAAAGTAGGAAGATCTACCTTTAGTTGATACTGCTCAGGATCTCATCGATAGCCCCCTACCGTCGATCCCCACGAACATGCTCTTCCTGGAATCCCCTGTATCGGCGACCACCACGAATCTACATCTCCTGGAAATCTTCGTCTTCCGTATCCTCGACATAGTCTTGACGCCTATGTCGGGGGATTCCTCCACGCCCCATAGTATCTTCGGGATCACGAGCGACATGAATTCGCTCGGCTGGTGTCGCGACCTAGATTTTCTCAAGCTAATGGATTATTAATGCTAAGCTTAACTCGGGCTCTCCCAAGCCCTACTAATTCGCAACTTAAGATTTAAGTACTTAACGTGCAAATGTTTTCATACTTGGAGTCGCCACTAATCTATTTGTGGTAGGTCAATTAGAAACCCAAATAAAACATAGGGATATATGTTTTATTCCTACGAACTAGAGATTTTAAGCTCGGGGATTTGGTTACGCTAGATCTAGTTTAACGCCATTTCGGTACCTTTTTTTTTCAAAAATATTTATGCATGCAATTTGGATTCATTTTAACTTAGTCACTAGCATGTGAGGTGATCATACGGGTGCTCGAACCACCAAAGTAACACCCAATAATCAAAACATTATATAAATTGCAAGATTTGGAGAATTACTTACCTTGAAGCAACATAAGCATCTGCATTGTTAGCTAGAAAATCACATCAACAATCCTAATATGATTTCTAATTAATAAGCAGTTCACTCAATATTTTTTTTTTGAATTTTCACTTATTTAAATGAAAGCTAACTTATATGTAATGACGTGCAAAAATTAACATGCGATTAACGCAGCCTAACATGCAAACTATATGACATGCGACAATATGACCTATTTATAATGATGGACAAATGATTTATTTTTGGTATTTTTATGAAATTCAGAATTTAAAATGTCAATTATCTAAACACGCAATTTTAAACTAAAGAAAGCAAATTAACCTATTCTAGAACAATTTTTTGGTATTTTTTAATCAAAATTTGAAATTAAAATCAACCCGAAATGAACTATCAAGGTTAGAATAATATCTAATTAAACTAGGAAACAAATTACCCTAATTCCTAATTTAAATTAGAAATTATCTTATCTTTCTAGCAAATCTCGGTTGTCCTATTCTCTTCAAAAAAGTTACTAGATATATTCTAAACATGCAACATTATCTTCTAATATGATCAATTCAAGTCCTAACTAATCTTTTTTTGAAATTTTCTTTTTAAAGGAAATAAATCAAACAGACAGATAACCACCACGATCAAAATCAATCCACGCGATCCGCAAGATTTGTTTTATTAAATTCAAATTAGGCAAGGAAATCAAACTAACGGTCATATCTATAGAGTTATAGATATCGAAGGAAAGCTAATTGTTCAAATTTGGAAAGCAAATAAAATCAATTATCGTATCCAAGTGATTATGGATAAGATAACGATTTTCCGTATCACCGCGTATCGTACCTTAAGGATAAGGTCGGATAGTCGTCCAGATACGTTGCCAATTTCGGGCATTTTCAAATATTGCGAATATCACAAAATTACCCTAAGATTCTAGCTATCCACCAAAATATTCATGAAATATTCAAACACCCGAAAACTAGAAAATTAAATATTTCGGAAAATATTCGGATAATGATCTTATCTAATTTGGGGATATCTTCCAAATTCGAATTACCGATGGATCGAGCTTGCGGATCACGGGACGACTGGCGATGGGCGGTCGACGGTGGCGCAGGGGCGACTTGGCTAGGCTCCGAGCTCACGGACGAAGCGGCGACGGTGGGTTCACTCACGGTCGTGTTTGGCACGGTGGAACGATGATTGATGGTTGACGCTCAATTAGAATCGCGGCGGTGCTTGATGATTACTGACTGAATTGTTGCAACGGTGGAAGCTTATCGGAAAAACCTGAAAATAAAAGAGCCAAGCACCACATAGAGTAATGCTTGTTGGATGATCTGCTGTGATTAGATCGAGAGCGTCAAAGACTCGTCAAGCAGCTTGAAGGCACTGGAACTTCGCCGGAATTGTTGTAGTAGCTCGCCTAGAGGCTGTGAAGGTCATTGAAGGCTGGCATGTCGCGACGGAGAGGAATAGCTTCGTTGGATTTGCTGAGAGACACGGTCGAAAGTGGTTGGGCGTTGGTAATTGTAGGAACAACGTGGGGCCACGACAGCAACAATGTCGACTTATGTAACCTACAGCCAAAAAGAAAAGAAATTCTCTCTTTCTTTGTGAAGAACGACCATTCTCTCTTTACCTCTCGCTTCCTCTCAATTTATGGCCATATATTTTCAATTGTGTGGCCTCCAGACCAAGAAAAAGAGAGCCCCCTATCTTTTGTCTTTTCTTCCTTCGATCGTGGCTACCAGGGGGAGCTGCAACTCCTCTCTCTCTCTCTCTCTCACTTTTTTGCAGTCAAGAATTTTCTTTCGAAAATTATGAGAACCCCCCCTCCCCCCCGGCATGAGTGAGGGGTATAATCACATATTTGTATCGCAACCCTAGATTAATTGATCGGGCTTCTTAGTCCTAATGGGCTTTGGCTTAGGCTTTATCCTTGAAGTTTTATTTAATTCCAAATTGACTAAATTAATTTGAGCTTTTCTTTAATTAAGCTTAATGGGCTGATTTAAGCTCAAATTAAGACAACCACGACCTTTTAGACTTGTGATTTTCAGCCCCCGTCTGCCGAGTGAGCCGAGTTTCGTTCGGTGCCCGAGCTCGATTTACGCAACGGATTTTCAACTTTCTCGCCACCGTCGATCCGATGCGGAATACAACTAACCTATATGAACTTAAACTATATGCTATGCAATTTTAATATTTTTGTTTAGGGGTTAAAATTTAATCCCTAATTTTCTATGTAAATTATTATTAAATGGTCGGTTGAAATTTAGGTGTCAACAGCTGCCTCTATTTGAGTGGAGGCTTGTAAAGGTTTCGCTAAAAAATTGAGACCTAAATTTAAACCTTGCAAAATGATGAATGATCCTGTTTTTTTTAAATGTAATGATGCGTGATATGCAGACAATAAGGAATGTATGCTAAGGCTTATCACTTCGTGTAGAACGGCGAAAGAGCCTTACATACGAATCGCACAAAAAGCGTCCAAGTGAGGGAAAGCTTTATAATGCTGTGAACTCTCTTGATCTCTAAACTTCTAAACCACTGGAAGTAAGGTTCTCAAGGTACATAATTGCCCATCTGTTACCTGTAGTTTCCTACATATGCGAAATAACGCATGATATGAAGAAAGAATTAAAAGGGACGTGTTGCCTATACCACTAGCCAATCACGAAAAGGATCATGTCACATGTTCATTGGGTGAGCATGAGGTTAGTCATGCCACCTATTCCACTGGGTGAACACGGAATGAGAAACTATGTTGCCTGTTCTATTGAGCAAACATTAAATGGGGCATACTGTCTATTCCACTGGACAACACAAAATAAGAAACTATGCCGCTTGTTCTACTGGACAAATATTAAATGGGGTGTGCTGTCTATTCCATTGGACAACACAAAAATGAGAAACTATGTCGCATGTTCTACTGGGCAAACATTAAATGAGGTGTGTTATCTATTTCACTGGGCAACACAAAAGAGATATGTCACCTATTCTACTTGGTGAACATATGAAAGAGATCATGTCTCCTATTCCACTGAGTGAACATGAAAAAAGAAACAATGAAGAATAATTAGCAAACGTACCTGAAGTCACTTACCTTGTAGGAGTGGTAAAGTAAACCGAGGCGTGATTCTGATTCTGTACCATTTGACAATCACTTAGGCTTTGTTCCAAAGATGTTGCTTGATAAACGTTGATGGACTTTAGTGACTTGCAATTCAGTCAAGACACACGAAGAAAGTTTGAGGCACTAGTTATCGTCTGGGTTGCTCGAGAGAATGATTTGGCAAAATGAAAAATATTTCGATCTTTACGAATTACCTATACATCGCCATAGGTATTCATAAAGATTTGACCGCTGCACTTAATTATCATCGTAGGTGCGACACGGGGGAACTTTCCGATATCAGGAGGATATTCCGACCTTTACGAGATATCTATACCTCACCATAGGTATTCGTAAAGATTTGGCCGCTTCACCTATGCCTTCCTCATAGGCGTGTCACGGGGGAATCTTCTGAAACTAGGAGAATATTTCGACCTTTATAAAATACATATACCTTCCTCATATGTACTCATAAAGATTTAGCCGCTGCACTTGGATATCGTCATGGACACTTAACAATTAGGTGAACCAAGGGCTATCCTGAATGCTCATGGGTTCCTTAACAAAGTACCTGGATATCATCAGAGGTACCTAAAAAGGTTTGATCAATAGATGCCTGGATATTGCTAGAGGCAGCTAGAGATCGCAATAAAATGATCAAATATGAAACCTGACAATTGCTCGAGCAGGTTAGGGATACCTGGATAGTCACAGACATCTAAGGGATAAAAATATACTTACCTGGTGATATCTCCAACTCTTGAGGGCATGTCTCCTACTAGACACGGTTATAGACAATAAGTAATATGCATTCATGGGCAATCAAGGACGCATATATTCATGCATTATAAATTCGTCTAGTTTTCATGCATGACGATTTTTATCGAGTTGGTATTGCAAAATTTCACTGGGGATAATCATGACGAGACAATCCGAATTCACAAGCAGATATCTTGAAAATGTCGAATAAGGGACTTCCGGTCCGGAAGAGCTTTCTCTCATCCTCATCAAAAAGTGGCTATTTTATGGGAATCACTTTATCTCACATTCATCATGTGGACAAGGGTCCGAGTATTCTTATAAGCTGTACGACCTTACCAATCTAAGAGGTCTTTGTCAGGACAATAACGTGGGCTTGGTCAATGGCTTAGCGAAAGGGGACTCTTCGAGTCGAGGCTATTGAAAGAAAATACTCCGCAATTGTCTCCGGGTTTACAAGTCAAGAACCCTGCAAAATGAGATAGAAATGGACTTGTTCACGCTTCTTCGAGCTAAGCTTATAAACATCTGAAACTCTACGTTAGTTCAAGTGCCATAATATGAAGAGACTTTGCAAGGGACGTAATGTAGGCTAGGCTTATGGGTTAAAAAATGAATGGATCATTAGGCTCAAAATGTGTATAATTGGGATGAATAAGATGGTGATCATCTTGGCATTATTACCGGTCTTCTTCTTCGCCAGGAATTGTCTTCTCGGTAGATGCTTCATTGGTTTTGAGAATTCATCACTTGATTCCTTTGAGACTTGTAGAACTACTACTCGACTGGGATTCATGACTTTGACATGCCATATCTTGACATTTTTTCTCTAAAGATCTCCCTTTTTTCGACTTTTTTTTAGGGGCATTGGCCTTGCTTTTACCTGGTACACTGCTTTTTTTTGCCCTTCCCTTTTTTTTTTTTTACTTTTGACACACGTTATTTATAATGCATATATTGGCCAACCACACTTTGGCTTGTTTTTACTAAATTACTCGACATTTGGACTCTCAAGGGTCTTCATCTTTTATCGGCGCTCCGGATATGCTGCTTAGACAATGATGACTTTTGCCTTGTCCCAGTGTGGGGGATGATCACCAACTGGGTTTAAGAAACGAATTTGCATACTCAATTGAGCTTAGCAAAGGGTAAAGCATGTATAGGATAGAGAAAGAAATGCTCTTCGTCATCCTAAGGCACTTGAATTTCGTGTGAATTCATTTGAAAAAGCAACACTCGAAGATTGATGCAAGTGAGAGCAAGATAATTTCTACTTATTTTCACCTTATGATGCTGACTTACCTCCAGTTTGTCCCGATGTGGGGTGGTTCTTAACAGGAGTAATTTGAAAGGATTTCTCCAAGCATTTAGGCTCAAATTGGTGAAACAATGAATAAATTATTGTGTTTAGGATAGAGAAATGAATTGCCTTTTGTCACTTTGGTTGCCGTACCTTTTGCGAGATAACCTTTTATCTTGCAGACATGAAATTTTTCTACTCAACTCACTAAGGATTAGTGCATGGGACTGTGTATAGGATAGGGCTTGCTCTCATCATCCCGATGTACCTCATTCAACACATTCAATTCATTCTACATGAGTTATAAGATTGTCCAAATAGATTTCCCTTTTGAAGTCGATGATGAAGACTGACAAAATAACCATGCAGAATTTAAAGCCAAAGCAAACATCTTAACTTAAAATTGATTGAAATCATTTATTCATCTGTGAAATGTTTGCAATTCAGAATATGAAGCAAAATACTTGAAAACTTTTGCTGCAAAATGTTAGATTTTATCGGGAGTAATACATCTTCACAGCATCAAAATTAACAGGAGTTGAGAACTCACGACCATCCATTTCTGCGAGAACCAGGGCATATCCGGGAAGCACCTTTTTAACTACATATGGACCGATACAATTTGGGTTAAATTTACCCTCAGAAACAGGAAAGACTGGCAGTATCCTCCTTAGGACTAGATCATTTACCTCGAAGTGTCTTTGACGCACTTTTAGTTGAAAGACTTACCTACTCATGTGGCAACTGGATCGGGCGTTTCGTCTCACTCTCAGGAGGATTTGCCCCTCTCTTCACTTCTCTGGTTTCCTCCGCATCACCCAAGTTAATAATGACAATTTGGTCTGCCAATAGGACTTTAGGTCTTTCATGACGCTTTAGATCGCATTGAAGGTCCGAGGAATCTTCGAGTTCGTCGGTGTCATTGGGATCAGGCTCGGCGGCACATAATTCATTAGATGAAACCGTTCTCATATCCTCATGTGTCACAAGATTGCCCCTAAAACATAAAGTAAGGAATTCAGAAGGACAAACAGGGCTAAATAGTGTATTATTTTTTATTTTTTTGTTTGAAATTCTTTCAAAAAAAAATTTTAATACGAGGAAGTATGAAGAAGCTAAGGCCTCAAAATTCTCCTTAGATTATATTTTTCTTTTATCGGTTGAATATCATCACCGAGCTGGTTTGATGTACCTCAACATGCCCTAAAAAATGAAAAAGATTTGTAATTTCATTGATTATCACCGAATGAATTATATTTATTGAATGGAAATTGTAACGATGAGTCTTAGAAATGAAAAATCTCAAAAAATAGCTCCTGAGATGGGGCAAGTCCTAGAAAGCAGTAAAAATTCCTACGTAGGGGAGTGTGCGAAAAAGTAAAGGTTTTACTCTTATGGACTAGTGTCCATTCCCTCCAACAGTCCTTTCTCGATAGCTCCAATAAAGAAATTATCGAATAGGATAGTGATTCCCTCCATCGCATCATTAGGATCTTCTATTACTGGAGGTGTTGGATCATCCATATCTCCCCATCCATCGGGAACAATATCACGCGGGTCAACATAGAAGCTCGGGAGAGCCGAGTATTTTACGTAGTAGTCAAATTTGCCGCTCGATTGGCCCAGGATTTCGACCACCTCTTTCTCTTCATGTATCATTCTTGCAGGACTCGGGGGTGTGGTCCGGATGTTTGGAACTACGAGAAGATCGTCTCGGCCTTGGCAAAGCCACGAAGCACGGAATGTGAATGCTCCAGTATCTAAGAGGTCATGAACCTTGTGCTTTAGAACATAGCAGTCATCAGTAGAGTGACCAACTTCTCCTAGGTGATAGTCACACTTTTTGGATGGGTCATAATTAGAAAACAGCTCAGGATTAGGCTGCTTTGGCTCAGTGGAAAGTAAGCCCTTTTCCAGGAGGATCGTCAATACTTGGAATAGAAACCTAGGGAGAGGAGTGAATTCTCTTCTAGCGCCTTATCGTCGATTAGAGAACGGGTGTCTCGGTGGGCTGTCTTGACATCTAGGGAGTAGCTGTGCTTTACTTTGCTAGGGTCGCGATGTTGGAATGAGTGGATCCTGATCACTTTGTTCGTGCTTTACAAACTTTGGACACAAGGTGCTTAACTCCCTAGGGTCAGGGGACTCAATAGTACTGCTAGGTACGACTGCTTTATCATTCGGGTCGGTGCTGAAGGGGTTCGTTTGAATCATCACCCTTAGCCCTTGAGGAAAGGGACGGGTCATGGTGAGTTGTTTCAAATAGTCCGACAGATGCGCCGTTTACCTCGAGAATTGTTGGAAAATGATAGAAGCTTGCTTCAGGTCCTTCTCGATATTAGCGAGGCAGTTCGACACTTCACTCTGAGCACTTTCTCTCATGGCCAGGCGGGAACGGCGGGTGGTCGATGATCCATAATCACGTAGCTTGAGTATTAACTTCCTTGCGGTGGTGGCTCACAGCTAGGGGCGTTCTGGCTTGGCGGTTGGGCGATGTATGAGGCTCTGAGAAATAAAGACAAGGACGGCGTTTATGCAGAGAAGCTGCAGTCGCTGCGAGAACGGCAAGTGGTGAATGGAGCTGCGGTTTATGTTGAGCGGTGAGCTCACGGTGGCGGAGGAGCAACAACGAAGGAACTCGGTGAGGTTGCCCCTTGGCAAGGCTCGAGCGATGAATCAATAACTATGAATGATCCGTAGTAACCTAATATAAGAGAAATAGACTAAATAAGCACATGGTCAAGACAAAGTTGGTCCATGACACGCTTTCTAGTCTTTTTCATTCTTCATTTATTCATAAAAATACTCGTATATGAGCAAGACTTTATGGAAAAGTGCTCTAAGCAAAGAAATATAAATAACACTCTAGACATAACCTAGGAAATAGACGCATCGAAATCCCTAATCATAAAACTAGGAAAACTAAAAATTAAGACTCCCTAAAAACTGAAAACGAATTCTCTAAAGCTTTTTTCTCACTCCATTTTTTGTTATAAAAACGATGACAATCTCTTGTGAAAATAATTACCTATGACACACCCAGGAAATAAATTCTCTAAAAAAAAGGGCTTTCTTTTTTCTTTTTTCTTTTTTTCAAAGGATTCAATGATTATGGCTTTCAAATTAAAACCTACCTAGACATGTCATGGACCGACAAAAAAAAATACAAGAAAATAAGTAAATTGTGAGATAAAGGTTCAAAAAACTTACTTCATCTGATAGGACCATGGCAATCACATAAACATATGCACGAAATGTGAGATTCGATTTTTATCTAGACTCTGGCTTGCAAAGTGGAGATGTGAGGATTACCGGGCTAAATCAATCATGGTGGTGGTTAGACCGGGGTTCCCCTGACTCCAGCTTAGTCAAGGAGCCGACCCGGGTTGCGAAGGGTGCAACCGTGGTGGGAACTCAATGACACCATGAAAGAACTTTCGGGACCAAAGAGGACAACCCGTACCACATAGGTGTGGTTGGGGTATCTACTGTCTCAGTATCATCCTAAACCTGTGCCGCCCAGGTCCGGCAATGAGTAGTGTGCACGGTGTAGTGTAAATGCAAGGCATGCACAGCAGGTTATATCATACAGCGCTTCATACATAAAATAAATCATACATCCAAACACTTCCCTGCGAAACAAAGGTTAACAATCACGCCTCCCCTTATACCTCTCATTCTGCAAAAACATTTAACACCTAAAATGTTAGAGACGTATCTGGGATCCTCGCTGCCAAACAAAAATATTTTTGAAAAGAAAAACTGGCCTAAATCCACTAAGAGTTTTAACTTAAGTCCCTAGCAGAGTTGCCAAGCTATCACGACCTAGATTTTCTCAAGCTAATGGATTATTAAGGCTAAGCTTAACTCGGGCCTTCCAAGCCCTACCAATTCGCAACTTAGAATTTAAGTTCTTAACGTGTAAATATTTTCATGCTTGGAGTCACCACTAATCTATTTGTAGTAGGTCGATTAGAAACCTAAATAAAACATAGAAAGATATGTTTTATTCCTACGAACCAGAGATTCTAAGCTCGGGGACTTGGTTACGCTAGATCTAGTTTAACGCCCTTTCGGTACCTTTTCTTTTCAAAAGTATTTATGTAAACAATTTGGATTCATTTTAACTTAGTCACTAGCATGTGAGGTGATCATACGGGTGCTCGAACCACCAAAGTAACACCCAATAATCAAAACATTAAATAAATTATAAAATTGGGAGAATTACTTACCTCGAAACAATATAAACATCTATATTGTTAGCTAGAAAATCACATCAACAATCCTAATATGATTTCTAATTAACAAGCAGTTCACTCAATATTTTTTTTTGAATTTTCACTTATTTAAATGAAAGCTAACCTATATGTACGTGCAAAAATTAACATGCGATTAACGCAGCCTAACATGCAAACTATATGACATGCGACAATATGACTTATTTCTAATGACATACAAATGATTTATTTTTGGTATTTTTATGAAATTCGGAATTAAAAATGCCAATTATCTAAACATGCAATTTTAAACTAAAGAAAGCAAATTAACCTATTCTAGAACAATCTTTTTGGTATTTTTTTAATCGAAATTCGAAATTAAAATCAACCCAGAATGAACTATCAAGGTTAGAATAATATCTAATTAAACTAGGAAACAAATTACCCTAATTCCTAATTTAAATTAGAAATTATCTTATCTTTCTAGCAAATCTCGGTTGTCCTATTCTATTCAAAAAAGTTATCTAGATATATTCTAAACATGCAACATTATCTTCTAATATGATCAATTCAAGTCCTAACTAATCTTTTTTTGAAATTTTCTTTTTAAAGGAAATAAATCAAACAGACAGATAACCACCACGATCAAAATCAATCCACGCGATCCGCAAGATTTGTTTTATTAAATTTAATTAGGCAAAAAAATTAAACTAACGGTCATATCTATAGGGTTATAGATATCGACGGAAAGCTAATTGTTCAAATTTGGAAAGCAAATAAAATCCATTATCGTATCCAAGTGATTATGGATAAGATAACAATTTTCCGTATCACCGCGTATCGTACCTTAGGGATAAGGTCGTATAGTCGTCTAGATACGTTGCCAAATTAGAAATGATTCCTAACTTCGAGCATTTTCAAATATTGCGGATATCACAAAATTACCCTAAGATTCTAGTTATCCACCAAAATATTCATGAAATATTCAAACACCCGAAAACTAGGAAATTAAATATTTCGAAAAATATTCGGATAATGATCTTATCTAATTTGCGGATATCTTCCAAATTCGAATTACTGATGGATCGAGCTTGCGGATCACGGGACGACTGGTGATAGGCGGTCGACGATGGCGCAAGGGCGACTCTGCTAGGCTCCGAGCTCACGGGCGAAGCGGCGATGGTGGGCTCACTCAAGGTCGTGGTTGGCACGGTGGAACGATGATTGATGGTTGACGCTCGATTGGAATCATGGCGGTGCTTGATGATTACTGACTGAATTGTTGCGACGGTGGAAGCTTATCGGAAAAACCTGAAAATAAAATAGCTAAGCACCATAGAGAGTAATGCTTGTTGGATGATCTGCTGTGATTAGATCGAGAGCGTCAAAGACTCATCAAGCAGCTTGAAGGCACTAGAACTTCGTCGAAATTGCTGTAGTAACTCGCCTAGAGGCTATGAAGGTCATTGAAGGCTGGCGTGTCGCGATGGAGAGGAACAGCTTCGTTGGATTTGCTGAGAGACACGGCCAGAAGTGGTTGGGCGTTGGTAATTGCAGGAACAACGTGGGGCCACGGCAGTAACAATGTCGGCTTGTGTAACCTGCAGCCAAAAAGAAAAGAAATTCTCTCTTTCTTTGTGAAGAACGACCATTCTGTCTTTACCTCTCGCTTCCTCTCAATTTATGGCCATATATTTTCAATTGTGTGGCCTCCGGACAAGAAAAAGAGAGCCCCCTCTCTTTTGTCTTTTCTTCCTTCGATCGTGGCTACCAGGGGGAGCTGCAACTCCTCTCTCTCTCTCTCTCTCACTTTTTTGCAGTCAAGAATTTTCTTTCGAAAATTATGAGAACCCCCCCTCCCCCCCGGCATGAGTGAGGGGTATAATCACATATTTATATCACAACCCTAGATTAATTGATCGGGTTTTCTAATCATAATGGGCTTTGGCTTAGGCTTTATCCTTGAAGTTTTATTTAATTCCAAATTGACTAAATTAATTTGAGCTTTTCTTTAATTAAGCTTAATGGGCTGATTTAAGCTCAAATTAAGACAACCAAGGCCTTTTAGACTTGTGATTTTCAGCCCCCGTCTTCCGAGTGAGCCAAGTTTCGTTCGGTGCCCGAGCTCAATTTACGCGACGGATTTTCAACTTTCTCGCCACCGTCGATCCGATACGAAATGCAACTAACCTATATGAACTTAAACTATATGCTATGCAATTTTAATATTTTTGTTTATGAGTTAAAATTTAATCCCTAATTTTCTATGCAAATTATTATTAAATGGTCGGTCGAAATTTATGTGTCAATAGCTGGAAGAACGCCAGGCGCATGGTTTGTGGACAAACGCTGAATGGCATCAAGAATCTATTGAAACCTTCGATCAGTTTGACCCACGAACTGATTGAACTCAGCCCACGTAATAGGCTCGTTATCACGGCCCTCAGCAGAGGGGAGATTGACATTCATGTTATTCACCATCGTCATAAGAGAAACCTGCTCTGATACCAAATGATACAGAGAGAAAGCGTAAATTTGGAACAATTTCAAAGAACTCGAAATTTTTATTCAATGATATTATGTTTTCGATTACAAGACCGGTATCTTATATAGAGATATGACTCCTAATACTAATGGAAACCGAATAATTAAAGATAATATCTAATAAACTAATATAGAAAACTGCCTGAATGGTAATATAGGAAATTGCCTGACTGGTAATATAGGAAACTGCCTGAATGGTCGTTTTCCCCAAAATCAGAAAAATTATTGAGATTTCCGACGATTACGACGATTACTTTCTTCAAGATAATCACAGACTAACTGTTCTACATCAGTTTTTTGAACAGATGAAGTCTCTCCCACGCCAGTTGGTCCCAACACTCCATTGGAGAAGCAAAGCGTGTGTACCGGTGGCGAAGCTTTGATTTTTCGTAGCTTCTTGCTCACCACTTGAGCCTTATCTCTCTCTCTCTCTCTCTCTCTCTCTCTCTCTCTCTCTCTTTCATACGCTTCGCCTGCGAGGAAAATTTTTGCAGAGTTTCGACCATGCCACTTGCTTCTTGGTATTGCTCTTGCACAAGAGGAGCATTAAATCAATTCTAAGACCATGTTTACTTCCCCTTCTCCTCCACCTTCTCCTCAATGGAAATACGATGTGTTCGTGAGTTTCCGAGGCAAGGATGTGAGGAGAAACTTCATATCTCATCTCTTCTCCGCTTTGAGGCATGCCTCGATCCAATACTTCAGGTGAAATCTATTCAGACCAAATGAAAAAAAATAGAAATCTATTTAGACCACCCGGTTTCTCTCTCTTCCCCTCCATCCACGCCACCTCTGAGCTTGACCTCCACGCCTCCCCCGCCGTTGCCAGCTCCGCATCCAGACCAACACCGTTGGGCGTCCAAACCGAGCCACTCCCTTCGAACTAGGTTGGGAGCCATGCTCGTGTCCAGATCTGGAGCTGCAATAGATCTGGGGGCATGGCCGAGTCCAGGTCTGGAGGCACCGGCCGGCCACAGACGAGCAAGGAAGACAGAGAACTTCCATATCTGTCAAAGACCCTTGCCGGAGACTAGCACGAAGACTGAGAACTTTCAAATTTGGAACTTGTCCTCCATGGCCATGAGCCTTGACGGCGAGGTCCATTCGTCTTCGGCCACCGGCCAGATCTGGTCGCTTTGTCTTCTCGCCATAACATGGCTGCAGATCTGTTTGCTTCGTCTTCGGCTTTGCCTTCGTCTGTACGATGTGGAGGGCTCGAGGATGGAGGTTGCAGCTTGAGTGGTGGCTCATGCTAGGGCGGTATGGCCTTGGCTGCGGAGGAAGAGAGAGAAAGGAAGTTTTTAATTTTTATATTTAATTCTTAATTTATTTAATTTCAGCGTATGTATAAGTGTCAAGCTATAACCGGAAATGAGCACAAAATTGATCGCTATGTTAACTGATATATGATGAGAACAAACCACTGAATATTTTCTCAATGCTTCAGTGACAACGCGAGAGAAGACATTGGGGAAGAAATCAAATCCAAGCTTTTCAAAGCGATATGGCATGCGAGGATTGCCCTCATTGTGTTCTCCAGGAACTATGCCGACTCGCAGTGGTGCATGAACGAGCTAGTTGAGATTCTGGAGTGCAAGAAGAGGTTTAGAAACCATGGTCACCTGGTTGTTCCCATCTTCCACGAGGTAAAAGCCGGAGACATTTCAAACTTCGAGGGCGGAAGTGAATTCGCTCAAGGTTTCAAGAGATTGTGTGGAAACGAGAGAGATGAAGGGCAAATACAGAAATGGAGGGACGCATTGAGAGAGACTAAGCAATTGACAGGATTCGGCTTGAGGAATGACGCCGGAGGGTACGCATCTCTTCTTTTCCTCCATGTTCGTTGCGTTATCATTTTGTGACTCCGATCATCTTGATTTAGTTAAATGTGTGTTTGATGTTGAATGTGAAATTCAAACTCTTTCAAGGGAAAAAAAACACCCTTTCCAGTTTTGCCATTTTTTGGTCCATGGTGGCCTCGTACAAACCATTTCTCCTTCTTAGTCCTTTTCCTCTAATTTAAACTTGTTATTTTCATTCCATGGAAAACATTTACATCGATTAATTTTACGTCATCATATGATGTTTGCTCATCCTAACCTTGTGTAAACCAGGACAGAATTTCGCCCCAAGTTGAATTTGTCCCCTTAATTAGCATCTAAATCTAAAATGTTCTGTTTTAGTAATTTTTGCACGAGAGATCGGCCTAAGATTTCTGTTTATAAAGAATTTGTAGGTGTTCTAATCATTTCAGTTTTAATGGTCGAGCAACGCTACTTCATTAGGGCCGGGACTTCTCATTTCTAGACTTCAGTTTTAATGCTTGGACCAGCTACGGCTGCTGTGCTCATCGATACAGGGCGTACCCGAGAGGTCACTGTCCCCAGAGCGAGTGGCCGCAAGACTGTTGTGGAAGTGTATAGGGGCTAGGAGTGTGCAACGGGAACCGCCCGGAACGGGACCGGATCAGACCGATCGGTTCTAGACGGGCCTAGGGGGTGTTGGTCTGGTCCCCGGTTCCATTTTTGGAACCGGTGGACGGTCGGTCCGGTTCCCGGTTCCATGGTGAGAACCGGACCGACCAGACCGATAGAACCGGACCGATCATTTATGCATATTTTTTTAAAAATTAGCTAGTTATTTTTTTATCTTTTTAAGGAATTTATTTGTTATTGCTAACTTGCCAATTTTGTGAGCCATCAAGCTGCTGCGATTGGGTTAACTTTTTTATTTTTGCCTCTTTAATAACACGTGTTTAAATTAAGGGATGTATATTTTTGGAAGCTTACATAGGACATATATATATTTTACAAGTATTTGATTCATTTGAACCGGACCAGACCGGTCGGTTCGATCCGGTCCCCGGTTCCAAGACTAGTCGGTCCGGTCCACGGTCCCAAAAATTGGGAATTGGTTTTCTCGGTCCGATTCCCGGTTCTTGGATGGAACCGGACCAGACCGGGAACTGATCACCCCTAATAGGGGCGGTGCTAGAATGGTTTTAGGACGTCACCAGCTCTCCTCACGGCCTCTACATAATTGCTTTTTCTTCTTTGTTTTCTGCAATTTTAGTAAAATATATGTTCAATTCGTCATCTATGCGAACCTCATTTATCAAATTACAGGACTTTGATAAAGTCACAATCATTTGAAAATCAAAAACCAAAATGTAGTTACATTATATTACAATTAAATGATATTTTACCTATCCAACTGTAAGGGCATTCTCATGCATTCGATTCAGAATTGAACGGTTGTAGGTTTGATTTTTGCCCTGGGGAATTTAGATTTAAGTGGGGGCCATTGTTGTTGAGTGCTATGCTAATTTTCCTTTAGATAACCAGGCAATTACGGTCGTGTCCCTGAATTATAAAAAATTAACAGTATCTTTGACTCTTCATAGTTTTCTCATAAAAAAGGAAAAAGAACGGACCTCTAAAACAATGCATAAAAAAATAAAAATAAAAAAGGGAACGGTTACCTGGAACAGCGTAAGTGCCTCCCCGGAGGCACCATTGAACGTCCACCACAGACGACTCCCAATGTGAAATAATTGGCGATAAGCGCATACTACATCAGCAGAAAAACTTAATAACAAGCACTGATCTAGTCAAGTTGGATGCTTTTTTCAATCATATGAATGTGAAAAATCTTGAACATTTTGTCTCTTGGTGCATATATCTACATTTAATTCTCTTATATTCTTAACTACACATAACATCAGGGACGAAAGGAGACTCGTGGACATAATAGTGGAGTACCTCGTCGAGAAAATCCACCAAACATGGCCACTCTACTCTGTGAAAGAAGCAATCGGAGTGGAGTTATCGGTAGATGACGTGATTTCTTTAATTAGAATGGGCCAAAAGGAGGATGTTCGCGTTATAGGTATATGTGGAGTAAAAGGAATAGGAAAGACGACGGTGGCCGAAGCCATCTGCAAGCACATTCGCCACGATTTCGAGTGTTTTGTCTTTCTTGATAAAGTTGGAGAAGCAGATCGCAACAGTCTTGTACTATTAGGCCTACAAAAGAAGCTGCTCCATGATCTCATAAAGGTGGAAGGATCAAGGATGTATGACGACATTCAGACCAACATCAAGGAGATAAAGAGCAACATGTTCCGTAAAAGGATACTTCTTGTTCTTGATGATGTTACTAGGAAAAAACAGATTGACTACTTCGGGGCTGGAGAGCGAGAACTGCTGTATCCCGGGAGCAGAATTTTGATCACAACCAGAGACCAAAACTTGCTAAAAGATCTCAAGCTAGACGACAAGTATATTGTCAAGGGATTGGACCTGAATGACGCGCTCCGGCTGTTTTGTTGCCATGCCTTGAAGGGAGAAGAAACTCAAGAAGGCTATGAGGAGTTGTCCCGAAGTCTGGCTCATTATGCAGGAGGTCATCCATTGTCTCTTAAAAGGTTGGGCTCATTCCTAAACGGCAAGTCAAAAGATCAATGGGATCAGAAATTGGAGAAGTTGAAGAGATGCCCTTATCTCGATTCGCTCTCTCGTTCCTTGTGGTCAGTCGGGCCATATGGAGGTCAAGGCGGTGATGCTTTTGATGATGGGGCACACACTGGGGTGAGGCAAATTAGGCTCTATGGACGGTCAGTTATTACTTCCATCACCATCGATTATGACCAGAACGGGTGTTTGTTGAGATCCTTCCAGCACGGTGGACGTGTCCATGACATTGAAACGGTCAGTTTTCTGCCACTCTAACAGACTGATTACATGCTATACTACTCATCGCTTAGAAGAAGGTAAACAGAATCAACTACAAGTTTACTATCATTTTTGTGGGTCTATTATAGAATCTACTGCAAGAGTTACTAAATAGAAGAATGTAAGGTAGTCAGGAGATGATGCCCAACATGTAAACATCTACGGAAGTATGTGTTACTACTTCACGTAACTTTGCCAAGTACGAAGACATGAATTCTATCATTCCTTCTTTTATACTTCGCCTCTTTTCAATTTGTTTATGAGACTTTATTATCTTGCCTGTCATTTACAGCAAAATTGGCATGCGGCAGCTTCGCTCAAGCACCTATTCATAGCAAAATCCAAAACTCAAAAATACTTGAGATGTTAGATGGATGTGATGATGGTAACACTTATAACAACTTTTGCACTTCTTGCAGCTGCTGAGATTGGATCATCCAAGTGAATACCTAATTTCTGTATCAGGCCATATTGATGATTTTGAAGGTCATGATGTTGTTCGGTCTCTCAAGATCCACAGCAACAAGAAGACGTACGGACCATTTGGTTTTGAAAGAGGACGGCCTTTTGATCTCTCACATTCTGATGGACAGATTATCGGATTTCATGGGAAATGTAGCAGCCATCTCAACTCAATCGGAGCCCATTTCGGGCCAATTTCTCACACATATCCATTTGATGCCGTCGGACCATTTGGTGGTGATAGTGGTACTGACATTTGGGATGACGGAAAACACTCAGATGTGAGGCAAATCGTCATAGGCTTCGATTCTGCAATTAAGTCCATCTCTATCTTATACGATGAACACGGACGTCCAGTTGGTCCGTTCACACATTGCCCAAGTGGAGGAGGCAAAACATATACGGTGAGCTATGATAGAAACATTATTAACATCATCGTCTGGATGCAATGTGATTTTGTTGATGCCCTCGATGCTTTATTTTTTCTGGTGAAGTCTAATCTTCATTGTTATAGTAGATAGTTTTTCTTGAATTCTTTAATTTTTATCCTTTTTCTTTCTTAGATCAAGCTCGACCATCCAAGTGAGTACTTGACATCCATCTCGGGCTATACTGAAGAGCTTTCTGGACTCACCATTCTTCAATCATTGACAATTCATACTAATACAAGGGATTATGGACCGATTGGAACAACTAATAAAGGGAGGCATTTTTCATTTCCATACACCGGTGGCAAAATTGTCGGGTTTCATGGGACTTGCGATGGCCATCGTCTCGAGTCCATCGGAGCTTTTTATGAGCCGATTCCTCATACATATCCCGTTAGATCTAGACTCTATCCTTTTCTTTTTTTTCCGTTTCTGCTTGAACGATGTAAGTTTATTTGTCTAGCTTATCATAACATTAGTCAGATTACGGCATTATGAACCTTAAGATTCTGAGCAATTATATCTCAAATGCACGTGAAAATTTACATAACGGAGATACCTGAGGATCAGCATGATTGTTGGAAAACCAAATGAAAAATTAATGACTTCACTTTATTAAAATTAGGCAAAGACAAACCTAGCCATAAACAAAAGGTAAATTAACTTTTGATTTACAAAATGAAATGTACTACCAAATTCATTAGAAACGTAATGTACACGAATCTTAGCATATAAAACTTATTTCATAGATTCAAATCGTATTTCAAAAGAATACACTAATTTATTTTGCTCATCCAATGATGCAACATAGAGTCACTCACGTCAAATATGGCTTTTTGTGGCCTTTTTGCAGGCTAAACTGAGAAAGGAAGAGTACATAACTTCTTTTGCTGGATATCTCAAAAATGCAAATGATAGTGGCACTCTGATCAACTCGCTCACATTTCAAACCAACGAAAGAATATTGGGACCGATTGGTAGAGAGGAGGGGGAGTACTTCTCCTTACCATTGGAAGCTGGGAAAGTTGACAGGTTTTTTGGGACAAGTGGTGATCATCTGGAATCTATCGGAGCAGAGGTCAAGCTATACTCTAACAAGCACTATCCCTTTATGTCTGTGGGGTTATTTGGTCCATTCATCAATAATTCGAATGCATCTTTTTGGGATGATGGCAAGAAGCATACCAATGTGAGGAAAATCATTGTTGAATTTGAACCGAGAAAAGGGCCATACATCCGATCAATCACGTTTCAGTATGAAGAGGAGTGTAAAGAATTGTGGCAATCTGAGACGCATGGTGGCATTGATGAAAACAACTTCCATATAGTAAGGAACGTTGACATCCATACGGTATGTCCCCGTGCATACATATGCTTCCCAAAAGCCTTACGAAACTTTCATAGCCTACGTTAGCAGGTGACTCTTTCGAGACTTAAATCATGAGAATGATGGTTATGTCTATTATTGCAGATCAAAATACATGATCCAGATGAGTATTTGTCTTCGATATCCGGGTATTATTATTCGTCCGGCATTACTTCTCTCACGTTTCAAACTAACAAAAAGACAATTGGACCTATTGGTGATGAAGTGGGATGGCACTTCTCATCTCCTGCAACGGGCGGCAAAATTGTTGGATTTTATGGGAGGAGTCGTGAACATCTCGAAGTGATTGGAGCATATTTTGAACCAATCTCACATCTCTACCCAATTAAATCGATCGGGCCGTTTGGAGGCCTAGGTGGATGTGCTTGGGACGATGGGCAATTCAGCGGTGTGAGGGAAATTGAGGTAATGTACAACAGTATTATCCGTCACATTATGTTTGTGTATGACAAGAGCGGTGAACGAGTTTGCTCAGGAGTGCACGGTGGCCCCACTGGGGAAGACAAGTCCAACGTCATCAGGGTAAGTGTTTCTTTCGTTCTCCAATTCGTCAATGTTTACTTAGTCATATATCATCGGTCGAGATGATGCTAATACGTGTCCGGTCATGTGATTTAGTAAATTAAACTTGACAAATAGGTATTGTTTTCACCGCTCGTCCAGTCTTAAGAGAGACTTTTGAGATTGCATAGGTTAAATTGGATTATCCACGGGAGTACTTAACATCGATAGCTGGTTACAAACGAGAGGATGGTGCTATCGTTCAGTCGCTCACATTTTACAGTAATAAAGGAAGACATGGTCCCTATGGCACGGAGACGGGGAAGTACTTTTGGTATCCTTCAACCGGAAGCAAAATCATCGGCTTTTATGGAACATGCGGGGAGACTCTCAAATCCATAGGAGTGTATGCGGAGCCCATACCGCACATGTATCCTTTCAAAACCATTGGACCCTTTGGAGGCTCTGGTGGTACTCCATGGGATGATGGAGTGCATACTGATGTGAGGGCATTTCATATCATTGCCAGCGACGTAATTCACTCCATCGGCATTGTGTACGATAACAATGGTTCCATCGTCGACAACATTCAACGAGGCCAAGGAGCCAGCTGGGTTAGTCCAGATCTCAATCTCTCTCTCTCTCTCTCTCTCTCTCTCTCTCTCTCTCTCTCTCTCTCTCTCTCTCTCTCTCTCTCTCTCGAAGTTGTTCATGTATACAGGTTGCTTTACATAATGTTCTTAGCTTCATGCAGCACAGTATCTTTTCATCGATTCTTTTGGCATCCTATGTATCGAAGCTTCATATGTTTTCACAAGTAAAACATGTTTGGCTTTGCTATTATTGCAGGTCATTCTGGATTATCCCAAGGAGCGTCTAGTTTCGATATCGGGTTGCATGAACGGAAATGGAAATGCTCCTCGCACTATCATCCGCAGCCTGAGCATACGTACCACGAGGGCCACTTACGGGCCGTACGGATCAAAGGATGCTTTTGGAAGGTTAACGGAATTTTGTATCCCGCCGGCATCAGGTGGTGGCAGGATCGTTGGCTTTTTCGGGAGTGCAGGATCACGTCTTAATTCTATCGGAGCGCGTTTGGAACCATATTAAAGTTAAACCCCCTTCCCTCCCCCAAGCTGTATTTTTATCTACTTTTTTGTCTTTGGCTTGTGAATTGTAAGAATCTTCTTTTTAATTTATTTTTTTTAAATGATGTTGGAACTAGTCTTTTTTTCAAGCGTTTGACATGGAAATTCTCGGTAAATCTAAGGATTAACTATGAGGATGCGTTAGATTTAGCTTGTCCACTTTTTGAAACTAATAACAACTTTATTGTCTAAAGATATGTCGCCTTGATACTTAATTTTGTCGATTGGTTAATCCAATAGTTACGTGCAAACGAAGCCGGAATGGTCTGGCCATCTAATTATAAGCTATAAAGTAAATTATAAAGTAATAAATTTGTAGAGAAATATAATTGGTATTATCGTTTTAGTAGCTCCTCGTCAGAAATTAAATTTACTGTCCATTTCTCTTCACAGATCTAAGGCTAATTTATAGATAGTTCAAGCAAAGACAATGTAATAAATATGAATTTATAACTTAATCATGACCATTGCGTTATTATTACATCATCATTGTCATCATTGATTACCCAATGAGAAAATAATAATAAGTTATTATTTGTTATCGACTATTTAATTTAAAAAAATCATGCTATAATTAGATTTTATGAATAAAAATTTATGACTACCTTAAGGGACTCATGGAGTTTAAGGAATATTATTAGTTTCAGCATGTTAGCTTACACAATGTAGCTTTAAAAATAATTTTTATAATTATAGATATATCTAATTAATACAATGACAATTATGTTCGAATTACTACTACACACACAAATATTGTAATCATTTATAAATTGTATTAATTTTTCATTTATAGAGCTCATGGAATCGAATGAGCCAAGCACAGATCCTAATTTAATGTAAAATAAGTGGAAAGTGTAAAACAAAAAAATACATTTGTAAGGACTAGGAGAAAATTAATTCCTTTTTTTTTTGCTAAAAGAGAAAATTAATTCTTTGCAAGTCACAGTCCTATGTACCAACTTTAGTAGCAATTCTCAAAAAATTATTTGTCTGACAAAATACAACTTGTCAACTAGAGTGTCCTGTTTATGCTGATTTTCAATATTCTACAACTGGAGGTTGCGATTAAATATGTTTGTGTTTCTAATTTTGCAACTTAAACTCAATTATCCTCAAGAGTACTTGACTTCATTTTCCGGATAATTTGGAGATTATTATGAGTGTACTATTGTCTTTGCTCACTCAAATTTCAGAGCAATGAAAGAACTTCCGGGCCAATTGGTGTAGAAGACGGGAAGTACATTTATATTCCATCAACCGGTAAAAAGATCACGGGTTTCGTGGGAGGTGTGGAATCTATCTTGATGCACTTGGAGCACATTTTGGGCATTGATAGGCTAAGCCCTATGTGCACCTTGCAATTGATGTTTGAGTTCTCATTTAATGTGTATCATCACATAGGCCGGTTTGATGTATCCTCCAAGAATAAAATGTGTTAAATATAGAATCATATCTTCACTAGCCAATCTCAGCATCACCGTTACGCCATGTCTCATGTTTAATTTTTAGTTAGATCTCATAATTTACACGGTACATTGAAGAAGATTGTGTTAATGATTTGTAAACTAATCACGTAGTTTAACATTAAATTTACAAGGTTATGGTCATTACAATATAAACAACCGTAATAATTTAATCATATTCGTAAACTAACCATGGAATTTAAATAACTGAAAAATATATAATGCAAAGCAAATCATAATCGAGGGTTTTTTGCTACGACGATACCGGGGCACCTCTACCGTCCTAGCCATACATGATCCGTACCTGGTTAGAGGAACATCGTCAAAGGGAAACACACGGTCCAAATTGTTTTTCTTAATGTGAAATAGCTCTTCAATCTTTAACTTGTCTTTTCTAGTGAAAGAATTGTACCACGTTAATCAATGGTCCCCTTTTTCGTCCAAAACGCGATCACTGATTTGACAACCCGACAAGTTTATTTAGACTTTGACAAAATTTGGGTGGCTTGAGTAAGCATATTTCTTTTACACCTAGGCTCATCTACTCAGGTCCGATCAGCCTTGCCCACACCTGGTTGTTTTTTGGAAAAATTTAACATTTTCATGAGTGAGCGTCTGAGTAAGGATCTTAAGCTCAATACCCAAATAGGAAAAGATAATTTAAAGACTACGCTATCCTAACGATTAAAAAATTGGGATAATAAAATGATCGAAGACTCATATATTATAAATTAATAGCACAACTGGAATCTGCATACGATGACTTCTTTAACAAGCCTCTTTCTCCAATGTCTCAATGAAACTTAGAATCTAAATATAACCCCTCAAATAGGGCAGTCAAATGGGTGGGTCGGATCGGGTTTGAGTTGGGTCGAATATGGTCCGACCTATATTGATCCATATAACCTGTTTTAACCCATTTTCACACAATGCAATTTTTATGACCCATACCCGACTCGACCCGTACTCGACTCATACCCAACCTGACCCGTATTACCAAAACACATTAATATTCTAGGAAAATTCATACCCACTCATTTAACTTATTTTAAGCTTTTTACATGTATATGTTTTATGGATAAAAACTTCACATCATATTAAGCGATAAAAAATGTCAAAAACCTATAAATCGAAACATGTTTTAATTTTTGGATAATGCGATCAATCATGCATCCAGGTAGTCATGGCCACGGTTCAGGAACCACCGGTTCCGGTTCGGAATCGGCGATTTCGGTTCCTGGCCATGAATGAATCGGAACCGGACGGTTCCGGGCCGGTTCCTGATTGGGTCCGGGCCGGTTTTGGTTTTGGGCCAATTTCTTCCGGTTCCGGTTCCAGTTTCGGTTCCTGCCGGTTCTGGTTCATAATTTAAATTTTAAAAAAAATTTATGAAATAAAAAAAATAATGAAATTATGAAATAATGAATTATTCAATATAAATTGTAATCAAAATGTAAATTGTAATCAAATTTGGGGACACAAAAATAGAATGAGGGGCTTGAACTTAATAAATTATCATTAAGCGCCTTACAATTAGTTATAATGATCTATAAAAAAAAAAGCACAATATATATGCCCTAAAATGACCTAAAAACCTAAGTCTATCCGAACGCCTGCATTCCGTGCTCAGGGGTCACATGTCATCGGATTATACTTCGGTTTCCCTAAGCTTACGTGGGCATGCCCAGTATGAGAAACAAGGGTCCTTGAAATATTTGCCAACTCCAATAGTTCTTTTATCCTCAGTCGTCGCTACCCATTCCGGTTCCGGTACCGGTACCGGTGGTATATCCGTCGTTAAAGAATTCAGATTCATTATTCCGATCTATCTCTTGTTATTGATATTGAGCCTTTGTCCAATCATCGACACAAGCTTGCATCTCCACTGATTCTGGAGCTAATCTTGAACGATGTTCGTTCAAATTATTACCTCCGGCACTGAATGATTGTTCGACCGCAACTGTGGAACAAGAGGTTGCAAAAATTTATTTTGTAATAAGAGAAACGATTGGGTATTGGCTTGCGTGCCTCTTCCATCAATCCAAAATTAAAAAACCTGTACTACCTTCGGATTCAGTAAACTCAAGGAAACGGTTAGATAAAACTCTAATTCAGAAATATTTCCTAATATTCCCTTTTGTTTTTTTTTTTGTCTATTTAATAAAAGTTGGTACCCTCTACTAATTTTACCTATACTCTCATTTTGTGTCTCGGTAGATTGAAAAGATCGAATATCACCCAAATTATATTTAGTATAAAATTCATTATATAATTTTATTACTATGATTTTAACCTCACTTAGTATGGTTGTAACATTTACAGTATCATAATGTAAACATTGATAATACATATGCAAATAATCACTTAAACCATCTAATTTGCAACGCTGATAAAAAACACAAGCAACTAAATAAATAATGGGAATTTCGCCATAATAATGTAGCCACTTCATTTTCATTGTTACTATAGTATGTTATAATTCAATATCATTTTCATATTCGTCAAAAATTCCGACAATATTAATACACTCTACTAAAAATAAATGCGTAGTAGGATAATAAACACTGGACAAAGTATAAGTTGCATCATTAAAAACCTTTAAAATATCTAAAAAATTTTTGCAAATACCCCACTCTTGTGGGTATAAATTAATTTGAGGTATATTATTAGAAATGAATGCACATAATAAATCTTTATACTCATAAGATTCACCAAGCAAGTGGAAAGTAGAATTTCAACGAGTTGGAACATCTCTTGGAAATTTTTTTGGCTTTTTGGCATTTTCTCTACAAAATTTACCCAATTCTTTCATTTTTTGGGGATGTTTCCATAAAAATTGAATCGCCGTTTTTATTGGTTCAAGAAAAATATCAAGAGTTCTCAAACCATCTTGTACACATAAATTTAAAACATGACAAGCACATTTTACGTGAAAAAATTTTCCGCCAAAAGCGGGTTTACAAATATTTTCTAAATCAACAATTGAAGCGGTATTTATCGCGGCATTATCAAAACCAATTGAAAAAATTTTGTTAAGCAAATAATATTGTTCTAAAATTTGCCTAATAATTCTATAAATATTATTTGCTGTATGCTTACCATCGAAAACTCTAAATGCAATAACTCTTTTTTGAATACTCCAATCGTCATCTATCCAATGACATGTTATGCCCATGTAAGAATGCATTTGCCAATGATCACTCCAAATATCACTACCTATATGCACGCATCCATTAAATTGCATAAAAAAGTTTTGTAAATCCTTTTTTCCATTTCTGTAAAGATCTTTAATTATTTGTTTAAGTGAATTTCTAGGAACACGTTTTGCTTGTGGAGCACATGCTTTTGTACAAATTGATTAAAACCAAATCTTTCTCCAAAACTAAATGATAAATGCTCAACGGAAACAAATTTACCTAATTCTTCTTTATAAGTTTTTTCATTAAAATGAAATAAAGGGGAAGTGTTAGGATTGACGTACACAGAAATTTATTGTTGCCTGATATTGATTCCCGCTTGGGTTGGATGTTTGCTCCTAAGATGTTGTTTGAATGTTCCATATCCTTGTCCACCTGTATATTTATATATTTTTCCACAATGTTTACAAATTATATCATACCTTTTTTCATCAATATCAAACCTTTCCATTTTCGTGAAGTGATACCAAATGTCAGATGTAAGTTTCCACTCCGTTTCCTTTGTTGTAGATATTTCGGCAGGAGGATGAAGACTTTCTTGCGTCGGGACGCGCTCCACATCGAGAAAAATATTGATTTCATCATATTCAAAATCTGCATAATCACGAGAATCAAAAGAATGATGAGATTCTATCATAGTATTCTTACCTTTGCCAGTTGGCACTCGACTTCCACTTGCCATTTTTCGAGTGGATTGAGAGAATTGAGTGAATTGATTGGGAGAATTAAGAGAGAATTGCGCGGATTGAGAAAATTGAGAGAATTTAAGAAAATTTGAGAGAATTTAGAGTATTGAGAAAATTTGAGAGAATTGATAGTATTGAGAGAATTTGAGATAATTTATAAGAAAAAAATGAGAAGAAAATTTAGGATTAAAAAAAAATCTAGATAACCATTGCAATTGCAACGGTTATCCTTTTTTTAAAAAAAAAAAATTGCCCGTTGCCAGGGCAGTCGCACTGTAGCAGGGCCTGCAGGTTTTTTTTTTCTTTTTGGAACCGGACCCAAAACCGGTTCCAAAATTTCTTGAACCGGAACTGGGCCCATAGGCCACGGGCCGGTTCCGGTTCTGAACCGTGGGCGATATCAACGGGCCGGGCTTGGATTTGATTGGGGCCGGTTCTGGGCCGAAATCGACCCGTGATAATGACTACGTCCAGGGATACATGCACTTTATTTTTGGATAAATCCGACGTGAAAATTATAATTATGCGTAAAAACCGATAAAGAGAAACAAAGTCAAAAATGAACAGCTACAATGACATTCCCTTTTTTTTCCTTAAAAAAAGGAAAAAGCGAATAAACACAAAATGCTGTCGGTACACGTCCGAGAAAATATTGCGTGAGTGGAATACTCCACGTAAGCAATATATAACTCCATTGAACGCGTGACACCTGGCAAGCGGGCCCACATATCAGATTTATTAAAAAATCTAATCCTTCCCCTTCTGTCTCCCATCCTCCGTTAAACCTCCGTTACCCTCCCCCTCCTGCTCAAATATTCACTTTTTCACTTGGTTTCTCTCTCCCTCCCTCCTTTCGCTCAAACTTCTCCCGCTCCCGACCTCCTCTTCCTTCCTCCGCAACTTCGCCTCCTTTGGTCGTGAACCTGCCGACCGCTTCCAGAAAACCCATCTGCTCTCTCTCTCTTTCCTCCGCGAAGCACGGCTCTTTTTGTGGATTGCGCCTCCGCCTTCGCCGGTTGCCTACGCCGTCGCCTTCCGAAACCCATCGGTGGCTCAGATCTCGACCACGCGGTCGCCTCCGCCTACGCCGTCGCCTCCGAAGCCCCCCATTGGCGATTCGTGCTCTGCCCTTCTCTCTCTGTCCCGAGAAACGGCTCCGCTCGGCTCTCTGTGACGAACCGCACCTCCGCCGTCGCCTCCCGAAGCCCCTTTGGCGATCTCGGGCTCCGACTCGCCCTCTGCGTTGCCTCCCGGAGCCTCATTCTCAGGTTAGGGTTTTGTATGACTTGAACTTATTCCCTTTTTTGCCCTAACGTGAAGATCGGTGGCTCAGATCCCAACCACGCGGCCGCCTCCGCCTACGCCGTCACCTCCGAAGCCCCCCATTGGCGATTCGTCCTCCTCCCCTCTCTCTGTGTCCCAAGAAACGTCTTCGCTCGGCTCTCTGTGACGAACCGCGCCATCAACAGGTTCGCTGTTATTATGTTTTTTCCTTGGTTAGTTTGTTTCGTCTTCACAGAATTGTTTTTTTTTGGCGTTTGGGCAGATTGTCGGATTGGCCGTGCTTAATTTGTCAAATAACGAGGTTCGTTTGGTGAATGGGTAATAATGTTTGTGCTTGTTATGACTCTGTGCTAAATGAAACATGTGGCCTGTGCTCATTCTTATACTCTGTGTTGATTCTGCTCGAACGAAAGAACATCACGCATGTTTCTTGAGTGCAATCTGTGGATAATGCCACAGACAACCATTTTTGTACTTGTGTGGGAGAAAATAGATGCAAGCATCATAGGTTGTCTCTTCATTGGATTTCATCTGCAAAAAATATAAAAGGGATCTTTTCAATTGCACTGCTTTGAGATTATTGAGCTCTATTCGTTAAGTGCATCAATTAGTCTATTTTCTGCAAACTGATTATATTCACGTCCGTCATTTTTGTTAATTGTAGTCAAGTCAAGTGTGGATCTAATTATGTTAATTTACGGGCCTTTTTTTTTTGTTAACTATGATGGGTTTTATCGCTGCCTGAAATTCACCATGTCCCTGGTATTTGCCACATCTTACAAATGATTTAACTTTTGCAAGAACCACCCTCCGTAAACCCACTGGCATTGTTCTCATTCTCTTGGTACGAGGACGCAGGGAAGGGATTTCAACAAGGGGTTCCTCATAAAACTTCCAACTGTTCTTCATCTCAGGCCAAATAAGTTATCAGCTACTAACACTCTTGTCCTCTTTTCTACACCTCCATTAACAGTACGACCACACTTTGATGTCTGATTCGTTGTGATGTTCCTTGGCCAAAAAAGGGGAGTAACCAAAAAGAAGAGGAATTTTAACTTGTTTCCAAACCAGCTGCATATGTATAGTATTTGTTCTTGAATTTCATGACCTCAATGATGGTTGATTTCTGGCAACAAATGGGGCTCTCTATTAACTCCTTTGAATGGAAGCATAAGCTTTGCATATCGATCATTGTAAATGCTTTGTGTTTCTAGTATTACTTGCTAGTCATAATTGAATTGCATTAGGTGAAATCAAGGGAAGCAAATTCTTTTTAGGATCCGTCGTAGTTGTCATCACAAGGAAGAATTTAACCGAATAACTAGAGTAGGATTGAGCCATTGAACTAGACTCTTCATCGTACGCAAAGTTCATAATCTATGTCCGTCTTCTAGTTTCATTTGGGTCTTTCGTTTATAAGCCCAAGTAAGATCCTTTTTTGTGTAAAACTTGTTGAGTTTTTTTTTTTTGGTCTGCATGTAAAAATTGTTGATTGCCAAGAGAAATTTTGGTTTCATTTGGCTTTAGTTTCAGTCAGATCGAGTGTTCGGGGGAGGCCTCGGAAGCTTGATGAATGTCGAACTTGCTAACACAAATGCGAAATTATTGAAAGCATAACCATCGGCCATCAACTCCAACAATTCATGGACACAAGAGAAAGGAGGACATCTACTTCAATTCCTCGATGGAAAAAAAATGAAAAGAGCAGTAGCAGTTCCTTCTCGATAGGATGTGGGAAATTTTCGCGAGCGACAACATATTTCAGCTTGGAATGGATACTATTGCTCATGTGCCTGACGGCGATTTTGCAGATACTACCTCTCATTCTTCCGCCATTGCCTCCCCTCTTTCCATGTTGTTGTTTCTCCCTATTGCCATCCTAATTGTGCTCATGATATTAGCTTTCACGCCTTCTACCTTAAGAGATTTGACCTACGCGCATAGCGTAGTACATTTTGAATTCGTCATGCTCTTTGCATTTACTTTGGCTTTACTTTTTAGAGTGTTAAAAGAGGAAGGGAATTTGAGGAAAAAAGACTTCTTTCAGTCTACCATCAAAATTTCAGCTTTTGTTTATGTGCACAATAAGTATTACAATTATGCTTTCCTAAGGGGAAATGTGATCTACTTTGGGATTCACACCCAATTTGTACTTGTTTATATGCTTACCCATGAAAAAAAAAATAACCGAAAACTCGGCCCAACCTGGATTTTCACTTTGGATTCTATGCGTTTTGGGTTGGGCCAGGTCAGAGAGAGCATGTGCTGCTTGTGATTTGGGTCAGGTCTAGTCGAGTATCATAGAAACCCGACCCAACCCATTGACACCCCTAGGAACCAGGTCCCTGATGCAGTCTTGTATAGTTTGGGATGATTCGCAATGGTAGAAATTCACATTCTCTATGTGCGGAGCAATGACTAACATGCGCTTTAAAAGTTATTAGCAAAATGTATTACCAAATCACTCTCCTTCTGCAAATTTGTTAGTATTATAATAGCAATAACTATTATTATTATTGTTGTTCTTTGCCTTTTTCTTTCTGGGCGAGAGGTTGGGGGATGGCCGGATTGAAGGCGGCACGAGCAGCTCTTGGAATTACTCACCTAATTTTTGCAAATGACATCGCGATGGAAGCTTTGTCCAGAGGAACTCTCCTGGGCAAAATATGAATATGACGGAGTCCGGAGTTTTTTTTGCAAGAAATTTGGATTGAGTAACACGACTTGATATCTGCCAGTGACTTTCTTTTGCTCGAGAAAGCATTTGAGATTGGTACAACCTTTGTTCATGCGAACTTATTCAAAACTAAGATTTCACCTATGTCAGAGATTAGGCGAGACGATGCCCTAACTTGTGGAAACAGACCTTATCCCGAATAGGATGCTAAATTTTTCATCCAGCTGGTCATTTTGTGAAGTCTCAACGAAGAATTTCGCATCTTCCACTCCAGAAGAGGACCTTAATTCAAAACACAATCGTTTTTTGGGTCAATTTTCTTGATAGACAATTAACACATGGTGCTTGCTTGCTTTAAGCAACATAATGCTTTTTACCTGAAGTATGTCGAACAATATCAACTTTGCTAATGTTGCTACAAATGGTCATAGAACACCACAAACTTGACTCTAGTCACGACAAATGTAACTATTATAGGTAATGCACCCTTCTACGATATATGGATGTACCAGCTTCCAATGCTGCCACTCTCTTTTTCAGAAGAGAAACTTCATTTATACAAATTGATAATGCGCATAGATGGATCTAACGAAATGAGTACAGATAAATCAGTGAAAAACAGCCACACCCAAGTATTCAAATTAAGTGCAACACTAAAAGAATGACATCCATAGTAATAATTGGAATGACAAGGATCTAAATAGAACTTTGAAAATCATCGGACTCTGTCTTTCTACTAGATGAAACAGTAAGTTCCAGAACAAATAGAAACAAGTAGGCAAAAATAATCTAACACGGTTACTAAAGACACAAGGAACACCAAAATTTGTGTACTCTTCAGTGTGCTTCATCACGGGTCTCACTTCTTTGCCTTCTTCGGTACTCGGAAAGCCAAATAAAATTCTCGCAAATAAATCCAACTATGGATAAAGAGAAATCTGCCGAAGAATGAGAGGTAGTATCAACAGAATCGCCGTCAGGCACATGAACAAGAGTATCCATTCCAAGCTGAAATATGTTGTCGCTCGCGAAAATTTCCCACATCCTATCGAGAAGGAACTGCTACTGCTCTTTTCATTTTTTTTCCATCGAGGAATTGAAGTAGATGTCCTCCTTTCTCTTGTGTCCATGAATTGTTGGAGTTGATGGCCGATGGTTATGCTTTCAATAATTTCGCATTTGTGTTAGCAAGTTCGACATTCATCAAGCTTCCGAGGCCTCCCCCGAACACTCGATCTGACTGAAACTAAAGCCAAATGAAACCAAAATTTCTCTTGGCAATCAACAATTTTTACATGCAGACCAAAAAAAAAAAACTCAACAAGTTTTACACAAAAAGAGATCTTACTTGGGCTTATAAACAAAAGACCCAAATGAAACTAGAAGACGGACATAGATTATGAACTTTGCGTACGATGAAGAGTCTAGTTCAATGGCTCAATCCTACTCTAGTTATTCGGTTAAATTCTTCCTTGTGATGACAACTACGACGGATCCTAAAAAGAATTTGCTTCCCTTGATTTCACCTAATGCAATTCAATTATGACTAGCGAGTAATACTAGAAACACAAAGCATTTACAATGATCGATATGCAAAGCTTATGCTTCCATTCAAAGGAGTTAATAGAGAGCCCCATTTGTTGCCAGAAATCAACCATCATTGAGGTCATGAAATTCAAGAACAAATACTATACATATGCAGCTGGTTTGGAAACAAGTTAAAATTCCTCTTCTTTTTGGTTACTTCCCTTTTTTGGCCAAGGAACATCACAACGAATCAGACATCAAAGTGTGGTCGTACTGTTAATGGAGGTGTAGAAAAGAGGACAAGAGTGTTAGTAGCTGATAACTTATTTGGCCTGAGATGAAGAACAGTTGGAAGTTTTATGAGGAACCCCTTGTTGAAATCCCTTCCCTGCGTCCTCGTACCAAGAGAATGAGAACAATGCCAGTGGGTTTACGGAGGGTGGTTCTTGCAAAAGTTAAATCATTTGTAAGATGTGGCAAATACCAGGGACATGGTGAATTTCAGGCAGCGATAAAACCCATCATAGTTAACAAAAAAAAAGGCCCGTAATTTAACATAATTAGATCCACACTTGACTTGACTACAATTAACAAAAATGACGGACGTGAATATAATAAGTTTGCAGAAAATAGACTAATTGATGCACTTAACGAATAGAGCTCAATAATCTCAAAGCAGTGCAACTGAAAAGATCCCTTTTATATTTTTTGCAGATGAAATCCAATGAAGAGACAACCTATGATGCTTGCATCTATTTTCTCCCACACAAGTACAAAAATGGTTGTCTGTGGCATTATCCACAGATTGCACTCAAGAAACATGCGTGATGTTCTTTCGTTCGAGCAGAATCAACACAGAGTATAAGAATGAGCACAGGCCACATGTTTCATTTAGCACAGAGTCATAACAAGCACAAACATTATTACCCATTCACCAAACGAACCTCGTTATTTGACAAATTAAGCACGGCCAATCCGACAATCTGCCCAAACGCCAAAAAAAAACAATTCTGTGAAGACGAAACAAACTAACCAAGGAAAAAACATAATAACAACGAACCTGTTGATGGCGCGGTTCGTCACAGAGAGCCGAGCGAAGACGTTTCTTGGGACACAGGGACACAGAGAGAGGGAAGGAGGACGAATCGCCAATGGGGGGCTTCGGAGGTGACGGCGTAGGCGGAGGCGGCCGCGTGGTCGGGATCTGAGCCACCGATCTTCACGTTAGGGCAAAAAAGGGAATAAGTTCAAGTCATACAAAACCCTAACCTGAGAATGAGGCTCCGGGAGGCAACGCAAAGGGCGAGTCGGAGCCCGAGATCGCCAAAGGGGCTTCGGGAGGCGACGGCGGAGGTGCGGTTCGTCACAGAGAGCCGAGCGGAGCCGTTTCTCGGGACAGAGAGAGAAGGGCAGAGCACGAATCGCCAATGGGGGGCTTCGGAGGCGACGGCGTAGGCGGAGGCGACCGCGTGGTCGGGATCTGAGCCACCGATGGGCTTCGGAAGGCGACGGCGTAGGCAACCGGCGAAGGCGGAGGCGCAGTCCACAAAAAGAGCCGTGCTTCGCGGAGGAAAGAGAGAGAGAGCAGATGGGTTTTCTGGAAGCGGCCTCCGTCTGGAAGCGGCCATCGGAGGCAACCGGCATAGGCGCGGCAGGTTCACGACCAAAGGAGGCGAAGTTGCGGAGGAAGGAAGAGGAGGTCGGGAGCGGGAGAAGTTTGAGCGAAAGGAGGGAGGGAGAGAGAAACCAAGTGAAAAAGTGAATATTTGAGCAGGAGGGGGAGGGTAACGGAGGTTTAACGGAGGATGGGAGACAGAAGGGGAAGGATCAGATTTTTTGATAAATCTGATATGTGGGCCCGCTTGCCAGGTGTCACGTGTTCAATGGAGTTATGTATTGCTTACGTGGAGTATTCCACTCACGCAATATTTTCTCGTACACGTCCCTCTCTCTCTCTCATCTCTCTCTCTTCCTTTTGCTCTCTCTCTCCTTCCATGTAAATCTCTATCTTCAATCTTCTTCACTTACTCACTCTCCTTGTTCGAGGCAAAAGATCATTCCATTTCTAGATCCTGAAGCTCCTCTCTTCCTCACTCGAGTTCGGATCTTTCGCGGCCGCTCTGGTCACCCCCGATCCCGAATCACGTCCTCACCCGGGTTGGGATCTTCGGCGGCCACTTCTACTCGCGGAAGTGTTGGAGCCCCACCGCGTCCTCGAGGAGGTTTCCACCGGGTCGAGCGGCCGTCGGCTCAGTCCGAGTTTGACTCAGTCGTTGTCGTCATCCTCGAATAGCGACATCGTTCGATTGGGGACAGAGTCTCGCGGCGGCGGCGAGTGCAACCAGGAGACGACCGGAGGCGGAGGGACGGAAGAAGCGGGGAGAGGGGGCGGGCGAGATTCAAGGGCGAAAGAGAGGCGAGGAACGGTGGTGCTGCTGCTTCGTCTGCAGAGGGGGAAAGAGATGAGAGTAAGTTTGGGTTGAAAGTGGGTTTATTACTTACTTAACCCACCGAAACCCATATTTTTCGGCCTTTCTCTTTGTTTTGAACCCATTTTGACTCATATTATGAGTATAAGCATACCCATGTATGACCCATTTTTATCAGTATGAGTTAAAATACGGATTTGTGACCCATTTTGACAGCCCTGCCCTCAAACGAAATTTCTTTGAATAACAAATCACCATAGAAGCATTCAAATCAATGTCTGAAACCGTCCACCGCCTCCTCTTAAAGATACTTGGCCGTCCACCACCTCCTCCACTGCCGCCGGAGTCGCCGCCGGAGTCGCCGCCGCCTTCTCCTTCTCATCGTCCTCAATGGAAGTACGATGTGTTCGTGAGCTTCCGAGGAAAAGATCTGAGGAGAAACTTCATATCGCACCTCTTCTCTGCTTCGAGGGAGGCCTCCATTCATTTCTTCAGGTGACGTGGCAATCATTTTTTTTTGCACTCCCATCCGATCCAATTATGGTTTGACGATGGCAATAGCATTAAATGCCAGAAAAAAAAAATAAATAGATAACTATTGGGAGTCGGGACCACCTAATTTCTCTCTCTTCCCCCTCAGTCCAGGTCACCTCTGAGCTTGACCTGCCCGCCTCCCCGCCGTCGCGGCGCCGCGTCCGAGCCACTCCCCCCCGTCGTCAACTTCGTCTGCCTCTGTTTTTTTTTTTTTTTTTTTTTTTTGTTTTTGAGCTCATGATGTCGCAGCGGCGATATCTGGTCGTAGCGGCCAAGGACGAGCAAGGCTCGTGTTTGTGGACGAACCGACTCGCCGGTCATGGACCGGTAACGTCACTATTCCGATCCGGTGGGCTCTGTCACGGTTACAAATCAACGAAGGCGGAGGGTGTAAACTCGCTGCTGGGTGCGACGGCCACGGCGACGGGGAGGGCTCGAGGATGGAGGTTGCGGCGGCTTGAGAGGTGGTGGCGGCGGTCATGCTAGGGGGCCGGTATGGCGGTGGCTGTCAAGACAGAGAAATGAAGGTACTTAACTTTTTACGTGTACGTCAATGCTTTCAGGGACAACGCGAGAGAAGACATTGGGGAAGAGATCAAATCCAAGCTTTTCGAAGCAATATGGCACGCGAGGATTGCCCTGATCGTGTTCTCCAGGAACTACGCCTGACTCGAAGTGGTGCATGAACGAGCTGGTCGAGATCCTGAAGTGCAAGAAGAGGTTCGGGAACCATGGCCACCTGGTTGTTCCCATCTTCCACGAGGTAAAAGCCGGAGATATTTCGAACTTCGAGGGCGGAAATGAATTCGCTCAAGGTTTTGCGAGATTGTGCGGAAACGCGACAGATGAAGGGCAGATACAGAAATGGACGGACGCCCTGAGAGAGACTAAGCAATTGACAGGATTCGGCGTGAGAAACGACGCCGGAGGGTGCGGCATCTCTCCTTCTTCTCCTCCTTCTTCTCCGCCATGTTCATTGCGTTATCATTTTGTGACTCCGATCATCTTGATTTTAGTTTAAATGTGTGTTTGATGTTGAATGTGGAAATTCAAACTCTTTCGAGTTCTTGCCATTTTTGGGTACCTGATGGGCTCATACGAACCACTTCCCGGGAAGTCGATTTCCCCCCGATAAGCCGAATTTGTCCCCTTAATTAACATCAAAATCAAAAAAGATCGTTCTTTAGCAATTATTGCAAGAGAAATTAGCCGAATATTTCTATTAATGAATAATTCGTTGGGGATCATGGCAGAATATGCTACTTCATCGTATATTGCATAAACTGAAAATATGAGATAAGGCGACGGTACAACCTCGTACCGTCTCGGCCTGTCACCTTTATGCTTGCCTTGTGCCCATTCTTACTGTGCGTACTTGGGACAATCCCTGTCCCCAGAGCTGGTCGCCGCAAGACTCTTGTGGAAGCCTATAGGGAAGGTGCTAATATGGTTTTAGTAAGTGACCAGCTCTCGTCATTACCTCTCCATATTGCTTGCTCTTCTTTGTTTTCTGCAATATTTGCAAAATTTATGTTCCATTTGTCATCTATAAGAACCTCATTTATCAAACTACAGACGTATGATAAAGTCATAATCATTTGACAACCAAATATCAAAACTTATCTACAATATATTACAATTATAGGATATTTTACCCACCTAATAGTAAGGGCATTCTCATGCTTTGGGTTTAGAATTCGATGGTCGTGGGTTCGATTTTTGGCCTGGGGAAACTCAAGATTTTTTTTTTCCCAGTGGGGGGGGGGGAGTGGGCATTGCTGTGAGTTGCTATGCTAATTCCCTTCTAAATGACCAATTTACGGTTGTGTCATTGAATCATAAAAAATTTAGAGTATCTTGGACCTTTCATGTTTCGCTAATGATTGATCTGTCATGGTGGCACATCAATAAATCAAAACAGTTTCAGCAATGACTAAGAAGTAAGAACTGACCTCTGTTAACCTCCCTGTTTTGATTTTTTCCATTGCTGTGTCCTGCTGCTGTACTACTGCACTTGTACAATGAATACAAGTCTACTCTTGCTCAATGGACCTCTGAAACAATGTATAAAAAAGAGTGGGGGGGGGGGGGGGGGGGGGGGGGGGGGGGGGGGCGGGGGCGGCGGGGGACAGTGACCTGGAACAGCATAAGTGCGTCCCCAGAACTTGTAAACAAGTTAAGATCCCCAACTTATACCATTGAACGTCCACCAGAGGACTCG
The DNA here is from genome assembly GCA_031216185.1 of Syzygium aqueum. Classification (NCBI taxonomy): domain Eukaryota; kingdom Viridiplantae; phylum Streptophyta; class Magnoliopsida; order Myrtales; family Myrtaceae; genus Syzygium; species Syzygium aqueum. The sequence continues at coordinate 22,494,072 of CM062239.1, read as the reverse complement.
CAATTTTGTTCTGATGTAAAATAATTGGCTGCAGGCGCATGCTACATCAGCAGGAAACTTAATAACAAGCACTGATTTACAAGTTGGATGTTTTTTCATTCATATGAATGTGTAAAACCTTGAATATTTTGTCTCTCGGTGCATATTTACATTTATTTCTCTTATAACCTTAACTGCACAACATAGGGATGAAGGGAGACTTGTGGACGTAATAGTAGAGTACCTTGTCGAGAAAATCCGCGAAACACGGCCACTCTCCTTTGTGCAAAACGCAATAGGAGTGGATGTCTTGGTAGATGAGGTGATTTCTTTACTTGGAAAGGGCCAAGAGGAGGACGTGCGCATGATAGGCTTATGTGGAGTAGAAGGAATAGGGAAGACGGTGGCATCCAGAGTCCTTTGCGATAGCATTCGCAGCGATTTTGAGTGTTTTGTCTTTCTTGATAAAATTGGAGAAGCAGATTGCAACAATCCTGTAGGTCTATTAGGTCTACAAAAGAAGCTGCTCCGTAATCTAATAAAGGTGGAAGGATGGAGGATGTATGACGACATTCAGACCAACATTGACGAGATAAATAGTAACCTGTGCCGTAAAAGGATACTTCTTGTTCTTGATAATGCTACTAGGAAAGAACAGATTGACTACTTTGGGGCTGGAGAGCGAGAACTGCTGTGTCCCGGGAGCAGAATTTTGATCACGACCAGAGACCAAAACTTGCTAAAAGATCTCAAGGTAGACGACAAGTATATCGTCACAGGTTTGCTCCCGAATGAAGCGCTTCGGCTCTTTTGCCGCCATGCCTTGAAGAGAGAAGAACCTCAAGAAGGCTATGACGAGTTGTCCCAAAGTCTAGCTCATTATGCAGGAGGCCACCCATTGTCTCTTAAAAGGCTGGGTTCATCCCTAAACGGCAAGTCCAAAGATCAATGGGATCAGACATTGGAGAAGTTGAAGAGAAGCCCTTATCTCGATTCGCTGTCTCATTCCTTCTGGTCAGTTGGGCCATATGGAGGTCGAGCCGGCAATGCTTTTGATGATGGGGCACACACTGGTGTGAGGCAAATTAGGCTCTCTGGACAGTCAGTTATTGATTCCATCACCGTTGATTATGACCAGAACGGGTGTTTGGTGAGATCCGTGCGGCACGGTGGACATGTTCACGACTTTGAAACGGTCAGTTTTCCGCCACTCTAACAGACTGATCATGTACTTTACTAGTAGTAATCATTGCTTATAAGAAGGTAAACAGGATCAACTACAAGATTAATATAGTTTTTATGCGTGTCTGTAAATAGAAACTACTGCAAAAATTATTAGATATAAGAATGTAAGGTAGTCAGGAGATGATGGCCAATATATAAACATCTACGGAAGTGTGAGTGTTACTGCTTCACGTAACTTTGCCAAGTATGAAGGTATAAATTCTATCATTCCTTGTTCTTCTTTTTTTCTTTTACGAATTTACTTCGTCTCTTTTGATTTGTTTATGGGACTTTATCATCTTGCTTTCATTTACCGCAAAATCGGCATGCGGCAGCTTAGCTCAAGGACCTACTTATAGCCAAAAACACTAAACTTAAAAGATTTCCTTCATTCCTTTTTCCATCAGGGATAAGTACTTAAACCGAATTCGGTCAAGTAATTTATTTTTCGCAGTAAAGGAATTATATTGATCCAAAATAACACAAAAGCAATACATAGTAGATGTTAGATGGATGTAATGATGGTAACTCTTATAAAAACTTTTACACTTCTTGCAGCTGGTGAGATTGGATCATCCAAGTGAATACCTAATTTCTATATCAGGCCATATCGATGATTATTATGGTCATGATGTTGTCCGGTCTCTCAAGATCCGCAGCAACAAGGAGACGTATGGACCATTTGGATCTGAACGAGGACGGCCTTTTGTTTTCTCACATTCAGATGGAAAGATTATCGGGTTTCATGGGAAATGTGGCAGCCATCTCCACTCGATTGGAGCACATTTCGGGCCGATTTCTCACGCGTATCCATTTGATGTTGTGGGACCATTTGGTGGTGATAGTGGTATGCACATTTGGGACGACGGAAAACACACGGATGTGAGGCAAATCGTCATCGGCTTCGATTCGGCAATTAAGTCCATCTCTATCTTATACGATGAACATGGACGTCCTGTTGGTCCATTCACACATGGCCGAAGTGGTGGAGGCAAAACCTATACGGTGAGCTATGATATAAACATTATCAGCATTATCTTCAGGATGCAATGTGATTTTGTGGATGTCCTCCATGCTTTTTCTTGTGAAATCTATTGTTCATTGTTAAAGTAGATGTTCTTGAATTCTTGAATTTTTATCCTTTTACTTTCTCAGATTACACTTGACTGTCCAAGTGAGTACTTGACATCCATCTCGGGCCACACTGAAGATGTTTCCGGACTCACCATTCTTCAGTCATTGACAATCCATACTAATAGACGGGATCATGGACCAATTGGAACAGCTAATAAAGGGAGGCATTTTTCATTTCCATACACCGGCGGCAAAATTGTCGGTTTTCATGGGAGTTGCGATGGCCCTCGTCTCGAGTCCATCGGAGCTTTTTATGAGCCAATTCCTCATACACATCCCGTTAAGGTTTTTGGGCCTTTTGGAGGCAAAGGCCGAAAATCCTTGGATTTTGTTGATTTAAACGGGATTGATGTTCACTACGCAGACTTCATCGAGTCCATTACTTTTGAAGTTGACGACGCCACCAGCTCCGAACCGGAAAATAATTATGGTGGAAATGGCGGGGACAATACTTTCAAGGTTGTATCTGGACTCTTTCCTTTTCTCTTCTTCCGTTTCTACTTGAATGTCCTAAGTTTATTTTTCTAGCTTGTCATGACATTAGTCAGATTACGGCATTATGAACCTTGAGATTCCTAACCTTAACCAAAAAAAAAAAAAAAAACCTTGAGATTCCTAACAATTTCTTCGCAATGCACATGAAAAGTTCATACCAGAGATACCTGATGATCAGCATGATTGTTAGAAAACCACGTGGAAAATCTAATGACTTCACTTTATTAGTGTTAGGCAAAGACAAACCTAACCATAAACAAAAAGCAAATTAACTTTTGATTTCCAAAATGAAATGTACTACCAAATTTATTAGAAACTTAATTTACACGAATGTTACCATGCATATAACTTGTTTTATAGATTCGAATTATATTTCAAAAGAATCTACTAATTTATTTTGCTCATCGATTGATGCAACATATAGTCACTCACGTCGAATATGACTTTCTATGGACTGTTTGCAGGTTAAACTGAGAAATGGAGAGTACATAACTTCTTTTGCTGGATATCTCAAAAATGCAAATGGTAGTGGCACTCTAATCAACTCGCTCACATTTCAAACCAACAAAAGAATATTGGGACCCATTGGTAGAGAGGAAGGTGAGTACTTCTCCTTACCATCAGAAGCTGGGAAAGTCATCCGCTTTTTCGGGACAAGTGGTTATTTTCTCGAATCTATTGGAGCACACGTCGAGCTATACTCTAACAAGCTCTATCCCTTTAAGTCTGTGGGGTCACTTGGGAGTTCGAATACGTCATTTTGGGATGATGGCAATAAGCATACCAATGTAAGGAAAATCATTGTTGAATTTGAACGAAGTAAAGGCTCATGCGTCCGATCCATCACGTTTCAGTATGAAGAGGAGAGTAAAGAATTATTGCAATATGAGACACATGGTGGCATTGATGCAAACAACTTCCACATAGTACGGAATGTCGAAATCCATACGGTATGTCCCTGTTCATACATATGCTTCGTAAAATCCTCATGAAACTTCTGACCAAAAAAAAAAAAAATCCTTACGAAACTTGCATAGCCTATGTTAGTAGGAGACTCTTTGGAGACTTAAATCATGAATATGATGGATATGTCTATTATTGCAGATCAAAATTCATGATCCAGATGAGTATTTGACTTCAATATCAGGGTATCTTTCCCACGACGGCATTCAGTCTCTCACGTTTCAGACTAACAAAAAAACGATCGGACCTGTCGGTGATGAAGATCGGGCATTGCACTGCTCATCTCCTGCAACAGGTGGCAAAATTGTTGGATTTTATGGGACGAGTGGTGAATGTCTTGAAGCAATTGGAGCATATTTTGAACCGGTGTCTCATCTTTATCCAATTAAATCAATTGGGCCATTTGGGGGCCTAGGTGGATGTGCTTGGGACGATGGTAAATTCAGCGGTGTGAGGGAAATTGAGGTAATGTACGACGACGTCATCCGTTACATTATATTTGTGTATGACAAGAGTGGTGAAGGAGTTTGCTCAGTTATGCATGGTGGCCCCACCAGGGAAGAAAAGTCCATGGTCACCAGGGTAAGTGTTTCTTTCATTCTCCAATTCGTCGTTGTTTACTTAGTCTTATCTCATTGGTTGAGATCATGTTGATACGTGTTTAGTCATGTGATTTAGTTAAGTAAACTTGACAAATTGGTCTTATTTTCACCCCTTGTCCAGTGTTAAGAGAGACTTTTGGGATTGCGCAGGTTATATTGGATTTTCCGCGGGAGTACTTGACATCAATCTCTGGCTATAGTCGAGAGGATGGTGGCGATGGCATAAATAATGATATTGTTCAGTCGCTCACATTTTACAGTAATAGAGGAAGACATGGTCCATTTGGCATGGAGACGGGGAAGTACTTTTGGTATCCATCGACCGGAAGCAAAATTATCGGCTTTTATGGAACATGCGGGGAGACTCTCAAATCCATAGGAGTGTATGCGGAGCCCATACCGCACATGTATCCTTTCAAAACCATTGGACCCTTTGGAGGCTCTGGTGGTACTCCGTGGGATGATGGAGTGCATACTGATGTGAGGGCATTTCAGATCATTGCCAGCGACATAATTCACTCCATCGGCATTGTGTACGATAACAATGGTTCCAACATCCACCGCATTGAAAGTCGCCGAGGAGCCACCTGGGTTAGTCCAGAACTCTCTCTCTCTCTCTCTCTTCCCCTTCTGGAAGTCGTTCATGTATACAGGTTGCTTTGCATGCTGCTCTTATCTTCATGTGGTACAGTTTCTTTTCAACGAAGACTGAGGCACTTCTTTTGGCATCCTATATCTCGAACCTTCGTATGTTTTCACAAGTAAAATATGTTTCCGCTTTGTTATTCTTGCTAGGTCATTCTGGATTATCCCAGGGAGCGTCTAGTTTCAATATCGGGTTGCATGAACGGGAATGAAAACGCTCCTCGCACTGTCATCTGCAACCTGAACATACATACCACGCTGACCACTCATGGGCCGTACGGATCCACTCTTGGATGGTTAACGAAATTTCGCATCCCGTCGGCAGCAGGTGGTGGCAGGATCGTTGGCTTTTTCGGAAGAGCGGGATCTTGTCTTCATTCTGTTGAGGAAAACCCCAAAAGATTTTGAAGTTGACAAAACTTTCGTAAATAACATGAAGTTACTCTTTGGTTTGGAAATTCAGACGCAGGAAAGACTCTGAAGATTTTCCAGACTCAGAAATTTTCCAGACTCTGAAGATTTTCCAGACTCAGAAATTTTCCAGACTCTGAAGATTTTCCAGACTCAGAAATTTTCCAGACTCTGAAGATTTTCCAGACGCAGATATTTTTCAGACTCAGATGCTGAAGTTTTTCAGACTCTGAATTTTGCAGACGCAGAAACAGAACTTAACACAACAGCTAGTGACCTGGCTTGGATTTCACAAGGAAGGTTTTGATTGACTCAATCTAAAATAATTTGATGTCAATCAAATATTATCACAACGGACTAATCTCTACTTATGGAAACCAAGATTCTGATTGTATGGGCGACCAGGATCAGCGGGATTCAGAATCTGTCATTCAACGGCTACTCAATCCTTTCTATACAAATCTGTCCAAGGTGAAGATGATCCTCTGAAGACTGTCCAACGGCTAGTTTGGAAGTGGAGGAGTATTTAAGGAGATCAACGAGCAGCAGAAGAAACAGATTCAAGAATCATCAAGTCCAAAGTCTGAGATTATTCCAATTCTTTCTCTTCCTTGAGCCCAACCATAGAATCTTGAGGGTTACTTTACAGACGTGTTTGTGTGAGAAAGTCTTATTTTACACAAGAGTGATTTCACTCTAGTTCTGTAAAACTTCTTGATTACATAGTGAAATCCAGCCAGTAGGCTGTCAGCGTGGGAGAGTGGACGTAGGCTTATCATAAGCCGAACCACTATAAATTCTGTGTGCAGCTTCTCTATCTCTTAATCTTTTACTTTATACACTGCACATTCAACAACACGTCCTTATAGAATCTGAATTTTATTCAGACTCAAACTGTATTTTACCATTTCCGCTTAAATTTGTTAAAATTGTTTAAGATCACCTATTCACCCCCCTCTAGGTGATCCTTGCTAGCCACTTCAATTGGTATCAGAGCAGGTTGCTCATCTGTTGAAGTGTTTTACTTCTGAGCTTACGATCTATATGGCTAGCTTTGGTGCTCCAGGTCTCATTGAAGGTCAAAGTAATAACAGACCTCCCTATTTCGATGGCAAGGATTACAGCATCTGGAAAAACAAGATGAAGGCTTTCATAAAGTCAATTGATCACATGCAATGGGATGTCATCATTAGAGGAGTCAGACCAAAACCCTCTGATTCAAAAGAGCAGATGGATGAAAATATGCCAACAGACCTTCCATTGTCTCAAACTGAGATATCTAAAAGAGGGTCTTTAGATTCCAAAGCAATTTACTCTTTTTATTGTGCTTTAGCACCTGTTGAGTATAAAAAAATTGCTTCCTGTGAATCAGCTAAGGAAATTTGGGACACTCTCTACATCACCTATGAAGGAACTGATCGTGCCAAGGAAACTCAGATTAACATACTACTTGGCCAATATGAATCCTTCAGAATGAAGCCTGAAGAACCTGTTGCCGATATGTATGACAGATTTACAGAAATTGTAAATGGTCTTGCGTATCAAGGACAACCAGTTCCAGATGTGATGAAAGTCAACAAACTTCTGAGAGGATTGACAAAACAGTGGGAGAACATCAAAACTTCCATCAGGGAAACTCAAAGAATCATGCCTCTCTCTGTGACCGAGTTAATTGGAACTCTTCAATCATACGAAACAGAAAAACGGATTGAAGAAAATGAATCCAGAGGTAATAAATCAATCGCTTTAAAGACTAACATTGATTCTGATGCAGATTCTGAAGACGAAGATGTTGATGATGAAGAACTAGCACTCTTCATTAAGAAATACAAGAGGATGAAGATCAAAGGGAGAAACCTCAAAGGAAAGAGGCCTTTTGAAAAGAAAAAGACTTCTGATGAAGTAGATAAATCAAAGGAAATAATCTGCTTCAACTGTAGAAAGCGAGGACATATCAAACCAAACTGTCCTCTCCTTAAAAAGAAGACCAAATTTGAGAAGGCAAAGAAAGCCTTAAAAGCAGAAACATGGAGTGATACAGAGTGCGAAGACAGTGATGAAGATATCTCAAATTTCTGTCTAATGGCAAACTCAGATACAGATTCAGATTCAGATTCAGAATCAAACGCAAAAAACGAGATTGAGGTAAATCATTCTGAAATGCCTATTGAAGTTTCAAACTATATTGATGAATTATGTCTCGAATTCAAGGCTGCTCTTAAAAGAATCTCTTCTCTGAAAAAGGAGAATTCATTACTTAGACAACAGGAAACCTCTCAAAAAGAAAAGATTGATTTTCTTCAAAAGGAATTTCATCAACTCAAGGAAAATCGAGATTTTCTTTCCAAAGAAAATACTGCTTTGAAAAAGGAAGTTTCAGAATTGGTTTCCAAATTTTCAAAAGGCTCAGAAACCTTGAAAAATATTCTTTCTGTACAGATTCCTTATTTCAACAAATCTGGTCTTGGATTTATAAAGGAAAATAAAAGTTTAATTGATTTTCCAAAGGTCAAGGAGAGATTAAAACAAAGACCTCCTCGACAAGCTTACAAAAATCATTTCAATAAGAACTTTGTCAAACCTATTGGTCGAAGTGCCTTAAAATGCTCAAAATGTGGAAATCCACAACATTTTGAGAATGAATGTCCTAAGGTCTGGAGACCTATTCGAAGAGACTTCATTAAGACAGCCTATACTAACCTTCAAGGACCCAAACAAGTTTGGGTACCAAAGAAAACATGAGAAGTTGTAACTTTTGCAGGTCACCACAAAGAGGAAAAGAAAGTGGTACCTGGACAGTGGATGTTCCAGACACATGACCGGAGACCCTAGCATTTTCGCTGAACTACAAAGTCTGAATGGTGGAAAAGTTTCTTTTGGAGGAAATAATAAAGGAAAAATAGTTGGAAAAGGAACTGTTGAGATTGGAGGACTTACAATCAATGATGTTTCATTGGTAAAAGGTCTCAACTACAATCTGATAAGCATAAGTCAACTATGTGATTCAGGTTTCAGAATCAACTTTCAAGAAGATATCTGTTCAGGAACAAGCAAAGACAGTTCTCAAACTTTCACAGGAAGAAGACATGGGAACATCTATCTTCTTGACGTCAACTCAAACTACACTCACTGTTTGATCTCAGTCAAAGAAGATGAAGATCTTTGGCACAGAAGACTGGGACATATAAGTATGAAGCAGATCTCAAAGATATCAAATAAGAAACTGGTACAAGGACTACCAGATTTGAGATACAGAAAAACAGAACTGTGCAATGCTTGCACTCTTGGAAAACAAGTAAGAAGCTCTTTTAAGCCTATACATCATGTTTCCACTAATCGTGCCTTGCAGCTTCTTCATATGGATCTTTTTGGACCAACCAGAACACAGAGCATTGGTGGTAAGAAATACTGTCTAGTCATTGTTGATGATTTCACCAGGTTTACATGGGTATTTTTTCTTGCTCATAAAAATGAAGCTTTCTCATACTTCTCAAAGTTTGCAAGAAAAATTCAGAATGAAAAGGGTTATACTATTTCAAGCATCAAAACTGATCATGGGGGAGAATTTGATAATCAAAGCTTTTCAAACTTTTGTGAGGAAAATGGCTTTCAACACAATTTCTCTACTCCATATACACCAGAACAAAATGGTGTTGTGGAAAGGAAAAATCGCTCTTTACAAGAAATGGCAAGAACAATGTTGATTGAAAGCAAGACTCCTTCACAATTTTGGGCAGAAGCAGTGTTTACAGCCTGTTACATCATAAACAGAGTCTTTCTCAGAACAATTCTTGAGAAAACCCCCTATGAGCTTTTTAAAGGTAGAAAACCCAACATCTCGTATTTTCGTGTGTTTGGTTGTAAGTGCTTTATCCAAATGACCGCTTCGGTAAGTTTGATGAGAAGGCAGATGAAGGTGTTTTCCTTGGATACTCAACTACAAGCAAGGCATACAGAGTCTTCAACAAAAGCTCTCAGTCAATGGAAGAAACAATGAACGTAAAGTTTGTTGAGAACATCCAGACTCAAAAAGATGAATCTGAACCATATCCCCTCATACAAGAATATGAAATCTCTCCAAAGATTGCTGAGTCTGAAGAAGGAAGCAGAAAAGAAATAATTCAGACTCAAACCGATATTTCAGAATCTGATGAATTCCAGAAAGAAAAATTCGACAGAAACTGGAAACACAAATCCAGTCATCCAAAGAATCTCATCATTGGTGATATAGAAGAAGGGATCAGAACAAGGTCAAAATACAAAGAGAACATCAGCAACCTTGCATTCATCTCAGAAATAGAACCAAAGGAAGTTGATGAAGCTTTATCAGATGAAAACTGGATAGAAGCCATGCAGGAGGAGTTACAACAGTTCAGAATTAATGAAGTCTGGGAACTTGTGCCAAGACCCAAAAATCACCCAGTAATCGGAACAAAATGGGTTTTTAGGAACAAACTGGATGACAAAGGGAAAGTCACAAGAAATAAAGCAAGACTGGTTGCAAAAGGCTACTCTCAAGAAGAAGGCATTGACTATGATGAAACCTATGCACCAGTTGCCAGGTTAGAAGCCATTAGGCTATTATTAGCTTATGCTTGTTTCCATGACTTTAAACTTTTTCAGATGGATGTGAAAAGTGCCTTCCTAAATGGCTACATCAAAGAAGAAGTTTACGTGGAACAACCACCTGGTTTTGAAGAACCAAATAAACCTGACCAAGTTTACAGACTCAACAAAGCTCTTTATGGTCTGAAACAAGCACCTCGTGCTTGGTACGAGAGATTGAGCAACTTCCTTCTGAAAAATGGTTTCACAAAAGGTAAAGTTGACACGACTCTCTTCATCAAGAGAAAAGGTAAGGACTTTCTACTAGTTCAAATCTATGTTGATGATATTATATTTGGATCTTCTAATGAGTTATTATGCAAGGATTTCTCAAAAGATATGCAGAACGAATTCGAAATGAGCATGATGGGTGAACTGACATTCTTTCTTGGTTTACAAGTAAAACAAACCAAGAATGGAACTTTCATTTGCCAAGAAAAGTATGCCAAGGAAATTGTCAAAAAATTTGGTCTACAAAACTGCAAGAAAACAGACACTCCTATGTCTCAATCTTTCAAGCTGGACAAGGATGAAAACGGTAAAAAGGTTGATCAGAAAGTTTACAGAAGCATGATAGGATCTTTATTATATCTTACTGCTTCTCGACCTGACATACTTTTTAGTGTCTGTATGTGTGCGAGATTTCAATCTGATCCGAAAGAAACACATATTTCTGCAGTAAAGAGAATAATCAAATACATTGGAACATATCCAATGTTAGGACTTTGGTACTCTAAAGACTCAGATTTTACTCTGACTGGCTTTTCTGATGCTGACTTAGCTGGTTGTAAAGTGGACAGGAAAAGTACTACAGGTACATGTCAACTACTTGGAAATATGTTGGTATCTTGGTACTCAAAGAAGCAAAACACAGTAGCACTTTCAACAGCTGAAGCAGAATATGTTGCATTGGGGAGTTGCTGTGCACAAATTCTATGGATAAAGCAGCAACTAAGAGATTTTAAAATTGAAGATTCAAGTACTACAATCAAATGTGACAACACAAGTGCTATAAATTTGTCCAAGAACCCCGTTCTACATTCCCGTGCAAAGCATATTGAAATTAAGCATCACTTTATTCGGGATCATGTGCATAATGGTGATGTGAATATTCAATTCATTGATTCTAAGAATCAATTAGCTGATATATTCACAAAACCACTTGATAAATCTTCTTTTGAGCATATTAGAACCCAACTGTGCATTACTTATCCTTTTTCTTAAAGTATTCTGTAGACAGGATTTTTACAGACTTAACGGTTCTCGGTCTGAATAATTCAGACTCTGAGGTTCTCGTTCTGAATAATTCAGACTCGGAGATTCTCGTTCTGAATACTTCAGACTCAATAGAAAGGTACGTTCCAAACTGTTATGGCAGGATTACCTTGGCGGGAAAAATTTTGGCAAGATATTTTCTTAGTTATTAATTATGGAAAGCAAACCAGGTAAATATTCTATTTTATTTGATTGGTTGCTTATGATAGATATACATATATACTCTGTCTGTGTAGATTCTTTTAATAACTTTTCCCCATAACTCCTTCCATTATATACCGTCTCTGTCACCGTAAAAAACCCTATCGGCCAAATCTCTCTCAGACCGTCTCTCTCGATCATCTTCCACAGTCTCCAAACTAAAAAGATCATCTTTCTCCTCTCCTCTTCAAAATTTCCGATTTTTCTTCTTCATTCTTGTTCATCATGAAGTATAAGATGAAGTCCACAAGGATTCTCAACCGTGATTGTCGATCTACGGCCTCACCAGAGCATATGGAAGTATCTGATACGGAGTCCGAGCAGTCGAACCCTACGGCTTCGACCCACCAGGAGCAACGTCGTTCCACGTCTCCACCAGCTACAACGGGTACAAAAGATTTTCGTTGTAAAGATATAAATATGGTGTGGAAGACATATGAACGTCTCAAACGGCTTCATGCCTTTGACCATCTTCTATTCGCCTGTCTAAAAGAAAACCTTTTCCGAGATGAGACTCATCTTGTTCAAGAATACACAAAGTTTCATTCTGAATCTGCTGGAGAACAAACTCGTTCTACTCCTCCTCAGTCTTCCTCTCGCAAAGGGAAAGAAAAGGTCGGAGAATCATCTCAATCCCCTGAGGAATCCACTCCCGTTAGCCCTAAACCTCTCAGCTCTTCTAAATATGTTATACCTGATGATGATGCAAAGTTCTACGAGACTTTTGTTATGAGAGCTGGTATTGCCTATGGATTAATAGGTTCAGGTGGTTTATTCAGAAGCACAGAGCACAATGTGTTTTACAAGATGCTTCTTGCACGAGGAGTGATGAATCACAGGAACGTTGATTTTGGCTATCTAGATCGGGCTGGATTTCCTATTTTGGATCTTTTTAATAGACTAGGCATTGCTGAATTCTGTATGCAATCTGCCAAAGTTTTTGCTGAATTAACTGCATATTTCTACTCAAATCTTTCCATCTTATCACCAAACTGGATCCAGTTTACTGTTGGTGATAATCGATATGATCTGAAAGTTGATGATCTTGCTGTGATAATGGGAGCCAAACATTCAACCTTCACTCCTGTTGATGTCAGTCTTGAAGATGCTTGGTTGACAGCCTCTGGACTTCAAAAATTTCCTTCAGGATCCAAGAAGTCTATCTCCTATTCTGCCTTAACTAGAACATCTATGATTCTTCACAAAATAATCATCAACTGTTTAAGACCCAAAGCAGCCTCCAAAACAGATATTTCGAAATCTGAAATCAAGCTTATTTGGGCAATACTCAAAGGGAAGACTTTCTCTCTACCCCACATTGTCATACTTCACATGTATCGCACACTTCATAAGGGCAAGGGACTTCTTCCATATGGTTCTCTCATCTATTACATATTTTTGCATCTGAAAATTCCCATTCCTCATGAACTGTGTACCACTGTGATTCCCACTATGTGTGTTGGAGAAAGAATGATTAACAAAATGAAGAACTTTGATGATGTTCGGGAGAAAATAGAAAAATCAAAAGGCAAGGAAGCTTTGCCCTCAGAAGGCAGAAAGAAGGGTGACAGGACAACGGAGGTCAAGAAAAGAAAGGAACCAGCTATGAAACAGACAGGTTCTTCAACTCCAATCAAGGTCTACAAAAAGAAGAGAAGAATTCTTCTTCAGGATGAAGAAGACGAAGATCTTGAATCTGGAAGAACAGCTGAACCAGATATCACAACAAAGGTTCCAGAACCTGGCTCTGGAGAATCAAATCTGCCTGATCAGGATGGTGCTCAGCATAGGTCTGATACTATGCCCTCTCAAGACCAACCTGAAGAACCAGTTCATGCAGATCCTTCTGAAGTACATGCAGAATTTCAGGGGGAGATTCCACCAGAGACAGGGGGAGGATTTGAACAGCATACTCAAGAAAATGTTCAGAATCAGGCTTCAGATAATCAGTCTATCTTGACCCTTCTGCTGGAAATCAAAGAAAAACAAGTTGTACTGGAGGAAGGTATGAAGAACCTTCACCGGATTGTTGAGGAAAACAATCACATTCACAAACTTCAGGCAGAAAAGGACAAGGCAGAATTACAGGAGGCGATTGCTCAGTGTTCATTAACTCTGGAGCAAGCCTTGGGTCAAAGCAACAACAAAATTGATGAAGCCGTTTCGATTCTCGAAAATTTTCAACTCATTCGAACCCCTTCCAAAAATTTTATTATTCAAACATTCAACAGTCTGTACTTATAATTATTATTTCTGACATTTTATTTGAATGACTTTCTATATACTGCATATTCTGCATATTAGTCTTTTGCTGATGACAAAAAGGGGGAGAAGTTATGCAGATAGTGTTATACTAACACTCCTTGAATTGCATTGCAGGTTGTGCAGGAATATGAGAAATACAGATATCATAAAATCTTGCTTTATATTTCATGCACTTAAAATATCTATTCAGTCAATATTATTTGAATCTGCATGAAAGTTTTGTCACCATCAAAAAGGGGGAGATTGTTGAGGAAAACCCCAAAAGATTTTGAAGTTGACAAAACTTTCGTAAATAACATGAAGTTACTCTTTGGTTTGGAAATTCAGACGCAGGAAAGACTCTGAAGATTTTCCAGACTCAGAAATTTTCCAGACTCTGAAGATTTTCCAGACTCAGAAATTTTCCAGACTCTGAAGATTTTCCAGACGCAGATATTTTTCAGACTCAGATGCTGAAGTTTTTCAGACTCTGAATTTTGCAGACGCAGAAACAGAACTTAACACAACAGCTAGTGACCTGGCTTGGATTTCACAAGGAAGGTTTTGATTGACTCAATCTAAAATAATTTGATTGTCAATCAAATATTATCACAACGGACTAATCTCTACTTATGGAAACCAAGATTCTGATTGTATGGGCGACCAGGATCAGCGGGATTCAGAATCTGTCATTCAACGGCTACTCAATCCTTTCTATACAAATCTGTCCAAGGTGAAGATGATCCTCTGAAGACTGTCCAACGGCTAGTTTGGAAGTGGAGGAGTATTTAAGGAGATCAACGAGCAGCAGAAGAAACAGATTCAAGAATCATCAAGTCCAAAGTCTGAGATTATTCCAATTCTTTCTCTTCCTTGAGCCCAACCATAGAATCTTGAGGGTTACTTTACAGACGTGTTTGTGTGAGAAAGTCTTATTTTACACAAGAGTGATTTCACTCTAGTTCTGTAAAACTTCTTGATTACATAGTGAAATCCAGCCAGTAGGCTGTCAGCGTGGGAGAGTGGACGTAGGCTTATCATAAGCCGAACCACTATAAATTATGTGTGCAGCTTCTCTATCTCTTAATCTTTTACTTTATACACTGCACATTCAACAACACGTCCTTATAGAATCTGAATTTTATTCAGACTCAAACTGTATTTTACCATTTCCGCTTAAATTTGTTAAAATTGTTTAAGATCACCTATTCACCCCCCTCTAGGTGATCCTTGCTAGCCACTTCAATTGGTATCAGAGCAGGTTGCTCATCTGTTGAAGTGTTTTACTTCTGAGCTTACGATCTATATGGCTAGCTTTGGTGCTCCAGGTCTCATTGAAGGTCAAAGTAATAACAGACCTCCCTATTTCGATGGCAAGGATTACAGCATCTGGAAAAACAAGATGAAGGCTTTCATAAAGTCAATTGATCACATGCAATGGGATGTCATCATTAGAGGAGTCAGACCAAAACCCTCTGATTCAAAAGAGCAGATGGATGAAAATATGCCAACAGACCTTCCATTGTCTCAAACTGAGATATCTAAAAGAGGGTCTTTAGATTCCAAAGCAATTTACTCTTTTTATTGTGCTTTAGCACCTGTTGAGTATAAAAAAATTGCTTCCTGTGAATCAGCTAAGGAAATTTGGGACACTCTCTACATCACCTATGAAGGAACTGATCGTGCCAAGGAAACTCAGATTAACATACTACTTGGCCAATATGAATCCTTCAGAATGAAGCCTGAAGAACCTGTTGCCGATATGTATGACAGATTTACAGAAATTGTAAATGGTCTTGCGTATCAAGGACAACCAGTTCCAGATGTGATGAAAGTCAACAAACTTCTGAGAGGATTGACAAAACAGTGGGAGAACATCAAAACTTCCATCAGGGAAACTCAAAGAATCATGCCTCTCTCTGTGACCGAGTTAATTGGAACTCTTCAATCATACGAAACAGAAAAACGGATTGAAGAAAATGAATCCAGAGGTAATAAATCAATCGCTTTAAAGACTAACATTGATTCTGATGCAGATTCTGAAGACGAAGATGTTGATGATGAAGAACTAGCACTCTTCATTAAGAAATACAAGAGGATGAAGATCAAAGGGAGAAACCTCAAAGGAAAGAGGCCTTTTGAAAAGAAAAAGACTTCTGATGAAGTAGATAAATCAAAGGAAATAATCTGCTTCAACTGTAGAAAGCGAGGACATATCAAACCAAACTGTCCTCTCCTTAAAAAGAAGACCAAATTTGAGAAGGCAAAGAAAGCCTTAAAAGCAGAAACATGGAGTGATACAGAGTGCGAAGACAGTGATGAAGATATCTCAAATTTCTGTCTAATGGCAAACTCAGATACAGATTCAGATTCAGATTCAGAATCAAACGCAAAAAACGAGATTGAGGTAAATCATTCTGAAATGCCTATTGAAGTTTCAAACTATATTGATGAATTATGTCTCGAATTCAAGGCTGCTCTTAAAAGAATCTCTTCTCTGAAAAAGGAGAATTCATTACTTAGACAACAGGAAACCTCTCAAAAAGAAAAGATTGATTTTCTTCAAAAGGAATTTCATCAACTCAAGGAAAATCGAGATTTTCTTTCCAAAGAAAATACTGCTTTGAAAAAGGAAGTTTCAGAATTGGTTTCCAAATTTTCAAAAGGCTCAGAAACCTTGAAAAATATTCTTTCTGTACAGATTCCTTATTTCAACAAATCTGGTCTTGGATTTATAAAGGAAAATAAAAGTTTAATTGATTTTCCAAAGGTCAAGGAGAGATTAAAACAAAGACCTCCTCGACAAGCTTACAAAAATCATTTCAATAAGAACTTTGTCAAACCTATTGGTCGAAGTGCCTTAAAATGCTCAAAATGTGGAAATCCACAACATTTTGAGAATGAATGTCCTAAGGTCTGGAGACCTATTCGAAGAGACTTCATTAAGACAGCCTATACTAACCTTCAAGGACCCAAACAAGTTTGGGTACCAAAGAAAACATGAGAAGTTGTAACTTTTGCAGGTCACCACAAAGAGGAAAAGAAAGTGGTACCTGGACAGTGGATGTTCCAGACACATGACCGGAGACCCTAGCATTTTCGCTGAACTACAAAGTCTGAATGGTGGAAAAGTTTCTTTTGGAGGAAATAATAAAGGAAAAATAGTTGGAAAAGGAACTGTTGAGATTGGAGGACTTACAATCAATGATGTTTCATTGGTAAAAGGTCTCAACTACAATCTGATAAGCATAAGTCAACTATGTGATTCA
Source organism: Syzygium aqueum (assembly GCA_031216185.1). Taxonomy (NCBI): domain Eukaryota; kingdom Viridiplantae; phylum Streptophyta; class Magnoliopsida; order Myrtales; family Myrtaceae; genus Syzygium; species Syzygium aqueum. Next base: position 22,477,025 of record CM062239.1, on the reverse strand, counting down.
GGTTTCAGAATCAACTTTCAAGAAGATATCTGTTCAGGAACAAGCAAAGACAGTTCTCAAACTTTCACAGGAAGAAGACATGGGAACATCTATCTTCTTGACGTCAACTCAAACTACACTCACTGTTTGATCTCAGTCAAAGAAGATGAAGATCTTTGGCACAGAAGACTGGGACATATAAGTATGAAGCAGATCTCAAAGATATCAAATAAGAAACTGGTACAAGGACTACCAGATTTGAGATACAGAAAAACAGAACTGTGCAATGCTTGCACTCTTGGAAAACAAGTAAGAAGCTCTTTTAAGCCTATACATCATGTTTCCACTAATCGTGCCTTGCAGCTTCTTCATATGGATCTTTTTGGACCAACCAGAACACAGAGCATTGGTGGTAAGAAATACTGTCTAGTCATTGTTGATGATTTCACCAGGTTTACATGGGTATTTTTTCTTGCTCATAAAAATGAAGCTTTCTCATACTTCTCAAAGTTTGCAAGAAAAATTCAGAATGAAAAGGGTTATACTATTTCAAGCATCAAAACTGATCATGGGGGAGAATTTGATAATCAAAGCTTTTCAAACTTTTGTGAGGAAAATGGCTTTCAACACAATTTCTCTACTCCATATACACCAGAACAAAATGGTGTTGTGGAAAGGAAAAATCGCTCTTTACAAGAAATGGCAAGAACAATGTTGATTGAAAGCAAGACTCCTTCACAATTTTGGGCAGAAGCAGTGTTTACAGCCTGTTACATCATAAACAGAGTCTTTCTCAGAACAATTCTTGAGAAAACCCCCTATGAGCTTTTTAAAGGTAGAAAACCCAACATCTCGTATTTTCGTGTGTTTGGTTGTAAGTGCTTTATCCAAATGACCGCTTCGGTAAGTTTGATGAGAAGGCAGATGAAGGTGTTTTCCTTGGATACTCAACTACAAGCAAGGCATACAGAGTCTTCAACAAAAGCTCTCAGTCAATGGAAGAAACAATGAACGTAAAGTTTGTTGAGAACATCCAGACTCAAAAAGATGAATCTGAACCATATCCCCTCATACAAGAATATGAAATCTCTCCAAAGATTGCTGAGTCTGAAGAAGGAAGCAGAAAAGAAATAATTCAGACTCAAACCGATATTTCAGAATCTGATGAATTCCAGAAAGAAAAATTCGACAGAAACTGGAAACACAAATCCAGTCATCCAAAGAATCTCATCATTGGTGATATAGAAGAAGGGATCAGAACAAGGTCAAAATACAAAGAGAACATCAGCAACCTTGCATTCATCTCAGAAATAGAACCAAAGGAAGTTGATGAAGCTTTATCAGATGAAAACTGGATAGAAGCCATGCAGGAGGAGTTACAACAGTTCAGAATTAATGAAGTCTGGGAACTTGTGCCAAGACCCAAAAATCACCCAGTAATCGGAACAAAATGGGTTTTTAGGAACAAACTGGATGACAAAGGGAAAGTCACAAGAAATAAAGCAAGACTGGTTGCAAAAGGCTACTCTCAAGAAGAAGGCATTGACTATGATGAAACCTATGCACCAGTTGCCAGGTTAGAAGCCATTAGGCTATTATTAGCTTATGCTTGTTTCCATGACTTTAAACTTTTTCAGATGGATGTGAAAAGTGCCTTCCTAAATGGCTACATCAAAGAAGAAGTTTACGTGGAACAACCACCTGGTTTTGAAGAACCAAAGAAACCTGACCAAGTTTACAGACTCAACAAAGCTCTTTATGGTCTGAAACAAGCACCTCGTGCTTGGTACGAGAGATTGAGCAACTTCCTTCTGAAAAATGGTTTCACAAAAGGTAAAGTTGACACGACTCTCTTCATCAAGAGAAAAGGTAAGGACTTTCTACTAGTTCAAATCTATGTTGATGATATTATATTTGGATCTTCTAATGAGTTATTATGCAAGGATTTCTCAAAAGATATGCAGAACGAATTCGAAATGAGCATGATGGGTGAACTGACATTCTTTCTTGGTTTACAAGTAAAACAAACCAAGAATGGAACTTTCATTTGCCAAGAAAAGTATGCCAAGGAAATTGTCAAAAAATTTGGTCTACAAAACTGCAAGAAAACAGACACTCCTATGTCTCAATCTTTCAAGCTGGACAAGGATGAAAACGGTAAAAAGGTTGATCAGAAAGTTTACAGAAGCATGATAGGATCTTTATTATATCTTACTGCTTCTCGACCTGACATACTTTTTAGTGTCTGTATGTGTGCGAGATTTCAATCTGATCCGAAAGAAACACATATTTCTGCAGTAAAGAGAATAATCAAATACATTGGAACATATCCAATGTTAGGACTTTGGTACTCTAAAGACTCAGATTTTACTCTGACTGGCTTTTCTGATGCTGACTTAGCTGGTTGTAAAGTGGACAGGAAAAGTACTACAGGTACATGTCAACTACTTGGAAATATGTTGGTATCTTGGTACTCAAAGAAGCAAAACACAGTAGCACTTTCAACAGCTGAAGCAGAATATGTTGCATTGGGGAGTTGCTGTGCACAAATTCTATGGATAAAGCAGCAACTAAGAGATTTTAAAATTGAAGATTCAAGTACTACAATCAAATGTGACAACACAAGTGCTATAAATTTGTCCAAGAACCCCGTTCTACATTCCCGTGCAAAGCATATTGAAATTAAGCATCACTTTATTCGGGATCATGTGCATAATGGTGATGTGAATATTCAATTCATTGATTCTAAGAATCAATTAGCTGATATATTCACAAAACCACTTGATAAATCTTCTTTTGAGCATATTAGAACCCAACTGTGCATTACTTATCCTTTTTCTTAAAGTATTCTGTAGACAGGATTTTTACAGACTTAACGGTTCTCGGTCTGAATAATTCAGACTCTGAGGTTCTCGTTCTGAATAATTCAGACTCGGAGATTCTCGTTCTGAATACTTCAGACTCAATAGAAAGGTACGTTCCAAACTGTTATGGCAGGATTACCTTGGCGGGAAAAATTTTGGCAAGATATTTTCTTAGTTATTAATTATGGAAAGCAAACCAGGTAAATATTCTATTTTATTTGATTGGTTGCTTATGATAGATATACATATATACTCTGTCTGTGTAGATTCTTTTAATAACTTTTCCCCATAACTCCTTCCATTATATACCGTCTCTGTCACCGTAAAAAACCCTATCGGCCAAATCTCTCTCAGACCGTCTCTCTCGATCATCTTCCACAGTCTCCAAACTAAAAAGATCATCTTTCTCCTCTCCTCTTCAAAATTTCCGATTTTTCTTCTTCATTCTTGTTCATCATGAAGTATAAGATGAAGTCCACAAGGATTCTCAACCGTGATTGTCGATCTACGGCCTCACCAGAGCATATGGAAGTATCTGATACGGAGTCCGAGCAGTCGAACCCTACGGCTTCGACCCACCAGGAGCAACGTCGTTCCACGTCTCCACCAGCTACAACGGGTACAAAAGATTTTCGTTGTAAAGATATAAATATGGTGTGGAAGACATATGAACGTCTCAAACGGCTTCATGCCTCTGACCATCTTCTATTCGCCTGTCTAAAAGAAAACCTTTTCCGAGATGAGACTCATCTTGTTCAAGAATACACAAAGTTTCATTCTGAATCTGCTGGAGAACAAACTCGTTCTACTCCTCCTCAGTCTTCCTCTCGCAAAGGGAAAGAAAAGGTCGGAGAATCATCTCAATCCCCTGAGGAATCCACTCCCGTTAGCCCTAAACCTCTCAGCTCTTCTAAATATGTTATACCTGATGATGATGCAAAGTTCTACGAGACTTTTGTTATGAGAGCTGGTATTGCCTATGGATTAATAGGTTCAGGTGGTTTATTCAGAAGCACAGAGCACAATGTGTTTTACAAGATGCTTCTTGCACGAGGAGTGATGAATCACAGGAACGTTGATTTTGGCTATCTAGATCGGGCTGGATTTCCTATTTTGGATCTTTTTAATAGACTAGGCATTGCTGAATTCTGTATGCAATCTGCCAAAGTTTTTGCTGAATTAACTGCATATTTCTACTCAAATCTTTCCATCTTATCACCAAACTGGATCCAGTTTACTGTTGGTGATAATCGATATGATCTGAAAGTTGATGATCTTGCTGTGATAATGGGAGCCAAACATTCAACCTTCACTCCTGTTGATGTCAGTCTTGAAGATGCTTGGTTGACAGCCTCTGGACTTCAAAAATTTCCTTCAGGATCCAAGAAGTCTATCTCCTATTCTGCCTTAACTAGAACATCTATGATTCTTCACAAAATAATCATCAACTGTTTAAGACCCAAAGCAGCCTCCAAAACAGATATTTCGAAATCTGAAATCAAGCTTATTTGGGCAATACTCAAAGGGAAGACTTTCTCTCTACCCCACATTGTCATACTTCACATGTATCGCACACTTCATAAGGGCAAGGGACTTCTTCCATATGGTTCTCTCATCTATTACATATTTTTGCATCTGAAAATTCCCATTCCTCATGAACTGTGTACCACTGTGATTCCCACTATGTGTGTTGGAGAAAGAATGATTAACAAAATGAAGAACTTTGATGATGTTCGGGAGAAAATAGAAAAATCAAAAGGCAAGGAAGCTTTGCCCTCAGAAGGCAGAAAGAAGGGTGACAGGACAACGGAGGTCAAGAAAAGAAAGGAACCAGCTATGAAACAGACAGGTTCTTCAACTCCAATCAAGGTCTACAAAAAGAAGAGAAGAATTCTTCTTCAGGATGAAGAAGACGAAGATCTTGAATCTGGAAGAACAGCTGAACCAGATATCACAACAAAGGTTCCAGAACCTGGCTCTGGAGAATCAAATCTGCCTGATCAGGATGGTGCTCAGCATAGGTCTGATACTATGCCCTCTCAAGACCAACCTGAAGAACCAGTTCATGCAGATCCTTCTGAAGTACATGCAGAATTTCAGGGGGAGATTCCACCAGAGACAGGGGGAGGATTTGAACAGCATACTCAAGAAAATGTTCAGAATCAGGCTTCAGATAATCAGTCTATCTTGACCCTTCTGCTGGAAATCAAAGAAAAACAAGTTGTACTGGAGGAAGGTATGAAGAACCTTCACCGGATTGTTGAGGAAAACAATCACATTCACAAACTTCAGGCAGAAAAGGACAAGGCAGAATTACAGGAGGCGATTGCTCAGTGTTCATTAACTCTGGAGCAAGCCTTGGGTCAAAGCAACAACAAAATTGATGAAGCCGTTTCGATTCTCGAAAATTTTCAACTCATTCGAACCCCTTCCAAAAATTTTATTATTCAAACATTCAACAGTCTGTACTTATAATTATTATTTCTGACATTTTATTTGAATGACTTTCTATATACTGCATATTCCGCATATTAGTCTTTTGCTGATGACAAAAAGGGGGAGAAGTTATGCAGATAGTGTTATACTAACACTCCTTGAATTGCATTGCAGGTTGTGCAGGAATATGAGAAATACAGATATCATAAAATCTTGCTTTATATTTCATGCACTTAAAATATCTATTCAGTCAATATTATTTGAATCTGCATGAAAGTTTTGTCACCATCAAAAAGGGGGAGATTGTTGAGGAAAACCCCAAAAGATTTTGAAGTTGACAAAACTTTCGTAAATAACATGAAGTTACTCTTTGGTTTGGAAATTCAGACGCAGGAAAGACTCTGAAGATTTTCCAGACTCAGAAATTTTCCAGACTCTGAAGATTTTCCAGACTCAGAAATTTTCCAGACTCTGAAGATTTTCCAGACGCAGATATTTTTCAGACTCAGATGCTGAAGTTTTTCAGACTCTGAATTTTGCAGACGCAGAAACAGAACTTAACACAACAGCTAGTGACCTGGCTTGGATTTCACAAGGAAGGTTTTGATTGACTCAATCTAAAATAATTTGATGTCAATCAAATATTATCACAACGGACTAATCTCTACTTATGGAAACCAAGATTCTGATTGTATGGGCGACCAGGATCAGCGGGATTCAGAATCTGTCATTCAACGGCTACTCAATCCTTTCTATACAAATCTGTCCAAGGTGAAGATGATCCTCTGAAGACTGTCCAACGGCTAGTTTGGAAGTGGAGGAGTATTTAAGGAGATCAACGAGCAGCAGAAGAAACAGATTCAAGAATCATCAAGTCCAAAGTCTGAGATTATTCCAATTCTTTCTCTTCCTTGAGCCCAACCATAGAATCTTGAGGGTTACTTTACAGACGTGTTTGTGTGAGAAAGTCTTATTTTACACAAGAGTGATTTCACTCTAGTTCTGTAAAACTTCTTGATTACATAGTGAAATCCAGCCAGTAGGCTGTCAGCGTGGGAGAGTGGACGTAGGCTTATCATAAGCCGAACCACTATAAATTATGTGTGCAGCTTCTCTATCTCTTAATCTTTTACTTTATACACTGCACATTCAACAACACGTCCTTATAGAATCTGAATTTTATTCAGACTCAAACTGTATTTTACCATTTCCGCTTAAATTTGTTAAAATTGTTTAAGATCACCTATTCACCCCCCTCTAGGTGATCCTTGCTAGCCACTTCAATTGGTATCAGAGCAGGTTGCTCATCTGTTGAAGTGTTTTACTTCTGAGCTTACGATCTATATGGCTAGCTTTGGTGCTCCAGGTCTCATTGAAGGTCAAAGTAATAACAGACCTCCCTATTTCGATGGCAAGGATTACAGCATCTGGAAAAACAAGATGAAGGCTTTCATAAAGTCAATTGATCACATGCAATGGGATGTCATCATTAGAGGAGTCAGACCAAAACCCTCTGATTCAAAAGAGCAGATGGATGAAAATATGCCAACAGACCTTCCATTGTCTCAAACTGAGATATCTAAAAGAGGGTCTTTAGATTCCAAAGCAATTTACTCTTTTTATTGTGCTTTAGCACCTGTTGAGTATAAAAAAATTGCTTCCTGTGAATCAGCTAAGGAAATTTGGGACACTCTCTACATCACCTATGAAGGAACTGATCGTGCCAAGGAAACTCAGATTAACATACTACTTGGCCAATATGAATCCTTCAGAATGAAGCCTGAAGAACCTGTTGCCGATATGTATGACAGATTTACAGAAATTGTAAATGGTCTTGCGTATCAAGGACAACCAGTTCCAGATGTGATGAAAGTCAACAAACTTCTGAGAGGATTGACAAAACAGTGGGAGAACATCAAAACTTCCATCAGGGAAACTCAAAGAATCATGCCTCTCTCTGTGACCGAGTTAATTGGAACTCTTCAATCATACGAAACAGAAAAACGGATTGAAGAAAATGAATCCAGAGGTAATAAATCAATCGCTTTAAAGACTAACATTGATTCTGATGCAGATTCTGAAGACGAAGATGTTGATGATGAAGAACTAGCACTCTTCATTAAGAAATACAAGAGGATGAAGATCAAAGGGAGAAACCTCAAAGGAAAGAGGCCTTTTGAAAAGAAAAAGACTTCTGATGAAGTAGATAAATCAAAGGAAATAATCTGCTTCAACTGTAGAAAGCGAGGACATATCAAACCAAACTGTCCTCTCCTTAAAAAGAAGACCAAATTTGAGAAGGCAAAGAAAGCCTTAAAAGCAGAAACATGGAGTGATACAGAGTGCGAAGACAGTGATGAAGATATCTCAAATTTCTGTCTAATGGCAAACTCAGATACAGATTCAGATTCAGATTCAGAATCAAACGCAAAAAACGAGATTGAGGTAAATCATTCTGAAATGCCTATTGAAGTTTCAAACTATATTGATGAATTATGTCTCGAATTCAAGGCTGCTCTTAAAAGAATCTCTTCTCTGAAAAAGGAGAATTCATTACTTAGACAACAGGAAACCTCTCAAAAAGAAAAGATTGATTTTCTTCAAAAGGAATTTCATCAACTCAAGGAAAATCGAGATTTTCTTTCCAAAGAAAATACTGCTTTGAAAAAGGAAGTTTCAGAATTGGTTTCCAAATTTTCAAAAGGCTCAGAAACCTTGAAAAATATTCTTTCTGTACAGATTCCTTATTTCAACAAATCTGGTCTTGGATTTATAAAGGAAAATAAAAGTTTAATTGATTTTCCAAAGGTCAAGGAGAGATTAAAACAAAGACCTCCTCGACAAGCTTACAAAAATCATTTCAATAAGAACTTTGTCAAACCTATTGGTCGAAGTGCCTTAAAATGCTCAAAATGTGGAAATCCACAACATTTTGAGAATGAATGTCCTAAGGTCTGGAGACCTATTCGAAGAGACTTCATTAAGACAGCCTATACTAACCTTCAAGGACCCAAACAAGTTTGGGTACCAAAGAAAACATGAGAAGTTGTAACTTTTGCAGGTCACCACAAAGAGGAAAAGAAAGTGGTACCTGGACAGTGGATGTTCCAGACACATGACCGGAGACCCTAGCATTTTCGCTGAACTACAAAGTCTGAATGGTGGAAAAGTTTCTTTTGGAGGAAATAATAAAGGAAAAATAGTTGGAAAAGGAACTGTTGAGATTGGAGGACTTACAATCAATGATGTTTCATTGGTAAAAGGTCTCAACTACAATCTGATAAGCATAAGTCAACTATGTGATTCAGGTTTCAGAATCAACTTTCAAGAAGATATCTGTTCAGGAACAAGCAAAGACAGTTCTCAAACTTTCACAGGAAGAAGACATGGGAACATCTATCTTCTTGACGTCAACTCAAACTACACTCACTATTTGATCTCAGTCAAAGAAGATGAAGATCTTTGGCACAGAAGACTGGGACATATAAGTATGAAGCAGATCTCAAAGATATCAAATAAGAAACTGGTACAAGGACTACCAGATTTGAGATACAGAAAAACAGAACTGTGCAATGCTTGCACTCTTGGAAAACAAGTAAGAAGCTCTTTTAAGCCTATACATCATGTTTCCACTAATCGTGCCTTGCAGCTTCTTCATATGGATCTTTTTGGACCAACCAGAACACAGAGCATTGGTGGTAAGAAATACTGTCTAGTCATTGTTGATGATTTCACCAGGTTTACATGGGTATTTTTTCTTGCTCATAAAAATGAAGCTTTCTCATACTTCTCAAAGTTTGCAAGAAAAATTCAGAATGAAAAGGGTTATACTATTTCAAGCATCAAAACTGATCATGGGGGAGAATTTGATAATCAAAGCTTTTCAAACTTTTGTGAGGAAAATGGCTTTCAACACAATTTCTCTACTCCATATACACCAGAACAAAATGGTGTTGTGGAAAGGAAAAATCGCTCTTTACAAGAAATGGCAAGAACAATGTTGATTGAAAGCAAGACTCCTTCACAATTTTGGGCAGAAGCAGTGTTTACAGCCTGTTACATCATAAACAGAGTCTTTCTCAGAACAATTCTTGAGAAAACCCCCTATGAGCTTTTTAAAGGTAGAAAACCCAACATCTCGTATTTTCGTGTGTTTGGTTGTAAGTGCTTTATCCAAATGACCGCTTCGGTAAGTTTGATGAGAAGGCAGATGAAGGTGTTTTCCTTGGATACTCAACTACAAGCAAGGCATACAGAGTCTTCAACAAAAGCTCTCAGTCAATGGAAGAAACAATGAACGTAAAGTTTGTTGAGAACATCCAGACTCAAAAAGATGAATCTGAACCATATCCCCTCATACAAGAATATGAAATCTCTCCAAAGATTGCTGAGTCTGAAGAAGGAAGCAGAAAAGAAATAATTCAGACTCAAACCGATATTTCAGAATCTGATGAATTCCAGAAAGAAAAATTCGACAGAAACTGGAAACACAAATCCAGTCATCCAAAGAATCTCATCATTGGTGATATAGAAGAAGGGATCAGAACAAGGTCAAAATACAAAGAGAACATCAGCAACCTTGCATTCATCTCAGAAATAGAACCAAAGGAAGTTGATGAAGCTTTATCAGATGAAAACTGGATAGAAGCCATGCAGGAGGAGTTACAACAGTTCAGAATTAATGAAGTCTGGGAACTTGTGCCAAGACCCAAAAATCACCCAGTAATCGGAACAAAATGGGTTTTTAGGAACAAACTGGATGACAAAGGGAAAGTCACAAGAAATAAAGCAAGACTGGTTGCAAAAGGCTACTCTCAAGAAGAAGGCATTGACTATGATGAAACCTATGCACCAGTTGCCAGGTTAGAAGCCATTAGGCTATTATTAGCTTATGCTTGTTTCCATGACTTTAAACTTTTTCAGATGGATGTGAAAAGTGCCTTCCTAAATGGCTACATCAAAGAAGAAGTTTACGTGGAACAACCACCTGGTTTTGAAGAACCAAATAAACCTGACCAAGTTTACAGACTCAACAAAGCTCTTTATGGTCTGAAACAAGCACCTCGTGCTTGGTACGAGAGATTGAGCAACTTCCTTCTGAAAAATGGTTTCACAAAAGGTAAAGTTGACACGACTCTCTTCATCAAGAGAAAAGGTAAGGACTTTCTACTAGTTCAAATCTATGTTGATGATATTATATTTGGATCTTCTAATGAGTTATTATGCAAGGATTTCTCAAAAGATATGCAGAACGAATTCGAAATGAGCATGATGGGTGAACTGACATTCTTTCTTGGTTTACAAGTAAAACAAACCAAGAATGGAACTTTCATTTGCCAAGAAAAGTATGCCAAGGAAATTGTCAAAAAATTTGGTCTACAAAACTGCAAGAAAACAGACACTCCTATGTCTCAATCTTTCAAGCTGGACAAGGATGAAAACGGTAAAAAGGTTGATCAGAAAGTTTACAGAAGCATGATAGGATCTTTATTATATCTTACTGCTTCTCGACCTGACATACTTTTTAGTGTCTGTATGTGTGCGAGATTTCAATCTGATCCGAAAGAAACACATATTTCTGCAGTAAAGAGAATAATCAAATACATTGGAACATATCCAATGTTAGGACTTTGGTACTCTAAAGACTCAGATTTTACTCTGACTGGCTTTTCTGATGCTGACTTAGCTGGTTGTAAAGTGGACAGGAAAAGTACTACAGGTACATGTCAACTACTTGGAAATATGTTGGTATCTTGGTACTCAAAGAAGCAAAACACAGTAGCACTTTCAACAGCTGAAGCAGAATATGTTGCATTGGGGAGTTGCTGTGCACAAATTCTATGGATAAAGCAGCAACTAAGAGATTTTAAAATTGAAGATTCAAGTACTACAATCAAATGTGACAACACAAGTGCTATAAATTTGTCCAAGAACCCCGTTCTACATTCCCGTGCAAAGCATATTGAAATTAAGCATCACTTTATTCGGGATCATGTGCATAATGGTGATGTGAATATTCAATTCATTGATTCTAAGAATCAATTAGCTGATATATTCACAAAACCACTTGATAAATCTTCTTTTGAGCATATTAGAACCCAACTGTGCATTACTTATCCTTTTTCTTAAAGTATTCTGTAGACAGGATTTTTACAGACTTAACGGTTCTCGGTCTGAATAATTCAGACTCTGAGGTTCTCGTTCTGAATAATTCAGACTCGGAGATTCTCGTTCTGAATACTTCAGACTCAATAGAAAGGTACGTTCCAAACTGTTATGGCAGGATTACCTTGGCGGGAAAAATTTTGGCAAGATATTTTCTTAGTTATTAATTATGGAAAGCAAACCAGGTAAATATTCTATTTTATTTGATTGGTTGCTTATGATAGATATACATATATACTCTGTCTGTGTAGATTCTTTTAATAACTTTTCCCCATAACTCCTTCCATTATATACCGTCTCTGTCACCGTAAAAAACCCTATCGGCCAAATCTCTCTCAGACCGTCTCTCTCGATCATCTTCCACAGTCTCCAAACTAAAAAGATCATCTTTCTCCTCTCCTCTTCAAAATTTCCGATTTTTCTTCTTCATTCTTGTTCATCATGAAGTATAAGATGAAGTCCACAAGGATTCTCAACCGTGATTGTCGATCTACGGCCTCACCAGAGCATATGGAAGTATCTGATACGGAGTCCGAGCAGTCGAACCCTACGGCTTCGACCCACCAGGAGCAACGTCGTTCCACGTCTCCACCAGCTACAACGGGTACAAAAGATTTTCGTTGTAAAGATATAAATATGGTGTGGAAGACATATGAACGTCTCAAACGGCTTCATGCCTCTGACCATCTTCTATTCGCCTGTCTAAAAGAAAACCTTTTCCGAGATGAGACTCATCTTGTTCAAGAATACACAAAGTTTCATTCTGAATCTGCTGGAGAACAAACTCGTTCTACTCCTCCTCAGTCTTCCTCTCGCAAAGGGAAAGAAAAGGTCGGAGAATCATCTCAATCCCCTGAGGAATCCACTCCCGTTAGCCCTAAACCTCTCAGCTCTTCTAAATATGTTATACCTGATGATGATGCAAAGTTCTACGAGACTTTTGTTATGAGAGCTGGTATTGCCTATGGATTAATAGGTTCAGGTGGTTTATTCAGAAGCACAGAGCACAATGTGTTTTACAAGATGCTTCTTGCACGAGGAGTGATGAATCACAGGAACGTTGATTTTGGCTATCTAGATCGGGCTGGATTTCCTATTTTGGATCTTTTTAATAGACTAGGCATTGCTGAATTCTGTATGCAATCTGCCAAAGTTTTTGCTGAATTAACTGCATATTTCTACTCAAATCTTTCCATCTTATCACCAAACTGGATCCAGTTTACTGTTGGTGATAATCGATATGATCTGAAAGTTGATGATCTTGCTGTGATAATGGGAGCCAAACATTCAACCTTCACTCCTGTTGATGTCAGTCTTGAAGATGCTTGGTTGACAGCCTCTGGACTTCAAAAATTTCCTTCAGGATCCAAGAAGTCTATCTCCTATTCTGCCTTAACTAGAACATCTATGATTCTTCACAAAATAATCATCAACTGTTTAAGACCCAAAGCAGCCTCCAAAACAGATATTTCGAAATCTGAAATCAAGCTTATTTGGGCAATACTCAAAGGGAAGACTTTCTCTCTACCCCACATTGTCATACTTCACATGTATCGCACACTTCATAAGGGCAAGGGACTTCTTCCATATGGTTCTCTCATCTATTACATATTTTTGCATCTGAAAATTCCCATTCCTCATGAACTGTGTACCACTGTGATTCCCACTATGTGTGTTGGAGAAAGAATGATTAACAAAATGAAGAACTTTGATGATGTTCGGGAGAAAATAGAAAAATCAAAAGGCAAGGAAGCTTTGCCCTCAGAAGGCAGAAAGAAGGGTGACAGGACAACGGAGGTCAAGAAAAGAAAGGAACCAGCTATGAAACAGACAGGTTCTTCAACTCCAATCAAGGTCTACAAAAAGAAGAGAAGAATTCTTCTTCAGGATGAAGAAGACGAAGATCTTGAATCTGGAAGAACAGCTGAACCAGATATCACAACAAAGGTTCCAGAACCTGGCTCTGGAGAATCAAATCTGCCTGATCAGGATGGTGCTCAGCATAGGTCTGATACTATGCCCTCTCAAGACCAACCTGAAGAACCAGTTCATGCAGATCCTTCTGAAGTACATGCAGAATTTCAGGGGGAGATTCCACCAGAGACAGGGGGAGGATTTGAACAGCATACTCAAGAAAATGTTCAGAATCAGGCTTCAGATAATCAGTCTATCTTGACCCTTCTGCTGGAAATCAAAGAAAAACAAGCTGTACTGGAGGAAGGTATGAAGAACCTTCACCGGATTGTTGAGGAAAACAATCACATTCACAAACTTCAGGCAGAAAAGGACAAGGCAGAATTACAGGAGGCGATTGCTCAGTGTTCATTAACTCTGGAGCAAGCCTTGGGTCAAAGCAACAACAAAATTGATGAAGCCGTTTCGATTCTCGAAAATTTTCAACTCATTCGAACCCCTTCCAAAAATTTTATTATTCAAACATTCAACAGTCTGTACTTATAATTATTATTTCTGACATTTTATTTGAATGACTTTCTATATACTGCATATTCCGCATATTAGTCTTTTGCTGATGACAAAAAGGGGGAGAAGTTATGCAGATAGTGTTATACTAACACTCCTTGAATTGCATTGCAGGTTGTGCAGGAATATGAGAAATACAGATATCATAAAATCTTGCTTTATATTTCATGCACTTAAAATATCTATTCAGTCAATATTATTTGAATCTGCATGAAAGTTTTGTCACCATCAAAAAGGGGGAGATTGTTGAGGAAAACCCCAAAAGATTTTGAAGTTGACAAAACTTTCGTAAATAATATGAAGTTACTCTTTGGTTTGGAAATTCAGACGCAGGAAAGACTCTGAAGATTTTCCAGACTCAGAAATTTTCCAGACTCTGAAGATTTTCCAGACTCAGAAATTTTCCAGACTCTGAAGATTTTCCAGACTCAGATATTTTCCAGACTCAGATGCTGAAGTTTTTCAGACTCTGAATTTTGCAGACGCAGAAACAGAACTTAACACAACAGCTAGTGACCTGGCTTGGATTTCACAAGGAAGGTTTTGATTGACTCAATCTAAAATAATTTGATGTCAATCAAATATTATCACAACGGACTAATCTCTACTTATGGAAACCAAGATTCTGATTGTATGGGCGACCAGGATCAGCGGGATTCAGAATCTGTCATTCAACGGCTACTCAATCCTTTCTATACAAATCTGTCCAAGGTGAAGATGATCCTCTGAAGACTGTCCAACGGCTAGTTTGGAAGTGGAGGAGTATTTAAGGAGATCAACGAGCAGCAGAAGAAACATATTCAAGAATCATCAAGTCCAAAGTCTGAGATTATTCCAATTCTTTCTCTTCCTTGAGCCCAACCATAGAATCTTGAGGGTTACTTTACAGACGTGTTTGTGTGAGAAAGTCTTATTTTACACAAGAGTGATTTCACTCTAGTTCTGTAAAACTTCTTGATTACATAGTGAAATCCAGCCAGTAGGCTGTCAGCGTGGGAGAGTGGACGTAGGCTTATCATAAGCCGAACCACTATAAATTCTGTGTGCAGCTTCTCTATCTCTTAATCTTTTACTTTATACACTGCACATTCAACAACACGTCCTTATAGAATCTGAATTTTATTCAGACTCAAACTGTATTTTACCATTTCCGCTTAAATTTGTTAAAATTGTTTAAGATCACCTATTCACCCCCCTCTAGGTGATCCTTGCTAGCCACTTCACATTCTATCGGAGCGCGTTTGGAACCATATTAGATTAAACCCCCTCCCTCCCCGAAGCTTTATTTTTGTTTATTTAGTCTTTGGCTTGTGATTGTAAAAATCATCTTTTTTTATTTCTTTTTTTCAAAATGATGTTGATATTAGTCTTCTTCTTCTTCTTTTTTCACTTGGATTTAAGTCCGTCAACTTTTCAAACTAATAACAACTTGTTGTCTAGAGATATGTCGCCGTGATATTTAATTTTGTCGATTGATTAATCCAAGAGCTACGTGCAAACGAAGATGGAATTTGGCCTAGGCCCACTCCTGCATTATCCAATTATAATCTATAAATTGAAATATAAAGTAATAAATTTGTAGAGAAATATGATTGGTATTATCGTTTTAGTAGCTCCTCGTCAGAAATTAAATTTACCATCCATTTCTGTTCACAGATCTAAAGCTAAATTTATAAATAGTCCAAGCAAGGACAATGTAATATATATGAATTTATAACTTAATCATGATCATTACGTCATTGTTACATCATCATTGTTATCATTGATTACCCATTGAAAAAAAATAAGTTATTATTTGTTATCGACTATTTAATTTAAAAATATCGTGCTATAATTATATTTTATGAATAAAAATTATGATTACCTTAAGGGACTGATGGAGTTTAAGGAATATTATTAGTTTTAGCCTATTAGCTTACACAATATAACTTTGAAAATAATTTTTATAATTATAGATATATCTAATTAATACAATAACAATTATGTTCGAATTACTACTACACACACAAATATTGTAATTGTTGAGAAAAATCCCTAATGAGTTTTGAGGAATGACAAAACAATCTATTACTAACTAGAATTACACTTAAGTTATTTGATGCAGGTAAATGCTTAGTCATAAGACTTAGTCGATAAAAGGACTTTGTCATCACACTTAAAATTACTCGTCAGATTCAATGAGTGTTATTTTTGGCATGTTTATGCAGGATAATCAAATTGATATTTTAAGATATTCTAATTGGTAATCACAAGATCGTTTCTCAAATACAAAGAACTACACTTATGAAAATCTTGATTTGATTGTATGGGCGATCAAATCACTCGGAGATAATGGTTCTTTTTCTAACGGCTATGCATCCTATTTTGGGAAGAATCTCCAACGGATTGATTTGAAGATCAATACTCTGAAGACTGTCTAACGGATAGATTAGAAGTAGAGGAGTACAAAAGGAGTGTAAACGTCGTACAAGAAACAAGAGAACCAGAATCGAGAATTCCAAAGTTTGAATAGAGCTTCAATTTTACACATTTGTTGTTACTGTTTTCCACGTTGTGTTTTAGAAAGAAAATTACTTGAGTAAAAAGTGTACATGATAGTATTATCTATCATCTGAGAAGCACAGCTCTTGTAATATTTTGGTGATTCAATAGTAAAATACAGCTAACAGGCTGCCAGCGTGGAGAGTGGATATAGGCTCAATAAAGCCGAACCACTATAAATATCTGTGTGCAGTATTCTCTATCCCTAAACTTTTATCTATTATTACTGACATTATACTGTATACATATCTGTCAAAAAAGTTCGTCACAACATCGTCTTAGTCATCAGACGCAATCATCTGACAATAATTTATATAAAAATTTGTTATATGAATCCATCTAATATTAATCATATGAGTTATTGACCTAGACTATATTTATTCCGCACGTTTAAATCATACAATTTTGGTAAAATCACCTATTCACCCCCTCTAGGTGATAGAACTAACCCTAACAATTGGTATCAAAGCCTAGTGCTCATTTTTCCTTGAAGTGTTATTTTACCTCTGAGCTAGCGATTTTTGATGGCTAATAATGCTGAGTCAGGTCACAACAACAGACCACCTTACTTCAATGAAACTGAATAGAGTGTCTGAGAAAACAAGATGAAGACATTCATCTTGAGAATAGACCAAGACATATGGGATATCATTGAATATGGAATCATTCCAAACAAAACAAAATCCCTAGAAACTTCAAAAGGCCAAAATGAGACACCTTCATCTGAAGGAGTTAGAGAGCAAATTAGACCTCAAACTTTACCTCTCTCGGCCAAGGAAATTTCCAGAAGAATCCATCTGAATGCAAAGATCAGAACGGCCATATACAATGGTCTAGCAAGTGTTGAATACAAATGAATTGCAAATCTCAAAACTGCTAAAGAAATTTGGGATCGTTTCAAGCTTGTCCACGAAGGAACATAAAGAGTCAAGAAGACAAATCTCAATATTCTTCTTGGACAGTACGAGTCTTTCACTCAAAAATCAAATGAAACAATCTCTAAGATGCAGAGCAGATTTACTGAGATAGTAAATAGGCTTGAATTCCAAAACAATCCCATCTCAGAACCTATGAAGGTGAATAAGCTACTGAGAGCTCTTTCAAAAGAAAGGGACGACATTAATGTTTCTATTCAAGAAACTTAGGAGATCATACCACTCACGGTGAACGAACTCATCGAAACTCTTCAATTCTATGAAATTGAAAAGTTCTTAGAAATTGAAGAACCCAAATGTAAAAAGTCCATTGCTTTAAAAACTAACATTGATTCTGATGACACAGATATAGATTCGGATGAAGATGAAGAGTTGGCTTTAATGGTCAAGAAACTAAGAAAGATGGCAAAGAAGGTGAAGATAAATAAATCAAAGAAGCAAATTCAAGAATTCTGAGCCATCAAAGCCAAGAAGCTAAATTTTCAGAAGAGATCCAGTGCCGAAAATGAAGAAAACGAAGATGTGATATGTTTCCACTGCAAAAAGAACGGACACATAAAGCCCAAATGTCCCCTTCTCAAGAAGAACAAAGGAAAATATGAAAGATATATGCTTTCAAAGCTGCAACATGGAGTGATTCAGAGGATGAAGAAAGCGAATTAGAGTTTGCCAATATTTGTCTGATGGCAAAATCAGATTCAGAATCAAGTTCTGATGAAGAAAATGAGATAAGTTATTCAAATATTCTTGAAGCAATTGCAAATTATATTGATGAATTAATCTCTGTTAATAAAATTGCCTTCAAAATGTTTTCTATATTGAAGAAGGAAACTGTGTCTCTAAGAAGTATGACTCAAAACAAGGAAATTGATGAATCAATGGAATGTTTAAAAAAGGAAAACAATATTTTAAAACAGCAAGATATTTCGCAAAAGGATAAGATTGATTTCTTGCAAAAGGAATTTAATCTTATCAAGAAAAATAAAGATTTTCTTGAAAAGGAAAATGATTCAATGAAAAAGGAAATTTCTGATCTGAAAAATATTTCTAAAGAAAGTATTCATCGCATCTCTAATGAAAAAGAATTTTTGAAAAATGACATTTCTAATATAACTAAGAAATTCTCAATGGGTTCTAAAAATCTTCATAATATTTTGTCGATTCAAATTCCTTATTATAATAAATCAGGTATGGGTTTTGACAAAAATACTGAATTGAAAAATACTTTTCCGAATGTCAAAGAAAGACTAAAGAAAAGACCCTCTAAAATTGATTACAGAAATCACTTTCAAAAGCAGTTTGTAAAATTCAATGGTCAAACTTCACAAAAATGCATAAATTGCGGTGATTCAAATCATTTTAAAAGTAACTGCTCAAAGGTTTGGAAATCTATTCAGAGAGATATTCTGAGAATGACTGATCCTAACCAAAATAGACCCAAGAAAATATGGGTACCAAAGAAAAAGTGAGTTACTTATCTTTTGCATATAGCAAAGAAAAGAAAAAACAAGTGGTACCTTGATAGTGGTTGCTCAAGACACGTGACCGGAAATCCTCTAAAATTCATTAAGTTAGAAAGAATTAAAGGAGGAAGTGTATCCTTTGGAGGCAACAACAAAGGGAAAATAATTGGCAAAGGAATGGTTAGAATCAACAATCTCATCATCAATAAAGTCTCACTTGTTAAAGGTTTGAATTTCAATTTAATTAGCATTAGTCAATTATGTGATATTGGTTACAAAATCACTTTCCAAGAAAATAAATGCTCTGGGATAAGTAAAGACAACAAGCAATCACTTATGAGTCGAAAACATGGAAACATCTACCTACTAGACAAAAAGTTTGATGACTTGCAATGTTTCGTTTCCATAAAAGAAGAATCTGATCAGCGGCACAGGAAGCTCAGACACGTAAGTGTTAAATTAATTTCCAAAATAGTTTCCAAGAAACTTGTCGAAGGATTGCCAAAACGAAATTTTAAAAGCACAGAATTATGTTTAGCTTGCTCTAAAGGTAAGCAGGTAAGAAGTTCATTCAAATCAATAAATTATGTAAACACTAACCAAGCCTTGCAGTTGCTTCATATGGACATTTTCGAATCTACTCAAACTCTAAGTCTTGAAGGTAAGAAATACTATCTAGTTATTGTGGACAATTATTCGAGATATACTTGGGTATTCTTTTTGGCTCACAAAAGTGAAACATTTGAATATTTCTCAAAATTTGCCAAAAAGGTACAAAATGAAAAGGGTTATGCTATTTCAAGCATTAAATCTGATCATGGAAGAGAATTTGAAAATCAAAATTTTGCTTACTTCTGTGATGATAATGGTAGTCAACATATTTTTTCCTCACCTTATACTCTTGAACAAAATGGAGTAGTTGAAAGAAAGAATAGAACTTTACAAGAAATGGATAGAACTCTTCTATTTGAAAACAAAACCCTTGCACATTTTTGGGCTGAAGTTGTTCCAACAGCTTGTTATATTTCAAATAGAATTTTTCCAAGACAAATTCATGAAAAGACTCCTTATGAATTGTTCAAAGGTAAAATTCCCAATGTTTCATACTTTCGGATTTTTGGATGTAGATGTTTTATTCTTAAAAATCCTAATGATCGTGTTGGCAAATTTGATGAAAAGTCAGAAGAAAGAATATTTCTTGAATACTCAACAACAAGCAAGGCCTACAGAGTATATAATAAAATTACTCAAACAGTGGAAGAATCATTAAATGTCAAGTTTGAAGACACAATTCAGACTCAACAAGATGATTCTGACAGTGAAAACCTGGCATCTGACGAACAGGACATAGAATCGATGAATTGACGCCAAGTGAAAATCATCAGAATCAAAGATATGATGAAGTTCAGAAATCATCAAATCAACAAGACAATGAAGAATCATTAAATCTCCATGATGAAAACGAGGAAAGACTCAACAGAAATTGGAAACAAAAATCCAATCATCCCAAGGACCTTATCATTAGAAATTTAGATGATGGAATTAAAACTAGAGCAAGAGCAAAAGCAAAAGAAGTCATAAATACAATGGCTCTTATCTCTGAAGTTGAACTAAAGAATGTTGAAGATGTATTGAAAGATAAAAGCTAGATTGAAGCTATGCAAGAGGAACTTTTACAATTCCAGATCAATCAAGTTTGGGAACTTGCTCCTAGACCCAAAAATCATTCAGTTATTGGAACAAAATGGGTATTTCGAAATAAATTGAATGATCAAGGAAAAGTCGTCAGAAAAAAAGCAAGATTTGTGGCTAAAGGATATTCACAAGAGGAATGAATAGATTACGATGAAACCTATGCTCCTGTGGCTAGGTTAGAAGCAATAAGAATTTTACTGGCTTATGCTTGTTTCTGTTAATTTAAACTGTTTCAGATGGACGTAAAAAGCGCATTCTTGAATGGCTACATCAAAGATGAGGTATATGTAGAACAACCTCCAAGTTTTGAATATCCTCAAAAGTTTGATAAGGTATATACTCTCAAGAAAGCATTATATGGTCTTAAACAAGCACCATGTGCTTGGTACGAAAGACTGAGCAGCTTTCTGGAACAAAATAGTTTCACAAAAGGTAATATAGACACTATCTTATTCATCAAAAGAAAAGGTAAATATATTTTAATTGTTCAAATCTATATAGACGATATCATTTTTTGTTCTACAGATGAAAAATTGTGTAAGAATTTCTCTAAAATGATGCAAAGTGAATTTGAAATGAGTATGATGAGAGAATTAACTTTCTTCCTTGGATTACAGATTAAACAAACCAAAAATGGCACATTTCTTTGTCAAGAAAAGTATGCCAAAGAAATTACGAACAAGTTTGGGTTGTTAAATTGTAAAAAGACTGATACTCTAATGTCATAATCCATTAAATTAGATAATGATGAAAAAGGAAAACCAGTAGATAAAAAATTACATAGAAGCATGATTGGTTCTCTCTTATATTTAATTGTTTGTTTGTGTGAGAGATTTCAATCAGAACCAAAAGAATCTCATCTTACTACAGTCAAAAGAATTATCAAATATGTTAGCACCAATCCTACACTTGGGTTGTGGTATCCTAAAAGATCAAACTTTACCCTTATTGGATATTCCGATACTGATTATGCTGGTTGCAAAATAGACAGGAAAAGCACCTAAGGAAAATATCAATTATTAGGACACATGCTTGTTTCATGATATTCAAAGAAGCAACAAACTATAGCTCTTTCAACAGTAGAAGCAGAATATGTCTCACTTGGTAGTTGTTGTGCTCAAATCCTTTGGATGAAACAACAATTGAAAGACTTCAATGTCAAAGACTCAACTGTGGAGATCAAGTGTGACAATACCAGTGCCATCAGTCTAACCAAGAATCCTATTCTGCATTCCAGAGTTAAGCATATTGATATAAAACACCATTTTATCCGTGATCATGTTTTAAAAGGAGATATAATTATTCAATTTATAGACACTAAACAGTAATTAGCTGACATTTTTACAAAACCTTTAGAGAAGAAAAGTTTTGAGCTTATTAGAGATAAATTAAATATCATTAACCCACTTTATTGAGATATGCAGAACAAACTCTCATTGCATCTTATGACCATTTGTTTAAGCAAATATTTGAAGTGTCTGATTTTGACACGCAACTCATCTTATAAAAGGTATGTATGTCTCATATATTTTAAATATTGTAATTGTTTGAATATCTTATATATTAGTTGCCTTGATTGATATCGTTTGAGGATTATAATTCCAAAATTTTCGAAATATAATTTCCGAAATTTCCATAACTGTCAATTGACAGTTTCCAAAAAGGTTTTATAAAAAACTGATCTATAGTACTCCTCCGTTTAAAACCTTTTTGTCTTCTCTCTCACTCTCACACTCTCTCTCCGAACAATCATTCCACTCTTTGAAACTCTAAAGATCTCCAAAAACACGATTTACCCTAAAAGATCTCATCTTTCACTTTGAAAACTCAAAAATCTCTTCAATGGCACCGAAATCGACCACTAAATCAAAGAAAGGAATCAAGGGTTCCAGACGATCAAATAGAATCGTAGGAATGTTCACCAGAGCAAACAAAGAAGGAGATGCAGAGAAAATCGATATCTCTGACTCGGGCTCAGAGCAAGAGTCTACTCTACGTAACAAATCTCCACGTATACCTATTCAAGAACGTTATCGTTTTGTTATGGCAAGACAACTGGTAAAAACCCTTAGAGTACTTCGAGAAAATCGGACTGACCGGAGTACGGTAAATGCCGTATGTAAAACCTTAGATTTTCTGTTTGAGCGTGAAGTTATGGAGGAATATGAAAAGGGTATAAGGCTTGGAAGAACGCCTGTTGTTGAAAATGGAATAGTTCTGAGAGAATCTTCTAATGTACAGGAAACCCCTGTGACTACAAAGAAAGGAGTTTCGCGAAAAGGAAAAGAGAAAGTAAGAGAACTTTTGAATATTGAAAGAGAAAAATTCGTTGGTGAAGAGGAACGACAGACTTTGGAGAAAAGCAGGAACATTGATAGTAGGAAGGAGCATAATGATGAAAAACTATTTGCTGAGTTTTTGCCCATTTCTGAAATTCCTGCTGATGACAAGAAAATTGATAGCCTGTTTAGAAACAAAACTCATCAAGTTATTTACAACTCTCTTCTAACAAGAGGAATAATGAACAACAGAGTTGTAGACTTCAGCTTCTTTGAAAATTTCAATATCAAAATTCAGCATCTGATTAAGCATCTTGATTTTCAAAGAATTTGCTCTCTCTCTCTCTCTCTCTCTCTCTCTCTCTCTCTCTCTCTCTCTCTCTCTCTCTCTCTCTCTCTCATAAAGTCTACCCAAAACTTACGGCTTACTTTTATTCAAATCTGTCATTCATTTCTCCTTCTGAAATTGAGTTCTCTGTTTCTCAACAAGACTACAAGCTATCAGCCTTTGATCTCGCTACCATTCTGGGAGTAAAATATAAAGAATTCTCTCTTATTCCTATTCCTTTAGATTTGGCATATCAATCTCTGTCTGGTGACTCTTCTTTCATCATAGGCTCCACGTCTCATGTACCTCACTCTCTTTTTCTTCTAAATTCAATTGTCCTGCACAAAATCATCATCAATTGTCTCAGACCCAACGGTTCTTCCAAAACTGTTGTCTCTCGCTATGAGGCCAAGTTGATTTGGGCAATTCAAACTTCCTTTCCTATTTCTCTATCACATATGATTCTTCTTCATATGTATAGAACAGTAAAGAAGAGTAAAGGTCAACTCCCTTATGGAACTTTGATCACCGCTATCTTTGAGTATTTGAAAATTTCCATTCCAACAAACTCAAAGGTAAACCTCTTCAAACTATGACCGTTGGAGAACTCATGATGACTAAAATGGGATACAAATTTGATGGTGAAAATTGGAAGGATAAGAGGGACAAGATTATTCCTGCAGAAGTGATGAGTGCACAACACAAGGGCTCTGTCAATATTTTTCATGATTCTGATAAGGAGGAATCAATTGAACCCTTAGTAAGAAAAAGGAAAGTGTAGCCGACAGTCTCCAGAATTGACAGACCAGCTAAAAGAACTCAAGCTGTGGCCATTGATTCTAATGAAATGCAAATTTCTGATGACCAATCTATTGAACAGTCTCAAGCTAATGAAAGAAGCCTTGAGGAGTCAAGGTTTATGCAATGGCTAATTATTCAAGATGCCAAGTACAAAGCCCGTGCAGACAAACATGCTGCCACTCAGGTTGAAATTCAGAGACTTGAAGAAGAGAAAGACCACTTGATGAATTCACTTAGTGACATCATCAACAAAGTAGTCATGGAAAATCAACAAGAGACAATGGCCACTGCTGAGAAAGAACCTTCTATAAGACAGGGGGAGTTTGAATATGATCATGAAGTTGAAATGCATGAGGAGTTTGAAGAAGAAGAAAATGCTCAATATGATAACAAGTAAGAAGAGTTTGAAGTAGAAGACAATGCTCAATATGATAACAAACAGGAGGGGTTTGAAGAAGAAAATGCTCCAGATGTTGAGGACATTGATCACGATCAGAATGCAAAAGACGCAGCTCCTTCAGCAGCTACTTCTGCAGACTTTCCTCTTGAAGGCAATAACTGTAAAAAGTCCATCTGAAGCTCCACCAAGAGGCAAAGGGAAGGAAGCAGTATCTGTTGATACTCAAAACACTCATACTCCTTTTGGATACAACATCTCATTTTCCATGTCCGACCATGCAGCCATTACCGATCTAAGATAGAGACAAGCTGCAATTCATAATGAAGTTCGGAAACTTCGCAATGAACTCAAAGAGGGAATTCAGGAAATCAAGGACTTGATGGCAGCCAGATTCAACAATTTAAAGGCTCAAGTTAGAACTGATATACAAATTGCAGGTATTAACACTACAGGCCAAATTCATCAGCTCTTTTCACACATTGAGTAACGATTAAACCAAATTTCTAATTTCCATCTTGTCCAAGTACCTTTCCTATATGCACCATTTGGAACTTCATCATCTGAACCAACCGGACCCTTAGCCCCTCCAGAAAATCAACAAAATTGATATCATTTATTCCTAATTTATCATTTCTAAACTCTTTGTCGAACTTACTTATGTGTTTGACTTTATGTGAACTTTGCAATGGTTGTTTGACTTTTGGTTATTATGTGAACTTTGTCTATCAACTTTAAATACTGCTCTCTTATTACATTAATTATGATGTTTATCCTTTCTGCTAATGTCAAAGAGGGGGAGAAGTATTATAAAAAATGGATGTGAATGCAAGTGATATGAATATGAAGTATGAGAGTGACAAAATATGAACTGCTATATTTCAGAGCTTAACAATGTTCATGAACTGCTATATTTCAGAGTTTAACAATGTTTTATATGTTTCGAAAGTTATATAAATAGACTATATTTTATTTACATTACATATAGATAGTTTTGTCATCATAAAAAATAGGAGATTGTTGAGCAAAATCCCTAATGAGTTTTGAGGAATGACAAAACAATCTATTATTCTGTTTCAGAATGAGTTCTTAAACCAAAAATAGATTTTTCTATTTCTGGTTCCTAAATGAGCTTCTGAGGAAAAAAAGCCCGTTTGATAACGATCAAAAATTTCTATTTCTGGAACAGAAACCCGTTTGATAACAGCACAAAAATTCTATTTCTTAAAACAAAAACCCGTTTGATAAACAACAGAAAATTCTATTTCCAGGAACATAAATCCATTTTTTTAGAAATGGAATAAAAATAATTAGAAAATCCAAAAAATTCCTTAAAATCTCAAAAAAAATTCAAAAAATCCAAAAAAAATTGAGAAATTCTAGAAAAATTAATTACAATTTCCAAAAAATAAAAAAAAATTCAAATTTCGGGAAAATAGGAAATTTGTTGAATTTTTAAAAAAAATAAAAAATTTCAAATTTTCATAGAATGGTTTAAAATACCTGTGGCCACCTACTTTGAGTAAAATTTTAATTTTTTGAGGTAAAAAAAAACAAAAAATCAAAATTTTCAAAACTTCACAGAATGACTCAAAATATCTGTGGCCACCCACTTTGAGTGAAATAGAAATTTTTTTAGGTGCCAAAAAAAAATAAAAACATAAAAAAATAAAAAATTTTAAAATTTTACAGAATGACTTAGAATGCCTCTAGCCACTCACTTTGAGTGAAATTTAAGTTTTTAGGTTCCCAAATGCTATTTTTGATTTTTTTGATATTTTAATTTTTTTCGGCACCTAAAGAAAATTAAATTTCACTCAAAATGGATGGCCACGTGTATTCAAAGCTATTCTATGAAGTTTTGAAATTTTTTATTTTTTTCCTTTTTTTTTCGGCACCTAAAAACGATAAAATTTCATTCAAAGTTGATGGCCACAAGTATTCTAAGCCATTCTGTGAAGTTTTGAAATTAAATTTTACGTTGGATTCGTAACGTTACGTACGCCCGCACACAAATTCCAGTCAAATTAATGCAAATGGCCAAGCACTGGAACGTGTCTTCAGCATTCAACCACAATTGCTCTCGATATTTGCTCTCAATATTTGTGAGTATGCATCGTTCCTTGTAATATCCCAAATGCTTATGGAGAAAAATAAACCAAGCACATCACATTACAAGAGCCAATATAGGAGATCCCAAACTATCACGTCACATTACAAGAGCCAACATAAAAAATCCTCAAATATAAAATAATAGAAATACATTAGCAAAGTCGAAACCACATTTTCATGGAATCTCCGCCATATTATTATCAATTGCCAATTGATTGGCAATTCTTTTCTTAAGCATGTTGATCTCGATATCCTCCTCGGTCGATGTATCATCGATAACCTCATCTTGTGCACTTCCAAACGGGTACTCCGAATCACTACATTGGGAAAAATTCTTATCCATCTTGTCTTGATCACAGATGTAATTATGAATAGCACAACATGCAATTACAATACATGATTACTTTTGAATTGAAAATGAAGACATGTGTCTCAAAATGAAGAAGCGATTCTTTAAAACTGCAAATGATCTCTCAATAACATTCATTAATGAAGAATGCCTACGGTTGAATAATTCTCTTGCTACTGTTGTCTGCCTCACTCTACCCCTAAAATCATTAATATGATACCGTTCCTCTTTAAAAGGAGTCAAAAATCCCAGAACACGCGATTTTCCTGCCTTTCCTTGCACTTATAGTTAGCCCATTACGTGAGAAGAAAAGAAAACAAGGTAATACCATCATAAAACAATCCGATATAGAGGATCAAATGCATTGAGGCATCCTTAAAGGGCAATAAAATTCCTGATAACAGATAGACAAGTAAAGGTATACTCAGGGTTATCAGCAGTAATGTATATCGACTGATCTATCAAGGAAGAACTTAATTAGAAGCAACTTGTGACCATAACAATGAGGTCCATCCACAAACAAATAGAACATCTACATCTTCTAACTAATTAGAAATCCTATTCCATATAACCTACGCAACGGTGACTGCAACACTGGCATGAGAACAGACGCCAACAGCCCCTGCTGTAAACATCAGGAATCCGCTTCATCCGACCTAAGCTCCACTGGATTAGAGACCTACTGAGTCACCAATGGGCATAACATTTCGACAGCAATCACCAGTGTTTCTATTTCAAAAAAAATTTCAAGATCCTGCCACAAACCATCTGCAATGATTTTGATAAAAGTCGGTAAAAGTGGTGCGTCTTTTCATTGCTGGAGGAAAACTTCTAGCTGCCCATGCTTGCATAGCTACAAGTCCTCAAACAAGATCAACTGATCTCCTCCTTGGCTGAAAAGAATAAGAACATAAGTTAAGAACTTCATCTTCAAAATGCCAAGTTTCACGTTGTTGACACCTATAAAGGAAAAAGATAATAAAAGCTAAAGACATCACAATACTTTTCCCAGCCTCCATAAGTTGTCATGAATGAATGGAACATCGGCACTCAAACAACAGAATTAGGTCATAAATCCCAAGAATTTATCTTAAGCAACTATCGATGAAAAGAGGGAATACTTTCTACTATAAATGTAGAACATGCATGGAAGCAAAATAACACTCAAAAGAAAACGAAGAACAAATCGGACCACTGACCAGAAAGCACTACTACTCCTACTTGAACAAGCCAAGAGTATAAAGCTCTAGTTTGTGCTGCATCAAACATTTTTTTAGCAGTGATGACTGGCGTTAAAGGAAATTCATCTCCAGGTAACATCCAAGAGACATGAGCATTTATATCAAAAGATAATCCGAAAGCTACTAAAGACAGGAAGGATCAGAGAGAAGCCCATGCAGAAAGATAAACATATAGAGATCGTAATGCTAGAATGAGTATAGAAGAGCGAATCCCTACATATTTTCTGTCGACTTCTTCCAGGAACTTTTTAGGAGAATCCAAATATTCAACACAGTCTCTCTTCATGAACTCTACCAGATCCTTTTCTCCAGCGTTCTCTAGATTTCTTATGAGAATCATCATGGTAAATTCATTTAGGGCACGACCAGCCGCTTTCATCTTCTCGTAAGTCTGCATTGCCTTTTCAATCATGTCCGCTCTTAGATACGCTCCAAGCATCTCGGCATAAGCCCTTGTGTCAGGTTCAATCCCTTCTTTCAGAAGTCCAGAGAAAACAACTTCGGCAACAGCAACCATTTTGTTCTTTCCCAATGGTTGGATCATGTCGCAACGCAATGCAAGATCAGTGTTGTACCATTCCTCCTCGCACACGTACTCAAAGTCTTATAGCTGGAATCTTTTTAGATAGAATAAGAACAGTAAACAAGAAAATATTGAAATAGTGCATCCAGAATTCACACCACCAATGTGCATACAGGGAGAGTATTACTTTGTTTCTCTTTTTACTCAAAATACTAATGAGAACAGTATTTTGAATATGCCCAATGTTGTTTCCCTTGATGAAACATGGAAACCGGCATTTCTGCCCAATGTTTATCTTTCAATTTAATATCTTCACAGTGATTCTCCTTTCTTTGTGAATGCCTAATGTAGAAGATTAAAAAGAGTACCCAAACCCAAACTCGGAAATCCTAAACATGGATAAAATTCCTAAGGCCAAACAAGCCTACAAGAGTCACTATTGCAAGGTAAGCCAATCTCATCAGTCAACATTAACCTGTTTTCTAAAAATCACCCATGCCACTCACTAGCTCGATGCACTGGCTGGATCACCGATAACCAATACGAAAAACGAATTCACCAAACTTCAGAGCAGCGCTTAATTACCATTTAGAGCATCCACTACAATTAAAGAATGTAACTTACACAGACATCAAGAATGGCCTTCTATACTTCCAATTCCTATCTAGAAGGGCAGAGATTTTTCACATCATATACAAAAGTTACAAAGAGAGAATTCGGAAACCACCAAGAAAAGCAAAGAAAACAAAGACCCAGAACCAGGGGCTCGAAAAAGGAGATACCTTGAGGGCCAAATTGACCTCGTTCTGTCTCTTGAGCTCGGCCAAGGCGTTCAAGAGATCGGACTTCCAGATCTGGAATTGAATCGAAAAGCGGGAAACCCAGCGTCGGATCGGAGCTCAGGCGGAGGAGGTGACGGAAGAGAATCGAAGTCGACCTCCTCGATCATGGTGGCCCTGGCTTCCTCTCGGCCGGAGCGAGTGAGCAAGACGGCGGCGGCCATGGCGAGGCCGCTCGGCCTCCCCCAGATCTGGGGGAGGCCGAGTGCCCTCGCCCTGGTCTAGTGATCGACCTTGCCGTTGCCCAGATCTGGGTGACGGCAAGGTCGACCGACGGCCATGGCGAGGCCGAGTAAAGAAAGAGATGAACAGATTGCGACTTCCAAATCCAAAAAAGCGAGAGATGAGAGGAGATCCAGCGCGGGATTGGAGCTTACGTGGAGCAGGAGACGGAGGAGAACTGAAGCTGACCCTCCCTCTCAATCACGACGGCCTTGGCTTCCTCTCGGCCAGAGCAAGCGAGCAAGACAGCGACGGAGAGAGAGTAGAGAGAGAGCGAGCGAGCGAGCAAGACGAACGGCTTCTGATCAGAGAGATGAGAGGAGACGAGACAGATGTGTTTTTTGAAGAGAC
The DNA here is from genome assembly GCA_031216185.1 of Syzygium aqueum. Classification (NCBI taxonomy): domain Eukaryota; kingdom Viridiplantae; phylum Streptophyta; class Magnoliopsida; order Myrtales; family Myrtaceae; genus Syzygium; species Syzygium aqueum. The sequence continues at coordinate 22,447,024 of CM062239.1, read as the reverse complement.
GAGCCAGACGAACGGCTTCTCTCATAAATGATTCTGAGTTTTATTCAAGAAACAAAGAACTTACTTTTTTTTTTTCTGATTTTTGGTTAAGAATCGATTCTGGAACAAAAACTTATGCCAGAAATATAAAAATGAAATTGCGTTACCAAACAGGTTTCTGATCCAAAACTGATTCTGGGAGCAAAAAATCAATTCTGGACTAAATCAGAATGGTTATCATGCAGCCCCTTACTAATCAGAATTACACTTAAGTTATTTGATGCAGGTAAATGCTTAGTCATAAGACTTAGTCGATAAAAGGACTTTGTCATCACACTCAAAATTACTCGTCAGATTCAATGAGTGTTATTTTTGGCATGTTTATGCAGGATAATCAAATTGATATTTTAAGATATTCTAATTGGTAATCACAAGATCGTTTCTCAAATACGAAGAACTACACTTATGAAAATCTTGATTTGATTGTATGGGCGATCAAATCACTCGGAGATAATGGTTCTTCTTCTAACGGCTATGCATCCTATTTTGGGAAGAATTTCCAACGGGTTGATTTGGAGATCAATACTTTGAAGACTGTCCAACGAATAAATTGAAAGTAGATGAGTATAAAATGAGTACAAACGTCGTACAAGAAACAAGAGAACCAGAATCGAGAATTCCAAAGTTTGAATAGAGTTTCAATTTTACACACTTGTGATTACTGTTTTCACGTTATGTTTTAGAAAGAAAATTACTTGAGTGAAAAGTATACATGATAGTGTTATCTATCATATGAGAAGTACAGCTCTTGTAATATTCTGGTGATTCAATAGTGAAATACAGCTAACAGGCTGTCAATGTGGAGAGTGGACGTATGCTCAATAAAGCTGAACCACTATAAAAATCTGTGTGCAGTATTCTCCATCCCTAAACTTTTATTTATTATTGTTGACATTATACTGTATATATATTTGTCAAACAAGTTCATCAGAATATCGTCTTAATCATCAAACGCAATCATCTAACAACAATTTATATACAAGTTTGTTACACGAATCCATCTGATATTAATCATATGAGTTGTTGACCTAGACTATATTTATTTTGCACATTTAAATCATATAATTTTGGTAAAATCACATATTCAATTCACCCCCTCTAGGTAATAGCATTAGCCCTAACAGTAATCATTTATAAGTTGCATTAATTTTTCATTTATAGAACTCATGGAATCGAAAGAGCCAAGCACATATCCTAATTTGATGTAAAATGAGTGGAAAGTGTCAAACCAAAAAATACATTTGTAAGTACGAGGAGAAAATTAATTCCTTGCAAGTGATGGTCCTATGTACCAACGTTAGTAGCAATTCTCAAAAAATTATTTGTCTAACAAAATACAACTTATCAACTAGAGTGTTCTGTTTATGCTAATTTTCAAGATTCTATAGATTTCATTTTCCAGTTACTTTGGAGATTATTACGAGTATACTATCGTTTTCGCTCACTCAAATTTCAGAGCAATGAAAGAACTTATGGGCCAATTGGTGTAGAAGACAGGAAGTACATTTATATTCCATCAACGGGTAAAAAGATCGCGGGTTTCATGGGAGGTGTGGAATCTATCTTGATGCACTTGGAGCACATTTTGGGCATTGATAGGCTAAGCTCTATGTGCGCCTTGCAGTTGATGTTTGAGTTCACATTTAATGTGTGTCATCACATAGGCCAGTTTGATGTATCCTCCAAGAATAAAATGTGTTAAAGGATTTATATAGAATCGTATCTTCACTAGCCAATCTCAACATCACCATTACGCCATATCTCATGTTCTATTTTTAGTTAGATCTCATAATTTACACGGTACATTGAAGAAGATTGTGTTAATGATTTGTAAATTAATCATGTAGTTTAACATTAAATTTACAAGGTTATGGTCATTACAATATAAACAACCGTAATAATTTAATCATATTCGTAAACTAACCATGGAATTTAAACAACCGAAAAATATATAATGCAAAGCAAATCATATTCGAGGTTTTTTTGCTACTACGAAACCGGGGCACCTCGACCGTCCTAGTCATACATGACCCGTACCTGGTTAGAGGAACATCGTCAAAGGGAAACACATGGTCCAAATTGTTTTCCTAAAAGTGACATAGCTCTTCGGTCTTTAACTTATCTTTTCTAGTGAAAGAATTGCATCACATTAATCAATGGTTCCCTTTTTCGTCCAAAACCCGATCACGGATTTGACAGCTCGATGAGTTTATCTAGACTTTGACACAATTTGGGTGGACTTGAGTAAGCATATTTCTTTTACATCTAGGCTCATCTACTCAAGTCCGGTCCACCCTGCCCACACCTAGTTGTTTTTTGGAAAAATTTAACATTATCACGAGTGAGCGTCTGAGTAAGGATCTTAAGCTCGAAACCCAAATGGGAAAAAATAATTCAAAGACTACGCTATCCTAATGATTAAAAAATTGGGATAATAAAATGATCGAAGACTCATATATTATAAATTAACAGCTGTCGCGACCTAAATTTTCTCTCAGGCTAATGGATTATTAAGATTGAACTTAACTCGGGCCCTCCCAAGCCCTATCAATTCGCAACTTAGGGTTTAAGTTCTTAACATGCAAATGTTTTCATACTTGGAGTCGTCACTAATCATTTTACGGTAGGCTGATTAGAAACCTAAATAAAACATAGGGAGATATGTTTTATTCCTACGAACCAGAGATTTTAAGCCGGGGGACTTGATTACGCTAGATCTAGTCTAACGCCCTTTCGGTACCTTTTCTTTTCAAAAATATTTTGGCAGGCAATTTGAATCCATTTTAGCTTAATTACTAACATGTGAGGTGTTCATGCGGGTGCGCAAACCACCAATTTAACACTCAAGAAAGCATTAAATAAATTGCAAATTGGAGGAATTACTTACCTTGAACCAACGCAAGCATCTGCATTGTTAATTAGAAAATCACATCAAACCCTTAATATGATTTCTAGTTAACAAACAATCACTCAATTTCTCTTTTTTTTATTTTCCACTTATTTAAATGAAATCTAGTCTAAATGCAATGACGTGCAAGAATGACATGCAAATTAATGCAACCTAACATGCAAACTATATGTCATGCGACGACGTGACCTATTTCTAATGACGGACGAATGATTATTTTTGGTATTTTTCTCTTTGAAATTCGGAATAAAAAAATATGCCTAAATTAACATGCGACCTAATGACTTCCTTTTTTGGTATTTTCTATTGAAATTCGGAATAATAAAAATACCTAAAATAACATGCAACCTATGATGACTTAATCTATCCTAGAATGATTTCTTTTTAGGATTTTTGTTAAAATTCGGAATTATAAATTAACGTGAATAATCCGTTAGTATTAAAATAATACCTAATTTAAACTAGGAAACATGTCACCTTAAGTCCCAATTTAAATTAGATAATTATCTCATCCTTCGGGATATATTCAAAATTTCTAGACATGCAAAATTTCTAATTAAATAACAAAACAGATTTTTTTTGGGTTTTCTTTTTATTTGAAAAGGAAGACAATTAAACAAATAAGGATAGCAACCACATTCAAAACGTCCACGCGATCCGCCATATTTGTTTCAAACTCGGATTAGGCACAAAAATCAAACTATCAATCATATCTATGGGGTTATAGATATTAATGGAAAGTTGATTATTTAAATTTGGAAAGCAGATAAGATTCATTATCGTTTCCAAGTGGTTATGGATAAGATATTGAATTTCCGTATTGCCGCGTATCGGACCTTAGGGATAAGGTCGGATAGTCATCCAAATACGTTGCCAAATTAGGAAATTTTACTAATTTGAATATTTTCAAATATCGCAAATATGTCAAACATTATCCTAAAGATATCTAATTACCGACGTGATATTCATGCAATATTCAAAACATTCAAGCTAGGAAATTAAATATTTTGAAAATTATGGGATAATGTTCAATTACCTAATTTGCAGATAATCTCCAAATTTGAACCATCTCGGGATGAGCTTGCGGATCGCGCGACGAGTATCGGGAACGGTGAGGACTCACGGCGGGGCACGGCACCGGCGGGGCTCACGGCAACAACGGTGGTGTCGGGACCGGCGTGTTCGACGACGGCAACGTCGTGGCGGCGAGGATCGAGGGTGACAAAGCAAACGCCCAACAGTAAAAGGGCACACGGTGGGCTCGCGGCAGCACTCCACAAAAAACTAGTGATCCCAAGGAAAATTTTCTTTGGACTTTTACTTTGACCAATGACAAGCTTTGATAACCACTAAACATTCGACCGAATCTGGTTGCTTTTGTGATGATTTTCTTTGATTATTGAACTTTGATTCTCAAAGCCCAACAATCAAATTCTTCGCTTATTGTTCCTCGGTGACTCCGTGTCCATCAAGTAGAAGGTCTGCAACAAAATCGAGTAAAATTGTTTAACAAAAAACTGGTGAGATTGGAACCCACCGCTTGGAAGATAGCTCGATGGCAAAACCGGTCTGGTCGTGCAGGAACGTCGGGCTGAAGTCGTCACAGCAGGATGGCAAAAGAAGCCGATGAATCAAGCCAAGGGCAACAGTAGGATGCTTTGTCGATCGACACGGGAAGTGCGAGCACAGCCAAGCATCGTCGACGCCAAGGGCAGCAACATATCGGAAGAGGTCGGATCAGTTGGCTCGTCGAAGCAACAAGTACGGCGGCTGGGTGGCTTCGCCGGCGAGGGACGCGCGCCGCGATGGCGGTGGCGGGCGACGGTGGTGCCGTCCGGCGGCCTCTTTCTCTAAAAATTCTGATTTGCCCAAATTGTGTTGTCTCCTCCGAAAGACCAGCCCCCTCTCACAAATTTTTTTTATTCTATGTGGACCTCTCTTGTGGCCGTGTGAACATCAATCCCATGGCCTCCCCCCCTTTAACTTTTCTTCTTTGGCCTTCTTGTCTCTGCATGTGTCTACGTATCATGCATGCATGGCCTCCATTCTCCCTTTTCCCTTTTGGCTTTTCTTCTTTGATTTTCTTCCACGCGTGAGTCTTTCACGGTGAGATCTTCAAAATTGTGAGTGCTGCTTCGGGGACACCAGGGAGAAGCAACGAAGAAGCCACCATCTGCAGGAGCTCTTCAACGTCTCGGTGGTGCAGGCGTGCGGCGCGAGGCACGGCGTGCGGCGGCACGATTTGCCAGTCTCTCCTCTCTCTCACGTGTGTCAAAAATTTCTGATCTGAATTCTTGTCCATGTCCCCCCAAAAATTCTCACCTAATGAAATATATATAGTGCTAACCCTAGTCAATTAGGTGAGCTTAATGTCCTAATGGGCTTAGGCTTGGGCTTAGGTCTAATTAAAATTAAAATGGGCTGAATTAACTTAGGCTTTAATTAATTAAATTCAACGGACTAAATCAAGCCCAAATTAAAACAACCGAGCCCGTTCGTCTTGAAATTCCCGGCCCTTGCATTCCGAACGTGCCGAGTCTTGTTCGATGAAATTTAAACTCGTTCGCCATTGCCAATCCGATGCAAAAAAATGGAATTAAACTAAAATGAACCTAAATTATATGTTATGCAATTTAAATATTTTTGTTTAGGGGTTAAAATTTAATCCCTAATTTTTCTATGTAAATTACACTAAATAATTGCTAAAATTTAGGTGTCAACAACAGCACAATTGAAATCTGCATACGATGACTTCTTTAACAAACCTCTTTCTCCAATGTCTCGATGAAACTTAGAATCTAAATATAACCCCTCAAATGAAGTTTCTCTGCATAACAAATCACCATAGAAGCATTCAAATTAATGTCTGAAACCGTCCACCGCCTCCTCTTAAAGATACTTGGCCGCCCACCACCTCCTCCACCACCGCCGCTGTTGCCGCTGCCGTTGCCGCCGCCTCCTCCTCCTTCTCATAGTCCTCAATGGAAGTACGATGTCTTCGTGAGCTTCCGAGGAGAGGATCCGAGGAGAAACTTCATATCGCACCTCTTCTCTGCTTCGAGGGAGGCCTCCATTCAATTCTTCAGGTGACGTGGCAATCGTTTTTTTTTTTCGCGCTCCCATCCAATCCAATTGTGGTTTGACGATGACAATAGTATTAAATGCCAAAAAAAAAAAAAGATATCTATTGGGACCACCTAATTTCTCTCTCTTCCCCCTCAGTCCACGTCACCTCTGAGCTTGACCTGCCCGCCTCGTCGCCGTCGCCGCGTCCTAGCCGCTCCACCCCGTCGTGTTTGTCTTCCTCCGAACTAGGTCTGGAGCCTTGGCCGCATCCGAGCCAGATCTGGAGGCACCGGCTATGGACGACGGAGAACTTTCAGATCTGGTGAAGACCCTCACCGGCGACGAGCACGAAGACTGCGATCGAGCTTCCAGGTTTGGGAGCTTGCCCATGGCCGTGAGCCTTGACGGCGAGGTCCATTCGTTTTCGGCCACCGGCCAGTTCTGGTCGCTTCGTCTTCTCGCCATCACCATGGCTCCAGATCTTGGTATTTAAGCTTCAGCTTCCTCTGTGCATCTGCTGCTTGTCTTCAACTTCATCTGCCTCTGTTTTTTTTGTTTTTGAGCTCATAATGTCGCAGCGGCCATATCTGGTCGTAGCGCCCACGGACGAGAAAGGCTTGTGTTGGTGGACGAACCGCCTCGCCGGTCATGGACCAGCAACGTCATTATTGAAGGGATGTAGCGATAACCGAAACAGAATGATCACGCAGAAGACAAAAAAAAATAGACGATGCACGAATTTATCCAGGTTCACTCTTAAATAGGGCTACGTCCTGCAAAGCGATTTTACTATATTTTCGGTCTACAGCCACTCAACTCATTACGATGATCAAGCAAAATATATATATGCCTCAAGCGGGCTCAAAACCTAAACCTATATGAAATCTCTTAATCTTGCACCATACGGGCCAGCCTAAACCCATTGAGGTTTCGAGTGCGCTGCTCTCGAGCCCCCGCCCGCTCACTGGCGAGCGGGGCAGCCGTCCGCTGATCGGGCAGCAGAACCCCGTCGGGGGCATTGCACCCGAACCCCCATCCACTGATCGAGCAGCGGGGCACCCGGGGCGCTGCCCCTGAACCCCCACATTCCACATGCAGGGATCACATGTCGTCGAATAACACTTCAAGCTTACGTGGGCATACTCGATGTGAGAAACGTACTCGGTGTGAGAAACAAGGATCCCCGAAATATTCGCCAACTCCAACACAAGCAACGTCGGGCTTGCAATTGGTGCTGGTCATCAAGAGTAAATTATGGTTGAAGGCGCAACGAGTCGCGACTTGGCTCGGTTTGCTTCGTCGGTTCAGCAAAGCGGCTGCAAATCACGATGGAAAGACAGAGGACGCAACGGAGAGCTTGCTGAGGACGTCACCGAATCAATGCAAACGATGGTGCTTCGTTGGAACTGGGCTTGTTGAATGTTTTTCCTCCTCAAGGCCACCTGTTGGTCTCACAAAGGACCTTTCTTTTCAAGCGGTGGTCAAAGTCCTCCTTTTTCACCACTTGGCTCTCTCTCGGTGCTATTTTCTTTTGAATTTTCTCTTTGAGAAAGTGCTGCACCTCCTGGCTCTTGAATGTCTCGCTGGTGTTGATGGGAGACCGGATCGGATACGTACCGCAAAACCGCAATAACGTCAGCGGGAAATCACCAACCTTCAGGGACTGAGCTGGGAAACTCGCTGGGATTGTTGGTGGTCTAGCAAGCGAAAAACAGCAGCGAGTCGTCGGGGGCACGGCCACAGGTCTAGCCATGGAAGAGTGGGCCTCGGCCGTGGTGGAGGATCAGGCCGGGCTCACTCTCTCTTTCACTCTCACTCTCTCAATGTGTTCTCTCTGTATATTATGAGCCCTCTCTGAATTTTTTGGAATTCTCCTCTCCCCCGAAAGAGAGCCCCTGTCCTCTATTTGCACAGATGGTTGCTCCTCGTAGATGAGAACTTTTATCAGATAATGACAATCTTTTCTATTCAAATTCCAACTCATCTCACGATCCAATTTTCTCTTTTGAAGCTCATAAGAAGGCTTTAATGCGGATATTTCTTATCTCTAAAAGCCTTCATCCTCTAAATTCTCCTCCTTTTACATGATTTCCAAATTACTCAATTCTAATCTATCTTTTTTAATAGAATCGAATTGATAACTACGGACAATCAAATAATCACCAGAGATCAATCTTTATCCACAAGGAGTTGAGTGTGGAATTTAAATTTGCCACGGTCGACCACATCTTTTTTCAATTACATGCACGACTGTATGTGATAACACCGCGCTCGAGCCATATGATTCATACATGATTGCAAATATGCATTATGCTAATGATATTTGTGTTTAGGGGTTAGACCAACCCCTAATTTTCTTGTGCAATTAAAAATTAAATATGATAGCCAAAATTTAGGTGTCAACATTCATGATGCAATGTGATTTTGTTGATGTCCTCCATGCTTTATTTTTTCTGGTGAAGTATAATCTTCATTAAGTAGATAGTTGTTCTTAAATTCTTTCATAATTTTTATCCTTTTTCTTTCTCAGGTCAAGCTCGACTATCCGATTGAGTACTTGACATCCATCTCGGGCTACACCGAAGAAGTTTCCGGACTCACCATTCTTCAGTCATTGACAATCCATACTAATAGAAGGGATCATGAACTGATCGGGACAGCTAACAAAGGGAGGCATTTGTCATTTCCATACACCAGTGGCAAAATTGTCGGGTTTCATGGGAGTTGCAAAGGCCCTCATCTCGAGTCAATCGGAGCTTTTTATGAGCCAATTCCTCATACACATCCCATTAAGGTTCTTAGGCCTTTTGCAGGCAAAAGCCAAAAATCCTGGGATTTTGTTAATTTAAAGGGGATTGATGTTCACTACGCAGACTTCATCGAGTCCATTACTTTTGAAGTCGACGACGCCACCAGCTCCGCACCGGAAACTAATTATGGTGGAAATGGCGGGGAGAATACTTTCAATTAGGTTGTATCTAGACTCTTTCCTTTTCTCTTTTTCTGTTTCTACTTGAATGTCGTAAGTTTATTTTTCTAGCTTATCATAACATTAGTTAGATTACGGCATTATTAACCTTAAGATTCTTAACAATTGTATCTCAAATGCACATGAAAAGTTCATACCAGAGACACCTGAGGATCAGCATGATTGTTAAGAAACCAAGTGGAAAATCTAATGACTTCACTTTATTAGTGTTAGGCAAAGACAAACCTAACCATAAAGAAAAAGTAAATTAACTTTTGATTTACAAAAATGAAATGTACTACCAAATTTATTAGAAATGTAATTTACACGAATCTTAGCATATCGAACTTATTTTACAGATTCGAATCGTATATCAAAAGATTGCACTAATTTATTTTGCTCATCGAATGATGCAACATATAGTCACTCTTGTCGAATACGACTTTTTGTGGCTTTTTTGCAGGCTAAACTGAGAAAGGGAGAGTACATAACTTCTTTTGCCTGATATCTCAAAAATGCAAATGATAGCGCCACTTTAATCAACTCGCTCACATTTTAAACCAACGAAAGAATATTGGGACCCATTGGTAGAGAGGAAGGGGAGTAGTTCTCCTTACCATCGGAAGCTGGGAAAGTTATCGGATTTTTCGGGACAAGTGGTGATTTTCTCGAATCTATTGGAGCACGTGTCGAGATATACTCTAACAAGCTCTATCCCTATAAGTCTGTGAGGTTATGTGAGAGGTTGAATGCCTCATTTTGGGATGATGGCAATAAGCATACCAATGTAACGAAAATCATTGTTGAATTTGAACCAAGTAAAGGGTCATGCATCCAATCAATCACGTTTCAGTATGAAGAGGAGAGTAAAGAATTGTGGCAATCTGAGACACATGGTGGCATTGATGGAAACAACTTCGATATAGTACGGAACGTCAAAATCCATATGGTATGTCCCCATACATACATGTGCTTTTAAAAATCCTTACGAAACTCGCATAGCCTACATTAGCAGGAGACTCTTTTGAGACTTAAATCATGAGTATGATGATTATGTCTGTTATTGCAGTTCAAAATACATGATCCAGATGGGTATTTGGCTTCAATATCCGGGTATCTTTCCCATGATAGCATTCAGTCCCTCACGTTTCCAACTAACAAAAAGACGATCAGACCTATTGGCGATAAAGATTGGGCATTGCACTCCTCGTCTCCTACAACGGGTGGCAAAATTGTTGGATTTTATGAGAGGAGTGGTGAACGTCTTGAAGCAATTGGAGCATATTTTGAACCGACGTCTCATTTTTACCCAATTAAATCAATCGGGCCATTTGGAGGCCTAGGTGGACGTGCTTGGGACGATGATAAATTCAGCGGTGTAAGGGAAATTGAGGTAATGTACGACGATGTTATCCGTTACATTATGTTTGTGTATGACAAGAGTGGTTGAACGAGTTTGCTCAGTTATGCAAGGTGGGCCCACAGGGGAAGACAAGTCCAAGGTCACCAGGGTAAGTGTTTCTTTCATTCTCCAATTTGTCGTTGTTTACTTACTCATATCTCATTGGTCGAGATGATGTTGATATGTGTCCAGTCACATGATTTAGTAAATTAAACTTGACAAATAGGTCTTATTTTCATCACTCGTACAGCCTTAAGAGAGACTTTTGAGATTGCGCAGATTAGATTGGATTTTCCGCAGGAGTACCTAACATCGATATCTGGTTACAAGCGAGAGAATGGTGACGACGACATCGATAATGCTATTGTTCAGTCGCTCACATTTCATAGTAATAGAGGAATACATGGTCCCTTTGGCAAGGAGACAGGGACATACTTTTGGTATCCATCGACCGGAAGCAAAATCATCGGCCTTTATGGAAGATGCGGGGCAAGACCCTCAATTCCATGGGAGTATATGTGGAGCCCATACTGCACATGTGTCCTTTTAAAACCATTGGACCCTTTGGAGGCTCTGGTGAGGCTCTGGTGGCACTCCATGGGATGATGGAGTGCATATTGATGTGAGGGACTTTTATATCATTGCCGGCGACGTAATTCACTCCACCAGGATTGTGTACAATAACAATGGTTCCATTGTCCGATGCTCTCAGCATAGCTGAGGAGACGGGCCTCTAGACACCTTCGTTAGTCGATATCTCAATCCCTCTCCCTCTCTCTCTCTCTCTCTCTCTCTCTCTCTCTCTCTCTCTCTCTCTCTCTCTCTCTCTCTTTTCCGTCTGGAAGTCGTTCATGTATACACGTTGCTTTTCGCACTGTTCTTAGCTTCACTTGGCACAGTTTTTTTTCAACGAAGACTGAGGCACTTCTTTCGGCATCTTATATCTCGAATCTTCACATGTTCTGCCAAGTAAAACATGTTTCGCTTGGCTATTCTTGCAGGTCGGTCTGGATTATCCCAAGGAGCCTCTAGTTTCAATATCGGGTTGGATGAACGGAAGCGGAAACACTCCACAAACTATCATCCAGAGCCTGAAAGTACATATCATGCAGACCACTTACGGGCCGTTCGGATCAGAGGATGCTCTTGGAAGGTTAACGGAATTTCGTATCCCGCCGGCATCAGGTGGTGGCAGGATCGTTGGCATTTTCGGAAGTGCGGGATCATGTGTCAATTGTATCGGAGCCCGTTTGGAACCATATTAAGTTAAACCCCCTCCCTCCCCTAGGCTTTATTTTTATTCATTTTTTTTGTCTTTGGCTTGTGATTGTAAGAATCTTCTTTTTCATTTCTTTTTTTTAAATGATGTTGAAATTAGTCTTTTTTTCAAGCGTTTGACATGGAAATTTTCGGTAAATCTGAGGATTAACTATGAGGATGCTCCGAGACGTAGCTGAGATCATATTTGGACGGGATTCTAGTCGTCAAAGAGAAGAAAATGAAGAATATAAAGGCATGAATAGCAGTTATACGAGGACTATTATTGAATTAGAGACAGAGATGCACATAAATACATGGATAGAACTTCTCGACCAAAACATAACCTTTATATATCCAAGGGTTAAACCTCCATCTACACATTGACTCAAGTATTGAGAGTGAAATTGTTAAAGGATTAATTTTAAATATAGGCAGAAAGACATCAGAAGTGTCAAAAGTTGCATACGACGCTCACTTTAGTGCCAAAAGTTTTTTGAAAAACGATCTTTTTAGTGCCAACTCCAATCTATTTGTGTTGGCCTTTCTTTTTATTAATTTCCTAAGCTGACGTGGCTCGCCAGACGATCCGGTCAGCACTTAAAGCATAAACAACATCATCAAGTAACTTTCACGAGTGAATATTTCAATGCCATAAGTTGTAAATAGTGATCGTTTGAGTGTCAAGTTTTGCTAAAAGTAATCACTTAAGTGTCAATCGTGATTAAAAAGTGATCACTCGTGCTGCACAAGTTTTTGAAAATGGATTCGTGTACTGTACCAACACATAGGTGGTGCATCTTGTACTTGCACCAGCACTAACTCTGCACCAACACATAGCTGGTGCATCTTGTGCTTGCACCAGCACATACAACTATCGGTGCAAGCACTACACCAATACCATGCACCAACACCAAGCACAACCAGCGGAACTAACACATCTGCGCAATCAAAAGTAAATTATGGAAATGACAAAAGCATCAACAAAATAAAGCCCATTGACATTAAATTTAGTCTTGACATTTTGTCAATCTAAACAACCAACTAAAACATCCTCAAATTCCATGGGTTGACTTCCCACCAAACAAAAACATTCAACTCAGGCCTCTCCCAAGTCTTTAATAGCAAACTGCGATGCCAACATCTTCTTCACTTCTACGATTCTCTTCTTATTGGAGTTAGCCACCAACATGTCATCCACATATAAAGAGAGATATATGATATTACCATCTCTATACTTGCGAACATAAACACAATGATCAACCCACAGTGTGCAAATCCTTTTTCTTCCATGAAACCATCAAACTTTAAGTACCATTGTCGTTGAGCTTGCTTCAAGCCGTAGTGACATAGTATGTGCTCTTTACCTTTGACCTCAAAACCTTTAAGTTGTACCATGTATAACTCTTCATGTAGGTCCCCATGCAAAAACGCCATTTTCACATCCAATTGCTCAAGATGAAGATCCTCCACCTCAACTGTACTCAATAAAACTCTAATTGATGTCATTTTCATTACTGGTAAAAATATTTCGGAATAGTGAATCCCTTCCTTTTAAGAAAAGCCCTTGACCACAAGTCTTGCCTTGTATTTGATACTACCATTTGCTTAATTTTTTATCCCGTACACCCACTTGTTTAACAAAGCCTTTTTATAGGCAACTTGGTCAACTCTAAGTTTTGTTTTGAAGTAACGAGCCAATCTCGTATTCCATAGCACGCTCCCACTACATGTGAGATGTGTATTGCTTTGCCTAATCAAAAGTCTTTGGCTTTCCCAAATCCGTATATAAGACATGGCTCAGAACAATATTAGCTTATGGATCAAAAATTACCTTTGGCTTTCTCACATATGTAGATCTCCTCAAGACAGGTACTTTAGGGTCGTTAATTTGTTCTGGATCACTGTGTTCCTCTTGAATTGCATGTTCATTGATAATAGGTTCATTTCGAACCTCTCCTTCACGTGCTCTTTGATCCACTAGAACCATTTTCATAGGCATTGTGTCTAGCTCGACATATTCTAGTTCTACTGTCTTCTCATGCTTGTCTAATGATCTTTGTACATCTTTTTTTCATGGAATATCACATTCCCACTGCAAATGACTTTGTTATTCTCATAATCCCAATGCCTTTAATCATACTCATTGCCACCATATTCGATAAAGATGCACTTCTGGGACTTAACATCAAGCTTCTTCCTATCCTTCCTAGCAATCAAAGCATATGCAATACAATCAAAAACTTTTAAATATGAATAATTAATCTTTTTACTTGACCACTGCTCTTGCGGTATTTCTCCATCTAGTGCATTAGATGGACTCCTGTTAACCAAATAAATAGTTGCATCAACTGTAGCAACCCATAAGTGTAACGGGAGACCCGCATGTAGCATCATGCATCTTACGTGCTCCAAAATGGTTCTGTTCATCCTCTCAGCTACATCGTTCTCTTGAGGAGTTCTAGGAACAGTATTCAACCCATGTATGCCTTCTTGGCTCAAGTATTCTGCAAATTCCTTGCTCGTGTAATCACTACTATTACCAGACTTTATAGCTTTAATTTGATAACCTGTCTCTTTTTCTACCATGGTCTTCCACATTTTGAACATCTCGAATACTTCTAATTTTTCTTTGAGGGTATAAACCCAAGTCTTCCATGTCGCATCATCAATAAAAATGACAAAATATCTCTTATCGCCATAAGAGTGTTCCTAAGCCGGTCCCCACACATCAGTATGAACCAACTCTACCTTTTGACCTTTATTCTATCGCCTATTCAATTGAAAACTAATTGCCTTTTATTTTCCATAAATGCAACTCTCACATTGTTGGGGCTAACAATACAACCTAGAGAGGGGTAAATAGGTTGTTTCAAAGGTTTTTCCAACTTTTGCGAAAAACAGCAGAAGCTAAGTATTGTGTTTAACCAGATGGATGAGAAACGGTGACCTGATTGTGTGCTTAAGAAGATTAATAGGAAGAAAAAATATCAGCACACAAAGATATATAATGGTTCGGCTTTATTCCCAAGCCTATGTCTACTCTTACCACTAACAGCCATAAGTCGAGCTGAAATACACTAATAATTAGCTAAATAAGTAACACCAATCCTATCGAACGATAGATCACACTATCATAAATTAGGTGCTTTTATTACTTGGTACACTTGATCTTTCAGCACAATTACAAGACAACAATTATTACAGACAAGCAAGAGCTTTTTGCTAAGAATATAGCAAGTCGCAGATTTCTGGATTTCGTATAAATGCGTATTTCTCTCTCTTACTTTTTTGGTTTCAAAGATCTCCTCTTTTATAGGAATCTTCAATATAACTATTGATGATGTCTTGGAAAAGCAAGGTAGCCGTTAGAATCCGTTGGTACTGCTATTCGAGGAACCAATTGCCCATACAGCCTTTTCCTGAACATTTGCAGGCTTCCTAAAATAGCTTCTTCTGCTATTTTGTAGCTACAGCTCTAACATACTGTCAAATAACATGTTCTCTTATTTTCCGAATCTTCTAATGTGTATGTCCAATCAACAACGGCTATAAAAGTGAGACAATGGTAACACTTAATGATTCATTATCCTAACATCACCAATGACCTAATCTTCTTCAACTTTAATGAAACATCATCACGTAGCTGATCTTTTGAGTCCAATGGTGCTGTTTTCATAAAAACTTCAAGGACATCTTGTGAACTCATTTTCAATGTATCACACCATGAATATCACTTAGTCCTTTAAATATATATAAGCTAAACAATGTAGATATTATTTTAAGGATAGTTTGGATATCATCAAAATTCATTTAGAGATGTTTCTCCAACACACATTAATCAAACTTAACTTTCTACAAACTTGGAAGTAACTTCCTTGAGTATAACTGCTTTACACCATATTTGCCAAGATGCCCTAAACGATAATGCCAAAGTGTAGACAAACTACTTGTAACCACTGTAGTTGCAACCATATCACTGATATTGTCTCCCTGTAGAAGATAAAGTGTACCCATGCACTTTTCATTTGCTACTGCTCTTGCCCTTGATTTTATCTTCTACTATTCACATCCAAAGGTTGTTACCAAACCTTCTTGGTCAAGTTTATTAGTTGAGATCAAATTTTTCTTCAACTTTGAGATGTGCCTGGGTTCATGCAAAACTAGATGTCCTCCACCTGAGATATTCATAATCGCAGTTCTTTTTCCAACAATCGAACACATGTGGCCGTTTCCCACAATTACTTGCCTGAAATCTCCACTGGCATAATAAGCACATATGTCTCTTTGCGAGGTGCAATGAAAGGAGCACCAGAGTCAACAAATCACTTGTCTGTCATCAAATCAAACCTTACAGATAAATACAAGTTCTCTAGCAAAGGTTCATCACTAACTACACTAGCTCCTTGATTCTCATCCCACTGCTTCTTTTTGTAGGCTTCACATTGAAACCTCCGATGTCCATTCTGGTGACAAAACCAGTAGTCATCTTTTGCAACCTCTCTTTTTTCCCTTGATTGTGACTTGCCATGACCGCTCAATTTTTCTCTACTTTTACTTCTCCCACGATTCTCCACTGCTAGTGCCGTTGAAGATGTAAATGCCAAAAAATTATCTCCACCTAAGACGTTCCTTTGCATCTCTTCATGCATGATGCAGCAACATCCAAAGTTAAATCATCCTTCATAGTGCTTGAAATTCTCTACATTGTGGTGTTATAGCTTTCCGAAAGGGAACATAAAATAATAAAGCTTGGAGCTTCAAATCCCTATTTATGCCTGCAGATTCCAACTGACTTGTGACTTGTGTGAAACTATTAATATGCTTTGCCATAGATATTAACCAACTTTTTCAGCAAAAATAACTGATTTGATGTGGACAGATATATATATTCGTTAGAATATCCATGGCTTCTTTTTTAGTTTTTGCTTTTGCGATGTGGTATATGTATTTTTCGTCAGCCCTAGACGAATCGCACCTAATGCCTTTCGGTAAAAAAATTTCCATCTTGATTCTACTGTCGGATCTACTTCCGCGATTTTGGGTTTCCAACCCTCAAGTGGTGCATAGAGATCTTTATGATAAAGATAATCCTCGATTTGAAATTTCCACCATCCGAAATCCTGCCGGTCAAACTTATTGATTTTGATTTTATCTTCTACCATATTGTTTGCTTTCAATCAAGCTTCACTGAAAAACCCTCGATGTTCTCGATTAGCCAACTAGGCTCTAATATTAGTTGTTGGGAATTGCACACCAATTCAAAAAAAATAACCCAAACAAACAATCCACACTGGCATAATATAATAATAAAAAAACAGAATTGGAAGAACACACCAGAGAATTTATTATCGAAGTTCACCCAAACCTGTGCTACGTCTCCACACAAAAGCACTTTGCGAATCCACTAAACTTCAAAGAAAGTAAGAATACAACGGTAATCTTCTCTTAAGATCAGGGTACATAGAGATTGAGAATACTTAAAAAGAAAAACTCACTTTTTCTTCTCTCTTTTCTTTTCTCTTTATATTCTTCTCAACACTTGAAATAGATGATATAAAGTATAGCTTTTAACCTAAAAACAAAACTACTAAAAAAGACAAAAAAGCCCTTAACAAAAGAAATTTGGCTTCGCCCGCCAACACTCCGAACCTCCTGTTGCACTCCAGGATCTCCACCAACTCGTTCAAGCACCACCGCGAGTCGGCATAGTTGGTGGTGAACACAACAAGGGCAACCCTAGAGTGGCAAAACGTGTCAAGCAGCTTGAGCTCGATGAAAATCCCGATCTCCACTTTGTCATTGTCCCTGAAATAGTAGATCCCCACCTGCTTCAGTGCATGGAAAAGGTGGGCCGCGAAGTTGTCCTTATGCCCTTGCCTTTGCCTCTGAAGCTCACGAACACGTCATACTTCCATTGATGGATTGAAGCAGAAGACGAAATGCGTCCCTCGATCTCTTCGGTTCCCATCAGCACAATATGTGATTGAGTGAGAGACTGCAAAAAGGGTTGTAACTTTTCCTCACAGGTAAAGTGTATATGTAAAGAGGAGGCGCAAGTTGCGAATGAGAAAAGAGGATGAATGAAAGCTCCGCCATCAGGACAGACTGCTTATTCAATTGAATGTTCAGACAAGTTGCGAAAGGAGTCGATTTGGTTCAAAGAACTGAAGAAGCAACTTGCTCGCTCAAGGACAATTTGGTTTGAATTCGTCCAGTCAAGCTAAAAGAGCTTTTGTTTCCCTGTACAGAGACATGTCTGAAACCGCGGACATGGATTTAGAGCTTCAGCACCTGTGTTGGTAGAAGAAGATTCTTCGAATCAATTAATTTTTTTTTTTCGAATCAGTTAATTTATGTTCTTTTTTTTTCTCTTGAAAGCGAAGACGTGAGAAATGATTAGTCGATGATTGACGGCCAACCGTTTTGAATGTTTGGACAGTTGGACTTCTCAAGGGAACAAAGAACGGGGACGTTCTAAGTTTTTGTAAAAGTGTTTCTACGGACTGGTCCTGTTTTCAATGTGGACCGTCGTTGTTGTATATAAAAGGAAAGAGTGGTCTGTCCGATCTGTTTTGGAATACCTAATCTGTTATCATAACTTATGGACGTCGAAGGAAGATGCAGACTTATGTGAACGCGATCAAACTTGTTACAATGGATTACCTAATCTGGTTTCGATTAAGAAAAGTCATGATTGGTGAAGAAAATTACTCACGCATCTTTACGAAGTGCAAGTTACAATGGATTAAATATTTTGCTAATAATAGCGCAAATGAAGTTTACTCTTACCTTAGGTATATATTATGATTTTTGCGGAATATTACGAATCATGGGATTAGAGATTTTACGGCCTCTAAAGATAAATTACGCTTTACGAGATGACAATTACATATGCCAAAAATAAATTACGATCCATCAGATAATTACCATAGACTTAGGCAAATTGCTATGTTTTATGGAATTTCAACAAATCACAGGACCTACGGGACTTGCAATGACAAAAGGGAAATTGATTCTCGTGAAGAAAAATTGCGAAATGATATATAATGATTAAATAAGTTTTAGTGAGGAAAATTACGAATGCCATAGGATATTTACAATTGATCAAGCGGGATCGCTCCTGTTTTTCTCCTATGAGACTGTAAAAGGACCGGAAACATGACCTTTTGGCCCTCATTGATTATTTAAGCATTCACATTTCGGTCCAACTTATAAGATGCATTCGGTCCAACTTATAAGGCGCCTCAACTTAAGTAGATTCTAATCCGTTACTCAACTTGCACGCCCTCAATTCTTACAAAAATGTAGTGACATGTGAATACATACTAAGAGATATTGAAACTATTTAGTAACATTATTAATCTGATGAATAAATTATTAAGAAGAAATTACTACTTAAACTGGTTATCTTTTGTATGAGACCCAAAATTGATATTTGTTCGCTGGACTTGTCGGCTACTACCCACTTCTATTTATACCTTTTTTCATTAAAACTAAAATTAATTTAAGCTACGAAAAAAGTTATTATACATTATTCTACTTATCAATATCTGAATATTTGAAAGGTTTTGAGTGAAACAAAAGTCAAATCATGAGTTCCGCAATATAAAAAAAATTGAAGGTTAAAAATAGAAGTCACTGATAAAAAAAAATTGAATGTGGTTAATAAGTTTTCATAGTGTAGAAAGGGAGTTATTAATGTCAACTATTAACCACTGAGGGTTTACCCCAGTGGCCACCGTTCTCACTTGAGAATGGGAATGTGGGGAGTTCGAATCCCCACCTTCGCGGGGGTAGGGGTGGGGTCGAGTAATTAAGATGTGGATTTCGGCGCCCACGCCCTGTAAGAGACGGGGCGCAAGCCTGAGTGTGTATCGTGAGAAAGATAGAGTAGGACCAACAAAAAAAAAATGTTTACTATTAACTGCCTTTATTACAAAATGAAGTCAGGTTTGTAGATGGATCTAGTGTACTTGCACATGGTTTACAAGGTTCTATATTTCAAAATTTGCTGAAAATTTACCAAAACTCCTTCTCTACATAAACACATTCAACTTATATGAATATATAATATCTTTTCAATGCTACAGCAATGACCGTAACCATAAAATTTAAACAATTGAAGTATATATTATGCAAAACCAATATGTATCAATTATAATACGATCAAATGTTGTAGGTTCGATTGTCTCATATATAAATTCATTTTACACTTATCAAATATCTTATATGTCCTATTTTACTAACATGAATTTATCACACCCAATTTTTCTTTTTAATTTGACACCATTATTTTGTCATTTTTAATCAATCATGATTCTTAAATTAAGTAAAATTAACTCTAACATTGTATTTTACTACATTTTGTATATGCTTGAACCAAAGTAATTTTGTGTTATAATATTGATTCATGCTGATAATTATCTATATTTTCTCACATAACATAATGTATCTAGTATAATCGATTATACTATATTCAATTCTTTTTCCTTGATATATTGTTTCACATAGCATCGAAATTGTTTTGCTACAAATGCCTTTACAATCCCAAAATCAATTTTTCTCTAATTTATATTTTTTTACCACATAAAATGCCGTGCCTAATTCTTTTTTTTTTCCTTTCTACCACATAAAATGTCTTGTCTAATAAGTCAATTTTACTTATGTTGACAAGCATAATTATTTTCTCATTCTCATTGAGTTTACTTTTACAACCTATTACTAGATGTAAATGATACTTATGATTTAATTTTTCTAGAATATTTTGTTCTCTTAAAGTTTTCTTGAGAGAAAAGAAAGATTTCTCCCTACTCCTGAGAGAAAAGAAAATATTTCTCCCTATCACATGATTGTACTACATGTTTTTTACTACGTATATAAAAAATCATGAGATTTTTCTCTGTCACATGATTTCTCCTCTTGTTTGTACTAATTTGACAATATTTAGACTTGATTGCACTTATAAAAAGCACTAGAACTCTATTGCACTTTGCAGTAAGTTTTAGGATTATTGATGCACTTATATAAAAAAAATTAAGGAAAGAAATTAAATTATCAAAAAGACAACTTCAATCGTTCAGTACATTTGAATGGCTTTGATATCCCTCAGAGATGCTTTCCACACCGCATGCATTGTCAGTGTACATTATGTATACGGGTCAAGAAATGTTAACGCAACAAGTCAAGAAGCAAAAACGATAGATGACAATGACTAGTGTACGATCCACTCTCTCGATTACTGAGATGATGATGCATGATCTGGAAAATAGTAGATTATCTTGCCTACTTCAACGTCATATCAACATATATTAGATGAGATAAGATAGAAGACAACCCGCGGGCTTTTATTTTGCGAAAAATCGATGATTTCAAAAATATTTTTCTAAAATTAATCGAGGACATCGCTTATAAAAATGAATTAACAAAATGATCTTTACCATCAACGAAAATATTTATGAATAGATTGCTATTGATAATGAAAATCTGTTCACTAATTTTTATAAGCAACACATAATTATTTGTAGAAAAATATTTTTAAAATTATTAATTTTTTAAACCAAATTATTAATTTGCTAAGACATAAACGCACTAATGTTGCAAACAGTATCTCTTGGACGAGTCCTTGTCAGTGCTCTTTGTTAGGAAAAAAAACTCATTGTTGGAAGGGAAAATTTCCAACAAGAACCCCAAGTCATTTTCTCAAATAAAAATCTGAAGTGAATTTTGTTTCAAATAAAGATTTAAAGTAGCTATCTTAGTCTCAAAAAAGGGCCTAACCTTACCGGAGTCGAGGGCATTTTCCTCTTTTAATTGTTCTTTCTTTCTTTCTTTCCTTTTGTGTTTTTTTTCATAAAAAACAATCTCAAAAAAATTAAAAATAAAAAATAAAAAACAGGGGGAGGCCTGGCTGTGGCCGCCCCCCATCACCGGTGGGGCGACGGCCATGGCCACGGGGTCACCGGCACTTCAAAAAGGGCTAGCGACCCTCGCTAGGACTGAGAGGGTTGAGCGACCCTCTCCTAAATCTGGCGAGGGTCGGCGACCCTCGCCCCGATCTGGGTGAGCGTCACCGGCCCCCGCACAGGTCTGGCGGCTCTCTCCCAGATCTGGGCGAGGGCCGGCGACCCTCGCCAAATTTGGGAGAGGGTTGCTTGACCCTCTCGGTTCTGGTGGCCCTCATCTCTGGTCGGCGAGGGTTGCCAGCCCTTGCTGAAGCACCGGCAACCACCCCAACCATGGCCACTGCCCCACTAGCGATGGGGCGGCGGCCACAAGCCAGGGGAGGGTTGCCAACCCTCCCCTATTTTTGTTCTTTTAAAAAAAATTAAATATTTTATTTTATTAAAATTATTTTTGGACGAAAATGCCCTTGATCGGCTGGAAAATTTGGCCGGCAGGGTGAGGCATTTATTTGAAACTGTTATAACCATTTCAGGCCCTTATTTGAGAACAAGATAACACTTCATATCCTTATTTGACACAAAATCCACTTCATGTTCTTATTTAAGAAAATGAGGGTATTTCGGGTATTTATTTTGAATTTTCTCTTGTTGGAACAACTATGCCAAGAGAGAATAGGGTTCATACCATAAAAAACCCTAAACTAATACACATGTGACAAATTTATTCCAAACTAATTTTTCAATCATCAAAAACCTCAAACTGATACATTATGACAAATTTACCCTCTATTAGTTTTTTTTAAATTTTACCGTCAAATTGCTAAGTTAAATGACACGTGGCAATTAACGGGCACACCGGTTTAGAATTTTACCCCTTTGTTTGTTTCGTGGTATTAATCCAATTTAACGGAGAATAAATTTGTTACAAGTATAACAGTTTGGAGTTTTTGGTGATAAAAAAATTAATTTGGGGTAAATTTATTACATGTGTATCAATTTGAGATTTTTAAAGATCAAAAAATTAATTTAGGGTAAACTTATAACATGTATACCAGTTTGGAGTTTTTCTTAGTATTAACCCGAAAGAATAACTATATTTTATCCTACCGACCAAAATCTATCAGCACAAAGTCCCTGGATGGAGAACAGTCGATTCATTCTCCCTTTTCCACCGTATGAAAATACAAGACTTAAGAAGTGTTCCATTTCCAACGAATTATTTAAACAAATCTTCTTTCTATAAGAACTTGCTTCCTGTTGATGGTGTCATACCTAAGTTACAAGGTTAGTTGATGAAGGTTTGATTCACTGTAATAAATGCATTAACACACTTTATATTTAGAAAATACATCAAACCGACCTATTCGGACCCTTAGATTTCTGAGAATGTCCATGATGACACATATTTATACATAAACTCAAACATCGACTGCATGGCGCACATAAAGGTGAAGCTTGGCATGTCAAGACTCAAAATGTGCTCCAAGTGAATCAACACACATTCCAGACCTCCCATGAAACCCGACGATCTTTTTACCAGTTGATGGAAAAGAAAAGTACTTCCCGACCTCTTGACCGCATGGCCCAAAAGTTCGTTCATTGCTCTGAAATGTGAGGGAGCGAATAATAATATTATGGCTATAAAATTCAAAGTGACCAGAAAATGAAGTCAAGTATTCTCGAGGATAATCGAGTTTAACCTGCAAAATTAGAAAGGCGAACATATTTAGTCCCAGGCCCCCAACTGTAGAATCTTGAAAATCAGCATAAATAGAACACTACGGCTGATAAGTTGTATATGGTCAGACCAACAATGTAATAGCTAAATAGACAATTCCGCTGCATCTAGAGCACAAGCCTACTTTGGTCCGCCAAAGTTATCAAATCATTCGTCTGTATAACGGACGGCAATTGTTTAAAACATGCTTTTGCAACGCTTTGTGGACAGGTACTAAAATTAAGGAATATTGTTCTAAAAGTCATAAAGAAAAACACCTTTTAATGTTCTTTTTTTATCTTTCTCGGAGGCAGTACTTTTCTGAATGTATTGAGTGCTTCATCGTAAATGGAATCGAGGAAGGTTGAAAAACCAAAGAGAAATCCCAGTTCTGAGATGATATTACGTCATGTCCCAACAATGACTTTCTCAGATGTTGATTCTCATTCAAGATCATTTGTTAATGTAAACTCAAAATCGACCGACTGTTCTCATATCTCATTTTTACCTCTGCGCTCTACTCATTATACTTTCACGCTTATGTACATATGTCTACGTGACGTCTGAACCACTTGAAACGAAACCTTAGCGGCAACACAAAAGTTGCACGTTCATAAGATTAAGGAAATGGCTAAAGTCCATACCTCGAGTATTAGATGTCCTTCATCTCCACCATGTTTAGGGCCCTGAACCACGGCTCCATTCTTGTCGTACTCAACAGTAATAGAGTCAATAACCGGTCCACCTGTCACAATTATTTTTCTCACACCCGTGCTATCTCCATCGTCCCATGGACTGCCACCTTCTCCTCCAAATGGCCCTACGGATTTCAGGAGATGAAGATCGGGAATTGGTTCAGAGTAGACTCCTAGCGCATCAAGTTGGATGCTAGACCTTCCAAGAAAGCCAATTATCTTGCTGCATGTCAATGCACAGCTAAAGAAGCTCCCTTCTTCCTTACCAAAGGGTCCATGCCTTCTTAAATTGCTTCCGAATGAGAGTGATTGAATAACAGAATTATCATGTCTGGTATAACCTGACACTGAGGTCAAAAACTCACGAGGGTAGTCCAAGTTAACCTGCGGAATTAGCAATTTAATCGTCATGTTGATCTATATCAAAGATGATAGATAGACTGCAGTGGCCTAAACAAACATCGCATCCACTTACAACCTAGAAGTTTAATCCTTAGACCCAAGTATTTCTCAAAACTAATGTATGTATAACCTACTATTCTTACATCATACTTTTAGGGTTAACAATCGAAGATGATAGACCATTGGGTTCTCTAGCGCACTCTCATACCTCGTACAAAGCATATTAATGGACCAAATAAAAATATCGGGAAGAAATTTAAATGATCAAAAGACGACTTCAACCATTCAGTACATTTGGATGGTTTTCATTTCCCTCTAAGAAGATTTCCACAACCAATACTTTATGATTATACATCATGTATACAGGTTACTATCACTTACAATTTATTTTGATAAAGCTTCTCAAGTTTATTAGAAAACTAATAACTCGATCTAATGGTGGCGTAGGCTGGTCAGGGTGCCTAAGACCTTCACCGTACCTGACCGCACTGCATAAAACATTCCTTCTAGAGTAGCTATTGATATCAATAAGAAAAACTCTATTATAGTCATTTCAACTTTACAGATAGAAGAATACATAAAGTGAACGTAGTAAATAAGAAATTGAAAGATTTTGTTGAAATTGTTCATTTAGAAATTTCCTGAAAAGATAATCATAGGCTTTTCTTTCCATCAGAATAATAGGGCTGTTATGCTTGTTACTAAACTTATCGAAGAAATGAAATATAACCAAATATACCCTTTTTTTTCTCGGAGGTTGGATTGATCATCAGAAGTTAGAATAATTAAATATTAAACCACGCATTCATCTAACAGTTTAAGCTTTTAGAATAGTTTGCAGTGGTTCCATAAAATATTACATGGTATCAGAGCTGGAACTCCCAAGTTTAAATCTTTCCAAACCTCATTTGCCTTCCCAATTACATATGTCCACGCTAAGTACTAGGCAAAAAGACAAAACTAAGCGTGATGGGGAGTATACACTTAGTACTAGGCAAAAAGACTAGATTAAACGTGAGGGAAAGTGTTAGAATAATTAAATCTTAAATCATGCCTTCATCTAACAGTTTAAGCTTTTAGAATAATCGGCAGTCGTTCCACAAAATCTTACAAGAAGAAGGATTAGGCAAAAAATTAGGATACATTATGGGAAAATAACACTTCCAGTCAAAGAGACAAATGAAAGGATTTCACAATAGTTCTCATAGAATTGATAAGGAGGTTTTTGTGAAGGGGGACGAGAGAAAGAGAGGATCCACCGTAATATGAATGGAAAATATGCAATGAACTCACCATGTGCATATCTCCGTTGCCATTGTGACCATGTGTAGAGGACCAAATAGACTCGCCATTTGCGTCATACTCAAAGGAGATGCAATTGACAACATCTTCCAACATCATCTTTATTTTCTTTACACCATTGAATTTTCCATCGTCCCAAGGGTCTCCACCTTGGCCTCCAAATGGTCCAAGACACTTGATGGGGTGTAGATGAGAGATTGGTTCCAAATATGCTCCAAGAGATTCAAGATGGGAACCAGAACTCCCATAAAACCCAATAATCTTTCCCCCGGTTGCTGGAAATGAAAACTTCCTTCCGGTTTCAGTGCCGAATGGTCCGTATGTTCTTTTATTGCTTTGAAACGTGAGTGAATGGATGATGGTAGAGCCAAAATCACTCGTAATATAGCCCGAAACTGAAGTTAGATACTCAATTAACCAGTCCAGATTTATCTGTAACAATAATTAGAACGTAAGGAATAGTCAATGCGACAGACTTAAATAACAAAAACATTATGGATGATAGTGACAAGCATGTGGCACCAACTTCTATATAGTTAGGTAAATGGGTATGAGCAGAAAAAAAGAATAAAAGAAGATGGTCTTACCTAATTCACTATCAGGTCGTATATCTCATACAAAAAGCAGATACATCATTGGTTATATTGTGCACTTTCAAGATTAACTCATCATTTGAGTTTCAAAAAATAGCTCATTATTCGAATAAAGACATCCAAGAGGGACAACTAATTATTCCAATAAGTTATTATGGAAATAATTCATGCACGCAATGCAACATTCACTGGCACAGAAATCACCGATTTTCAAAAACAAATAAATCGGGATCGAATAATTTTTTTATTTTACAATGTTATACATCCCGCTGTTATAATTCCTGGATGAGCTATAATTGCGATGGTTCAACTTGGCCACGTTTCAACCAAAAAAAAAAAAAATTGGCCACGTTTTAAACATTAGCTACTAGTGATTTCCATTTACGCATTATGTCTTTAGCACATGCCATTATAAGCTGCATGAATCATAAATAAAAGGAGTATCTTTTATCTAACCCCAAGATCAACAGTTCATCACTCTAATAGCACCAGTACCTTGTTTGTTGTGCCTCCACCACTTGTGCCATGTGCAAAAGAACGACCTAGCTCATAAGTAAAAGTAATTGACTCAATTGCAGAACCAGAAACAACATCAATTTGTCTGACATCTGCATGCTTGCCGTCATCCCATCGGCCTTCACCATTACTATTTCCAAATGGGCCTACAACTTCAAAAGGATATGGACGAGAGATTGGTCCAAAATATGCTCCGATGGAATCAATAGAATTGCCAAACCTCCCAAAGAATCCGATGATCTTCCCATCAGTCGGTGAGAATCTGAAATAGTTCCCGCTCTCATTGCCAAATGGACCATAAGGTCTCCTATTGCTGTGGAACATAAGTGATTGAATGACGACACATCCAGATTCGTCTTTAATGTAGCCTGACACAGAAGTCAAGAACTCATTTGGATAATCTAATTTTACCTGCAGGCAGAAGCACAAATCTAGTATCCATCACCTTCATCAAGTAATGAACCCTCCGAAAACTAAGGACTTTTAATACTTTTGAGGACTTAAAAAGTACTTGAAGAGGATATTGCTTGAGTACTTGCATTCCTTCTCTTTTGCTCACTTCCTATCGAAATCATTCAACTCCATCTTAAAACCCAATTTTTTTTGCATAAACAGATGGAATTCACGACACTCTATATTGGGAGATGGTGAAGCATTGTGGAACTACCCCGTTGAATCCTTTTAAGCAATTTACCTTTGATACGGACTCTTCTATTCTAATGACCAAATAGCTCATATTTTGATAGGGAGCAACATAAGTAGACTTATATATATATATAGGCAAAACCTGCAATGCACATATCTGCAAAAGCCCAAATACATGACATAGCATACCATAATAATGGACTCACCGTGCATATTTTGCCTTCCGAAGGTCCCCCATGTCTTGGCGAGCGGACCAAGCACCCATTCTGATCATACTCAATAGTAAAGGACTCGATCACTGATCTCACAATAACCACAGTTATTTTTCTAACATCAGTGGATGTTTTATCATCATAAGAATTCCCGCCATGACCTCCATATGGCCCTACTGATTGAAAGGGAAGAACAGAGGAGAATGGCTCTAAAGGTAATCCAACAGAGGCAAGAAGAGGGTCAATAACCAACTTCTCCAATATCTCATGCCACTGATTTTTTCTCTTCTTAGAAAGGAAGGAGCCAAATCTTTCAAGAGCCATTGGAAGTCCACCCGTGTAGTGGACAAGCCTCTCTGACAACTCTTCATAGCCTTCTTTAGGGTGGTCTTTGCGGAAGGCATGGCGACTCAGGAGTTGGAGCGATTCTTTATGAGTCAATCCTGGGAGCATGTACTTGTTATCTACTTTGAGATCGTCCAGCAACTGCTCGTCTCTTGTAGTTATCAAAATTCTACTCCCATGTTGGAACCATTCTTGATCTCCAGCACCGAAATACTCAATTTGGTCCTTCTTAGTGATGTTATCGAGGACTAGAAGGATCCTTTTCCGGCAGAGCTTAGTTTTTATCTCGTTGATGTTGCTGTTAAGATCACACAATTCTAGACCTTGTACTTTAAGAACATCGTGGAGAAGTCTCTTCTGAAGAAGTAAAAGCGTATCTTGGTTTGCATCTCCGACATTTTCAAGTAAGCTAACACCTTCAAATTCCCTAAAACTGCGATCACAGACGACTTTGGCCACCGTTGTCTTACCAATTCCTTTTATTCCCCATATTCCAACCACACGGACATCATCCTCTGACCCAATTTCCAGCAACGATATCACGTCCTCTACAAAGGAATCTACACCAACAGCATTTTTGACAAAATAGGGGGAGATTGGTCTAGGGCTGATCCTGAAGAGATGTCCTACAATTTGCTTGATGAATTCTGATTGATCCCTGTAGTTGGATAGGAAGAACAAGTCCAGTATGAGTAACTACCCCATAGAAAGGCTATCAGCAGATGAGCGGCAAACCCATGAACTAAACTCAATCAACAGAATAATTTAAATCGACCACTAATATGAGCTTTTTCTGGAGTGAACTTGATGAATGCATTACCCATTAGCATCATTATTCAAGTGCCATCCTGACAAATTGCCAGCTTCTTTAAGCGCATCCCTCCACTTCTGCACCAGCAAATCGTCTGTGTTGGAGGCCAAACACCTTCCGAAACCATCCCCGAATCGCCCGCTCTGTTTCTGAACGTCCCCTGGCTCAACATCATAGAAAATGGGCAGAACCACGTGACCCTGATGACCTCTGAACCTCCTGTTGAACTCCAGGATCTCCACCAGCTCGTTCAAGCACCACCGTGAGTCGGCGTAGTTGGTGGTGAACACGACGAGGGCAACCCTAGAGTGGTGAATCGCGTCGAGCAGCTTTGTCGCGATGAAAATCCCGGTCTGCACTTTGTCGTTGTCCCTGAAATAGTAGATCCCCGCCTGCTTCAGCGCACGGAATAGGTGGTCTGCGAATGTCTTCCTTATGTCCTTGCCTCTGAAGCTCACGAACACGTCATACTTCCATTGGTGGATTGAAGCAGAAGACGAAATGCGTTGCTCGATCTCTTCGGTTCCCATCGAGTGAGAGACTGCGGAAAAGGCTGCCACTTCTCCTCGCAGGTAAAGAGTAAACCTAGAGAGGAGGCGCAAGTCGCGAATGAGAAAAGGGGATGAATAAAATAAGCTCCGCCGTCAGTGCAGACTGCTTATTCAATTGAATTTTGAGACAAGGTGCGGAGTGGAGTTACTTTGGTTCAGAGAACTGAAGAAGCAACTTGCTCGCTGGAGGATAATATGGTTTGAACTCAGTGGATTTGACGCTTCATAGTACGTTCGTTGGCAGAAGAAGCTGCTTCGAATCATTGTCCACGAGAAAATATTAGGTGAGTTGAACACTACACATAGGCTATGCAACACACCATTCGGCTGATGACATGTGGCGAACAGGGCCCATCGGTCAAATTTTGCAGTCCCCCGTTACTCCACTTTTAGAGAAAATATTAGGTGAGTTGAACACTACACATAGGCTATGCAACACACCATTCGGCTGATGACACGTGGCGAACAGGGCCCATCGGTCAAATTTTGCAGTCCCCCGTTACTCCACTTTTAGATCTTCTCTCTCCTTTGTTACTCTCTTTCTTCTTTCACTGTTTTCTTCCGTTTCCTTTTGTGTTTCGAGACCATGGACGACGCTCGCGCTTGAATTGCAGTGTCACCAGCCAACCATTGACGACCGCTCACGAGCACGCCGACGCTCATCCATGGCCGTTGTCGGCGTCGTTCGGGCATTCTATTGACCCCCTTGGGTATCCATCTTTCTCATCCACCATGGACGACGCTCGCGGCCAGCCATGGACGATGCTCATCCATGTCCACGGTCGTCGTTGGCATCGAGCAACGCCGGACGGGACGGCTCGATCTGGAAGTTTGGCCAGATTTGGAGCCATGGCTGCTTGTCGCTCGCGGCCACAATGCAGAGATTATGGCCCCAAAAATAAAAGAAGAAACAAAAATGAAGCTCTGCTTCTGCATTGTGGGTCCATAATGGTGATGGTGTGCTTATGGTATGTGTACGAGAAGAAGAAGAAGATGGTAAAAAGTGGGTGAGACGGAGAGGTTAACGGTGGCGAGATAATGTGCAGAAAGAGAAGTAACGGAGAAGAGAGAGACAGATGGAAGAGAGCAAAGGTATATAGCGGGACCCACCTTGCCACGTGGCATTTATTGGATGGAGTGTTATACCATCTCACGTGGCATATTCAACTCACCTAATATTTTCTCATTGTTCACGGCTGCAATCAAGTATTGAGCTTCATTTGTTTAGCAAGAAAGTAATTCGAAAAATATATTTTTTAAAATAATTATTTCTCTTACTTGAAATAATTAGTTAACAAAAAACGTTTTACTTTTTACAACAATTTATGTTTACACTTTTTTTCGAGGTGAAAATTTTTTGCATTCAATCATTTTTGCAAGCAATATCAACAACTAAGAAAAGTCGTGTTTTCAATATGGACCATTGTAGTTGGAAAAAAAAGAGAGAGGAAAGAGCGGTCTACCCGATCTGTTTTGTAAAACCTATTTGTTATCGAACTTGTTTTCGATTAAGAAAAGTCATGTTTGGTACAAAAATTTACTCACACACATCTTTAACAAGTGCAAGTTACGATCGATTAATATTTTACTAATAATAGCACAAATGAAGTTTTTTTTTTGGTAAGGATCACAAATGAAGTTTACTCCCAACTTAGGCATAAATTATGATTTTTGTGGAATATTACGAACCATAGGATTAGAGATTTTACAACCTCTAAAGATAAATTACGCTCTCCAAAGAAATTTACGAGATGACAATTACATAGGCCAAAGGAAAAACTTTATTACAAAGATGCTTATAAAAAAATCCACTACATGTTTAGAGAGGAACCTTTGCTCCCAATTAGTAGGTTTGGGAGAATCTGACAAGATCACGACAACATCATACCAACCTATTCACACCTTTAGATTTCTTAGAATGTCCATGACGATACATATTTACGTGTAAACTCAAACATCAACTGCATGTAAACACAAAGGTAAAGCTTAGCATGTCAAGACTCAAAATGTGCTCCAAGTGAATCAACCAAGAATCTAGACCTCCCATGAAACCCGACGATCTTTTTACCGGTTGATGGAAAAGAAAAGTACTTCCCAACCTCTTCACCAAATGGCCCAAAAGTTCGTTCATTGCTTTCAAATGTGAGGGAGCGAACAACTACAACCCCGCTAAAAGATCCAGAATGACCAGAAAATGAAGTCAAGTACTCACGAGGATAATTGAGTTTAATCTGCAAAAGTAGAAAGACAAACATATTTAATCCCAACCGTAGAAACTTCAAAATCAGCATAAACAAAACCCTCCGGTTGATAACTTGTATTTTGCTAGGCAAGCATTGTATTAGCTAAATAGATAATTCCACTGCACCTAGAGCATAAAACCTATTTTGGTCCACCACAATTGCAAAACGAAAGGCAACTGCTTAAAATATGGTTTGGCAACGCTTTGAGAACAGATAATAAAATTAAGGAAAATTGTTCTCGGACTTAAAGTCATAGTAAAAATACCTTTCTGATATGTTTTTTTTTCCTTTTTCGGAGGCAGTACTTTTCTGAATGTATTGAGTGCTTTCATCGTAAATGGAACTGAGGAAGGTTGGAAAACCAAAGAGAAGTCCCTGTTCTATGATGATATTACATCATGCCACTACTATGACTTTCTCATTCAAGATCACTTGTCAATCTAAACTCAAAATCCACGGACTGTTCTCATATCTTACTTTAACCTTTACGCTCTGTTTAGAATACTTGCTCATGTGCATAAACGTGACATCCAAACCACTTAAAACCAAACCTTAGCAACGACACAGTAGTTGGACGTTCATAAGATTAAGTAAATGTCTAAAGTCCATACCTCGAGTGTTAGATGTCCTCCATCTCCACCATGTTTAGGGCCCTGAACCACAGACCCATTTTTGTCGTACTCAACAGTAATGGAGTCAATAGCCGATCCACCTTTTACAATTATTTTTCTCACACCCGTGCTATCTCCATCATCCCATGGACTTCCCCCTTGTCCTCCAAATGGCCCAATGGATTTCAAGAGATGAAGATCAGAAATTGGTTCAAAGTAGACTCCTAGCGCATCAAGTTGGATGCTAGACCTTCCGTGAAAGCCGATTATCTTGCTGCATGTCAATGCACAGCTAAAGAAGCTCCCTTCTTCCTTACCAAAGGGTCCGTGCCTTCTTAAATTGCTTCCGAACGAGAGTGATTGAATAACAGAATCAGAACGTCTGGTATAACCTGACACTGAGGTCAAGAACTCACGAGGGTAGTCCAAGTTAACCTGCAGAATTATCAATTTAATTGTCATATTGATCTATATCAAAGATGATAGATAGACTGCAGTGGCCTAAACAAACATCGCATCCACGTACAACCTAGAAGTTTAATCCTTAGACCCAAGAATTTCTCAAAACTAATGTATGGATAACCTACTATTCTTATGTCATACTTTACGGGTCAAGAATCGAAGATGATAGACCATTGGGTTCTCTAGCGCACTTTGCCGATTCGCTGCTTTTAACATTATAAAAACTTATCGTACTAGGTCACTCTCATGGAGTCCATCTCGCATAAAGTGTATTAATTGACCTTTGTGTAATGACCAAATAAAAATTACGGGTAGAAATTTAAATGATCAAATGCCGACTTCAATCATTCAGTACATTTGGATGGTCCCTCTAAGATGATTTCCACAACCCATACTCTATCATTGTACATCATGTATAGGGTTTCTATCACTCACAATTTACTTTGATAAAGCTTCTCAAGTTTATTAGAAAACTAATACTTGATCTAATGGTGGCGTGGGGTAGTGGCAGGTGCCTAAGACCTTCACCGTACCTTACCACACTGCATAAAAACATTCCTTCTAGTGTAGATATTAATATTGATAAGAAAAACTCTATCATAGTCATTTCGGTACCTTCAATGTGCTTTACGGATAGAGGAATACAAAAAGTGAACATAGTAAATAAGAAATTAAAAGATTTCGTTGAAGTTATTCGTTTGGAAATTTCTTTAAAAGATAACCATAGGTTCTTCTTTTCTTCGGAACAATAGGGCTATTATGCTTGTTACTGAACTTATCGAAGAAATGAAATATAACCGAGGTATATCTTTTTTTTCTTAGAGGTTGGATCAATCATCAAAAGAAGGATTAGGCCAAAAATTAGGATAATGGGAAAATACTTCTAATCGAAGAGAAGCAAATCAAAGGCTTTCACAAAAGTTCTCGCAGAATTGATAAGGAGGTTTGCGAGAGAGAGAGAGAGAGAGAGAGAGAGAGAGAGAGAGAGGATCCACCGTAATATGAATGGACAATATGCAATGAACTCACCATATGGATATCTCCGTTGCCATTGTGACCATGTGTAGATGACCAAATAGACTCGCCATTAGTGTCATACTCAAAGGAGATGCAGCTGACAACATCTTCCAACATCATCTTTATTTTCTTTACACCATTGAATTTTCCATCGTCCCAAGGGTCTCCACCTTGGCCTCCAAATGGTCCAAGACACTTGATGGGGTGTAGATGAGAGATTGGTTCCAAATATGCTCCAAGAGATTCAAGATGGGAACCCGAACTCCCATAAAACCCAATGATCTTTCCCCCGGTGGCTGGAAATGAAAACTTCCTTCCGGTTTCAGTGCCGAATGGTCCGTATGTTCTTTTATTGCTTTGAAACGTGAGCGAATGGATGACAGTAGGGCCAAAATCACTTGTAATATAGCCCGAAACTGAAGTTAGATACTCAATTAACCAGTCCAAATTTATCTGTAATAATTATTAGAATGTAAGGAATAGTTAGTGCAACAACTTGAAAAACAAAAACATTATGCATGATGGCAACTAGCACTTGACACCAACTTCTAGATAGTTAGGTAAATGGCATAAGCGGAAAAAAAAAGATTATCTTACCTAATTCACTATCATGTCGTATATATCATACAAAAAGCAGATACAACATCGGTTCTATTGTGTAATTTCGAGATAACCCACCATTTGAGGTTAAAAAAATAACTCATTATTCGAATAAAGACATCCGAAAGGGACAGCTAATTATTCCAGTAAGTCATTATGGAAACTACTCATGAGCGCAAAGCAATGTTCACTGACACAAAAATCACGAATTTTCAAAAACAAATAAATCGGGATCGGATGATTTTTTAATTTTATAATGTCATACATCCCGCTGTTTCATTTCCCGGATGAGTTATAATTACGGTGTTACAACTTGGCCACGTTTTAAAAATTAGCGACTACTGATTTCTATTTACACATTATGTCTTCAGCACATGCCATTATGAGCTGCATGAATCAGAAATAAAAAGAGTATCTGTTATCTAACACCAAGATCAACTGTTCATCACTCTAATAGCACCAGTACCTTGTTTGTTGTGCCTCCACCACTTGTACCATGTGCAAAAGAACGACCTGGCTCATAAGTAAAAGTAATCGACTCAATTGCTGAACCAGAAACAACATCAATTTGTCTGACATCTGTATGCTTGCCGTCATCCCATCGGCCTTCACAATTCCTACTTCCAAATGGGCCTACGGATTCAAAGGGATATGGAAAAGAGATCGGTCCAAAATATGCTCCAATGGAATCAAGAGACCAGCCACGCCTCCCAAAGAATCCGACGATCTTCCCAGCGACCGGTGGGAAACTAAAAAATGTCCCTCCCTCGTTGCCAAATGGACCATATGTTCTCTCATTGCTGTGGAAAGTAAGTGAGTGAATCCTGACAGGATGTAAATCTTCTCTAATGTAGCCTGACACTGAAGTTAGGAACTCATATGGATAAGCTAAGTTTACCTGCAGGCAGCAGCACAACATCACCTTCGTCAAGAAACGAACCCTCCGAAAACTAAGGACTTTTAATACTTTTGAGGACTTAAAAAATACATGATTCACGACACTATATTGGAGACATCATAGCCCAAACGAAATCTTTCATACACCCAACAACAAGACAAGAATATGGAACCAACAAAACTCATTTTTTCCACAAACGTCCAGATTTCAAGGGATCATGAAGCATTGAGGAACTACCCCGTTGAATCCTTTTAAGCAATTTACCTTTGATATGGACTCTTCTATTCTAATGACCAAACAATAGTTCATATTTTGATAGGGAGTTACGTAAGTAGAATTAAATATTGATAAATAGGCAAAGCCTGCAATGCATACATCTGAAAAGCCCAAACACATGCCATAGCATACCATAATAATGGACTCACCGTGCATATCTGGCCTGCCGAATGTCCACCATGTCTTGCCGAGCGGACTAAGCACCCATTCTGTTCATACTCAATAGTAACGGACTCGATCACTTCTGATCTCAAAACAACTACAGTTATTTTTCTAACATCAGTGTATGTTTTATCATCAAAAGATTCCCCGCCACTACCTCCATATGGCCCTACTGATTGAAAGACAGAGGAGAATGGTTCTAAAGGTAATCCAACAGAGGCAAGATGAGGTTCTCTCACCAACTTCTCCAATATCTCATGCCACTGATTTTTCCTCTTCTTAGAAAGGATGGAGCCAAATCTTTTAAGTGCTAGTGGAAGTCCACCCGTGTAGTGGACAAGCCTCTCTGACAACTCTTCATAGCCTTCTTTAGGGTGGTCTTTTCGGAAGGCATGGCGACTCAGGAGTTGGAGCGATTGTTTATGAGTCAATCCTGGAAGCATGTACTTGTTATCTACATTGACATCTTCCAGCAACTTCTCATCTCTTGTAGTTATCAAAATTCTACTCCCATGTTGGAACCATTCTTGATCTCCAGCACCGAAATACTCAATTTGGTCCTTCTTAGTGATGTTATCGAGAACTAGAAGGATCCTTTTCCGGCAGAGCCTAGTTTTTATCTCGTTGATGTTGCTGTTAAGATCACACAATTCTAGACCTTGTTGTACCTTAAGAACATCGTGGAGAAGTCTCTTCTGAAGAAGTAAAAGCGTATCTTGGTTTGCATCTCCGACATTTTCGAGTAAGCTAACACCTTCAAATTCCCTAAAACTGCGATTGCAGACAACTTTGGCCACCGTTGTCTTACCAATTCCTTTTATTCCCCATATTCCAACCACACGGACATCATCCTCTGACCCAATTTCCAGCAACGATATCACGTCCTCTACCAAGGAATCTACCCCAATAGCATTTTCGACAAAATAGGGGGAGATTGGTCTAGGGCTGATCCTGAAGAGATGTCCTACAATTTGCTTGATGAATTTTGATTGGTCCCTGTAGTTGGATAGGAAGAACAAGTCCAATATGAGTAACTACATCATAGAACGGCCATCAGAAGACGAGCGGCAAACCCATGAACTAAACTCAATCGACAGAATAATTCAAATCGACCACTAATATGAGCTTTTTCGGAAGTGAACTTAATAAATGCATTACCCATTAGCATCGTTATTCAAATGTAATCCCGATATATTCCCAGCTTCTTTAAGCGCATCCCTCGACTTCTGCACCAGCAAATCGTCTGTGCGGGTGGCCAAACACCTTCCGAAACCATCCCCGAATCGCCCGCTCTGTTTCCGAACGTCCCCTGGCTCAACATCATAGAAAATGGGCAGAACCACGTGACCCTGATGATCTCTGAACCTCCTGTTGCACTCCAGGATCCCCACCAGCTCGTTCAAGCACCGCCGTGAGTCGGCGTAGTTGGTGGTGAACACGACGATGGCAACCCTAGAGTGGCGAATCTCGTCGAGCAGCTTGGGCTCGATGAAAATCCCGGTCTCCACTTTGTCGTTGTCCTTGAAATAACTGATCCCCGCATTCTTCAGCGCTTGGAAGAGGTGGCCCGCGAAGGTTTTCCCTATGTCCTCGCCTTTGAAGCTCACGAACACATCATACTTCCATTGGTGGATCGAAGCAGAAGACAAAATGCGTCCCTCGATCTCTTCGGTTTCCATCAGAACAATACGTGATTGAGTGAGGGACCGCGGAAAAGGTTGCAACTTTTCCTCGCAGGTAGAGTGTATATGTAAAGAGGAGGCGCAAGTTGCGAATGAGAAAAGAGGTCGAGTGAAAGCTCCGCCATCAGGACAGACTGCTTTATTCAATTGAATGTGCAGACTAGTTGCGAGCGAGGTGGTTTGGCTCGACGAACTGAAGAAGCAACTTCCTTTTGTTTGAATTCGTCAAGTCAAGCTAGAAGAGCTTTTGTTTCACGTGGCAGAGACATGTCTGAAACCGCTCAGCACGTGTTGTTAGAAGAAGATGCATCGATATTCAGGATAATTTTAATGATTTTCTTTATCTCTCAAAAAAAATTATGTACGAATATCTCTCTTTGTACATATATTAATTAATATATTATCTTATTTAGTCTTTTCATAAATCTTATAAAGAGATTAATATAATTTTCTTCGTGATATATTAAAATATACATAATTTCTCTCTTTTGCATTATTATTTTCGATTCTTCAAATCAGTTAACTTGTGAAAAAGTGGAATCCTCGTAAATGTCTGCATTTAAAACTTCTAGGTGTGCGTTCCTTTTTTTAACTTGAAAGCGAAGAAGACATGAGAGGCAGAGACAAAGATGAGAAACGATTGGTTGACGATAGACGCCCAACTGTTTTTGATTGTTTCGACGGTTGAGCTTCTCGAGGTAACAAAAGAACAGGACATTCCACGGCTCTGTAAAAGTGTCTATACGGGACCCGTCCCGTATTCAATGTGGACCGTTCTTGTTGGATATAAAAAGAAAAAACTTGGATGGTCTGATCTGATTTGTAAAACCGATTTTGCTAAAATAACTTACAGGCGTTGAAGGAAGTTATGAACCGATGAAAACGAGATCAAACTTTATATTTTATTTAGGAAAAGTCATGATTCGTAAAGTTCTTTACCCACATTTGGATTGCACAACCTTATTGAAGTCTATGAAGAAGTTACGATCAATTAAATATTTTACTAATAATAACACAAAAGAAATTTTCTAGTTACTTAGGTATATATTGTGATTTTTATGGAATATTATGAACCACAAACTAGAGATTTTGCCATCTCTAAAGATTAATTATGCTCTTTAAAGAAATGTTACGAGAGGACATTACCATAGGCCAAACGAAAATTAGGATCCATTATATAATTTATTAACAATAGAAAAAGAAACTTACTGTAAACTTAGGCAAATTACTTTTTCTTGTGGAATATTACGAGGCATAGGGCCCACAAAACTTACGACGATACACGGGAAATCGCGTCTAGTGAAG
This sequence comes from Syzygium aqueum, assembly GCA_031216185.1. NCBI lineage: Eukaryota > Viridiplantae > Streptophyta > Magnoliopsida > Myrtales > Myrtaceae > Syzygium > Syzygium aqueum. The sequence goes on along the minus strand of CM062239.1, from coordinate 22,408,434 downwards.
AAAAAATTAGGTTCAACCAAAAAAAAATTAGGAAAGTATATATACCAAGTAAGTAAGTGGGAGTGAAGAAAATTACGAATGCCAATGAAAAATTACAATGCAATCAAGCGGGACCGCTCCCGTTTTCAAATAAAGGCATCCAAGAGAGATAAGCCATATGGAAAGAACTCATACATGCAAAGGGGAGAAGAGCAGCATTGGTACCAAAACTTGTGTACAGAGACCACTTTAATGTCAAAACTTTCATTTGAATTACTTAAGTGCCAAAAGTTGTAAAAAACGATCATTTAAGTGTCACTTCGCCGGAAATCCAATGTTGCGTTTTTTTATTAATTTTTCAAGCTGATGTGGCTCGCGAGAGGCTGATGTGGCTCGCCGGAGGCTGACGTAGCATTTCTTTTCTTTTTTTTCCTTTCTTTTATTTTTTTTTTCCTTTTCTTTCTTTTTTCCTTTCTTTTCTTTTTTTTTCTTTTCTTTCTTCTTATTTTTTGGTGGCCGGTGTCCGGCCACCGGCCATGGCCGGCTTCGCTGGGCGTCACCTTCCTCCGGGCAAGGCCCGGTGAGCCCGGCCCTCGCCGAGGCCACGGTTACCTCGCTGGGCGTTGCCTTCCTCTTTCACAAATACTGCAAGACTAAAGCACATATCAAACACAAGCTTCGTCAAAATCAAAATAGACATCGAGCGCTAGATAGATCAGGTACCCCAGCTGGACCGCCTCGCCAAACATGCGTCTTGGAGGTCCCGCAATCAGTGTAGGTCTTCTTCCCCTCCATCAAAACTCTGTCGAAACAATCCGTCAATCACTGCAACAACAGCAAAGCAAATCAAGCGATTTCAGCTGCCTAACCAATGCAAGAATTCCGAGATCTCGACAAGATGAGCTCGCACGAAGTCCCAATCAATGTGACCACTAACCTTTTCACCCAGATCCAACATTTGCGTCGACTCTCGATGAGATCTAGTAGCTCTCCAAAGCCGGTGAAGTATGACAAACCCTAGTGATCGCAAAGAGGCGGCCCCCAAGCGTCAGGATCGGGGACGAAGAAGCGATCGCACTGTGAGATCTTCTAAATTGATGTAGGAAGAAGGAGCTGGAAGCGAATCAAACACCAAATGAGGGATTGAGATAGAGAAAGAGAGAGGTTAGTAATGATCTTGAGAAAGCTGAAAATGGAGCCAACAAGCGAACACATAGCAAGAGAGAGAATGAGACTATGGAGAGAGAGTGGCACAAATCCACGTGAACTGGATTTTTTAATAAATATGCTAACTTAGCTAATTTTTTAATTATAAAAGCCACGAAATTATTTTAACCAGAATTTCTCATCGTTGGCATTTGAGTAATCATTTTTTCTCCGATTTGGCACTTAAGTGAGCTGGCAAAAAATTTTGACACTAAAATAAACACCGTACATTACTTTTGACACTTCTAATATTATTATATCTTTAAATATATATGTATATACAACATGCGTAATCTTTTTTCTTACACAATTCACATCTATTATAATTCACTTGGATATAGCTCGTCAACTTTTCAAACTAATAACAACTTATTCTCTAAAGATATGTCGCCTTGATATTTGATTTTGTCGATTGATTAATCCAAGAGTTACGTGCAAACGAAGATGGAATGGCCTAGGCCCACTCCTGCATTATCCAATTTTAATCTATTAATTAAATTATAAAGTAATAAATTTGTAGAGAAATATAATTAGGATGATCGTTTTAAATTTACCATCCATTTCCATTCAGGCTAATTTATACATAGTTTAAGAAAAGACAATGTAATAAATGTGAATTTATAACTAAATTATGATCACTACGTCATTATTACATCATTATTGTTATCATTGATTACCCATTGAGGAAAAAATAATAAGTTATTATTTGTTATCAACTATTTAATTTAAAAATATCATGCTATAATTATATTTTATGAATAAAAATTATGATTACCTTAAGGTACCGATAGAGTTTAAGGAATATTATTAGTTTCAGCCTATTAGCTTACACAATTTAACTTTGAAAATAATTTTTATAATTATAGATATATCTAATTAATACAATAACAATTATGTTCGAATTACTACTACACACACAAATATTGTAATCATTTATAAATTGTATTAATTTTTCTTTTATAGAACTCATGGAATCGAATGAGCCAAGGACAAATCCTAATTTGATGTAAAATGAGTGGAAAGTGTAAAAAAAATACATTTGTAAGGAGAATAATTAATTCCTTGCAAATCATATTCCTTTGTGCCAACTTTAGTAACAATTCTCAGGAAAGACATAATTATTATGTACTCACAAAAATATAGATAAAGACAAAATCTCCTTCTTCAATACAGAAATCTTTTTTAAAGCAATTTTTTTAACAGAAACCAACTCATCAATATAATTTGCAATTACTTCAGGTATTTTGGAATTACTTACCTCGTCTTCTTCATCAGAACTTGATTCTGAGTCTGAATTTGCTATCAAGCAGATATTGGCATACTCTTGTTCGCTTTCATCATCATTTGAATCGCTCCATGTTTCGGCTTTGAAAGCTTTCTTATATCGTTCATACTTTCCTTTGATCTTTTTGAGAAGGACATTTTGGCTTTATGTGTCCATTCTTTTTGCAATAGAAACATATCACGTCCTTGTTTTCTTTATCTACGCCACTTGATTTCTTCTGAAAGTTTAGCTTCTTGGCTTTTGATGGCTCAAAGTTCCTAAATTGCTTCTTCAACTTGTTCATCTTTACCTTCTTTGCCATCATCCTTGGTTTCTTGACCATTAAAGCCAACTCTTCATCCTCATTTTCATCTGAATCTGTGTCATCAGAATCAATATTAGTTTTTAAAGCTATGGATTTTTTCAAACCAAACTTGGTAGATATTTTGAGAAAATTGTCCAAAAAATCTTAAACCTATTACACTTTTATCAATTAAGTCCTAAACATTTAAATTTTGTTAATTGAATTATAAACATTTTTCACATTTTGCCAATTGAATCTATCGAGTCAATTTTGGTTAGAAATCGCTGATGTGGATGTTAGTCATTCAACATGACATGACCGACGTGAACAATTTTTAATAATATTTTTATATTTTTCCAAACCTTTCATTGATTTTTTTTATTTTTTTCTTTTCTCTCTTTTCTTTTTTTTTTTACTTGTGATCAGCAGGTGGGGGGGGGGGGTTGCTAGACCTCGCCAGCGCTAGCGCCAGCGAGGGTCATAACGGCCTCGCTCATGGCCGCCAGATCTCAAGCTTGCAACTACCATGGCTACAAGTCAAGCTCAAGTAGCTATGGGCAACATAGCCTTGCCAGTTCGTAGCCACCACGACCGTGAACCCATAGCTCAAGCTTGAGTAGCCATGGCAGCTACAAGCTCGAGATCTGGCAACCATGGCCGCGAGTCGAGCTTGAGCAGCCATGGGCGAGGTAGCCTCACCAATTTCTAACCACCATGACCATGAATTCAAAGCTTGAGCTCGAGCGAGCATGGCAACTGTAAGCTCAAGATCTAGCGGCCAAAGGTGAGGGCATTGCAACTCTCGCGGACCACAAGTAAAAAGAAAAAGAAAAAGAAAAAAAGAAAAGAAAAGAGGGAGGTAGCTGCAAGCTCGAGATCTGGCGGCCAAGGGCGAGGCCAAACTAAGGCATCACAACCCTCACGGTCCACAAGTTAAAAAAAAAAAAGAAAAGAAAAGAGGGAGGCAGCTGCAAGTTTAAAATCTAGCAACCATGGCCGTGAGTTGAGCTTAAGCAACCATGGCAACTGCAAAGCTCGAGATTTGGAGGCTATGGGTGAGGCAGCCTTGCCCGTGGCCGCGAAGCCAGGCGAGGGCGTTGCGAACCTCACAAGCCACAAGTAAAAAAAGAAAAAATGAAAAGAGGGAGGCAGTTGTAAGCTCGAGATCTGGCAGCCATAGCTTGAGCTCAAGCGACCATGGCAACTGCACGCTCAAGATCGGAAGGCTAGGGGCGAGGGTGTCACGACCCTTGCCAATGGCCGGCAAGAGCTTCGCTACCATTGCCAGTGCCTGAGGAGGGTCATTGAACCCTCACCGGCCAAAAGTGAAAAAGAAAAAGAGGGACAAGTGAAGAAAAGAAAAAAAGAGAATTAATAAATTTTTTGAAAAAAATATTAAAATTATCTACGTCAACATTGACCGTCACTAGTCGTACCACATAAGACGCCCGATATCCACGTTAGTGATTTTTGATCAAAATTGATAGGATGGATTTAATTGGCAAAATTTAAAAATTGAGGACTAAATTGGTAAAAGTGTAATAAATTTGGGAGTTTTTGGATGAAAACCTAATTAAAGATTGAGGAACCTGATCCTTTTCCTTGGCTTGGGGGGAACTTGAATATAGATATCTTTTTTCCCTAGATATTTCGTTCTTATTCGCGTGCCCTATTCTGTTCTCATAGGATAGTCATTCCATTCTTATCTTATTGAGCTTAGCAAGTCAAGAGCATGAATGAAAATCATTCTCTTTCTTAGCTCAATTTTTGGCCAAAAAAATAAAAATCTATTTCTATTCCATGAACGGGTTTCTGAGCAAAAAATAGCATTTAATAATGATATAAAATTTTTATTTTCAGAATAAAATTTCGTTTAGTGGAGGGCGATAGCAGCGAGCGGCAAGAGCGAGAAATAAGAAGAGTTATTATTTCTATTTCTATTTCAGAAATAAGAAAAGTTAAAATTATCTACTTCTCATTTATATTTCAAATCTATTTTTAAGATAAAAATTTCTCCCAAAAAAAAAATAAAGTTATGTTATCAAATGAATAGCTGTTCTAAAATTATTTTCGAGAATAGAAAAATTGAAATAACGAGAAATCGAATGGTTATCGCTTGCACCGTAAAGGCATCGGATTCTACGGTCGCGCGCGCAAAAGAAGTCTTGGACCGGATGTGAACCGAATCTGTGATTTTCTTTTCGGCACCTTTAGAAAATGAATTGTGAATCCCAAAGCCCATTTCAAAAACCTCTCTGCTCATCTTCTTTTCCTAAACAAAAAATTAAGTAAAAAAAGAAAAGAAGAAAAAAGTTTCAATAGAAGGAAAGAAAAAGGAAGGACAGGTTCGGGTTTGACCCAGAAATCGGAGCGGAACAACCAACTGCAAGCCGCAATTCCTGCGATCCCCCGTATTCAGCCTCTGACGCGGCGATCGCATGCGGCGGCGACACTCGTCATGGCGTCGTCGGAGATCGAGGTCACCGAGTCCTCCGGAGGAGCGGCGGCGAACCCCCAAGACCCTCCCGGCGAATCGGCGGACGCCGCCGCCGCCGCCGTCGACGTGTTCTCCGCCGCCGCCTACGGCGATCTGGAGAAATTGAGCAAGTTCGTGGAGCAGGACAGAGCCTCGCTCTCGGCTCCCGATGCCAATGGGTACTACGCCCTCCAGTGGGCCGCCCTCAACAACTTCGCCGACGTAGTCCAGTACATCATCGAGGTATTCGCTTTTCCGTCGCTCGCTTCTTCTTCTTCTTACTCCTCCTTCGCCTGCGCGAAAGAGGGTTCGCGCGCCGATTGTGCGTTTCTCGCAACATGGTCCTGAATTCGGGTGTGTAAAGCCGCTGCTGGAAGCATGCGCTTCCTACTTGTTCCTGTCCTTAACGTACTGATTATTGCTGTTCTTCGCGTATGTCGGTGTCGGATGATGAATTTGTTTTGATAATTGGCGATTGAAGAACGGGGGTGATGTGAAGGCGACGGACAACGTGAAGCAGACTGCACTGCATTGGGCTGCTGTTCGCGGATCCGTCGCGGTTGCGGATGTGCTTTTGCAAAATGGAGCTTGGGTAGAGGCAGCTGATACAAATGGGTATCGGGTACTTATTCATTCTCTCATTTTGCTGTTGACATGTAGTTATATTCAGTTACTTACTCGCCGTAATTAAAGGAATTATAGCATTGGCATACTTAATTGAGCCGAGAAACGAATTTGATAATTGTAGCATCGGCCTACTAGGTTTTGAGTCAAGAAAGGATTTTGAGCTTTTCATTTGTGACTTTTATGCTGTTCTGATGAACAGTAACGTGTGATGCCGCTAGCTATAGTGGTCATTTCAATTTTTATGCAACTTTTTGCTGCCAAGGATCATGCAATTTCTTTTACTGAAGTCGTGATTTATTCTGTTTAACTATATGTTCTCCATTTGTTCAGTGAGAAGGGTTGTTCCTTTTCTTACTTCCTCTAGTGTTAATATTTTCTTTAATGACCATTCTTCATTTGCTAGCCTCTCTGCTGCAGGCTGTTCATGTTGCTGCCCAATATGGCCAGACGGCCTTCCTGAATCACATTGTTGCAAGGTATCATGCTGATTATGATGCACCAGATAACGATGGAAGAAGTCCTCTTCATTGGTATGTTAAAATTGCTCTGGATTTTAAGATGCATGAACGTCATGAAACTGCTTTCTGGAAAATAAGTGGACAAAGTTGGACACACTCATTTCTTGACTTTAAAACTCCATTTTTATCAATGATGAGCTTATGCCATATGGTAAAAATTCCTTTGATGGAAAAAAGGATCATTGTTATGCTCATCATTTCAAATGCTATTTCTACAGAGTTTCATGACATTAAAGGCGTAAATCATCTGCTTACTCTGGAATGCATGGTTGATGTGGTTAGCTTTGTCAAATGTGATGTCTTCTGTACATCATAGATATATAAAATAGTAGTTTCTCTCTACTCTCTCTACAATCTCTTTTGCTTTTGAATTTCTTAATACTGGTATTTTGGCCTGTTACGATTTGAATGGTTAGGAGGTGTCAAGTTCTCCGTCCATAGTAATTTGTCTCTGGAATTTATCTTGATCGTTTTGTTTTCCTTTCCTATACGATTAGCATCCTGACATTGTCAAAATTATGGTGAAAGATTGAGAAAGCTGGATGAGGTGGCCATAGTTTGATAAGATGCTTTTATATAAATGAAAAGAATGAATAGTTTGATCAGATGCTTTGGTGCCTGGCCTAATTTAATTGTAAGTTGTTTTAGGAGAGAAGACCTTTGCATGATTTTGAATTCTCTGCATTGAATTCAGAGTCTAAGGATGCAAATCTGAAAGAAGCATGAATAAATCATCATTAGTTTTTCAACAGAACCCTTGTTTATGTAGGTCGCAAGCTGAACTATCTCTAAACAGTACTGCTTGCTTGTCCGAATGAGTGATCTATGATGGCTATAGATGGTTCAAGTTGAAGTTCCTTGTTGTAATGATGGATGATTGGGAAGGATTTAGTTTAAAATGATGTGAAAGACTATTCCTATCTCATTTCATATCACTTTAACCTGCAGCTCTCTTTCTGATCATTTCTGATAGTAATTAGTTTTTATGCCCTGCTCGATGTTTTGTTATCTCTCTATCTGTGATAGAATTTGGGAATTCAACATCTTCTGATTTAGTTATCCTGTAATCAACTGGAAATTTTCTTGCAATGACAAAAAAACAGCATTGTTGTCGTCATCGTCGTCATCATTATTATTATCATCATCTTGAACTTAACTAGAAACTTTCTTTTAATGATAACGGCATATTCATCCTTCTTTTTGTCCCACATTGTACTTTATGAATGGTCAGTGAATGCTTGTTCTTTCGCTTCGATCAGGGCTGCATGCAAAGGATATGCTGACACAATCAGATTACTTCTTTTTAGAGATGCATCCCAGGGAAGACAAGATAAAGAAGGTGTAGTGAGTATACGCATGGCAATCTTTTCCAGATGTCAGGAGAACTTCTATATGTTACCTATTTACTCTTCAAAGTGGTTTCTTGTGGGGACTTTTAGTTGTTCTAGCAGCGACTGGTCCAGAAAATGCTCCATTTTGGATTGTCTTTTCTCATGATGCATCTGGTTCCTGGCATGAAGTTTGTGGATGAGCCTGAATGGACCATACTGTTGGTAGTTGTGATAGATGGTTTGTGATCCATGATGAATTGCCTAGGCAATGGTATTTTAGGTTAATCGAGTCATTTCTAAATAATAATGAGATGAAAATATATTAGCTCAAATGTTGGTAATCCCCATACATACTATTAACTAAATAGATAAGTTTCTCACTGTTGTGAATGGCGAAGGCAAAACAATAGGCTGTTGTGCAGCAGCTTGGAGGAACTTAATAAAGGTTTAGCAGCTGGTCTTCACAAAATTTGACTGTGTTGACTAACTTGACCTTGTTTAACAGCTGGTCTTTACAAATTGTGGGGCAATATATGTTTCTTTGGTTTTCTTTTCCATTTTATGGTCTATTGCATGCAAATTATATGAACTTGTTGAGATTTCTTAGTTGCTATCTTACTTCTGTTTTGTTGGTCCTCATGATGAGATGGTTTATCAGTAGCTCAGATCCATGTATAAAACCCATGAGCACTTCTGTTGGATAACCTCTTAGAAGATGTTGTGATTTTGGCATGCTGTATTAGGTTTTGCACTTTATTCGATCAAAGCAAGTTTTTAGTGCTAAGAATGGGAGCAGTCACTGTTTATAATGTGGTACTTTTTTTGTATTCTGTGTTGTTAGGTTGTACCCCGTTGCACTGGGCCGCATTAAGAGGAAATGTTGAGGCATGCACAGTGCTTGTCCATGCAGGCACAAAGCAGGAGTTAAAGGTTAAAGATAATGCAGGAGTTACTCCAGCCCAACTTGCTTCAAATAAAGGTCACCGGGCTGTCGCTTATTTCCTTGTATGTATCTTCCTCACATCTTTGTGGCTAACTTTGAAGGAAATAACGTCTAGCCACTGTTGCTAATACGGGCTTTACTTATGCAATATTAAATTGTTTGATTTTGTATCTTTGATCCCTGTTGATCTGGAATCCACGCAATGGTAGTCTGTGAGACTTGCTTGGTGGAATAGTATTTTTCTCCAGAAAAGCGTGTTCTTTTGTTTACCACCACCCATGCAATCACTAACCACGTTTGTTTTCATTCATTCAGTCCAATGCGGAGCGGGCAATGAGCAATCATTGGACTGACAAAATTCGGAGTGGGAAGATTAGTGATAGTGGTTATGCTCCCATTTTGTTGTGCATTATAATCTTTTGTACTATTCTCTTCATCAACTCAGTTCTTGCCGGTAAAAAGCTAATATAACAATTTACTTTTTGAAGATAATTATGCCCTCGTTTGCTTGTTATAAATCAATCCCTTGTTCATGTTACCAGCACCTGATCTCCCAAAGGTGACTGTGTCTGTTGGCCTTTGGGCGTGGACAGCTATCTCACTGGCAGTTGGTTCACTGATAATGGTCTTCAGGTGTTGGAGGTAGCTCCTTTTCAATGCCACACTCGATTTGAAGTTTGAACTGTCTTTTCTTTAGTAAATCTTTTGTTTATATATCTAAAGTGAACTTTGGAAGGAATTGGCACCTGTCTCTTGTTAATCTTTTTTTGCTGCAGAGTTCAGCACACCTCAGCATGAGATTATTAAGTGCTTTTGCTGTTAGCTTCATTGACTACTTGTGTTTTCCTCTCTCCTTGATGGGAAGTGTGTGATTTCTATGAAAGAGAGCAAGCTTACGTGAGAAAAAACTTTTTTTATGTGCGAAAGGTGTAGATGCGTTGCAGCTTTTGTTGGTATCCTGAATAAGAACGTAATTTTAGATTCTGGTTTTCCATTTAAGTGTCCTTTGACTATAGACAGCGGTGCATGGAGTCGAACTTCTTTGGTGAGATAGAATTGGACATTTTTTTTTACATAACTTACTCCCTTTTGATTCGATAATCAAAAGTTTAAAACTGAAAAGATCAGTCTACAGTTTACATTCTTGGATAGGCCATGTGCATAATGCGAGCAGTGAAATATTTAGAGTTTCATGATTGCCTTTGGAATGTTTATGTGGGTGTGAGCTTTTAATTGCTTATTGCCTGTGGATGCAGTAAAGACCCAGGCTATATAAAGACACCAAGGGAGCTGGGCAATCACCAGGATGCTGAGGTACGGAATGTCTCTTCAATAATGATTACTGATGTAATTTGTACTAATTTATTCTGAGCTTTGCAAAAGTAAGTGTATATATGTCAGTAATTTTCGGACAAAATGGTTGCATGGATTGAAATGGAAAGCTAGGAAGGAAAAAGGCATTTAAGCCAAACATCCCAACTTACATCCCAGCTTTCCTCAAATGATTCTAACTAGGATATCCTCATGTCACACAATAATGAGTGCAGTTGGTGACTCTGTAGAGCACTTTTCTTAGTAATGAAGCCGGGTGTCCTGGTTGAGATTATGAGGAACGTATGTGGCCCTGACATGTGAAAGGTCCAAAGATTTTGTTGCAAGACTTTTTTTTGGGCAACATATTACGTACTTTAGATTTTTCTATAGAGGAACTACCTTTGTCAGTGTTTTACAGTAATTTTTCGTTTTGCAGGATCCTTTGCTGAGTATTGATGTTAACAACTCCTCTCTATGGACCGGAAAATGGTCTCAGCTTTGCCCAACTTGCAAGGTTTGCTTGATATGCCTTTGGGTTATTCCCTTGTTATCCTCATGAGTACAGATTTGTTCATGTGCATTCAACTTATTGTCATGGTTTTCCATCAGATTGTTCGACCTGTCCGCTCAAAACACTGTCCTTCATGTAAGCACTGCATTGAACAGTTTGATCATCATTGCCCTTGGATATCTAACTGTGTTGGGAAGGTAAGAAGTCACTTTCTTGCTGGTTAGAATGAGAAAAGAAGCATTGAAAATTTTACCGTCAGTATGTTCATGGCTTCCTCTCACTATGTTGACATGACAAAGGAAAACAATAGATCTGAAAATGCTGTTTTGTTACAAGACCCTTCTGTAATTTCACGGGATCTTTGTCCATGGTTGTTTCTTTAAGGCCTGAGCTTTTAATTGACAGGGTTGAGTATCATCTGAGTTCTGCTACTTGTTTTCTTCTTCTTTCTCCAAGAAATTACCATGTTTTAGCTCTCTCTTGCGTAAATGTTTCTGCACCAAATTAGAAATTGTTTGTTTTTCTTTAAAGATATCTCTTGTTACTCTTTGTTTCACAACTAAAATTCACTTGCCTATTGCAGAAGAATAAATGGGATTTCTTTGTTATGATTTGTATGGCCACATTGACATCATTTCTTGGCGCTGCCATTGCAGTTCAAAGTATGTTCCACTCTCTGTCTCCCAATTTTTTCTTACGTTGCTATCAAGATTCATTATTGACTCATGAAAGTAAACTTTTGGCAGGGATATGGACCGCCACAGCCGCATTTCCAATGGGCAAGTCATGGATTCATTATGTCATGGTTCAACATCCTGGAATTGCTGTATTTTTGTTTCTCGACGGCATCATTCTGATTGCTGTTACAACTTTGACAACCGCACAGGCATCTCAGGTACTTGTCTAGATTCAGGCAGTCTGTAACCTATTTCTCATCCATAACAGTTGATTGAACAATGTCATTATAAGGTTTTAACTGGAACAGATAGTTCATTTCCTTGACACGGTGTTATTTTAATTTTGGTTGATCTTTGTCCATCTAATGCATGTTTGATCTATGTGCATTACTTCGTAAGTTAGGTGGTAGAAGATAATGGGAAGCCGGACCCTCTTCCGAACTAGTTACACTGTAAAACAGAATCCAACATAATTTGTTGATGCAAATGACGTATGAAATCCTTATCACAATAATTGGCCTATATATATGCATATGATATTATTATTTTTTTGGTCAAAGCATATGATATTATCTAAATGTATGTGTGCTTGCGTCGTTCCTTTTTGCATTATACTTAAATGATTGTTCTTATGATATCTGCTCATCAGATGCACCCTTCTCTTTCCTTTACTCACTCGATCAACTTCCTTTGTGCTGCATTCTGTCTGTTACTTCCTCAAGAATGTAACAAGCAATTTTCCAACTTTCATCTTTGATGCAGATAGCCCGGAATGTCACCACCAATGAGCTAGCCAATGCCATCCGGTACGGGTACCTTCGTGGCCCCGATGGGCGTTTCCATAATCCCTACAACCATGGGTGTCGGAAAAACTGTGCTGATTTTCTTATACACGGATATACTGATGACAATGAGATTGCATGTCCTTCATTACCACAAGTTCACAGTTAGCACCATTTGGGGAGGATTTGTCAGTTAATGCGCGATTAGTACAGAGTTCTAATTATCTATATCAGCTGATACCCAGATGTGACGACAGTTCTCTACAATTCAGTTTGTGTATCTATTTGAATAGTTGCAGGAAGTTCATTCCATGGTCCACAGCTCATATCTCTATACCGTAAAGGGTGTCCCTTCACTAACACCTTAGACGTAGATAGTTGATCCCCCAGTTGCTGTACATGTAAACATGAATTTGATTAATTTGGGATGGTAGAGAGGTCACCGGAGTTTTCAGATTGGGCAACTGAATTTTAAAATTTCTAGCAGTGTATCTTCTTCTATCCGCATAAGATTATATCTGCACGTTCTGTTCCGTCTGTATTGTTTTAGGAGAAAGAATCGGGAGTAGAGGACAGAGGTTTAGTTTTCCCCCAACCTGCAAATTGGCTGGAGCCAGGAAATCCTTGATCTGACTGTCTATGGCCAGTGGCGACCTCTGTTCTGGGCTTTCTCACAGGTAGGTCAGTTTGTTTTTCAGATCAGGCACATTAGCAAAGCTAATAAGTGGTTTTGAGAAGCAGCAAAAATGAAAACCACATGTTTCATGTATATAAACATGACCCTGATCTGATTTTAGTGGTATCAGTGGAGACCAGAATTCTGTCATGGTCAAATTGTACCCGATGCCGGGATTTCACATCATTTGAATGATAAAAATTTTGACGGCTCATCATTCTATGACAAATATTAGAGCTAGAAACAGGACGGATTTGGGACGGTCTCATCATTCTATGACAAATATTAGAGCTAGAAACAGGACGGATTTGGGACGGCTGATCTCGTTCAAAGTTCATCCCATTATCTTTTGTTGTTGCCCACATCCATCGGGGATTTTAACATGAGATCCCAAGTTCGGTTCGTCGAATCGGGTATTCGCCACATGTAATGACATTGGTGATTATATTTGAGAATTACATCTTTCTTTCTTAAAAGTCTTGTCAACTTGATCCTTCTCGGGATTTGTGCCGAAGTAATTGAACTGCCCCAGCCTTTGATTGGTCGTCGTACTCGTCCTTGTGTACGTGCAAAACCACACTCACCGAAAAACTTTGATTGAACGAAGGAACCACAGGGCGGGTACTTTGAGTCCGTGACAACAAGGACAACCCCCTCCCCCAAATAATTGGTGTATGAGATCTGCCGTAGCTTAATGTAGTGAAATATACTCGAGGAGGATCTTTGACGATGAATAAATTAAACGCATATCGTCCCGATCTCAAGAAAGCTTGACCGTCATATTGCACAAGCTGGCAAGCTTGGGTCAGATAGAGATAAAAGAACAAGAAGCTCTTAAAGTTTCGGTAATTGTCCGTTTCTTGATCCTCCGATCGCCTTCCCAACCGTTTCTTGGCCCTGGTCAGCAATGCGAAGAAAAAAAGGAGGGATTTTTCAGACTGTCAGGCCGGCCATTGCCTACCCAAGAATTTCTTGATCGGTTGTACGGCCACGGGAGACATCGGGTTCTAGAAAAACCCAAGAGCTGTGTGGGGACACGTCGTCCTTTCATTGGATGGAGGGAGGTTAAAAAAGTCAAAAGGAGACTTTTTGTGATTATGGGGTCTGCCCCTGTTCACATGAGCACAAACTGTTTGATGATTGGCCTGTATGAGACGTCCAATTATGTCGTGGGTTGGGTTGGCTGGCTGGCTCACTAGGGAGCTTCCCTTGTTTCTTACTGGCTTTTGAACGCATGTGTGAGGTGGCCTTGAGTGTGATCTTGGAGGGACCGCGTTATTGTGCGACCTGCTTGTGAAAAGTATAAAGCTTGAACGAGATTTCAGCGGCTAGTTGGTGGATAAAATCTCCTTAACTTTTGCTGGGGCTGGTGATGGGTGTGCTTAAAAAAGTCTAACTAAGCAACAAAAGTGGCTTGTCCCTGAAAGTAACGTTGTCAGCAAAAGCGACCCACTAGCATAGAATATGGGCTTTTCTCGATTATGTTATGAGAGGCATCAATGTCAAATGCAGGAGGTGTTTTCACATCAGCAACTCAACCGTATGTGAGGGATATTGTGTTGGGTAAGAGCTATAAGATTGAATAAGCACAAGGTCTTCTTCTGTAAAGAAGGGAGCGAAAGGGGTAACTTTGGTCACCATCTAAGGGTGAGGACTTCTGGTCATATTCTTAGAGTTCTGCAACTTAGCTGAATTCTTGATTGTTTAGCCAATTAAGTTGATTACTCTTCTGCTTTCTGCTTGCAATCACAATAGCAAAAGTTCAATAGATTGTCCACATTTATATGTTTTGGCATGCTTTTCGGGAGACGCGTAAGTTTAAATGCAGCATTTTCTCCAATATATATGTCCTCAAGACCAAGTGACATGTTTGCTTAATTGATCGTAGGATTCTCCAACTTGCTCTTCAATCTGAAAGAAGCTTCTTCGATGGAAATAACTACCGTGAGAGGACTCCCGCATATGGTAAGTTTTTTTATTGATCTTCTCTTATCCAATTTTTTTTTATCACGAGGGTTCTTTCAAGGGATTGGGAAAATCTGACTAATTGCCAGGACCAGTTCAACTTGGGTTAGATTTGAGATTAGATGAGATATCAATGCGCAACTCCTGGATTTGTGATGACTACAATACAAGTAATATGTATGCAAATAAAATAAATTCCACATTGAATGCACAGGGAATGGAGGATTCCGGCTTCATCAATCCTTGGCAAATGCATTCATTTGATGAGCTTAACACACTTCCGCTAGGAGCTGCACTGGATGAACATATGCAAGGATTTTTCCCTCAACCTAACATCAATTCGAAAACTTCTGTGGATGCTGCTAACTCCGTGATCAACAGGCCAGCAAAACAGCTCAAAACAAATAGCTGGAATTCATGCAGAGTTGATCCTGTGTCAACTCCTCAATCTTTCGCTCCCTCCAATGTTCTTTCTTTCGTAGCTTCCAACTTCACAAATCAAAGTAGTGCTGTGAAACCAAAAAAGGAGGCAATCGGTTCTGAGAGCACTGGAAACGTCTCTGCTGATATGCTTTTTCCTCAGGGTTCATTTGGGAACCAGAATTGTGTACTTAAGGCTTGTCATGGGGGTAAAGGGGTGAGTACAAACAATAGGCTATCTCAGACGCAAGATCACATCATGGCAGAGAGAAAACGGCGAGAAAAGCTCAGTCAACGGTTTATCGCCTTGTCTGCCCTTGTCCCTGGACTTAAGAAGGTCGGAAATGTTTTTTCTTGGAATGATTTTTCCTTGACATAATCCAATATTATCAAATGGAAAGTCTCTTTAGTGGAATTTTTCTGAGCAATACACGTTAAAATTAATGGAGCGGTTGGACAGTTGGTGTTTTGGTTGCAATATGTTTTGCCTCTCCTCCCTCTTCAATTAAATCATCTCATGTTTACCCTGCTTTGCCCTGTCATTAACAGATGGACAAGGCTTCTGTTCTTGGTGATGCAATTAAGTACTTGAAGCAACTCCAAGAAAGGGTCAAGATGCTTGAGGAGCAGACTCGAAAGAGAAGCATGGAGTCAGTAGTCTTTGTGAAAAAATCTCAGGTATTTGATGATGGCATGAATTCTTCGACAGATGAGAATTTCTCTAGTGGCCCTTGTGATGAGCTGTTGCCAGAAGTCGAAGCAAGAATTTGCGACAACAATGTCCTCATAAAAGTTCACTGTGAGAAAAGTAAGAGAGTTCTGGAAAAGATGCTTGGTGAAGTTGAGAAACTCCATTTGACCATCGTTAATAGCAGTTTCATGACTTTTGGGACATCTGCTGTTGATATAACGATTCTTGCTCAGGTAGCTACTTTCCTTCCATCAGCTTTCGGTCTTAGATTTAATATTATCAGATTACACAGTACTTCGTAATGGGAAGTGTCTATTTGGGAAGAATATTCTGTAGTTATCTTAAGTGCGTCAAATGAATCAGATATTCCTTCTTTAGTCCATGAATTAGGCAAGTCACAAATGTAGTTTCAGCTCATGAGTGTTGCCAGTTTAATCGTACTGCAAAGTAATCCTTCATCTCCCGTAACTATTGCAGATGGATCCTGAATTCTGCATGCCTGTGAAGGATCTCGTAAAAAATCTGCACACAGCTTTTAAGTCATTCATGTGACAGCAAAATAACTCCTTGCTTCTGTTCACATACGGAATAACCACCATTTCTGTTCACTTGCTGCGTTTGGGAGCTTTAAGGACAAGGAAGAGTCCTTCAAACCATCTCCATATCGTTTACATTAATCTGTTTACAAGGCCTGTGATGCTCCATGCTCCAAGACCATTTACCATCAACCCTTTGTTTGCCGTGAGATTCATTTTGCAGGAGGGTTCTCCATCTGATTTTTGCGTGGTCAATCTGTTGATCATGTTCATGGCCATCCTGTTCAAGATTGTTCTTCTCATGGCTCTTCAAGGTTTTTTAGTGGGAGGTTGATAGTTCAACCAAACTGTTGTTTCTCTCCTTACAATCTGAAGAGGCTGGTTTTTTAGGAGTGTGGAGCTTGTGGCCTTTGTTCCTGTACTTGGTTCCGTCAGTGTTTTAGAGGCATCTTTACATGTTGATGAGCCTCTTTTCCTTGTAAGAGTCTGTTTCAAGGTAGTGAAAATAAATAGATGCCTTGTTGTATTTCCATGGTATTGTCTGGTCTACTAAATATGAAATTCTTGTTAACAGTTATCCAGTAGGTTCTCCTACCGTGCACCGCATCGTCCTGAAGGTCCCTTAATTATGGGGTAAATTGAAAGGAAAATCGACAATCTCCGAACGTTTTGTAGCATATAATTTCTAAAATTTGGTACAAGGAGAAACTCTGGCTTACCGTATCAAAGTGACAGCACAAGCATTGGGTTCATGTGGAATTTACAGGGATGTTTAATTGCTTTCGCTTAGAACGGAAAGACGATTTACTGTACAACTGTCTGCAGTTACTTATGACACTAATACTGTGGTAACTCTGTAGTCAAAACTAAGTTCAGTATGGAGGTTGATGTCAATTAGGTGGGGTGTAGGATTGTAGCCAGTGCTACCCTTAGTTATTTTAGTGATTTGGTAGATGTACATTGACTTAGAGAACTTGACAGATGCAATACGAGTCTGGTCCCAGAATACAGGAGTTCAGATCTACAGAAGCCAATCAAACCAAGAACACCTGCAAAAACTTATTGCAATCATCTGTCACTAGAGCTGTCCCCACCAAAGATTGTGTGGATCTCGATATGAATGTGAACCTGTCTCCCTCATTGATTAATTAAAGTTTGCTTTCTTCATGGACTGCACAACTTCTTGTACTATGACATAACTAATCAGACACAGCATAAACTCCAAAAATTACAGTTCATTATGCTTCATTAGAGCACCAATTAAGTCTTGAAGGTTGTCGACATGGCATTACAAGATTGGCTGCTGGCAATGTAAAGTCTTCCCCAAGTTGCTTGCTTTCAACCTCTTGCCACCGAGCTCAAGAGTCAAAATTTCCAGCTTAATTGCTCTCCCATCGTTGACAAAAATATCAAGAACCCCGCCGATTCTTCTCCAAACGCTCGAATGATCTTCTCGCCACGGAGGTGTCGTTTCTTGACCAAAGAATCCAAGCTCGTGATTCACGGTGAAGTATCAAGCAATATCATTAGGCATATGAAATAACAGATGTAAATAAGCCCATGAGCTAATCACCTTCCTTTCATGCCTACCCAGAAAGCAAATGAATCTCAGAGGTGGTTGTCCTTTGAATGACATTTAACAACTATCTCTATATATAGATTTTAATGAGGAGAGTGTGCGGTACGGTGTCGTGGTGTAGTTGGTTATCACGTCAGTCTAACACACTGAAGGTCTCCGGTTCGAGTCCGGGCGACGCCATTCATTCCGCTATTTTTTTTTCCCCTCCGTCCTCGGAAAACGACGCCGTTCGTGGGAAGAGTGGGCCCGGTCCGGCCCATTTAGCGGCGAGGGTCGCGGGGCCCATTCGAGCCCGAGCCCAGAAGCCCAGGAAGAGGCTCCGGAAATCGCGGCCGGCGGTCGCATCCTCGCCATCCTCGTCAACCGACCAATCGCACGCCGCCTCAACGCTTACCGCATCACTTCCTCTCCTCTCATTGGCCCGTCCGCTCCACGTCATCGCCTCCCCGCGTAATCCTCCCGCCAGCGTGTCCAGAAGTTCCAGAACCATCATCCCCTCCTCCCCTGCAAATACCGGGGAACCCCCGTCCGTTGCGAATCGAAATCAAAAGAGCTCCAAAAAAAACCATCGCGAGCTTCGGAGTCCCCCTCTCCTTCTCTCCTTTCCCGAATCCCCAATTTCAATCCGATCCCGCGATCGCCGGCGAAAGGGAAAGCCCTCTCTCTCTCTCTCTCTCTCTCTCTCTCTCCCCGTCCGCTTTCTATTCCCGTCGCCGTTGCTTGCTCGTCGTTCCGATGGCTTTCGCGGCGGTTCGGCTTTGCCCCCTGCTTCTGGTGCTGGCGGCGATCCTCCCGTTCTCGACGGCGCTTATCACGACGCCCGGCGTTCAACCCATCTACCCCAAGGCCATATCCGTGAGTTGCCACTGGCTTGCCCCGTTCTCTTGTTCTGCTCTTTTTTCTTTGGTTTCGCGAAATTGATGTTTCTTGATGGATAGATCGGTCTTTGGGTTTAGCTCGGTCGAGATCGAGTTAGTTATTGTCGCAGCTCGATTTTACTGATTGCGGAATTGATTTGGAGGACTGGGATTCGAAGGAGGGCGATTTGTCGGGGGACTCGTGGGATCTTGGTCTTTGTTGAAATGTGGTGGGGATTGCCGTGATCGGGTTGGTAATTGTTGACGGTGATGCGTTTGTGTGGGCCTTTTGTAGGATTTGAAGGAAGCGATTGTTAAGGGGCTGGGATTCCAGGCGGATGATTTCAAGGTGTCCGGGTTCGACGTTGGGGACGCGCTCGTGGGCCACGCCGTGGCCTATGAGTTCGACGTGGAGATTGACGACAAGGTGCTTCCTTTGAAGCTCTTGGAGGATGTGAACCGGTGGGAGTACGTGGATTTGCCCATATTCCGGGTTGAGGATGCGGTTGCGGCTAGCGAAGGGAACGCGTTGATTGAGAAGAGGAAATTGGACCGTGCCCTGCCCGTGCTGGCTCCATTTCAGCTGGCCGGGCCGATGGAACTGTGGATTCAAGATGCGAAAGACATGCGGATCTCCTTGCCAGTAAGCGATCAGTTGTTAATATGCCCTTATTAATCATGCTTTGCAATGCTGCATCTTTTCATAGTTCTTGGTAAGATTAATTCGGTGAATAGACATGGAGGATGGATTTAGGAGATGTATTAGTTGTTGATTCGGCAATTGATGGTGCGATTTAGAGACTAATTTGTGACGGTATTAATGCATAGTCCTTTTGCAATGTTGAAGGTTTAGAGCGAAGCGAGCGCAACGAGTGGAAATGAAAAAATGAATTTGTTGAGCTATTGAGATATTCTTTGGTGAAGTGCGGTGGTCATGCAATAACAATGCCCTTTCTTTCAAAGAGAGATAAACAAATTGAACTCTTGATTTGAAAATTGATCATTTAGACCCTTTCACGATTCTCTTGTTTCGACATTATGCATTGCAGCAAAGCACTGCTTTGTCTGTTGTTTTCAAGAATGGAGCTAAGGTGGATGATCGTGTATCTGAAAGTCAATCTGTTACTAATTATCATTTTTGTCCTGTTGATCTATCTATGCAGCATGATGTGGATGCTGGTGTCCTGAAGAAAGTTATCTTGGCTGAGGGTGCCGTGGTCACTGTCAAGGGTGCCAGATCAGTGAGCCTTCGACGACCTGTAGAGCTGCACCTTCCTTTAAATAGGACCGGCGATGGGTTTGCTTCTGGTCTTCTTGCTCTTGCTGAGCAGCTCCGTCAAGCATCCCGTGCTCAAGGTGAATCACTCCTTTCCCTCCGCATAGTTGGCCCGACCTCGCTTGCCTCACCATCATCATCCTCCACCTCTTCGAGCAACCGGCTCAAGCTCAAGCGCCTTGCACCTGGCCTTGTGGAACTGTCCTCTCCATCGAAAAGCAAAGCTATTGAACGCGTCGCTGACATCGAACCTTTGGAAGATGCTATGACCCTGCTAACCCCAAAACATTTCGCCACCATGTGGCCAGTTCCCTCGGTCAATGGTTCCAACTCTAATCTTCGAGGCTTCGAGGCACTGCTCTCATCGGTTCTGGGTCCCAAGGCTAATGAGGAAGGCTCCTTCAGGCTACTGAAGGCGGATGTATCTGCTCAGACATTTCTGAAGATTGGGTTTGGAGTAGAGAGGAGATTGAAGGCGGGCGACGGCGAAGTGGAAGGTTTCCCCGTGTGGAGGACGAAGCCCGAATCGGTGAGCATGCACTTTGAGGTGTTGGCCAAAGTCGACGGCGAGAAGATCGTGCCGGAGAGGGTGATGCAGGTCAATCCTGTCATGGTGGAGGACACGGTAGCTCCGAGCATGCTCGCGAACAACATGACCATGTCGAAGGCGCCCATTGTCCATCCTCCTTCCAACCCCTTCACCTTATAAATTATAGTCAGGCCTGAGATATTTTTTTCATCAAGGTGCTTGAAGAAGAAGATCGACTGTAAAGTTCCCCTCCCCCGCCCCCGCTTTGGGCGGCTTGAGATACGACGGTTAAAGAACTTCGGACACTGTAAAAACATGGATCAATGAAGCTTTAACTATTCACATAAATCTTCCTTACTATTATTTGCTAAATTTCCCGGTGTGACTAGCATCTTTTTTTTTTCCGAAAGAATTCATTGCTTAAAATGATACATAAGAACTATATAAATTAGCATCAATGTACATGGATTTTAAATCGTTCATATCGCTTGAAATACGTAATTATGAAAATATTTTTTATTCCTTTAATTTTGTAAGTAATGTGAGCGATCGTTTTTGAGAAAATGTTATTCTTTTTTTAAGAAAATGTTATTCAAAGCATGCATTTTTCGCGAAATAAGCACGCACAAGGTAAATTTACATTTAGAATCTTAAAGATCACACCACATCCGAAAGGTTCTAATAAGAAACCAAATTTTCTCCACGGAGTTTCATAAAATCTCGAGTACAATCTTGAAATTGAAGTTTTTAAATGGTAATTAGGGATAGCTCCCGCTTTAGAAATGGCTGCATAAACAAGATCCATCTTGGAATTGGCCGCGGCAAAAGAGGATAAGAATTAAATTAAAAAAAATCGAACCCAATAACCAAATAGTGGAATTCCGTCCTCCTGGCCAAGGGCCGACCCCGTCACTGACATTATGTTTTCTTCTAACGTGTTGTTTTCTTTTGTATGGTCGAACTCTTACATGTGTTTTTTTTGGGTAAGGAGGTCGCATGTTTTTGGCGGTAGGAAACACTAAACCAAGAAAGGGAGGGCGGTGATTGGACAATGCGAATCGATAAAGCTGGGACGCAACCCACGCGAACAAAAAACCGCATAGAACAAGCCATGAGCTCGTCGGGGCTTCCATTTCGCATTACCCCGTATCTCTCCTTCTCCTCCAATCGTCTCCCCTCCCTTCGCCTCCCCCTCTTCTCTCACAGCTGTCGCGCTCACGACAACCTCGTCCTCGCAGGTTCTCTCTCTCTCTCTCTCTCTCTCCCTCTCTCTCTCTCTGTCTCTCGGTGCGCGGAATGTAGCTGGAGTGATTGGATTGATTTGACTCGATTCCGTCGATGCTTTACGCCGTTAGTGTTGCTGAAAAACGAAGCTATACCCACCCCCGGCCCCTGTTCGATCTCGACGGCGTGGATCGTCTCGGCTTCGTCGGTCGGCCCCTTTTGTTTGTGCGCCCCCCTGTATAAGTAGCGTCGCGGGTGGTCAGTGGAGATCTTCGTCCCAGGTTTCTCTCGTCTTGTCGTTCATTTCTGCGCGGTGTCTTTTGAATTTTTCCTAGGAAGGAGGAGGAGGAGGTGGTGCCTCGGCCTGCGCGTCCGGAGTTCGAGCATCGCGGCTGCGGCCGAGACCATGTCGAGCGGGCCGGTGGAGTTGCCGAGCGAAGCGGCGGAGGTGAACCGGGAGCTCTATCCTCCCGTGGAGCCGTATGGCACGGGTTTCTTGAAGGTTTCCGATCTCCACACCCTCTATTGGGAGCAATCCGGAAATCCCAGTGGATATGTGAGTGTCCATTATCTGCTCTGCTGGCGGATTATGCAATTGTCCATATCTCTAGTCATTTGTGGATTTAATGGATGGTGGTGTGATCGTATATATATTGACGCGGATTGTATGCCAAATTAGTTAAGCTCAACCTGTGCCGGGAATGCGAAAGAGATCGCAGTAATGGCCCCAGTTGTGCTCATGCTTTGTCTCTGCGCGCGCGCGCAAAAATCGACTATTTCTGCCTGTTTTAAATTGGTATCATGAATGGTTTTGCTCTTTGCTTGATGCTTATGGTTAAATTGTACATTTTTTAGCACTACATCAAGGAGGGGTTCCTACCTATATTTACTTGCCTTCCTCCTTTTCTTTTTCCTTCGTGAAATATCTTGCAGCCAGTTGTTTTTCTCCATGGAGGTCCTGGAGGGGGCACGTCCCCCAGCAACCGTAGGTTCTTTGACCCTGAATTTTATCGGATAATACTCTTTGACCAGGTAACCTCTTTAGATGACTGTTCAAATATATGTTGTATCCCCCGCCAAATTATCTTTCACCGAGAAATATCTCCTTTCCCTAGAGAGGTGCAGGAAAAAGTACACCTCATGCTTGCTTGGAAGAAAACACCACATGGGAGCTTGTTGCGGATATTGAAAAGCTGAGGGAACATTTAGAAATTCCAGAATGGCAGGTAAAATTTCATGTTCAAGCACTGTCTTAAAATATGACTGTAGTTTGGTGATGGGGGCAGGGGATCGGGATTTCCACTATCATGAAGTCTAATATGAATGGACCCTCAGAGTAATAGACTGAAGACATTATTGGCGCATCGATTTACATGAAAGTGTTTGAAAGAATATAGTTCCGTTATCTTGCTTGTGTACTAATTCTTTTCGAAGCACTTGCCAGAAAGGATAATTTTCTCATCTTTTATATGGCACAAAGTCAACAAGATTTACATCTTTTGAAATATAAACTGTCACTTTGAAAGTACACCAGTATTTTTTATTTTTTATTTTTTGGTTCATGGGTCTACACTCTTTCATACTTCGGAAAATATAGGATGCTAGCTGCATTAGTGCTAGCATATCTAAGCTTAATTTGTTTGTCCATGCTAACAGGTATTTGGTGGGTCATGGGGAAGTACTCTTGCCCTCGCGTACAGCCAATCGCACCCTGAGAAGGTATTTCCTTTGCATTGAATTTACTCTGTAAAGATTACACTCCCAGCCAATTTCTTGTTATTGCCCTGATCTTTGTGTCACTTCAAGGTTACCGGATTGGTACTTAGGGGGATCTTTCTGGTGCGGAAGAAAGAGATTGATTGGTTTTACGAAGGTGGTGCATCTGCCATATTTCCAGACGGTACGTTGGGGAAACTTGTTTCGTGCCGCTATCAATGACTTTACTTATGTGTCTGCAGAAGTGAACTTTGGCTTAAAATTAGTAGTTACCTTAAAGTTCTACTGGGCAAATGGTAATTGTTTAAGCAGTAAGCTGTGAATGCAGTCTGCAATAATACGACCATGGCACATTTGTCTTCACTGGAACTTCAGTGGGAAAATAGTCTCATTAAGTTAGCAGGGTGTTGTCAGTCTCCTCAAATTTCAGATTAGGAGAATTTGCTAGATATGTTTAGGATGATTCTGATCTGAAGAATTTGCAGTTTCAAGAACGATATATATATATATATATATATATATATATATATGAACGAGAGAGGATTAAGCCAAAGAATATCAAATTGTCTTAGTTCCTCTTTCTGATATTATGAACCTTCAAGAGGCTTTTCAGTGATGCTGCATATAAACTAAGTTCAAATTTGCATTCCTATTGTTTATTTTGACATAAAATTAACACCGTCTTTTCTATACAGCCTGGGAACCATTTAGAGATCTTATTCCAGCAGATGAGAGGCAGTGTTTCCTTAGTGCCTATAGTAAGCGATTGAATTCTGATGATTTGGAAACACAGGTGAGAGTGTTTTACAGGATGATCATATATCCTTTTCCCTTATGTCCCATATGTATGCCTCTTTAGGGTGCTGGGTTTTTTTTTTATTGAACTCAAATTAGGTCAACTTACCTATGCATCTCATACTGTAACATTTCCTTAGACTCTGTACCAAGAAGTAGATTAGAAACAGTTCTGATGCCAAAATTTTTCTGTTCTATTCCGTGACTGTAGTTATTGTATATCTACTGCAAGAACCCATCTTCTCATTTCATGCTGTGAAAATTAGGATTTGGTTTCATACTTGATCAATCTGTTTTGAGAAATATTTAAGCCAATAAAGTGGAAGAAAGGGTCACTGATTACGAGAGAATGCCATAGTAATGTGTACTGGAAGACAGAAAAATTCACGAAGCAGATAGCAGTTTCTTGTCCAAGACGGAAAAACTGCATGGCTTTGCCACCATCTGCTTTCTACAGCCTTCCTCTGATTTTCTGGACACTTCCACCAATCATGGCAGGAATGATTAATGAAATAAGTGCTGTCCCTATTCTACGACGGAAAATTGACTGTGGTAGCTCATTTGAAACTAGGACTTGCCGGTTTACATGTTCGATATTCTTACTTCTCTCCCTTGTCTTCTTAGTATGCAGCGGCGAGAGCATGGACAAAATGGGAAATGATGACTGCACATCTACTTCCAAATGAGGAGAATATAAAGAAAGGAGATGATGATTATTTTTCACTGGTAAGTCCACGAGATATTAAAATTGCGGTTTCTCCCATGATGTGCTTAGATTGTGTCTCTAATGTCCGAGGCTGCTTTTTTGGGCCATAATGTCTGAGGCTGCTCATATGCTGCATTATCGCGTATTGATTGTCTTGATCAGCTTTTCTAATGAATAAATTCCCATTTGCACTGAATATTGTGAGTGCTTGAAAATCTGAAGTGCCTTTTGCTGGCTTAGTATTTTAATGATATTTGGATGCTGTACAACGTTCTCAATTGGATATAGTCACATGAAATATACTACACTACTCTTTGCGTGACATGGTTCTTGTAGATTATTTTATGGCCATGGAAATCCTTGTAATGCCGTGTTTCTATGGAGTAAGACACGCTGTAATTTGTTGGATGGGGAAATCTCTAAATAAGCACGATATACTTTGACCAGCTTCGCTGGTGCTCATGACTTATAATGGTTTTGCTCCAGGCATTTGCACGGATTGAGAACCATTATTTTGTGAATAAGGGGTTCTTTCCTTCTGATTCGTTCCTGCTGGACAATGTCGATAAGATAAGGCATATCAACACAGTAATTGTGCAGGTAATTAGATTACTTCATTCTCGTGCTGGTTACTTCTCAAACTATGAATAATACATGGACGAAAATCACTAACTGGTTGTGAACACTAATTCTCTTACATTACCTTTTGTGTCGTTTAACACTTGAAGCACAATACCTGCCATTTACACAGAACTGGTAGTGCCTTACCCCAAAAATACTTGCAGGGAAGATATGATGTCTGCTGCCCTCTGATGTCTGCTTGGGATCTTCATAAAGCATGGCCAGAGGCAGATTTTAGGGTAAGCAGGGATTTTTAAGCTAATTACGTGGACAAAATTAACCTTCATTGCCATTTTCAGTTGGATTGAGCAGTCACATCTGTTTTCTTACCCATTGTCATTCCTTTTTTATATTAAATCCTTTTTGCTTCTTCATTTATGTGACTTGTTAAGATGTCCATTTTTCTTATAGCTATACACAGTGCACTTCATTGGTAGAGTGCCATTATGCAGTATCTGCCCTTCAGCACAATCTGCCATGACTTACTTTTATCAGCCGATTGATATTAACAAGCATTTGATGTACGATTTTCTGGGGGCCGCACTTCGATATGTCCATGTTTTTATCATAGAGTTATGCTCTCGATGTGAAGAGAATTACCTCTGGCTTTTCTTGGTTGTTTTTGAGTTTTTGTATTGATTCTTGCATTTAGAAGAAACAATGCCTGTTTCTGTGTGACTTCCTTGAGGTATGCAATTTGATTTGGGTAGTAGAGAGTTAGAGACTTGAGTTAGAGACTTTGTGCATGTAGCGTTGCAGCACAGGCTGAAGAGAGTGGTACATGGCGGACTGTCTGTTGATTAATTGAGTTGTTTTCTCGTTTTCAACTTGGTTGCATATGGTTTATTCTTGCCATATGATCAGGCAAAGCTATAATAATGATGTGGCAAACTATTAGTTGTATGAGCTTACCAATTCTTTTCGGAAAACTTTGGTTTAAGAAACCAGACCTGATTGATGGCCAGGCATGAGCAGATTGTGTCTGGTACGGAGCCTAAAGCCCTAGTCCAGGCCCGACTGTGATCAAAACTTAATTAATTTTCCATGCAAAAACTAATCAGCTGGGCAAGCCAGTCCAAGAAGGAAACAACTTGCCGAGGCCCAGCCAGTTGCACTTTGGGCCTAGGAGGGCTTGGATGGGCGGTGGGCCCGTAAATAAAGGTTTTTAAGATGCGGAGTTCAAATTTACAAATGAATTTCTTACTGGATAATATGGCAGTTACTTCAGAATGAGTCATGTTGATGCATTTGTGAGGTTCTGTGGATGGCCACTTCAGATAAGAATTTCTTGCTTATGATTTCACGATTTTGATTCTGCATGTCATGGAGATTTATGGAGTAAAATCTTCCATTATCCTGTTTATTAAATTGCTGCACTATCAACAGGTGATTCCAAATGCGGGACATTCTGCTAATGAACCTGGCATAGCTGCAGAGCTTGTGGCTGCAAATGAGAAGCTCAAGAATATTGTGAAGAACCGAGGATAGTGAATTTGTGTAAGATGCACACAACAGGGTATAAGCAATTTTCTCACGTACCTCACTAGAACAATCTTGATGTTGAGGCATCCAGAAATGGAAGGTGGTTGCAAATAAATTGAAGATGGTTTGGTGTGATGCTTTTAACGTGCGTCATTGTGTTTGATGTTTTATGCTCTCTTATGTGCCAAAGGCCTCACCAAAGCCTGATTTATTTTGCACATATAATTTAAATTTGCTAGTTGACTTGGAATGTCAAGGATATACACAATTTGCTAGAAAATGACCAGTAGAGTGGCATAACTTGAACGTGATGGTCACAAAGTTATTTGGAAAGAGGTCTGAGGGGTGTTTGCTGCACAAATAGTTTGTTAATGTCATTTTTTATAGTCGCCTGGAAGTCACCTCAGCCAATTGAGCTGCAAAACTATGCAGGAAATAGCATTTTTAACTCATGGCAAAAATAAGCAAGCTTCTATTGATGTTATTGAGGGTCTTCAGCGCATATATCCTGTCACAACTGACAATGAGTTTGCACAATTGATACATAGTTCCTAAAAGAGAAGTGCAGATTGCCTGAAAGTTGTGATATGATGTTGGTTGGACAAGAATTCGTACATATTTGGGTCAAGTTGTGCAGAAGAGATTATAGAGTTCGTGGTGTATCGGCAGTGTTCCACTACAACAAGAAGACCCTTGTTTAGCCTTTCAGTGATTTTTCAAACAAGAGGTTAACGCTAACTATCACAAGACGTAAGCAGGAAACTTGTATTTCTGACACCCTAGCCCTCTGCTGATTACTGACAGATATTTCACACTAAGATCGATCAATAAGATGCACATTTACTTGTATGAAAGAAGTGGGAAAAGTTTCATGGCAAATAGCAAAAGAAAAAGGAGAAAGCATAAAAAGGCTGATGCTTCTTCATCTCAATGGCTGTGATCATTTTCCTTTTTCACATCCAGGTTACCGATGAATGTTCAGACAAAAGGCTACCTTACCCATCTTCACTGGACGCTAGCCCTGGTTGAATACCAGCAGACATTTCACGCTAGGATTGAGCAATAAGGTGCGCATTGCTTAGTTTAAAGTAGTAAAAGGCTGATGCTACTTGGCAACAATGGTCATGATTTGGCTGCTTGTTAACCACGATCCTTTAGCAATTTATAAGAAGCTAAATGCCTTAAACAAACCAAATTTGACAAGGAATAGTAAACTCTCCGATCTGTGTACAATTAGAAAGCTGGATAGAATGGGCTTCGATAACTACCCCTTGTGTCAAAATTCTATGCATTTTCGTCTTTTATGTGAACGGACATGATCATTGGCCCAAGTAGTCAAGTGACATGATCATCGTCTTTTAATGAGCTCGTAAATTCTATTTAATTATTTAAAAAAATTATTCAATATAATGAAGCCTGATTAAAATTAAAAAAGAAGATTATTATTAAAACTTATTAATCAAATAGATCCAAACAAAATCCATTCCTTTCTTAAGAGCTCTTTTTTCGCCTACATAGACTTGATCAAGCGACATCGAAAGAGCTCATAAATTAATAATTAACAATATGATCATGTCGTTACCCTTGAGAAAAAATAAATAGAGAAATTGAGCATTTTCATTATTTTGACTGATGAATAGTTAAAGGGATCATGGCCAACAAAAAAGAAGAAACTAGTTAAGTGACAAATTTAAGAAAAAATTATCATTTGAATGTTATGTTACATGTTACAAACAATTCCCAAAAGGAGCCTCCAAATTTATCTGAAAGCGCATATCAACGAAGCAATTGAACAGCAGTACCATCACACTCAGCTAACCAAAGAAATTGAGCAGACGTACACTCTCATGTCAGTTTCTTGATGCAGCTTTTCGGAACATGGATATCATGAAAGTTTGGTTCTTTTGGAATGGTTGGGAGCCTTCTGCCTCGTGATGATGACCTCGAAGTGCCGGAAGGAGTAGGTTTGGTTGCTGAGGAAGCACCACGTTCTCGTATCATTGCTGCTTCCTTTGAGTCGCAGTCCATTGCAGATGTTTCCTTTATGATACGCAGTTGACCTGTTACTTCCTTTCTCCTTGATGGCGCACTATAAGTTCAAGAAAGATAAAAAACAACAGTGAGCTTCTTGTTACCTGTTTAACCCTCAACTTTGATGCCTACAATAACTTTTCATGTTTTTTCCTAATTGCTGCAAAAGCATTGTGAAGATGTACTATGAGTCTATGATAATGTAGATACTCTCTGTGAGCTTTCATGTTTTTTCCTAATTTCTGCAAAAGCATTGTGAAGAGTCTACGATAATGTAAATCCTCACTGTGAGCTTCCATGTTTTTGCCTACAAAAGCATTGTGAGGATGTACTATGAGTCTATGATAATCTAAATCCTCTCTGTGAACAACCCCTCCCCCACCCCCCCCCCCCCCCCCCCCGTGACATCCCTCTAAGTACATTTTTAGACAATAGGAAATGAGTGATTTATATGTCAAGTTCAGTTTTCCAACTAGAACAGCCACTCGCCTTCCAGGCCCTTCATATCGTTTAACTGAGAGTATTCTGGACTTTTTGACGCTTTCCCTGGACCGCAACACTGTAGGGGCAAGGTTCTTCTGCTGTTTTGAAATAGTGAACCTATCAGGAGTAGATGCAGCCATTTTCTGTCCGACTTCACTGTGGAAAGTGCTCGATTCAGGAGCTTTGATCTTCTGCTTCATGTCAGTAAAAAATTTCAGCCACGTCAGTGTAGTAAAGCAATCTCGGAAAGTAGCAATAATTACTATGTCATCAAGAAATGCTTTAGCCCGATCGCCTGGCATTTCTCTGGTCTTATGTCCATTAATTCATGACAACGAATGCTTTTCAGAGGATTGTTCATTTTACTGACAGCAGAGTCAAAGCAAATGACTTTGAGTTGTGTAGATTTATAAGGGGAAAGACAGGAAACAAACTAAATGGAAGTCTTACTTTCCGTATACTCTGACTTTTCTTGGATGAAAACCCTGCCGCAGTTGCATTCTCTTTCAATGGCGTAGAAAGCTTTTTCTCATGGTTCGCTTCCTTGAGAACTCCCCGTTCCTGCGATAGCTAACATTTGTCAGCCAACATCAATGAAAATTCAACTCAACAAGTCATTTTGAGTCCACGTACATCTGTTCTTAGCCTGAAAGGCTTGGGATTGGTGGGTCTTGGTTTTACATACTTCGCACCCTGGGCACTTCTTTTGTCTGCAATAGAGCTCTGCTTTATCTTCATCACTGTTTGAGTGACCTGAAGATTTTCAGTGGCTAAAAATTTCAGATGCTGAAATATAGTCGAACACGGAATAGTAGATGCTGCAATTTGCAAATGAATCAATAGTATGAACCTTCTCGTATTTCTTGTGATTATTAAGCTTCCCCAGGATTTTCCTGTTGGAGTCACCATTCTGTTCTCTGCAACAAAATGTGAGAAGGAAATGAAAAATAAGGACAAACAAATGAGTACGGATCAAGAATTAGTTATCAATCAAGAAAAATGAGCAAACTATAGACCATAGCGTAGCAAATGCATAACAAGAAAATGGGTGCAGAGGAGCTCATACATGTTATGATCGGGGGCCATGGAATTTTCTTTGTCATCATTATCCTTGACATGATCTCCAATTTCGTCATCATTCTGGTCACTGGTTTTGCCAGTGTTTTCTTGGATTTTCTCCTCCTCTAAGCTTGACGCATCCTCTACCTGAGAAGTTGATTCAGTCGTCTCCTCGTCTAGAACTGCCTGGATGGTAGGAACTACGTCAGCTCCTAAACCCAGCCCTTCATCAGCCTTTTCAAATCCCACTATACTTGATGAACCTTCAGTTAGACTTTCTCCTGCTTTTTTCTCCGACGTGCTTACATTCATAAAAAATTCTTCATGTACATTTAGTGCAGTATTCTGAGAGGTTTCTTGTGCAGGACATGCTTCCAAAGATCCACGTTTGGACTTGTCGTCGACATCCATGTCACTCGAGTCACCTGAAGTACATTCAATTGTGGCTGAATCAGAACAGTTTTTCAAATCTTCAGCCGTGTCCTTTTTCTTCAGACATCTAGAAGCTTTATCTGCACCCTTGCACTTTTGAGTCTGCAATGAATCAAAAACCCGACTCTTGACCTCCCTGGCACGCACTTTTTTCTTGGGGCCAGCAAGAGGTGCTGGCGTATCATACCCCAATATATTCCTCTTTTGGCCTGCGATCTCCAGCTTCTTCATCCCGGCACAAATCTTTCTCACAGTAGTATCCAACTCTGATGAGATTTTAATCTTCGTGGCCTTTTTGGGTGAAGGAAATGCCAAAGCTTTTGCTACCACTCTCTTGTTCTGCGCGGCATTAGTCCTAACCTTTGGGTTCCTAACACTCCGAAATAGTTCCGGATTCGAGACTCTCTTGTTGTTTCTAGGGGTTGTTAAAGCCTTGGCCACATTGGATGGCTGCTTTGCCTTAGTGTTTGGGGTCGGAGCCACTTGACGAATTAATTTGACCCTCTCTTTACTGCAATTGACTGTCTTTCCAGAAATCGAAGATAAAATAGCCAACCTTGGTAATCTCGATCTGGATGGTTTTGCGGGAGCTGACAGCGGACATTTCGTTGTGGTGCTGAGGATCGAAAGCAATGAAAGAACAACAACAAAGATGAAATGAGGCACATCATAAGCTAAACCCTATTGAGATGGAGATTCAAGTCCAAGATTATGCGATCGGTACATACTTAATCGGCTTTCTAGTTAAAGCTTTGCGGAGTCTTACGTTGGGGCTTCTGGCTGCCATTACCTGCAATGTATCAGCGGCATCGTGGCGACTTCGCCGACTTAGAGGTCTCCCCTACTGATGATTAAAAAACAAGTGAAGATGGAAAAAGGTATGCATAGTAACTGACCCTGAGGACGAAATTCTTGTAAATTGCTTCAGAGTCCATTTCTTCTTCGTGCTTCTGATCACATCCTGCAAACCCAACAAACCCAAAGAACTAGCAAAGATAAAACTTCTGCATCTTGAGCTCAAGAATTCAAAGAACGAGATCCCAAACGGGCAATGCGCTCTTAGATCAGACAAGATTTGGAAAAGTATGGGCTAGTAGATCGGACCAAACTCAAGCGAGCAAAAAAATGAAAACTTGATGAGGGCAAGAGTGACGAACGGTGAGCAAGAAGTGAATTCCCCAAGGGCTACACTAAAACGAATCTGAGATCACCAAAGTCCCCAGATCAAAACAACAACAACAACAACAGAAGAGAAAGCGAAAACATACCGACGCGCAAGCAAAACCAGTAACGGTCAGTGTCGGGACGGCAGCGGTCGGGCGCGGTGAAGTCCACGAACTTGGGCGCCTCTATGTCCTCGTAGAATTCGTCTCCTCCCACCCCTCCTCCTCCTCCTCCTCCTTCGCGGTTGCTCGCCACCATGCTCGACTTCGACATCGACCCGATTTAGAGAGAGAGAGAGAGAGAGAGAGAGAGAGAGAGAGAGAGAGAGAGAGAGAGAGAGAGAGGGGAGCGTTGTTATTGCGAGTGAACGAACGGCAGTAGGCAAATGGGTTGGAGACGAAAGCGGAGAGCTTTCGCACTTTCTTTAAATGCCTGCTGCTGCGCCTTCTTCTTCTCTCTCTCTCTCGCTGATCCTCTGCCAAGTAGCCGTTGGGAGAAAAGGGGGGAGGTTCGATTTGGACAAGGTGGGAAACGGCAACTTGCTGCGAGGGGCATTTCCGACATCTCACCACCACCCTCGCGTTCTCCGTGACGGGCCATTTCGTGTAGCCCATCTTATCTTAAGCCCGTGACGAATGGCTTTTGGACATCGCTCCGACAAAACCCAACACGCCACGTGTTGCGCCAGGAACGCACGAAAAATCACCAGAAACCCCCCCACCCCAAAAAAAAACCGAAAAACAAAAAACCTGTGCGACAAATCATAAGCAAATCATACATTTATTCAACACCATAGAAGTTAGGGGTGAGCATCGGTCTAGGTTAATCCCGGACCGCCCTTGAGTTAGTCTTGATTCAGTTCATAGGGGAATTGGATCTGTCCTTGATTCTTGGACCCCTAGACGCTACATTGTGCGGGTTGATCCTTAATTCTAGGAGTTTAGGATTGGTCCGGATATATTATATGCTTTTGTCCACTCTAAAACCTAGTGTTTCCTCCTCTCTTCTCTTGTTTGTTTATCGTGTAAACTAGAAAGTAGCAAGAAACCTAGCCAATTTGACCAAAAAATAAATAGAAACTCTCTTTGCTCACCTCACTTTGTTTACTCATCTCGGCCTCGCTCGCTTGCCTCGCCTAGCTCAACGCTCGCCTCTCTTGGCTTGCCTTGCTCGCCTTGCTGCTAGCCTCTGTTCACTCACCTCGCCGCTCGCCTTGCTTGCCTCTGGCCTCTCCTCACTCGCCTCACGAATGCAGCTCAGCTAGACAAACATACTTTGTTAAGTATTAATTATATGTGTTGTTTGTTTTGTTTTTAGGTTTTCAGAAGTTGAAGCGATCATCTAAAAATGAACAAGATATGAAGTTATATAATTCAAGGTTTATATTAAGTATTTTGAATTTCTTGTGGTTTACTTGTATTTCACGTGTTCATTTTCATGATTTGTTGCTTTTACTGAGTGTGAAATTTTTGTTGTTACATTATCTTATATATATGTTTGATATGTACCGGTGCTCAAAGTTTAGTTGTTTAATGTTGCATTGTTGATGGATGCATAATTTGAAATAGTATGTTTGTCTTTCAAGGAATACAGAAAATGAAACAAAAAAAAAATAATTGGTTGATCTTGAGTTGACCCTAGAACTGGAATAGACCCATAGGATTGTTTCAGTCCCAGGCTCAACAAGGTCAGTCCTTGGTCCTAAAAATTGTGAACCAACACTGTACGGGTTGATCCTTGAGTTAGGTGCTGAATCAACCCAACCCGAATCATACTCACTCTTACTAGAAGTTACTCATTTCAAATACAAAAAATTTTGAACCCCAAAAAAAACACAAAAAATTGGTTATAAAATCTTAAACCTTTTGTATTGATGTCAATTTAGTCATAAATTTTTTTTGTGCCAATTGAGTCTTAAACTTTTTATCTTTGTGCCAATTCAGTCCTTTCGGCTAATTTTGGCCGGATTTTGGTGACTTGGACGCTGGCTGGCCTACGTAACGCCGCCAACGCTAATGTAGACAATTTTTAATAATATTTTAATATTTTTTGAGTTTTTTTTCTTTTTCCCTTCTTTTCTTTTTCTTTCTTTCCTCAACCTTTTTCCAGTGGCCAGCCACTAGGCCATGGCGGGGTTGGCTGGTGAGGCCGCCATCACCCGCCACAGGCGAGGGTGCCCTACGAGGGGAGCCCTTGCTCAGGCAATGCCCGGCGAGGATCGGCCTCGACCAGGCCATATCTGGCGAGGCCGTCATGGCCTGAACAAGGGCCAGCCTCGCTAGATCTGGTGAGGGGAGTCCTCACCAAGGCTCACCCTAGCCTAGCCAGCGCTCGCCCAGGCCATGCCAGGCGTCGCCTAGCCAGGCAAGGGCAACCCGCCCCAGTCATGGTTGGTGGCTGGCCATCACCGATGGCTGGTCACTAGCGATGGGAGGAAGAAAGCCAAAAAAGAAAAGAAAAAAGGGAAAAAAAATCAAAAAATAATAAAAAAAATCGAAAAATTATTAAAATATTATTAAAAGTGTCTATGTCATCACCACTTGGGCCTATGTGGCACCGCCGGCATCCATATCAGCTAAATCCTATCAAAATTAGTCGGAATGACTAAATTGGCATAAAAATAAAAGGTTTATGACTAAATTAGCATCCAAAAAAGTTTTAAACTAAATTGACACAAATGATGAATGGCTGAAAATCCAAGGTAAGACAGGATGCCGATTCATACTACGGGGTTTGAGTTATATCGCCCTTGAAAGGGGAAAATTACGAAAGAGACGCGCGTGATTTGAACCTTTAGTTTGTTTGTTCGGCGCGCTCTTTCGTCAAAGGGGAAGGTTGTCCCGTAGCTTCTCCAAAAGGCTCAATCATCATGCGTTCGATGAATGCCACTATCGAACGAGGCCTCTATTGTCTGCTCGAGATGCGATGGACGGGAACAGACGGAACGTGCCTCGTTTTCCATGCATGACCAAAGAAAAGAGCACCTTAACTATAATGGCAATACTAGTAATAATTTGCAACCCACTCGCACTATACGTGGGGCCATATTACCGTACACTTCCAAAAAAAATTATTGGGCCTATCCTATAAAAATCTCATATTTATACGAGAAACCTAGCGTGCTGTGGGACTACTTTTTTTAATTTGTCAGTACTCGCACACTTTACCCTCCTTGTCCTCCTTATATCTTTATCTTCTCTAAGGGCAAGGAACACCCTCTAGGTGTTTGATGTTTGAGGAATGTCGAGGTCCGCACAAGGACTCAAACGAAGCAGTTTAACCTCTTACTCAGAAAGGTTGCGTCTATCCCATAGAAATCTTTATCAAAAAAAGTCGTACACCTATTACATTAGTAACAATTCAGTTTTGAACTTTTTAATTGGACTGATTTAATCATAAACTTTTTCATGTCGGTATCCGGCCAATTTAGGCCGGAAATTGCTAACATGGACGCCGGGCAACGGCTGGCATTGACGTGGACATTTTTTTTTAATTTTTTTTCTTTTTCTTCCATGGCTTGTGTTGGCCGGAGAGGGTTATCCTCGCCTAACAACCTCACCAACCACCGGCACAAGCCATTGAAGAAAAAGAAAGAAAGAAATTCGGAAAAATTATAAATAAATGTCCACGATAGCAGCATCTGTGCTACATAGGACGACTAGCATCCACATCAGTAGTTTCCAGTCAAAATTGGCCAAATGGACTCAATTGGATATGAAAAGGTTTTTGACTAAATTAATCTAGTTGAAAGATTTTAGACATAATTGGTACCGATACAATAGGTTTAACATTTCGACCAAAAAATAAAATAAACCTGCTAAATAACAAGTACAATTCATATGACTTAAAAATCTTGATTTGCTTATTTTACGTATGTTGTATACCCATATATAGGCAAGCATGCACATACCATATCATTCGCCAACACAGCGTATGTTTACGTACGATTAATGATGCCACACGTGCTCCGCCTTCATGGTTGGATCCAATGCTTAGACCGATGGGGTAAAGTTAATGGTAGCAATACTTTCAGACCCGGCATTAGTTAATGAACGTAATGCACGAGACTCAAATCATAATTTCCTATGGGGTCCTCATCCTCCAAATGTTCAAAATTGGATGACTTGCAAGTCAACAGCAGTGCGTCAATGCACTCCCACGGAGAGATCCCTCAGTGTGCACACTTTGAATATCTGCAAAAGAAAACCATTTTAAAGGTCAGCATTTGCACGCCACAACGGGGCGGCTGGGCTACCAAACTCCTCAATATTCAATCACTTTGCAAATTGACTTTCCCCGTGTGGGATCTCCATTCCAATGTGAAAGCTTCAGCTTCCTTCTGCAGTCTGCTGTCTTCTCTCCTCTTCTTCATCTCTCTCGTGTCAGAGTGTTTCATATCTGTGGCCACATATTATCTTACTTCATTTTGACCAAAGAAAGGGGTATCTTCGGGGGCTTTAATGATGATGGACCCGTCCGCATATGTTTACTTTTTAGAGGTAAATAGTATAAAGATTGATGTGCAGGTTTCCTATCTTTTACCTGCTTGGGTGATGTAGCGTGTTCTTGCATCGCGGGGTTCGTGGGAAAGAACGCATACACGCTGCACTAGGTGCCTTGCCAAGACTCTGGTATATACAACCTCGGACCATGTTTCGGACTCACTATGACGACAATCTCTTGAAGCGTGCACCCGTGCTCCGAATCGTTGTGATTTCGGTTTCTTATCGGCCATATCGAAGTACAAGTGATCTTGTCTAGATCAGGGTGGAGATTGATTCTCTATCCTCTTACTTATATCAATCCATCACTTGCTTATGTTAGGATTGGTTGCGCTAACAAGAAAATATACGTTAAAATCCAAACGCATGGGACAAAAACTTACATACAGTAAGGGATAGAGAGTTCACGTCCTCGGTCATTTCGTATATCAGAGATGAGGAACTATTTTGATGCTACATACATCTTCATGCATGTCGAGAACACTCCTTAATTACATAGGTGGAAACGAAACACATCATACGCGAAGCCATCGTTTTGAATTGTCTTTTACATTTGATCATTTTCTTCGCTTTTTTCAGGGTTCCGTTTTTCATCCGGAAAGTAAGTAAGATGCGCACATTTGTCCTGCCATGAACCGTTCACCCCAACCGAATTGTGAATGTCACGAATTCGATGGTCAAGACACGTTTGACATTGCCATTCTACTTAACATAGATCTCTTAGCGAGGCTTTTAAATCAATCTTGATCAAGGCACCTAGTTGCAGCACCTCCCCTCAATTTGTCCTTTCATGGGAGATGCGTGTTCAAGGAACCAACAGCACGGAGAATAATGCACATATGGTTAACATACACTGCGGGAATTGTTCGTTGGGAACAAAACGTGTGACTTCAAACATCTTTTCACTCTTGTCCTTCTACATCATCATCGGGCCATTCCAAGTTTAGCTGGTTCGCAATGCATTTGATCCGCGACTAATCTAATCATCACATTATAGATGCTCGCTCCTTGAAGCCCTTATTGCACACCGCGAGTTCGTTTCCATGAGATCTTGAATGGGGAAAATCGTCCAAAAAGTTTTATAATTATTGTACAGTGGCAAATTCAGTCATAAACTTTTCAATTCTGTTAATCTAGCTATAAACCTTTTTAACGATTTGCTAATGTATTCCTTCTAACTAATTTTAGCCAGAAATCAGTGACGTAAACTCCGACCGTCCTACACAGCATGGACAATCGGCACTGACATAGATAATTTTCGTAATTTTTCTACATTTTTTTCTTTTTTCCCTTTTTTTTGTGGCCAATGAGGTCACTGGCGAGCCCTTGTTAGGTCACGACCCTTGTTGGCCACAATGAAAAAAAAGAATAAGAAAATAACACAAAAAAAAAAATCTCCACATCAGTGATTTTCGGCCAAAAGGAGAATATTGACAAACTGTCAAAAGGTTTGAAATTAAATTGGTCAAATCGAAAGATTTATAACTGAATTAGCATCCGTACAATAGGTTTATGCCTTTTTTAGATAATTTTCCCATCTTAAATCACATGAGTTTGATATAGCTTCATTGAATCACGTGACGAGCTCATAAGCATCGTATCGTGCCAATGTGTACTCACATACACGAAAAACATTTACGCACATTTTATCGACATGCAGGTATCGAGATGAGTTATTGATTTTCCGCCCCCATCTAATGCTCGAAGAAAAAAAAATGCAGTACCGTGAAAATTATGACGTGCATGGTCCCATTTTCAACTAACTTTTTATTTTCACCTAACTGAAACAACACAATTATGCAAGATCATGTTTGCCTCCGACCTAAAATATCGACTCATTCATGGAGCTTCTCTCTGCTATTTGCGCAATAAAAAACGAGGTCCAATCTTTCCTTCGTGGGGCTGGCCAACCTAACACGCCACGCAATTGGCTGGAGCACACCCACCAATTGTTAAGTCGACCGTAAATGGTGGAACGTGAAATCGCGAATCGCCGGTTCAGTTTTGTTTTTTTTTTTTTATAACTCAAGGAACCCCGCACGGCCGACAGCCGGGAGGTAAATCTTGGGGGTGACACGTGCTAGCCACCACACACGTGCACCGGTTAAGTCACCCTACAGCACTTGGGATTCGAATACTCAACCTTTTGCGAGAGGAAGAGTGCCCTTTTCAGCAGCGCCACCCAGGCGGATGGTATCGCCGGTTAAGTTAAAATCTACAAAAATCAAGAGAAGATGAAAAAGGAAAATTAAATGATTTTTTTTCGCAAATCCCAAAAAAAAAGGTGGGAGGAGAGTCAAAGTCAGAATGGATCTTCACCTACATCATCGTCTTGGTGTCCCTTTTCCTCGAATTAAGTCAACATGGTACTGCGCTCCCGGTTCTTGAATAAATCATGCGAAAGCTTGACTGTTCCTCGTGCGGTGGGCAGGTGGAAACATTGAGTTGTATCGATGGGTCCATATCGTACACAGCAATTTATCTTCATTGTTAAACACATTTAATATAAAAAAAAAGTTTGATTTTTAGTGCGTTTATTACGCATGATGCGAGAGAGGCGATGTGTTGAAAGTCACAGCAATTTGTTTAATGGGTATTTGACAGGCGACGCTAGTGCACTCGTAAATGAAATCTGTTTGTGAATACTTCTTGTTAAGAATGCGAAGATACAGTAAAAACGATTGAAAAGGGCATTTTGAAAACGGAAAATGAAGATATTTCAGGAAGGTAACATTATGCAAGTACAAAATGTTCGCAATTTTTTTTGAAGCATAATGAGTGACCCTTGATAAGTGCGCTGGAGACATAGCATTCTATATTGTTTTACATTTTGCGTATGTTTAGTTATTTATTTACACATCTTTTTTTTTTGTTTAACCTGATTAAGAACAATCATGATAACCCATGCATCCGGGGGAAGTACACCAACTCCGATGAAGAAAACTGGAGACTAGGCGCGCATCTTGCACATGCATGCACGAGTACTTACGTTGATGAGGATATTAGAGGTACAAAAGAAAATGAAAAAAACAATAATGTTTGTTATTTGATATACACTTACATACAAAAATTCGGTAATGTCGATGATGAGTATTAACACAAAAATGAATCTAATGTTCACTATCATTAGCACATGTAAGAGACTTCGAAGTACCTCTCCTAAATTATAAATCTACCCATAATCAATAAATGCCTAATTTATTACCTTACCCAAAATGTCCTATCTTTTTTCAAAGTCAACGGCGTGTACTTTCAATGTGTTTCTTGTAATTATAGTTATGTTAATACATATGATAGTGTTAGGAAATCGTAACGAACCGGCCGTTTTAACAATAAATTTAAACGGGTGTTAATCCTCTTTTGCTTGTGTTAGTTTAGCTGGTCTAATCTGGTTTTCTTTGATTGATTTGTGTACTATTAGTAGTTTGGTCCGACATGCGATGCGATTTTGATAACACCAGTCCACGAGTTGTTCCGAAGACATGCACATATAAGTCTCGTTGTGAATGTAGTTTTCAGAAAACACATCTTGAAAACATTCTAAGAAAATCAAATATCACATTGAGGGATGCGACAAACTGAAACCGTATTTCGGATCAGCATTATTGTGAGAATCTGAGGAGAAGAAAGAAACATGTGTCCTTTCATTCACCACTTTCAATTCGAAAAGCCTGTACAGCCTTCTTCTGCTTTCGTTTTCTTTCTTCTGTCAGGTTCCAGGGCAACCAAAAGCTTGTCGGGTCACCAGAACTCGCTCTGGTATCTTCTTCACCGGGACGTACATGTGTTCACGTATGCATACAGACAGATTCATTCGAGGAACGATCTCTGTATAAGTGGACAGGTGTATCGATGTCGGACGTTGATATCTTTCTCTTCCTTTGGGCTTTTTTGTGATCTTGCAAAGTTTGGAATGATCATATCACTTGGGCTATGAAAGTATGCGGTATCACTTCTTTTACCCATCGGTTGTCTAGATTCGCCTTTGGTGTCTTATGCCATATCATATGGACCGAAAGGAATAATTCCATCTTCAGGAATAAAAATGTTTACATTCCAAACATACGCAAGCATCTTCTCAAAGTGGTTAAGGACAAAGTTATTTCCATGGGGACAATAGCTGATACTCCTATGAACCGAAAGAACCAAAGGAAATGGGGAATCTCACCTGCAATCTTTGTTGTCAATCCAGATCCCTCTTAAGCTGTATCTTTTGTTGGGTTCGGTGACTTGCCTTTGGTTTTTTGTATAGTCTTCGCTAAGACATTATTGACCCCACTTGGACATCAAATGTCCTAGTTGGGTCGTGGGTTGCCTTCGGCTTTAGTTTGTATTTGGTGTTTGTGAAAAGTAATACAATCTCTTACCTTTATAAAAAAAAGAACACGATATTCGCATGCTTCGGGAGCTAATGAAGACGTGTGTGCATCTCTGTTGTACGTAGAGACAATTTGTGTACATGCATGAATATAAATCTGTGTATATTCGCGGGTATATGAGAGAACCCAATGTTGTCTTCTTCGCGGTGAAAGTGATATACGGGGACAAAGATGTGGGAATCGATTGAGCCGGCAATAAAGACTCACTATTTTTTGTCTGATACATAATGGACTCTATCGGCAGAATTTGCAGCTAAGAGAATTCAATCCTAATCACAAACGCCCTCAGTTTCAATTTCCACTATAAGTATCGATTACAGCCTACAACGTCAATGCTAGCGTGTGTGGGACAGTGGGTGTGAGACTAGCTAGGGCCAGTATTGACCTAATAGTGGCGCAATTGATAAATATTGCGTCACCTTTTGTTAATGGGTTAGATTAAAGTCACAATTAGTATTAGGGATGCATCCACTTACATGTTCATTTGTCTATATCCAATCAAATGAAATTGAAAAGGGCCACCAGAGTACATTCGTATCATTATCCACGCCTTTTGCATCGGACTGTGACTTCATCAAATTGTCATCCCTTGTGCAATACACGAGACCACACAACACATGATGTACGTATGTATATGACTGGGTATGTGTATGTGCATGTTGTACTATATTAGGGGTTATCCGAATCTTTTGACTCAATAATCCTCTCAGATGTGTACAGATTGCTCCTCTCACATATATATAATAAAAATACATCCACAAGCTAGTGAGTGTGGGAGTTGCTTAGAGCAGGAGATGTCATGATTTGAATGTCGGATCTAACGCATCCAACTAGTCGCTTAACCATTCAGCCAACACGTTACTGGTCATGTATGTTATACCAATTGAGTGTTTTGAGCACCGCGACTAATTATTATCTGTTAATGTGATAGCTCCCTCTTTCAGTCATAAAAAGTAATTATCGAAACACATAAATCAATATTTTCTGAAAGTTGCTCTTTGAGAATGCTCAAACAAGGTGATTTGCACTGTTGACTGACAAAAGGGATAATTATTTATGTCAATTTAGTCATAAACATCTTCATGTTTTGTCAATTGAGTCTATCCAGTCAATTTTGATTGAAAATTATCGATGAGGATGCTAATCATCTTACTTAACACGATCGACACTGACATTGACTTTTTTAACAATATTGTAGATTTTTTTATATTTTTTTTTTGGTTTTTTTCTTTTTTTGGAGGGCTAAGGGTCCTAGGCAAGGGCATCGTGGCCCTCATCGGCCAAAGCGAGGGCATCGCAGCCCTAGCTCGGACCAATTAAAAATTTATGACTAAATCGACATGTGTGTAATAAGTGTGGGACTTCTTTGACAATTTTCCGCAACAAGAAAGCGCACACGCTTATTGAATAATTACCCAAAGTACACCCCGTCTATATCTACCTATAGAGATAAAACTATAAGAGAATGTGCAAACTAGATGAATCATATCATTACATGGAGCGGAGAAGACGAATACGCGTTGCGCCACGCGAATCTTTCACGTGCGGTTTGTACGTTTGAACGATCACGTTCCTTGAGTAGAAAAGC
Organism: Syzygium aqueum; assembly: GCA_031216185.1. Taxonomy (NCBI): domain Eukaryota; kingdom Viridiplantae; phylum Streptophyta; class Magnoliopsida; order Myrtales; family Myrtaceae; genus Syzygium; species Syzygium aqueum. The sequence goes on along the minus strand of CM062239.1, from coordinate 22,365,791 downwards.
TGACTGTCGATCATTAATTAGCCGCACGCCATGGTTGATATTCGGGACGATCCCTCGTCCTCGTCCCCACCTCCATGCTGCGCCCCCGCGACGACTCCCTCTCGTCAAACAAATCGTTGTTTAACCAAAACAAAGCTGCGACGGCAACCCGTCCCAAAGCTGGCACACATGCCTTCAACGAGCAGAAAAGTAATTAACAAAATAAAATACCCACAAAAGTCACGATATCAGTAGCCCCAAAAACTAATTTGAAATAAATATATGACGTCGACAGTATTCTGCTCCGACAAAAATGACTTGACCAGCCACCTCTCCCTATCTCCCAATCTCCCTCATGATGTCTGGAGCTCACAAATTTTTTGCAAATTTGCATTTACTTACGCTATCATGCCACGATTTGGTGGTAACACTTGCTTGGTTTCGGTGGGAAAGCGCCTTACTTTCGGACCAAGAAACGCATTAAAGAACGAATTCTCGCATTCTGTTGCTTCGTGGGATTGGTTGTGAATCCGCTGTTTGTCGTCCCACGGTTTTGGTAATAACCCTCTTACTTGGAGGCACCATTTAACTTGGTCTGACTCTCTGAATGTTTCATTAAAATACTCCTCGCCTCACCTAACTCTCACTTTGACCCGACCCGCATGTTGCTGCTGGCGTTGCCGCCCTACTATTCCCTTTTTACTTTGTCAAACCATCCAATTTGACGGTCCTTTTTTATAGCTCTATGTTATATCTCTCGGCAGAATTGTATGTACCCTTTAAATGAAAATTGAGGAATTAATCGTGACTCCTGAGAGCCAAAAAGAAGGAAAATTTGAAAAAAAAAATGAAGAGAAAAATGAATATGGGAAAGCGTGAAATTGACCGATAACGAGCATGGAGGCTCATAAATTGGACTGCCGAGACGTCTACAGTACGTGAGGCCAGGGGGCTTTTCCGATTAATGTTATCATTTACAACATTCGCTCGCCGTCCAATAACTATGTAATAAACTCCATTTTCAGAAGCCTTTATTGCCAAGCTACTTGTGTGACAAAGGTTTTTGATTTGCCCTTCTTCTTGATGGAGATTGATTTCGACACGGCACGGCCACCGTTTCCTGGGTATGGGATGGAAGTGGGTCGGGTTTCTTTTCCTTACTCGTCAAATCAAGGCCGAACCTCTCTAGGGTCTTTAATTAACAAGAGACCTGAAAACCCGTTTCGAAATGTCAACCAATATCAATCAGGATTTACTTGACTCGGGATTTTGTTTAATAGAACGTAAGAACATCGAGTTCATCTCTTTCACATGTTAAGTAAGCTATATCGCCCGTGCTGCATCAACAAATCGAGTGATTGACAAGTCTGAAGTGGGTTTTGAGTGGTCATACCCTAATAGAGATAGATTTCGAAATTATCGTGAAATTCTATTCCACATTTCACAAATATCGTTCGAGTTCGTCCCAAACAAAAGTTGCAAACGTGCCGGTACAACGTTGTGATTGTGGATGTAAAAGATGTCATGCCTACGAATCATTCATGCGAGGAGGATTGTGGTCATATGAAATCCCATTTCTACGTTCAAACTTCAAACAAATCCAGCTACTTGAGCTCTCACTTGAAAAATAAAATCAAATAAAATAAATATACGGCAGCAATTTGTGTTGGCGGAAATACACTCAACGACAATTTTCCAAAAAACAACAGTAACATTAAATTAAAAAAAATGGGGAAATACGGTGAAAATGGCGACGGCAGGCGCGTCCACGTTTACGTTCGCAAGAATGAAAAGAAAGCTAGTGTAGGGAAGCCTCCTCCTTCGTTCCTCTGGCTATAAAAGAGCGCCAACTTCGCTTGAATGCTTCACCGCACGCAAACACAGTTTGAGCTTGCACACTTCCAACATCTGTTAACACAAGCCTAGCCACCGCAGGAGCGAGCGAGCGAGCGCCGAAGCTCGCCGCCATCTCTCTGTTACTGGGTCGCGGAGTTTGTTGGGCTGCTGGTGTTTGAGAGCTCGGGAGCAGTCTCTTGAAAGGGTGGGCGATGGACGGTCAGTACTTGATCAGTGGCGCCCTGGCTCTGTTCATGGGGATGGTTCTGCTGTACAAGAGGTTCGGGAAGGAGAAGAGGAGGCTGTCCAAGAAGGGTCGACGCGACGGTTACGTGAAGAGCTCTGTCGATGGAGGTTTCAGGCCCGAGGCCGACGGGAGCACCGATATCCTCATTGTCGGCGCAGGAGTCGCCGGCGCCGCCCTCGCTTACACGCTCGGGAAGGTAACATTAACGGCGATCCCTCTCTCTCTCTCTCTCTCTCTCTCTCTCTCTCTCTCTCTCTCTCTCTCTCTCTCTCTCTCTCTCTCCGGAGTGGAGTGATATCTCTGTGGAATTACTGTTGCATCTCACCGGATATTTGCGTATGCCGTCGGTTGCGAAGGATTGAGGAACTGTTTTTGTTTTCTGTATGAGAACCTGTTGATTGCTCTCTGGGTTGTGCGTGAAACTGCGTGTTCGTCGCGTTGGCTTCACGTGCATGCGTGACTTGGAAAAATTGTTTACCGAGTTTCCAACTTTTGTTCCTCTGTTCGGTTCGGCTACGTAACATAGCAGAGCAAATTATTTTTGACTTCCCTTCTGGAGTTGCCTTTTCATGGTCTTTCTGTTAATGATATTGTAACATCTGAATGATAATAGCAGGAACGAAATTGAATGAGAAGAGGCTTTTTATTTGGGCAGTTTTAATGGCACGAAAGCATTTTCATTTGGCATTTGGAATGATCTGAAGCAATATCTGTGTCCTGTTGCTTCTCCACAGGAGGGACGTCGCGTGCGCGTCATTGAGAGAGACCTGGCAGAGCAAGATAGAATTGTGGGCGAGCTTCTTCAGCCAGGGGGTTACCTGAAATTGATGGAATTGGACCTTGCAGGTAAGCAAGGTGTTGCAAATAGCGCGTTATACCTTCTGAAATTGTGTTTTCACAATTTAAAACATGGCTCTTAATCTGTTTTAAGTATGCTGAATGTTCATAATCACGCATCTGGTGTGGACTCTTATTGAACACAATTCATTTGGCGTGAGCAGATTGCGTACAAACAATTGATGCCCAAAGAATTGTTGGATATGCTCTCTTCAAGGATGGGAAACACACACAGTTGTCTTATCCATTGGAGAAATTTCATTCAGATGTTGCCGGTAGAGGTTTCCATAATGGCCGTTTCATTCAAAGGATGAGGGAAAAGGCCACAACTCTCCCAAAGTACTTTCCTTCTCCGAACTGCTGTTCGTAAAAGTCTTGCGTTTTCTGTTTGTTTTTCTGCTCTGATGTTCATCTAGCTAAAGGTGGCGTGATACTTCTGAGACCAACAAATTATATACTCAGAAGTTTGTGAGATAATTCTTATCTGGTGATCTCGTTTTTGAACTTGAGATTGCAAAACTGGATCGTCTCTACATCAACTTAACTGCGCACTTTGTTTATCCGATCATATTATGCTTGTGTCGGATATAAGACTTCATTCTAAAGTCATCATCTTACCTTTTCTTTACCCCTTCATCTGTCTCAGTGTAAGTCTAGAACAAGGAACAGTCACATCTCTAATTGAGGAAAAGGGAACTGTCAAGGGAGTGCAATACAAGACCAAGGCTGGGGAAGAGTTGAAAGCATATGCTCCCCTCACCGTTGTATGTGATGGTTGCTTTTCAAACCTACGCCGTAACCTCTGCACCCCGAAGGTGAATATGAAGGGTCAATCGAGCAGATTGATATATTTTCTGAAGTTTGTCTCCAACATTTTGTGCGTTCCTCAAATCTTGGTCGATCGTGCTTGAGTCGAAATTAATATGTTCCCTGTGTCTACAGGTTGATGTCCCCTCTCATTTCGTGGGGTTAGTGGTGGAGAATTGCGATCTTCCATTCCCAAACCATGGCCATGTCATACTGGCAGACCCTTCGCCTATCTTATTTTATCCGATCGGCAGCGGTGAGATCCGTTGTCTGGTCGATGTCCCAGGCCAGAAATTGCCCTCTGTAGCCAGTGGTGAAATGGCCAAATATTTGAAGACAAAGGTTGCTCCACAGGTATATATCCAAACTGCCTGGCGATAGTGTTTTTCATAGTAACATAATTTGACTAGTTAGGCACCAGAAGTTATCTCAGCTGCTCCTCCATTTCTGTTAATCTTGCTCTCTAGTCTACAAATTTTGGGCTCATCAAAGAATCTCGTGTTTCAGGTTCCCCCTGAATTGTACAAAGCCTTCATAGCGGCAATTGACAAGGGGAACATAAAGTCGATGCCAAATAGAAGCATGCCGGCTAATCCTCAACCCACCCCTGGAGCTCTTCTGATGGGAGACGCATTTAACATGCGCCATCCATTGACAGGAGGAGGAATGACCGTGGCTCTATCTGATATCGTTGTGCTAAGAAACCTCCTTCGCCCACTTCAGGATCTGAATGACGCATCTGCTCTATGCAAATATCTTGAGTCTTTCTATACACTGAGGAAGGTGAGAAATGTTATCCACTTGATATAAAAGTAAAGAAGCGTAGAAATTAGCGGTGTCACTTCTCAAACTGCATGCTAACCGGACTTGTCCTTTTCTTCACAGCCTGTGGCATCAACCATCAACACACTAGCCGGTGCTCTGTACAAGGTTTTCTGTGCATCCCCGGACCCGGCAAGAAAGGAAATGCGCGAAGCATGCTTCGACTATCTGAGCCTTGGCGGTCTATGCTCAAGTGGGCCAGTCTCTCTGCTCTCAGGTCTAAACCCCCGTCCCATGCACTTGGTATGCCATTTCTTCGCTGTAGCTGTATATGGTGTTGGCCGGCTATGTCTTCCGATCCCTTCGCTGAAACGCATGTGGCTTGGGGCCAGACTGATTAAGGTGAGTACTTGCTTTCGACTTCAGGACCATATTCTCAAACCGTTGAGGTGGCTTAGCATTAGATCGGAAGGCAACAATTTCTAATCAGCATTTCCTATTTCAGGGTGCATCAGGCATCATCTTTCCCATAATAAGGGATGAAGGAGTAAGGCAGATGTTCTTCCCCGCAACCGTGCCGGCTTACCACAGGGCTCCTCCTGTTAACTGACGGAATGAAGCAAGCTTGATAAGCACACGAATATGCGGTCGAGTTCGTTCATCCAATTACATTGCTCTCTCATAGTAGATGGAGAGGGCTGCTAGTTATACTACACTCGGAAGAGAATTGTGCAGTACAACTTTAGATTCCGTTACGATATGTAGACTCATTCGGTACAAGATTTTCCCAGGAACATTGAACTTTTGTTTGTTCTGTAGCTGATCCAATCAAATGTTAATAAATACTCCTTGCTCAGTTCTGCTCGTCGCCTTTTACATTTTGGAATCACCATTTCACTCCACCTTATAGATAAATGGATGATAACATTCTTCTTTCCATAGATTTCTCATAATAGCAATAAAGCGACAACTGGACTTTGTCCTAGTAGTTGAGCACATTAATTTCCCTCAACCCCCGGAACGGTGCTTCAATATCACAACCACCAATCCGAAATGCCATGAGAGGCTAGAATCCGAAATGTCCTAGTAGCTGACGCAATTCCGCACCTGTTTATTCAGATAAACATGACGTGAAAGACTCAACTAGACACCGAGTTGGCAATTTAGCTCCTTTGATCTGATCATCAGGAACATCAGGAGCATACGAAATGCCCGCACCGGCGCCACACAATCCATCGGTAACGTCGGGATTCTATTTGCAAAAGACATCATCGTATTCTAGCTGAACAGAAGAGAAAAACAAGGAAAAGATTATATTCGTGACACGGGAAATGTTGCTGTTGGAAAGTGAAGGCCTCGATACATTTGAGCCTTTGTCTGGCAAGAACTTTCACTTCAGCTGGTCCACATCGCACGGGAACTTCTGGGCTGTCCGGGTGCGCCCAAACGTCAACTGAAAATCTGATCTCTTGCACCAACTAATTTGTCATTTGACGAGATTGCTTGCAAGTTTAACCTGACTTTGCTTCTTTTAATATTTGAACTTGCTTTTGCTTTCTTCATAACTCAACATCATCGAATTAAGACGCTCATGCGCTACCGCATGGGTCGATTTTTAATGACCTGTCCACCCAATTTTCGAGATCGGGGTTCCGCTCGCATGTCAAATCAATTCCAAAACCTCTATTGGGTCTTTGATTAACGAGAGATCTCAAACTGGCTCCGTAAAAGCAGTCGAGATCAGTTAAGGTTTGCTTGATTGGGGATTTCATTTATTAAACGTCTATATCTTTATATATATATATATATATATATATATATATATATATATCAGGAATCGAGTTATTGGTGGGTTTGAAATGGGTTTCGCATACGCAATCTGACGGAGTCAAATTTTCCACTTTTGTGAAACGGTTGAATTTGGGATGGACTTTAATATATTCGGATCTTATCGAGACGGGATTAAGTCAATCGAAAACGTGCCGATCCTAATAAACCTCGTGAATTATTACAGCTTTATTTTTTATTTTTATTTTTGCACTTTTCAGTCGATGGATTTCTTTCCAAACAAAAGTGTTGCACAAGCTGGTGGTATAACTTTGTGATGCAGATGTGAACAATGTTTGTAGCTCAATTCGGCAGGGGGTCCGACCCAAGAATCCATCGCCCAATATTTTTTCCTTCGTGATAATCTCTCCCCTGACAAAAAAAAAATTTTTGGTCGAAACAAGATCATTTCATTTTATTAAGATAAGCTTCGGCACGTTCAATATTCCAAAGGGTTTTGGGAGGGTTAAAGCTCAATTATAAGGCAAATATTTGCACCTTTTGAGTCTTGGGATGATCAGTTTGTCATTTAAAATTCTAGTTCCGCGTTCAAACAAATTCAACTATTTCTGCTCTCATAAAAAAATAAAACATGTATATAAACCACAGCAATTGTGTTAAGAAGTACAATCATCACCATCCCATCTAACACCTATAAAAATTTGAACTCATGACCGCATACTCTAATAGAATATAAAATTGTGTCCATCAACGTCTGTTCCAAAAGCTAAACTTATAGGTAGAGAGAAATTACGTGCATATATAAAGAGCGCATAAATCACATAATCAAGCAATGTTAGATAATTTAGCACATGCAAGCCAGATTACGAATGGCACGTAGAATTGGATGAGCGGGATGGTGCATACCAGAAATAAACCGGGTAAAACTTGACTCTGATACCGTATTTTAATATTTTAATATATGAATACGCCACCTCATACATAAACTTGGAAACAACTAAGGAGCTAGGAAAAAATATATAAATATATTATTAAAAAATGTTCACGTCGTTACCGCCAGCACCACGTAGGACGATTGACGTCCACGTCAGTGATTTCGGACCAAAATTGATCGGATGAACTTAAATGGCAAAATATGAAAAAGTTGATGACTTAATTAGCAAAATTGAAAAGTTTATGACTGAATTGGCAAAAGCACTTGCGACTGTTTGGATAATTTTCCCCGAATTTTTATGAATAATACCACTACTACCCGACCGGATCTTGGTTGATTCGGATCAGGATTTGGGTCGGGTCACACAGAACATATATACCTTTGATGTCCGGATCCGGTACCATTGGACCCGACCCGAATTGAGGACCCTAAACAACCTTCTTGCGAAGCTACGGGCATTCATCGCGTAAAGGCTCGATCTTGCTCCGCTCCGCCCCCCCTCCCTCCCTCTTCGAAGCACGCGATCTTCAAGCCCTCGCGCGGCGGCATATTCCGGCGATTACTGTTGAGAAATTGCTATCAGGGGTTTCCTGCGCGAGGCGAAACCGTTTCGATCCTCCAATTGATCGGCCTCGGCGGGTTTAAACCCCTTGATCGATTGATCGAATTCGGTGAGTTTCGATTGATTCCTCCCCGTTGGGTTAGATTCCTTTACTGTTCAATCGTGGGTGACTGCGAGCAGTGCAAGAGAGGTTGAAATTTTTGTAGCTTTCTTCACTTTCGGTCGTGTTGGTCTGACTGGAGGTTGTTTGGTGTTTTGTGTTTCCGGGGAGGTGAACATGGTTCGTCGAATTCGATAAATCGGTTCTTTTGGATGCTGGGAAGTTTGTGGATGAGAAAAAAAAGAAAGTCTTTAACTTTTGATGTGTGCAGTCTGATTATGTCATATTAAGAGTGTTGAATTTTGTAACGGAGAAGGGTAAATCTGACTTGAGAAACTTGAGTGACATAATTGTCAAATAGGGAAGGTGAGGGAAGTTGAGGGAAATGAAGCGATTTCGCGACGCCTGAGATTGCATCCTGAAAGGACTACACATTGCTTTTGTGATGGAAGTTTTGCTTAGGAAGAATAACTCTTTAATTGTATGAGAATGAGATGCGCCGTAGGTGTTGCTCATATGCTTGTTGCACCGTGCTCTTTAGGGTCTGATGGATTTGGATACGGAAAACAGAATAGCCGCAATCCTTATGAAAGAAGCAGCGGAGTTACGTCGACAAGCTGAGAAAGAAGGTGCACTTGCCTATCTTTGCAAGCCCTCTGTTAGGGCTCGGCCCAATTCGAGGTTTCTCACTGCAACTGTTCTCGGGGTGCAACAAGGTTAGGCCTATCTTTGTGTATTTAGAGTTGCAAATTTTTTTCAAGGCATGTGATTGGGTCACTTAAGAAACGTCAAAAGTGGACACTTCTGGAGCACGTGTATTGTTTTTATCATTGTGGTTGGTGGACCAAGAACGACACTCTTGAAGAATTTTTCATTCGTTTGATTGAGGCGCTCTATACACTTGCGTCTCATTGCATAGTCGCATGCTCTCTGCCATCTATGTGTTTCAATATTATGGTCTCTTGTTTTCTGTAAGAATGCTGCATCTCTCATTATATCCAGCACGTGGTCAATGGAATTTTTTCAGGCATGGCTAATGATGTCTTGTTGATGTGATTTCTTGCGTGGTTCCATTCCTACTTTTTGACTTAAATCTGAGTGTGCTTTGCCTGGATGCATCGCAAGCTCTTTGCTTTATGAATTTTCTGCCGTCTCTCATCCGTAACAGTTAGCTCCAGTTTCGAATCAGTTTATAACTTTTTGCTTGCCGTCTCCATGTTCAGCCAATAAAGCTGTGGAAGTGAACGAAATGTGGCGACTGCGTCAGAAGGAGGTGGAGCTTGATAGTCGGATCAAAGGAAGATCAAGAGACGAGAGCAGCAATAGGTGCGAGAGCAGCAGTAGGAGGCACCATAAGGATGCCACTTCTTCGAGGAGCACCAGCAATAGTCATGATACAGATGATTACAGTGCTGAACCTTCATGTTCTCAAAGTAGAAGTGCACTTGATAGACGCCATAAAAGAGGAGATGAAGGTTTGGGTGATGAAGATATGGAAGAGTTTCTACACTCAAGGTCACAGCCTCTTTTTTTCCTCTCTTCTCCTTCTGAGGACACGTGCATGTCTTGATTTTGTTGTGAAGTGTGTGCTTGTTTTGTTTGGAGAGTAGATGAAGCAGTCATTGATTCCTAAAACATATACCGTTACGGATGCAGGGTCAAGCGCGGCAGAGGTGCCATAGGGTCGAGGATGGATGAAACAGGTCCCTACCTTTCATCGTGCCCAGGTTCCAAGGAGTTGTCTCCAAGTCCTGAGCTTAGGGAAGCACGTGTAACGTATGGGCCAGAGAAACCATATTCACTTATGGCTTCTGGATCACCCAAAGAGGATGGTCATAAAGACAGGCATAAGAAGGCGAAGAAGGTCCGCCTTAGCTCGAGCAGAAAACACTCCAGTAAGCACAGATCTGAAGGTAAGTCTAGGAAAAAAAAGAAAGAGAGGAACAAACATAGAAAGTAGTTCAGAGATGTAGTAGCTGATGTGATTTCTTCAATGGCACTTGGGAAATTCTTGGGATTTCGGGTACTATTTTTGGTTTGGGATGGATTAAATTACAGTAATGAGAGTATCCGTTGGAACACTTTGCAACAGTGCACCGAGATGGTGTGAAGTGCACTTGTTTTCCGTCATTCAAGTTCTTTTCAGCTGATCTCTTTTGATCATCTCTTTTCAAGTTCTTTTTAGATGATCTCTTTCGACCTACCTTCGATATCTTGTTAAGCTGAGTGACTTATACTGTATTCCTGTTGCCCTCGAGCATCACTTTCATCTATAGGGTAAAGAGAGTGAGTCATGTTTGACAAGCTCACTAAAAGTAAAAGCTAATCAAGCCATCGAGAGATTTTTGCTGAAATCCACTTCCCCCTCCCGGTTGATCTCTTTCACGCTTCATCATTGGTTCCTTTCTTTTCCAGAATCGCCTTTTCTTCATAGTGACTAATGAGGCATAAAAAGTAGGGAATTCAAATAAAAACCTGAAGTAAAGTAACGTAGCTATCTCAAAAGATAGACGTAAAGTGAACCTTGTCTCAAATCATGTTGGCCGACGAGCGTGTGCATCTCGCATGCCAATTTCCAAGCCGTGGCAGGGGCATGTTCATCCAAGACATTATGTTTCTTTTTTTCTTTTGTTTTTTCTTTTTCTTCCTTTCTTCTGTTCATTTTCTTCCTCGTTTTTCTCTTTTTTGCCAATCTTGTTCGCCGACTCCTCCGGTTCCTATCTGATTGTGGCTCCGAGAGTGTTTGGAGCGATGTTGCGGTCGAAGCAAGAGTGGCAATCAAAGCAGACCAAGTGACGACACTCAGGATTGGCCCGGACATGGAATTTGAAGCTCAAATTGAGCCGGAACGGCCAGGTGGAGTCGGTGAGACTCATGGGAAACGTCCCTGGTGAGCCACTGCCGTTGAAGCACGGGCTGGATTTAAAGTTCGAGTCCTCCTAAAGAAACTGAGTAGATTGAGTCGGGTCTGGATCTGGTTGTGACTCTCCGGTGGTGACTCTCTGTAGATCCAGGTTCAGGGGAAGTTCAAAGCCGGAATGACGAAACTAACTCGACTAAATCATTGTCACCACCGTTCTCAGCTTGCAGCTTGTCGTCGTCTTCTCGAAATCAAAGAAGCCCTTCAAGCAGTTGGGGAGCTTGAAGATTTGGCTGCAAGATGCCGAAGAAGATCGGAGGTGGCGCAAGCTTGAACGATGGCGCAAAGAAAAGAAAAACTAATATATTGGACTAGTCATGGTGTGAAAAGTGACATGTAAGATGCACATGTTGCCGGTGAAAATTTAGTCGGCCGGCGGATGCATGCACTTATTTGAGACTGATAACTATTTCAAACCCTTATTTGAAAATAAAATATGCTCGCATCCTTTTGAGAAAAATGCATTGCTTCGGGCCTTATTTGAAAATTCCTAGAATTACGAAGGCTTCTCATCATGGACCACGGAAGCTCCTGGTCATCTTTCCTGTTGCGGATAACCAAGTTTCGAGATTTCTTCATTGCGTATCCTAAAAAGGAGATGACATATCGTGGAGAAGCCAGTCCAAAATTGCTTTGCACTTCCCTATCTTCAAAAGGTCGGCAAGGAATGGACTTGCCGGGCAAAAGATCCCAAAAACTCCGTTTTTGTTGGTAGTAATTCTTCGCAAGAAGATTTTTCAAGTATTTACAGATTATTTTTGTAAGTGATAATTACACAAATGATCCATGAACTTTAACTCAATTCACAATATCGTTCATCAACTTTAGTTCAATGTGCAATATCATTTTTAACTTTTAATTTGTCTAATGCAGTTCCTGAATTCTTTGTATATGTTCAATTTAATCCCTAAATCACATGAAAATATCCAATGATGTCCTTTCATTAATTCAAGTTGACGAAATTTGCTGATTTGATTTTCAATCCAACGCGTTTAAACGGTGAACAAGAACATAAATTATCCACGTGAGATTTTCAACTCAAATTTTCAAATTGAACAAATTTAAAAGTATTATTTAATATCACACATGGATAATCCACGTGTAGCGCTTTTTTTGTTCGCCGTTCAAACGTACCGGATAAGAAACCAAATCAGTAAATTCTGTTAACTTAAATTAATGAAAAAACTACATTTAACATTTTAATATATACTGAAGACTAAATTAAATATATACCAACAGTTTAGAAATCATATTGAACAAATAAAAAATTCAATGACTATGATGCACATTGGTTTAAAATTAAGGAATGATATCGCATGTTGAACCAAAGTTCATATACCATTTGTGTCATTTTTCCTTTTCACAATATGTCTTCAACTAAAAGTATCTTCCAAGGCAAAACAGTTCTAATAGCAGAATGAGATATGGGGAGTTCAAAAAACTAAAGAAGAAGCTTAGAGAGGAGATAACCCGACATAGTTGAACTACTTCCATTGCGGTAAAGCGAACAAACAAAAGATGCAGAAGGACGACAAAACAGGAGCTGCTCATGGCGCAACAATGCTTTACTTTCCTTGCAATACAACTTCAATAAAAGCAAAAACTAAACATAATGTGCAAGATATACCAATTGCCTTGCACACTTCCCTACAACTTGATACACAGCCCCACGAAATAGTATTTCAAGTCCACAATCCTCTATTCCTTCGAAATGATACAGATTCAAAAAATTCGTATATTTTCTTAGTCCTTTTGGTAGAGCTACACCAGTACATGTAATACCACATACATTGAAATGATATGAAGTACCAAACACTGCTAGCAAATTGTTTAGGATACTCGGCATGGGATCCGATGTCATGAATCTTCATAATGGTGATCTGTCTCATCAAAGATCTCCTCCTGAAGGATGCCACAAAGGAATATGTCAGAAACAAGGTAACTCATGGATATATTGTTTAGAATGCAAGCAACGATGAAGTATACATAAGACCTGTAGCAGTTCTTCTATGACATCTTCCATGGTTATTATGCCGACCGCTTCTTCTTCTTCGGCAAGCTGTGGAAGAGGACTTCCATCTATTTGCAGGATATCTGCATACATGTAATTTGTCCACTTCTTGCTCCTTGAATTTCCCTTAAATGAGCTATTTGAGTTGGGAAAGCTCTTCCATTTTTGCAGAGATCTCTTGCTAATCAATTTCTTCTCTTGCGGAGTCTTTTTACTGTCGATGTCCACCTCAACATCTTTCACAGTACCTATTTAAAGAGAAAGTTGCAAATTCCAGTTAAGTTGACAGAAGACTAACAGCGGGAACATTCTCAAGTGGGCGCTGCAAATTGGAACTTACTATCGACAGGGCTCTTGTCGGTAGACTGCTCTGTCGTCTCGTTATGCTGTCTCACAACAACAGCCATGTGGCTGTGACCTTTCTGAAACTCATTTAATATGTCGTATAGAGGCAATGTTTCTGGAACCCTTTGGTCATAGCATAAAAAGACAAGCTAGTATTAACATGACAGCCATACTCATGAACCTCTCTGCTAGTAAATTGCAAATGATCAATCCATAGAAATGGACCTTGGAATTTTCCGAATGGTAACATTTTTCACTGGTACTTCTTCTTCTGGGTGAATGGTCAGCAAATTCTTCACCTAAATGACAGGCATATTACATCTTTCTTAAAGTTGCGTGTTAAATAAAATGAGAACCGCATGACATTTTTTGATTGCAATATTATCCTTCAGAGTCAAGGTATTTATAGTCTATTGAAACGCTGAATAATGCTTGTCACATCATCAAGCATCTCTCAAATATAACAAAGGCGTGAGTCATTTTATAATTGCATCAAATCTGAAAGCAGGAGACAAATAAATCATTATCATTTAACTTATTCTTATAAAAAGAAAGAAACATGAACATAAAAGTTTCTTGTAGATACCAGAATCAATCCAATTATGTTGGTAGTCTGCTCATAGAAAACCGGCACTCTGCTGTGCCCTTTCTCCAAAACCATGTTCATCAAATCCCTGTGTCATGACAAGTCAGTCCCAAGATTCAAAGCCACAGAAAGGGTGCTAAAATAATCTAATGCATTGAAAACAGCAACGCAACTGATCAAGCTTGGCATTGATGTCAATGGCAAATGTATCGGATATAGGAGTCATGGCATCACGAGCTTTCTTTTCAGTAAGTCCAAGTGCTCCAGCAATAATAGTTGTTTCATCATGTGTCAATTCTCCCCCCTTTCCAGCCTGTATGTGGAAGGTAAGGCATAGCATAGGTTATAAGCATCATCATCCAACTAAAAAACTAGCTTGATTTGCTCACATCCAAATAACAAAGTAACTCAAGAAGGAAACACTGTAAGATATTCACCTCATTTCCATGCATGTCGACAAGGGTTTTAAGCTCAGCTCTGCGGAAGAGAGCTACATGTCCATGACCAAGTAGAAAGTCTAATAACTGGAAGCAAAGAAGAAACAAAAAGGATGCTGAGCAAGTAAGCCAAAGTAGATAATAAAGCAACTTTCCTAAACCCTACAAGTACCACCTTGCTGATTGGATATGCAATGGGAAAGCAGATCCAAACAAGAACACGCACAGCTGGAGCCACGGCCGCACCAATTGCCAAACCATATCGAGAACAAACAGACTGCGGAATTATCTGTTTTACGAAGCAAATGGAAGCAACCAGTAGTGCAACCAACAGATAAATATCAACTTAAAACTCTGATGCCAACAAAAATCTGAGATGCAGACTACATGAATGCATTGTAAGTGGTAGAGGGGAAGACGTAATCTAAAGCAGTAGACTAACCCCCAAAGTTGCAGTACCGAAATAGTTTTTGTGACAGAAGAATTTTACATGATATTTCCCCCCAAACCTAAATCTAACCCCATTGTCCACCAAATATTCTTTCCCTATTATAAAGAATGGATGTTACTCTAATCACGTGAGAAGTGATTCCCAACCTCTCCAAACAGAAGGATCAACGTCACTGAGATCAGGATAGCAACCCAAGCTGAAACTAAGCTGTCAAGAAAAATAGGAAGGGCCTGAAGATTAAGAAGAAAAGGCGCATGAGACATAAGCATCCACAGAATCATAATGTTTATATATATATATTGGAACTTACCTCCATTGCAGCAGCATTGCATATCAGTAACGTGCAAAGCAGAAGATGTTGATTTCTTACAACTGGCAGTATCTTGGCTATAACAATGCATAAGTGGAATTAGAAAAATGTATATGGAATCAACAACGTTGTAACCCAACAAATGATAATAGAATGGGAATAGACGATGAGGAATTAATTGAAAAGTAATCACAATATAGCTAGTTGAGAAGAGTCTTTCCAACTACTGATCATCAAAAACTGGATAGCAAGTATGCCAATACTGCCACTCCCAAAAACCAAAAGTGACTGCCCACAACTTGTTGTCGTCAATGCATTTCATTCTTTACAAAGTCTTACCACCTACAAATGGTTTACATGATTCTCAAAATCCCAACCATTTTCCTCTGTACTTTTTGCTAAGTGCTTTCTACCATTTTCAAACCAACCGCACTGGAGGCAAGCATGTGGACCCTTGCATATCTTGATCATCAGCCCTTCCAAATCAAATTTGTCCATTGCCACATTCATTTTCTACTTATTGTCAGTGATCACAACAGAGCGCGATCCAAGTAAGGAACTCAAATTAGCTCTCAATTAGCTCGTAATCGTGATTACAAACTTGCATCTTTTAGCCATCCAGTTGTGCCAAGGCCCACGCTGCATCACAATGTTTGCGTAGGTACTCGCCAACTGCAAGTTCATATCTAAAGATGACTTAAGTGTTTTGCAGAAGCAATAATCTCATTTTTATGTGTCAAGATATCGTATCCAGAAGCATACATCAAATTTGCAGTGGAAAGGCTCTCATGCGAAGATCCAGTACATGCTCATTTTCACCCACATGAATTCTCGCGAATGCTAGAGGAAAGGGCCTGCAATCCTTCAGCTCAGAGAGTTGAACTCTAGTACCAACATTCCTTTCCTCTGTTTCTGGATAAAATTCTTAGGGGTAATATCTACCCATCACCATGGCCAAGAAAAAGGACCAAATCGTCCCTTAATGAGTTCCCTACATTACAGAATACTTCATAGATACATCAAGGGAAACAAATAACTGATTTCGAGCTGCCTATAACTAAGCAAGAGCCAGCTTGATTGGGAGCAAAAGCATCAGCAGCACCCAACATAACTACAATCCCACTCTGCCAAATGATACCAGCACCACCATTTCGTCGCGTATTCACCAAACTACACTTATTCGCCTTAACCAAGTGACGTTACATGTTTTCACGGTACGCTCTGGGTTGGACGGGGAAAGAGCAGTAGAAGTCCCCTGCCCCTACCCAGAGCTATTACATGCTTTTTTTTTTCACATATTACAACACAAAAAGACATTTTGCTACAGATCTCATTAACCTGGCGATTCGACATCACTAGTCACCATAGATAGTTGAAGAATGAAAGCATAAGATTTCATTCAAGGATAGCAAAGCCGCTAACAGGCGTCGCAGTTGACTGGACATCTACAAGTAAAGGCACTGTCTTGGTGCGGGGCGGGGTGCTAAGCTTAGCAACTAATAATTGCATGAGAAGACCAAAATTTCACAATCAGAATCCTACAACTCGCTTCATTTCTATAACAAAGCCCCGAGTTCCACAGACTTCAATTATTTAAAAGTTCTCAAGAGGTGTCCACGGGGCAGCAATCTTAAAAAGGCGGTTCGATCGAGATTTACGACATCAACCCAAAGAGGGAAACCCTACATCGATCGAGCGAAAACACACCTGCGTGCTTTTTATATTTGGGCGTGCCGGACTTGGCAAGGACCTCGAGATCGACGATGCTCATGGACATGAGCCCCAGCGTGAGGCCGGACATCAACCCGGCGAACACCACCAGCAACGCCACGATCAGTATGCGGATGAAGAAGTTGGTGTCGCAGCAACTGTAATGCTCGGCCATTCAAACACAATCCCTCCCTCTCTCTCCCCTCTCCTCCCCTCTCCTCTCCCGATTCCCCGGTTTCACGCAACGACTCGCAGCTCGACGTTTTCCCCCGAGAACGAAAAACCCACCTCCGGTCGGTCCGGCGTCGGAGAAGGGGCAAGAAGCGATGCTGCTCGATCGCCTCCACGGCCCGGGATTCGTTCCGACTTATATTCAAGAGGTTCCGCGTTATACCACCGCCCTTCTCCTTCTTCTCCTTCTACGGCGGTGCTCCGGCGAGCGAGCGGGACGGAGGGAGGAGATGACGACGTGAGCTGGCGGAGGAGAGAGAGAGAGAGAGAAACAGGACCGACTGGGGGAAGGTGGATGCAGGTCGGTAGAAATTCATAACAGAACCTGCGGTTCTCCCTAAACCGAACCGAATTCAGTTTTTTTTTTCTTTTTTCTAAAAATAATGTTTTTACTATTTTATATAAATTTAAAAAAAAAAGGACAGCGTCACCTGTCAAATGTCGTGTTAGTTAATTTATTTGTTAATCAAATGCATCGCATTTAACTAAACAACGATATCTTTGCTTGCGAATCCTAGGATAACTTTTGGGGCCGCTCGACACGAGGTCGGTGATAATAAAAAAAAAATAGAGGATGAGTAGGCTCTGGAGATTCGGTAACTTGTCGAGAAAGAGCAATTGGAATCCTTGAGCTTTCGAAAAAAGTGCAATTAATTGGTGCAATCAAGTTTATTCGTTAATTTCGTCTGATTTGAATAATATAAAATGACTAACATGTCGGCAATCGATGATTTTAGCTCACGGATTTGTAGGACTTTGGCATTTCTAGCATTACGATTGAGCTTGAAATTGATGACCCCTCTTCCATCGAAGTAAAACCAATATTATGTCAATACCAAAAAAAAAAAACCAATATTACGTGCAATGAAGAACTTCCCCTTTCTTAATGAGTAAAAAAAAAACTCCTTGGCATTTACACTTTTTGGCGGATAAATAGGCTTAGAATATCTTCGTTTAATCATCCAAAGCAAGTCATTTGTCGCTTTTTTACTTGAACACATCTTCTTCATCTTTCACCACAAGTTTTAACCCTTAAAATATTCATATGCCTTGGATAACAACTTGATAGCCTCAGGTATTTAATTTTTAATTAATATGGCTTGATTAAGTGAAGATTGGAAATGAGGGGTAAATGTTCTTGATGAGAAACTTTATTAGGGCAATTATATAATTTTGAAAATATGGAATTTGGGAAATTAGTTCTAATTTGGATGATTAAGGTTAATCTAATCAAGGCATGGTCTTGGAAATGAAAATTATATGAGTTACTTAAGTTATAGTCAAATTGATATTCTAAGATCTAGTTTATGTAAATGATTTATGAATTCGCACAGAGGATAAGCTAAAAAGAGGCAAGACTATGTGTAAACGATTTTGTTTGATTTTGTATCATGGGTGATATCGTGTTGATTTAAGGTGAGAATATGCTTATCGATGCATGCTTGTGCATTTGTAATGCTATTGTTATTGATATGATGTAATAAAAAGTCTGTTGTATTCATGATACCATTAGAAAATGTTAAGGATCATTCTATGGTTCATAATTATATTTCATGAATGAAAACATGGTTGAGTGATTTCAAGAGGATTTTGAATGACTTTAATGATGCTATGTATCAAATTATTGTTTTAAGAATAAGAGTACGTGGATTTGCCAATGATGATAAATGAATATTTGGCTTTTATTGCTAGGACAGGAAATGCCAAAAGATTAGTGCGATAACATTTACACTGTCAATACATAATTGTGGATGGCAATGGTGATGCTGTGATTATTTGCATTTCAATGACGCCACGTGATGAAGACTTTTGCCATGGCTTATTCGCCGGAGAGCGAAAGACTCTAGGAAAAGACATGATCTATGCTGTAGCACGGTTCTTTATAAGATTGAGAGCACATCAAGTCCTATGATTAATGCATGAAATAATATAGTTTATGCATGCTAATATAACTCGCATAGACTGTGATGTGATACAGTGGAACAATCATCGTCATGTGATTGAAAATCGCACCGATGAAACATTCATATCGCATAAAATAATACATACAATCTAACATGACTCGTATAGGCTCTTAAGCGATATGCATGAAATAATATAATTTATGCAGCATGACATGACTCGTGTCAATTGCGATGTGATATCGTGGAACAATCATCGTCATGCGGTTGGAAAACCGCACCGATGAAACCTCGAGATCGTGCAAAATAATAATTATAATGCTAAATAAATGAGGGGAGAAGGAGATGAGAATGAGAATAAAATAAGAGGATAAAATAAAAATTGTTGTGTTGAATAGATGCACACTGAGCGTAGTGGTTAAGATAACGTTGAAATCTTCAGGCTTGGATCAATAATGGACAAGAAGCCAGATCGAATGCGTTTCGTGCGGTGGTGTCGAATGCACGGGCCAATTATTGGTGATCACATCGCATCCCCCCCGTTGATGTGACATTTTGTTTTTGGTCGAATTTGATTAGACATTTTAATAGTCGAAATTATGATTCAATGATGAACCTTTTCCGCTAAAATTTTATTTATTTTGCAAAAAATTAAAAATTATTTTTAAAAAAATAATTTTTTGTATCACTTATAATAATTAGTTAGTAAAAAATATTTTCATTACCAATAACTATTTATATCTCAATATTTTCGAGAACAACGCAAATATTTTTCGTTCTTTTATTTTTGTAAGCGATAGAAGTCATTATTTTTAGGATAATATTTTCTCAATCATTCATTTTCATCGAAATAAATACACCATAAGCAAAACTAATATATATATAGAGAGATATATCACATTGCTTGACTATAGGGTTTATAGGCTCTCTTTATGTACATGCGATCTCCCTTTACATATAAGATTAAGTCTTTAGGTTAGACTTTCTAACAATATGAAATAAAAAAAATCCCCTTGATGCATTTACACGTTTGTGGACAAGTGAAGTTAGAATTACAAATCTCATCGTGCATGTTCATTTGGTCAAGGTTTAGTGTTTGTCCAGCATTAGAATCGGAGTCACCCATTTTAATCTTATCATTTTGTGAGATTTTGTAAGACCATTGCTAATCTCTTGCTCTAAAACTATGTGAGATTTTGTAAGATCACTGTCAACTATTCTAAAAACTTAAACTATTAGGTGAATAAATGATTTGATATTTATATATTCTAATACATTCCACGAAAGAAGTTTTTCGGGGATCTTCGATTTATAAAAGGGCTTCGTTAAAAAGTATGTCATGAGAAATTGTTTAGGTAACCAATCAACAAGCCTCACAATATTGACACACCACTTGTCGTGGGTGTAACCAATATCGTAAGAATCGAACTATGTAATGTTATGTATCCTTCTCTCTCAACAATGTTATGTATCCTTGGCATGTCTCCTTGGAGACGGTAGCTACTAGTTAGTGCGATCCTTTATAAACATTCGAACTGATTTGGTTTTGCTGCTCTCGATGATCCTTGATGAAGGAGTCGGTTTCGGTATTATCTCTATTTCCCGTGCTTCATTATTTCTCTAAGATGTTCGTCCAACGTCATGCTACGACAGAAAATCTCAAGGAATCTGAGTAGACATGTTGCCAATGCCAGGAACATCCACAAGTCAAAAAGGTTACAGTGACACCAAGGTAAACAACAACTCAGTTGACCTCGACCACCTAACCCATGGTATCTTCAAGCATACCCATTTGCATCCCCGTCAAGGTTTCACGCAGCTTCTGACGAGCTGTATCTGCTTGTGTTTTTATACTCGACCCTGCATCATGAGATTAAGTAGCAGTGTCGAGGAGCCATACTGACGAACGGCGCAGATCTGAGTGTGCTAGTTTCTATTCATTGAGGCGTAATCCATCCGTAAATGGCACGGCAGCAGGATCTTTCTTATGCTAGAGAGAAGGGGGAGATGTGGAAATAGGCGTCAGCAGATGAAGTTGCCAGCTGAGTACCTTCTACCCTGGTGAGTTACACTGCCCATCCATATGACAACCACGGCGGTTCCCGTACAGAAAGCTTCATTGGTATCCAGCAATTCATCGATCGTGACAGGGCATTCCTCAACCTGTCAAGTTTACGGAAGGGCTCAACTGTCCCACCGTATAGCATCATGAATTCGACAGATTGGGTTTAACTAATAATCATGAAGGGCTCAAAATCTTATCGAGACAGGGCAAGTAAGACACCGAGGCATGGATGATGTGGTTTCAGGGAGTTCTCTCGACTTGTTTGTGCTCCTATTCAATTGATCGATCTGCAGTAATACTGCTTATAGTCCAAATATAGCCCCAATCTTCCTCCCTATACAGTAACTTGAGAGCTTCATCATACCCACAGGAATCATCCAAAGGGAAAAAAGGGACGGCTTTCCCAGTTAGCATAAAATGCGAAACATTTTGATTGCAAAATCTAATAAAAAAAAAACATAATGTTAACATAATCACCCGGTAACCAAGCATACGAGCAATTTCAATAATGCTTTTTTCTTGTGATACCTGCATGGATTATTCCATGTTTTGGGGGAGTTGTCATGGTATTTCCCTGCAATAACAAGCAACTGTAAGTATACTAATCCAATAGTAATGAATATCTCACTATAAAAAACAATGATACCCATATATAAATTTGTAGATGTTTGGTGCTCTCCAAAATTCTTTTATGTGACGAGACAACAGCAAAAGGCGTAGTTCCTCGTCAGTGCCACAGCAACGTCGCCTTCCTTGAAATCACACAAATCTAGGAACAGCACCCACTTCAGTTTTCAAGCAAAACATACTAGCCAACAGATCAGATTCTGTTCAACTAAACATTCAACTTCTTCCAAACCTTATGAATCTTGTATGACAAAAGAACCATGATTTTACAAATCGAAGCTAGAATAGACCACTTGAAATGGGAAACATGCACGTGGGTATCAGCCAATAGCTTCGAACGATGCAAAGACCTAATTTTGGCAGTTTCTTATGAAAATGAATAAATAAACAACTGATGGGAGTCGGCACGATTTGCACGTCAATGAAGTTTGAAAAGATTCCATGCACAAAGTAGTCTGGCACGAGAACCTCTTGGACTTCGCTTTCTACCGTGTTTGGTATTGCTATTTGGGCTTGAACTCTTAACCAGGTGATGAAATCAAACCACAATCAAGAAAAAAATAAACATAGAAGTTAACTTTCCCACAAACTCGATTGCTTCCAAGTTCTAGGACAATGGCCAAAGAGGACAGAAACTTGAATCAGTATTCGTCTGACGTGAACAGTCTCTCCTGTGGGGAGGCCAAGAGTACGTCTTCATCTGTTTCATGACCTTGCTAGAGACTTTGGCTCTTTTCTACTAGTTGCATTGCAATCTCAACTGAACTCCGAGAAATCGATAGAAAACAGAGTATTTGATGAAGACTTCCAGAACTTATAAAAACTTCAAATACATGGTCTAGAACAACCGATCATCGAAAACAAAGGATTCCCATAGACAATTTATATGAATGTGTCGTTGAAACTGAGAACTGAATTCGGACATGAGATGGGCAATTCATATAAGTCGCTCCTTTCCTGCAGAGAAATAGAGTCTGGTTATTGCACTACACACAGAACACAAAAACCAGGCATGAGAGAAGCCAGTTCGAGTGATCTGGTGTGGTCGAGCCAGCATCGCATGACAGCTCAAGGGTGAGGCGGTCCAGATGGGCCAGGCGGTCCCGGGGGGCCTGGTGGGCCGAGAGGCCCGCCAAAACAGTCTCGTATCAACCAGCAACAGCACAACAAGCTCAAACTGTTTGAAGCATCACAGAACGAAGAATAAAACTCAGCTCACTGTGGTTCCATTAGCAGGGACTCAATAACGACATTAAGTAAGGTTCCTTAGCTTCCCTGAAGCAGAGAAATATGAAAACAGAGCAGACAAGCAGATATGACATAAATCAGTAAGACATATTCTGACATATGATTCCCCTAATCAAGCCGCCAAATATTTGATGATTTATGTGGAATCTAAGGGGCATAAAGATTCCTAGGAATGTACACTATGGAGCACGCTCCCCTGTGTCGTTGGCATGTCGATGGACCAGTAACTTCTGAGACGTTGCATATTTCAAATGGATAACGATTCCGTCTTCTTTACATACAATCACTTTGTTGAAATCTGATTGGTTTTCTTGAGTAATAAAATCAATCCGTTTAATTTACTCCACAATTTAGTTATTAAGAACTGCTCAAATAATCATCTTACTGACAATACACGCATTGCACAACCTCACAAAGGGAAAATAACATTCACATACCAAGAGCCTATGACATCGCAAAAGCCACCGAGAAATCCCGGCGGCCCCAGCCGAGGAGGGCCCCACCCTGGTGGTCCTCCTGGCCTCATCTTTTTGCTAGTTAACTCAAACAAGATCTCGGAGCTATGCCCTCACAAACTTTGGGGAGCTGCCCTGCAAGACGTGCCTCCAAACCAGAGCTTCCCCAGAATATGTGGAAATTCGAGAGCTCGAGATTGTTCTTGGGGTTACAGGTGAGAGAACTTTGTTCTCCTGGAAGCATCTATCTACTTTTTATCTTTTTCTTTGATATTTTGCTTTAGCATGTATGTACCAAAAGATCAAGTCTGGTCTCGGCATCTAACGCTTGTTTTCTTTTTCACCAGCTGTTCTTCAACCTAACATTCCAAGTGCTGGAATGTCAAGTTCAAAAGTTTCCCATGGTTCCTCTTTCATTCATTCGTTCACATTGAACGAAACATGTCATTGTAATAATTGTTGCGATGTATATGGTCAAAGGCTAATTTGGAGCAGAAATATATGGTTATCCCACAGAAGGATATGCTGATAAAACTTGAGTAGTATAAGCAAGCAAGAATACCAAGTGCGAGGCATCTCTTTTCCGTGCTTATTTTAAACAATTAGAAAGCTTTATGGGATTCTGGAAGTGGTTAGGATTTTGGAAACAGAGAATCCACAAACCCAGGAGGTCTGGATACATCTCGCTCAGGACTGTCAAAGAAAGCATTTTCAACGTCGAGTGGACATATAGACCCGCCAAGGCAGAATAGCTGGGAGCAGCAGGACTACATACATATCATGGCTGAAGTCAGCACCTCTTTGTTCAGTGTACCCTCTAGCAACTGAGCTAAGCTTTACAGCTTCCCAAGCCAGGAATACTATAATCGTACTCTTTACCCTTTAAATCACATTTAGACACGGCAAGATTCATAGACAAATCACAAGTTAAAAAGAAACCAAATGTTTTGCAAGTAAGACGTTATATCGTTTGGCATAGCTTGTTCGCAGCAAGGATCTTCGCTGGTGCTTGAGTGAATGAATTGAGCTCGGCAGGAAGTAAAGGGGAAGAGCACATTGTGCAGATGGAAGAACTGGAGTTGGTGCAGTGAGTAAGCACGCGGGATAAAAATGAACTCAGCCTGTTTTTCAGAAACACGGGTTAAAAATGAACTCAGCTTGTTTTTCAGAAACGAAGCTTTTCGGTGCCTTGTACATCTGCAAATAATCCTCTCTTTGTGCTACAATTGATGACCTAGATTTGTAATACTCCTTATATTCCTAACATTTATTTATATCAGCCTTTTCTTTCCAGGCTACACATCGACCAACTATTCGCCATTAATTGCATTATTTTAAAACACAATTCTAGCAAGATGAAGGCGACGATCCAGAGCCATCTGAGGCCGCCGCAGTAGTCCTCACCATCGAGGATGGAAGCGAGTGATTGTTGACGGAGACAGTGCTGCACTCATTTGAGCAACTTGTGAGAACGACGGCTCAGTCTCAACCTGGAGGAACAGAACAGTGTCATTCTCAAGACGCTTGCCTGACAAATCCATTCACTAACATTTGTGGGGATGCTTGCATCGACCGGCAGTGTTCAGGACATGATTCACAATATATGAAGTCGAATGATTTTGTCGAGGGTGGCCACAAAAACAGAACTCAGGAACGGATCGATTGGCTATTGAATTCATATACTGACCACTATCCTAAATATTGATACGTCGATTGCCTCTTTCATGTCGATCTACATGTTTCGAAAATCGGTTAGACATGGACGTTGGACGCTCTGAGCTTTTTGGACCTGATTGGGTTGATCCTCTGTTCGATTGTGGAGCATATCCTGTTTAAGGCGAAAAAAGAGTTCATGTTTTAAACTAATGAGCAATGCTTCTATTTGTCGTTCTTAACAGGTAATAATAGTTACTATAAGAGAAGACCAATTCTACTGAGATTTTGAATTCTAATGTGTAAGTGCACACGCAGGGCAGTGAACTTAAGAAACAATTTGATAAGGAAGAGACTAATTAATGAAAGACGAGTAAGGCTATACAAAGCCTAGCCCTCTCCATTTGAGTGTGCAGCAGAAAACTAACAAAGAAGCATCCCTCGCACTTGAAGCCCTTGTAATACAAAATCCACGGATCCATATTGGCCTCGCTTTGCTCCAAAATTAGTCGCCCTGTAACCTTACATTACCTCACATTACCTCACCCTTTCTCTTTCTGTAGCAAACTAAAATGCTCGTTCAATGAAAAGCAAGCATACCCCTGGTTGCACAATGAACTGAAGCAGTATAAGGGCGCGTTTGGCAATCATTCTGTTCCCGGAAGCTGATTCTGCTCAGAAATGATTTTTTTTTATTCTATACCCGAGAACAATTTCTAAGTATTTGAAGGCGCTTGGTAACTGCCTAAAATTTCTAATATTGGAATAGAAAAAGAACAGAAATGCATTTGATAACTGTACAAAATTTCTTTTTGTTAATAATATTTTAATTTTTTTAATATTTCTTTTCTTTTTTCTTTCTTCCCCTTCTCCTTCTTTGGCCATGGTCGGTCGCCGGCGTCCTCACCGGCCACAAGCAAGGGCCACCCTCACTAGCTCTGATGAGGGCGGCTTGAGGCCTGAGCAAGGGTAGCTAATGGCCTGAGCAAGGGCCACCCTCGGCGGCGAGGGTCCAACCCTCGCCCTCGCCCTCGCTAGCGAAGAAGAAGAAGGTGAAGGAGAAGGCCAAGAAGAAGGCCAAGGCGAAGAAGGTGAAGAAGAAGAAGAAGGCGAAGGCAAAGAACAAAAATTTTCTTGATTCTTGATTTTGTTCCAAAATTGATTCTGGGAACAAGAAGTTACTTTTTTTTTCTTTTTGATTCTATTCCAAAACTGATTTTGAAAACAAATTTTGGCAAATTTGTGCCTGTAAACAAAAAATTTACCAAACGGATTTCTGTTTCAAAATTGATTCTGCAAATAAAAAGATAGAAATTGTTACCGTTTGGCAACTTGTCAAACGCGCCCTATGTTTATCTAAAATGAGTGAGTTTCAAAAGCAGAAAAAGTAAAATAAAATCTGAAATATGCTATGCTTTTGGAAAAGGTTTCAACTCTGTACAAGATAATGGATTTCGAACGAAGGGAATAAAGTCACATAAAATATAAAAGAAAACGACTCGTTTTTAACAAAAATTAACTTTTTGTAGTGGCAAAGTCACAACATTTTGTTATAGTTGCATGTTACAGAGTGTTCAATGCACCATAGCTAGATCTTCACGTTAAGAATCTGTCAAAATATAGTCACATATTTCTCTTAGAAATAAAATTTAATTACTTTTCTAGCAAATTGCTTCGGAAGGCATAGTTGTTTTAAATGATTTTAATATATGTAAAATAAGTATGGCTTGTTCCACTTGATTTATAAAAGGGTTTTGTTAAAAGTGTGTCATGAAAAATTATTAGGCGACCAATTAAAGACCCTTACAATATCGACATACCATTTATGATCGTAATAGTTATAATCAACATCGTGAGAATCAAACTATTTCACCCTTTATAAGATATCCGAACTACTTTGGTTTTGATTGTCTCGGCGATCCTAAGAAAGGGTTTCTGTATATTTCAAATTCTCACGCTTTCCTGAGATGTTTGACCAGCGTCATGCAACAACCGAAAATCTCATGAAATGCTAGAAAACATAATGCCAATACCAAAAGCATCCACAAAGTCAAAAGGTTGGAAGTCTTTCTACAACATAAATTTGACAAACAGCAGCTCAATTGACCTCCACCATCCAACCCATGGTATCTTCAAGCATACCCATTTGAATCCCCGTCAAGGTTTCACGCAGCTTCTGACAAGCTGTATCTGCTTGTGTTTTATACTCGACCCTGCATCATGAGATTAAGTATAGCAGTGTCAAGGAGCCATACCGATGAACGGCGCAGATCCGATTGCACTAATTTCGATTCACTGAGGCATAGTCCATCCGTAAATGGCACAGCAGCAGACTCTTTCTTATGCTAGAGAGAAGTGGGAAATCGGTAAAAGGGATATGTCGACAGATGAAGATGCCAGCCGAGTTACCTTCTACCCTGATGAGTTACGCTGCCAATGGATGTGACAACCACGGCAGTTCCTGTGCAGAAAGCTTCATCGGCACCCAGCAATTCATCTATTGTGACATGACGTTCCTCGACCTGTCAAGTTATCGGAAGAAAGGAAACATAATTCCGCATATCCGCCCAACTATCCCCCCATATAGCATCATGAATTCAACAGACAATTCAATTTAACTAATAATCATAAAGGGCTCAAAATCTTATCAAGACGGAGCAAGCAAGACATCCTGACACTGATGACTTCGTTTCAGGGAGTTCTCTCTTGACTCGTTTGTGCTCCTATTCAAATAATCAATTTGCAAAGCAAAATATTTTGATTGCAAAATCCAATCAATAAAAAACAAAGTGTGAACATAATCACCTGGTAACCAAGCGTACGAGCAATTTCAATTATGCTTTTTCTGGTGATACCAGGAAGGATTGTTCCATGTGTCGGAGGAGTTGATATGGTATTTCCCTGCAATAACATGCAACTGTAAGTATACTAATCCAATATTAATGAATATCTCATCATCAAAAGCAATGATTCCCATATATATATATATATATATATATATATATATTTGCAGCTAGTTGGCGTTCTCCAAAATTCTTTCATGTACAACAAGACAACAGCAGAAGGTGAAGTTCCTTGTCAGTGCCACAGCAGCGTCATCTTCCTTGAAATCACACAAATCTAGGAACAGCGCCTCTTCAGTTTTTCAAGCAAAAGATACTAGCCAACATATCAGATCCTGTTCAACTATACATTCAATTCCTTCCAAACCTTATGAATCTTGTAGGACAAAAGAACCATAATGTTACAAATTGTGCTTGAATAGACCACTTGAAACTGACCTTCACCGAAAAAAGGTTACATGCAGAAGCCTCATCAATATACTTTCCAGTTGCGGCATCCAGGAATAAAACATCAGAAAAACCTTGCGCCTTTGCTCTAGACAGTGCCTTCAAAACCTACGAGGATAAGCGAGTAAAATGGGTCATTGGAAACACCCCGGTAGATCGGAAATATAAGATCAGTATTTGGAATCCATAAAATATTAAATGCCTCTGGTTAAGACACTTGTCAGAGAAATACTAACTATTAGACTTGAACATGCATGAACACATGGAAGTGTCTAATAACAATTTGACAATTTTGGTAATTACCGGTGAATAGTTGGCCACAGTCTCGATGCCTCCCGTTCCACCAGAGGAAGCTCGATGATGCTTCTCCTCAACCACCAGGTTAAGGGAACTCTGGCCCTAGTGTGATGAAGAAGCCAAACTTTGTCAGTACTAAGAGTCATTTCATCGCCTCATAAGCAAAACCAGCTTCGAGTTGGTTACCACAGTAGATATTCATTTCACAAGGAAACGCATACTACGCTTATCGACTCCAATGTCTAGGATTGCGATCATGCAAATGAACCGAGGAATGCATCAAGCAACTGAAAATTAAAGAGTCTTGTGAAGGCCGTTCAAGCGAATGTCATTTTGTCATTGTTTTCTCTTTTTTAACCTAAGTGAGAACAAATGGTGGTTCGGTGACAGCAATCTTATACCTTATGATAGCTTCCAACAGGCGAAACATACACTAAGAATGTGTATTCCGGTGCTGGCCCTAATCCCAGAGTAGCGCCACTTCCCATGAGCAAAGGCCTTACATACATAGATCCCTTCCCAAAAGGAGGCACCTGTTTGAATGTTCAACCAGAAAATAAAAAGGCACGTCACACCAATTGAGAAAACTCGCAATTTGAAGGCATTACACACATTCAAAGAAAACTCAACATAGGACCAAGGCATGCTAGTGCTTCGAAAGAACTAAATTACCCAGCGTTCATTGGCCAGGACAGTTTGCTTCACCGCATCAACAAACTGCTCAATAGAAGGTGAAGGCATGCACAGTCTCTCTGCACCTGCCTTCATCCGCAAAGCATTCTGTTCAGGTCGGAAAAGCAAAATCCGGCCATCTTCCTTCCTGTATGCCTTCAAGCCCTCAAACACTCCCTACATGCGACAGACTGTTGTTATTTGGGAAACGGTACCATTTCTCACTAAGTATGCTTAACAAGTGCTCCAAGAGAACTCGTTAATAGGACAGCCCTCTCGACAATTAAAGTAAGACAACTTATTGATGCTGCTCACCTGTCCGTAATTGAGAATACCGGGAGAAGGGCTTAGCTCGATATTACCATAAGGAATTAGACTTCCCTGGGAAAAGTTCTCGCCAATAGAGCATTTCATCACATACATATAGTCAGTTGGAGTCAAAGAAAATCCCAGTTCTTCCCAGTTGACATCAGGATACTTCCCATCATTATTGCTGTGATTCCAACAAGAGAAATTAGCCAAAAAATGCACATATGTGATAATATAGAAAAGCCTATTCAAGCAAGTGCTGTGGAACTAGAAAGGGTATTTGCCGAAACAGAAGGAACTTTAAGAATAACAGTGACTAAAGATCACTGCAAACGCTAGTCGATCAGAGCCAAGCTGACAGGCAGTTTACATAGATTACCTGTTGGCATTGGCTTCAGTAGTTGAATTCAGTGATGGAGCCATTTGGTGCAGGAAGAAGATACAGTTTCAGACTGCAAAACGGAGCAAAAAAGAGTGAATGTATCCGTCATGAGAGAGAGCCGCCAAAGAAAGTAGCCTAGTATAACGCCAGTTACAAATATCTAACACCAGATGATTGGCTTCTTGTCCTTTAGCAATTACGCTATTAAAAAAATGGCAAAACAGGCAAGTGGGTATCTGCCAATAGCTTTGAATGATGCAAAAAAACACCTGACTTTAGCAGTTACTTATGAAAAATTAATAAAAAACTGCTGCAGACAGTCAGCACGAATCGCACGTCAATGAAGTTTGAAAAGATTCCCTGAACGATGTAGTCTGACACGAGAACCTCGGGGACTTCGCTTTCTACTGTGTTTGATATTTGTCATTTGGGCTTGAATTCTTAACCAGGTGATGAAATCAATCACCACAATCAAGAAAAAAATTAAAAAAAAATTAAAGTTAAGTTTCCCTCAGACTCAATTGCTTCCAAGACAATGGCCAAAAAGGACACAAAAAAAAAAATTGAATCGGCACTCGTGTCTCACGCGAACAATCTCTTGGAGAGGCCAAGAGTACAACAGGGACAAAACGCATCACCATTATAAACGAGGTGATGCAATCGATCTTCGTCGTTCAGAACCAGTATACGCACGTAGAGCTCTCCATCCAACGTGGGGTGGCGGACGTGGCCCGGATTCTGAACACGCGACCATGACAAATGTTTCGTGTGTCCGAGTGATGGGTGGACATCGTTCCTCGTCGGCCAATGTCCATTACGGACGCATACGAGGAAAAACCTCAGAAAACTCGATACCTGAAGCGGTTTTTCCTCGGGCAATTGAAAAATGGGAGAGGAAGATGAGTTGATGCACCGGTGCAGTCGGAAACTTACGTAATCATTCGAGGGCGATCGTCGATATCCGTTGCAGGGTTACGAGTTCGCCACGTTCGGTAGGGAGAGAAGCGAATGCGAAGCGATGCGACGGAGGAGCGATGGTGAGTGATTTGCGTGCGCAGGGGCGCTCGTTTTGCGAAGAGCAAGAAGAACCCCTCCTGGTTGAGAAATATATTGAAGCAATATAAGTTATTTAATATACATGACTTTCAAAAGCATAAAATTTGGGTGAATTCCCTAAAAAAAACATCCCAACTTTAGGTCAAGTCCCAAATTTATCCTGAACTTTTTTTTATCTCAGAAAAAATCCCAAACTTTAGGTCGAGTCCCAAATCTGCCCTGAATTTTTTTTGCTTTAGAAAAAGCCTCAAACTTTTAAGTTTAATCCTAAATCTATCACGAATTTTGTTTTGTGTAAAAAATATCAGCAAATTTCAATTTATTTTAAAAAATATACCCCAATTATCCAATTCCAACTTAGTGTGGCACTTCCATATCGATAACAAATTCACATCAGCAAAGTAATGAGGCAATAGATATAGACCGACGTCACATTTTCACTTCGATAATAAATTCAACCCAGTAAAAATTGTTGAAATTCTCCAAAATTAAACCGTTATAGGATATGAAAGTTAGGGATGATAACAAATCCACCCCAAAAAAACATTTTTAATTTGAAAAAAAACCCAATTTTTAGGTTTAGTCCAAATTCACCATGAACTTTTCTGTCTAAAAAGAAGCTCAACTATTTTGTTGATGTGGATTTGTTATCGACATAGACGTGCCACGTCAAATTGGGACTGGATGATGGGGGTATATTTTTTAAAATAAATTGAATTTTGATTTTTTTTGCACAAAACAAAATTTGGGGCAGAGTTGAGACTGGACTTAAAGTTTGGGGTTTTTTCTTAAATAAAAAAAAGTTCGTGGTAGATTTGAGATTGAACCTAAAGTTTGGGGTTTTTATAAGACAAAAAAAAAAGTTCGAGGCATATTTGGGACTTAACCTAAAGTTTGGGATTTTTTTAGAGAATTAGGCCCATAAAATTTATACTAAAATCAAAATACGTTATAGTTTCCTAAAAGGGAAAATGACGCAAAAAATTCCCGAACTTTGTCCAATATGCAATGTCGTCTCTCAACTTTTAATTTGTTTAATATAATCCATGAATATTTTTGTACATGTTCGATTTAGTCCCCAGATTATATGAAAATGTTCAATATTTTCCCCGAACTTGAATTAATGAAAGGATAATATTGAACATTTTCATATAGTTTAGGGACTACATTGAACATGTACAAAAAGTCTAATGATCACATTAAATAAATTAAAAATTCATGGACCACATTGAATATTGAGCCAAAGTTTAAGGACCATTTGCGTCATCATCCATTTCTAAAAGGTTGTAATGTAATTTAAAAGAAAGGAAGAAAGCTACATAAGATATAAAAGAATGTGCCTCGTATGGAACTGAAATTAATTTTTTGTGATCTCGAAATCACAACTTTTATTTATATTGATGTTGGGATGATAAGTAACTTTTTTTTAAAAGGAATGGACACTATAGTTTTCAAATACAACCACCCGCCTGGGTGGCGCTGCTGGAACGTACACTCTTCCTTTCGCAAAAGGTTGAGTGTTCGAATCCCGGATGTCGCAGGATGACTTAACCGGTGGCACGTGTGTGGTGGCTAGCACGTGTCGCCCCCAGGATTTACTCCCCAGCTGTCGGCCGTGCGGGGGTTTCCTGGGTTATCAAAAAAAAAAAAACAGTTTTCAAATACACATTAAAGTTGTGCTTTTCAAAAAGGTTTTAACATTATGCCGGAAAAGAGCAAAGCCACATGAAATTTAAAAGAATATCATTCATACTTAACAGAAAATAATTTTTCTGTGATCTCAAAGTTACAACATTGATAAATCAATGTTAAACTTATGGTACTTTTTACAATTAACTTTATTGTCTCTTAAACTTAAGTGAATGTCTTTATTAGGTGCAATTCATTCACTTGGTTTTTTTTTGGTCGAATAGTCACTTGATTAAATAAACTACACTTTAAGACTTCATTTGTTTAATGGAAAATGAACGATTTGGAAAACATTTTCCTAATAATGATTGCTTATAATGCTTACAAAAACGAATTAACGAAAAATATTTTCATCGTCCACAAAAAAAACATAAATTGTTGTAAATAATGAAAATATTTTTCATTGACCAATTATTTCAAGCAATACAAATAATCATTTTTAGTAAAATATTTTTCAAATTATTTATTTTTGGCAAAATAAATGAAGCGTAAAATAGTAACCTCTCGGTGATAAAGCAAAACGTTAGTGGAGTTAGCTCTTCTGTCATGAAAGAAAGAAAGAGAAAAAGTTCAAACTTCTTTGTTCATATTTTTTTTTTTTGGTAATCCAAGGAACCCCCGCACGGCCGACAGCCGGGAGGTAAATCCTGGGGGCGACACGTGCTAGCCACCACACACGTGCCACCGGTTAAGTCACCCTACGGCGCTCGGGATTCGAACATTCAACTTTTTGTGAGAAGAAGAGTGCCCGCGCCAGCAGCGCCACCCAGGCGGGTGGTTCTTTGTTCATATTTGTCTTTCTAATTTGAAAGGATTTAAACTTTAGATTGTGCATAAGTAGTCAAGGGTAGATTAGTCCAACCAAAATTTAGTGTTTAAAATGGTTGTGGAATAAGACGTTTTGGTTGTGTGAAATAATATTTGCCTTTCAAAAATTCTTACTTATGTGACGTATTATATAAAATAAAGAGAGTCTCTTACTTTTAAGGAATTTCAATCGTCTTTTTTTTTTGGTTAAGTAATTGTAATTACACGTGATAAATGCGTAAACTCATTTTATCTCTCACACTTATAACATTATGGTATTTTATAATCTACAATAATTTTCTTAAAATGACTTTAAATCTCAGAAAAAATTCTTTTCCATAAGTACAATTTCTTTGTACATCATATTTTCATCAATAGTTTCTTCTCCTTATTTAATGATTGAAACAATTGGTAAACGGACTGAATCTTTTAATTGTCAATTTCTAACATAGACGCGACGAGTGCTTACACTTTTTCGGCCGGATTACACGAAACCAGCATCTTTGTGGTTTCGTCTATGGCCATATTGACCAGGCATCGGCAATCGCTAGCATGGACATGAGATGGGCTCGTCAAGAAACATGGGCCCCCTTTTCAAAGTGTTCGATGGAGGCAACAGCGAATGGGTCTAATTCTTTAGTCCCACAAATCCCACGAGATCCACGAAGCCTTAGATATAATCTAATTTATTATGATGAAAACGAAAACGAAAAATATCCAAGGACCATTCTATATGGAGAATGTAGCATGCGAATTTCGGCCCATGCGAATTTCTTTTCATGTAAAAAACAAATTATGAGAAAAAAAATTTCCAATTCATGTAATTGCCAAATGCACAAGCATAGCATTGAGCATATATGACTGCTTAATGAGGCGGGCAGGCCACCGTTTTCTACGAACACTTCATGTGCAATTATTCTATATGTGGCCTACATTCCTTTCTATTTCTATTAATTTTGTGGCCGTTCAATAACGAGAGACAATTGTGGAATTATAAGAGAGCAATCCACGTGAAGTGTTGTGCATAATCTACTCCGTGACGATGTCGGGTCGCGAATCGCAATCGTGGCAACGTCGGAGTTTTTTGGACGGTCTATACACGTGGCTAATGAAAGAAACTTTCGCTTCCCAATTTTAAATTCTGTCCTTTTCTTCTTCTTTTTTCTTATTCTTTTTAAGGGTATGCTCCGAAAGTTGTGTTTATGCAAGTCGTAAATAATTCATGCATGGCGTTTTTCTTCTTCATGATAACGATGGGCGTCACATGACTCCACTATTGCACCAAGATTGCGACAATTGCTCGGTTGCGTATACATCTTAGGGAGAGAGGCCAAACTTTCGAGCTTTCGATTTTCTAATTTTACATGTCGAAATTACCGAGCATAAGTAAATTACATGATCTGATATCGGCAGGAGCGTCCGGCACAAATCGACAACAACACCGCCCGGATCGCCGGCGATTTTTTTTTTTTTATGCGGGTTTTAGTTTTGGTTATATGTTCTTGGTTTAGGGAAAAAGGGTAAATCAAGGGGATGGATGCAGCTGGTCAGGACAGGCCCGTGATTCTAAACTTCCTAAATAAACCAAAAGTGTGTAACGTCGTCGCTTTCAATAAATACATAATTGCCTTTGATTCCAACGGTATTACTCCTATAAATACTCCTTAAGTCATTACATTTTATCATCCATACATTGCATTGCACCAAGATCCGTTTTCGATTGCCTCGCTTGAAGCTTCAAACATGAAATTGCTCATACCTTCACTAGCCATATCATCCATACTACTCATTGGCCTGATTTGTTCCCTCGCCGGAGTCGCAGCGGCGCAGAACTCCCATCAAGACTTCGTCGACGAGCACAACGCCGCTCGTGCTGAAGTGGGGGTCGGCCCGATCGCTTGGAACAGTACGGTCGCGGCTTACGCTCAGAAGTACGCGAGCGAGCGGATCGGAGACTGCAACCTTGAGCACTCCGGAGGGCCCTTCGGCGAGAACCTGGCCGAGGGCTATGGCATCCTGAGCGGCAGGGACTCGGTGAAGATGTGGGTGGGAGAGAAGGGCAACTACGACTACGACTCGAACTCGTGCGTAGGAGGCGAGTGCTTGCACTACACTCAAGTCGTGTGGCGTAACTCTGTTCATCTAGGATGTGCTAGAGTGAAGTGCGATAACGGGTGGTTGTTTGTGATATGCAACTATGATCCTCCCGGCAACTACGAGGGCGAGCGGCCGTATTGAACGGTCTATCGAAGTTCTAAATAAACTCGTATCTTTCATACGATTACCGGAATAAATCCCTATTTGAAACATTCATATTGTAAGTCTGTTGTCGCTAGATGACGCATCCTGTCAAGTAACTTCCTACCTGTGCATTTCTCTCGTTACTATGTAGAAAGTCAGCAAAACGAAACACAAATTAATCATCATAACTCAATAATCTTGGTACACTTTTTCGGTTTCTTTTTCGACTGTTTGTTTCTGATCCCTCCGCACGGATCCTCTTCACCAGACTCAGACCTCGCGTGCTTTGTGGGAACTCCCGCTTGGCAAATACCGTGATCGTCATCACTATTCTCATTGTCATTTTTGTCGTCGTCGTCGTCGGTGGTATCTTCTGAATCTGTTTCGCCAGTGCTAGAAGCAAATGGAATCGGAGGATAACCACTCGTGACTGCAGATTCTGCAGCTGCTACTGCTTCAGGGGTGTGAAGATCAGCGATCCCCAGCATCAAGTCCTGTTTTATAAGTGCAATAGCATCAGCTGATGGTTCCATCACCCAAAAACTATACCAGGGTAGACAAAAGAGCAGCACAAAGTACCATTTCTATTATTTCTGATTCGTTCCCGTCGAGAACTTCAATGTCATAGCTTTCAGGATTGTCCTACATAATAAACCAAGACTTGTGCGTGATAGGTCATAACAAGTCGTATCAATGCGAGAAAGACAATGTCACAGGAGGAGCAAGATGATTTTCCAAACCTTTGCATCGACCTGCAGTTTGTTATTAGCTTCAGATAAAACTCCCAGAAAATCCTTCACTTTTCCAAGAACTGCAGCAAAGCCAAACAGACAAAGGAATTGACTCTTTTTGGAAACAAAAGGATAAGTTATTGAAACCATGCTAAGGGGTGGTAGACACCACACAACCATATCCAATCAACCCTGATATCTTGGAAGTTTACCCACCATACAAAAAGCCTCCTAGCCCATTGTTTCATAGTTTTCAGGAAATTAATTCGTCTAAACAGCCATTTTCATGAATTATGAGATGAACATAAAACAGCTTATAGTTGTCAAAAGATATTATGCTGATCGAAAAGATTAGATGACGAATCCACAACCTTGGCTCGTAGGAACTGAACTTGTTAATGGCTTTCCACTGAGGTGCTGCCGCTTTCTTTGAGAGCGTGAATCCTTATTTTTACAGATAGACAGTGTCGACTCTGCATGTCAAAGCACATAGAATAAAATCACATAATGGCAATAATCGACAAACATATTTTGACCCACGCGAGCAGAGCCACTCTCACGATCCAAAGATCAAAATCAGAGGTAAAATAAATCGCTACCTATAGATGAGGCAGAGAAACCCTTTTTCTCTAGTTTCAGAAGTTCTTGGCTCGTGGTCTCCATCCCTATTGCCAAGCCGAAGTACTACAGCAAAAGCGAAGTTGAAGGATTGAAGTTGTCACTGATTGAAGAACAGAATTTAATCATAATCAGATGGAGAATGTAGCATTTGATATTCTTATAACTGACAAGATCATTATAAACAATTTGCAGCAAGAATAAAGCATGTTCTGCCCTCGTTGTATATGATGTTAAATCATGTTGAACTGTCAAATCATGTTGAACTAAGACAGATTAACAATCCACCCAGATAAGACTCACCCAAATCAAGAACAGTCCCGACTCCAAATTTAATCGATCCAGCAACTCTTCCATAGCTTACTACATTGAATTGGGGTTCTCAGACAGACCATTGTGACCTTCGAAGGAGCAGCACTTTTCCAGCTTCATACCCTCCTCACTATGGAAGAAAAGGTGCAAGCAAAGAGAGCTCACTGCTTGCTCAACAATGGATATCATGATGCCATTAGTCACACAAAGCCCTCAAAATTCCTCTGTCTTCTCATCCACTCCTCCTTTCTCCCCAAGCATATATAGTCCTTAATCCTCCTTCAACCCCTCAAGACTCAATTTTTTCCACGTAAAAGACCCAAAACCCCTTTCCTATTTACCAAAAAAAGCAGCGACCTGGCAATCAAAATGGACACCATCCATCCTAAGACCCGTGAACAAATTACCAGACCGAAACTCCCGAAAAAGCACTAAACCATGTTAAATACCCAAACTTGATCAAAGTCATCTGAACCCTTTACGCCTAGAAAACTAGAGAGAGGACTAGCATCATAATTTGAAGAAACTAACTTGAAAAGATGCAGCGAAAGGCAGAGCTGATGCTACCTGGGCTGTGCTGCGCGCTTGGTGGTGCTTCCTGCGCCTGAGAGAGGAGGAGGAGGAAGAAGAAGAACGGCGAAGTCGACCACAGATGAGAAAAATTCGGGTTTGGGCCGGGCCAGTGTACCGCTTCGGCCCAATATCACGACAAAGGAGAAAATGAACTTGAAATTTAGTTTTTTTTTGGTAAGGAACTTGAAATTGAATTTCATTCCTTTGTTTTTGGAAAAAAAATAGAAAAAATAAGACCGGGGCTATATTCTCCTCCATCCCGATTTGAAAAAAATCTCCTCGACAATGTCTTTAATTGGTAGGTTACGAGTTACAAACGTCATCCAATGTAGGAGACATGGATCATCTGCCATGATCTGTAAGCCCGCTGTTTGCCGCACCTAGGGATACTCGATGCAAGGCAGACGGGTTTTTTTTATCTTTTTAAATTTTTAGATTGCACTTGTGCTCTCTCTCCATCTATCTCTCTTGTCTCTCTCACCTCATCACGATCACTCTCACGTGACCATGTTTTTCTTTGGTCGTGAAAGAGCTCTGCCTTGTCGCCATCGACGACCATGTTTGGAAGTCCCCTCCAAATTTGGCCATCCCCGAAGGAGTCAGAATGTAAGTACTAAATCACACTTCCATTTAGATAATTAAAAATTTTTGAACAATTGGCAACGATTCAACAAAATCCCATAATCTCAATAGCAATTGCCGAATCTCGCCAACGTCTTGCTAAGATCTAGGGTAGAATGAACAAATCTAGAATGAAGAAAATGGCATCCCAAGGGACTTTGCCGGTCAAGGGAGGGAGTTGGAGCCGCGAACTTGTGTGGCCACGGCCGTGGAGGTAGGCGGCGGCACCGATGCGACAATGGATGCTGGTGAGCAAATTTGGTTGCCTAACATAGGTTGTGGAGAGAGAGAGAGAGAGAGAGGGGTATTGGGTTTTAGGCGGAAAAATATGAGTCGTGTCAACAATTAAAGAGCAACGGCAGACAATGAAAGGGCCGTTGATAGCGATTCACAGCCCGACGTGGCTGATGACCATAACTTATAGCCTACAAATCATTACAATCGCTACTTTCAGGTGAAAAGTTACTGCCCATGATTTTGGCAAATGAAAAAGTTGTGCTTAGAGACATCTTTTGGTCGTATCACCGACTTGTCGGTGCTAGAACATCAACATCGGCTGTAGTCTAGTCGCTAATTCATCATCACTTCATTGTTATTTAGTTGCTCCACAGTTTCCTTATATCTGTCGCATTAGATAAGCGGTGGTCGCAGGATGAGGGGATGAGGGATGGCAGGGGGAGGCTGCGCCTCTACCATGGAGGTGCGCGGGGCGAGGCGAATCGCATGTCTTTTGTCCCACATTACTCGGGGGAGGCTGCGCCTCTATCATGGAAGTGCGCGGGGCGAGGCAAAGCGCATGTTTTTTGTCCCACATTACTAAGGGGGGAGTCCTAAGTGGCTATTACTGTGTAATATTATCTGCTTTGGGCTCACTGGCCCTTACGGCTTTAAAACGCGCTACACAAAGTGGAAAATCCTAAGCCTCATCAACTAACCCAAGACTCCCCCATCAACGATGTGGGACAAAAGACATGCGCTCAGCCTCACCCCACGCAAGTCCAAGGTGTTAGGTTCATCAACGAAAAACAACGCAGCGGAATATAGAACTTTAGACAGGATTCATGTGTATATTAAAATCGAAAAGGAATTTCGAAACGTACTTTTTGCAGATCGAAGATAAATCGGCAGCCGATTGTGTCTAGATTAGCGCCCCAAGTGTTGCGCCTCTACCGATATCCACACACACGAACGGAATTCTCCAATGATCCACGTACTAGCGAAAGATCTTGAAGTTCATTTTTCTTGAATGCCTTTTTATTTTCTATACTCTGTCGAAAAAACCCTAGATAAAGAACGATTCTCTATCTATTTATACAGCCTCATTATTTAGCAGAATTAAAAGAAATGGGCCGGGCGATTTGAGTCCGCCAAACCATCCACATTTAATCGTACGTTTAATCGTTATCTTATAACGCGCACGACCGCATAGATAATTTAAATAAGAGAATAAATTAAATTCTACTTCTTAAGTAGATCAAGGCGCACAGAAAATATTAAGTCCGTTCGCTATTGTGTGCAATCCCGTAGGTTCACTAAACATTAGCAGTATGTTCAAAACTCTTTTTGGCTCACAACTCCCCTGCCATCCCTCATCCTGCACCCGCCGCCTAGGGTATGGGTTGTCACACCTTCAATTGGAAAGAAGAAAATTGACTTTGGTGATATTCGAACATGTTTGGAATTTTGGCAATAACTAAGCAAAGGATCGTTTCAAAACACAAACAAAACTCTGGAGACCATAAGGTATTCTCAATGCGACACACCCTCTTCTTTCCTTTGGCAATACTTTTTTTTTTATCCCATCTAATTATAAGTTATCCATTTCGTTTGTAAAGTTTTATAACGGTGCAAATGAATGAAAAATAGCGCATGCTCATGAATGAAGACTATCCTATGATTATATAGAGATAGAGAGATGTCTAAATTTCTATCTTTGGCTTGAGGAAAGAGAGAGAGAGAGAATAGTGTCATTAACTTGATCAAGACATGAAATAAGGACCGATAAAAAAACAATTTTGGGCCATTAAGTCTATGGTTTTTTTTCTTTTTGGCCTGAATTAACTTCATAGTTTATAGAGTGAAAAAACAAAAGGAGGGGGGGGGGGTTAGGATTCTGGTTCTGGCCTTGTCTTATCTGCCATCAATCATCATGTGATTCTAATAGTCCGACAATTCCAGCAGAGCCTAACATTGGATTCTTAGGACATCCTCCATCCCTATGTACAACTGCCAAATTGCCAAGGACAGCATAGATAAACTCAACAGCAACAACAGTTCGTCAATCCAACCAATGGAACATTAAAGCATTCAAATTCAATAGTGATCACAACCCAGAAGATGTACACCAAAAGATAACAAAAAACAAAGCAAAAGAAGTTAATCATCGCCTGCTCACCCTCCTCTGTACACTCCCTAATCGCCCAACCGAGCCAAAAAAAAAACACTCATCAAAGATTCATGGCCAAGAAAATTAAAAAGAAAAAATCCAATGACTTGGACACGGATTATCCGCTCTCACAACGATCGCTGCATCATGAGAGGTCCACGTGAGACTTGAGACTTAATCGTTAGAAATGCCATGGCCGTGGCCGGCTCTGTCCATCCCAAGTCGGGATCTCAATGAGTAAAATCCCATCAAATGGCGCACTCCTGACTTTGCTGCCTCAACTCTGTCCTCAGCTTCTGGGAGAACAGTTTGCAGGCATCCATGCTCAGGTCGACAGCCGCCGCCAGTGCCACGAAAGCCGCCGCGTCCTCGGTGCACGTCACGTGCTGAACCCCAACCTCCACCTGCGGCTTGCTCGCCCTGTCCACCCCTTGCATGGTCGAGGACATCACGAACCCACCGGGCACCGATGGCCACAGCCCCAATCCCACGAAGTCCGACCCGGATCCGGACCCGGACCACGACCCGGACCCAAAGTCCATGCTGCTGCTCGGGCTGCTCATGGGCGACACGCTGGTGGTCAAGTCTATGGTGAATTTGCCGCCGGTCTTAATGCTGATCGAGGAATCGGCCACGGTGGCCGTGGTCGAGGCGGTGGTGTCGGGGAGGAGCTCGAATCGATAGGAGAGCATGTCGGAGCTGCCATGCTCGAGCCAGGCCTCGAGGCGGCCCCATGGGCTCCAGGTGCCGTGGCCTGGGCGGAGGATGAGCCACGCGCCCGGATTGGACCGGCTGACCCGGTCGGACCCGGGGGACGGGACGAAGGGCGTCACCATCGATGCCGCCGCCACCGGAGAGCCGGAGAGGTCGTGGATGGTGATGGACCATCCCTTTCTCTCTTTAGAATGCGGGTCCTTGTCGTTGCCGACCAGAGACGGTATCCAGCTTCGCGATGGGCTTGTTTCGGACAAGGACGATCTGTATCACAGCAGGACAGCAACACAGTTAGACTCCAAAACCAAATTTGAAGAAGCACCAATCAATTCCGGAATCAAACTCTTGTGATCAAATGATTCGCTTTTTTCTCATTCGGGTCCGACCCACTTGACATTTCCAGCTTTAGAACCAAAACACACCGTGACAGAGACTCGAAATCTTCAATCTTTTTCGCAAAATCGTCCTTTTGCATTCAAACCCAACAAGGCAAAAGTGGAAAAAGCACCAGTTCAAATCGAAACTGATTCCTGGTTTTTGGTGATCTTCTCTTCTGTTAACTTTCTGACTCTGTTCCGAAAACGAAAAGCATTGGAACTGAAGCGAGACCAATTACCTGGATCGCAAGTTCCGGTCGCCGACGTTGTTGTTCCGGCAACTGAAGTTGCAGGTGAAGACCGGCTGCTTCACGCTCCCCTGGACCTGAAACACCTGGGGGCTGCACTCCGGCTCCTTCTCGAACTCGAACACGAACCTCGGATCAGGCTCCGCCCTCACGCTCACGTGCAGCTTCTCCCCGCTCTTCCTGCCGATGTCCACCCACCCGTTGTGCACCGACACCGCCCGCGGCTCTGCCGGCCTCAAGTCCAGCGGCACGCACACCTTCCCGATCAGCTTCGAGCCGCCCACCAACCCGCAGCCGCCCCCCAAACGGCCCCTGTAGACCTCGACCCTCAAGGTCGGGTTCTGGAGGGCGAGCTTCTCGAGGAGGGGCTTGGGGAGGCTGAAGGAGGCGGCGAGGGGCTGAGAAGGGTTGCCGCCGGGGGAGTCGTCTTCGGGGGACGAGACCAGGGGCAGGGAGGCGTGCTGGGCCGGCAGGTTGGAGAGCTTGATCTTGCAGAAGAACGAGGAAGAAGAAGAAGAAGAAGGGTGGACGGCGGAGGAGGATGGCCGGGGGAGCTTGAGGGAGAGGTTACCGACGAGGACACGGAGGAAAGGGCAGGGATCCATTTCTTGGATCGCCCCCAAAGCTCTCTTCCTTGGAGTGGAAGCAAGGCAAAGCAGAGCAGAGGAACCCTCCACAGTATGTATTGAGTATATTGTGAAGAAGGCGTGTTGTGTGTTGCTGCTGCAGCTTTGAGGTTGAGGAGAGGAAGGGAGAGAGAATAAGAAGGGTGATGAATTTGGAAAGAGGGGGGAGAGATTTTGTGCTTGGTGTGCAGAGGTGGGGGATGAACAGGCTGGAATCTAGCTGTGGCATTCCAGATGTGAGCACTGATACAGCAGGGTCAACCCCACTGCTCTCCCCCTGGACCCCCCCCCCCCCTCTCTCTCTCTCTCTCTCTCTCTCTCTCTCTCTCTCTACATCCTCATGCCCAGCAAATTCTCTCAAATTTAGGGTCAGTGGAATGAATATAAAAATATATCAATTGGCTTGGGGTTGGGATTGGGAATTAGAGCTTTGGTTACTGTCAAGGTTTTAACTGAAATCTCCTCTTCCTTTTGACCAGACTGTCAAACAACAAAAACATATGCTGGATCACTACAATTGTACAATACAATGTTTGTTTTTTCAGGTGTTTAGCTGCTGAGTAACTTTGAAGTTTCGATTTTTCGCCCCTTTTTTTTTTTGGGATTTTGTCCTTCGAGGCCCACTTTAATCGGGTGTCGGTAATTTCATCCTTTTTTCTTAGGGAATATTATTAGGACCGAAAAATGGAGAAAAGCGGTGGCAACGAATATGATTTATGACTGGGACCTGAAATCTAAATACCAACTCCAATAGGCTGATGACCCCCTCCCCCCACACACAATCAAATTGTGTAGTGTAGGTATAACTAATAGATAGCGATGTGACTGGAGATGTTGACGGTATTTCTAGGTACTTCAAAAGACGGAAACAACAAAGGTCTCGACTAAATAAACTCTAGTCTAGTACACTAATCCTATTTCTTGATACTAATTAATTTATTTGGTAGCTTAATTTCACAATATGATGAAACGAGCATAGTCCTATGTGTAAAATTCATGGAAATTGGTTTGTTGATCTAGATGCATTTGACTAGTCAACATGTTATAAAAAGTATTTCGTCAAAATTGGAATTTGTGAAAAGAGCGAGACCATCATTCGTGGGTTTTCTTAACCACTTCATCGTATGATATAGGTCTTATTTAATCATGTTCTTGAGCAACGTATGTATATGTTCGAGTTGAACCTTATATTAAAATATAAAAGGAAACGGTAGCGCAACCGTTAAGTGCCGCATTGGCACCTATACGATCATCAAAACAACTAAAACTTAAAAGACAAAAACCTCGCAA
Source organism: Syzygium aqueum (assembly GCA_031216185.1). NCBI lineage: Eukaryota > Viridiplantae > Streptophyta > Magnoliopsida > Myrtales > Myrtaceae > Syzygium > Syzygium aqueum. The sequence continues at coordinate 22,321,750 of CM062239.1, read as the reverse complement.
AGAAGAATTTTAAAGAGAGAACGAAAAACAAGAAAAAAATCATTTCTACAAGCCGCTACATTTGTCAAATGAGCTATGATCTCTTTCAACTTGGATGGTCGAAGCGAGCAACAGCATAGTCTTGCCAGTAGTGACCCCTATGCTAGCATTTGCATTAATTAATCTAAGAAAACGACCATCATGAACAAATAAATATGTAATTTAAGAAAAATATCGAATTAAATAAGTTCAGGGACGACATTGCGTGAATCGAAGAAATTCAAAACACCCTCATTGCCTCCGCGATAAAACGAGGTGGTAAGCACATGTGTTACCGAGGAATGGTGCTTGCTTTTTGATGGATTTGGCGGAACCACGGCTGTCGAGCACTAGGAGCTCCTTTTTTTTTTGGGTCAAATAGCACTAAGAGTTGTCGTGGCTGAATTTGAAGTTCAAAGCTTTTTAGAAGTCGTTTTCTTCCTAGGCTTTTGGATTTATCCCAATGGTGGTCTGGTCATCCCCTTCTTTGTTTTGACATTCGTCCTCGTCACATCCCAATAGCCAAACCTGAAATGGGAAACATGATTTTACATGATCTCGGGAGTTTCGTGTTAGGCGAATCCTTTCGGAAAAATGGAGAATAATTTGAACTTTCTCCCCCACGTTTCGTTCGATCTTTTTGCTTGGTAATATTTGAACTCAAAATCTCCTACCACTTGATACCAAGTGAGATTTCATGAAATCACTATCAATCGTTCTAAAAATTAAAACCGTAAGACGAATGGCCGGTTTAATATTTTAAACAAGCATTACTTCTTTTTGCCTAGAATGTCTCTTTTTTAGAGTAATTAACATATGGTTTTGATCGTATCAAGCCTCGTCCCATCGTGTAGCGAGTTAATCATAGAGATTGAACAAATGGGGGGTCACGTATGAGGTAATGGCTCCGATTGCATCGGATCCACGGGCTCCGATTGCATCGGATCCACGGGCTCCGACTCGAACAAGTGTCTCCCGCTGATTCTCGATAGAGAATTTATTTCCTTACCTCCATCAATAATTCCATTGATTTCAATCTGCTTCGAATAATAAATAATTTTCTCCTCTATTTTTGCCGCCGAAGAAAAGTTTTCACGGATCGGGGAATTTCTTTGCCCGAGCCGGAGAGCGTTTGGCGCGCCGGATCAATCACAATCGCTAATCACATGGGTCCCATCCTATCCACGATCCCCCCGACGGGGCTCAACGTCCGGAGATCCGAGCCGAGGCAACGACGCGCGGGCGGGGGGCGGGAATCGTGCGGGCGCGAAGGGAGAGCTCACGGGCGGCCGGCGTGGGAACGGGCGCAGGGGATCCTGGAGTCCCCCGTGGGGAGGAGGGGAGTTCCAGAAGGTGCGGATGGGGCGCGCGTGCGTGCGTGCGTGCGTGCGTGCGTGCGGCTGGAGATCTGAGCTGGTAGTGGACGTACATTCGGATTCCCAGATTGGCCAGCACAGCACGTCTCTGTCTCCCTAATTTATTGCAATAAAAATGTTTTTGTTCACATGAAATTACAATAAAAATAATAATAATATATTTCCCCCGGGCTCTTTTGTCCTTTACTGCACTCCCCCCCCCAACCAAAAACACGTACGGAAACGGTGGGCTACAACTGTTGGCCAGCAACTCTCATCATGTCCTTTTTGCCCTCCTTCTCCTCCTGCTCTTCTCTCTCTCTCTCTCGCAATCTTTTTATTTTATTTTACAGCTATGTTTCGTTTTTGAAAAGATTAATACTATGAAAAATTTCAAACTGGTACATTTACGATAAATGTACCATAAATTATTTTTTTTACAATAAAAAATCTTAAATTAGTACACCTATGACAAATTTACCCCAAATTATTTTTTTTACCATAAAAAACTCCAAACTGGTAAACTTATAATAATTTTACTCCGAACTATTTCTTTGACCACCAAAAACCCTATACCTGTACATCTGTGACAATTTTACCTCCGAACTAATTTTTTGATAACTAAAAACCTCAAACTGGTACATTTGTAATAGATTTACCCTCTGTCAGTGTCCGTTAAATTATGTTAATATCACAAAAAATCATAAATTACTAAACTTGTGACAAACAGAGGGGTAAAACCCAAAACCGGTACACATGTCAATTACCGCATGTCATTAAACTTTGCAATTTGACAATAAAATTTAACGAAAACTAACGGAGGGTAAATTTATCACAAGTGTACCAGTTTGGGGTTTTTGGTGTCCAAAAAATTAATTCTTGGATAAAATTATCACAAGTATACCGGTATGGGGTTTTTTATGGTAAAAAATATAGTTTGGGGTAAACTTATCATATGTGTATCAATTTAGGATTTCTCGTGATTAAAAAAATTTTGAATAAATTTATTATAAATATATCAATTTGAGATTTTTCATGATATTAACCCATCTTTTTATTTCATTTTACAGCATTGTTTCGTTTTTGAAAACCCACTTGTCGTTTCGACGGCTGAGGTGGACGGAGCCCTGGCCCAACATCGGAGTGCGGGCCCCGGCCAGCTACATTTTTCTCTTCCCGCCCCCCAAAACGAACCGCCATGCCGTCCGTGTCATCCATCTCTCAAATCTCCCCCCGTTGATTGCGTGGCGTGGGCCCCCTCGCCAGCCAAAATCAATCCGCCACCTCAGCAATCGTAGGGACATAGGCAGGCAGGCAGGCAGGCAAAAATTATATACATGTGTATATATTTAAATTCTTTAAATATATATATGTGTCTAATATCATGTCCCTATTCATTGTTCTTGTTCTCTCGACCCTCGATTCTCTTGCGCGCATCACAACTGATCCAGATAGGGGGATTCAACGCGTACCATATGGCCCTCGATTCGATCCATGGATGGCTCGATTCAGATAGCTACCATCTAATCGACCGATGTTACGCTTACGCTGCAAATTCCTTGGATATGTCCGGTGCCACAATATAAATCTTCGGGCACGAAAGCCCAATTCTTCAAAAAAGCTTAGGTACAGCGGGGGGCGCCATTTAAAACAAAAGAGGATGACGGCGGAATCGGGGCATCCAATTCCACAATCTTATTAGCCCTTTGTTAATTGCGCTTCCAATTCCTAAAGTTTTGCAATTTTTTGTTCTTACCTTTATCGAGGCGTCTCCCTAGGCCCGGAAGTCCCGCTTTGCTATAACTCGACCCCTAATCCCCAAAAAAAAAATGCTTAATCAACATTAGAATGTTGGAATGTTAGCGACTGAAGTAATGCTTAAGGTTTACCTCCTCAAAGGGGCCGATTGGAATGTATTCGGACACTATGGGAAAGGGTCGCTTTTGGACGAGGATTCCAACTCATTCTTCTTTGCGTGGACACTTATGTTACGATGTTTGATTTTTTTTTCTTTTCAATTGACAGAATATTAGCAAGACTTTTTCAAAGATAAAACTTGATTTGGCAGGGGGCTATTCGCTAATTATGGGTTATCACCAGTTTTGTTTTTTTTTAATTAAGGCAATGATTAGTCAAAAAGATGAATGTTTGCAACTCGAATTTCGAATTGCATGCCAGCCGAGCCATATGGACCCGACGACGACGCTTTCTTTCGGGGGTCCATGACTATTATCCTTCTTTCTATTTGAAATTTGAACGAGGATGGGAGGGTACATAGTGAATTAGCTTGTAAAACCGCGTTCTAACCTCGAAATAATTTTGTGGCAAATCAGGTTGTCCATATTAAGACTATATATTCCTTTGTGAGAGCAACGTGATGATCATATACGACCAGGAGGATTACACAATCAGTCCCCAATCTGTTGTATACATGTCAATTCAGTCGTAAACTTTTCAAGTTTGTCAATTTTGGTCCTGAACGTTCGCATAAAATTCCAATGCGGTCATCCCGATCAATTTTTGCCGTCATTAACTGGACCGTCACATCGGCGATTTCCGGAGAAAAATGACGGGAAGGACCACATTATAATTTCGCGTGAAAGGTTTCTGACTCCCAAGTTTATCAAGATCCCTTGAGCTTTAGCACGAGTAGAACCATGGAGGTATAAGCAAATCAAGCTATGCTTGATGAATATCAAAGATTGAATCGGCTAATTCCTAGGTGAGCTCGAGTTCGAGCCACTTGAGAAGCTCGTCCAATCGAGCTAGAGCTCGCTAATGCTCAGATAGACGGGAGAATTGTCCAAAAAGCTCTAAACCAATTAGATGGTGGATAATTCAGTTCTAAACATTTCAATTGTGCAAATTTATCTTAAATCTTTTGACAATTTGTCAATTTAGTCCTTAATTTTTTAACGATTTTACCAATTTAGTCCTTCTGACCATGGCCAAAAAACTATTGATGTAGTAGTCTAATCAGTACTGCCAATCTTATATGGTATGACCGATGCTAACGTCGATAATTTTTTATTATTTTATCCCTTTTTCCCTCCACTGGCCATCACCGGGCCTAGTCAATGGCCAGCGAGGGTGGCCCCCTCACCAAATTTTGGGAGGGGGACCCTTGCCCTAACAAGGGCTGCCCTCACGAGCCCAAGAGCGAGTGATCCTTGCCCAAGGCTGACAAGTGTGTCGAAGCCCGCATCAGTGGCCAGCGACCCCTACAGTATATCAGTGAGGTGTGGCGATGACCGGTAGAGGGTAAAAGGGTAAAAAGGAAAAGAAAAAAAGAAGAAAAAATTAAAAAAAAATTATTCACGTTAGTGTTGGTTGTGCCATATAGGATAGTCAATGCTAACTAGACCGCCACGTCCGTGATTTCTAGTCAAAAATTGGCAAATCGTTCTAAGGTTTATGACTAAATTAGCGCGATTAAAAGGTTTATGATTAGATTAACAAACCGTCAAAAAGTTTAGAACTAAATTGACACAATTGAAAGGTTTATAAGTTTAGGACTTTTTGGACAATTTTTCCACGATGGACAGGCCCACATTTTTTTTGTTAAAGATTTTTAATGCTTCTTAAATTGGACAGGAAAGATCATTAAAATACATATTGTACCCCATATGCATAATCAAGTTGAGTCAAATTGATCTCAAGCAGGATATATCGATAATACTCGATCGAGCTGGAGTCGATTTTGAGGCATTGAGCTTGTGAGCCGCGTCGAGCTCGAGCCTGCCGGTACATCGACTCTACTTCACTCGACTCGAATGCATTCATACCCTCGAAAGAAAACAATGGACATACGAATAACTCTACATTTCTCAAGAGAACCTTCATGTTCATTTGAACTCAGCTGTCTTCTCTTTTGGTAACATGGGACTGCATCATGCATCTGCCTTCAGTTTCTAAACTGGAACAATAATTAGCTCATAAATTACTTTTGTTGTTTTCTGGAATTCACTTACAGATGCGAGTGCATAAAGATCACCTTTAATCTCTATCCCAGTTCTGCCAAAGATCAGCAACAAACAAAGATGGAGTCAAAAAATAAAGAGTAAATGACAGGAGCATTTACGTATCCTGTAAGAATTTTGCTGGCGCCAGGACAGAACTCTACACGCACGTTGCAGCACCCTCGGTTGTCTTCTACCTTGGATTATACTCCCATTAATGTAATCTCTCCTCCAACTTTGCTTTTCAAAGCGCAAACCAGAGGCGACACGTTGTCATCAAAGCTAATCACTAGAGTCCGTTCTTTTTTCTCCGAATGATCCGATGGTGAAAGAGCCGATGTGTCGAATATGTTAGTGTAGGGGCGAAGTGTGTATTCTCCGGTCGGGGTTCGAGGTTTTCGAATAGCTCTAGGATATCAAGTGAGGAATTGGTGTTAAAGCTCGAAGTCTGATTGATCAGATGGTCAAGAAAAGAACCGCACATGCGAATGATTTGTCGAGTCAGCTTGATAGCCTGATAAAGACTAAACGTTCTTGTTTTCAGAAAAGCTGCATGATCGCATCTGCTGCAATTGCGACTCATTTCATTTGGAAAATCATCTTTCAATCAGTAAATGAACAACGGTAACAATAACTCTACGGAGCAAAATTGTCATTGGAACAAGGTATTCGCTATTCATATACTATGACGATCAGAGAAACTGGTAGGTGGGTAATGAAAAGACCCTAGTTTTTCAGTGGAAAAATCATGGAATTCTCATTTCTAAATCAGAAAAAAAGAGGAGAACATCAAAAACTGAAGAATGAATTGTACTGGTCATCGCTTTCGCCAGACTTCATACGATGCTACAAAGTATGGACATGCGATCCGACCCGTGAGTGCTCCATATTTCAATTACTTCTGCAAAAGCAGGCTTCAAAGGGCTTATTTTAGCGAAGCGTGTCATCATTAGCAGCATATGAATGATAATGTTCAAGCATATACGTCAAGGGAGATCATGTGAGCCGTATTCTGCATCTTCCTGAGTAATGAACATATTGATAGCTGGAAGGAAAGATTTATCTGCTAAACTGTTTTGAATTATTTAATTATGATTTGATACAAATCAAACAGACAGAAACAAACACTCTTTCGCCCCACCAGGAATTGGCCTTATCCTGAAACTTTAATAGGTCACTTCTATTTCTGAACACAAGGTTCTTCATTCCTACCATCCACATTCAACCATATTCAAAGTTTACATGCATCCTGGTCCTTGGTTTGGCTTCCTATTAGATTTTATCGCCTTTAATTTGCCGAGATGGAAGGAAAAATGGAACTGTATTCGATAAATGTAACTTTCTTTTGAATATCAGAAACGGCTTGAGGAGAGTGACAGTCACGTGCCGGCTTCACGCGTCTCAGATGTGAAATGCCAAAAAGCGTATCCTTCTTGTATGGTAATTATGATCGCAACTTATATGAACAAAGATTTGCTAGATAGCGGCGATCGATCTGACACCTGTCTATTGTTGAAACCGTCGCCTCCATCCGAAGATCTAATCTTCTGTCGTTTAAAGATTAGTAGATCTTGTCCCTAGATTCAATTAACCAAAGCAACGTGCCTCAAGTTCAATGAGGACAAACCTCCAAAAACAATCAGTTTATGCGAAGGTCAATTGGCCTGCTCAGATGTCTAATTGCAGCAGGTGATGATCGATCGATCTGAAACTATAACATTATCAAGCGACAAGAGCAAAGGTTAAGCACAACGTTCACACTGATCAAATATGAATATAACATAGAACGCATTATCAATATTACCACTTAAAATCCTTACCCTTTAGCTTCTTGTTTTTGGATGCATACGCGAAATGACTTCACGCATACAATCACATACGCAGATGAAAGTTCAGAAACATAAACAACTTCATATTACATAACTAAATAAGCATATAATCATATATCCATAGAGCCTTTAGAGAGCCTAAAAATATCCAGATCCATATCCAAAGTTGTATGGAAGAGGGTTGGGGGGCATCACCGGGGCACTGATTCCATTCTGCGCTCGGAAAGGAATAGGCGGTCCATGGCTGGAGCTCGCTCCAAAGAATGGCTGACTGTTGGTTGCCTGGATCACCATCTGCTCCGTCTCCTTGCCAACGTTCTTCCGGAGCTCGAAAAGCGAGACCCTCAACTGCTCAAGCTGGGGCACGCTCAGCTCATCGATTGGTTTCTCCCACCAATGCTTTTCCTGGTTAGCCCTCAGCGACTTCTTGAGCTCCTCGCCACGCTTCTTCTCCATTTCAAGTTGGCCAAGCACGTCGGTCAGCTGCATGTTGAGCTCGCAAATAGTGGCGTTGCGATGAGCCTCGATGAGCTGTGCTGTGCCTGGGGTCTGCTGGAGCGGTTCATTGCCATTGAGGAAGCGATCAAGCACAGTGTCGACGTTAGGGTGACCAAAGGAGAAGGCCTTCTCGCCTGGTGAGAAGACAATCAGCGCGACATCTGCACCACAGAGAGTGCTGAGCTCGCTTGCCTTCTTGAAAAGGCCAGATCTACGCTTCGAGAAGGTAACTTGAAGGTTGCTCTCGTTGTCCATCTTGGCCATTTGAATCCTTTGGCGACCCCTAGTCATTCTTGCCATGGCTAAAGCACAGAAAAAGGCAAAGAAACTTCTTGAGAGAGACCAGAAAAGAGAATGGAGATGTGACTTGTGAAGGTCTTGGAATAGGGGGTTTTATAGGAGCTTCTGTTCTGGCGAGGATAGATGTCTTCGGTTGTCAAAAAATTTCCTCTCTTTAAAGTAATTAATCTCTTACCTCCTAAAGACAGTCCAGAATCTCCCTCAGCCTCGTGTATATGGCATGTAAATTAGTGATTATTGGTATGTATAATACCTCATACATGCCAACGTTGTGTGTGTGCAGACAAATGAAATGCTAGCTACATCTCATCCTTAGGTGCACTTCTGTATATCAGGAAAACGGAAGGATTAGGATACTCAAAATTCTTAGTTGGACAATTCAATTTTCCCTTATCGTTGCCATATAAATGCTAGACTAACAATATTTGTGCTTATTGTAATTATGACATCACGAGAAAATTTAAAGTTTCGAAAAGTTCTTTTAAATACAGTGCATATCCTGCTTCCTGGTGCATTGTGTGCACTGCCTTCATTACTGAAAGGGCTCTCCGATATCTGTGGCAGTTTTGACTGGACAAGGACCAGTATATACCTGTCGAGATATGAAAAGAAATATATCCTCCCCATATGATTCGCTTTTTTTGTCCATACAGAAACAATGACATTCCTCATTCTGTGCAAATTTGTGAATCCTAAGCAGTCCAAAATCGGCTAGGTTGTATGATGCAGCACCTTAAGCAAGTAGGTCAACGATAAAACTGCCATTATCCTCCAGATTTCTATTGTGTTATCTCATCAGTTACTTATCAACCAGAAAAATATCTATACTATTCCAACTATGGAAATCACATGTGATTTTGGATGAGGTTCAAACGTCACCGATGCCATTAATAACTGACGTATTATAGTCTTTGGAAACAAATCCATCATTGGGTAGATTCATGTATCAAGTGGAAACAAAATAAGCAACATAATTATATTGAAGACAGATACAACAAAAATGAAGTCGGCCACTTCACTTTTCCTATATCGAGTGTGCAAGCAATTGGCGTTATTGCAGCATTATTTCCATTAGCATCAACAGTCGTCATTTGGATGTGTTTGAACCGAGATATTTTCATATATATATAGTTCAAAATGCATGCCATTTTTTGACAGATTAACAGGATTTAATAACTGATATTGTAGATTTTGGAAACAAATCCATGAATTGGCAGATACATATATCATGGGGAGACGTATAAGCCACATGTCTATTGAAGATCGATAATAGAAAATGAAGTCGACTGCATTTTGGTTTTTACCATATCATGTGAGCATAATAAGGCATCCCGGCATCATTGCCGGTTACATGCATCATTAAGTCCAATATGTCAACAGATGTCAATCGCTAACCTTCAGATTAAGACGTAACCTTTTGCATGGTTAGCATGGGAACTTGGGAAATGCTGCTAACTTCCAGAATCTTAGGCAGATGAGTTATTTGAGCAAAGTCAGCCGTAAGTTGTTCAGTATATGAATTCAAAGAAAGCAGATCACGCAGATATGAGTAAGTTGGACGGTATAAGTTGGTGATGGTTTTTATCAAACATTAGGTTCCTGCAACTTTTGATAAGAAAGAGAAAGACCCCCTAGGAAGTATTGGTTTAGTGTAATCAACTAGCCAGCCACAGTTTATATGATCGGGCATTCAGTTTACTTATTTAGTAAGAAGCATGAAGATTATCCTTGTCGTGACAAGGAAGTCTGCGTGAAGCGTTTTTAAAGCCCAAGGCCTAAGATTTTGCAGGGTAGCAGCAGCAGCAGCAGCCGAGTGCTCCATTCAGAGAGAGATAGAGAGAAATAAGGGAAGCAAGATTATAGAATGATAGTGAAGGAACATTAGGGAAGGTCACTCGGCGTAAACATCTTTAAATTTGGCAAATTACTTCCGCTAAATTTACTGCTTCTACGTTTTTCTTCAATTATCTCAATGACTTGTTACATTCTAATGGGTACTGAAAACTTGGAAAATTTGTTATTTGCGGAGTAATTCTAATGTTACTTCAATTAGAGTAATTTACATCCAACCAAAAAAAAAATCAGAGTGATTTACGGAATAAGGAGATTCCATATTGGAATCCAAATGCATTATAAGTTATATTATTTGTATGTTGACAATTAATATTTCAGCACAGAGGAGTTCAGGTGCTCGCCAAAAGTGGGTTGAATGAAAGAAGCTAAAAAATACACCTAATGTTCTCATCTCCTCACTTTCCAGTTCATACTGAGTATACTATTGCAACGCAAAATCTGACAGCTGAGTCATAGTTTTGCAGTGTCAATGTCCAACACAGAGCAACACCCAACAAGAAAGAAAGGCACGCGGCTATTGACCAGTTTCCCACCGCCACACAAGCATAACCTGGCGCGGTAAGACTGTTATCTGTTCAACATTCGGCACGAACTGATGAATGCATTAGCTGGCCATAACGATGACCCTGCCCTGCCAAACCTATAGGTTCAAGTAATTAACTTGGGCTTTTAATCCCCTCTGAATGGGTGCGTACATATATGTATTTGGGCACCCTCGAGCGCTCATAAGAAATGATGTCGTGTGGTTCAGAAAGATCACCTGCTGAAACGTTGCTTCATAAATTCATTGAAGGCGTAAAAATCGTCTTGTGGTGAAAGTGATCGGATCAGCGTGACATAAAGTTCACCGCTAGCAACACAATAGCCTTCTACGTGTCAAAAGGACAAGTCACGAAATTTCCAGAGTTCACTAGACGTCGACTGACGCATGAAGAGTCGACAGAACCAATTATTCATATCAACTACTTCCTTTTTAGGGGATGCAGCCATAGAGACAATCCGGATTGCAATTCATCAACCATCAAAATATTGGATAAACGATACTTAAACAGTGTTCTGTCCTGATTCCCAGGCATGTTTGACGAAACATTGACAATAGGCTCATTAGGTGTAGCTCTTTCAAGACCTGGACAGACCAAAAGGACTCGGACTATAAAAAGAACAAAAAGAAAAGCTGCTTTGCTGATCAACAAAAAACTTTTGATATTCCAATAGATACATTTATGGAGACAAACTGTCGAGGAAGTACACTCCAGCCACTAATGTAATTAATCCTTTTATTCTTATCCTGCTAAAATGTTCTCGAGATATTGATGAGATTAAACAATAAAAAAAGAGATCCCATCTTCAAAAATGATAGCTATAAAGAGAAGAACTAGCTCCACACTCATGTAATAAGTTACTAGGCCTGCAAGGATAGATCTTTTAGCTGCTGAGGATCAACCTCCGAGGGTGCACGAGTAAGGGCACACTGAGCAGTAGTCGTTTTTGGAAAAGCTATGACATCCCTTATCGAATTAGCGCAGGCCAACAACATCACCAGTCTGTCGAGGCCATACGCAATTCCACCTGCACCAAAAACATTGAGGATCAAAAAACAATTACATACAGTATGCATACAAATCAAGACACGTGCAATGCAATCAGCATGGAAACAAGGAATCTACATGAAAGGGCAAGCAGTAATCCTTGGTATGGAATCCGATTTTCCCCTTAATTCCCCAAAAAGATGATTTTTACCTATATTGCAACAGTAATTACAGTATGGTCCGTCACTGCATGAATATTTCCAATACTCTAAGAAGCTTACAACTGCATATCAAATCAGAAGATTATGCGTAGAGATGTACACACAAAGGAAATCTCACAAGGCAAAGAAATTCCTCACCATGGGGAGGAGCACCTGCATCCAAAGCCTCCAGAAGGTACCCAAACTTTGCTTCTGCCTGTTGTTGATCAGAAAAAAGACTAATTAGCCTAAAGGACATCTGACATCATTTGAGTAGCACCTGCATTTGACCCCCTACAGAAGTCAAATGAAGGTTTCTGATGTCCAAATACACAAACTTGAAGCTGGGGGCAAAAATCAAAGATAAAATAGGAAAGAAAGAACAAAGGGGAAATCCAGGCTTCACTAGTGGAATATATAGTTTGGAGCAACATCTCACATTTTACTATATCACATTAGTAATCAGATGACCTTCATATCTACCAGTATGCAGCTCATAATCACACAGAAGCCTGAAATTAGCCGAAATTCTGATGACTATAGACATTATGTAGGTCCATTTTCATTGTGATTGAAAACATCAAAGAAAAGGTTGAACTTATCAGCAGATATTTTGTGAGATGGAGCTGAGAAATTTTCGCAACTGTGTTTATAACAGCGGTTAGATATTGAAGATATCTGTCCTTACCTCTTCTGGAGAGATTCCAACAATTTCCAGAACCTTTTGTTGAACTTCGCGCTTGTAAATTCGCAGGCTCCCGCCACCAATCTAAAGGAACAGATGGATGGCCAAGGCAATTTTAGATTCTCTACATCATAAGATTAACATAATTTACCAACTGAAGTTGCCGAAAGAGAAAGGCGTGCCTCTACTCCATTGTACACCATGTCATAAGCCAAGGCACGAGCAGAAGAAAGATTTTCCATGTCTTTAGGGTTTGGGGCAGTAAAAGGATGATGCAAGGCCTGCAAAAGAACAAGATAATGAAGACAGGATAGAACATAAACCAACAGCTAAGAGTTACCAGTTTATTTAAAATTACAGTTTCACTCACAAGTAAGGAGAAATACGTCATTGTGAGGAAACTCGGATCCAATTTAATGAGAATATTGTTATTTTTCACCATTGATATCCACTTGGAAAAGAAAGGGAAGGCTGCCTACCTAGTAGCAGTCAAGAGGACCAAAATGGTCGGAAAGGACAAGAAAGTGCATCGTACCATGGTCAAAGCAGGGATAAATATAATGAACGAGGTAATATGACAAAGCATGTTCATGCTCAAGCACTCATGTCTGACCAACAAAAATGTAAATATATCCGAATTTTGAACATAAGGATTTATATGAATAATTTCAAGATAGATGTATTTGCTGCTCACCAACCCAGATTATGCCAATGTGCATACATCAATGTAAGAAAAAGAAACCAGGTGCTTATCACATGTAAATCAAAGTGGCAAAGATTTCTTCACTTCACGTTATAAAACTACCATTTCCCTTAAATATATCTGAAATAATTGCCATACTGCAATCAACTCCTTACATCTTTCACCAATAAAAAAATCCTCACATCTGCATAGAAGTAAAATTTATCGATATCTTGTAATATCTCGCTCCATTTTCTAACGACCGCATCTCAAGGACACAGAAGATGACTCGTTGAGCCCGTTCCTTAATGCTTTGTTTGGGAAGAAGATAAGGTAGGGAAAATAAGAGATGAGGGAGGAAAATGGGTAAAACTATGCATCTTTGCGAAGAGAAATTTCGAACTTCCAAAGAATTCTCTCCCCTCTCAAATTTTCCCTCACCCCACCTCACCACTTCCCAAACAAAGCCCAAGTGCGTAAACCAAATGCAATTACGTCAACTGTGAAAATTAGCAAAACCCATCCATAGTCAGAATCTAGCAGAAGTCCTAGTTGTTAAGTTACTCAGCAGATAACATATGAACAAAAGAAAAAAATAACTGGAGCAACAAAGAAAATGACTATGCACACCACATGCAGGAAACTGACTACAGAAGCCATCTGCATAGAAATTTGTCCTCATCTGACTTCAATTGCAGGTGAAAAATGAAGACAGCAGCCATACCTCAAGCCTCTGCTCTGAATCGTTCCACTCAAACATTGGAAAATCAGTCACCCACAAAATTGAATGCCTGGACTACAGATTGAGGAAGAAGAATTTACCAGGCAGACTACAAAGATAAGTCATGTCATTAGGTTAAATCAGAAAAAGACAATTTAAAACCTTACATGATCAACCAAGCCTAATTCCTGTGCGATAAATAACCTAAGTCGGTCCAGAGATCTATTGACAGAACCAGGATCTCCAACTGCAAACAAAATTAGGTCACCAGAGGCTGCAGCACATCTTTTCAAGAGCAAATCCTTTTTTTGAGGGCTCAAACTTGATACCAATGCAGGAATGCCGTCAATTTCCCCTGAAAGATTTCGATCGAGTAAATAGTCAAATGAGGTCAGCTACAATGAAAAGACTGAAGGCAACACTAGTCTAATTCTACCATTTTCCAAGACTTTCAGGAAAGGCAGGCCCTTTGCCCCAGATCTAATTGCTTCGCTGTAAAGTCCACCTTTTTTGAGAGCTGTGTTGGAGTAAGCGTTTGCACCTGAAGGAACACTTAATGCTTTAACAATCCCACCACTTCTCAAGGCATCAGAGAAAACCTTAAAGGATGCCTCCACAAATATATCAGACACCTATAGATAACCATGATAGAGTTACTAAATTTGCTTCCAATAATGTCACGAGAACCCATCTATGCGTCCAGTATGATATTTCCTGATTACCCGTAAATTTGCTATTTCCTGATGTGTCAAAACCACATCCCTGTAATATAAGCAGCACCAACTCAAAACAAAGATCATGGCACAGAACTCAAAAGCAAGATCCATGTACGGTTCATTTAGTATTTGTTCAATGTCTTATTAAGGCAAAAAATCTCACAAAAATGGCACGAAATGTGGCTTCTGCTTGCACATGCATTCAGAAATATAAATAAAGCCATCCATCATTGAAAACGTTTTTGTTCATACACATTCACAATTGAAGTGGATGGAGAAGTGCAAACAATGAAATGGTCCTCCAACACATCAGAGGAAAGATAAGAAAAAAGATTTCCACTATCTTTACTTATCTTTATCCCCATATTTTGATTTATCTTTATCCCTATCACAGGGATTGCATTTTACATACTATCAAATCATCCACAAATGAACCAGAAAACATCAAGCAAAATACCATCAGATGAGTTAAAATAAGAAGAAAAAAAGGGAGAGGAGCATGGCACAGAGAAAGGTCATATGAATGAAGCTGGTCCTAGAATAGACTCTCAAAACAAGACGGACATTGGAACATTATTTCATCTTTTAGAAAAGGAACTGTCTTATCATATGAGTGGAAGTAGGAGCATCCTCTTTAACTATGCTTTGCAGTATAAATTTGGCAGTTATGCTCAAAGAAAAGGTAAATCGAGGATTACATCTTTCAATTCTAGCTCATATCGAGTATCTGGTCTGTCTGAACCATATCTGCTCATTGCTTCGGCGTAGGTGAGCCTTGGAAAAGGGTCAGGTAGCTCAATGCCTTTTATCTCCAGGAATACCTGTAAACCAGGTTACTCATGAGCACGTAGTGGCTTATGCAGATGAAAGACGTTAATTTGGAAAAGGGTCAGGTAGCTCAATGCCTTTTATCTCCAGAAATACCTGTAAATCAGGTTACTCATGAGCACGTAGTGGCTTACAGATGAAAGACGTTAATTTAGTAAAATTGCTTTTCAACCATAGGTGAATTTAACTGTGCTATACACACAGAATAGAAATATCTATATAGCAGGACACAACAAATTTCAGGTTCCATCCAGAAAAATGCTTGGAGAACAAAGTTTGACGAAAGATCTTTCTTTGTCATCCTGACCAAGTTAAACATATTCATAGTAAACCGGCAACAATAAAAATAAGCGCAGTTGCTGCCGGCCTTAACACAGGTTTATTATAGAGGTGGACTGAGACTTCCTAAACAATTACAGGTTTACGAAGTGCTCGGAGTCAAAATAGCAGACTATGGCATCAATTAGAAAGAACATTTCATCCATAGGAGAAAGTGTATTATTTCATTGTCACAGATGCTTTATCCTTTTTCTGCTTAATTCATTGGCAATTGGGATAATCTCCCAGAAAGGCGAATCACCCACTCCCCAATGACCGGTGAGATTGCAAGAAGTGTACTGGTGAGGAGTCAAACTGACCCATGTTAATGAGAGGCCGGTCCCTTGACTGCTGCACTACACTACATTACCCCACATGGGACCATAGTCAGATGCTTAAGTTTATTTAAATGTTTCGAAGTGCTTGCCCCCAAAGTTCATAATTTCTGCCTAAAAAAGGCTACTGGGAGACCGCGCTCATAGTCCACCCTTTTTTTCTTTTTGTCTAAGTGTGCTCCCCATTCACCTTTCACCATTCCTGCTCCCCACAAGCGTTTTCCCCTATGGGAACCATGCCAAATGGTTAATGCAAACCCAAGTAACTCTAATGAATTGCATGTGCAAAGTATACTTTCCAACCGACTGATCCAACCAAAAAGTTGTATTAACCACTCTATTTGGGACGTAGCTACCTTTCTAATTAAATCCTCATTGAGCTTCAGCATATCTTCCCAAGGCATGAAAGCCATTTCGAGATCAAGTTGTGTAAATTCAGGTTGTCTATCAGCCCTTAGATCTTCGTCTCTGAAACATCTGCAAGATGAAAGAGCTAAATCATCATCAGCATTTTTCCGCTAAAAGTGTAGTCATCGTAATTAAATTGGCATTGGTTCCAGCAATTAGCTAAAAACAGAAGAACCAGTCGATCTCCTAGACCAAAATAAACTTGTTTTGTCATTGACCCATTCACTTCATCTCCTACGTTCTTATAACTCCAACAATAGTATGATACTAAACATATAAGAGCAAGCGCTAGGCCAGCTAAAGCTATATTTTCTCATTTTGGTGGGACAGGTTCAACCCATGCTTCCCTCAAGAGAAAGCTCACAAACTAGCACAAACCTCTATTGCCAGAAACACAATCAATCTAGATGCAGTCTTGCCATTAAAGTATAAAGAGTCCAAAAGTTTCGTCTTTGAGCCGCAAGGTAAAATTGATATTGCTCAGTTTGCGTCATAGCATGTCCAAGTTATGGCTAATGGTGAGAACTTAGATGAATGCATGCAAAGACACCACTTTACCTTGCTATTTGATAATATCTATCAAAACCGGAGACCATCAACATTTGCTTAAACAGCTGTGGACTCTGGGGCAAAGCATAAAATGTTCCTGGCTTCAAAATAAACAACTAAACAATCAGATTAACAACTCAATAGAAAGGAATGTTTAGTAAATAATTACTCAAGAACTACTGTCCTTCCTTGCTAGAAGATAATATTCTAAATAGAAAATATCCAAATCAGAGGTCCCCAATTGTAAAAAGCAGAGAATAGATAAATATGGAACTTCTTATTCTCCTCTCACATTAATTGGAGTACAACCATGTACCAGACAAATAGACAGTATTCACTCGCATTATCCTTGTATACTTCTCATGTGATTTGTTCGTCCAAAGGGCTTACTCTCAGGCTTCACACATCTAATGCCAACAATAAATAAGAAATAATGTAGAGCTCCACAAATTGATTGTGCATTATGTAAGCGCAAGAGCAGTGCTGCATGCATTTCAGAAAGAGAAGGATAAGGTATCAGAGAACTCCATGCCTTCCCAACAATAATTTCAGCAACACATTTGATTGGCTTCTGTAATTTACACTGCAAGCTCATGCCAATCATGTAAGAAGATGATTCACTGGTGTATCAAACGAGTCTCACTGTGGCTTTCTTGCTTGAGATTTTAATCTAGATCCATACTGAATGATTTACAATCTCCATCAAGGTAATTCGTTTAGTTAATGTACAACAGAATAGAAAAGTTACTACACATTTTCCTTAGCCAAATATCTTAGTAGTTTAAACAACTAACCAATCAGTTAAAGTTACCTACTCTAGCAGATGGTTAGCCAATTCAAGGCTGTCTCCATTTGGTAGATTCATTAGTCTACCAAGGACTTCCTGGGCCTCAACCACTACATTCGCTACCCCGTTTATACCAGTCCATTTTCCAATTCAAACGCCTCATCACCTCACATGGCATTTTATCTGCAAGATCAAAATCCTTTTTATGCCACACTATCCTCAAGTTATAATACAAACTTCTTGCAAAGCTTCATTGTTCAACAAGGCTGCCGTTGAAGGGTAAACACCTTGTCAAAAATCATCCTGCTAAAAGCTTCAAATATAGACAAGCCAAGCAAAATGTACAAAGAAATGAATTACCTGAACTCTTGATGGCACCAAATAATCTCGAGCACCTTCCGGAGTTGATCTTGAAAGAATTGGAGTCTCAATCTACCTTATATCCATGAGAATGTTGAGAACTCAAGATCAAAAAAACAAACGACGAAATAAACAAGCAAAAATATACATATTCAACCATGGACATTCAAAGTTGCTCATCCATCACAAAACAGTACCTCCACGAAACCATGCATATCCTCCAGGTACTGCCTAATGAGTTTGACCACTCTATGTCGCAGTGTGATATTGGAGTACATTTGTTGACGGCGCAAATCGAGGTATCGGTATCTAAGGGCATTTATCAGAATCCCTTCTAAGTAAAACCCCCAAAACATACGCTAGAAGAGTATTCACTAATCACATAAAAATCACTTCGCAGATACCTTAGACGAATCTCCTCCTTCACTGCATCTTTTCCGTCATCTCCAGTAGTGACCAAAAACGGCAACTTAGACCTAACAGCATTCAATATTTGGACATGCTCAGCAGCAACCTGAAATCCAGGAACAAGATTGTATAGAATGCGGTAATACCACTAAGGAATTAGGACAGTTCTAAAAGCGTGAGGCAGGCTGATTTCTGTGGACACTGGCCAATCATAGGGAGCTAGAAATACGACCCGCCCTAGGGGCAAAAGGCCAGGTGGAGGAGCATATTACCATGCCTGCCAATGCTTAGAAGACATGCTTCTTGTTTTGAGCCACAAAGGCATTAAGGGCAAGTATGGTGCACAAAAGTTGCGTATGTACCTCTATCATCCCAGTTTTTATTTTCTTGTTGATTGACTCAGCTGGCCGACACCGCACAATTCCTTCAACAGAAACCACATATTCAAGCCTCGATTGATTAATGGCAGCATGGGCCTCTGGGAACTCATTGGGCAGGGTCGTGACCTGTGCGTAGAATTAAAAAAGCATGAACTCGGAAATTAAGCAACTTTGGTTGAAAAAGTTCATTAGAGCAAAATAACGTGACAAACGCAACTTAAGTTTGCACATTATAGTCAATAGAGTCTCGTAGTACCCTTAATATAGTTCATATGCCTTCAGAGAGTATTCTGAAAGAAAACATCTACATCCACTAGAAATAAAATCAGACCTCCTTTTGCTTCAACCGAGTTTACTTGGGAAATATCTATAAGCATGACAATATCTGCAAATGGCTATCCACATGCCAATACACATGAAAACTCCTTAAAAGAATTTTAGCTCGACTATTAAATTCCCCCGCGATGCAGACCAACACAAACAAAGCAACGCCAGCGAAACTGGAAAACTTGGATGATAGCTATACCCCTAATCGTGTCGTCAAAGCTCAATTCCGTCAAGTAAAGAACGGGGGTTAAACCATCACTTTCCCCTCAAAATCCAATCTTTTCGATCAATGACGAATAGCAGCGTCTTCTAGCACAGGAACAGCGCGGAAGCATAATAACAAGAACACGAACAAAGCGAGAGCGCAGAGATTGAACTTCGACCTGCACAATGCCGGAGTGGTCTCTGAGATTGAGAAACGTGAGACCACCATGGACCCGATGAAGCGCGACCCACCCGCAAATCCGGACCCTCCTGCCCACGTCATCGGACGACAGCTCGCCGCAGAGCCCGGTCCTCGACACCCAGACGAGCCCGCCGTCCTTGGGAGCCACCACCGGGGCTTGAGAACCGGCGGCCGAGGCTTCCGACGAAGTCGAAAAGGAAGTAGAACAGCAGCAGCAATTGGCGGCGACAGGAACGGAGAGGACGCCGCCGTTCTCCCGCGGCGGCCGGAGATTGAGCCGGAGGACGCCGGGGACGAGAGCGCGGGAGGGTCTCAGTCGGAGGGACACGAGAGGGATGGCGCGAAGAAGCGACATGGTTGCTTGGATTGCCTCCGCGCTTGAAGAAGAACAAGGAGAGAGAGAGAGAGAGAGCGAGAGAGCGAGAAGAGAGAGACTTTGAAGCTCCCTGTCTATCCGTTTTCTTCCCACGGACGACTCCTCCTTTATCACTTGCAGCGCAGACACGAATGGAGTTTTGGACCCTTTTGGTTCAACTTTATGAATGAGTATTGGAAAAATATAAATACCTTTGCGTTTAAAGCTCATTGAAAAAATACAAGTGAAGGTCGGTAAAAAATTATTTATGAAGCTATTTTGACTCAAATAGTGTTTGGTTAATTTTTTTTTTGCAAAAGGCTTTGAAACTTTTTTTATTAAAAAAAATTTACCCTTCTCCGGAGCCGAGGAAGGGCTACGACCGTCGACGAGTTAGATCTGGCACCGGCTGCCATCGCCCGAGGTCGGGCGATGAGGCCTAAGGTTGCACGACCCAAGCGCCGTCGCCTAGACTCGCGCGACCCCAGGCGCCGCAACCTTAGGCGGCCGTCGCCTGGGTCGACCAGCCTCGTCGGCCCTTCACCGTCCAGATCCGGTGCCGTCGGTCGCCCTCATCAATCATGCTTTCGTGAAGAAGATGACCAGTAACGAGGGGCAAAATTGGAATATCAAAGAATAAGTGAAGGTAATTTGGGAAGGGAAAAAATAGCTTCAACATTTGGTCAATGGAGTCCGAAAAGCTGAACCAAACGGTTTAACATTTTCCCAAGGGGCTTTTAAGGCCGAGAGCCCCTTCCCAGAGCTAAACCAAATGGGGCCTTTGAAAATAATAAAATCATGTGAAGAATTTATCCTTTGTGCATGAAATTTGAAAAACAAAGGGATAATTGTCCAAAATGTAATAAATCCTATACGGTAGCCATTTCTATCATAAATCTTTCAATCGGGCCGGTATAGTCCTAACTCTTTTGACGATTTATCAATTCAGTTATAAACCTATTATTTGAATATTTAGTTAAAAAGACCACATTGATAAATAGTCAAAAAGGTTTATGACTAAATTGAAAAATCATCGAAAGAATTACGATTAAATTGGCATAATTTAAAGGTTTACGACTAAATTGGTAAATCGTCAAAGGGCATAGGACTAATTTGGCATGATTAAAAGATTTAGGATTGAAGTAACCTCCATACAATAGATTCAGGACTTTTTTTACAGTTTCCCAAAAAGTCAAAAAAATTATTTAATGATTTGGGTAATATATGGTTTTCGAGTTGAGGTGGTTAAAAATAATACAATACTTTGGATAAAAATATGATTTTGCACGAATTATATGCCTAGAAAATCCAAAAGAAATCAGAAAAATGAAAAAGATTATTGCCGAACGTCAAAAAGGCAATAGGAATTGCTTCATTGAGCTTTGCATACGAATCAATATGTATCTCTCAATTCTATGAGGCTCGAGTGTTTTTGACATTTTTCAGGTCAAGTTAAGGATCTCGACGATTTAATCTGGGCGCCAAATTTTTAAGTACCTACTTTGAATGTTATCATTGAACGACAAGCTAGGGAGGCAGTGACGAGCCTGACGACAAGCCTATCCACCCAAATTTCAAATAGTTGGCATTTGCAAATTTAAGGAAGTATCAAGAGGAGTTTTTGATAAAGAAAAAAAACAGTATTTTCAATTTAAGAGCTAAATCCTTGAATGATAATGAAATTAAGATAAAATGAGTAATATTATTTCCGACTTGGGCAATAAACCAATGACTTGCTTTAATGTAGATGGAAAGATTGTATCTTCTTGATCTATTGCTATTAGGGTTAATATCACGAAAAACTCTAAATTTGTACACATGTGATAAATTTATCCCAAACTATTTTTTTGACGGCAAAAAACCCTGAACTGGTACACCTGTGACAATTTTACCCCAAACTATTTTTTTAACCATCAAAAACCCCACACTGATCTATTTGTGACAATTTTACCCCAAAACTAATTTTTTGGCCACCAAATCCTCCAAACTGGTACATCCGTGATAAATTTACCCTCCATTAGTTTTCGTTAAATTTTATTATCAAATTGCTAAGTTTAATAACACTTGGTAATTGACATATGTACCGATTTTGGATTTTACCCATCTGTTTGTCACATGTTTACCAATTTGTGATTTTTTGTGATATTAATATAATTTAACGGATACTAACATAGGGTAAATTTGTCACAAACATACCAGCTTGGGATTTTTAGATGTCAAAAAATTAGTTCGGGGGTAAAATTGTCACAAGTGTACCAATGTGAGATTTTTTGTGGTCAAAGAAATAGTTCGGGGTAAAATTATCATAAGTGTACCAGTTTGGGGTTTCTTGTGATAAAAAAAATAGTTCGGGGTAAATTTATCACACGTGAATCAATTTAGAATTTTTTGTGATAAAAAAATAGTTCGGGATAAAATTGTCACGGGTGTGCCAGTTTAGAGTTTTTCGTGGTATTAACCCTTGCTATTATCCATAGACAATTCACACAATCTTGAGAAAAATTCAAGGAAAGAGTGCTGATGTGTTAAGGGCCATATTTTAGAGGAAAATCCTCCGATCGGTATTCTAATTGATACATGTGTGATTATGAATATCATCCTAGATCTTTTTACCTAAATTAGTAGTGAGTTGTGTTTATATCTATGATCAATTAGTCGTAAATTTAACTAGACGATGTTTCTTTCTACTAGGAATGGAAAAAAATGAATCTTAAATTTACTTAGCCGAAAAAAAAATCAAATTATTTGCCATCCACTCGTGACTTTCCCATCAAAACTACTTGCCACGCCTATTTATTGCATTCTCTTTAAAATTTAATGATGAAAAAAATATAAAACATAAACACCAATGATTTATAAAAAAACTATCAATTCTTTTACATGTCAATATTTGAATATTTCAAAAGGTTTCGGGTGTTGCCCATCACAAACGATGAAAAATACGAGGATCGTGAGATTTATAAAAAAGCCGGAAAATTGAAAAATAGGAGCCGTTCGGAGAGACCTAAGAACAGAAAGCCTCCAAAAAAACACAAGGGTTAATACCATGAAAAACCCTAAATCGATACACTTGTGACAAATTTACCCAAAACTATTTTTTTGACTACAAAAAACCCTAAACCGATACACCTGTGACAATTTTACCCCGAACTATTTTTTTGACCATAAAAAACCCCACACTAGTATACCTATGATAATTTTACCCATGAACTAATTTTTTGGCCACCAAAAACCCCAAACTGATACATCTGCGATAAATTTACCCTCCGCTAGTTTCCGTTAAATTTTACTATCAAATTGCGAAATTTAATGACACGTGGTAATTGACATGTGTATCGATTTTGGATTTTATCCCTCTGTTTGTCACAAGTTTTACCAATTTGTGATTTTTTGTGATATTAATATAATTTAACGGACACTAACAAAGGGTAAATTTGTCACAAACGTACCAGTTTGGGGTTTTTAGTGGTCAAAAAATTAGTTCGGGGGTAAAATTATCATAGGTGTACCGGTATAGGGTTTTTGATGGTCAAACAAATAGTTCGAGATAAAATTATCACAAGTATACAAGTTTTGGGTTTTTTATGGTAAAAAAAATAGTCAAGTGTAAATTTATCATAGATGTACCAGCTTGGGGTTTTTCGTGGTAAAAAATATAGTTTGGGGTAAAATTCATGTGTACCGGTTTAGGGTTTTTCGTAGTATTAACCCAAAACACAAACATGTTGGGCCCTAAAAAATGAAGAGAGTAGCCAATTTAATTAGGGTTAATACTACCGAAAACCCTAAACTGGTACATGTATGATAATTTTACCATGAACTCTTTTTTTATCACAAAAAACTTCAAACCGGTACATCTGTGATAATTTTACCCCAAACTTTTTTTACCATAAAAAACTCAAAACTAGTACACCTGTGATAATTTTAACCCGAACTAATAGTTTTTTTAATATTATTTTCTATTTTTTTTTGAATTTTTTAAAATTTTTTCTTTTATTTTCTTCATCTTCAACTTCTGGCTTGTCTTTGGATCGGCGACTGGCCAAAGGCGGAAGCCAGGGAGGTGGGCCCCGCCAACCGTGGCGAGGGCGGCCCTCACCAATGTCGGGCGAGGGCTACCCTTGCCGGCGTCCGGCGAGGGTCGCCCTCACTTGAGAGGACGATGGTTGCCCTTGCTTGGGCGGGCGAGGGCGACCCTTGCCAGCAGCGGGCGGGGCCGACCTCATCGGCTTTTGCCTCTGGCCGGTCGCTGGTCCGGTGACCAATAAGAGGTTGAAGATGAACAAAAAAAAAGAAAAGAAATAGCAAAAAAATTAATAAAAAATTGAAAAATTAATATTAAAATTTTAATTCAGGGTAAAATTGTTACATGTTTACCAATTTAGAGTTTTTTGTGGTATGTTCATAGTAAAATTATCACAAGTGTATTAATTTGAGGTTTTTTAAGGTATATTCGGGATAAAATTATCATATGTGTATTAATTTAAGATTTTTGGTGATAAAAAAAATGTTCGAAGTAAAATTATCATAACTATATGGGTTTGAGATTTTTGACTTAATTAACCCATTCAATTAAGAAAGAAAGGCTCGGACGCTGACGACAATTATGTCCAAAACTACAGACAAGACAAACGAACTCTTCACAGTTCAAACGCAGCATCAAGCGAGCATCGTCAAAACCAAAGCCAAAAAGAACCCTGCACTCGCGTCGGCGTGGCGGGGCGGTGTCCGTGCGCTTTTCCATTGGCGAAATCTCTGCAAACCCTTCTCTTTTCTCGTACTCATGTCCCCTCTCGTCCATGTCTCGAGCGAGGTGACCCGGGAGATTGCTAGGGTTTAGGGTTTGGGTCGCTGTTGCTGTTGTTGGGGGTGGTGGTGGTGGGAATCGGGCCAATGGCAGCTGCGGCGCAGGCGCTCCGCTTCCTCGTCCCCGGATCGGCAGCGGGTGGCGGCAGCTTCGACGCCTTCAATCGGATTGTCGCCGACCTCTGCACCTCCGGTAACCCCAAGGTACCGTACCGGGTTTTTTTTTTTTTCTTTCTTTAAAGTATTAGTCGGGTTTCTGTTTTGAGTGTTGCCCGGGTGGAGTTTGAGAGATGGGAGGGGGTAAGATTGGATTTTGGAGCATTCTGTGTTGTGGGTCCAATTCCAATTCTTCTGGAGAAGACGGTGAAGCTGAGTTTTTGAGTTTAGTGCGTGTTCTCTACTTTCTTTCTGAATTCTGGGTGGAGGATAGATGAAACGCCGGACAGGGTAGGACACCGTTCTGTTTATTGTTAGGAGAACCACAGGAAATAGGGCAGAATATAGCTTTATACGTCTAGTCCCCTCTTTGGTGGAAGTGGGATGTGTGACCTGATCTCATTCACGTCTTTACACTCGTGAGCGAATATGTCCTCATTGAAGAGTGCACAGTAGTTGATAGCTAAACAAGTAATCTATCATATGTAACAGAACGAGCGATGAAGGTGGTCCGATGTCATATGCGGGTTTGGACATGTGGACCATGTGGTAGGGCTGAGCCGTGCCCCTTCTGCTCTGTAAAACACACTCCACGTTAACATGGTTGGGTTAGCAAACTAGTTTGATAAAAATTCTTGGTCTTGACCCAAAACTAAAATGATTAAATAGAAATTCAACTTGGATTGACCAGAATACATTTTTTGTTTCAACTTCCTTTTAGCAGTTTCATCCGAGGATGCCACCAAATCTACCTTGATTGGAAATGACCTACCCTTGGAAAAGTGTTCTCCATGGATTGCTTCGAAAAATGAAACCAAAAATCTCTGCATAATATATGTTTTGTGAGAGGAATGATAGAGTAATTGTTGCGAGACCTTAAGAAATTATCAGCAACTAAAATTTACGTTAAATTGACAATGAGGGCAGATAACTTACTGATGGTTAGAAAGTCTTAAGAAAAAGTGAAATAATCAATACCACTTGAACATTATTGATTTGAAATATAAGAAGTTGGAATCATTGAAAGATCATTTGAAGTTCTCCTATAACAAGGAAGTTCTCCTTGAATGGAAGTGGTGGTTGTGATGTCGAATGAGATGGATTCGGCAGTGGAACAGTTGGCCGTGGTGATGTGGTGTTGGCAGAGGCGGTGGCCATGAGGGAAGATGTATAAAGGAGGTAGTGGCAATGATGTAGGTTGTGATGGCGGCATTTCTTAAGCAAGGTTGGAATTCCATCATGAACATTTTTAAAGGTATAGCAAAAGCTTAAACAGCTGCTCGTCACCTCAAGGTGGGGGAAAGTATGAACTTATTCCATATCTTGTACCAAAAGGGCTGAGATCATTCTTACGAGAGATTTGATATTTTGCAAGCCAACTGCTACTTTTTGTCCCGATTGATGGGGAATAATCTAGAAATATCCATATGTAATCTCTTGATGCTATGTTGCTCCTCTAATCACTTCCCATGTTATCCCTCCTCCTTTAACGCACTTTGATTACTTGAAAACCACAATAGGAGGGAGCATCATTGGCTTTAAGAAAGTTTGTGGAGGAAGAAGCTCGAGAGCTAAGTGGGGAAGCTTTTGCCCGGTTTATGGATCAGTTGTATGAACGTGTATCAGCTCTTCTAGATAGCAATGATCCTGATGAGAACTTGGGTGCTTTGAGAGTCATTGATGAGCTTATAGATGTTGCTCTTGGTGAGAATGCTTCCAAGGTTTCGAGATTCTCAAATTACATGCGAATGGTATTCGAAGTAAAACGTGATAAGAGAATTTTGGTCCTTGCTAGTAGTGTTTTGGGCCATCTAGCGAGGACCGGCGGAGCGATGATTGCTGACGAGATGGAGCGCCAGGTGCGTCGCTTTTCTATCTGTTAGTTGTATGCCTTTTGGCATTGTATGTAACGTGGAGCTCTTATTCTTGTAGTTGAAAATTGCTCTGGAATGGCTACGCGGAGACAGAGTGGAGCATCGTCTTCTTGCTGCTGTTCTGATCTTGAAGGTAAGTGCTTCTTTATTTACGGTCATGCTAACTAGTTGTTTTTCAAGTGGAGGTTGCTCAGTTGCATCTTCCAGATTTGTCGAATTTCATCTACTTGTTTGATGGATTTTCTGCCCATCTTCTGGACCATATCAACTGCTTGGCTTGATATCTGACTGTTTTCAAATTTTAAGGATGTATACTCTCTGGTCTGGTGTAGGAAATGGCTGAGAATGCTTCAACTGTTTTCAATGTCCATGTTCCTGAATTTGTTGATGCTATTTGGGTTGCATTGAGGGATCCAGATGAGAGAATACGAGAACAGGCTGTGGAGGCATTACGTGCCTGCCTTCGTGTTATTGAGAAGAGAGAAACACGTTGGCGTGTGCAATGGTCAGTTCATTCGTATGAATTTCATTTTGTTCATGATAGACTGGGCAAATGCATTTGTTGTTGTCATTATATGTGGTACTTCAGTTATCATGGAGTACTTAAGGGGTTTTGTTTTTGAAATCAAGGGAGCATTGCTGTTGTCACATCATAAGTGTGCAAATCTGCCATACTTTTTGGGTTTTTTTACTCTATGTTTAGGAAGTTAACTGTATCAGACATCTATGATATTACTGTTGTTAGTATATAGTTCACTTTAATATAACGAATAGGTTTAATCTGTTTTGTGCCGTCAAGGTCAGTCGCTGCTTTTCTTTCCTATCAAATTGCACCTCATTCTGAACATAGTTAGCTTTGTGAGGCAGATTAATGGAAGATCTGTGAACTTTAACGAAATTTAGTTATCTTGCCTATCATCTGGCTGCCTATTCAACGAGTTCCCTGTTCCAGCAGAGTAAACTCTCAATGATTTTTGAACATCTAGATTTGAGACTTTAATGGGGTATTGACTCCATCAAATCACTAATTCAGGTGTAAAGAAGCCTGATGCTCCATCTTGGCTAATGAAACAATCATTGTGGCAATTCAATAGAGATACTGTTTTCTTATGCCGTCCATATAATAGTGATTGATCCATGTTAGAGGATCATTGGTATCCTTAGCTTGAAAAAATCAAATGCTGCGTGCTCTTATATTTTTATGCTAAATTTTTTTTGTCCTCCATAGTGTTGAACTTTGATATAACTTTCTGACTTTTTATACTTTGACAGGTACTATCGCATGTTTGAGGCCACACAAGATGGCTTGGGTAGAAATGCTCCTGTTCATAGCATACATGGGTCATTACTTGCTGTTGGGGAACTTTTGAGGTTGGTAATGATGGTCCCCTCTGCTGTAATTAGTTGTAATCTTTAAGGCAAATTGATTTTATAATTGACTTGGTTGGTTTGAAGTTTTATATCTTATAAATGTACTGCAAGTGGGATGATTTACGGCTGGATTGCCTTTTCTTAGAAAACTTGAAAGCACTTCTGTGACATGTACTCTAGATGTTTAAAAGTTTAGAAATCCGTGCCCATTCTGGGAACGTGATACATATCTGGTGTTCTTACAAATAGAACATAATTTCAGAGGAACAGCATTGCTCCCTATGGGTTATGCTAGTTTGTGAAAATAGTGCAATCAACAAAGGAAGAAGTTTGTGGCCGAGTGGAAAAGCCCCAACCAAGTTTATAATGCATGGAAATGTCACTTGCGGTGTAAAAAGTTTTTTTCTTGTGGTAAAAGTTACTTGTTCCTTCCTAATGCAGGAATACAGGTGAATTCATGATGTCGAGGTATAGAGAAGTTGCTGAAATTGTTCTTAGATATTTAGAGCACAAGGATCGGCTTGTTCGACGCAGCATAACATCATTGTTACCGCGGATTGCACATTTCCTTCGCGATCGATTTGTTACACACTATTTAACGGTTTGCTAGCATCTTGTCTTGTTTGTTTTGTCTATGCGGGCTGTTTGCTAGCTCCTTATAAGGTTTCAAAATCACTTTGCCTACAGATATGCATGAAGCATATACTTGCAGTTTTACAGACACCAGCTGAACGAGCCAGTGGGTTTATAGCCCTTGGCGAGATGGCGGGTGCTCTAGATGGGGAGCTGCTCGATTATTTGCCGACAATTATGTCTCACATACGTGAAGCAGTATGTATTGCCTCTTAATTTCAATTGTTGCTTATAATTCAGACATTCTGGCTGCAGCAACTTTTTTTGAAGTAAAGAGAGCTTGATTGTGCTTATATTTTTAAGTATTCGGATTATGAAAAACCTCTTTCTAATTTGGGTTGGTTGTTAGACTCTGTAGACTCTGTTTGTCTGTAATTTTTTATATGCTTTTCTTTTGTAAAATTTCTTTCTTCTTTGCTTTCACAAGAAAAGAAAGAGACTTTGATCATGCAGGGTAGACCTGCATAATTAAGAGATACATGCTCCCTGTGTAGCAACGTGGAAGGATGAATAATGGTAGGAGGCTGAAAGCCAATATGTCTGCAACAATGTACTGCCATGTTGGTGGAAGGATTGTTATGTTAGCATAGTTATTCTTCGGCTAAAAAAGATATTTTAACATAGTTATTCCATTTTTGTTGGTTCTGACCAACTTGTCCATAGTGAGGGAGTGGTCTATAAATGTTGGTGAAAACATCTTAATGTCTGGTGTTTTCTGATTCATAGATTGCTCCACGAAGAGGCAGGCCTTCACTTGAGGCTCTGGCATGCGTTGGAAACATTGCCAAAGCCATGGGGCCAAAGATGGAATCTCATGTTCGTGGAGTATTGGATGTTATGTTTTCAGCTGGTCTTTCTACAACACTTGTAGAGGCTCTTGAGAAAATAACATCTAGGTACAATACGGTGGTATATCTCTTGTACCAGGATATTGTGGTGATTAAACATGAATTTACTTTCTGTTTTTGATTTCAGTATTCCTTCTATGCTACCTACAATACAAGTTCGGTTGCTCCGCTGCATTTCAAATGTTCTTTCCAAGTCCCATCCTCCTCAGGCAAGGCCGGCTGTCCCCATGGTTCGAGGGAACATGATGAACACTTCACAGCAGCTCTCTGAGTTCAGTGGTTCAGCTCTTGTGCAACTTGCTCTGCAGACTCTTGCCCATTTCAATTTTAAGGTGCTAAACGGTGACTGTCACATTTGAAGCGTACATATTACATCTAATATGGCTTGATGCTGACACTATTATCTTTAGGGTCATGAGCTTCTTGAATTTGTCAAAGAATCGGTTGTTGGGTACTTGGACGACGAAGATGGAGCAACACGAAAAGATGCAGCACTATGCTGTTGCAGATTGGTTGCAAGTTCTTTCTCTGATGTGACATCCACACAATTTGGTTCGACTAGATCAAATCGAACTGGAGGAAAGCGTAGGCGACTGATTGAGGAGGTGATTTCTTGTAATTGTGTTGTGGTCGATTTCCTTTTGTCAGTTTATGTGTAAATGACGTGCTTGTAGCTTCTGTACATTATGGGTGAAAAAAAAATATACATTGTAGCAATGTGAACCTATTCAGTGTTTTAAGTCTTCTTGAGGTAGCCCATTTGGTATTCTTGTCCGTTTTCTAAGGTGGTGTTGTGTTATCATTGCTGATCTTGGATCAGTGTGTGGATGACTGCAGCAGTATGGTCGCCTTTCACCATGGCTACGGGCTGCCGCTGCTCTTTCTCCTCGCCTCTCTCTTCGAAGCTTAGTATATTTTTTACTAGAGAGGGGTAATACTACTCGGTTATTCCTCCTTTAGGCCGGTTTATTTTTTTCCAGGATGTATCCAGTTTATAACCCGTTCAATGACAAAACCAAAAGGATGGATAGGATAAAAAGTATCCTATTTAGTTCCCAAATGTAGCCTATGGGGTATAATAGGGTATTTGCAATGTTTTGGGACCAGGGGAAAGCATATCTTTTGTGCACACATCATCATGCTTTATAATTGTGGTTTCCAGAAATTACCCTAGATATTTATGATATTATGTGATTAGTATTGCACTGGAGATCATACTTCTACCCGTTTTTCCTCTGTAAAAAACAAAATTTTGTTGAGTGGCACTGAGGGAGTGTCAAACCCTTTGCAGAAATCAATTACAAGTCAAGGTGTTCAACATATCTAACTTATGAACCTCTACCAATCTAGTCTGTCAATCAAACAAAGTTGATACAAAAGCGCCATGAGTCCTTTATATTTGCAAAATCATCTTCCACACCCTCAAAAACTCTCTTGTTCCTCCACCTTTACACTGACCAAAAAGTAGTAAGCGGAATCATTTTTGGTCTTCTGCTCGAATTTTCCCTTCCTCTTATCTTGGGACTCTTCCATGAAACTAAGTATTAAGATGGCTAATCGTGGAATCTGTGTTGCATTGACCCACTACAATGACTGATCCTTGTTACAGCTTGTTGAGAAACTCCTCATTGCTGCTGTTGCGGATGCTGATGTAACTGTTAGGCGGTCCATCTTCTGCTCCTTGCCTGTGAATAGAGGATTTGATGAGTATTTAGCACAGGCAGATAGTCTCGGTGCAGTTTTTGCTGCTTTAAATGATGAGGTACTCTCTCTCTAATTCCTTCATTTGTTTCTTCTTTCCGAAGGATGTTGTGAATTTGAAAATAGTAATGTATGCCTGCATGCACACAAGCAGACATTCACAGTCATGCAAACACAGGTGCACGTGTGTTAACACCTCCAAAGCCCAGATGCTTTTTGTGGTTAACTAACTAGGTTAGTAACTTGGATGATGATCACTGCCCTATCCTCAAGCCTCTATATTTATTTTGAGAACCTGAAACGATTTGGTAAAGGACCAATAGAGAAAATGGAATGATTTATTTGTTTGACAAGGTCCCAATTGTTAAGGGTATATGGACGAAGAAAATAGATAAGCCTCAAGAGATCATGAACTTCTGTATGGTGAACTGTTTGCTGTTTGTGATTTGCCCTTTCTGGAGCTTTTTGGGTGTTTTAGTTTTGAGAAGCAGTTCTTGGAGAAGCGAACCGTCATAGAATGTTGCACTTTTCCAAAATCATTAGAAATTTACATAAGGGAGGATGAAAATTGGAAGAAGCCTTACATTTATCATGATGTTAATTAAGTCTACACCTTTTTTCTAATTTTTTTTTGGTCAAATCCTATTACCTAATTGAATTCAATAGTTTGTCCGCTATAATCAAATAATCTTTCCCAAAATGCCAACCCTTTTATCTATAAGATTGACAGGCCAATGTCCCAGAATGTTGTAGCATAGATTAGCTGGAAATAGTACAGTTACATTGTTTTTTTTTCCTAGTGGAAGTTATCTATGACCTTTGCAGTGGCAAAGTTATCTGAGTTTATTAAAAGTAAAATCAATGCACCTTGATGCAGAGTGGGAATGACAGGTGTCTTCGAGATACGGCTGTATGGTGACTTCTTTTGTTTCCTCTCTGTTAGTTACTGGTGCCTGTTTGTATGTCTCAAATTAATGCTGCTCTTGCCAATTAATGAAACTACAGACTAACGATGTAGATCTTATCACAGTCTCAATCTTGTATAGCAAAAATCTGCATTTTCTTTTTGCAGATTCCTGTGTCATTACTCTTAGCTTATATTTTGTAACTAAGTCCTTTTTTGCATATTTTGTCCAATGTTGGGTATTCATTACCTTTTGCTGATGTATTGCACACCTTTTGGAAGGATTTTGATGTTCGGGAATATGCTATCTCAGTAGCTGGGAGGTTATCTGAGAAGAACCCTGCCTATGTCCTTCCAGCTCTTCGTCGCCATCTCATACAGTTGCTGACATATCTAGAGCAAAGGTTGTGTGAAATGTTCTTTTAAGTTTGTCTTTAAATACTGGCGGGTAGTTTAACAAATAAATATAACTGTTAATCTGTTGGTTGTTTGAACTACACTTTTCTTGGCAAGTCTTCTTTCACTGATGCTAGAAATAGAATTCGGGTGCTTTTAAGCCAAGCTATTTGCTAAGATGCCCCTTCTCTGTCAGCAGTGCAGATAGCAAATGCAGAGAAGAAAGCGCGAAGTTACTTGGTTGCTTAATACGAAATTGCGAACGACTTATACTCCCATATGTGGCTCCAATTCACAAGGTTTTACTGATAATATGAGGATTGTAGCCATATTCAAGTGTTTATTTCCTGTATTTATTGAGTGAATTCCACATTCCAGGCACTTGTCGCAAGGCTTGTGGACAGCTCCATGGGCAATGCTAATATAGGCATTGTAAGCGGAGTTCTTGTAACTGTGGGGGATCTTGCTAGAGTGGTGAGTTAAATATTATTTTAACTGTTCTGATACTGTGTGGAAATTCTAATATACTCTTAAAAAGATGAGCATAGAATTTTAAGTTAAGAATATCTATGAATATCAAATTTCACTGTCAAAACTAATTTATCATCTAAATATAGAACTTAATTTGATATTTATGATTCTCAATTTCAACACAAAACAAATTTATTCGGCATATATGGCTGATATAAAACAAATTGTACTGATCTTAAGTTGCTATCAAGTAGGATTGGAATCCCTTAGAAGTCCTGGTGAACTTGATTCTGCTTAAAGTCCAGACCATCTGTTAGGTTTTTGATAATGGAATGTAAGACTGAGGATCATTTATGACCAACTAAGATAGTTTTGGGCCCGGATGCAAGCTTGTCATTGGCTTGGTTCCATCTACAGTCACTTCTTTACTCTGCCAGTTCTTGGGGTTCCTTTTATTTCACAAGTTCTGAAGATGGAAATATTGTTGTGCTGAGTGCATGAATTCTTTTTTTAGAGGCTGTTGAGGTTTCCTTTTATGGTTTAGTTAGCAGCAATGTCTCGTCCGCTGGTTCTCCCTCTTTTAAAGAAATTTCTTTTCCATGGTCTATGTTGATTTCAATAACGAGGATTGTTGTTTTCTCATGGATGCAAATGTAATGATACATTATAGAGGTATATTTCCTAGGTTTTCAATTTGATTATTTTCATTTTCTACTGAATCTGCTGACATCCCTTTTTAACTACGTGGTTTGCAGATTAGGTTCCTTATAGAATGGCTTGTAGGTGGATGAGGTATTGAAAGAGTTGGTTGTGTCCCAACAATTTTTGTTGGACAGACAATTGAATTTCAGGACTAGAACCCATATGCTTGGAGATCCAATTAAGTAGGAAATCTCCATTGCTAGACCTTTAAGAAGCTCTGATGGTTATGCATTCGCATCTCTATCATTTGAAAACCTCAAGGATGTCTTATTTTATGAGCCCTGTCTTGTCTAAGTTCTTTATTTTATGGTGCCATGAGGGACCTTTCATGCTCTTTTATGCTTTTTAACTTTATTTGTAGTGTAGCACTGGCACCACTAGCAAATGTTCTGTTTTCATCAAAACATTAAAATCTTGGTCGTGGTGTTTGTTCAGGGTGGTTTTGCAATGCGACAATATATCCCGGATCTAATGCCTTTAATTGTGGATGCTCTATTGGATGGAGCTGCAGTCACAAAAAGAGAAGTGGCAGTGTCCACTCTGGGTCAGGTTGTACAGAGCACTGGGTATGTTGCATGCTTCTTATGTTATACAATTTCTTTAAGGATTTGCTTAAGAATCATTGCCATTGTGACTTTGTTTGATACACAAGCTTTGTTGAGATCAAGAAATGTGTCCACTACCATGTTAACCTATGAGTACACATATCATAATATCAAGAGTGCTTGTGTAAAGAAAAAGCTACACTGGCAGCTTATGGCATAAAATTCATTGTCATTTTCTTATAAAAAAGACATGATGGATGCATTTTGATTCTGTTTTCTTTTGACACTCCAGGCTGTTAAAAACTTTATAATGTGAATTAACATTCATTTTTTCCCTTCTTTTTCCTGGCTTAAATGCCACTCAAGCTGACTGGTCCAGTTAATGCTAACGTTGCAGTCCTTGTTAGCATTTTTATTCATATTTTGCTTTGAAGGACCACCAAAAACAATGAAGTTTAGTAGTTTAGGGACCCGATTAAAGAAATAAATTCAGTGATTTAATTGAACATTTTGCAAAAGTTTATTGATTATGAGTGCCTTTATTTCTTGTCTGTGTTAGCATTGCCTTGGTGCCGTATCAATTAAGTTCTCTTTGTTTATGGGGAAAATGGGTCCATTTTTTGAATGTGAATCATCAAAAGTTCTAAAATGGCTTGTAGAGAAACCTATCTCCCAATATAGCATTGTTTTCAGGAAACTGTGAAATAATGCGGTAATGTTTGGTATTCTGACATGTGCCGAATCGGTACACCATCCAAGGCTCTTGTTTGGTTTATGGGAAATATGCCTAATCTCCATCTTAATATTTCCATTTAGCTCTAATAAAGTTGAAATCTCAAAAGTATTGTTATTTTTTTCTTGAGCAACAGTTTTTGGTGAAATAGGAATACTTGTTCATTTTTTCTGTAAATAAAATAGGGTGATGATAAAGGTGATCTTATAATCCAGATCCTATAAATGCAATATTGTCGAATTGCAAAATTTTCATTTTATAGAAGTCTAGCAGAAAAATATAAGATGAAAGAGAAGGATGGTCAAGTCTATCTTCAATGGTTAGCATGGTTGTGGGAGAATCCTAGTGTCTAAATGTTACACTTGATTGGAACTTTTCCACGAGTTTTACCAAATTGAAGAATTGTGACTAAATTTTGGTGAGTAGTTTGCTTAGCACTTGAAGTCAAAGCGTTCTGTATTTCCGTTGATTTGAATTGTATAATTCAAATTATGAATCCTGTATTTTGAATAACCCATGGGATTACGCTAGGAAATGTTTTCTAGAAATTAAAATAAATTATTGTTGTGCTCTCCTTGATTGGTTTGATATATTTGTATTTGTGGGTTCACGGAGCTGTAAAAAGTTGCTCCATGTCAATTTATCCAAAGATTGTTCCGTCCCATGGTGAACATGGTAATAAGTACTTTGCAATTTGCATTTGGGAACATTACGGAAGATATAGTTGAGTAATTTATTATGATAGAATTTCATGCCACTATGGGGTCCTTGGTTCACTTCCTTATGTCAACCGGGATCATACTTTAATGGTGTGTGTCTTGTCTTTGTTCAATTCCTTTCCATATGTGGGATTACTGGCTACTTTCAAAGAAAATGAGTTTGCGTTTTGTGAGATTAACTGTAATGCATGTAAACCTTCAGAATGTTTTGATATTTGATCTTTGCAGGTATGTAATAACTCCTTACAATGAGTATCCTCCACTACTTGGCTTACTCTTGAAATTGCTGAATGGCGAATTAGCATGGTCTACCAGGCGTGAAGTTCTTAAGGTACATGAGTTGAAACTTCTTGTACATTGATGCCTACTTGTATACTGGGATGTTTAAGTGTCAATGCGATTGAAATTTCTCCTGTGCTTTTATCAGGTTCTTGGGATTATGGGTGCTTTGGATCCCCACATGCATAAACGAAATCAGCTCATGTTGCCTGGTTCACATGGAGAAGTTGCTCGAGTTGCTGTTGATTCAGGCCAGCACATTCAGACCATGGATGAAGTACCCATGGATCTTTGGCCATCTTTTGCTACATCAGAGGATTATTATTCTACGGTAGGATATTGACCTTACAAAAGTCACTCTGTTGTGCCAAATATCAAATTCTTTATATATGGGGATTAGAGATTTCACTGATCTTTGTTAACGATGCAAAGTTCATGTTTGTTTATCTCTTTTTATAAACGACTCCAGGTGGCGATAAATTCTCTGATGCGGATTCTTAGGGATGCCTCCCTCTCTAGTCACCACCATAAAGTGGTTGGTTCACTTATGTTCATTTTTAAGGTTTGTGATTTATTTGGAATTTTCGTTAATCTCCAACTGTTGTGTGTATATAATCTCTCTCTCTGAAACTTAATCGACTCCTTTTCTTGCAAGATCAGTCGATGGGTCTTGGTTGTGTTCCATACTTGCCAAAGGTAAGTCATCAGGAAGAAGGGGGAGGGGAGATGAGGAGGGAAAGGTGAATTTGGCTATACTTTTCACACTTCTTGTTGAGTGTCGTTTTTAACTGCAGGTTTTACCTGATCTCTTTCACATAGTTCGAATATGTGATGATACACTGAAGGACTTCATAACATGGAAGCTTGGAACTCTCGTATCCATCGTCCGGCAGGTGAGTTTTATGTGAAAACTTTAATGGCATCATTTTATTGGGCTCCTATGAAGGTTTTTATGGGGAAGATTATGTGGCTCATGCAGCACATTCGCAAATATCGGCAAGAATTGCTTTCGTTAATCTCCGAACTGTGGTCATCTCTGAGCTTGCCAACTGCCAATCGTCCTCCACTTGGCCATCCAGTGAGCTTCTTTCTCTCTCTCTCTCTCTATATATATATGTATATTTGTGTATATATGTATATATATGTATGTATGTACGTATATTCATATTTATACATAATCTTGCAACATGTATGTGTGGACTGATTTTCTGCCAAAATATTCTTAGGTTCTGCATCTGGTTGAACAGCTGTGCTTGGCTCTCAATGATGAATTCAGAACATATCTTCCTGATATACTTCCATGTTGTATTCAAGTCCTTAGCGATGCAGAACGGTGCAACGACTACACATATGTTCTTGATATCCTTCATACCCTTGAAGTCTTTGGTGGTTCGTACTATTATACTCTTCCGATGTTAAGTTTGGGTAAAATTAAGAGAATCAGATGAGAATCTTGTCGGATTAAAGCAGTTTGCAGTGTAATCTTTTGTCCCATTTTATCTGCTCTATTTTCCCGATCTTCTATAGAGTTAGTCTATCTCGTATATTCATGTTGTCATTGAACAAGCATGTTCAAGAAAGAAGTTGAGAGAAGGAAGGATGGATGGAGGAATATTGGAATACTTGCATGATGAAGAGTAAGTGGTCAAGAAGAGATCAGTGGTAGTAGAACTGATGAGATAGTACAGGAATTTGTATTAATGTATAGATCTGATTTGAAAATTGAAGTCCTTTCTCATTTGGAACTTTGGGGAAGTGGGACTGTTCTTGCGTTGAGTTATTAGTACTGGCAAGTATCCACTTATTTGAATCTTTGAGTGAAGATACTTTCGCTATTTTGATGTATGGAAGCATTATCACCCATAGAGGGACAAACTCATTACTCTTAAACAAATGCAGGGACCTTGGATGAGCACATGCATCTCCTTCTTCCAGCACTCATTCGATTGTTTAAAGAAGATGCTCCAGTAGACAAACGACGTGCTGCCATTAAAACTTTAACCAGATTAATCCCTCGAGTTCAGGTAGGCAGTTCAATTTCTCATGAGTTAAGCTGGTAATATGTGGGATCCTGTTAATGCCACAACACCTGTCAAGGATAGGACAATACGACTTTAAAATAAAGCTGAGCACCTCTTATTGAACGACTAAAATTGTGGAACTAACCAATACCAAAGAAAAAAAAATTGTGGAACTAACTTTCAATGGAAACTATCTGTTATGTATATTGTTGGTTTTAATTTTGATGGGAATCAATCATGTGAAGAGTTATTTTGTTGGTGATATATAAATCTCTCACTCAAGCATATTGACTGAAAAATACATCCTCTTTGAGGTAGAGATCAGATGATAGGTTTCAGCTCCTTTGATTTGGATTTTCTTTGCATATGGTAAAGATTTATGACCTTGAGAGTTGCCGCCATTTTCCACTGTATGAACGAATCTGGTGGATACGAACTTTCCACCTAAAAACTTAGCAAGTGTCGTGACATTTTCAGTCTTCAATCCTGGTCATTTTTCTTCGAGACAGACTTGACTAACTTTGGACTCTTCATTGGTCCAAAATGACATGGCAAACTGTTGAATGGGTAACATTTATAATGTCACTTCACACCAAAAAGGAGAGCATTCTTATCCTATCTCTGAATCTCTGTCTGAAGTTGTGATAGTGACATTGCTACTGTGTCAGGAAAGGTGGTTGTTTCACGTGTTGAGTGCTTCATTCTGGCAAATGAAAATCAAAATTCTTCTGTTTCTTTTTACTTGATGGCGACTATAATATATGGAAGTGCGGTTGAAGATAATTGTTGGAGAATGGAAAAGGAAAGTATTTTTGGAAGAGAGGGGAAGGATTGGTGGATGCCACTTGTTATGTTTGTTAATTTAATGCATTTAAATCTATGAAATAGATATAGATGATCAGGTTTTGGGAGCACACATAACCTTCATCTTTCTTTCTATTCTTGCTAATAGTTAGTTCTTTATTCTATTTTTCACCAATCTATTGTTTTGGGTGAATCTGTTTTGACTCTTTTATGCACCCTTTCTTGTTATCAGGTTACTGGTCATATATCTTCGCTAGTCCATCACTTGAAGCTGGTTTTGGATGGGTTAGTTTGTTCCTAAGTTTTGGAATTATATCTAAAAGAAGTAGAACAATGTCTTCTTGCATGGCCTGAATGTTGTATTTATTTATGCAGCACATTTTCTTTTAATTATATCTTTCTATTGTATTCCCAGCTATCATTTTTCACTTCTTTTTGTTTGGGTTCAAGTTGAACGTTAAATATTTTCTGTTGACTGTCTTTTATTTTAAAAAGAAAACAGAAAATTAAGTATGCCTGTTTTTTTTATCTTTGTTGATTCTTTAAAAATGCTCTTACCTGTTTATGTTCAACTTGCAGAAAAATTGATGAGCTCAGGAAGGATGCTGTAGATGCACTTTGTTGTCTTGCTTATGCCCTCGGGGAGGATTTCACCATCTTCATACCATCGATACACAAACTTCTTTTAAAACATCGATTGAGGGTCCTCTTTCTAACTAATAAATTCCTTACAGATTCATCATGTTGCTTTTTGTTGATTCTTATATGACAGTGGCTCAATCTATTTTCAGCATAAGGAATTTGAGGAGATTGAAGGTCGTGTCCATAGACGTGAACCACTGATCTCAGGAAGCACGACTGCTCAAAAACTAAGTCGACGGCTTGCTGTAGAAGTAATCAGTGACCCATTGAATGATGCGGAGAATGATCCATATGAAGATGGGTCTGATGTGCAAAAAGAGCATAGAGTTCGTCAGGTATTCTTTACTCTCACTATTAATTAAAAGGTGTTTTTGGGGCTTCACCTTGACAGTAAGAAGCAGGCCAAGTAAGTATGGTTTCTTTGAAAGTACTCTTGCATCTTTTGAGTGGGACGCATGGACTATTTGAGCTTGAGGGATACGTAATTTTAGATGGAGTGTTAGATTGAGGAAGATGGAAATATAAAATTGGGTAAGGTGCTTCTTACCCACGAATTGTACATTGTTATATGGTTACACTACAAGTTGTGAAATCATCTGGAATTGTTCTTTCGTAATTAAATGTTGTTAGTGGGCAAATCATGCGATACCCACTATAGAAGTTAATGAGTCATGGAATAGCAAAATATCACGTGATGTTTTGTGAGAAATTTGTGATTTGTAGTTTGAATCTACCCCATCTATTTTCTTGATAAGTTCTAACTAAAGAAAATTTCTCTAGAACATCAGGTATTTATTAGACTCACAGATTAAAAGAAACCTAAAGACACGTACTTTTTGTCTAATCGGGAGCTTTCTCCTATCCTAAATTTCTGTATATGGTTGCAAACCAGCTTGGTGCTTAATGAATACAAAACTCCTAGGCTCTTAGCATAACTGCGCTGAGAGCTGTATTCCTTGATGCATAGAGAAGTATCCTTTCATAGTATATTCTCTTTCTCATGCATGGACTCGTGCCTGTATACCTTTCATTTAATTTTGCTAGCCATACTCGTGAAACTCTTTTTTGACTGAAAGTTTTGGAATTGCACAATTGAAATACTGATTTTTTTTCAAAACCAGAAAAATAATGATTTCTGAAAGGTTACTTATTAAATATCTAATTGCAGTTTCTCTGTCTTTCTGTTCAAGTTCTGATTCAAAGTGGATAATTATCAGTCGGGGTGGCGCTTGTTGATTTCAGTGTGCGTTCTCTGTGTAATCCTTTTAAGCTACTCTAGATGTGTAGAAGCTGCGCAGGATAGGTTGGTATTGTAGCTTTTCTGGTTAGAGAAACCTCTTACCTTGGCAGGTATTTGTGGCATCAATTAGTAGTAATGATTGTAATTTGGTTTTGATCATTTCTGCCAAATATAGTTTTTGGTATCTAAAGAAACTTAGAAGCAGTTTAACCTTTTATCTACTGTCAGGGTTTGGTCCTTGTTTTGTATGATATGTTTTTATCTATGTTTATGGTTTACTTGTCTAGGCTTGCTGATATTCGGTACTTAGATTTTGATAGAAGAGCATCCATCTTTAATCAATTTTAGCCTTTTGGTCGTTGTTCTCATTTTTGCATTCCGCTTTTGCCTTTTGCTTATTCTAGCTTCTGTTTGTGTGGTTCTGGAGAATGCATAACTTGAATTCACCTTCACACAATGCTTACAATTTCTATCATTTTTCAATGACATGGTAAGAGTTTTTTTTAAACAACTTAAAAATCATTATTAAAGGTCAATGTTGGTCGTCTACTTTCTGCTGGGGAGGCTTCTCAACGCAGTACTAGAGAAGATTGGGCTGAGTGGATGCGGCACTTTAGCATTGAGCTCTTGAAACAATCTCCATCTCCAGCTCTGCGAACATGTGCAAGATTGGCACAGTTGCAGGTGGGGTTAACATTTCTCATCTCACACTTTCTTGTTTTGGGATGAATATCTAACCAAATGATCTTCAGCCCTTTGTTGGAAGGGAGTTATTCGCAGCTGGTTTTGTGAGCTGTTGGACACAGCTGAGTGAATCTAGTCAGAAGCACTTGGTTCGGAATTTAGAGATGGCATTTTCTGCTCCAAATATTCCTCCTGAAATTCTTGCAACACTTCTTAACTTGGTATGTCTGTAATTTATGAGCTGCGTGCTTGAGTCAATCTGACTTTTAATCTGGTTTATGCTTTGACCTGTATTCTTTCAGAAAATTTGTCTACATTTTCCATCCAGCAATGTTTATACATTTATTGATAATGAAAGCTGATAGTTGAGTTTCTTCATTTCATTTATTTTTTGGTGCATTTCAATTCAATTTGAAATATTTGAGGCGATATCTGCAGGCTGAGTTCATGGAACATGATGAGAAGCCCCTTCCTATTGACATCCGACTCCTTGGTGCTCTTGCAGAGAAGGTATTGTTGATGCATTCCTGTTGAGAAAGTGTTCTTCATGTTAACTTAAGCAATATCCGAGGCCATGTTTAGAGCGTATCTTGGATTTTGTATATAGGATTAGCCACAGGCCCATATATTATATGAAGAGGATTGAAACTTTTTAAATGTCATGGGTAGGCAGATTCGGCAATCCTAATCTCCATTTTCTGATTGCTTCTGACACCTTGCTGTTAGTGTTGCAGCGTCAATTCTGGTTTTACTTGATTGAATCACTCGTTTTTTTGTCGATGTAATGTTGCAGTTTCGTGCTTTTGCAAAGGCACTGCATTACAAAGAAATGGAGTTTGAAGGTGCACGCTCCAAGAAGATGGATGCTAACCCGGTTGCTGTAGTTGAAGCTCTAATACATATAAATAATCAGCTACACCAACATGAGGTCCGCTTTTCATTATTTATGCTTGTTGACAATTTACATACCATTTATTGAAATTGATTATGTCTGCTCTCAGACTTTCATCACATGATCATTGTTCTAATGATAAATGATTATTACTCTTAGGCGGCAGTTGGAATACTAACCTATGCCCAGCAAAATCTGGAGGTGCAACTGAAGGAGTCATGGTAATGTTGAGTTTGACTATTGAATTGGATTTGACATTTTTAGTGTGTGTGTGTCTAGCTTTTAATCATGGTTTTAGCTTTTGACTGTAGCCATGGCTTTTGGTGCGTAGCATATAACGTCTATTTTAAATTTAATAATTGCTCTGTTTAAATAATTATGATATTGAACATCTTGAATATTAAAAATATATACAAATATTTGATTTATAGCCATTTAAATTTTCTTCTGTGACCTTACCAAAAAAAAATTTTCTTCTGTGTGCTTTCTAACTAAACCGCATAAGTGAAAGCTAGTAAGTAGGTAACCCGACTTCTGGCTTCTATGCCAAAATCCCTAGGTTTGAGAAAATATTGTACAAGCATCATCGGCCCAAGTCATCAAATAATGCAGTGTATAATTAATAGTCGTAGTGTGCCTTCCATATGCAACGACTTCTGCAACTTCCTCCACTTTCTTTGTGATTTTGAAGTTTGAACATTGACCCACTACACACTCGGATGGCTAGCTGTAATTGGTATTATTACACCACATAGATTGATGACATGATGTATAATGCTAACTCAATTTATTTTGCACATACTTTCTATGTCAATATGACAAAAAGTAGATCT
Source organism: Syzygium aqueum (assembly GCA_031216185.1). NCBI lineage: Eukaryota > Viridiplantae > Streptophyta > Magnoliopsida > Myrtales > Myrtaceae > Syzygium > Syzygium aqueum. Next base: position 22,278,689 of record CM062239.1, on the reverse strand, counting down.
TACCTAACCCATTGATGTGAATGCTTATATAGGCCTGCCTTTTCAGGTATGAGAAACTGCAGCGATGGGATGATGCTCTGAAGGCGTATACTATCAAGGCATCTCAGGCGTCTAGTCCACATCTGGTTTTAGATGCTACATTAGGTTAGTGATTGTGCGTGTACATTTAGTTGTTGTGGTAGCAAGTCTAACTTATTATACCTGTAATCTTTGGAAGAATTGGTTAGTGATGAAATTGACTGATTTTCATGTTGTAGAGATTTTTTCATAGTCCATTTTACCGTAGGTCTTCCTGGAAATGAACCATCTCCCCACTATAGAGTCATGTTTTCGGGATGAACTTCGAGAGCTTGCATGAGACGTGTAGATGTACACCAGTCTTTGGATGGTCTAGATTGTGTTTATTCACTACTTTGAAATCAGAATGATTGACCCTGCACAAGTGTGGCTACACAACTGATGTGGCAGGAAAGGTTTTACACTGATGAAGTGTGGGAACAAAAGTGGGTAGCACTTGCAAATGTTATACTCATAAGAGATGTTGAAATGCTTGGTGCTTGGTCGAGTCGATTTATAACTTTAACCATTTCTCATATTAGTTGCTTTTCTTTATCCAGTCTCACTTGGAGTTTACCCTGTTGCCTGTAGTCTTTAGTTACTGCCACATGTATTTGTCACAGTGACCTTTTTTTGAGTGGAATGATACTTTGTCGATTGACAATTTGGATCGAATTAAATGTGTCCTATCTTTTACAAATTGAGTATTGCCATTTAGCAGGTGCTTGATTTGGGTTTTCTTGTTTGCTAGATGTATATAGATATTTAAAACGTGTATTTGTCAGAACTTTTCGGCCCCTCGTTCCTAGCTCTATCCACATGATATTTCAGGCCGGATGCGATGTCTTGCGGCTTTAGCTAGATGGGAAGAACTCAACAATTTATGTAAGGAATATTGGACCCCAGCCGAGCCAGCTGCCCGTCTAGAAATGGCACCGATGGTTAGGATGTTCTTTATATCACTGGTTCTCTTCTTCCTTGTTACGTATTTTTAATTTGTTCTGTTGCTCATAGGCTGCTAGTGCTGCTTGGAACATGGGAGAGTGGGATCAGATGGCGGAGTATGTTAATAGACTGGATGATGGTGATGAAACTAAGTTTCGGGGTTTAGGAAACTCTGCTGCTGGTGGTGATAGCAGTAGCAATGGCACATTCTATAGGGCTGTTTTACTTGTGCGCAGAGGGAAGGTAGTTTGCTGTGCACTAATGTCTCAATTGTTTAGATGTATTCAGCATTGACCTCCTCTTGTACCTTGCAGTATGATGAGGCACGTGAATATGTTGAGAGGGCCAGAAAGTGCTTGGCAACTGAGCTTGCTGCTTTGGTAAGTTTCCTGTCTTAAGAGCTCAATCTTTTTTAGTGAAATCTCCTCAATCGAAGTTTGTACAAACAATTGCTGCTGCACTTCTTTCTCATGCTTATGTTCCATCGTACTGGCCACCCCTTTTTCTCTTGTATACTCCGGTTATTAGAAGTAAAACTAATCTCTTTTGTGATTTTTATCGATATTAAGACTATACTGGAAATCAAATGAGTAAGTAACATTTCACTAATAGGCATTAAGGTTTCCTGCACCTTGAAGGAATGCATCCAAGAAATTTACAAAAATAACAAAAGACAGCACGATGTATGATATTTGTTAGCACCATAGCAGTGGTTTATAACGGTCGCAGGGTCCACCTTTCCTGTTACGTTGCGGCCTTTACGGACTGATTTGTAATTCTTTGGTTGTAACTGCGCACTATAGCATTTGGATCTGCATTTTGCATTTTACAATTTTTTGATGGCACTGGGTAGACCTCCGTAAAATTCAGGTTGTCAGGACACATGGCACTTATGGTAGATGATAAATGAAACATCGAGTATGTAAGTAAACTTTGTTGATGGATTCTTTCTTGACCTCCTTTGTGGCCTTGGGTGATCACAAGTCTAAATCTCTCCTTATGCCAGGAAGCGGTATCTGTTGCAAATGGTAAATAGGAAGAGAGTTTTTGAACACATTGGTGATGAAACTTATATCTTGCTTCTTGCTAATTATCTGTAGTCTCTTTGTTAACTTTGGTAAAATCTTTCTCGATTTAGAACATAGGAGCTTTTTTGGTTGTATGTTCATATAAAGTAGTTTCAGTTTGAAACAAATTTTTATTTGTTGATACCTGCTTAGGTCTTGGAGAGCTACGATCGTGCTTACAGCAACATGGTCCGTGTTCAGCAGCTTCTGGAACTGGAAGAGGTTTAACCTGATCTCATCATCTACAACAGTTGATGTTGGTATATGTGATCAAGGAAGTTACTGCTTTCCTTACATATTCAATAATCTTGACAGGTCATCGATTACTCTACTCTTCCTTTGGGAAACCATGTCGCTGAAGGACGGCGAGCCCTTATTCGGAATATGTGGACTGAGCGCATTAAAGGAGTGAAAAGAAATGTTGAGGTAGACTATGGGATGCGTCACTAGGTTTATGATTCTATCATAATCCACTCATGTATCTATAACCATTTAAACAATTCTCTTGCCTTATAGGGGGTAAAATGAAAAAGTTGTGGTACTAAGAAGAGTCAAAATTGAACTGATTAAATGTTTCCCGTATTTTCTCATATTAACATCTGATGGGATCATATCACCGAATGGATGGACTTTTTTTTTTTGGTTGGACATATGGACGGGCTTTAGGCTCTAACTTATTTGACTTTTTTAATGTGACATTTTAATCTTATTATCCATCTCTCTGGGATTGACCTGTTTAAACTTTTTTGCGTTTACCTTGCAAATTATAGCAAACTTTATATTCTTGTTGCTAGAAGTTAAATGGCTATCTGTTTATTTTAGAGTTTAACATATGAACTATTTTACTTCTGTTCTGGTGAATTCTTTCATCTCTCACTTCTTCCTGATACTTAATTGACAGGTCTGGCAAGGCCTGTTGGCCGTTAGAGCCCTTGTTCTGCCACCAACAGAAGATATTGAAACGTGGCTCAAATTTTCTTCTCTTTGTAGAAAAAGTAATCGAATTAGTCAGGCTAGATCTACCTTAATTAAGCTCTTGCAGGTGAGTGGCATAGCTTTACAGCAGTGAAAGAAAAGAGGCATGCAGATATTAAGTAGTTTATAATGATCTGACATGTTTGGTATAAACAAGCAGTTTGACCCTGAAACATCTGAGAATGTGGGATACCGTGGTCCTCCACAAGTAATGCTGGCATACTTGAAGTACCAGTGGTCTCTTGGCGAGGATATTAAGCGGAAAGATGCGTTTTTTAGGCTTCAGGTCCAATGATTCACTCTATTTATGGAATCATGTGCAACTGTATCACATAAGTGCCCTTTTTGATTTCCTTGCTGTGTTTTTTAATGGGGCGAAAATTTAATTTTACAGAATTTGGCTGAAGAGCTGTCAAGTGCAACAAATCTTCAGGCGATTTCTCCAATAGGTCTAACAAGCAGTAAAGGTCCAAGTGCTCGACTGCTCGCACGTGTATATCTCACACTTGGTTCCTGGCAGTGGGCGCTTTCTCCTGGTTTAGATGAAGAAATTATAAAAGGTAGTCCTTGTCTGTTGGTCCATACTGCCGTTATCTTTTGGGCCATTATGTAATGAGCTCCTTTGCTTGCAGAAATTCTCAATGCATTTGGAAACGCCACTCAATGTGAACCAAAGTGGGCAAAAGCATGGCATAAATGGGCATTGTTCAATACTGCCGTGATGTCGCATTATACTTTAAGAGGTTATCCCAATGTCGCCGCCCAATTTGTCGTACAAGCAGTAACTGGATATTTTCATTCGATTGCCTGTGGGGCTAACGCAAAAGGTGGTGATGATAGTTTGAAGGTAACAAAGTCAATCTCACTTATAAAGTATTCTACAAATGCTGTCTTCAGTAGTCTTTATGCCCTGATGTGATGCAAGATGGCTTTATCTCTGTTCAAGAGAAACCATATTTGTGACATTTGTGGTCAGGATGAAGATAAATATTCCGAGGGAGGGAGGGTGGGAGGTGTTCTTGTGGTGAAGGGGGAGGGGATAGGTTTACTTTATTGTGCAATTGCGGTAGTCAAAAGTCTTCCTACAGCATGGACAAGTAAAAAATTATGACCGGAAGTGTTAATTGGTGTGTTCTTGTGTTGAAGGGGGAGGGGATAGCTTTACTTTATTGTGCAATTGCAGTTTTCAAAAGTCTTCCTACAGCATGCACAAGTATTAAATGATGACCGGAAGTGTTAATTGGTAGACTTTAACCCTGCTTATAATTTCTCAAGTGGCTGCCTAGTTATATCCTTTACTTCCTGTATATGTTTGTTGGTTGTACTCATCCTGTTGAAAGCAACTATAAGAATGTCCAAACACACACTGCCTTTCTGCAAAGTACCTTGCTTTCTTTTGTGAGCATGTGCGCACAGGTGAATAAATATACGGAAGGAATTATATCTACTGTTGATTTGTTAGTCTAAGTGAGTCCTGTAATGCGGGGGTTTGTAACAAGATGATTCCTTCTACAATCCTGTGAGATTCTCCACCTAAACAAAGTATCTGGGTACCTTCTAGTGCGGCTTCCTGTGTTCAATATGATGGAGTTAAAAGAAAGTTGTTCAATCGTAAGCGCCTCATGAATGGTTTTACTCTTTGAAGATCATACTTGTTTGGCACAGAGATTACCAAAACATAACTGTTTTCTCATCATACCACTACCCACAGTTGCCTAATTCCATTTTACTTCAGGATATACTTCGTCTTCTCACGCTGTGGTTCAACCATGGAGCTACTGTAGAAGTTCAAATGGCCCTGCAGAAAGGACTCACTCTTGTAAAAATCGACACATGGCTGGTTGTGTTGCCACAAATAATTGCCAGAATTCATTCAAACATCTGTGCTGTTAGGGAGCTTATCCAAAAACTTTTAATTCGTATTGGACAACGTCATCCACAGGTTTGCATTGAGGCTTCCAAAGCCTGCTGTAAACTCTATCTCTAGTTCTTTTCTGCTTGTGCTTAATGGATCAATGACCTTCTAGAATTTCATTTTCCAATCCCTCTATTACATGCTGGATTAAGTTGCCTTGTATTTCTCTTTTTAATATGACTAAGAAACATATATATATCCCCCTAAGAATGATGTCGGAGGTGATGTATGCAGTTTAATGCACTTTGGCTTGGACACTCACTTGTTTCAATCTCTTTATGTGTTGTCCTTTTCTGCCACGTGGGGTCTTCTTTCCATTGAAGTATTTTAGTTTTCTCTCTAGGCCCTCATGTGCCCTCTTCTAGTGGCGTGCAAATCAATAAGCAATTTACGAAGAGCTGCTGCTCAGGAAGTTGTTGAGAGAGTACGGCAGCACAGTGGTGCACTTGTAAAGCAGGTGAAAAGTGCTTGAACCCTGTAGATTATTGATTTGCAAGTTGCTTGCGCTGATCTTGAGGTAAACCCTTTTGACAGGCACAACTTGTGTCGACGGAGCTCATCAGGGTTGCAATTCTTTGGCATGAAATGTGGCATGAAGCATTGGAAGAGGCTAGTCGCCTCTATTTCGGGGAGCATAATATCGAAGCAATGCTAAAGGCACTGGAGCCATTGCATGAATTGCTCGAGGAAGGGGCTAGGAAAAGCAATACAACCATCAAAGAGAGGGCATTTATTGAGGTTGCCATCTGAATGTTGTCTGCGGATGGATACATATTGTTTAGACCTTTCTTTATTTATTTGGTCATGATGATTGCATGTGCATGTGGAACTCCTAATCTTTATGCGTCTGGATGACCTAAGTATTCTTCATTTCAACTCTTTTGTGGATTATCGGTTAATTTGGACTGTCGCAGTCTAATTAGATGTTTCTTCCTTTTACAATCCAGGCTTACCATGCGGAGTTGATGGAGGCATATGAATGTTGCATGAAATATAAGAAAACTGGAAAAGATGCAGAGCTTACACAGGTACGAGTCCTCATCCATAAAATGGTCATTCTACTGTGTCAGATAATACTCTCTTTAATTACATAGACTCGATGATTTGGAGGAATATTAACATTGGATTTGTTGGTGTATGTAATTACAGCTATTGCTGATTATTTGCTTTTCATGTAACATCCTGAGAATTTGTGCTAATGAAGTTCTGCTTGTTATTTCTTGCATCAGTTCTTGCCTGATTGTTCTCTGGGTTGTTTTCGGTTTTAAAATTCTGCTTGATGAAAAGATTACCAAAAGGACTAAAGGAGAGTTTATTTCTTGGATGAAACATGTTGCCTTTCCACATTATGGAGCTGAATGCCTATTCTCTTTCATGCTGATAGCCTTGTGTCATTTGACGCATCAAAGCACTCAAAGTGTGCAGGGATGATGTTGCTTCTTTTTATCCTATCTGTCTGCACATGGCTTCGGTTTATTTGTTTTACCCTTTTTGTTGCTTAAATTGACTAAGACTCCGTTTGTTTCACGGAAAGTGAATGATTTGGAAACATTTTCCTAAAAATGATCTCTTGTGTTGCTTGAACTAATTAGCCAATGGAAGATTTTTTCATTATCGACAACAAATTATGTCTAAGCATTTTCGTGGATGATGAAGATATTTTTCGTTTATTCATTTTTGTAAGCAATGCAAGCGGTCATTTTTATGAAAATCTTTTTCAAATCATTCATTTTCCGCGAAACAAACTTAATCTAAAATAACATAAAAAGAGTAAAAAGCAGATGAACAAGTCATAATTATACGACAATAACAACAACAAACTAGCCTGATTATAGATTACAGCTATGCTCCTAGTCTCCTGGCAATTGATATTCCGAATGCAGCTTTGTTTACCATCAGTTCATAATTTTGAACAGATCATTTCAGTTATTGATGACCATAGCCTTTACTAGTCTATTAGGAAGAAAACTTGGGTAACATTAACTCTTTGGGATGTAATAAAAAATTTGTGCGGTCATGTGAATTTGTGTGGCGCCTGCTTGCGCAGAACATAATGTCCCTCCCCTAAAGCAGTCTTCCAGATAGGTAGGATTCTTTGCCAAGACCAGGGCTCAATCGACTGATTGAATATAACCACTTCCCGAGCCTCCTTTCACTCAGGGTTCTTCCGGTCAATTAAGGTTTTATAAATATTAGTATTTCCATATGATACTAATAATATGTGCTACATCTTGACTAGGCATGGGATCTTTACTATCATGTATTCAGGCGAATAGACAAGCAGCTTCAGAGTCTTACCACCCTGGACCTCCAGGCAAGAAGAAGATTCTTTATAGTTAACATTTTCAATCAATATCATTGCCATTATGCTCTGACCCCTATTTGGTGGATCACCAGTCTGTCTCTCCTGAGTTGTTGGCTTGTCACGACTTGGAGCTTGCCGTGCCTGGAACATACCGTGCAGGTGAAGAAGAGAGCTAATTGATAATTTCTTGTTAAATGGGAAATAAGTTACTTTAGTCGATACCAACAGGGTGTTTGTTTTCCAGATGCATCAGTGGTGACAATTGCATCATTTGCTCCTCAGCTGGATGTCATAACTTCCAAGCAAAGACCTCGAAAGTTAACTATCCATGGGAGTGATGGCGAAGAATATACTTTTCTGCTGAAGGGACATGAAGATCTACGTCAAGATGAGCGTGTCATGCAGGTTTATATTGATTTTCTTCACATTATCCTCTTTGTGGTCGTTATCAGGCATTTGGTGGCTGAGTCACAACAGACCCATTGTTTTTACGCATACTTTTTTGTGTTACCACTTTCTCTTTGTCAAGTGAATGTCTATACATCCTAACGAGTTTCTTCCTCTCAGCTCTTTGGTCTGGTGAACACTTTGTTGGAAAATAATAGAAAAACGGCTGAAAAGGATTGGTCAATCCAAAGATATGATGTGATTCCATTATCCCCAAATAGTGGATTAATTGGATGGGTCCCAAATTGTGACACTTTACACCAACTGATTCGAGAATATAGAGATGCTAGAAAGGTCGGTCGACTTCTCTTCTACATCTTCTTGTCAGTAAAATCAATACTTTCTATTATTCACTTTCTGTGATTTAGCAGTTTTTTTTGGTCAAAGGGAAGCTGCCTTCATTCAGGAAATGTTCTATTCTTGTTAACAGATCACTCTCAATCAAGAGCACAAGCATATGCTAAGTTTTGCCCCAGATTATGATCATTTGCCCCTTATAGCCAAAGTTGAAGTTTTTGAGTACGCCCTGCAGAATACAGAAGGAAATGACCTTGCAAGGGTAATCTGTTGTTACCATTTTTAGGGGAAGAGGAAGGGATAGGGGGAGAGTTTGAATATTTGGTCTGAAATCTATAACCAATGATTATGAGCTTATAATGTCCTCTTTGGATTTTGGTAGGTTCTCTGGTTGAAGAGCCGCACTTCTGAGGTTTGGCTGGAGAGGCGGACTAATTACACTCGGAGCTTGGCAGTCATGAGCATGGTATATGCTTTCTCGCATCTCATTTGAAGAAAAGAGGAAGATGTCTCCTCTCTTTCTTCTGATTCTGCAAGAACTGTAATTAGTTGCAAAAGAAAATATAAATATTATCTCTTAGAATATCTACACTAAGCACTTAGACATGGGGTGTGATATAAAATTGGGAAAATTGTCAAAAAAGTCCTAAATCTATTGTACTTTTGCCAATTCAGTCTTAAATATTTTAAGTTTGCCAATTCAGTCCTAAACCTTTTTGCTTCTTGCCAAATCAGTCCATTTGGCCAATCAGTGCTGACGTGGCAATTTTTAAATATTTTTTTTGAATTTTTAAATATATATTTTTCTCTTTTTTTTCCGCCTTTTTCCTTTGGCTGGTCTGGCGGCACGCCAGAGGCGCGGGCCGGCAAGGTCGACCTCGTCGGCCTCTGGCAAAGCTCACCCTGCCGGCCACCGACGAGGGAGAGCCTTGACTGCTGTCGCGAGGCCGGCCTCGCCTTGGCTGGGCGAGGCTCGCCCTCGCCGGTGGCCGGCGGGGGCGATCTTCGCTAGAGGCAGGCGAGGTTGACCTCGCTGGCCCACGCCTCTGGCCGGTCGCTGGTCGCCGAACCGGCCAGAGGGAAAAGGCAGAAAAAAAAAGAGATAAAAAGGAGAAAAATATTAAAAAATTCGAGAAAAATATTTAAAAATTGCCACGTCAGTGCAGGTTGGCGGCCACGTCAGTGCCAGCCGGCCAAATGAACTGAATCGCAAAAAGTGAAAAGGTTTAGGACTGAATTGGCAAACTTAAAAGGTTTGGGACTGAATTGGCAAAAGTGCAATAGATTTATAACTTTTTTGACAATTTTCCCTGTAAAATTAGATGTGCTTACTGTGCAAAGAGTGTGACATTAATATTTCATCCATTTATCCTTGTTTTTTCTATTTAACTTCCTTATTTCAAATAGTCTGGCCCTCATCATATGATTGGTGTCTAACAAGGAGATAATAACATGTGATTAAATGGACAAGAATCATTGGGTTCTCAAAAGTAGGCGTACATAAACAGGTTTGAATATCTGGCCAAAAACAACTGATTTTGAATGGCATCGTATGTGAAACCTTCAGATTCAGCACATCAGTGGAAAAACAATATGCGGTTACATTTTTTTACTTGATAGGACTTGAATTTGCAGAACTTTGTGTTAGATTTACTAATTTTTGGATTTAATTTCAGGTGGGCTACCTTCTTGGCTTAGGTGATCGCCATCCAAGCAACCTTATGTTGCACCGTTACAGGTAAATCATGTGAAGCAAGGAAGAAGGTTGGATTTTAGTTTCAAAGTATCATGTATGTCTCTTATGTCGCAGTGGAAAGATCTTACACATTGATTTTGGGGACTGCTTTGAAGCTTCGATGCACCGAGAAAAATTTCCAGAAAAGGTACCATCCAGAATGTTTTCTCTGTGTCACGCTCTAAGCTAACAAACAAAGCATGATGATGTTGGTTCTGCACATGAAGTAAGTCAATTGGGCACTTCATTAAAGTATATTGAGTGATACAGGTACCTTTCCGCTTGACTAGAATGCTTGTGAAAGCAATGGAGGTCAGTGGCATTGAGGGGAACTTCCGTTCAACTTGCGAAAATGTGATGCAAGTGCTTCGAACGAATAGGGACAGTGTAATGGCAATGATGGAGGTATATCTTTCAGAATGGTTCTTTTTATTTTGTTACGTCTTGACTTTGGACATGAATTGATGGAACGCATCATTTAAGGCATAGTTGTTTGTATGTAGTGAACTATGTATCTAAATATTTTGCATGGTGGGAGGGACAAGACGAACAATAATTTGTGTACTAGGCATTTTTGGGCCCTTCCTTTCTTTTTTCTTTTTAACAAATAGCCATGTGCCTTGAAGTTTGCAATTGCACTGATGTAAAGTGCTGCTAATTGTGCTCATACATAGATGATAGAACTTCTTCTAAGATCATATGGACGATACAACTATTGAAGGAAATTGATTCCTGTTTCATCTGTTTTCAGGCTTTTGTACATGATCCACTTATTAATTGGCGTCTTTTTCCCCAAGTATCGATGTTTGCTAATACACATGCCCCACCGGTTGTGAATGCTGAAGAATCTTGTCAAAATAGAGAGCTTGTTCAGCCACAGCGTGGTGCCAGAGAAAGGGAGCTTCTTCAGGTAGACAAATTCAGAAGTGGAAGAGCTTGAAAACTACCATGATCTAAGTGATACTTACATTTGGATATGTTTTTGTATAGGCCGTTAATCAACTTGGTGATGCTAATGAGGTGCTGAATGAACGTGCTGTGATGGTCATGGCTCGGATGAGTCATAAGCTTACTGGCCGTGACTTTTCCAGCTCTCCAGTATCAAGCAGCTCTAACCAAACTTCCATGGATCACAGCAATTTATTTTCAGGGGATTCTCGTGAAGATCATGGTTTATCTGTTAAACTTCAAGTTCAAAAGTTGATTATTCAAGCTAGATCTCCTGAAAATTTATGCCAGAACTATGTTGGGTATGGTGCTGTAATTTCACTTTGTTGGTTTGTGCTGATTCTGTAGCTGTCTTACATGCATGTGCTTTTTGATTCCAAATGTCTCGAGGCTTGTCTTGATTAGTATTAGGAGCCGAAATGGCTGGCTTGGATGAGGATGTTGGTCTAATTTTCCCTAGTGTATTTAGATTCTTCTGCACTCCACGAAGCTAATCTTCTAACTATACTTGCATTCCAGTTATAGTTTTATACCTCAGCAAATTGAAGACGATCTGTGGGAAATGGGTAGCTAGTCCAATTGTAGGTTTGGTGGTTGGGTTAACTGTATTTTGGCATTGTATATTTTCTTGTTTTCAAATTTTTTTTTGAGTTTACAAGGTCATTGCTTCTGCAAAAGATTTTGGGAAGTTATACAAATTAGGAAATTCATTTTCCTGGGGTTTGCATTTAGAATTGTTTAGATCTGTCGACCACAAACCAAGCCTTGTTCCACTAAGTGGGATAGGCTGAATGAATTCTATTACTCCATTGAGCTTTGATGCTTCATTAGATCCGCTGGAAGTTCTAAATACTCCATGTCTTTCTTTGAAGACTTTTTCCACATATTCTAGGTCCTTTCCTTCCCCTTCGAACCCGTGTGTCCATCCCTTGCTCAAGTCTCCTCACTGGGAATTCGGAGGTCTTTGTTCAGCATGGTCAAACCATCTCAAATGACCTCCTCTTATCTTAATCTCGATTTCTATCAAGGGATGACAAAAATCATACACTTATCCTGTTGTCCTGAATTTTAATATTTTCATATTTATGTGTTATATCTCATTCTAAAATCCATGTCTTGTGTTTCTCAACTGTTCTAAGAGCAAGGCTATTCCCATGTTTTAGTTCTGCCATATCTGTACTTGTTAAGCAATGATTGGGTGGTCTCAAGGAATGCTCATCTATAGGAACCCTGATATTTTCTTGGTTTGCACCAATAAAAGAGTCCAAAATGAACTCCAATTGTAGAGCAGAGGCTTAGAAGGGCTGCTTGATTGGTTGTATGTTTTAGGAGTTGGCATAACATCTTTGGGACCATATGATCCATCTTTGGCTGTGAAATAGTCCTCCGTTTTTTTTTTGGTTACAGCTGTTATTTAGTCTAATTATCTGAAATCTGCTCGTTACAGGTGGTGTCCTTTCTGGTGAGCTGAAGATAATCATATGTTGTATATATCTTGTGCATAGCTGGGATTTGTCTTGGTACCTCAGAGGTAGCATAATGTATTATATGGTTTATTGTAGTCTTTGTACAGAAACTTGTGATGTAAAGATGCAATCTGAGTTAATAGAGGACTGGGTAGTTGTGCATAGGACCAGCAATATTTATTGTCAAGAAGCAACTTGTAAAGCGTTGATGTGATGACAACGGACAATGGAGATCACGAAGGCAACGGCCACAACTTATCTGGGCTGACGAGGGCATTTGTCGATAGACACGGGCTATCCTAGATTATAGACTAATTGTCTAGATGCCAAGCTTTCCCATTTGGGATGGAGTGAAGCCATCAGTAAAAGTCCAAGTTGATATGTACATGGAATCTAAACGTACTATATCATTCACAATTAAGAGGAACAGAGAACAAGTTCGGATGGGAAAATTTTCCTTGCTTAGCTTTGGTGATGAGTACTGAGTCTAGTTGCGTCAGCATTTTCTTAACAGTATGGACCATTGGATGTTGGGGTTTTACTTTTGGGTTTCAGTTTTGCTGTGTTGGTGTCATCATTGTTGACGTTTTATGCAAGAGAGTGATGCCGAGCTAGCATGTGCTGTCTGGCACTTGCACAGAGATGATCTTTTAACTACCTTCCATGGCTCCGTGGTCGTGACCTTTCAATATGAGTGAAGCATGTGGTTGAATGACCGTTGCTGTCAATGGCCTTCGGTTAGACGATGTTGGTGGTGATTGGTACTTATTAGGCAACCTCAACGGTGGTAGATTCTAGGACGGAATCTGGAGGGATGCTTCTAGGTTATGGCAGACTTATCCTTTGCTCGTAGTTTCTTGCGACAATTTCAGGTAAGGTCACTCGTGATAGTCACGCGTTCCTTGTGCATGAGTTAGCCTTAAAATTTTGGTCTAAATTATAATGTGAGGATCTTTCAGGTATTCCCTTTGCGTCCCTCTTTAAACTGCATAAAATATTGAAATGTCGGATTGTGATGACTATGTCAAACGTCAAGAAGAGAGATCTTGTTTTTATTGCAACGAATTAAGAGAACTGTCGAGATGTTACATCGACCGTGATACTACAAATGCTTGGATTATGCATATTAACAAATTTTATTGTACGTGACTTTTAAAACTTCTCTCATCGAAGGGCAATCCTCTGCAGCAGAGTGAGTCTGATACTCCGTTCCAGAGTTAGAAGGTGCTAAACTCCTGAATGCAATCTCAAGCAGATTGGCAGGCACCAGGTATTCGGTCAAACTTACCTGGAAACAACAAAATCAGAACTGTGATGTTTTAGGGGTATTAACATTGTGTACTTGTTAGCAGCTGGGCAAACGGTATTCTATACCAGTCAGAGATATTTGTTAACTGTTCTGATTCCGAGGATCATCTAATACTGCATGTATAATTGAAACTTGCTTCCCATAGTTCCAGTTCTCCCCTTGCTTTTGCTCACTCAGTAAAAAATCGGTAAACATGTGCTCGTAGTCGGGCAATTTACCGTATCCTGCATTGGCATTAAAAAGCTGTTTCATAACCAACCAGGAGGGTGGAGGGAAGCATGCATGTCTTAAGTTTCACAGGCTTTTCGTACACCAAAAACTACAATCTAATACTTGCCTGGAAAGTAGTTGATGTCAATGACAAAATACATGTCTCTATTCACCTGCTCCCTTATCATATCTATGTTGAACAGTTGGAGACCCTGTAACGAGATACAAATGATGAAGTTAAAAAGAAGGCTACACCAGGTATAAAAGAGGTGCCAATGGCCATGTTGGCATAGTAGACAGGAAGAAGCGTAAAAGACGTTACCAGCTGGTGGCGGAGCTCTTTTGCAAGCTTCTCCAGTGAGGGTCTGGGAGGGAGTTCTGCACGGGAAGCCAACCTTATGAAAAGGTCTTAGGAAGTAAATCTGGTGGTCAACTTTTATTTTAACTGCTATGCCACTCATCATAAGTATTTGTTTTATCGAGAAAGATGGCAAACCACGTAGAGAGATACCAGGGTAAGAAATTGTTTGAGGAACTTTGAATGAATCATTATCAGCCACAAATGTTTCATGAGAAGTTTCACGACAAACAGAACTCCAAAAGTTTCATCCTGCCATTTCTTGTGTTTGCAGATGCTTCCAGATGAAGTCGACAACATTTGCAAAGTTATGATAGTGAATAAAACAGGAGTGAGAAAAAGGAACTTTTCACTCATGCCTCTCATGTTTCTTCCTCTAATAGGAAATTGTGCCTTCCCCAATTTTCACTAACCTAATAAGGCTTCAGAGGACGTTATTAAACAGGAAGTCTCCAATCCGAACTGGTGGATGGAGATGACATAAACAGCATAAGTCTGGATGAAATACTAAAGGATATTGAAGGACAACTAAACCTCTGAATCTCATGGTTTTCTGCCCCGACCAAAGATCACCTAGAAACTGACTCGAAAATTTTCACTCGACAAGATATACATAAAACAAAGCAGTTAAATCTCTTACCAGTAACACCAGGGTCGAGATCAGCATCTTCTGCTGAAGATGCAGCAGAGGAAACCCTTGGGAATGGAAACACTCCAGTAACTTTAGAAAGTTTCCGCCTGCTGATATTTGGTAGAGCGAAACGCCTGACAACCTTTATAAAATCACCAATAATATATACCTTAAAGAGCACACCACCTTCAACAAACAAAGCACAAGTTGTGACACAGCTAATTTACGTGATCTGATTGTCAGAGTGTATGATATCTAAAAATGAAGAGTAATACCATGAGTAACAAACTCTTGCAAAACCAGCGGAGGCTCAAGCTCTGCAAGGGAGTACCGATCATAAGCAAGAAACAATTCATGGGACTTGGGGCTTCCATCCACCACTAGTGGTTTGGCAACTGAAACAGCAACAACCAAGAAAATTTAGTAATTAAGCCCCAGTAACAGAGAACTCACTTGACTCTCAGCAAGTGTCATTATTGTCTAATCCTGACGAATTCACAGTGCACAGTGCATTGAAGTATGAAAATCGCCTTTGCACCCCACGCTTGCTCACATGCAGCTCTCTGTGTGCTTATAGTCATTGCCCCCGGGAATCTAGAGGGAGTTCTTTTGAGACATTGTCAATGCTATAACGCGAAAGTCCCTAATCTGGAAGTCATGCAAATTTTGGAGGAGACAAGGTGTTGGAGGAAATGCAAGTTCTATCCCATCAGGTGTCAGAATGAACATAAAGCGACGAAATACCTAGTGGCAAACTTAGTCCAGCTTCAGCAACTTCACACGGGATGGATTGAGAATCTTCTCTTATGACCAATTGCTTTGGAACTCCTACTGTGCCTACAAGAATTTTTAATTTTTTTAGTTAGAAAAAAGAGTCAGTCAGCATCAATGAACGACTATCTTCTACATTATGCCATCTAGTTCCAAAACTGGAGATTGCTATTTAACCTAATGCACTTCCCACAAACTACGAACTAAAAAATAAATTATTACCATAGCAGTCATGTATGTTCAGATCTGCAACATCCTGGAGCATGGATTGGCGATCACGTAAATGGTCAATAGCATCAGGAGGATCAACGACAGCTACTTCTGGATGTTTTCTCTGGTAGCCCTTCAAAAAGGATAGATGGTAACTCTGTCAACTCTGGCAGGTTAAGTAAAGTATCAAGGAACTTGCTTGTACTACGAAGCTCAGAAAAGAGATTAAAGGTCCATCCATTTGTTGTACTGGTTCAAACCTTTTTGTACCAGATGTTAATTAAGCTATGGAATTTAAAATAAGCACAGAGCTTCCCTGATTGTTCGATGATCAAACCATTCTCATCCCTTAGAAGATTAAGCCACATTATCCAAAAAAATGACTCTCAAAACTAACAGTGAAACGAACTCCTGGAAATGAGTCTACTTGTATAGCGGAAACAAAAGCCTCAAACTCTATTGAGGAGGGCTTCTGTCATTCGCGATCTTATCCTTAGATTCCGAGAGAGTAGACAACAAAGTCAAATGCAAAAAATTACTTTGAAGGGGCCAAGAAGCATTGAACTTTCTGCAAGCCCCGATATTTCCTAACACGCAAATAAACTAGATGGAGATTTTTTTTTTTTTGATAACCCAGGGAACCCCGCACGGCCGACAGCCGGGAGGTAAACCCTGGGGGCGACACGTGCTAGCCACCACACACGTGCACCGGTTAAGTCACCCTGCGGCACCCGGGATTCGAACACTCAACCTTTTGCTAGAGGAAGAGTGCCCTTTCCAGCAGCGCCACCCAGTTGGGTGGTACCTAGATGGAGATTTGGTCATTTGGTCTCACTAAAAAACAAAGAAAGCAGTTCATGTGCTAAGGTCAGTGGATAATAAAACTTAGAAGTTCTTTAGGTCGCACTTTTGTCCCCAGGCCTCTGCTTTCGGCTTATAATACTAGTACAACAATTTTTTTCAACCAAAAGTTGCTGCTTCTACAGAAAGTACCATAAAAACTTAGGAAGTGAATTTTTAGGCCCATTGACCTCAGAAATTCCCACTAGATTGCATTCTCGAGGAACAGATTTCAAGCATCTGATAATGGTTATTAGGAGATGAGCAAGGAATCTACAAATTGTCTCAAAGGTTTGAGTTTCCAGGTTCTAAACCCCATCATAAATTTACAACGGAATAATATAAAATTTTTAGTAATCTCGTGGAACAGTTGGATAGGCACTTGTCAGAGGTCGAATTCTACAATTTTGTTCAATTTATATAAAAGGCGGATAAAACACATGGCACAGTGCTGAGAAGGACGGACCTCAATGATCTTGAACCATTCCTTTCCTGATATCTGGGAGGAACGCAGGCTAATCAGATGCTTAACAGCAGTACAAAATGCACAGAGCTTTTGAGATAGCCCGCAAGTTGATCTGTGCATGAAATATTGACTAACCTTGTGCAAAACAACATCGAATGGGCCTTGGTCTGCTAAGGGCCTGCTGATATCGATGGCAACAAACAGTATCCCCTTGTTTCTGCATCAAACATATCGTTATCTCACGGTCCACCATGATAGTTTCGGATGAGCATTTCTCATCATAGAAACGGTCAGTTTTAAAGACTCTTAGATTTATAACATCTTCCATTTTCCAACTCAAACGAGCTTAACAAAAATCACTTTCACAACTTCGAAAAGTATATGCTATACAGCAGACAAAGCCAAATCTTATAAAAACTGCTGATACTTCAATTTTTTTTTCATGTTTTGTCTTTTCGTCCTTTCAATGAAAGCTAAACTAACTGATCTATCCAAGCATGGGATGCAAGGCCGGGAAGGAACCGGGAGTCATTACATGCTGTAGACTTCTGATAATCTGTAATCGTCTTTTACATACAGCATGACACTGACACGTTAATAAACAAACATGGCATTTCTTTAAACTGGACATATGTGAGATCACTGAAACTGCAACCGACGGTCAGCCAGCAATGAAGCCAGGGATTTGGCTAAAAAATCAATAGATTGAGTACAGTAACTCCAGGGACACATGGCTAAACAAACACCCAGAGAGGCCCGAAACCAGAGTCGGAAGATTCCCACGAAAAAGCATGCCGAAGGATTTACCAAATATACTTCTTTTTTGGTCGAAACCAAATATTGACTTTAAATCCCTTAGCGTTGGACTCATCCAAAGGTATATAATTCAGGATATTCCTCGGAAACAGTTGGCAAAAAGACAACCCAAGAGTCTAGATACCAGCAGAAGGATGTTGATGTGATAATAAGTCAAGCAAAAACCAGTTGGATCAATCCGCGAAAGCGAACTATGTCTACCCAATAAGTTCCCCCAACTGTAGCAGGACATGCCAAGAGACAAGCAAGAAACAGGGAACATTTCCCCCGATCTCGGAAACCCCATATGAAGTCAGGTAACCAGAACCATAAACTTTTCACAGATTTCGGGCCTTCCAGTTTCAAGAACTTGTGATCTAAGCACCCGTGAAACCCGAAAACGAAAAACTTTTCACGTGATATACACGCACGTGTACCTACAGCGAGAATACCCACCGCGCAAGTCCTTCGAGTTTCGGCTGCAGAAAACCCTTCTTCTTGGAAGTCAGAGCGTAGCCCACCGCCACCTTGTCATCGACGTCGAGTGAACTCGGGCAGACGTGTGAATCCACTCGTTCCTCCTTCTCTTCCTCGTCCTCGCTCGAAATCTCTCCACTCAACCTCATGCCCACCGTCGTATACAAAATCACCGCCGAATCCTGAATGCAAATGGGTGACCAAGATTTGGCCTCCGCGCTAGTTCTTGGATCACTCCCGCGTATATAACAAGAAAATGAGACCCACCCAGATCGTTCTTTCTCGAGTTCTTACTGGGTTCCCTCAGTCTCTACCAATAAGCTCTCCAATCTATCAAGATGTGCAAGAACTGCCTCACAGAAAGAGAGAGAGAGAGAGATAGAGAGAGAGAGAGAGAGAGAGTTTGCATGGAAGCTCGTCGTATATAAAGAGGAGAGAGAGAGAGAGAGAGAGAGAGAGAGAGAGAGAGAGAGAGAGGCAAAGGAGGCGTTTCTCGTACGGCGGTGTGAACTGTGTTGCGGGGGAATATTCACTCTGCAGAAGAGAAAGGTCCGATTTTTTACTGTGGTTCTTTTGAGGAAAAAAATAAAAAAGAAGAAGAAATTAATCATGTGTTTTTTTAAAGTTTTAAATAATAAAACCAGGGGTCAATCCATAGATTAGTGGGACGGCCCAAAAATATTTAAATAAGATTAGGCAGCTCAATTTCCTATCTCGTCCTTAATTTTCTGGTGCTTTTATTAATTGTTCCATTGCCGGACATGCCTTCTCCCTTTCTAGTTAGTTTAATGATATCCACAAGATTATCCAATTTCTATCTAATCCATGCCTGTTTTGTTTTGAGAAAAGTTCTTATTCATTATAATAATTATTCATGATTCATAAACTTCCTACGTTGGAGGAAATTTCCTGATCTCTTGACCTGTTCTCCCTTCAGCACTCCAATCTTATAGCAAGTGAATTCCACTAAACTTTGTCATTTAATCTCCCTTTTTTCGACTTTTTTTTTTGTAAAATTGTATCAAGATATAAAACATTTAAATTTTAAAATCGAAGTACGTAAGATATAAAATAGAGCTGCCTATTTACGCATTTCTTATTCTTTGAATAAATAATCTAGCTCTTAAAAAAAGGAGGTCTTCTTTATTTTATATGATAGTATAGATTTCGTTTAGGGAGATGTTCTAATATGACGTGATCGTTTTGCTACTTTGCTACCTCTCTTATTACATCCTTTATATTGTATATAAAAAAAAATTACATGACATAAGTATAGCTCATCTTCAGATCTATAACAAGGCTAGTTCTGGGTGCAAATAAATTTGCCATTAATTGTGGAAGAGGAGTTTATAAGAATCAGTCGATCCAAAATATCTTTTTACAAGATCTCCTTTCTTTTTACTCATATATATATGTATATATATATATACACATACATACACACACATATAAGGAGGACAACCCTACCAAAGATTAAATTGTATTCCAATAATCATTTAATTTCTGAAGGAAAAGAAATAATAATAATGATATGATTGACTTACATGTGTTTCAGTCGTCGTTGATTCAAGTCATGAACCTAGACAGTGTCCCGTTCAACGTTCCATAAATTTAGGATGTAATAGTCTGAATCATCTTCAATTTCGCCCGTTTGAATATATGAAGCATGCGGTAATTTCGGATAGCAAAATCGTTAGTCTTTTTGGTTCGAGAATATGCTCGGAATCATACCTCCATCGATTCTTGGCTTATACTCCATGAGGTGGTCATTTTGGGTTGGTTAATATCCTAAATGACCTCAACAAGAAATCTATTGAACTAATCATCTTTATAGTGAATGTTTTTCATTAGTTTATGACCCCTAAGACAACGTAAAGTCTTTCTAACAAAACATTATAGGAATATGTGTGTTGACAATTTTGAAGTTTGTCATAAAAGTGCAATTAAGAAAAGCGTAATCAATTCCTAAAAATTGTCGAATTAGTGCAATCGAGTCTTTTCTTTAATTCCGTCGAACTTGACTAACAGAAATACTGATGTGGCATTCTTTTAATATTTTTCTCTCTCCTACGTGGTGATAACGTGGCTAAAACATGAAACATAAGGCTAAAATGATGTCGTTTTGATTCAAATTTGATTTTTGATACAAATTTTATTTAAAATAAATTAAAAATAAGCTAAATTAAAAAAAAAATAAAGAGGTGAGAACCAGCCCTCACCGTCGTTGGGGGAACGGCCGGTGAGGGTCGCCGAGCCTTGGCCACTAGACCACAGGCGAGGGCCTCCGACCATCCCCGCCCTTGTTGGCCCTTCCTGCTGATGATGGGGCAGCGATGGTACATTTGGTTCTCATTTTTTTTTTAAAATTTAGCTTATTTGTTAATTTATTATGAATAAAATTTGTGTTGAAAATCGAATTTGGATTAAAACGACGTCATCTTATCTTGTCATCGTCATGTAGGATAGAGAAAAAAAATCCACGTCAGCATTTTCCGCCAGCCAAGTTGGACGGAATTAATAGAGGGACTTGATTGCACTAATTTGACAAGTTTTATGATTTGATTATACTTTTTGCAAGTTTTAGAACTCAATTACATTTTCATAACAAGTTTTAAAACTTCAGGTGCATTTATTTCAAAAATTTTATTTTAAAAATATAATAATATCATTTTACGTTAAGTGCTTTTAATAAGACAAGGTAACGGTGTAATTAGGGGGTCTGACTTGGATCTTTGGTTGGTCGTTACACTGGTAAACTCACCAAATCAGGGATTGTTTCCAACCAACATAGGTTGTCTATGCTTGTCCACAAATGTGGCGGGTTACAAGACCGCATTTTTTACTTTAACGTGATAGTGTCCGCACGCTATGCTCTCCCTAATTTTTCATGTATTTTTTTCTTCCTCAGAAGAAATGAATAATCTATTACTGTTTTACATTTAAGGGATGTCGAGATCCGCATGAAACTTTGAACGAAGCAGTTTTACCTCGTGTTTAGAGGAAATAGCATGACATGTTCTATCGTTCCAAATAGAAGATAACAGAAGCTGAAATCACGTTTGGGGGTGAAACGAGGACAGGCAAGAAACATGTTGCACGTGGGCTGCATGTTTCTCGTTTTTACGATGATTTGAATTGTCATGTTCATTTTTCGAGCCGACACGTTTTATCTATTTGTGTCATTCGCGCACGTGCTTGAGATGATAATTCATGCCTCGTGACATGACAATGTTTTCGAGGATAGCTATTTTTCGAGTCTTGATTATTGAAAAAATCGACCACAACCTACCATTTCCATTGCCCCCAAAGTCAAAGACTCTGTTTATACCAAAAAAATACCTACTTGTTGACATGATTCAGTTATAGCTGATGAGTATTTATAACAAAGATCATCAAAGGACACATGACAGAGACTTAAGATAATGCGGAAGCAATTATCATCAAGTTGCCAATATAAGGAATACATGTGTATATGTTTACACCCAAAGATAACCAATTTTTGGGTATTATTGACAAGACTGGTCATAACTTCGTTGAGGAAATTTCAGTTCTATGCTAGTTCTAGAAAATAGTCATAACTTCGTCAAGACATATCGGATTGACCTAGGTCCAAAGCCAAAAGAACGAGGACTCTTGCATCTACAATTTTAATGTTTTGAGTTTTCTCAGAAAATCACTGTAGAGTTGTCGACGTTGAAAGGAAGTTGATGGTCGCGACGGTTAGGATGCGGAAATTTCAATTCTGCACTAGCTCGGGAAAATGGTCGTAAATTCGTCAAGATAGATTGGATTGACTTGGGTACAAAGACAAAAGAACGAAAACTCTTGGATCTACAACTTTTTTGCTTTGAGTTTTCTCAGAAAATCACTGTAGAGCTTTCGACGTTAAAAGGAAGTCGACGGTTGCGAACGTCAGGATGCGGAAATTTTAATTCTGCGCTAGCTCAGGAAAATGGTCATAACTGCGTTGAGATAGATCGAATTGACCTGGATCCAAAGCTTAAAGAACGAAGACTCCTGGATCTACGACTTTTACGTTTTGAGTTTTATCAAAAAATCACTGTAGAGCTATTGACGTTAAAAGGAAGTCGACGGTCGCAACGGTCTGGATGTGGAAATTTCAGTTTTGCGCTAGTTCGAGAAAATGGTCATAACTTTGTCGAGACAGATTGGATTGACTTGATTCCAAAGCCAAAAGAACGAAGACTCTTGGATCTACAACTTTTATACTTTGAGTTTTCTCTTTAAATCACTGTAGATCTGTCAACATTAAAAGAAAGTCGACGGTCGCGACTGATCAGGATGCGGAAATTAATAGACACTTCAGTGAAGAATGGCCAACTTGAAGGAATCAATCTTGTATACAACTATTGAAGAAGTAACTGTCAATATAGTAGAGTCGAAGCAACCGCCAACGTACTGAAATCGAATAAATTGTCAAGGTAGTGGACTCAACGCAATTGTTGGAAACCACTAAGAAGCATATATGTATATTTTAAGGGAACAGTTACTTAAAAGCATGATCTTGAGGCAGTTATTACTTGTCATGTAAACAAGATCACAGGACAATTATCTTGAAAGCAGGATCATGGCATTACATGGATGTGAACACAAGATTTTCGGAATAAAAGAACATGGGCACAATCATTGAAAACTGCTAAGGAGCGATTACCACACATCCATTATAATCAGCCATCTACTGGAGACCCCCCGACAAATCAATTAATATGTCATCTTTCAATTTTCTTTAATTTCTTATACCGCACTTTACTTTTCCTTAGCTGTAGTTTTTCGATTCACGCCGTCGATTAAATTTCGGCGTGTATATCTATCTTGGGTGTTGTGTCGTTGATTAAATTCCGGCATTACATCTTTGTATACGTGTGTGGCTGTATTTTCAAGCTTTATTGTCGATTAAATTCCGATACGGTTTGTACGTACAATCCGGTTCAAAGTTCGAAGTAAAAGTTCGCAGTTTTTTCTTGTTCGCATGGATATTTCCTATCCGAAGTCGCCACGGAACCCGGTCTCCTCTTATTAAGACCCGAATAACGACTTTCGGTGAATTATATTCCGTCGCGGGAGCATTTCTGGCAAAACAAACTGTTTTATCAAATCATGTAAGAAAATTGCTTTTTAATTCAATCAAGAAAATAAATCTTTTGCTTTATTCAGTATCTCTTGGTGGGCACTACAGCGATTCTTAATCACGCAGTAAGATTTCTTCAAAGGGTCAATGCTCTAATATGCATTAAATGACACGTATTAAAATGAAGGGCTGTGAAAAAAAATTGGAACCTATCCAAATCGAAAGTTTCGGGTCTTCTTGGGTCGGGTTGGTTCTCCTCTAGTTCGGATAAATGCTTTAAATTTTAGGTATTTAATCATTTTGGTTCGGTTCGAGTCATGAAACCGAACCGAACCGAAACATAGTTCAAACACTACCTCTCTTGTTTTTATAGCCCTAAATGAATGGATGCCCGTCGTTCACCACAACGCATCGTCGTGGTCGCTGCCTTGCAACCTTCAGACACTGCCACTCCTGCCGTCGCCCTTGATCTCTAGTTTTTCATTTTTGGGAAAAAAGTCACAAAAAACCCTACGATATGCTCATTGTGTCAAATTTATAATAAACTTTTTTTTGTGACATAAAAGATTTCAAATTATGCCCATCATGACATATTTGCTCTAATTTTTTTCTTGTGACATAAAAAATCACAAATTTGTACCTATGTGACACATTTACCCTATATTAAAATTTCGTTAGATAATTTTTTAGCCAAAACAACGTCATTATTATTTCATTTAAGTCACGTGGATGCTATGTCAATACTGCTTGCTTTCTGGTGTCCATGTAGGTAGATTTTTAACGATTTTATTAACAGAATTTTGATGGAGGTAAATATGTTTTTTGTGTCACAGAAAAAAATTTAGGATAAAAGTATTACAGTAAACATAGTTTAAGGTTTTTGATGATTTTTGCTCTTCTTTTTCTAGTTATGTTCTCGTTCTCTCTCTCTAACGCTCTTCGTCTCTTCCTAACAGCCCAATTGTTGAGCTTGCCAACTCTTTCAACAGAGGCGTCGAGCCTCTAAACCTCTAATTAGTTACCTTTAGGATCACGAAATCGTCCGTCAATATGAAAATAGTCCCGAGCTCGTATAAGATCCCTATAGATAGAGGAGCTTGTGGCATTTTCACCCAATAATTGTTCCAATTAATTTTCCCTCCAAAACGGAGATCCTGAATTCGCCCCCGCGGGGAGGCGGCATGTAGAGTCCCGAATAAGTGTATGTCAGCGTTGATTCCATAATGGGTTGGAATCCAACTCGAACATTCTTGAAAGGATTTTCTCCCTCCGGTCGGTAATAATAATAAGGTCGATTTCGTCATCCGAGACAGTTCTAGATCTAAAGGCTCGACACCTTCCCCATGGTGTTGGAGCCTGACGGCATGGTAGAGATTTGACTGCCATGGAGGAGCCAAAAGCTCGTGGTCAGTGGTGCCAAACGGAGGTGAGGTACTCGGGGTCGACATGAGTGAGGGCAAGCCGCGTGGAGGTCGAGACGGTGGTGGCTAGGTCATCGACGGTGACTTGTGGCCGGTGGCGGCTGCATCTAGGGTTTTGTACGCCTTTTTTGCTTTACGAGTCTTTGTGACTCCAACCTTATGCCTGTAAACTTTTAAATTCTCGGAGACCATTCAAGAATGGATTTCTTTACCTAAGAACACCCTCCATTCTTCTTCGATTACTTTACTTGCTTCGGGGATTTTTTTTATTTTTTTGTTTGGTTCGATGAGAATCCAATATGTGGTTCTCGGGAGCCAAAAAAGACAGAAGACCGGAAAACACAATTCTAACCAAACCGACTCGAATCGTGCTTCTGATTCGAGTTGCATGCGGTTCGGGTTGTAACAAACACACTTCCTCGATACCTGACCTGAATCGAAACCGTTGACACTCATGTTAAAAAGTTACGTAATGAAACAATTTGCTTCGTCTCTCGTGCATAATGGAAGAATGCAAAAAGAAATAAAAACATAAATGACGAAGTTTTCTCTAATTAGTGAATTTTGTCTAGCAGCTCAAGGCACAAGACGGCACTGCCCCGGAAAGAAAAATCAGACTAATGCATAAAAATAATTTGGCGAGAACAAGCAGCTTTTTATCAAAAATCATTCACATGCGTCGTGATATAATTTGAGCGATGACAAAGCACATGCATATATATATATATATATTAGTCCTTGGAGAAATAGATAAATTGCAGGTTGACTTGGATGAAGAGGATATATAACGTTGGCAAACATCAACCCAACTCTACAAGATATGGAAGGACGAAGTATAAATGCCACATAGCTTGCTCGATCTGAACGTGTCTGAACGTGTATTTCCAGGACAGATACGATCTGTTTAGAGATCTTGTAATCTAGTGCCCTCTAACTGGCTAGATTTGGTGAACCTTTCCTTCTCTGCAAATTTTTGTTGAATGATCCTACCTTCCTACTGCCACACTCATACGACAGAATATGCCTTCCATGCGCGTGCATGTCCTTAAATTCTCGAAAAAATGACAAATGATTTATAAATTTTGATCAAATATTCAATATGGTTCATGAACTTTTAATTTGTTCGATATGATCCCAGAATTTTATCCCAATATGTAATGTGGTCCATGAACTTATAATTTGTTTAATTTGGTCCCTCAACTTTTGGTGCATGTTCAATTTAGTCTATGAACTATATGAAAATATTCAATGTTGTCATTTAATTATTTTAAATTAAAGGAAAATATTGAACATTTTCAAACGGTCAGGGAAATAAATTAAACATGTACTAAAAATCTAGGGACCACATTGAACAATTTAAAAGTTCAGGGACGATATTGCACATTGTGTTAAAGTTCAGGAACCACGTTACACTTTGAGCCAAAATTTGAAGACAATTTATGTTCTTATCCTTAAATCCTCTCCTCTCTTTATTTTATTGCCTGGTTTTTCGGGTGACCAATTTCTTCTCTTATCCAACTTTTGACAAAAAACAATGTTGCCTTTCAAGGAATACGAGTATGGCTTGCTTTGCCCTCCACGAATTGTCATGTACCCAGCCATCGCCAACACTTTTATCAAATTGGGGTTCTTCCATCATATTATTCGTATTGTTACTTCAAGAGAAGGTTCGATGCAGTGGGTAAATTATTCGTCTTTACAGAAATCTCTTCCATCACGATAATACAATCTACTGCGTAACACACGACGGTCTTGCGTCGAAGTCCACAGACGGCCCAAGCTGGATTTTTCTGTGGGTTCTGGAGGCAACAAAGGCTGTCCATTTGGGTGGGGAAAACTTGGGACCATCTGACGTGAGACCACGACAGAACATCCCATTTGGAGAAAATATTCAGTGGTTTGCACGCGCCACGTCAACGGCTGACGTGGCACACATATTTTACTCTTATTCATTAACAAATGGACATATGGCTGCTGACATGTATTAAAAAAAATGTTGTGGAATTTTTCTTTCTTTTTCTTGGTTCTTCAACAACGCACTCCTTCTTTGTCTGGGTTTCTATGGACGGCGGTGGCCGGTATGGATGGCGGCGGCTGGTATGGACGGCCACTCATCCACTAGCGACGGCGGCACGACTTCTTGTCACAGATTTGAAGATGTGCAGGAGGGGTGGCCATGGACGGTGGCTCGTCTAGAAATCGGGTGGACGTCGGCCATGGACGAGCGTTTTGTCTTCCTCTGTTCATCCACGAACGAACTCCAGATCTGAAGCAATAGGTGGCCGAACTTTAAAACTAGGGCCAAATGACTCAAGACACCATCCATGGCCGCGAGAGAACACCAGATTTGAAGCCATGACTTGAGCAGGTTGGGTGGTCATGGACGGTGGCTCGTCCATAAATCGCGCAGAGGTCGGCCATGGACGGGTGCTTCTTCTTCCTATGTTCATTCACCAACGAAATCCAAATTTGGCGCAGTAGGTATCTTGAAACACAAATCGAGAAAACCCCACGTAGTTCATTGAATTTCATTCCCGGAACTTCATCCTGTCGGTAGGGTCAAATGACTCGAGCTACTGTCCATGGCCTCAAGGTTTTTGAAAGAACGCTAGATTGACCGCGGAGGTCGTCACTCAGATCTGTGGACGAGAGGCCGTCCATGGCTGACCGCTACTCTGCATCTCCATATTTGTGGACGAGCGCTCGCGGCCAAGACTTAGCCGCCGGGACAACGAAGAGAGTGGATGCGGAGGTTGGCCTGGATGCGGTGATCGACCGTCGCTCAACAGCCAGATCTGGTTTGCTGCTTCTAGTCTTGGCTTGTCCATAGTTGCCGGCGACAAGCTCAACAACTTTGCCGCGGACGGTGGTGGCCACGGTGGGGCGATGGCTCAAGGATGGTGGTGGCAGCGGCGGCAGATTTGCGGTGGAGGTAGCCAAGCCCAGCAGAGTGGAGGTTGAAGGAGTTACGAAGAAGGAAGAAAAAAAGAAATTCCGCGTCATTTTTTTAATACACGTCAGCAGCCATGTGTCCATTTATTAGTGGAAGAGTAAACTATACACACCAGGTCAGCCACGTGCAAACCAACATAGTTAAGAGGTTGAAGACAAAGCGCACAACTAGGCACGCTAATGCTATAGCGAAGAATAACGGTTGACCGTTAATGTTGGAAACCTTTTTAAAAAGTTAGCAATGCCAGCGACCGACTCTGTCCTTTGAACTCATCTCCAGTTCTTTAATGCATTAATTTAGTTGCTAAACCAATGGCGGCAGCAGTTGTTCCGGAGTTTGCAGCAAAGTTGGTTTGACCTTTGTGGTCACCTTCTTGCTTTGAATATTTGGTACTCTCTCAAAGAAATCGGACCCTTATTGTAATCTTCACTCTCTCTCTATTGAAAAGTTCAGATCTCGACGGACTCCACGATTTCAAGGCAAAATCTCTCTCTGCTCAATACACTTTTCACCTGTGCGTGTCCAAGACTTCATCGAAAGCTGATTCCTCAACTTGGTCCCCAGATTTTCATCTGCAAGTAAGCGATAATATTCGATAGTCAGGAACATGGCAGTCGCATGGGAATTAACAGTTCCTTGTGGTCAGATCAGTTCAAAGATCCCAACTTTCAATGCCAAGAGCCAGATTTTTGGTGTGCCCATGATTTCTTGCTCTGGAGGGAAACTGAAGAGTAGGATGTCTACTGGAGTTAGAGCAGTACTGCAAATGGGAGTGGGAGCAGCTGAGAGTGGGAGCAAGGTTGGGGGTGCTTTAGGTTTTGATGTGGTGTCGGAGGAAGAGTTGAGAGAGAAGGGTTTTCTGGGTATGAGGAAGACAAAGCTCGTGTGCACTATTGGCCCTGCTTGTTCCTCCTTGGAAGATCTGGAGAGGTTGGCATTAGGAGGGATGAATGTGGCGAGGCTCAACATGTGTCACAACTCGAGGGAGTGGCATTTGGATGTGATCAGGAAGATCAAGAAGTTGAATGAAGAAAAGGGTTTTTGTGTTTCGGTCGTGATTGATACCGAGGGCAGTCAGATTCATGTCGTTGATCATGGTGCTCCATCCTCTGTCAAAGTAGAGGTCAGTGTGCGACAAAGGGATCACTTAATGCTTCATAGTTTAGGAAATGTCGATAATTCCGCACTTCTTTTTTGTGATATTTTGTCTGTTCTGGTCTGCATTTTTGTTTAAGCTTCATCTTAATTGATGACACTTTAATATGCTTAATCCTATTCTCATGGTGCTTTGTTTTGCTATGAGAAAATTAGGAAGGATCGATCTGGTTATTTACTACGAAAAAGTTTGAGGGTTCCCGCCCTTTCACTGTCCAAGCAAACCACTCCGGATTTTCTGAAGGTACGAGTCACTGCATAGATAATGGAGCCTTTTAATGTAATTGACATATTTTGACGTCTAACCGTCCCTCTCTACGTTAAACCTAAACTTTCGCAGGTGTCGAGGTTGGTGATGAGCTCGTTATTGATGGAGGCATGGCAAGTTTTAAAGTCGTTGAAAAGACTGGGAATGATTTGAAGTGTAAGTGCACGGATTCTGGTTTGTTTCTCCCTTGTGCAAAGTTCAGCTTTTGGAGAGATGGGAAGCTTGTCGAGAGGAATTACAAATTGCCTACTCTGTCAAGAAAGGTGGATTTCATAATCCTGGTTTCTTGTTTATATTCCTCAGACTTGGACGTTACTGCTTTCAGTAGCCCTTTGATGATTTCAGTGTGTTGTTCTTGCTTCAATGTGGACATTCTGCATGGCTTTTATTTATTGCTGGCTTGTTGCATTATATGGTCGGCTGTAAGAAAACGTGAGAAAAGGAGAAGACTACATTCTCGTGCATTACCATTTGTGCCAAGAAGGGAGAAAAGTTGGTTCTGGCAAACCATAAATAGCCCAACTATGACCTTGCCGGAGCCTCATTTGTAAAATTTTGTTGCGGCCCCTTATTCCTTTCTTCTGAAGTGGGTGATTCATAGTACTGTACGTGGAAGAGCTATCCAGGTGTAACACATGCTATATCATTATTTCTAGCACAAGGTTGTGGGGCTACAAATTTGCCACATGACCTCGGCACTTCATTGCAATGTACTGATACCGTTACCATCTGAATCCTTGATACTTCCGCGTTTGATGGAAATGGTGGTTAATATAAAACTGAGAAGTGAGCTTTAGCTTGCGAGGATGGATGTGAAAAAGGACTCTTCAGCTGGGAAGTGTACTAGTGGAGATGAGATGATTATCATGCTGATTTAGGTTCTCTCTTCTTGATTCCCACTAATTAAAAGCAAAATATTAATATATATCAGAAAATTCTAATTCGATGCTCCTGAATCCTCTCATTGTCACAGATTGGTTTTCTTAGATGGCGAAATTGCACTGCAAGCCTTCAATTGATGATCTTGATAAACAAAAAATCTACGAATTCGTTTCAAGCTCGTGAGTTCACTATATTATATGGTTTGTTTGCAGGATTGGGCTGACATAGACTTTGGAATTGCTGAGGGTGTAGACTTCATTGCAATGTCATTTGTCAATGATGCTGATGCAGTCAGCAACCTTAAGGATTACATTTCCACCAAATCATCCGAGTAAGTTGAAGTGTTGCATAAAGTTCACAAGAAGGAAGTTCTGTAGTCTCCTTTTCTACAATCGTATGGAACCTCTTGATATTGGAATCCAAAACAATATTTCTTTCTTATTTACCAGATCTATTAGAGTATTGGCAAAGATAGAGAGCCTAGAGTCTCTTCAAAAATTGGGGGAGATTGTTGAAGCTTCTGATGGTATCATGATTGCTCGGGGTGATCTTGGAGTCGAAATCCCCCTGGAGCAGATTCCTACAGTCCAAGAGAAAATAACTTATGTCTGCAGGCAAATGAATAAGCCTGTGATTGTAGCTTCGCAACTTCTCGAGTCCATGGTTGAATTTCCTACTCCAACCCGTGCAGAGGTACTATTTGCTAGGAATGAATTTCTGTTATATAGACAGGCCAGTTACATTCACGGAGTCATTGATTTGATGCTCGGTTCATAAGGTTGCAGATGTGTCTGAAGCAGTTAGACAGTATGCCGATGCTTTGATGTTATCTGGTGAATCTGCGATAGGATCATATGGACAGAAAGCTCTTTCTGTCTTGCGAATGGCTAGCAGTCGGATGGAATCGTGGAGCCGGCAGGAAAACCGACAGAGCATGCTCTTTCATCGTAAGCTAGGAACGTCATTGCCTGACCGTATTGCTGAGCAAATTTGTAATTGTGCTGCTGAAATGGGTAAGATTCCTTTCTCCTTCAGCATCCTTATATTCTTCCATGTATGTTTTATCATGCTAGATGTCCAATATATGCTGCTAGCCAGCATTAGATACTCCACAATGATATACTTGTGCTTTTAAAGCACTTTAGACTAGCAGTTGGTGGTTATTTTTGGAGCCAAGAATCGAGTACCATCTGTTAAAATATTACATGAAAATTGTGATGCCGACTTTGTGCCGTTGTCCAGGTAGAGTACACCCCAAGCTCTCAGGTTATGGTCTGTAAAATAACCGAATCTTGAACACTTTGTCTAGTTTGTTCGAGTACACACAAATTTTGAATAGGCAAACTTGCTCTTTTTTTTTTTTTTTTGCACGAACACTTGCTTCTTGTTGAGTTATGATCTATTATTGGACAAATCAACTGTACTGGTTGAAATCAACATGGAATTTGTGCGCTTTTTTGTTCACTTCGCAGCTAACAACCTCGGCGTTGATGCCATTTTTGTGTACACAAAACATGGACACATGGCATCTCTTCTGTCACGCAACCGTCCATACTCTCCCATATTCGCGTTCACGAGCGACAAAAGCACCAGGATGGCTCTCAATTTGCAGTGGGGAGTTATTCCCCTCTTCATTGACTTGACAGATGACATGGAAGCTAACATCGCAAGGTCAGTCGATCTGATGAAGGTGAAGGGGTTGGTGAGGGAGGGAGACGCTGTACTTGTGGTCTCGGATGTCACCCCCACCGATGCACCCTCTACTGCTTTCCAATCGATCCAGGTGAAGACCATTTCTTAAGCACTGGAACCACACAATAAGTTATCTTTGTATCGAGTGCAGCGGAAGTCTTCTTGACATGATGCCATTCATGTGTTACCCGTTGATTGGGTAATGCATGATTGCTTTGAATTTTTAGAGGATATATAGACCTCACTTTGGGTTCTGATGCAACGCCCTCAAGCTCAATCTTGCATTGTTAAGCTAGTGACTGAACAATCATGCTTGCTCAAAAGTTGCTAGTTCAAAGTTTTGATCACTTGAGCATCTGTTGGCACGACAATAACGCAAAGGGAAAGCATACGTTACTGAACCTGGACCGCTTAAGTAGCTTAAATGCAACACTAATCAGGAGCTTGCTTTTGCCTCTATTCAAATGCACTTGTACCTGAAACGCTATGTATCTTGAACACGGAGATTAGATATCTTACATATGTCTAAAGCTTGCGATATAGGAGGAGCGGTCCTAGATAAGAGACAATACTCCACCGCTCGCCCCTTCTAAATCTCGTGAGAAAAAACAATCAATGTCAAGAAAGAGAGAGTGTTTTGGACTCGAGATCATCTGTACGATACAGACAAATCAAGTGTGCAGATACCACGTCAAGGTATTTGTAAAACTCTACATCCTGCTTGTCCCATTTGAACCCAAAGGCGTGCAAGAAAGAGGTTGAAGAGTTCGTTCTGTAAGTGCATGGCCCGTCACATGGACTTGTTAATAGAAGCAAAACATTTTTTTGTCCAAGAGAGACTTATTTGCGCAAGCAAAAAGTCATTGTCCCACTAATTCCGAATCCAATCAGTTTTGACGTTTCTGAATAATGCTTTCCTGTGAAACTTTTTTGGTGCATGTTGATGAGCCAATTTGGACTTTCTGCTCACTTCGATTCAGTGACACACAAATAACTCTGTTTCTTTCCCATAGAACAACATCATCTTTCACCGAATCCTTTGACTGGAAATTTGTCGCCGAGTTTCGAAGTGCTCAAAATGATCCCGATCGTTATGTTCTTATGCATTGTAAATCTACTCAATGCAAGAACAATTATGCAGACGGTAGTAGTAACTATAATAACGATAGTTTTTTCCACATTTCATGCCAGACATAAAAAAAAATGCGACTGCCTCCGCTAAACTTGCGTCTCTAGGAGCTTCGCCCGGAGGCAAATTACACGTCGCCATCTCTGTCTGTCTCTCTCTCGAAGCGCAGTCGCATACGCACAGCCACAAAGCAAAGCGCGCACGTTAGCCCTTGCCCCGGTCCCCCCGCTAAATTACGCCTCCCCTGCATAAAAACAGAGACCAGCCACCACGTCCGCGTTTCGTCTGCCACTGGATCCTTTGTCCCTCTGGAAGAGAAGGCAAAGCGCCCCACGCTTGCTGCTTCCTTTTACGCAACTTGTTCTTCACGTTCTTCACATACGAACATGAAATTCTTCCTTCGCTGACGCAAGTAGCCTGAGCACAGAACTGAACAGAGTCTGCAGCTAATGATGGCTTCGCTGCAGATTGCGAGACCCGCTTTCGCCTCGGCTTCCGTCCCCCGATCGAAATTCAGCGGGAGCTCGAGGTGGTGTAAGGAATCGGGACCCAGGAGGAAGGTTTTGAGATTGATGGATTGTGGGTATTCGAGGGATGGTTTGAAAAGGCGGCCTTTTGTTTCGTGTAAAGCCCAGGACGGCGACGGGAAAAGCAATGGAATTGGCAAGTTCCCTTCTTTTTGCTCTCTTCGCGTTTTGTTTCTCGCATTGAAAGAGACTTCCTTCTGTTTCTGGTGGTTTCCTCGAGCGGATTGATTCTTGGGCTGCCTTGCTCTTTTCTTGTTTTGTTGATGTTTTGCGCTCATGGGTATGCTCTGCAATTTCATCTTTCAAGCTACGCTTACGAGACATGCTTCTCCAGCGTGTCGAAGATTACCCACTTGGATGAATTGAGACAACATGGCACAAATTTTTGTTTCTTTTTTCCTCTCGATCGATTTGAACATCATACTCAGAAGTTCTGTTTGCTTTCTTGCTTTGCAAGTGCAGAGTCTCCCGAAAACTGCATGTTGTGTGTGTTTTAGTAGGAGCCACTACTCATACAGCGTCCCACAATGCTTAATGGTTGTGAACCGAATCAATCTTGTAGTCTTCGGGGGGATGCGTGAACCTGGATGCTAGGCGGTGCTGGTGATAATTCGTTCTAGAGCGGATTCATTTGTTGGAATTAGTTTATTTGAATGGTCCAGCGCGCTTTTGGCAGCTCATTTGTGGATCTTAAAAAATTGCTTGCTGAATCAAAGTCTAGGAGCGAAAGGTGTCTTGGTTACTCCAGATTAAGCAGGATTTCTTGTCACCGCGTATAACAAGTTGGTGGAAATTAAGGAACTTTCTTGGGATTTATTGAGTTTCCCACTTTTATCGATAGCTCTTCTTGCAGAGAGAAAGGGAGAAGTGGAAATTTCATTTACCTGTCCAAAAAGAAGAGAGAAAGATCAAGGTTTCCTTCTTTAATCTTATTGGTGACGCCAGATTGTGAATTTGTGATGCTTCACATTACTTTTTCTTAGGTTTATATTTACTATGATCTCCTTCCTTTGCATTTGTCCATGTGTTGTGTACATGAGAGTTGAGCCGTTTCAGTTTTTAATCATGACATATTATCAAATTACTGCAGGTGAAGAACCTCCTGAATCTTTGTTTATGAAAGAATTAAAGAGGAGGGGCATGACTCCCACTTCATTGCTTGAGGACACAAAAAAGAGCACCGACGACAATGGATTAGAAGAAGAGAGGGGTTTCTCAAAAAGAAATGCAGTCTCTACTGAACCAGGAAATAATTTAACCAACCAAAGGGAGCAGTCCATGGCATTGAACAGTGAGGGCCTAGAGGTCGGCAAATTCAAGCTCTTTTTTCTTTTTGTTGTCAAGTTCCAACTTTTATAGCTCAAACCTTAAATATTGAGTTTTGACAGTTTTTCTCCCCCTTGTTCTGGCTCATGCGACGTGCATTCAAGAAACTGAAATTACATATATATTCTTGGCAGGGACTGATTCCACGGGCTAAACTTTTGTTAACACTTGGAGGGACTTTCTTCTTGGGGTTTTGGCCACTGATTCTTGTAACTGTGGCATCCTTTTCTGCTCTGTACCTCGTAAGCTACCTTTCTTGGCCTTCCTGTTGTACATGTGACTTCCGTTAGATTGCCATTGGCCAGACACTTATTATACTATGAGACCCAATTCTGTGGAATATCATTTTCTAGCTGACTTGTCGCTGCCTAACAGTATAGCAATTTGCCAGACACTCAATATGCTATCGAGAACCAATCTTGTGGAACTTTATTTTTCTCGCCGACTTGTCAGTGCCTAACATCGTAGCGATTTAAGCACATTTGATGTTCTGAAATGAAGTCCGTGAATAATATTCTAAACCTCTTTTGTTGAAATTGATATAATGCCTAGGACGTTGTGTCAGTCTAAAACTGCTGTGGCACTCACGTTTGTTCAAGTCGCCAGGAAAATATGCATGAAATGAACAGTCGCTTGCTCTATCATTTGCAGTATTTTCTTGTCCTTTGGATTATGATATTGATGTACGTATAAGTGGATAGTACAAAGGTATGGACTCAATAATGTCTTAGCATCATTTAAACTTCACATCATTTGCTCAGGCTTATTCCTATTCAATTTTCTGTCTAGTGCCGTCTCTTTGGATCTCTCAACTGCGTTTTGATTTGGAAGCGCTTTGCAAAAATTCTGCGATCTAAATGGTAATACCCCTTTGTTTATTTGACAGTATTTTGGACCAACTTTTGTCCACGATGGACGCAATGCGCCAGTGTCGCCACCCCAGTACAACGATCCATATGCGCTTCTTGAAGACGAAAGAATATCCCAAATGGCTCCTCGAGTTAATTGAAGCAGAAAACGTCATCACTCGAGCCAATTCATTGAAGATCTCTGCTGCAACTTGCTACCCCGGCTTATGTTTATGTCCATGCAAATCCTTAATCAGATAGAACCTGCGTTGCTCTGGTGTTGGTCACCGGTTGGCTCATTATCTTCATGCAATTGCTTGAAAGATTTAATTGCTACTCATATTGCTGTGTTCAATTGGTTATATGTTCCAGATGAAGCAGGCCACTGAGACTGTTTCTTGTAAATACATAATTTGGATCATTTAAACGTGCAATGTCTCGACATTGGACGGCACCACAGGTAGCCGATGCCTTAGTTTCGGCCATAAGCTCAAGCCATACACACATGGTAATACTAATTATAATCTATTAGGTCAATCACATGACATGAATCGAAGGATGCAATCGAGTGCCTCTTAACAATGGCTTTGTACGTATGCATTGTCTAGCTGGAATTGAACAAGAACTCGTTAGTGATCAAGTCGGCTCTAATTAACTTCATCGCCAGGAAAGGAAAAACTTTGGTCAACTCTGTTCTGCCAACAGAAACTCTAATCAACTCTATTGAAACAAGAAAGTAG
This sequence comes from Syzygium aqueum, assembly GCA_031216185.1. Classification (NCBI taxonomy): domain Eukaryota; kingdom Viridiplantae; phylum Streptophyta; class Magnoliopsida; order Myrtales; family Myrtaceae; genus Syzygium; species Syzygium aqueum. The sequence goes on along the minus strand of CM062239.1, from coordinate 22,242,435 downwards.
TTGTCAAGAACACGCAACTTCATGTACAATGGATCAGTCAGTATTGGTAGGTAACATGGAAAGCGAAGACTCCTGTAAAAACTAAAATTGACAGTAAAACTCCATGCTTTGTCAAAGTTCAATCAATCCTCATCTTCCTAAGGGCTAAACACCCAATTCTATCTTTACAGCAACCATTTCATAATACCGCAAGTGCTACACTATGTCGGGCAGCTATTGCGCGACGGTCATCGAGATCTGCTCATATCCTTACTCACATCAGCAAGTAATCCTCTCCCTGATTGCAGTCAGGGTAAGAGTTGAACTTGACAAAATGGCTGTCTGAAAGGAGGAGGAGCCGAGAGTCCAGATAAGCGATCACAACAATCACCGCCTGTAATTCCTCAAAACAACAAGGTACCGAGACCCCTTCCAATTCTAAAAGGGGAAGGCCTGCCCAGTAGCGAAGGTGTCTGATTGCTCTCCCGTCTACTCTTCTTCTTCGCCGTCCGCGACCGTGCGAAACACTGCTTCCGATTGAACATCCCTCCGCCGTTTGCCGTCCGCCCTCCAAACTCCTCCACGTACTTTTCGCTTCCACAAGTCATCATTGGATGTCAAATCCCGAAGTTCCCAACACGCGCATCCTACCCTCGCGAGGCCAATGCCGGGAAGCGATTCGAAAATCTTGAGCGTCAGTTCCGCGCGGGAAGGTGTGCAAAACAGGACGGGACCGGCAAGCCAGCCCTTTTGGCTAGGTCTATCAAGAGCGGGCAAATGCCAAGCCATCTCTCCACAAGCATCCAAAGCTCCAACACTTCTTTCAGGGGATAAGAGCTCGAAGAACCACCATATCCTCATTCGCTTCCGCCTCATCGTCGTCGTCATCGCCTTTCGCCCTGATCAAGTCTATAGCAGGAGCAAACCTGCGCTCATCCAAACAGACCCTACGCAAACCCAGCTTTGGCTTTGGCCAGAATTCCATAGACAGTGATGAAATGACCAAGGCTCTGAAACTTCAAAAGCACCCTCTCGGACATGTTCAGGCCCTGCTCCCGAGCCACGAGCTCAGACAGGCTGTACCACACAGACGCGGCGAACGCCGTTGACGGCGGCCATCAATCGGCGGGCATTCCGGTCGCCGTATCAACCGTGACGTAAAATTTATAATTTTTTGCAGTACTAATCTAAATTAATAGAGGGTAAAATTGTCATTTATATATATATCAATATGAGGGTTTTTTATGTTTAAAAAATTATTTTTAGGTAAATATATCAGATGTGATCAGTTTTGGAGTTTTTAGTGATCAAAAAATTAATTCGAGGTAAAAATGTCGTAAATCAGTGAGTCTGAAGTTTTTCATTCGAGCAGTCGTGTAAAACATTGCCACGAATACCTCCTACTATATAAATGTCTTAGAAGGTGTCTAGAAAAGAAATCCCAAATTTTATCATGAGATTTGTTTGTTTCAAAAGGCTTGCGAATCCTGTGCTAAAAACTAAAGCCCGCCTCTCCTTATACAATAAATGCTCCAAAATGGGAAATTCCTTTTTTAGGAGCTTATATTCAGAATAGAAAACCATTTAAATTAGGAAATCTGCTCAAACGAGAAAATTTCCTTCTTCGAACTTCCTTTCCGGGTTCAAATTCGAGAGTATTGTCAACGTTACTCATAGCCGCTCGAGCTTTCATCGGGCTCACGGTATTCGCGGGCTCTTCTCCATCTTCTCCTTCACCAAATCGAAGCATGTTCCAAGTTTTTAGCAATCGGAACATCGTTTGAACATGGGCCATTGTTTCGGAGAATCCATATGATGACGTGAGACCGTGAAAGACCATGTTTCCGCACACCCATAAGCGAGCTTGGGCGCCAAGGTTCTCCAAGCTCGGTCTCGGGTGCTCGACAAGGCTCGAGGCCGCACGCATGGCGATTAAGATATTCGGGCATATCGCAGACACAGTCTCCGACGAGGATGAATTCTATAAGAAGGAGTCGAATCGCGTGGGCGGTTTGTATCAAGAAAGGGCCGCAACGGGTGTAGGTTGAATCTGGTGCTCTTCGCCAAAATAGAAGTTCAAAGAAAAATGAAAATCCACCATCATGTGAGTCGAAAGTGGGTTTCAATAACAGATTATGGGTTAGCGACCCGTATTGACAGCCCTAGGACCCAAGCGCAAGTGTTCTGACCCCAGTACATTGATCCATTTGTGCTTCTCGAAGACGACGGAAGAATATCCCAAACGGCTCCTCGATTTAATTTGAAGCAGAAAATGTCAGTCACTCGAGGCAATTCATTGAAGATCTCTGTTGCAACTTGCTACATGTAACCTTCGATGCTCGTGTTGGCTTCTTATCTTTGTGCAATTTGCTTGAAAGATGTAATTGCTACTCATATTGCTGTGTTCAATTGGTTATATGTCCAGGATGAAGCAGGCTGCTCGGCCTGTTTCTTGTAAACACTTACTTCTAATCATGCAAATGTGCAATGTCATGCCACCAGATAGCACCACTGGTCTCTGATGTCTAAATTTTGGCCGTAAGCGTAAACTATGTACGCATGGTAATATCGATTTTAATCCGTTAGGTTGAGCATATGACATGAATCGTACGATGCAATCAAGCGCTTCTTAACAATGGCATCAAGTCAGCTTTAATTAACTTCATGGCCGGGAAAGGCAGAGCTTTAATCGACTTTATTCTGCCAAGAGAACCTCTAATCAACTTTTATTGAAACAAGCAAGTAGTTGTCAAGAACACACGACTTCATGAACAATGGAGTAGTCGGTATTGGTAACATGGAAAGCGAAGACTTCCGCAAAACTAAATTGACAGTAGTACCACATCCTCATCGTGCTAAGTGCTAAGCACCCAATACTATCTTTATAGCAATCATTTCATATACACGTCCAGTGCCCACAATATCTCAGCAGCCGTTGCGTGACAGTCTTCGAGATCTTTTCAAATCTTTCGGCAAGAGTTGAGCTTCACGAAATGGCTGTCTGAAGAGAGGCGGAACGCAGGACCAGATAAGCGATCCATTATCACTGACTACTCGAGACCACGAAGCCTTCGTAACCTTGCCAGTTCACTTGCAAAGGCGTCTGCGACCAATTGAGCGGCTTCTCTTCCAAACCTTCTTTCTCGGTCTGCTCTTCTTGTTCGCCTCCGAAGACGGCGTCTGTGACTATCTGAGTATCCCCCTCTTCGCTTCTTCCACGACCGTGCAAAATGCTGCTTCCAATCGATCGTCCCTTGGCTTTCTGTCGTCTTCTTTTTAAACTCATCCATGTACTTCTGCTTCCACAAGTCATTACCGGATGTCAAATACCGAAGTTCCGAACACACACACCCTACCCTTGCTAGGTCAATGCCAGAGAGCGATTCGAAAATCTTGAGCTTCAGTTCCGTGGGAAGGTACGTGAAATAAGATGGGAGCGACAAACCAACAGTTTCGGTTAGGTCTAGTAACAGCGGTAATGCCAAGTAATCTTTCACAATCCTCCAGAGCTCGAACATTCTTTTTACGGGATATGAACTCCAAAAGCCACCATCCTCATCCGCTTCCATATCATTATTGTCATCACCTTTCGCCCACATCCGCATCAACTCGACAGCAGGAGCAAAGCTGCGCATATCCAAACAACAGACCCTGGGCAAACCCGCCAAGACTCTAGGCAAACCCAAGTTGGCATTAGCCAAAGATCCGTAGATAGTGATGAAATGACCTAGGCTCTGCAACGTCAAAGTTACACTCTCGGGCATGTTCCGACCCTGGCTCCTAGCCACAAGCTCAGGCAGACTATACCGCAACGAAACCGGATTCCTGCATAACCGATCAGCAGCAGGCATTCCGGTCGCCGGCGGATCAAGCACAACGAAACCGGATTCCTGCATAACCGCGTGCACCACCATGACTATAAGCTTACCACCGTTCTTACCCAACTCCTCTTTCAAAACGCTCTCCGTCAAGACCCGCTTGAAAAGAAAGTAAGGCTCGGATAACTTGGTGCGAACCACAACCGGCCCATCCACGGCGAGAACGCCAGCACTTCCAGAAGAAGAATTACCTCGACCCTCGGCGCTGCTTCCCAAAGCATCGACTTGCTGTCCATCTTCAGGAACCAAATGGGTCATCTCCGAATCCGCAGCCCCCTCATCCTCAGGCCGCCCTCCTAAACCGGGGCAATCTTCGGAATCCATGACCCCTCGTGTCCTCGAGAGAAGAACCTGATCCAATTCTTCCTGTACAGGAATTGGGGTTCGAGAGGAGGCTATGATCTCACCCGGAAAGGATGTGAGGCCGAGAGATTGGAGAGAACTGGTGGAGTCCGGCGACTGAAGCTCCGTCCATGGCGGTTGAGAGAGAGGCGGAAGGAGGAGAGTGTTGAGTGGCGATCGGCATGTCATCAGTATTCCTATTATATTTCGCCTCCGAGTGGTTCTACTTTGTGAAAAGCGAAAATGACACAAAGAGTCCATTAACTTTGATCTAACATGTTACATGATTCTTAAATTTTTAATTTATCTAATGTGATCTCGAAACTTTAACCCAATATAAAAATATAGCCTCTGAACTTTTAATTTGTTCAATATCGTCTCCGAATTTTTGATACATATTCAATTTGGACCATGAACTATATAAAAATATTAATTGAACAGATATCATTCAAAGTTTATGGACCACATTGAATATTATGTAAAAGTTTAGGGATTATATTGAACAAATTAAAAGTTTAGAGACCACATTACATATTGGATCAAAATTTAAGGATTATTTGTGTCATTATCCCTTATAGAAAATCAATTAAAGCACGTATAAAGACCTAGCGTGGCAAATGAATACTCTGCTAAACAAGAACCGTGCTCATGAAACAACCATTCAGATAGTTGCCATGAACACCTCCTAATATACAAGCGTCTGAGGAGATGTTTTACGACTATATTTATTAGTTTTAAAACACTCGCGATAAGCCCACCTCTTGTACGTAAAAAGGATCCAAAATAGAAAATTCCTTTTAAGGAGACCATAGTCAAATTAGAAAACCACCGAGACTGGAAAACTAGTTCAAATAAGGAAATTTTACGAATTCAAGCGTTAGAAGTATTATCAACAGAGAAATGATTGGGTGATAGTTTTTAATTTACTGTGAAAATAACAATCTGTTCGGAACAAAAAAAATCAAATAATAAATAATTACAAATTAATGTGAGGTCCATTCTTTCAAGAATTTGTGGCTCACAACAAACTGTTATTCTCACAGTAATTCAAAAACTGTTTTCATAGTAAAACCTTTATCAATATTAGTTATGGCCGCTGGCCATGGGGCCATGGAGTACATCGTATGGCTGTATGATCCAAATCACGGACTAAGCAACCAATGAAGGGTAAATTTGGATGGATGATCACAATTTTTCAAAGTAATTTTGGTACCGACGACTTTTTATGCTATTGCCTAAGTAGCTTTTGAGTGTGTTTCTATGCTTTATAGTTGCGATTATGCAGCACGCACTTGCTGTAATTTTTGTATCTTAAAGGAAAAAGTCAGTGGTGGGGCCCAAAAGAAAAATAAAAAAACAGAAGAAGAATGGGTAGACTTGGTTAATAATAAAGCAGCAACTGCATTTTAAAATTGAGAGCTCGCACAAGCGGAAAGGAAAGGAAAGAGAAAGAGGAAAGAGGAAAGGGAAAGAAAAAGAACAAAGGAGAGAAAGAGCCCTTTGCGTATTCTTGTCATGGAAGTTTTGTGAAGCCGAATTTACTTTATGTTGCACTGTCAGATAAGTGCTTGCGTTCCTCGTTTGTCCAATCAAAGTAATTATATTGGAGTTGTGATTTGAATTCGAAATTATATGAGATTCAAGCGGCGAAGTCCAAGTTGCTGAGCTATGGAATTTCACAGAAATAGCGATTTATGACATTGTGGAGACATTCGACGGGGGTTGTTTTGAAACAACGGCTTGGCCCGAGTGAAAATTTTAGGGTTTCGAGTGCGAGCTTCACATTGCAAACAACTTGAATAATCGCTTTGTGTGTGCGATTTGTTGGCGCATGAGGTGTTCTGTTAGTTTAGCCGATTCATAGTTGTTATATTATTTTACTTGATTTTAACGTCGATTCTCGTTTAATTGTTAAGATTACGACAGCGTTGGCTCGTGTGTTACTAATTTTTGTTATTTAAAGGTGAGTGGTGCTATTTGTAAAACTCATGCTCTTTTTTGGTTTTGTAAAACTCATCCTTTGAAGTAAAAGCAAAAATGGTTTAAGAAGAACATTTTTGTTGCATAAAGTGAGATCGGGTAGTCTCTACATTTAGGCTATTTGAGAATGGTTTGAGAAACATATTATGAAATGTGCTTTGTGAACCTGACTTATGAAATTGATTATGTAAACGTATTGTGATCTATGAAGTGGATTATGAAATGGTTTGGGATGCATATTATGATTTATAAAATGGTTTATGGATTTGTAATTGTAGATTATTGGAGGGTAGGGGTTTTGGGCATGCATATCGGTTTGAAATATCCTTATGGGCCTAGCCACCGGCTTTGTAAGTGGAGATCTTGCCAATGGGGAATCTTGGTCATTTTGTCACAAAGCGTTGAGTCGTGACCATGGTAGTATATTGAGCAATAGATTAGTCAATAGTATGAACCATTGACTTGACTTGTTGAAATACAACTCTTATGTGATTCAATATGTATTTTATACCTTAGATTGGGATTATGAAGTTCTGGTATTGCTTTATATACATGTATAGTAGTTGTTCAATCTGCTTGGAAAGATATGTACTACTTAGTGGGCTGTAGTTGCTCAGCTCTCTTTTTCTCAATCTTTTCAGGTTCCTCGGTTAGCGACTTCTATCACCTTGGCTTTTGGGAGTTAGATTTTAGATATGTTTTTTGGATTTATATGTATAGTTGTCGATAGTTTGTTGGATTGACTAAGTTCTAATTGTATATATTCTTTTTGGTGGATTATATGTTGTAATCAATTGGTTTATCTTATATATATATATATTAATAACAGGTTATTGGTTATGTTTGAGATTGTGTCTTTCATGTGGAAGGACACTCATGTCATTTCCTTTCTAGTTGAAAGGGCCTGACACTTGTAGTTGCTCGCGGACTCTTCTCCATCTCCTCCTTGTTTACCAAATCGAAGCATGTCTGAGCTTTTAGCAATCTGATTAGATTATCTGTTCGACATCGGCACATGTTGCTGCCCCATCCTGTGGCAACTCTTCGGTCTGCTTTGCTTTAACCAGAGACACACAAGTATAAGTCAAATCCAGTCTCGTAAAATGCTCAGAGCAATTGTTTCGGAGAATCCATATGATTATACGAGACTCTTTAAAAAGCATGTTTTCGCATACGCATCAACGAGCCTGGCGCCAAGATTCTCCGTGCTCAGTCTCAGGTGCTCAACAAGGCTTGAAGCGCCAAGCATGGCGATTAAGATATTCGGGCATATTGCAGACACTCTGTCTCCGAGGATGAATCCTATAAAAAAAAACCAATAACAGGAGTGGTTGCATCAAGAAAGGGCTTCAACTGGTGCAGGTTGAATCTAGTATTCTTCACCAATTCACGCGATGCCTCGTTTCGGCTCCCCATTTATCGCCACTTCATAGTTCACTACACATCTTGCGATTTCATATTATAGCTACGTCATTGTCTTTAGAAGCCCTCCGCAACTAGCTATAACACTGGTATTGATGTCTGAAACTTTTCGTGTGAGAGGCATCTTGAAAACAAATTCGTGGAAATCAGGAGTGAGCATGGTCCGGGTGGGCTGTTTCCACCATGGAATCAGGAATCACTTATTAAGAACCGGTTCCGAAAAATTGGAATCAGTAATCACCCATTGGTTCCATTGATCCACCTAGAAATCGGGATCCGGTTCCTACAAATGGAGGCGACCGAGAGCGAGAGAGGGAGGCAATGAACGGCCAAAGACACAATAATGAGTTGATGAGAGTTGAGAGTCAAGTTTCAGATTAGGGATTTTGGAATTTTCATTTTTCTTAAAATGTTTTTCTTGTTGAAATTTAAAAAAAAAATTATATATATATCGGTTCGGTCCAGATGAGCGGTTCTATGCCTAGAATTGGGAACCGGGCAGGTACTCACTATTTCCAATAAATTGGAACAGGAAACTGGGCTGGTCCCCACAAGAATTTCCGATTCCAGGCCAGTCTGGTCCGGTTCCGGACGGTTCCTGATTCCTTTGCACACTCCTAGTGGAAACAGTAAATTGGATGAAAATGGTGAGTCTTCCCAAGACTCCTACTGTTGATTACGAAATCCTACGGTTGCAGTTTTAGTTTGGTTGGGGTCTTAGCTTGGTGGGACTGGGAGTTTAAGAAAGCGGTGGAGGAGGTTGGAGAAGCCGTAACATAGATGGAGAAGATGTTTAGATGACATAGTGATCTCTGTGGCAGCTAGAATTGTGGAGTTCACTGTAGTGCCGATTTTGCAGCATGTACAACAAGTGTTTTCCTTTGAAAGTTACATCAACGAGTTGAAAGATAAGCATAGAAGGTTAGTCGAAAAGAGGGCTAGTGTGCAACTGCTAGTAGATGAGGCCAAGAGGAACTTACATGTGGTTGCTCCCGCTGCTGCGAGCTGGTTGAAAAGCGTCAATGAGATTAATGAAGATGTGAGAGGGTTCTTTCGGAGATGAAGTTACTGTCAATCTAAAGTGTTTTAAAGGGTGGCCTCCCGATCCGAAGATGCACTATTTACTTAGCCGGAGGGCTAAGAAGAAGAGTGCTTTCGTTGCCAAGCTTGAAAGGGATGGAGAATTTGATGAAGTTGTTTATCCTGCTCCCCCACGAAAATTGGGGAGAACATTTGCAGATGGTTCTAAGGGCCTTAAATCGAGGACAATGGTTACGAACTAGATAGTGGATGCAACCAGATTGTGATATGGGACAATGGCCAGAAGGAGATACATGCCAAGATTGGCATGCGATTTCCCTCCTTTTTGATCAGTTTCAGTTGCATGACCATTCATGTGAATGGGACTATCCGAAGTTAAAGCTTTTGCAAATGGCATGCACAAATACTTCAGACACTTCCCGATAATCTCTTCAGAGGAACGAAAGAACTCGATGTTCTTGCTTTGCTGGGATTATTGATCCAACGAGCACCTTCATCTCTTCAATTCTTGCTGAACCTTCAAACTTTGCGTTTAGAGTTTCGTCAGTTGAGAGACATGTCCATTGATTGGAACATTAAAAACACTAGAAATTCTTAGCTTGGTCGGCTCAGAATTGGAGTGGTTACCCGAAGAAATAAAACTTCTCAAGAAGCTGAGAAGTCTTGATTTAAGGGGTTGCAAAAGTCTCCAAAGAATCCCTCCTTGTGTTCTCTCAAATTTATCTCTCTTGGAAGAGTTATACTTAGGGTACAGCTTTGACAGTACGAGAGAATATGGCGGTGGTCAAGAGAGTAATGCGAGTCTTGGTGAGTTGACAGCTTCGCAATGTCCGAGTGATTTACATATTTGCATACGAGAACCTGAAATCTTGCCAAATGGTCTCCTTTTATGGAAGTCAATGAGATTTACTGTGGAATTGGGACGTTCTCTTACTTGGTTCTCATGTTCCTCTCAAAACAACAAAAATCTACTCGTATCTCCCAGCAAACCCAGCAAGAAGAAGGGCCTGAGGAGAAAGGGGACTGAGCAGCTGCCAACCATCAGATACCCTAGCTCATGGCACGACTGGTGCCCGAGACACAATGTTTCGATGATGGAGATTGATGTGGAAGATCTACAGATGAAAAATATTAATGTGCTGCCAGAGAAATGCGAAGTTCTAAATATAGATGTCCGTGGTTTGACAAATATTTCCTACGAGCTGGACAAAGCAGGATTTGTCGTCTTGAAGAGATTACTAATCGCACAGAGTGGGTTTAGAGTATGTAATAAACCCGACAAAGCAGGATTTGTCCTCTTGAACTTGCATGGAGCCTTATTAGAGCTTTAGCTAGAGCACGACATTCTATCGGGTTGAGCTGGTCCTGATGGATTATACCTTCAACGTAGTGTAGTCACCATCAATGTCTGCATCAGCGTCGGTTTATACAGCTCGATACCTTCTGGGTGTATGCTCTCTGTGGAGTGAGGCACAGGCACTTCGGTTCTGCACTGTCTACTCAAGAGTCTCAGCTTAGGTAAACTTAAACATGCCATTTTTGCCTTTAATTGTGATCGCCCAAAACAAAGGGAAGTAACTATCTGATTTTCTTCTGAGTTGGTCGCCTTGCTTTTGTTGTTGTTTGTTCTATGAAAACTTCTTCCTTCCAATAGGTACTGCTTTAAGGGCCTATTGAGCAAGCACTTGAATGCTGGAGAAGCTAAAACTTCAGGTTGTATACGGGAAGTTACCTGAGGCTCAACAAGGGTATGTCGTGCTCGTCCTTCCAAGGGAGACTTCCGTGTATGGCAATTTATCTACCGTTGACCCTCCTCAAAGTTCCGAATCATCATTACAGACGGAGGGTTGTAATACCATTGCTCAAGATGGGAAATTCGCCGACGATGGCAAGGAGATGCGAAACAAGCAGTGGCCATCGGTTAGTGGGAGCGGGAGCAGCAGGTTGTGGATTTGAGTTCAACCTTCTTTCATCTCTTAACCGAAGGAAGATTCAAGACCTATGAGACACTTGCCAAGCATCTTAACTGGATGGAGGCAATATTCTAGGGAGAACCGATGCTCAGTCTCAAGGTGAGCATGACGTCCAAGGTCGATCTAATGTCCCATTGATGGAATCTCCTCATTGTGCTTGAAATGCCATGTCAATTTTACAACTTAAATGCAAAAACGAAAACCCTATCCTCACGTCTTAACTAGTTATGATCACGTAAATTTAGTCACGATACTTCTGAAAAGGATACCATGACAAGCAAAAACCTAAAAAATTTTGTAGCAACATTTGAGATCTATTACTTTGTGGTCCAACAACTATCAATCCACGAGGAATGACTTATCAAGGAGTTGTTGAAGCATATGCCAGGGTATACCAGAAAATTGTGATCGTAACTCTTTATGCCTTAGGCCAAATAAGTTTCAATACCGGATGACATTGCTTCACCTGCATGGATCCATTCAGATATCACGTTCACATGAGAATAACACCACATCAATAAAAAAGCCTGCACAATTACACCACCTCAATAAATTACACCACCTCCAATAACAACTAGTGATACTTAGATATGCAATTCAAGTTTCATAAACTTCATTGGAAGTTCTTCAAAGACTGAAGAATTATTTCCAAGGAAAAGGATGTGCAAGCCGCGTGGTGGGGAAGGAGACCTCCAGCACACTAAGAAAGTCCAAAGCAACAGTGAAAACTCAACCTCTACATTATTCTACTAACACATGTTTATCTTGCTAAAAACCATAGACCTGTACACAATAGTGGCCAATCACAGATGCCTCCAAAGCCACCATATCTCAGCAGCCATTGCTCGACAGTCAATTAAGATCTGCTCAAAACCCAACTAATGTCAGCCATTAAGTCCTCCCAGATTGCAGTTGGGGGTGTTCCGCCGGATATGAACTCGACGAAATAGCTGGCCAAAAGGAGGAGGAACCCCAAGACCAGGCAGGCGGTCATAATCTCCACCTATAAATCCCGGAACAAGGAAAGGGTTTGGATCCCTCCTGATCCTAAAGTAAAAAGGTCTGTCCACACGAGCAGGTGTCTGCCACCAACTACTCTCCCTCTTCCTCTTCTTCTTCGCCTCCCATGACCATGTGAAAGTATGCTTCCAATTGATCATGTCTCGGCTTTCTATCCGCTCTCCAAACTCCTCAACAATACTTCTGCTTCCACAAGTCATTATTGGATGTCAAATACCGAAGTTCCGAACATACACACCCTACTCTCGCAAGGTCGATACCAGAAAGCGATTCGATAATCTTGAGCTTCAGTTCCATCGGAAGGCGTGTAAAGCAGGACGGGAGTGGCAAACCAACCCTCTCGCTTAGGTCTATTAACAGAGGCAATGCCAAACCGTCTTTCACAATCTTCCAAAACTCAAAAACTTCTTTTTCGGAACTCGAACTCGAAGAGCCACCATCCTCATTCACTTCCACACCGTCATTCGCCCACATCACGTCTATAATAGGAGCAAACCTACGCTCATCCAAACAGATCCTACGCAAACCCGACTTGGCCTTAGCCAGAGACCCATACACAGTTATGAAATGACCTAGACTCTGAAACTTCAAAACAACACTCTCAGGCATATTCAGACTCTGTGTCCCATCCACAACAAGCTCGGGCAGACTGTACTGCAACGAGATGGTAAAGGCCCTAGACGGCCATTCACCAGGGAGATGAAACCGGTCGGCACGCATTCCGGTCACCGGATCGACCGCGACGAAACCGGATTCCAGCAGGACCGCGTGCACCGCAATAACTAGAAGCCTATGGTCACCGCCGTCGCCATCCAGTTCTTCCCTCAAAACCCTCCTCAGAAAGTAAGGCTCGGAGAACCTACTGCGAACCACAACCGACCCATCCCCAGCGACGAAACCCTCGCCCTCAAAATCATCACTTCCAGAGACAGAATTACCTCCCTCCTCGGCGCTTCCCGAAGCATCGACTTCCCGCGCATCGTCTTCAGGAACCGAATCGATCATCTCCGAATCGGGCAAACCTTCGGAATCCCGAGAGACCTGACTCGATGCACCTGCAGACAAATTGGGGTTCGAGGAGCTATCATCTCCCCGACTGAGGGCGTAATAGACGAGGTCGCCGGACGCGAGGCCGAGGGACTGGAGCGAGGCGGCGGGGTCCGGCGACCGGAGCTCGTCGGTGCGGTTGAGGGAGAGGCGGAGGGAGGAGCCGGGAGGCGGCGGCGGAGGGGGGAGGCGGTCGGCGAGGATCTGGCGGAGCTGGGGGAGAGAGCAGGGGTCGGGGACGTCGAGCTTGAGGGTCTCCTTGGATTCCAGAGATCGGAGCCGGAGCTTCATGACGACGATGACGATCAACGGCAGCGATGTTTCATCTGCTCGTGTGGGAAGAGGGAGGAGGAGTCAAAGTTCCCATCTTTACAGAGGAAGAAGAGGACCACCGCCTTTCGGGCCCATTACAAGTTTCAGGCCCAATAACCATCAGGATCAGTTGTAAACTTCGCAACTAAGGAATGCCTACCTACAATCTCATTGCATTGCGTTTCCCCATTCATGGTTTGCCCGAACTAGGGGCGAGCATGGATTCAGTGTAGACATTGGAACTGAAAGATCGGACCTGTGGGAACTTATCCAGTTTCGGATTTCAAGGTATGCAGGGTAAGTTCCGAATTCTAAAAATTAGTGAACTTATTTTGATGGGTAGGTTTTAAGTTATAGGTAGATGGAATCTGGAATCCAGAATCGGGAACAAGTTTTTGTTTTTTTTTTTTTTGCTTATGTCTTCGCGTGATCCTGCAGTATTCCATGACATCTGATGATGAGTGTGTAATTTAGAATCATCAGTATGAGTTTCCATTTCATGACCGAGACTTTTGATTTGTTAATATTTTATACTTTTTCGTGTGTTAAAATATAAATTGTGATCAGTAAATCGTAATAGCAAGTGGTGATCATTAAAGTTGACTATTCACTACAATCGTTTAATTAATGATACATATAGAACCTGGGTAGGCCTTGGAACTTGGGTAGACGTAGATTTTAGGTTCCTGGGTATGTAAGGTAAGTTACAGGTTCAAAAAAATGATGAACTTGTTCCAACTAGTAGGTTGCAGGTTTTAGGTGAAATCAGAACCGGAACCTAAACCTGAAACCGCTCATCCTTAGTAAGAACTATCGCCTCACCGTAGCTACATTTACAAGATTTTGTTGCTGCCCCCCGTCCTTATTTCCTCACGAGCAATTCACGACATTTTATGTTGAAGAGTTATCCAGGCGCCACAAATGCTATATTGTCATTTCTGCCTCGCCGTACGGGGCTTCAAATTTGCCGCATGACCTCAGGCACTATATTGTAATGTGTTGATAATCTATCGCGGTTGATGGAAACGGCACTGAAGATAAAACTGAGAAGTGAGCCTTAGCTTACGAGGATGGATATGAGAAAGGAATCTGGGAAGTATGTTACTGGAGATGAGAGGATTATCAGGCTGGTATAGGTTCTCGCTTCTTGATTCCCACTGACTTATGTCTGCAGGCAAATGAATGAGCCTGTGATTGTAGCCTTCGCAACTTTATCGAGTCCATGGTCGAATTTCCTAGTCCAACCCGTGGGAAGGTACTATTGCTAGGAATGAATTTTGTCATATCGACAGGCCAAGTACATTCACCGATAAGGATATGTATAGTTACAGGCAAATTTAGGGTAAATGCATCGTAGTGTAGGCATAATTTGCAGCTTTTGACAGCTTTTTTCCTAACAAAAACAAAAGCTACTTGGTAGGATTTGGAGAATGCACATATGGGCCAAGGAGACGATATGGCCCATTCTCGAATATTCGTTGTTTCTCCATAGCCCAACAGCTCGTTCGAGCTTTCATATGATTTCGGTAGGCTACTCTACACACTCTTTTGGCAAAGTTGGGATCTGTTTTGTGATTTATGAATGGCTCGAAACCTGTCTATATCTAACCCAAAATTAAAGTCTAAACCCATTTCATGATTTTATGGATCGCTTGGGATGGATTTTTACCATCTTTTATGCTCCCGTCGATAACCTAACCCCTGAGCTCCCTCGCTAATTCAACGAGTTAGTCCACGAGGTCGTTCGTTATTCAAAAGCAACAGTGTAGGGAGAAAAATTGCTAACAATAGATTTGAGGGGGTTGGATCAGATATAAATTGGGTGTGGGCCACTAAATCGATATTTCATATATATGGGTCAATTTAGGTCAGGTCGACTCGGTCCGCTCATTTGACAAGCGTACCTATCAACCGATACATGTTGCTAACAACACCTCACAAAATTAGTGCCTTGAATTTACAATGTCGTAAGTCATCACACGAATCTTCCAATCAGAAAACGGGCTTGGTTTTTGCAAAACAGAGCACCCGCCAACCGAAAATAGCCGAAGGAACAATAAAATAAAAACAAGAACCGTTGAAACAATCTTAAAACAATCATGTGTTGATGGTTTCTCAGCCTCTCCGAGGGGCAGAATCTCGCGACGGTCGTTGGAAAAAGAGAAGGAGGAATTGGCCTAAACTTGTCACAAAAGTCTCGACGCGAACATCTGACCAAGTAGAAGCTTCTCATCCAAACCATGGTGGGCAGATTGCATACTTATCTTCGGTTGGAGCATAAATTCTTGCCTTTGTTTGTTTTTTTTTCGGTCCTATCTCAAGCCACCCAACTCCACCTTGAAAGAAAAGAATGGCGTTTCATTAAATTGTGCCCAGAAAATAATGGTCTGCCTAACCATTTTCTAGATGCTGACTTTATTACCTTATTATTTACGAGTCTCTTTGACCATCCTGCTTTCGAAATTCCTCAGATTAGGCACGATGATCTACTTATTGCCACGAAAATATGTATACATATGGCCTATGGACCACCCCACGAGAGTTTTCGTCTCGCAATATCACAATAATGCATTTACAACACGAGTTTCTTCTTCAAGAATAATGTTTTATACTTGGCTAACGACGGACCAGAGAAGTCAGTCGCCTCCGATCGCTTAGTGTTTACACTCGATTTGCCTCTGAATATGTGGAAATGTACTGAACTAACAAATCGGATTATCTTATAAAGACTTGGAAAATCATGCCAAAATCCCAAGGACTTAATTTATATATGTTGCGGACCGCCCATTATTTTGGTCACATGTTTGCATTGGAAGATCTTCGTGGTATGTTTTATAATGGAATATGAAACAACATAAAGTAAGACGACAAAACGCAGAAATACCGTGTGATATTGGTTTGACTATATTCAACAAATGACTACCATGCATGTTTTATAGATACATATGTTGAGATTAGAATGTCCGACGAAAAAGCGGCGCCGTTTTGTCACCCGGGGGCCACTATGAAACGCGTTGACTATTCAGTGGGAATGCTTCTTCTGCGTAGGTGTGACAGATTGTCAAATTAATTAAATATTGTGGCCAGAAATTACACAAAAGCATAAGAATGTTCTTCGTGTGTCACGAAGAAGCGCATTTTAATGGAAATCTTGAACTTTCTTTTAAGAGATAATTTCATAAATCGGATTAAAAAAATGGCTTCGAATTTGAAGTAATTTGTACATGATAGTGAGGGGAATCGATATTGTGTTGCATAATCCGCACAAATCCATATCTCAATTTTATAAACCTATTGATAGCGTAAATGCTAGTTTAACGTAAGATGCGTGATTATTTTGATCGACGAAATGATTTAGGATGTAAAGTCACTGTGATTTTTGGACTCCGTCATCTAACTTGAAGAAGATTGCAAGTACTTGATATGAAAGAGGGGAGTCACATTCATTGTAAATTATTCAATTTCATTTCCCCAATTGCAAGGGATCTGGAGCTTCATTATCTTTCCAAGATAACATATAATCATGGTTCTAGAATCACTGCATCATTCTTAATATTCAATGACAGAGACGGTCGAGGCCGTATGATTCACCCAACTCGACGCCGTACGAAACTTTTCATTTCCTGTGAACAAATTTATCACCTTCATTTATTCAATTTTTTTATTATTTATTATTCCGTTTCGCACCTTCCATGCAGCTTCCCCTGTCTCTATAAGTTACGGCGGGTCTCTCCGATTCCAAGCAATTCTAGAGAGAGCTGAGAACGATGAAGGCTTCTAGAGTGGTCATCGCTTTGTCTTTGCTAACCCTCCTCTTGATCTCCGACGTGTCTCGAGCCGCTCGGCCAGCTCCGGCCGGAGGCGATGCGTCGGAAGCTGGGCCCGAGGTGCGTTATCTCCCGTTTCTCGAAAACAAAAGGGCCTTTTTTTTTCTCTCTTGTTATGTGTTTCTGGATTGATAGAAAGAAGCTCATGGTGATGGAAATTTTGCAGGGTGTTGATGGTGAAGCAGAGAAGGTAGAGGTGGAGCAGTGTGAAGGAATTGGAGAAGAGGAGTGCTTGATGAGAAGAACCCTCGAAGCTCACCTTGATTACATCTACACTCAGAAGAAAAAACCCTGATGAACATGCGTGCGCGGCCGCACCCATCATGTTCGGTTTATTTATTACCTAGTCTTGTTCATTAGTCGTTCTGTCGTTCGACATGATTCTGCAGGATTTTGTATGTAAATGTAATAGAGATGGCCTAGGCTCTGTCAGATTTCCCTGCTCTGCTCTTTGCCGTGTGGAACATTGGTCAGGGTCTGGTGCCGTGGAGAGCTAGTGTTCTTGACGCATTAGCTTAATCCCCTTAATTTTTCGCTCATTCTATTACTCTTGTGATTATCGCGAGTCTTGACTTATTTGAATGAAGGGAAATGGCCCGACCCACTTCCAGATGAGCGATCGAATTCAAAGTCCTATCCATACCTTGGTCTTTAGGAATGGTGGGTGACTGTTAGGGTTGACCAGAAAGCGCATTGGCGTGCTCCTTTCTCTCGTCCTTGTCTAACCTCAACCACACTTTGATTGACTGCGTCAAACCCTTTCCTTAACTTGGTTGACTTCTCCTTTCTTCCTGTCTTTCTGCGGACGGTTGATTTCCATCTGCAAGATGTAGTTGTTATCTTCCCAAAATCTCAGTTCCGATGTCATTCTCGCCCGCAGATCAAGTGTATAAGAACCAAGTCGGGTTGAAGTTCAAACCTACAGGGTAGGTGCTTCCTTTCTTCATCTAGAGACACTAGAGGTCTGAGTAACAGCCAAGCAACAAATATTGCAGTATTTCACTCGAGTACTGCACTTGCCTCAGACTACATCAATGGTATTGATCCGCCATCCTTGCCAAAAAATAAGTAGCCAATCTCAGTGTTCTACTGTGCATAACAGTGCTTAATATGTCCTTAGGGTTTTCGCTAATAGAACGTCGTCATAAACCCGACAAAATTTTTTTGCGAATGAACTCTCAGTATATAAATTACTTTCGGAAATTTGTAAATCACTTATCTCATGTCATCCGGTTCTTGTTCAAGCAAAAATCAAATTATCGTGCGACTCCCAATCATGTATGTATATCCCTACCTCACGCATTGGATGAAAGATCTCTTATTCTCCTTAACTTGTATTAGCCCGCATCACATGCGTAAAAAAATCCGCATCACAAATCATTGAAAGGATGCAGGCTAGAAGACATGCGTTCGCATCCTGCACGCATGACAAGAAGTGAGACCCATCAGGAAAAGAGAGAAACCCATGTCCATCACACATCACGCCTCAAGCTTATTAGTGAGATTAACAAATCGTCATACGACAGCTAAAAATCACAGGCGCACATACCCAATGACCTTAACGATGCGCCATGATGCCGGGGAGCACACGCCGGAAGTCTTTTGATCATTGTCATCATGGGCCTCTTTCTCTGTATTTTTATGTGTAGTTTTTGCCCACTGGTGCTCTCAAAAGTTAAAGATTAGGCTGACTTTGGTGCAACAAAACGATTCACTTGCAGTAGCCTCATTCCCATCGAGCGAAATTGGTGAACGGAACCTCTTTTCCCTTCTGTAAACCCGTACACACCTCGACTTGTTTTTCCCAATATCCAACATTAATTGGAGCCCCGTGAATTTTGTAATAGCGAGGCTCCTGCAAGTTCCATTCATAGATAGCCGTATAGAAACTAGCCCTCGAGGATAACATAGAGAGAGATTGATTGATTGATTGATAAGGATATTATTGGGGATTGCTAGTGCTATCGAAGTCATCATGCCCACTCAACGAAGACTGTGAAAACCTTGGAGTCCACGCCAGCCCAAAGCAATCAACACATGCTCTCCATCCTGCAAGGCATAAGGACATTTCGAGTTGGTTTGACCTCCAGCACCGTATGGGAACTGTTTAAGAGTTTCTCTCCTATTTCCTCTTTGATCAACTTTTAAGGGTTTGTTTATTTGAAAAAAAAAGATATCGATATAAATAGTTCTTGAAATTTGATTCAATATATAATTTGATTTATTAATTTTTAATTTATTTAATATAGTTCCTGAATTTTGATCTGATGTTTAATGTGATTCATGAATTTTTAATTTATTCAATGTGGTTAGGGACTATATTGAATATTTAGTCATTCCATTAATTCAAGTTTAGAGACTATATTGAACATTTCTATATATAGTTCAGGGACTAAATTGAACATATACAAAAAGTTTGAGGACCACATTAAACAAATTAAAAATTCAGGGGCCACATTGAGCATCTGGCCAAAGTTTAGAGACTACATTGAAAAAATTAAAAGTTCAAAGATCAAATTGCACATTGAGCCAAAGTTCATGAATCGTTTGTGTCATTTTCCCTTAAAAAAATGAATGATTTGAATAATATGTTCTTAAAAGTAATCTCTTCCATTGCTTATAAAAACGAATAAACGAGAAAACATTTTCGTCGTTCGCATTGTTTAGACATAAATTGTTATCGCATAATAAATTTTTTTTTTATCAACTAATTATTTCAAGTGATATAAGCGATTATTTTTAAGAAAGTATTTTTTAAAATTTTTATTTTTCGCGAAACAAACGAAGTCTATATTAAAAGGCAAGTTGAAGACATTTGAAAAATGGAATCGTATGTGCAATGGCAAAAAAAAAATTTCTTTTATGGATTTCTTTTAGTAAAAGATTTCTTTTTCTTTAATTGTAAAAAAAAACAATGAAAAAGGAATATCTATCATGACCTTTTCACTTCCCTAAGCCTAGCTGTGGTACCTTGTCGGCGCCAGGAACCCTGCGTTTCCCGCCATAAAAGCCTCGACTTTCCGGCTCCCGGAGGCTTGTCAAGCTCAAACCCATTGCCCGCTTTGCCGCCGGAGACCGCGGGCCTCGACCTTTCGCCGCCGAAGAGATGGGCAAGCCCAAGCAGTACTGGCTCCTGAAGACCGAGTCGGGCGAGTGGTCCTGGGACGACCAGGTGGCCTCCGACGGCGGCGTCGCCGAGTGGGACGGCGTCAAGAACAAGCAGGCCCAGAAGAACCTCAAGTCCATGCGCCTCCGCGACCTCTGCCTGTTCTACCACTCCGGGGCCAAGGCCCGCCGCGTCGTCGGCGTCGTCGAGGTGGCGCGCCAGTGGTACGAGGACGGGGACGGCGGCGACGGGGCGGTGGACGTGAGGGTGGTGGGGGAGATGAGGAGGCAGGTGGAGCTGGCGGAGCTGAAGGGGGACGGAGCGCTCAAGGGGTTCGCGCTGCTGAGGCAGCCGAGGCTGTCGGTGGTGCCGGTGGCGGCGGATGTCTGGGAGAGGATCTGCGAGCTGGGAGGTGGGTACGAGGGGGACGGCGGAGATGCGGACGACGGCGACGGTGAGGGCTGAGGAATGAGAGAGGTTCACTGTTGCCTTGTAGGTGTTTGTGGAAATGTCGCAGCGGGAAGTGTTTTTTGAGGTCGTGGTGGGATATGTCCCATTTTTTTGTTGATTGTAAATACCAGGGGATGCTTAGTCGTGAAAGTCAGTCGTCCCCTTCCTTTTGGTAATCCTGTAAATCACTGCTCGGCATGCTGCAGACTTCCATGGAATGGATGAACCATTATCTTCCTTAAGAATTCCTCTCTGTTGTTCTTTGTTTTGAATGGGCCATGTTTCACCAAAGTTCTTGACAAAACCGCGAATTGACCATCAAGCAAATCCCAGCAAACAAAAAAAGAAAAGTGGGTTTGATTTTCAGGGAATTTCTCTGGCTATTCAAGTGGCACCCCAGTTTCAAACATGGTGAAAGGTTGATTTTTTTTATTTTTGGTCGAAAGGATAAAAGGTTGATTAATTCGGTGGTAAATCCACACGAAAGTGTTCCGATGTCACTGTCGATTTTGGATGTATTTGATCAAATAAAGGGGTTTGATAATTATTTACATGTTAAATAATCTGAAGAGTAAATAAGAACAAGCAAGAGGAAGCGAGCGAGCAGTAGAGTGTCTGTCGCCCCCAGAAAGAAGCAGAACTGCACCGCTGGAGCTTGAGAGCTTTGGGAAACCAAGGAAAATCCCGAATGCAAGCTCACCGACCCACGTTCCACCGCTTTGTCGCCCTCTCGAGCCGATGGCGGCACCGACCGCCCAGCAAGTTTCGAGCTTTCTGCAGCTCCTCGTCTTCTTCGGATTGCTCCAACCAGTCTCGCGGTGGGCTCCCTCGCTTCTTCTCCGACGTCCTCCCTCCTTCCAAGGTTTTCCCTCTTTCCATGTGCCCGGGTGTCGGACGGCTCGTGTCGTGTCTTCTGGTGTTAATGGGGTTTTCTTTTGTCTGCTTACTGTCCAACTGCAGGGTGGGGTTGTTCGCGTGCAAGGAGATGAATTCTGGCATATGACCAAAGTGTTGAGATTGAGCACAAACGACAGGTATCTTCAGACCTTCGTCTTTTCTGACGCAATGGTTGCTGGATTTTCTTGCGCTCTTGCGCTGTGGTAGACAATATGGGGATGATTGTTCGGTTGCCTTCACAACTGTGCTATGATGATAAGGGGTGATTTTAAGCAGTTCTAAATGACTTACTTGCATTGCCTGCTTGGGCTATGATCTGCTGAACTTTTGGTCTCTTTATATATCCTGTGGACATTACGTGCGGACCAACTGTTCGACAAAATCTCCCTGTGGTAATTTTATTGTCTAGCTTTGTACGCTTTATGCGTACCAAGATGATGGCGTTTATGTTCTTGCGTTTAATATCCCTGCAAGGGTAGAGCTCTTCAATGGGAAGGGAGGACTAGTTAGGGGAAGCATTCAGAGTGTTGATAGAGCTGGATTGGACTTTGTGGCTCTGGAAGACCCAAAATTGGTCTGTCCTCAAGGGCCGCAGTGGCATGTATTTGCTGCTTTTGGTGAGTTATTACTGATCTAAGCAAATATTCGGAAGTCATTCGTTTTTGAAGGCTCAGGACATAATTCCTTTTTTAGCTCGTACTTATCGTCGACATTGCTTAGGATCTCTAAAGGGTGGTCGAGCTGATTGGCTTGTTGAGAAATGTACGGTATGTGTCCATGCAATTATGTCTTCTGCTTTCTGCATTTGATAATTAAATTGTCCCTTTGTGCTATGCTTGTTACTACCAATTTGTTCTTTGATTCCCATAGGAGCTGGGGGCTAGCAGTGTAACTCCTCTTTTGACAGAGCGATCTCCTTCAGTCTCAGAAAATAGGGTTGACAGGCTGCAACGGCTCATCTTAGCTGCATCAAAGCAATGTCAGTTATTCATCACCGCACGAGTAGTCTGCATTCATAGAAGTCTTTGTTCATATTAGTTATTCTTTTTCTTTGGGGGGCTAAATCAATTTATACTTTGTATTTTCCGAAATAATATAACAGAGGAGGTCCCTTTGGCTTGGTTGATTAGTTGTTTCCAACTTACGATCTTTTATTGCATTGCAGGTCAGCGGCTTCATGAAATGGTACTTAAGCCTCCACAAAAAATCGACGACATTCTACCTTATGTAAGTTAATATTCCTCGACTGCAAGCCATCACATTTGAAAAATTTCCCAATTTTGCTCTCGTTTAGAAATAGATTTTTCGTTCTTTGATTAAGTATTTAATTTATGTATGATTTTGTAATTGGATTTTATAGGTTCAGAAGTCAAAGCTATCTTTACTTGCTGTTGCAGAAGCTCCTTCTCTTATGAGTGCCTTGACTTCAGGCAGAATTGAACCTGATGGGATTATGATTGTTGGACCTGAAGGAGGTTAGTCCCGTTTTTCTTTTGCTGATTTTCCGGCATATAATTGAGAAAATGCCAACACCTTTTGTGTGTGTGTGTGTGTTGTTGTGGGGTGGGGTGGGGGGGGGGTGTGGAGAGAGAGGGGGTGAGGCCATGGTGGATTTGGCTGTGAGGGTCAGGTTGGTGGTGGGTGGTGGCTTGTGCAGATATGTGTGGATGGGTGGGAGAGTGTGCGGGTGAACAGGAGTGGCCACTTTTGTTTTCATCCATTTCAATGATACGTCCTTCCTCTAGGAAGGCACCCCCCTACCCCCTTGTACTTATCCGTCTTTTTAAGCTAATAGAAAAGGAAAACCATGGAACTCTTTGAAATCTAACTTGTCATATTAGATGATATGCTATATAGGGCTTGGGTAGTACCTGATCATATGGACATTGTGAATTTGGATGGTTTTACTTTTCACATATACGAACAGCTGCATGCCATCTTAGTTGGCAATTCTTTGTTCGTAGAGATTCTTGTCTTCTGATTTTAGTCTTTTCTCCTAGCATCTTCACTCTGCAATGCTCATCTCCTTTTCCTTTGTGACTAACAATTACTTGTTTTTACGCTTCTGTTTGTTGTATGCCAGATTTTACTGAGAAAGAGCTGAGTATACTGATGGAAGCAGGCGCTACTGCTGTTGGCCTAGGGCCACATCGCCTACGGGTAGAAACTGCCACAATAGCCCTTCTGGCAACACTCATGTTATGGTCTGATCATCATCAAGTGACTAAAACTTGATTGCTGTTTCATGTCGGTAAGTTGTCTTAGTGCTTTTGGCTTATGCTATTACAATCAGCAATTGTGCTCCATATATTCTTTTTATCGGGATGGGTACGTGGTGAAGCGGGGCGGGGCACATCCTCAAGGGGCACCCATACCCCATATGAGGAAAATTCTCGTTAATTTTTAAAATCATATATTACAAATATATATGTGATTCGACCATTATGAACTCTGGTACTTTAATCTATTCATATTCTGTAGCTGGTTACTAAAAAATCACAATCTCATGAGCGTGACTCTACTTATTTTATTAACCTTTTGTTATTATTAACTTAATAGCAGATATTTTTATTTTTTCCTTTACATTAGAATCAGTGGGTCATACATAAGAATGAGTTATATGGCATGATAATCTATATCTTAATGTATTATTTATAACAAATATGTATTAGTATAACAACTAGAAATGGGATGGGGCGGGTTAATGCCATCCCCGCCCGTGTCCCACGGGGCAATTCTCACAGGGAAAAATTGCCCCATTTGGGATGGGGCACTGCTGGGTGCGCCGTCCCTATTCTTTCTATCATTACAACCAAGATGAGGCCGATGTTCTGGGTCTGCTCTTTTTCCTTCAAGATTCGTGCTTGTCTGCACACAAGACAGATTCAGACATGCTTCCAAATGGGCTTTATAATCGAAAGATGCGCTTTACTGGGGAAGGTTGTGCGGGGCTATATTACTTTGGAAAACTGACAGGGCGGCTTCTCTTCTTGGTCTTTCTTATTATATTGATTGAAAGTTGATTGACCTGAGCAGCATTATAAAACCAAATAATGGCATACCTGCCGGTGATTGGAATATTGCAGTAAAACTCAGAAATACTTGTTGGATAAACTAACCAAAATTAACTATTTGTGACTTGCAGCATCTTCCTCCAGCATGGTGCTTATATCACCCATGCCAAAAGGATGAAGCACTGAGTGTGCATGTTGCAGATGATGCTCCACTTACTGAATCGCGTTTTAACTTGTACTCGAAATCGGTGGAAAAGAAGACTTGCTCGGAGATGCGGCAGCCCAATTCCAGCTGCTGCTGCACCACTGAGGTTATTAGAATTCAGATAATTAGCTTTGCTCTCTCTTCTTTTTTTTTCTTTTTTCTGGAAGAAAGAACCCAATTTGATGGGGCACTGATCTAGAAGTCCAGAACAAAAAGGTTAGCAGAACCTGGGTCAAAGCTCGGGCCAACATCGTCGTCCATGTTGCTTTTGTTTGGGTACCGTGAATTCAATGTGTTCGACTCAGGTTTTGGCGGGCGGAGAATGTGAATGCTGGTGCATCTGTGGAAAACCACGAGAGGGGCGTAAAGTCCAAGTGCCGTTCATATTGGCACGTGATGTTTTGTCCCTCTTCAAGCTTTGTTTCTTTCGTGAAAAATATCTTATTAGTCAGTGAAAAATTCTATCGTTATTGATAATGATTTATGTCTAAATATTTTCATAGAAGATGAAAGAAATATCATTCATTTATTTTTATAAGTGATGCATGCGATTATTTTTTAAAAAAACATTTTTTAGATATATTAATTTTCACGAAGTAAATGAAGCATAGACGACGGTCATTCTGATCCGATCAACCGAGGGGGTGTGATTGGGTCATTTGGTCAATATCTTCCGCTCTTTCGTTCTTGTACTTCTCGGTCGTACGTTGGATGGTACTTTCCTATGTGAACTTTGACCAAAGAACTTGAAGTCCTCTTTCTTTAATTATTGAACCACACCAAGTAACCAAAGTCATAACGTTACACCTATCTTCAATTTTTTCCTTTTGTGGATGACGGACTAATGTGCTCCCCATTGTTGTTTTGTAGTGGCGCATTCATATTCAAGGGATAGGACTGAATTCATTTTGCTCCATTCTTTTCAATTTTTTTGGTCAAGGTCCGTAGAAAGCATTTCATATCTCTATTGCAATGATTTAACCACAACATAAGTAATGGATTCATTCGAAATTTCAACTTGATTAATCTTTATAGATACGTACAGAGCATCTCATTCACATTGAATTGGCAAGACTTTACTCGTGAAAATAATAGACATGACCGGATTGGTCATGTTCATATTATATCAGTCTAATTGTCTTCCAAATTCCTAATCAGAAATTGGGATTCTTTTCTACAGGAGAAAATCCATCAAAAATATATGCTCCCAAATCCAACTCTAGTAAAATCAATATTAGTGTATCTATTGCTTGTATAGGTACCATTTACAATTACTAACAAGTATCTAAGTCTGACTTGCTCACATGTTGAGTTAACATGAATGAAGCAATCAGAATATTGGCAAGCAAATTTTGCATTGACAAAGTACATTAAATCAAGTCAATCGCGTTCCACGAATTTTGGGACTTTTATTTGGTCCCACCCAGTAAAAGAACACAACCATTTGCATAATTTCATTTCTTAAACCGTTGTATGATCTATCCAACACATCATTCACGAACTAAGGGCTCGTTTGATGAAACTTACAAATAAGTGTTGAAACTTAATATTAATTTCTTACTAGGTATGGAATTGCAATCATTTTAGTCAGTTCTAGCAATGCAAAAAATTCAAGAACCGAATTTGAAGTGTTGATAATCGTAAGTGCTGAAAATAGAATCAAGAAGTTGCTTGATGATAATTAAAAGTCGATAAATCAGTAGTATTAACCTCTTACCAAATACAGGAAAGAGATCATTATCGGCAGGTTGTATCAATATATTTACCAAAATTTCAGTTACCGTCAATTATTTTCTATCGAACGAATTAAGCAACCCCCTCCTTTACTTACCATATCAAATGGATATTTTTACTTGATAATTCTATATAAGGTTACAAGACAAGCTTAATTACAGCAAATGCCGAATTTCTAGCTGAGTTATCAAGCCCCACAACCCTAAACAAGCAAAAGCGAGGCAAGTGGCGAAATCGCAATATTCATCCAACCACGTGTCGACATTCACACATTTCGCTCCATAAAAGATCCACCACACTTCCATACGCAAACTGGTGAGAGTGACGACTGCGAGGTCACCCCGCAAACTGCACTGCCCGCCCTGAATCGCGCAGAGAGAGAGAGAGAGAGAGAGAGAGAAGGATCGGACGTCTGGCCGATCAACCCGGCGGCGATGGCGAACCATCTCGAGGGCTTGGTGGAGACGATAAAGTCGAAGGTGCGGGCCCTGAAGAAGACCAAGAAGCCGTACGTGAAGATGGACAAGAGCTCGAGCGTGAAGGTGGAGATCCGCAGCCGGAAGGCCCGCAAGCTCATCGACAAGACGCTCAAGGTCGCTGATCGACCCGGCAAGCGCAGCCTCTTCTAGACCTCGCCAAATCTCTCTCTCTCTCTAGATCGACGGAGAAGAAACCAAAGGGAGAGATCAGTCGGGTAAAAGAGACACGATGAAGATGATGGTGATGGTGATGATGAGTTGGTGTTCTATTAGAAGTTGGCCTCTTCACTTTGGCTTTTCGTTTCTGTTATCGTCGTTTTTCGAGTCTGTACCTGCCGTTTCTGGATTTCTGATTAGGTTTTAGGATACGACATAGGAATGGAAGCTTTCCGGTGTGCGTGCGGCTTTAGAAAGACGCCGTTTTTTTCCAAGTTTGGTTGTACAGAGAAAAAAGGGTTCCGTCGAAACATATCGTCCCGTAAAGCAATGGTCTGTATATCATCAGAGCAAAAACTCGATGGAAACAAATTCACTCAAGAAGAAGAGGAAAATTAAAGATGATCGCTTTGTTCTGCTCCCGAAATGAAATACTGCGCGAGAAAGATGGGCGGTTTTCGTTTTTGCCCGGATCTCGAGTCCGAAGTTTGTTTGAACGCTGTGTCTACGTGCGCACTGATCTTTCGCATCCGTCTTCTTGTTCCGTCGCATGTGGGAAACGGGTTTGTCATAAAACGAGGGATGTAACGCTGCAAATTCGCGGGGAACGAGGAAGGAGTTGGCTCGCGGTCAAAGTATGCGGATTGTCGAGTAAATTCGATGCCATTATTAACTGTGAGGGGAGATACCTCTTGATCAGATTTGATGGGGCAAGCAAGAATCACTTATAAGGGGATAAATAGGTGGTCTAAAATTTTTTGATCAATTTTTAAAGAAGAAATAAATGATTAATATTAAAGTCTGAAAAACAATTAAATTCTGATAAGACTTTGTGATAAATATGCTAGTGTATAATATATATACATATATATGTATATATATAATAGGAGTTTAGGGATAAAAAAATTGCACACAAAAGATTATAATAGTTCGGCTTAAATCAAGTCTATGTCCACTCTTCCACATTGACAGCCTATTGGCTAGATCTCACTATGTGATCAAGAAGGATTACAAGTTATGAGTGATATCACTCTGTGAATGATAGGACTCTATTTCACATAATCACTCTTACAAAATGTCCCTTAAGATATCAGTGTTTGACTCAGGAAAAACAACTAGTAGAATCAGAGTATGCTTAGACTTTGGACTTGTTGATTCTTTATTTCGTTCTCTATCTTCTGCTCCTTGTTAATTTTCTTTTATACTCCTCAATTTCCAAACTAGCCATTAGACAGTCTCTAGAAGATCTTCTTCCAATCTTCACCTTGGATAGATTTGTATAAAATTAATTGAGTAGCCGTTGATTGACAAAATCTGAACCCCGATGAATCTGATTGCCCATACAACCAGAATCTTAATTTCCATAAATAGAGCTTTATCCATTGTGAGATATACTTGCCTTAATATTTGATTGTCAATCAATTTTGCTTTAAGATTGAGTCAATCAAAACTTTCCTTTTGTAAAATCCACGCCAGATTACTAGCCATTATTTTGGTTCTGAGTAGTTTCAGAGTCTAAGTAACTTCCGGTTCTTGCTTCACATCCAAAATTTAAGTCAGTGTGGATCTTCAGTAGGGTCTGAATCTTTCAGAGATAGAGTCTGAAGTTCTTTATCTGCTTAATATAACATCCGAGTGACTTTTTAGTAAAGTCTGAACTTCTTGTTTTGAAAGCGGTAAAGTCTGAAATTTTCCTTCTGGTTCTAGTAAAGTCTTAGTGTCCAGAAAGTTTAGTTCTCTCGAAGTATTAAAGTTACCATTTCTAAAATATGTGTACTTGGATAAAAAAACTTCGGAGCATGTGTCAGATTTTTAAAATTAACATGAATAGTTTAAAAATTCATTAAGAGGTTTCCTCGACAAAATTTAACAGAACAAATTCAGGTGGGATTTATTGATTTCCACGTGCTTGGAAATCACAGGTTTGATGGTGGGGTTGGATGGTGAAATTTTCAAAGGACTTGACATATATTTCTGTCGTTTTCTAAAGTCCCAGTGAGCGAATGAACCGTTTTTTGAGGCCAAGCCAAGGGATACGGAAGAGACTTTTCTCCAGAAACGACTTGAATGGAAGTGGCGGGTCTTCTTCGTATTGGCTTTGCGTGTTGGCAGATCTCAGCTCAACCCTCGAGTTGGTCCCTGCTTGAAGCATGAAAATGGTGGGTTTCACATATTCACGTTTGAGTTCGGACTGAGCTCTTCTACCTGAACTGATGAACGATCCTCTCTTTCTTTCTGGTGAACTGTGATGATGGGAGTTCGCACTCGAGTGCCTTGATCGCAGCGGGGGCTGGCATCAAAACGTGAAACAAACGTTGACTTGGGGACCGCATGAAAAGGAAGCATCTGGATGCATATGTGGTCACGAATTCGGACGAATGAAAGTCATCTCGAAGTCGTGGCCCCGCCTAATTCCCTAAACAAATTCAATTTTGATCTATGCCCAATTCTTTCATGAATTTTCTTTTATCTTATAAAAATCACAAACGTTTAATCTATTCTCATATCTTTCCGCACGTCAAAAAATCGTCATTAGTTTATTCAAAATTATCAACATTAAAACTAGTTAGAAATTCATTATCTGAACCCGCGTTTTCATAAACACTTTTACTTTCGTACTGAACAATAACAGCCGCTTCACTATGCTAATCTTGAAGAAATTAATGGCGATCTTTAGATGTGTGGGCAAATTTGGGACTAGAGTGAAATTACCGGATTTTTTAAGAGGCGAGAATAAGGTTCGGGATAGAATTGGAATTGGACATAATGTTAAGGGGATTTTAGGATATTAGCCCACGTTCCATATTTGGAGGTCTACATGTGCTTTGACGATTTATCCTTAGTTATGTATAATCACTTCTAAGATGCACGATTGGAGACTTTTCTTATAGTTACAGTTTTTCTTTCATTTTTTACCTTTTATGAGTGTGAAAGTATCCGTCTTTAGCGATGTCTTGGTGGAAAGTACCATAAAAGTAATTTGGAAAAGTCAAAGATTCAGCCTCCATTCGTGGTGGGACGTTGAAGAGTGTACGGCAATTAATACGAAAACGATGACTTTTGACGTTGCTAGCGTCCAAGCTAAACATCCTCAATTCAAAGATCCTCATATTTTGTTAGAGAATTGGGCCATGCATTTGGACTAATTAGCCTAACGTTAATCCTAAAAATTGGAGGCTGCACTGGCGAAGGCCGAAGCCGAGCTAACGCAAGCTTATTATACGACTCGAGAGTATTAATTTTCCAGCGATTGACCGGAAGGACAACTTGATCGAGGCCGAAACATAAACAACATTAAGGAATGTTTTGACCACTAATCTGCAGAGTTCTTGATATCATGTCCTCTTTGCATTTGGCTTTCGTTACCTTCGCCAAAACAATAGGTATCGCCATTCTTGGCTCTTCCATTTCAAACGGATCAACAAAATTAACCACCTACCCAATTGGTTTAACCGGTGGTGGGACCATTTTGGCCCCATGATTGAAATTTTGCGGCCACGGATCAAAAAGTGTTACGAGTTTTTTTGACTCGAAATTTATCCCAACGGAGCTAGAATTGCGCTTTCCAAATCTTGTACATTTTTTCATCAATTTTAGAATCTCACAGTATCAGCTTGAGACTTGGACTATTATGTTCCTTCTCAGCGTCATAACATTCCAAAACCTGATTTTTATTGAGACAAAAATTAAAGTTTGGGTCAGAATTTTCACTCAAGGTAAAGTTAGTGTTTTTTTTTTTAGAATTAGCCCGATTTTAATAGGGTGGCGTCGTTAACTCATCCAAACTCTGCTCTTACTCTTCATAATTTGTTTTATTCAAAAATTGATGTACTTCTTACTAGGGTAAAACTATAATTTTCAGCTCTTTTTTTAAGGGAGATTTTCTTTTACTTTTAATGGCTGTAAAGAAAACAAAAACATAGAAAATGGAAGAATACCAAATTAACTAAAAACGATACTAATAGAAAACGGTTCTTAATATTATTAAAAATAACGTGTTAAAACTGAATAAACATAGTCACTTTAACTTAACTAAATAAAGGTATTCATTCTAGGAAAAATAATAAAGACAAATCAAATAAAAACGAAAAATGCCTCGATGAAAAAAAGGAAAAGAAATCCTTTTTACTTCTCGTGTTTCCTTTTCTTGAAGTACCTTATTAAATCCATTTTTGTCCGTTGTCTTTATATTATCCTTCTTTACAGATGGAGTGATTTTTGAATATCAGATCTAGCCCCTTCCTCTTCTCTTTCGAACGGTCAAAAGAAAAAGCAGAAATCCCCAAGCCTGACAACACACGCTTCACTCCATCTCTCGCTCCCACCACCTCCTTCCTCTCTTCTTCCCATCGTCATCGTCGTCATCATCATCATCATCATCATCTTCTTCTTCTTCTTCGTCTGTGCTTTCTTTCTTTGTTCTCTGTCTTCTCACGGTGGTAGCAGAGGCGCGGCGGAGCGACGGGGTCTGGGGGGCGGATTCCAGGGTACTGCTTGATGGAGTTCGAGATGGGCTCTTCGCGCGGGTTCATACCGTGAGTTATCTGGAAATTCAGTCTGTCCTGGATGGTTCTTGTTTCCCACGTTGACAATGACGCGTTCTTTTAATTTGTTTTGTCGCTGATGGTTGTTGGCTTGCGTTCGCCCTGTTCTGGTTTTGTTGGCTGTTCTGCAGTTGTAGTCTTGTCGTGAATTTCTTGAATTTTTTTTGGGCTTGTGTGAATGGGTGTCGTTGCATTGGGGTGAATTTCAAGTTGATGTTTGACGAGTCAAGATAATGAGATTTTATTCCCACTTGTGAGTTTGAACGAAGAGAACTTCGGCAATGTATGACATAAGCTAGTTTTCTGTCATTCGGGTACGTGTCATTTTTGGATAGAAGTCAGTACGAGTTCGAAACTGAATTTCACCTGGTTAGTTTGCGAGACCGTTTGGCAGGAGTTGTGGTACGAGGATCTGATGACCATTTGTCTCCGGAAAGTGCTCCTTTGAGCATCAGAGTGTTGGGACTTTCTTCTTGTTTGGATAGAATTTTAGGCAACTCAGTCACAAAGTGTTATGATCTGCTTGAGTGTTGAGAAAGCATGCTTGACAGGATTTCGAATTGGCATTTGACATGGTCGCATTTCTCTTAGATGATCAAGCCCAAGGTGGAAATTGTCTGAACTGAGTGCATTGATTAGTCTTAGGAGCTTTTCCCACCAAGATGGTTAATTTGGAGAGAGGAAGTTCATCCTGGTGGAGTTCCTGACATGGGGACTGTTCTAGGTTTGATGACCTTTGACTGATCTTGGGGCAGAAAAATTGATTGACAAAGCAATAATGGGATCCAACGGATGTATAGAAGGATTGATGTGCCCTCCTTATTCTGTTGATGGTGTCTAGATTGGAGAGTCACAAAGAGATTTCTATGGTTGGATTAAAGCTCTTTGATGTTTACGAGCGATAAAATCGATTGTGGAGAGAATTGCCCGAAATTAAAGTACGACACAACTGGTTATATGAAGCATG
The DNA here is from genome assembly GCA_031216185.1 of Syzygium aqueum. Lineage (NCBI taxonomy): Eukaryota > Viridiplantae > Streptophyta > Magnoliopsida > Myrtales > Myrtaceae > Syzygium > Syzygium aqueum. Next base: position 22,210,062 of record CM062239.1, on the reverse strand, counting down.
GCAACAAAAGGCTCTCATATGCTCTCTTCTTCCGTGTAGAGGTGGCCACGGGCCGGTTTTAGCCTGGAACCGGCACGGTCAAACCCGGGCCCGGACCGTTGACCGGACCCGCGGTTCGGAATCGGAACCGGCCCGTGGCCTACAGGCCCGGTTCCGGTTCCAGAAATTTTTGAACCGGCCCGGAACCGCCGGTTCCGGGCCCGGTTTCCCGAAAAAAAAAAGAAAAAGAAAACCCTGCAGCACTCCTCACTCTTCAGTCCTCTCCTCTCCTCCTCCTCCAAATCCCTCCTTCCCCCCTCTCTCTCTCCCTTGCGCCTCCCTCCGCTCCGGTCTTCCCCTTTTCTCCTCCGCCCACCCCCTCTCTTCCCAGATCTGACCCCGCCGCCGTCGCCGCCGTCGCCCCCGCCCATGGCCATAGCCGCCGACGCCGATGCCCCCTCCTCCTCCCCCCTCGCTACCCTGCGCCTTCTTCCCTTTTCTCCTCCGCCTGCCTCCCGTCTCTGCAGATCTGACCGCCGCCGCCGCCCATGGCCGCAGCTGCCGACGCCGACACCCCCTCCTCCTCCCCTCCTCACGACCCCGCCTAGCCCCCCGAGGAGGACCCCCCGCTCCTCCTCCCCGTCCCCATCTCCGTCCCCCTCGGGCCCTCCCGGCCCCCTCCTTCTCCCCCTCGCCGCCGCCCCGGTCTCCCGCTTCACCTCCTCGCCGCCTTGAACCCCGCCTCTGCCACCGTGGCCAAGGCCGCGAAGCCCGAGCGACAACCGACGGAGAACCAGCGACCAGGTCTGCAATTTTTGTTTTATAATTTATTTTATTAATTTTTAAATTATTAACCGGAACCGGAACCGGAACCGGCGCGGAACCGCCGGTTCCGAACCGGAACTAGAACCGCCCCTCATGGTTCCGGTTCCGGTTCATACATGGCCACGAACCGGAACCGCCGGTTCCTGAACCGTGGCCATGACTACTTCCGTGGCTTGCATGTTGGGTGAACGGGCATAAATTACTCATTTGTTTCTACCTTATCATCTAGTTTTCCTGCTCGACCTTGCTTTGTCTTAATATAGAAAAATATGGATTTTATATGCTGGAATTAAGATATGTGCGACAAGAAAGAAAATCACAGATATTTTACCATTTGCTGGCTACATTAGCTTGTGATTACTATTCCAGTCATTTTCTTTTCGTGCTTGCCTAATCTTTTTATAAGTACGGCATCAGGCGGCTATGTTAATCTTGTGGACTGATTGCAGAATGATTTTTATAATTTTATGTGATTATTTGAGGTTGGTGTTTGGTGAATTTTGAGGACAAATAGGTGAATAGAAGCTAGATGCTAGTGCCAATTATAGTATAGTTTTTGGAACGGTCTCTCTGATTTTTGAATGTCTATGGATCGAAACACTACTTTAAAGGGTGATAAAAATTGGGGAAAACATATGGACTAATAGAACTTATGCAAATGTAGGGCCCCGAGAAATGGGCATTAGGGTCTCTACCATGATTGAGTATGAAGTTTGGAATGATACAAATAGAGGTGTCGAAATGGGTTTCCAAAACCCGTTATTTAGCTCATTTTTTATGGGCTAGTTTATAAATCGGTTGACTAAAATGTTAGAAACAAGTCCAAATGGATCTAAGAAACAATTGTGTAACTATATATGTTCTAAATGGGCTGGGAACATACCGATTTCAAGCCCATTTTTGTTATAGCATAAGTAAAATCCACTTTCAGCCCATAAAGCTCTCTCGTGTTCTGTTCACTCCCCTCTGCTCGCCCTCTTCAACTTCCGATTGCCTATAGGATCGGAGCTGCTCTCCTCCTCCTCCTCTTGTTCTAGGGCCGCTGCCCAATTCGATTGTCCTGAAGTGGCAAATCTTGGCACTAGCGTAGACTTCCGTCACGATGATGGTCAAGTTGATGACGTTGTTGTACACGAACTCGTAGACCAAGTAGATGAATTTCCTAGAAGTTAAGGCACCTAGGAGCTTGATTATGCTATTGTGCTGGCTCTTGGTGATGGCGGAGAGGCTGCGGCGGAGCTGGGGTAGTTCGAGGGGTCACACGAGGCGGCGCTATAAGTCAATGTCCTCCTAGCTAAGAAGGGCGTAGAGCCAGGAGGAGGAGAGGCTATATCTGAGGGGGTCTCGGGCAAGAATTGAGCTTGGTAGGGGTGAGCATTGGGTCTGGTCCGACCCAATAATCGGACCAAACTGGCCCATGAGCGGTAGCTGTTGTTGTTGAAGGATTCTCTTTTTTTAGTAGCATTAGATTTTTCTGACTACCGTTCAAACCTAGAGTCAGCCCATGACCATTCGGTGTTGGTTCCCAACGTTGGTACCAAGGGTTCTACTCAAAGAGTAATCTCCTTCAAACCAATCCTATATATAGGTTCAACCAGTCCGGTTCTTGAATTGAACCGGCCCTTGAATCCATCAATGCAAGTATTCTTGTCCGTTAGTGCTGCGCTTACCCATTACGCGTTGCTCATGTTCTATGAGAAGTCTTAGCCCACGGCTTGACCTGAGTACCCGAGCTCTCTCATCGACTCGGCGAGCCGATCCATAGAGTCACCCATTATAGGCAATAATTTAAGGAGAAAATTCGCTAAGAATAGAATCTCGAGTTGGGTTGGCTACCGGTTGGGTATGGATACTAAATGTGCATTACATATAAATGAATCAATTTTAGGTTAAGCTATTTTTGACCCGACCTAAATCCGAACCTATCCACCCATTTGATAGGCCTAGATACAAGTGAAAGAGGCTTAAGAATTCTGAGTTATTAAGAGCTGTATGTAAAAATTAATTTGGTGTACATTTGAAAATATATTGGATATATTCAAATTTTACACTTGTTTTGACAAGGAATATAGGACAATTAAAATTGCTATGATTTTGGATGATTATGAGGTCGATGATTGGCAAGGATGAACTTTCATTTGAGAGGGGTGCATTATAATGAAAGAAAGACATAAAATAAGACAATTTTCAAAGCAATGATTTCCACAAATTTTTGGTGGGTGTGTCTATTATAGGTGGCTCTTCTCATTCTGGGTGGTTATTTCAAATAGATGATTGACAAATTTTGATGATGAAATTTTACTTCAACTTGTAAGAACTCCTTTACTGAACAAACACAAGTTTGTCAATTTATGAATGGGGCCAGCCAAAATTTTAAATGAACATTGCGAATCTTTTAAATTGGCATAAGGAGAGCTTAACCAATATGTTCAATTAGAATGGCACGAATACTTTCAAGGACAACTTTTTCCAGAGAAACACTAGTCCCGTCAAATGGGTGAGTTGAGTCAATTTGGGTCAACTAGGTCCAACACAAATTAACCCATTTTTATGCAATACAATTTCAGGAATCTCTCTCGAGTCATACTTGATCCAATCAGAGCTCAAATTTTTAGTAATTTATCTCCTTAAATTGTTAATCTTGAAGAATGAGCGACTCCATGGACCACTGCTGAGTCAGTGAGGGAGCTCGGGTTGGGACATCGGTTAGGATTTTGTGTGGCTTAGGAGCAACGTGGAGACATAGGTGAACGCCTCGCTGGCGGAACGCCCTTGTGAATGAATTCGGGGATGGGATTGATATTGCTCCGGTGAAGGGAAGCATTCTTCAAAATGACCATTCAATTGAAGAACATAGAAATATTAAAGTATGAGTTCTTATACACTAGGCATCTTGTATTAATGTTGCATCCTTGACATTCAGGAGTTTCCATGATGAATTAGCTCCCAAAACCTTGGCAAGTGAATGAAATTGTAAAGATAATAACTATGTCGACAATTCAAATATCCTAAGTCAGTGAAAGTAGTATAAATATAAATCTAAAACAATTGTGAGATCTAAATGACTAGAGCGGTTAACAGTGAACTACTTCGTTTACCTCATTAAACTCACCATTTTCTTTGTACATATTTTCCTACTATTACCTTTACCTCATTAAGCAGTGAACAATGTTTGAAATCGAGAAGACATTTAATCGAAGGTGTATGCTTAAAGCTAAACTCATGTACAAATAATACTGACATCAATATTAGCAACAAGACACCATCATAATCACAACTAGGCTCTATACAGCAATGTTCGAAGCAGAGCATAACTTATTGATCAAATCGATAATGACTTTATTTCAAATGTTTCCACATCCCTTGAAGTAATACTTAAAAGTATATTTAATAGTTAAATAACATCATTAGCAAAAGGAGCCAATTGAGTACATGATATAAAATTTGTTTGATCTCTAAATTTTAGTCACCTAGACTTAATAAGAATAGTTACAATCAAAGAAGAGATGTGAATACATTCACTGCTATGATAAAGGGAAAGCAAACAGAGAGAATGGCCAAAGCTTTTGTCTCCATTTATAGACCTTGCAAAGGGTAACATCTCAAGTTAGGCCACATAAAGCAAGGGAAATTAATGAGCAAATCTAAGAAAGATAATAAGAAAGAAATGCATACCTTCTTGCAAGTGTCGCTTTTTTTCAACTTTTTCAAAGTTGCGAGATGTTTTCTTTCCTCATAATTATCACTTCACAGGAACATATAAAATTCAAAGAATCATCAATTATAGAAATTTGTTTTAACATGCACATCTTTAACCAGCCAGGTGCATTAAATTAGGTGGGTGTACCAAGAGAATGATATAAAAAAAGTACCTAATGCAAATAGTCTTGAAAGTCGACAATGAGAGATTCGTCCTCAAAATCTTCATTAGACGGAACTCCAAATAACCAATCTCTGGTGCACAACTCGGCCTCTACACTTTTAGACAAAAGAGAACTACAATATGTATCTAAAATGCATCCTCCAATGCTAAAAGTTGACTCTAGGGCAACTGTAGTGATAGGAATGCTTAATATATCACATGCTATGAGAGACAACCCGAGAAATTAATGTGAATTAGCCTCCAATAATAAAGAATATTGAGATCAGGTGATGCTTTCTATCAAGTCTATCATCCCTCAACTACAAATCCAATTGTGACTTACTAGATTTCGAGCCAAAGTGTTTATTCAAGAATACATCACACTCATCCATATCGTCCCCAATGTTCTAAAAAATGTCCTCAATCGAGATATTATATCCATTTTTTGAAGATGTAAAGTGATCATCAAACAGCAAATAGAGGTTCTTCCAAATGCTTAGTACAAATTCCACATGATTATCCATATCCAACTTCGAATAGCAAAACAGCTTAAAACGAGGATCTAATATGACAACAAATGAGAAGACAACACTATAACATTCCCAACATTTTTCAAATTTTTTAAGCATTGAGTAGCTATAAAACTAATAGCTTCGTTTGATAATGTGAGGAATAATAAGGATGAAGCTATTAGTTCTATGGATACGACAATTCTAAAGCAGTTAAACAAATATTCGAAGTGTTATACAATCGTCTTAACTTAGCTGCCACATCAGATGCTCGCTATAAGATACACTTGCTAGTGCTTTGCTATTTGAAGTTAGACATGTATGATCATGAGGAATTTTGTACTAAGCATCCGGAAAAAGCTCTATATGTTCTTACCACCCGCCTGAGTGGCGCTGCTGGCGCGGGCACTCTTCCTCTCGCAAAAGGTTGAGTATTCGAATCCCGGACGCCGCAGGGTGACTTAACCGGTGGCACGTGTGTGGTGGCTAGCACGTGTCGCTCCCAGGGTTTACCTCCCGGCTGTCGGCCGTGCGGGGGTTCCCTGGGTTACCAAAAAAAAAAAAAAAGCTCTATATGTTCTTGTAGAGAGATGATAATTTTACATCTTTAAGTGGTCGAGATAATATTCTAGTTGAGGACGTCGTGTAGAACATTGGGGACAATATTGATGAGTATTATGTATTCGTGAGTGAATACTTTGGCTTGCAATCTATTAAGTCACAATTGGATTGTATTTGTAGGAGAATACGCTTGATAGAAAGCATTACTCGGATCTCAGTGTCCTTTGATTATTGGAAGGCTAATTCACATCGGTATCCCAAGTTCTCTCATGGCACATGATATATTGAGCATTCCTCTAACTATCTTTGTCTCAGAGTCAGCCTTTAGCATTGGAGTAAGCATTTTGAATAAATATCGTAGTTCCCTTTCGCCAAAATGTGTAGAGCTTGAGTCATGCACTAGAGATTGGCTATTTAGAGTTTTGTCTAAGGAAGATTTCAATAATCAGTCTCTCATCGTCAACTTTCAAAACTATTTGCATTAGCTATTTCTTTTTTATCTCATTCTCTTGGTTTACTCACGTGATTTAGTTTACTTGGCTGGTTAGCGATGTATATGTTTAATAGAAGTTTCTACCATTGATGATTCTTTGAATTTTCTTTACTCTTATGAAGTGATATTTATGAAGAAAGTGACGATTACGAGAAGGTTTATGTTTCTTTCTTAGATTTGCTCATTAAGTTTGGTTGCTTTTGTGTGGCCTAACTTGATATATTGGGTTGCAATTGTGCAAAGCTTGTAAAGCAAGAAAATATTCACGGTTTTCTTGTTGGTGGTGCTTCCTTGAAGGCACTTGTGCAGAGCGTTGGCCATTCTCTAAAGTTGCTTTTTTTTAATCATAATAGTGAGTTATGATCACCTCTTTCCTTTGGCTGTAACTATTTTCAATTAAATCGATGTGACTGAAATTTGGAGATCACGAAATTTTATGTTGTATACTTGGTCTGCTCCTTCTGTTGATGGCGTTATACAAACTATTAAATTTACTGTTAATTATTGATTCGAGCTTCAAGGGATGTCGAAACATTCGAAGCGAGGGCATTATCGATTTAATCCACAAGTTATGTTCTACTTGGAATACTGTTGTATCGAGGATATGAGTTAGATGCTTAGCCCGGTTGTAACTATGATGGTGTTTTGTTGATGATATCATTGTTGGTGTTATATATACCTATGTTTAGTTTTTGTAGATTTGATTTAGCTTTTAAGCACAAACCTTCTATTCAAATTCTTCATAGTGTCAAACATGAGATGAGAGAAAGTCAGTAGGAAAAAATATTATTTGTGAGAAAGGAAGCCTTGAGTCGGGCGCGTAAGGTTAAGGGTGGTGGGATTTTTCGATGGATAGCTTTTTCAATCTCTATCATAAGTTTGAGAGATCTGAATCTTGTGTTTATGGGCGTCTTTTCACCTTTTCATATAATTCCCATTTTTTTATACCATCGACATTGATAGTTGTAAACAGATAGATAGTGTGCATTGATGGATAGCAATGGTAGTTAAGCAAGCAATGCCTCTCTTGTGGCTTGTTGCTCTGCGCTGCGATTATGAAAGGGATGGGCCATAAAAAAGAAGCACAAAATTGGCCATTCACTTTTGAATATGGCGAGTTTAATGAGGTAAAAGAAATAGCTCATTGTTTAGGTGACGATGATTATGATTCATTGATAGAATGGGGGTCGAGTGTACGGAAAATAATACGAAACGATGACTTTGACGTTGCTTGTATCAAGCTAACATCCTCAATCCAAACATCCTTATTTGATGCGAGAATTGGGCCAAAGATTGGACTAATTAGCCTAACCATACTCCTTAAAATTGGAGGCTGGACTGGTTAATGCCGAAGCTGAGATAATGCAAGCTTGTACAGCTCGGGAGTATCAATTTCCAGCGACTGACCGGAAGAACTAATGATCAAGACTGAAACATAAACAACATTAAGGAATGTTTGGCAACCAAATTGTGGAATACTTGTTATCATGTTCTTGAGCATTTGTATTGTACGTGTGTGTATACACTTTACTTGTAAGGCTAGGTCCAGCCTAATTGGCCTGGGCAAGGCCCGTCCAATCCGAAACATGATATATTCTTTTTTTTTTGTCGATGTTTAGGCCTGGAAAAGAGTTAGGCTCCGCTCTCGAGGGCAACAGCGAGAACCCTCCCAAAGTTCACCTCCATTTCATTGACCTTGTTCTCAATATGCATCTTAAAATTTGTACAATCAAGGGGAAAATTGCGCAAGCATAGGAAGATTGGATAGTGGTTCATTTTTTTTTTTACAAAAAAAAATAGTCGTTCATTTGATTTTTTTATTGCAGTTTTGCTTCCAATTTTCCACAATGATCCCTCATTTCACTTTTTCTATTTTACCCATTTTTTGGTCTTATATATATGTCTAATTATTTGAAAGAGAAGTAAGGCAAATCGTCATCTCTAAGTCAAACTTTATTGTACAAATCAAAATTTTCTAGATAGATTATTCATAATAGTTTTGTGCAGTAATTTTCGGTATTAAGATTGAGATTGAGGAGGGAATAAATTGGTAATACTAATTGCAATATATTGATTGACAACTTTAATTAGTAAAATGTATATCCATATAAGAGAAAACCGTTAATCTGATATTACATAGCATTTTTCTTTTATGATTTCCTTACGAGTATTTCTCTTTATATTTTTTTCTTCAAATGTTTCAACTGGACCGGCGCGAAACAAAATGGGCAGTTGAAGGCTTAAGATGTCATATTCCTTGGTCAATGTTATATATCCTCCAAGAAATTCAGCATGAGTTTTGGCCGTTCATCTTGGTCCCGCAATGCCACCATTTTCCATGGTCTGACTATGTTGTATTTATCCATCGTATACATGTATATGACATTTTTTTTTGGTCTTGTCCTACTCTAACTCTCAACTCACTTTCAAACTTTGGCTTGCCTCATTACAAAGCGTGTGAGTCGAAACCTACACCTCGAATTGAACGGTCACATCCCCAACTTTCCTGAGAATGTGGTGATTCGAACTCCCCACCTCTCTTTTTTCATGTGAGAAAGATGGTCACTGGGATTTGTATATGACATTTAGCTAGCTTCATAATGGTATAATTACAGTACAAGAGGAGGTCAACTTTTGAACCTCCGGTCCATACACATACGTACGTATGCACGGAGATAAGAACATTTGAAGGCAGGCTATGATTAATGGGTCAAGCAGGCAATGGTTTTCTCTCTTATTACTTGGTTTCTTATTTCTTCCGTTCAAATTTGGCCTACTAACGTCGCTCTCTCATCCTTTTCTGTCATCAATTTGGTCTTATTTAATGCCGGCTTTGAATAAGTCCTCACGTTCCCATGCATTACATTACACTTTCAATTACGTCTTTCTCCCTAATTTATTCGAATTCAAACCGCTCATGCTAACCTTGATTCCAGGAAAGAAACCCCACAAGCCAAAGCCCTGTTTTTTAAAGCCGTCCAACCGCTCTTTATATACTCATATGATCTTTCTTGTGAAACTCACACCCGAAACGTGTTCCAAAGAAAAAGAAAAGCTTCTCGTTCTTCTCGTTCTTCGTCTTCTCCTTCTTTCTTGTTTATATTGCTCTCTCGAGGAATTGCTCAATTGTGCAATTTGAAGAAGCCATGAGGAGCACCAAAGCGGCCAGCAAGCAAAGCAAGATCAAGCACGTGATGACAGCGCCCTTGAGGATCGTGAGCAAGGCCCGGAACTTCTACATGAGAAGCATGGAGGACTTGGCCGGCAGGGTCGGCCAGGGAAGTGGAGTCAGCGGCCCTGCCGCTCCGATCACGACGCTGCCCAAGAGCTTCAGCGTGAACTCATCCAAGGCGAGCAACGACGATGAGGACTTCCGGGAGTTGGTGAGGGCCGTTTCGAAGAGGAGAGGCTTGGACATGACGGGTTTCGAGTCCCAAACTGGGTACGGGTCCAACAGCGGTAGCAATAATGTTTATGGTGTGGACAGGAGCCGAAGCGTGGGGTTGGGGAAAATTGGGAGGATTGATGAGAACATGGCTGCTGACGAGTTTGAGGAAGATAGGCTGAAGCTGAAGGCCGATTTGGCGTATCCAAGAAGCAGAAGCCACGCTCTTGGCAGGAGAAACGTCGGGCTCTATTAATGCAAAAGGCAAAGAAACTTTGGTGGACATAAGATATTGCAATTGGTGAAGATCAAAATGTACATAATAAGAGTTTGTGGGAGTGTCTGTTTCGACTTTTGTACCTTTGTGGTTTGGATCAAATTTGCGGTTCTTTAAGTGCAGGTCTTCTCTTTGTTTTCATGGTTGTCGTTGGAAAGTTGTGGCTGTTAATGCTAATCGATCAATGGTGTTTTTGTTAAGGGTGCTTTGTCTTTCCGTTCTACCTCATGGATCATAATGGCACAAAAATAAACGAACATATATCTAATGATAGTTCAGAGAATATTAGGGTAACATGTCTCCGTCAAGCTCTTTTCATTCTTGCACAGAGAAATTCTGGGCAGTGGATCATTCTTATTGTAGTAAATCAATGTGAATTATAGTAAGCTTTTTCTTTCTAATGAAAATGTCAGCACGTTTCGCCTTCATTTACCAACATAGAAGACGTGTCATCGATCGCATTTCACCAAGTGGCGTACCAACCTAGGAGTACCGTACCCCTCGATGTGCACCTTAGAAAATCCGATGCGCTTGAAGCTTCCACATCGCATTTCAAGGGTTTTCTTGGTGTGTGTATAAGGTGAGTATTGAGAGTAAAAAATTGTAATCTTGAAAATTCTATTTTCTCGATAATTGGCACAATACTCACACCCAAGCTATGACCAACCAAAAAATCACTATAGATAGGCAAATTTCGCAATTTGCTCTCTTCTAATTGCGGATTCGATAATTCATATAGCTCCAACAAACTATTTGAAATTGCTATGCGTCTAATTGAGGGAAAATTATCTAAAAAGTCCAAAACATATTGTACTTTTACCAATTTAATCATAAACCTTTTAATTTTTGTTAATTGACTCCTAAACCTTTGCACTTCTTACAAATTGAGTCCTAAACCTTTTTATTTTTTTTTCCAATTGACTCATAAACCTTTTCATTTCTTGTTAATTGAGTTCATCCAGCTAATTTTGATCGGAATTGCTGACGTGGACGTCAGCCGGTTTACATAGCGCTAACGTGGTCAATTTTTTTAATAATATTTTAATTTTTTTTTCTATTCTTATTCCTTTTTCTCTTTTTCTTTTTTTTTTCCCTCTCCTTCTTCTTCCTCTAGCCAATTGCCGATTGTTGGCTAACGGCCAGAGGGGGGAGGGCCGGCAAGGTCGACCTCGCCGATCTCGGGCGAGGCTCGACCTCACTGGCCCTCCCTTCTAGCTAGTTGCTGACGCTTAGCGACCGTTTGGAGGAGGAAGGAGGGGAGGAAAAAAAGAAATAAAAAGGAAAAAAAATATAAAAGAAAATAAAATAAAAATAACAAAATTCGAAAAATATTAACAAATTATTATAATTATCCACGTTAACGTCATGTAGGCCGACCGGCGTCTACATTAGCACTTTCTAGCAAAAATTGGCCGGATGGATTCAAATGGTTAGAAGTAAAAAGGTTTAGAATTCAATTGACAAAACTGAATGGTTTATGATTGAATTGGTAAAAGTGCAATAGATTTAGGATGTTATGGACAATTTTCCCGTCTAATTGACGATCTTCTATTTGGGATTGCATATTATCACTATCACCAGCATCATCATTCATGATCTTGAAGTAAGAACAGGGACATAGAAAGCCGAAAAATAACTGCGGATAAGAACAGTAATAATCTTGTTATTGCTGCAGATATGTCTTAAGCTTATGAGCAATTGAAATTCTTAGGAAGTTCTTGCTGCATCCGCTCAAGAGTTTTCTATTTCCAAATTCGGAAGTACGTATCATGAACTTGCAATTGAGTGCGTTCTCGGCTAATTCGTCACCAGTTTACTTTGGCCGGTGGCTGCCAATTTATCATAAATTAGTCAAGGTTAATTTAGCTTCTATTGATCTTCCGCTTCGCTTGTCAAATCCTCTCTCCCGGTCAAAGCCAATGCAAAAGTTTGTAAAAATAATGTAACTTGACAATGGGTCATCAATCGTCATGACTGATGAATAGGTGCGGAACTACAGCAGGAGTTAAAGGCCACAATAATTTCCTATGGTAATAAGAAAGCTCTGTCTATGATTTTGATCTTTACAATATGTCAAGATATAGGAAAAAAACTGTATAAAATAGACGTGGTCTTTTGTTAATCACGAAGAAGATCCTAATTCAACATAGCTATAAAGACCGCTGATGGGTCAACCCTTAATAAGTTAATCGTTTTGCATGTTTTCTCGTATTCTTTTCAATTCTGCCAGCTTTACATTCTTCTGTTAATAGCGTTCTTGAAGTCTCGTTTGACATTTCATATGTGGAAACTTTTGAAAAAGTCATACACAGGCCACGTCAACGTTCCTATTCTATCAATCATCGCCGTTATATCTAAGCTGCATTGATGTTAACCTCGCGAGGCTATATAGTCCAAGACCCAACACACCTTCATTTGTACTATCAAGTCTATCATCATGTTGAACTTTCTCTCCAAGCTTTCGTAGCTTGAACAATCAAACCCTAATCTTGTGCTCAGTCTTATTCCGTTTCTAAGTTATAGTTTCTCTACCAGTGCGTGCACACTAGCGAGCAAAAATGGTGGCGTCGAAGCAAAGCAAGTTCAAGCATGTAATAGGAGCACCCGTTAGGGTTTTAAACAAGGTAAGAAATCTCTACATGAATAGCTTTATGGATTGTGCAAGTAGGATCGATTACAGCGGACCTGCCGCCGGAGGTCCAACTGCTCAAGTGCCAACTCAATTGCCCAAAAGTTTCAGCGTCAATTCCTTGGTGAACAATCATGACTCACAATGTATGAGTTTGTCTCGATCGGTTTCGAGGAGAGAAGTTGAGAAACCGGGAATCATGAGCAAGAATTGTCCAGCAAACGCTATGCAATCTAATTATGCAATGGGAATGAGGAGTTACAGTGTTGGAATAGGCGTGATAGGAAGAATTGATGAAGATGAGCCTTGTTCTTTTGAAGAGGATAAGGGAGATTTCTTGTACCCCAAATGCAGAAGTTATGCTACTAAAAGAAAGGTCGTGTATTACTGACTTTCCACACATGCATGGCTCAACATGTATACATTGTGTTGATCATATATATGACCTGATTTGGTGGTTTAAAGCTCGAGTGATTTTCTGATTGCGAATTGGGATTGCGCTATACCATCTGCTTCTTTTACTCTATGTTGATTGCAATTTAATTCTTTTACTCTGTGTTGATTGCAATTTAATCAGCAAAACAATGATAGTATCATTCGTCGGCGGTCATTCGAGATAGTTCTTTCTTTTTTTTTTTCCCGATATGGGTAGGCAAAAAATCATGTTCGAAAGAGTAACTAAGTGAGTTCTAGAGTTGCTTTCCAAGTTTAATCGTATATACAAGGCCATCTTTTACAATTCTTTTTGAGCAAAACAAGTCTTCTAAAGCAAAAGTGATGAGGAATGGTTCATATTCAAGTTTCTACTTGGGATAACTCTTGTGTTTTCCATATTTTTCAAAGGTTATCTCTCTAATTGAGTCAACTTTGACCATTCGCATTTAACATGCGGAAGAAGTTCTGATTCAATAGTTGTTGGTATTGATTTGATATCTGGGGTCCATTCACATCAGAGTAGTCATCAGTGACGCCCAATTAAAAATGCCTTCTTTCTCACCGATCTTAAACACAAAAGGAATTAAAAACGCCAGAATAGTTCCCTATAATAATAACAAAGTTCTTTCTATAGTATTAATCTTCAAAAAATTTCAACATACAGAATAAAATCAGGAGAAATTAGCCAATAAGACCTAAACTAATTATGTGAATGTCAATTCAAAACTAAATTTAGTTGAGAGCTTTTGCGCAAAATTTCAATATAGTCTTTCTGATCAGTTTTCATTGAAAATTACTGACATTGCGGTGTGCCAGGTAGGACGGCCGGCGATAATTGGACCGCCAACAATTTCATGTGAAAATTGACCGAAATGATTATATTGGAATATCATGCAAAGATCTAGGACTAAATTGATAAAATTAAAAAGTTTATGACTGAATTGACATTTTCACAATAGATTTTATGACTGATTGGGTAATTTTATCAAAAACAAAAACTGTACGAAACAGAAAGAGTCTTGTGTTGCGCCAAAGACTAGCTAGTTCTAAATTACGAAGAAGATCCTAATTCAACCAAACCATAAAGATTGCCAATGGGTCAGCCCTTAAAAAATAATTTGTCCTTGGGTCAAATCCCCCTAAAAAGAAGAACTGATTCTTTAGGTTGGGTCTCAATTCTAGTGCGAATATATATATTTTTGTCTCAAATGTGTGTAGCTATACAGAGTAATATACTCCAAAAGAGTCTTTATCCTTTTTGCGGATTCAACTAGGCCTCTTTATCTAATTCTTTCCCCCTCCCTCAAACCTCAATTTGTCTTCCACACCGCGGATGCGGTCTCTGCGCTTCGAGGCATCCGCCGAAATGGAAGGGAGGGGGCTTTAAAGCGGAGCCCTGGGGGAAAATCAATGTTAACGTGCCTCCGTTTGTTTCTCGGAAAAATTTGCAGAGGAAGGAAAGTTTTGAGACTTTTGGAGTGATCTCTTTCTCGGGATCGATGTTAATGGCGAATCGAAGTATCGAGAGTGCCTAGTTTTTGAATTGAAGATCAGGCGAGCACCAATTTCCCGCCATTGAAGACGGACTGAAGCAACGTCTTTTTTGGTGCCTTGAATCACGTTAACCAGCGACGTGGAGGTAACGTACACACTTGTAATGATACGTTGGAGTTTTAACGGGATCATTGGATGGAAATCTACGCAATCAGATTTGAGTACTAGCGAAAGTTTGTGCATTTTTCGTGAAAAAAAGAAAATAGATTTAGAACACGATCTAAAATTGATTTCTATTCATTAGGTGATTTGTTTTGTACGTTTTCTTGTGTTCTTTTTGTTTCTGCCAGCTTTATTTTCTTCTGTTAATACCATTTTTGAATTGACATTTGACATTTTACACGTTGATAATTTGAAATAGTCATGCACACGCCACGTCGATGTTCCTATTCCTTGCCATTTTATCTGAACTGCATTGATGTCATGGGGCTATATAGACCAAGACCCAAAAACACTTTCATCTGTACTATCATCATATTGAACTTTCTCTTCAAACTCTCATAGCTTGAACAAAAAAAGATCCCTAATCTTGTGCTCAGATTGTTCCCTTTCTAAGTTATAATTTCTTTACGTGTGCGTGCGCGTAGGTGAGCAAACATGGCGAGGTCTAAGCAAAGCAAGTTCAAGCACATAATAGGAGCCCCCATTAGGGTTTTAAACAAGGTTAGAAATCTCTATATGGACAGCCTGATGGATTGCGCAACTAGGGTTGAGTACAGCGGACCCGCTGTCGGAGGTCCAGCTGCTCAAGTGCCGACTCTATTGCCCAAAAGTTTCTATGTCTGCTCTTCAGTGAACGATCACGACGCGCAAAGTACGAGTCTGTCTCGATTTGTTTTGAGGATAGATCCAAGGAGTGAAGTCAAGAAATTGGGAATCGCGGGCAAGATTCGGTGGGCGAACGCTATGCAATCTAATTATGCGATGGGAATGAGGAGCTATAGTGTTGGGGTAGGTGTGATAGGAAGAATTGATGAAGATAAGTGTTGTTCCTTTGAAGAGGAGAAGGGAGATTTCTTGTATACTAAACGAAGAAGTTACCCTACTAAACGAAAGGTTGTATACTACTAACTTTTCAGATACGCACGGCTCAACCTGCGAACAATGTTTTGACCACAAAAAAACCTTCGTACAATGTGTCAATGATATATATGACCTGATTTGGTGGTTAGAAGCTCGAGTAATTTTCTAATTGCGAATATAGAATGTGCCATATCATCTATTTTATATTTGGGTTAATATCATGAAAAACTCTAAACCGGTACATCTTTGACAAATTTATCTCAAACTAATTTTTTAACCACAAAAAATCCTAAACTGATATAGTTATAATAAATTTACCCCAAACTAATTTTTTGATAACCAAAAACCCTAAACTGATACATTTGTGATAAATTTACTTTACGTTAAATTGAATTAATACCACGAAAAATTATTTTCCACATTATTAACATAATATATATATTTTAGACAAGTGGAGCCACTTTATCTTGTGACAATTATGTGTTTTAAGCTTGCTTCAAAGTTTGAATACACGTTAACACGATCCAATAAATTTTTTTTTTGTCTTTTCCATTTTTTACCCATTTATTTTTGGAAACGACCCACTTTGCTAATTTGGTAACTTGATAGAATATAACATTTACTTACTTTGTTTGCATTTTAGAACATGAGTGAGCGGTGATAATGAAATGCATTCTTGGGATATTAATTGCCATTAGCGATTGTTCAATGGAGGAGCCTTGATTGAGGGCCAAGCCATGTGTTGGGCCTCCCTTGTTACCCAATCCCGGCCCCCATCACAAAAGAGAAATGTTAATTTTGGGTGGGGTTTTACACGTCCATTTATCCTAGAGCCTAGCTATGCCCAGTACTAGTAGGCTACTGAGCTGAGCCCACGATCAAGTCCATAATGGAGAAATAATATGTTGCATACCTGATACCTGAAGCTGATCTAACTGACAATATATCAAGAAGGCTTGCGACAGGTTCATGCTGCTGAAGTAACTATGGAACTGCTTATGAGCCATCTGACTAGTCACAAAATAATGTAACGGCGCCCTTTGAGCATTCAACATCTGCAAATGTTTGCATCAGATCTCTAGCGAAATGATTGACTAACTATGCATACTATGGATGGTGGACTGCCCATTGTTCGTTTCATGCCTGAGAACTTATTAGATAAGTTGAACATTAATTAGCTTTCACAGGATTCTTCATGACAAAGAAAAATCAGCAAAATATGGAACTGGTTTTCAAAGGCTATTGCACTCTCACGCTGGATGCACAACAGGATGTGCATTATTTGTACACTGGCTTCCTCTCTGGAAATGGCCGTAATTAGCTTCTTTGTAAATGCAGGTCCAATGGAGTTTGATATTGAGAATTATAAAGGAGGATTGCCAAAATTGCGACCTCATGAGTACGCATGGACAAAGGTCTCATCACTCACATGCTCTTATCAATTTTCCCTTGCATTTTTGGGAACAATATAATAAATCAAGTTTTATTCTCTTCAGACGGCTAGCATCATATTTATAGATTCGCCAGTTGGTACTGGTTTTTCTTATTCAATGACAGAAGAAGGTTGGTATACTTCAGACTCAAGTTCAGCAAAGCAAGCATATGAGTTTCTCAGAAAGGCTAGTAATACAGGATCCGCAACAATATGATGCTTCTGACCAAGTGAATACAAGATTTGTTATCCATTCTTATGAAGGATTCTGTCACATTAAATTGAATGGAGTTTAATTATCTCTTTAACGATCGACTCACTTAAAACATGCAATGCTTATACACACAGTGGTTGGTCGAGCACCCTCAGTATCTTGCTGTTCAATTATTCATCGGCGGTGATTCTTACTGTGGCATGGTGGTTCCCCTTGTCACCAAATATGTAGTAGATGGTATATCTTTTACCTGGATTAGTATCTTTTTCTTTTTGTCCATACAAGATGCAATCTAAATAATTTTTGGCTTTTTTCTATGGACTTTTAGCTAACAAGGATGGTGTTGTGCCACGCCTGAATCTCAAGGTAAAATTTAACCTCGGAGCTCCAGTTCTCACTTCTGCATGATCCAGCTTCAATGTGGCATTTGGGTCTTAAGCTGCTGGTGGGATGTTGATCTTCAGGGTTATCTAATTGGAAGTCCTAGAACAGCTTTAGTCATTGACGAGAACTCGAAGATTGTATTTGCTCACAGGATGGCACTTATCTCTGATGAACTCTATGAGGTGATTTAACCCTCTCCAGGAAGTCGCCTTCTTTTTCTCCTAGATTGATGCAGTCTTGAAGTGACTCTTCGATTCAAAAATTTCTATGAGCATTCTCAAAAGCTACATAACATATCTTGGCTTTTATTAATTAAGTTATCAGGATGTCTTATTCCTACATATGTTCCTATTTTTTGCCACACAGTATGGACTATGGTTACCCTTGTCGACAGTGAAGTCGTCTGTTAAGCTTATCTAAACTATTTTGTTATCTATACTTTCCAGGCAGCAAAAGCAAGTTGTAATGAGACCTATGTTAATGTGTATCCATCAAATACAGAGTGCAGGACTGCTCTTGGGAAAATCAAAAGGGTAATTCCAATCAAGAATATGGAGACTTTCTCAAGTTTTAATCAGGCGTCAGACTGAATCATATTATCAAATTGCAGTGTGTTAAAGATCTATCCCGCAGTGACATTTTGGAACGAAAGTGTCTTCGCATCCCCTAAAATGAACCCAGAAATTGGTCGTTGATCTGTACAAGAGGATTTGACAGAGTTTATTCTTTCACCCCCGAGAATTCCTGAATATTGGTGCCGGGTAAAATTGCCGTTTTCGTTTATTAGTTAATTACATGTTAAGGGAAATGTCTATCTCTTTCTGTTCAAAAATCACGGGTGTCTTATCTATAATTTTGATTCTTTTTGCAGTCCTTTAACTATGCTTTGTCTATACGTGGTCAAATGATCTTAGGGTCCAGAAAGCTTTAAATGTTCGAGCGGTAAGTTAATTTAATTGGTTGGGTGATTACTCACAAGGGTAGTGACAATTTTATTCTTGCAAAAATATTTATAGGTCTCTGTAAAATGAATACCAGGGACATTATTGGACTGGAAGAGGTGCAACAAAAGCATAGCATACACAAAAGACATTCAGAGCGTTGTTGAAGTTCATAAAAACCTCAGCACACTGGGATTAGAGGTCTTGGTGGAGTGGTAATTACTAGCATCCCTTTGAGTTCCCAATATACCGATAAATTTTGTCCGGTATGCTTGCAAAGTATCAGTGCACCACTATACCATAGTCATGTATCGATTTCATCTGGTACCGAGGAAATCAGCCTTCGTCCCAAATGCCAGCATGACTAAGTGGAAGGAAAAACGTTGTTGATTACATTGTATAGGTTACAGCTTGACGAACATTTTGTTTGACAAGGAGGTACCCGTAGCTTCTAACTTCCTTATACCCTGTTTGATGCAGCGGTGATCGTGACATGGTTGCTCCATTTGTGGGTATGGTTGAATGGATAAAAAGTCTCAATTTGACGGTTGTAAATGACTGGCGACCATGGTTTGTGGATGGTCAAGTTGCAGGGTGAGTTCTCTCTTTCAATGTAGTCTTTGCTGCTCAAACGTGTTTCGAGCTGAAAGTCCTAGATCACTGAACTGCAGATACACGAAGAAATACTCAGAACATGGATATCGATTAACTTATGCTACAGTCAAGGTATGCAACTTCTATGTTGCTTTCTATTTTTTCTTTCCATTTTGCTGTTTTGATGTCTGTCGTTTACTTACACAAGCGAATGGAGTGATTGAAGCAACGTGGTTTTGCGTCCTTTGTTGGGTGCTGGACACACAGCTCCAGCATATTATAGAAGAGAATGCTACGAAATGTATATGAGATGGATCCATTATTTTCCGCTTTAGTTGACAGTTGGACAGTATTATATAACGTCCTCTCTCTTCTTGTATCATCAGAGCGAGTAATCTGTATCGTTTCGACCATTGCAATAACAAAAATAAATAAATAACTACCACACAACCATTTCCTAATTTTCAGTTTTCTCATTTAGTGAATTCACATAATGCAGGGTTCATTCATTGATTTCACAGATCTCCATGATAATATCATTGGAGCTATGCAAGACTAGTTCCTTCTCAAGTTTGCCCTCGCATTTTTGGGACAAGTTGACGCATGTAAATGCATAATACAAATACCCATAAAAAGAAAGTTTCAGAATGTTGACTATGTAACCATCTACGTTGATCCTGCTATCTTCTGCAAGTTCAGTCCTTTCTGGTTCCATTGTAAAGTATCTTCCTGAGTATGATGGAGAACTCCCTTTCAAGCTCGAAACTGGGTCAATTCTTGAAATCTTGATGCTTCCTTAGCGGCTCTTGCTCAATTCTTGAATATAGTACTTGTGCAGGCTCATTGCATTTCTTGATGTTCTAGTCAATTGATATGACATTGAGGGTGCTTGTGTTGTTTATGTTCCCGATTTCTTCAGGAACTAGGCTGATTAAACTGGCGAAACGGGCCCAGAGTATATTATTATTTTTTATTCAGCAAGGGAAAACGTAAAGATTATTTGTGAGAGTAATATCTTTTATTAATAATAACATCCCTGTGATTAGTTACTTTCAATATATTTAGAACTTTTGAGAAAGTAAATAAAACATTTAAAAGATAAATAACACCACCGATTCCAAGGACAACCTGGGAACTAGACTGGGATTGGCCTGTCTGATCTAGTCCAGTTCTAGGGTGGACACAGTCAGTTTCCGGTTCCACAGACTGGGAATTGGCCTTATTCAATCAGGATTCCGGTTCTAGGGTGCGAAACGATCCACCCCGGAACCCATCACTCCTAATGTGGACCAATTAACATTTGCACTTGTTCAAATCAAGAGAAGTTGGGATCATGTCCATTTTCTATCAATTAATTGACTCGAAAAAAGTCAAAACGCACTCAATTGTGTTTAAAGGAGTGGAATCTTTTCTTCTGCTAAACGACCAGTAGAATCCCAAGTGTTAGAATTATTAACATCCATGAAGTTGAGAGGAAGAAGGAACTTCTAAGAAGAAGAAGAAGGATGAATGAGTAAGAATCTTTTCTGTCTTCTATGATTCTTATCGTGTTCCATTGATACAACCTCCTGCATTTATAGGATTTTACAATGTGAACAATATCTACAATTAAGGAATCACAAATGGAAACTGAATAACTGATTTGATGATTGATGCAGAGGAGGAAGATCTGGTTTCTGATTTGGTGGAGCTTGATTGTTGTTGATTTGATTCTATTAACACCCCCCCGCAAGTTGACGGGGCTGAATGGACAGTCAACTTGGACTGTAGCATCCGAAACCTGGCCGATGAGAGTCCTTTGGTGAAGATGTCAGCTGGTTGATCGATGGACGAGATATAATGAACTGAGAGTTGACGGCATGCCAAGCGCTCCCGTATGAAGTGAAAATCAATCTCCACATGCTTTGTGCAGGCATGGAAGACTGGATTTGCGGTGAGATAGATGGTCGAGAGATTGTCACACCAGAGAGTGAGCGGATGTGGAGGTATTGCCCTAAGGTCACGAAGAAGAAACTCTATCCAAATGAGCTCGGCTGTGGTATCTGCTAGGCTTTTGTATTTTGGTTCTGTGCTAGAGCGAGGAACTGTTCGTTGTTTGCGAGAACTCCAAGAAATAAGCTTGGAACCAAGATAGATGCAGAAGCCACCAACGGAACGTCGGTTGTCTCGGTCATTAGCCCAGCTGGTGTTGGAGAATGCATGGAGAGTTGTGGATGACATGCAGATGAAGTGTATACCCATGCCGTGGAGTGTCAGCAAGATAGCACAGGATCCGCTTGACAGCTTGCCACTGCATGGTGGTGGGAGCATGAAGGAACTGACAGACGGTGTTCACAGAGTAAGATATATCAAGGCGTGTAAGTGTGAGGTACTGAAGAGCTCCAACAATGCTGCGATAAAGTGTAGGATCAGGCATAGGATTGCCGGATTGAGCAAATAATGGTTCATCGGTGGTGCAAGGAGTAGGTGTAGCTCTAGCTTCAGTCATCTTGGATCGTTGCACGATCTCTTGAGTGAACTTGGCTTGATTGAGTAGAAGGCCGGTGGAGGTATGTTGTACTTCCATTGCCAAAAAATAGTGATGGGGTCCGAGGTCCTCGATGGGAAATTCACCTTGGAGTGAGTTGAGTAAGGCTTGTAGAGGAGCTTGAGGTGACCCTGTGAGGATGATATCATCCACATATACAAGCAGAAAAATACTGTAATATGCAGTATGCATAATGAAGAGAGAGGAGTCCGTAGTAGATAGGCAGAACCCGATTTTGAGGAGATATGAACTGAGCCGCTGGTACCACACACGCGGCGCCTGCTTCAAACCATAGAGAGAGCGTCGAAGACCGCAGACATGAGTTAGACGATGGGGATCAACAAATCCTTATGGTTGCGTCATGTGGACTTCTTCAGATAAGTGACCGTGAAGGAAAGCATTGGAGACATCTAGTTGACGAATGGGTCACCCTCAGATGTAAGCTATAGCAAGGACTGTGCGGATGGTGACTGGTTTGGCTACTGGGCTGAATGTCTCCGTATAATCGATTCCTGGTTGTTGGTGATAGCCTCTGGCAACTAGTTGAGCCTTATACCTTTCAAGGGAGCCATTGGACCTAAGTTTGACTTTGAAAATCCATTTGCAGCCGATGGGGCAGACATGAGAAGGTGGTGGTACAAGTTCCCAAGTTCCGTTTTTGAGTAAGGCGTCATATTATGCCACCATAGCTACTGGCCAATTTGGATCCCGGGATGCCTGCGTGAAGCAAGTAGGCTCGATGAGGAGTCTGTGTGCTTGCAGTCAAAGCAAAAGTTTGATTTTTTGTGAGTATTCACCGGTGAATTGTGCCATCTCTCAACCGAGTGACCACGGGATGTGCTGTGACAGGTGGAAGTGGACGAAGTAGAGGAGTTGGAACTGTCGGGCTCCAAAGCGGTGGAGGGAGCTGCGGATGGAGTTGGTGAGAGAGACGGTGCGGACGCAGAGTTAGGATCTATTGTTGTAGAACTAGAGGGCAGTTCGAAGTTGTCCGTAGGTGGTAGAGGCAGTACCACATTTGTAGGAGGAGGAGCAGAGCATGGTGGTGGAGAAGGTGGATCTCCAAATGGAAAGGTGTTCTCATCGAAAACCGCATCAGCCGCAGTGAAGATTTTACCAATTTGCGGGTAGTAACATCGATAGCCTCTGTACCCTGGAGGATAGCCAAGAAAGATGCAGTGTTGAGATCTGGAGGCAAGCTTGTGAGTAGCATAAGGACGCAAATATGGGAAACTGTGCACCCGCAAACTCTGAGGTGTCATACCTATGGTGGCGTTTTGAATAGTTTCTGCTAGGGTGTGAGATTGTTGAGGAGAGGAGTCGGAGTCCTGCTGATTAGATGTACAGCCATTTCAAAAGCATACTCCCAAAACTGGTAGGGAACTGAGGCGTGAGACATAAGCGCAAGGCCTGTCTCGATAATGTGGCGGTGTTTGCATTCTGCTGTGCCATTCTAAAATGAGGCATAGGGACGAGATACTCGCTGATGTATATCATGTTGGAGGAGATGGTTGCGTACTTCAGTAGAGTGACGAAATTCTGGTGCACCGTCACACTGAATTGTCTAAAGTTGATGCTGCAATTGAGTTTCGGTAAATTTGTGGAAAGCCTTGAAAATGTTTGCCAATTGATCACGAGTGGTAAAAGAATAATACCAAGTGAAACGTGAATGATCATTGAAAAAATAGACATAATATTTATATTCTGAAACAGAAGTGACAGGGACAGACCCCAAACATCAAAGCGAACTAGTTCAAGAGGAATTTTAGCTATAGACGGGGATGGGGGTGGGGTTGGCGTTTACTCTTGCTAAGAGCACAGATCATGTAATGTGAGTAAGACGACTTGTAAAATTTAGTTTGTGTGGACTGAAGGAGACGTGCTACTCTATATGATGACGCATGACCCCGCCATTCATGCCACAAATTTAAGGAATTAAGGGGAGAAGAATAGCATTGATGCCAAAACTTATGTACGGAGGCTACTTTGGTGCTAAAACTTCCATTTAGATCACTTAAGTACCAAAAGTTGTGAAAAACGATCACTTAAGTGTCACTTCGCCGGAAATTCGACGTGACGTTTTTTTATTAATTTTTCAAGTTGATGTGGCTCGCCGGAGGCTGACGTGGCATTTCTCTTTCTTTTTTTTTATTCCTTTTCTTTCTTTTTTCTTTTTTTTTTCTTTTCTTTCTTCTTATTTCCAGTGGTCGGCGTCCGGCCACCAGCCACCGGCCATGGCCGGCTTCGCCGGGCGTCGCCTTCCTCCGGGCGAGGCCACGGCAGCCTCGCCGGGGCTCGCCCTGCCCAAGCGATGGTCGAGGTCGCCTGGGCAGGGCGAGCCCCAGCGAGGGCTCGCTTCGCCAGATTCGGCGAGGCCGGCCCTCGCCGAGGCCATAGCGGCCTCGCCCGGAGGAAGGCGATGCCCGGCGAAGCCTGCCATGGCCGTTGGCAGAATGCCGGCCACCGGAAATAAGAAGACTTATCAGAGGTGGAGACCCGATATAGACCGTTCTCAAGATGATCTCGGAGGTATACTTGACCAGTATGAGCACATGGAGCAACAAATGAGGTACGGTAAAACAAGAAAACACAATTGTTATCGTGAGAAAATTTAGAAACCGACAACAGATTTTTTGTAATATTGGGAATGATGTGGATATCGAACCCTATCGAGGAGGAGGTGCTAGGGACCCGTTGTTCTATTCGCCAGGCCCAATTACTCAAGTAAGAGCGAAGGAATTCAAGCAAGCTGTTGGCATCATGGTTCAAGATATTTGGAGTAGAGACAATCTAGATTTGAAACTTGAAGATTCTGAAGCTCTTTGGTGCAACATGATTACTCTTGGTCCAGCGAATTCCGAAGGAGTTTAGAATTGACGAACTCCAAATAGGCTCAAATTTGGATGGACGCTTGGAAACGGGCTGCTGATCAATACTCACTACTGTAGTAGTGAGTGATGACGTTTTTTAGTGATTTGGAGTTGTTTAGATGAACTTTTAAGCCTTTTTTCATTTTTGAACGAATTTTTAGTAATAAAGGTTATTTTTGTAATTTTAATTCTAGTAGGATTAGGATTAGGATTAGGGTTAGCACCCTATATAAGGTTGCTTATAGATTTCCAAGAGGAGGCAGAATTTTATATAGAAAAGTTTTCTTCTTGAGTTCTCTTGAGAACTAGATCTTATCAAGGCTCCCTTTTGGCGAGCGAATTCAACTTATCGAGCAAGATCATGAATTCTCTTGTTTGTGGCGTTATAGCGTGGATTGGTTGACACAGGTTCGTCAACAGGTCGCGTTCATATCGAGATTACCAATCACAGGTTCGATTGGGGGTCAAGGTCAGCAATTCGTAACTCACAGATCTTCGTAGAACGATCTTCTTCCGCACAAATTCATATCAAGAAACAACTTAGACATCAAAAAGATGGAATTGAGGACTTGATGAAGGCACGAATGTACCTGTGTGAGTAATAGGAAGAGAAACTCCATCACCCACAGTCAATTGTTGGTTCCCTGTGTACAGAGTGACCTACGAGAGGCCAAAACCACTGTTGGTGATATGGTGGGTGGCCTCGGAATCAGGATGTCAAGATTGGATATCCATGGTAGAAGGTGGAGTAATAAGAGAGGCATAATAGGCAACTGGTTGAGTAGCTTTAGTTGGGACGGAATAATTTGCCTGAGATGGTGGTGGTGTCACAAATTATGGATTAAAGCGCTCCTTGCAATTATTGGCTCGATGGCCTTGACGGCGGCATATATGACAGAGCGGCCCAAAATTGCACCGCTTGCCACCTCCACCAGATGATCAGCAGTTAAGAGAATCGATTGGTGTCACAGAAGTGGGTTGGTGTTGGATGGTCCTGCGTTTGATGGGCTGAAATTTTGAGAGCCTCCTTTAGGCTGTTGAGGTGTGAATTATGTCAAGTGAGATATAAAAGCAGCAGGTGGAGGAGCATTGGAGGTCATTTTGCTCAACTCTACTCTTCCTTTGTGTTGAAGCAGCAATTTGTGAAGAGCATCCCGTGAGAGTGCCCCTGATTGAGAGACGACAAAGATCGCCGTGTCTAATCGGGAAAATTCTAGGCCAAGACCACAGAAGATGTGTGTGTGATATTCGTTGGTTGAGAGAGGTTCTCCAATGGTGGCCAATTGATCTACGATGTTGGCTGCCTCTTGAAGGAACTCTGTGATTGTGCGGCTTCCTTTAGTAATGGATTGAAATTGAAGCCGCAAAGCCGATGCCAGTACTATTGATTGTTCTGCGTAGGCTCAGAGAGGTATTTCCAGATGACTACTGTGAAGGCGTGGTTCGTCAATTGGGCGATGACAGGGGAGGTGGATAAATTGAGGATCCACCCCATCGAAATCGAGTCACGGATTCGCCATGCCTTGTATTCTGGATTAGGAATTGGTGTGCTGTTGTTGGATGCATGAGGAATGTATTGGTGAGGAGCCGGTTCTGAGCCATCAAAAACAGAGAGGACGTTGGCTGCTTATAGGTATGGAGAAATTTGAGCTTTCTAGATTGGGTAATTGTCGCAACCTCCCCGAACCGGGCCCGCTGCTTAAGGTAGTTCGGCTAATGGATTACTAAGTTAAACCTAACTCGAGTTCTCTCAAGCTCATACCAATTTGCGACTTAGATTTAAGTTATTAATATGCAAATCAATTTCAATTATGAGTCGCTACTAATCGATTTTTAGTGGGCGATTAGACACCCAAGTGAAGCACGGGAGCAATACTTCACTTCTACGAACCAGATATTCATTGGGTACGAGGATTTGATTACACTAATTGATAAATTAATGCCATTTCGGTACCTAACTTTATTCAATTACCGCCTAACGTGTTCTTACTAACTGGGAGTCTCGAAATTCCATCCCTAATCAAGTTAAGGAAAGCAACTGCCAATACCTGAACCTAACATGCATGGTCAATCACGTTCGAGGTTAAATTAAACACGGAATTTAAAGTACGTGAATCAAACAACGTGCGATCAAATGTGACACTAATCACACAATAGGGCCAGAAAAACCAATTCCAAAGTCCAAATAAATTTTCTGATTTTTCAAAATTTTGTTATTATTTTTTTGAAAAAAATAATTTTTTTCAATATTAAAATAATAAAATTATGTAAAACAAACCGGGTTGGATCTCCGCATCCAACCCGGATAAAATATATATTTAAAATTTTTCTTTTTTAAAATTTTTTAAATATTAAAATAATAAAATAATATTAAAGTAATTAAAAAAAAAGGACCTGGGTTGGATTTCCATATCCGACTCAGATATGGATTGACTCGGGCGAGCAAGCCCGAGTCCACAACCGGACTGGGTTCATTCGTTGAGCTCAGTCTACAAAAGAAGATTTTTTTTTAAGGGAAAAGGGGCCTAGCCCAGAAAATATTTTTCAAAAAACAAAAAGGCCCATGGCCCAATAAGAAATAATACCCTAAAATTCTAAATAGATCGGCCCACTACCTATTCCAGCCCATTTGAACAGGACCCTAGGATAAAATCCTACGTGGTTTCGACCCGCTCGTCCGACCTGGTTCGCCGCTGCCGACCTGACTCGCGTTAAAACCTAGCACCCGTGACTCGAATCACCGGAAACCCTACCCTATTCACATGTGCGTCCGACCCGATTCACGGTTGCCACGCCGCCTGAACGCTAGCCGCCGCTCCGACGTGGAGCGCATGCTCGGCCTTTATGGCCGAGATCGTGGCTAGCCACCGCCCGCCGGACCCTGACCGTTTCCAGTCCGGCGGCCGAGCCCATGCTCGGTCGCCACCTGCCGAGCCCCGGCCTTTGTGGCTGGGAAACTTAGCCGCACGGCCGAGCCCATGCTCGATCGCTGCCTGCCAACCTGACCGGCCGCATCGCCGCCACAACAACCGGCGATCAACCGAGACCGCCCAATCCCTAACAAGGGACTAGCCGGTCACAGACCAGCCAAATCTTGGCGAGGGATTGGCTTTTCATTTCCTCTCGCGGTCATGCTCAGACCGTCGCCTAAACCACGAACCCCCTTAGCCTACGGCACACACCACTGCGCCTATCTCGGGCAGCCCTAGCGCCGACAACTATGAACGCCGGCCCAAGGAAAACCACACAAGTCAGTCATTCCGGAAATGCAACCAAACAAATATGAACTTGGAACTCGATTTAAGCATAACGCCGACCAGTTGGAGCGCGCGACGAAAACAAGGGGTTTTAGGCTCGATGGAGGTTCAAAACAGACCAAAATTGTCAACATAAGACATATGAGAAGCAAGAGCAAGCACAAGGTGTCACAGGCCGGAACTCGCGCAAGCCGGACGGCGGCGAGGTCCAACCAGTGAACTCGAGAACAGAAGCAAAAATAGGGGAGGGGGGTGTCGTTGCGACGCTCCCTATCTGACTTGGCGGCAGCGAACGAGGGCAAGTGAGATAGATCGGACTACATTCGGTCGCCTCGCACGCCACCAAGTCGGAATCCTTGGGAGATCGGCCCCGAATCGCACGGAACAAAACCAGACAGAAGCTCAGGTCCGTGACCTATCGTGTGAGATGGGGCGGGCGCCGGAGCTTGGCCGGCCACGGTTGAGGTGTGGCGGTCACCGAGGAGGGCGTTCGCTCTTATATCTCACTCCTTCAAGCTCTCGAACTCAAGCTCTCTCGCTTGGATCTCTCTCTTTGGCTCTCTCGCTGAATCCTCTCCCCCTGATCTCTCTTGCGTGCTCGGCTTTAAGGGCCACGGCAAGTGCACATGGCTTCCTGCCACCGCCAGTTGCCGTGGCCGGCTTGATCCCGACTCGCGGATCACGCTGGTCTGGTCTCTCCTTTTTGCTTCTCTGGCTTTTGTTCATCTGTGGCGTTCTGCCACTATTCCGTTCTTCTCCTCCCCTGTACACTCATAAATGTTGACTGGGGGGGGGGGGGAGATTTGAACAGTGCACGGGCCGGGCCGAGGAGAAATGGGCCGGCCCGTGCGAAAAATAAAAAAGAAGGAAGAAACAAGGCCGGCCACACGAAAAAAAAAAGAGAGAAAAAGGATGAGCCGACTAACTTGGCTCGGAAATTTTTTTTTTGAAATTTAAGTAAAATGTGCTCTAATCGATCCTATTAATGCAAATGCACCTAATGTCTATGTGCCATGCAATTTAATGAAATTTTTTTTTAAGAGATTAAAAGATTAAACCCTAATTTTTATGCAATAAAACCCTAAACGATTTGAGCAAAATTTAGATGTCAACGATAATTTTGTCCAGTGAGCTTCTCCCTTATGGTAGGTTGGGCCCCAAAATGGAGGCTGGATGTCGAGTTGGGTGCTGCAATGTGAGGATTGACAGCGGCAGTGGTTAATTCTGAGGAGGGAGGAATTGGGTTTGTGTTTGATCGAGAGCTTTCGTTGGATAGTTCTGGTACCATGTTAGAATTATTAACATCCATGAAGTTGAGAGGAAGAAGGAACTTCTAAGAAGAAGAAGAATGATGAATGAGTAATAATCTTTTCTGTCGTTTATGATTCTTATCTTGTATTTTCATTGATAAAACCTCCTACATTTGTAGGGTTTTACAAGGTGAACAATATCTACAAGTAAGGAATCACAAATAGAAACTAAATAACTGATTTGATGATTGGTGCAGAGGAAGAAGATCTGGTTTCTGATTTGGTGGAGCTTGATTGTTGCTGATTTGATTCTGTTAACACCAAGATACCTTAAGACTTTACTTAATCGTCATCGTACTCCCTTAGCATGAAAGGATCAGTAGTGCTGATTCAGTATTGAAAGCGTGATGGAAGGAGTAGATTTTTTATACAGATACATAACCCCATTTGACGCAGCTGCCTTGGTTGAAGTATTAAAATACACATAGCAGGATGGCAAATTTGATTTTGACTGATTTAAGAGGGTGACAAACTGGACAGTTTCTTCACTGTCAGAATGAGTTGAAAAGTGAATTTTCTAATCACGCATCATTATCTTCATATATATATATATGTGTATATTATATACCGAACGTTTACGAAACCACAAGCTCTCCACGCACGTGACCACCAGTGAACGTCGATGCCCAAAGACGTATCCATGTCGTTCTATCTGCCGGTTATGGCATAAGCCCCAAAGGAACTGGCGGACAAACCACGTGAAAACCTACCAACATGGTCCTGACCCGACATGGTCCCACCGATGAAGACAAGATCGAGAAGTCACGTTTTGAAGCAATAAAGAGGACTGGTTTCGACATTACTAAAGTCGTGCTCAACATTATTTTCAGCCATCTCTATTTATTTAAAAACTCTTTTCACATTTTCTTTATCTATATTTTATCATTTCACTGAGAATAAACCGATACCATCTTTAATGACCCCCTTCGAACGTGTCATCAAATCACCTCGTAGTTACACTTTCTTAAATTTTAAGGATTGATTTAAACAGACAATTACAGGGTGAGGGCCTGTCTGTTTGATAACACCTTAATATTGTCGAGGCACTTGGCATCCGTCCCAAGAAATGGTTAGACACACCAACGAGGTAAATAAGGTTATCGATAATTGAGTGTTTTGGAACAGGCGGGGACTGATGCGTGTGTTGCTTTACCGAGCTTCTGTACCTGCTTCTTCAGGGGTAGGTGGGGAAGATGAAGATATAATTAAACTAAGTCGTAACTTAGTTCTAATCCCCATATTAGTTGGTTTTCTAGATTTGAAAAGAGGTAGCACGAGGACCAAAACTGTTATCCTCATTCTTTGCTCGTATTTTTCTATTAATCACATTAATTTACTTAGTATTACAATTCTAGTTTCTAGATTGGTTTATCTTATAATCCACCAAATATGCCCTAAAAATGTTCGGACTCTTAGTAAACCATCCCGTTAATGGAAAATGCTTTCTTTTCACAAATGATATTGAATTTGCTGATAGAATTATAGAGAATTCTCAACTTATAGAAATAGATGTATTTAGCTTTGTTTGAATTAGTTGAACCGATCACATGATTACAAAGTTCATGAGTTGTGTTATATATATATATATATATATATATATATATATATGTGCGTGCGTGCGCACGCACGCACGCTCATCTTGAAATTCAATAAATGTGATTAAAAAGACTCTTTGATACTTTATACTAATCATTACTCATGCTTTCCGGATAGTAATCTTTACTTTAACGAAAAATATATTGGCTAGTGCATTAAATTGATTTACATAATTTCAACATAGCGTCTTTCTGAGATGCATTTTCTTTTTAAATTATTCTCACGACGAGTGTTCTTGAAACACATTTTAGTATACTTCAATTGAAAACAAAATGGCTTTCTTTGTAACAAGGGGAGTGTCATTTTAACAATATCCAGCCATAGGTGACACTTAAATATGACAATAAAATGAAATTGTATTATAAGATTTTTGTAGTTTTTATCCTTCCAAAGAGGAAAAAGTTAGCCTTTTGTTATTATAATTTCACGCTTTTTCTCATTAACTCCATTTTCAATTGGTCTAATTAAACCCTTTTACATTTATAAATTCTCTAATCAAGTTTTTCCGATGCCAAATCCACCGAAATTCAGCTGGCAAGACTGTCGGGCGACATTGCGATGTGACATGGATATCACTCGATACACCGGCCTTGCTTAAGATGTCTAAATTTGTCCACACATATGGGGGATTTAAATTAGAAAAACCGTCCAAGCATATGTGGTGGTGGCCGGGGGGTTGGGGGAGGGGGTGGGGGGTGGTGCGCAACGGGGAGAAGAATCCAATTTTCCAGTATGACAATAATTTAACTCTCCTTTTTTTGTTTGAACTTGAGCGCCACCCAACTGCCACTTCTCTGTGTGTTCTCTGCACTATATATAAGCTCACTCCCAGCTTTACAGAAACCCAAAGAACTGAAAAGAGAGCCCGTGGTGCTCAATGATGTCGAACATGGCAAGGGCTGTGCACTCAAAGTCATTGCTTTCCACGAAGTCATTTTCGAGGGTGCTCTTGTTTTCGCTTTTGACCCTGCTGTTCTGTGCGAGTTCGGTCCTTTCTGGTTCCATTGTGAAGTATCTTCCTGGGTATGAGGGAGAGCTTCCGTTCAAGCTCGAAACTGGGTAAAATTCTTGAACTCTCGATGCCTCCTTTTGGTGGGCTCTTGCTGATGATGTTCTTGAATTTGGTTGTCGTGTCGTGTCGAGTCGCGCTGTTGCATTTCTTGAATCGGGGTGAATTGTGCTGTCATGATCGTCAGGTACGTGACGGTGGACAGTTCGGAGCTGTTCTACTACTTCATTGAATCCCAAGGAGACCCAGAAGAGGATCCTATTTTCCTATGGCTCACTGGAGGCCCTGGTTGCTCCTCCTTCAATGGCCTCATCTACGAGATAGGCATGTCTTCATATTCTGTCCCTTTCCTTATCATAAACGCTTTCTCGTTTTTTTGTTGGACGAGTGCCTTCGTGGTTTCAGACGGAGTCGCTTTTTCTTGTGTCATGTATAACGAGTTCTTTTGGAACTTGCTATTTTAGGTGTGCTTTACAAGTGGGATTAATTGTTAATACGATCGGTTGCAAAAAAATCTGTCTTTTCCATTTCTCACCCACTTTTTAATGGAAAAAGATCCATTTGAGCTAATTGGATGACTGTTCAATTTCGAACTTGAAGTAGATGAGCGTGGGGTAATTTTTTTTGTCATGGAGTCACCTTGAACTGTTGCTGGATTGGGGTTGGGCATGTGATACAGGAAAAGCTTCTTTACTATCTTCGTGATTCGAGAGATGTCTAAGTTTAGGTAGGACCTTCTTAGTTAGGAGGAGCATATTGAATGTTAGGTATGGTTTAACTTGCAGTTAAGTGAGCTTGGATCACAGAGTCTAAATACTTCTTTTTTTTTTTTTTGGTGTTGAGAAATGGAAAAAGATTACTCCAATTCACAGAAGAAGACCGTTTATCCTTGCCCAAAGATTAGTTAGTAGACTGACCTAGTTAAATTCTTGCAAATTAGAGAGAAATTTCGCACATAGTTTGTAATTCAGATATTTTCTTCCCTGTTCTTCCTCAATTTCAGTTCGGTTTAGTACCGATGATTGATAGTTCAAGGGAACGTGCCTGGATATGCAATTATGGACAATAAAACTGCCGTAGATAAGTGCAATTTCCCAG
The DNA here is from genome assembly GCA_031216185.1 of Syzygium aqueum. Taxonomy (NCBI): domain Eukaryota; kingdom Viridiplantae; phylum Streptophyta; class Magnoliopsida; order Myrtales; family Myrtaceae; genus Syzygium; species Syzygium aqueum. The sequence goes on along the minus strand of CM062239.1, from coordinate 22,177,298 downwards.
TGAGATCTCTGCCATTATACTTTTAATTTGGAATTGCTTTCTTGGAGTAGGTAAGCAGTTTTGACTGAAGCTACAGTTAACTATCTAAACTAGGAGGGAAATCTCGACCAAAAAAATTAAAAACTAGGAAGGAAATGAAGGAAATATAATGAGAGTGATAATTGAAGCAAATGAAGAGAAATGAATTGCAATTCCCCTCCCTTGTGTGGATATATCATGAGATAAGTTGATGGAATATAACAGTTCTTTAATTTATTTGCACTTTAGAATATGACAGAGCGGTAATAAGGAAATACACTTTTGGAATCTTAATTGCCAGTAGTGATTGCTGTATCTTGTCTCTAGAGCTCGGTGAAGTAGCCTTGATTGAGGACCAAGCCGTATGTTGGGCGTAACTTGTCACACAATCCCACCCCATCACAAGAAAGAAAGATGTTGATTTTGTGTCAGATTTTTACATGTAGAGTACTTTCCCGGGCGCCCATTTATCCGAGGGCCTAGCTATGCCCTGCAGGCTATTGAACCCATGACCAAGTCTATAAGAAGGGACGATATGTCCGTACCTGATACATGAAGCTGATCTAGTATTTTCTTGTTCTCGAATGGTGAAAAGTTTGAACCTGACATGATATCAAGAAGGTTTGTAACAGCTTTAGGCTGCTGAAGCAAATATAGAACTGCTTATGAACCATCTGACTAGTCACAAAATGAAGTGAAATTAAAGGACAAAAAAAAGTAGCAATCGAGGTGTTAAATGGACTAGACCATGTGTGTGGTCATTAAGAAGTTTCAGTAGCACATAGACATCATCAAGCTGGTGTTAGCTCCATTTCGATTATTCTTGTGCTTCAGGACCTAGAAAATATTTGCTAGGATGCAATGATTGGATTAGTTATCCGTCAGATCTTCACTTATGCTGTTGCACCAGACTGTGTGGAAGAAGCAAATTTCAAAATTCAACACGGTTTGGAACTGAGACATGGCTAAAGTTGTTCTAATCTGATTTTTAAGCAGTATTTATCTTGCTAACATGGTAATGACACTCTTGAGCATTCAGTATCAGCAAATATTTGAGTGAGATCTCTAGCAAAATGTATTGGCAAATTATGGATTGTGGACTGTCCATTGTTTGTTTCATGCCCGAGAACTTATTAGACAAGTCAAACATTATGTAGCTTTTACAGGATTCCTTAGGACCTATTTGCAAAGAAAAATCAGCAAGATATGAAACTGGTTTTCAAGGACATTGCATTCTCATGATGGATGCACAATAGGATATGCATCACACTGGCTTCCTCTCTGGAAATAGCCATAATTAGCTTATTCATAAATGCAGGTCCAATGGAGTTTGATATTGAGAATTATAAAGGAGGATTGCCGAAATTGCGACCTTATGAGTACGCATGGACAAAGGTCTCATCACTCACACAAGCTGTTCATTTTCCCTTGCATTTTTGTGAACTTCGTCATGAATCTAATTCTTTTGCTCTTCAGACAGCTAGCATCATATTTGTAGATTCGCCAGTTGGTACTGGTTTTTCTTATTCAACAACAGATGAAGGTTGGTATTCTTCAGACTCAAGTTCAGCAAAGCAAGCATACGAGTTTCTCAGAAAGGTTAGTAATACAGGATAAGCAGCTATATGATGCTTCTGACCAAGTGAATACAGAACTTGTTATCCATTCTTATGAAGGATTCGATCACATTAATTTGAATTGAGTTAAATTTACTTTTTAATCGTCGACTGACTCAAAAAAGGCAATGCTTATACACACAGTGGATGGTCGATCACCCGCAATATCTTGCTACTCAACTATTCATTGGCGGTGATTCTTACTCTGGCATGATGGTTCCCCTTGTCACCAAATATGTAGTGGAGGGTATATCTTTTGCCAAAATCAATATCTTTTTTTTGTCCATACTAGATTCAGTCTAAATATTTTTGGCTTTTTTCTACGGACTTTTAGCTAACAAGGATGGTGTCGTGCCACGCCTGAATCTCAAGGTAAAATTTAATTTTGGAGCTCCAGTGGTCACTTCTGCATGAACCAGCTTCAATATGCAATCGAGGTCTTAAGCTGCTGATGGGATGTTGATCTTCAGGGTTATCTAGTTGGAAGTCCAAGAACAGATTCAGTTGTTGATGAAAACTCGAAGATTGTATTTGCTCACAGGATGGCACTGATCTCTGATGAACTCTATGAGGTGATTGAACCCTCTCCTTTAAGTCTCGTTTTTCTCCTAGATTGATGCAGTCCTGAAGTGACTCTTTGGTTCAAAAATTTCTACGAGCATTCTTGAAAGCTATATATCATAGCTTGGTATGGCCACACAGTGTGGACTATATAGTACCCTCGTCAGCAGTGAAGTCATCTGTCAGCTTATCTAAACTATATTGTTATCTATGCTTTACAGGCAGCAAAAATAAGTTGTAATGAGACCTATGTTAATGTGGATCCATCAAATACGGGGTGCTGGACCGCTCTTGGGGCAATCAAAAAGGTAATACAAATCAAGACCTTCAATATGGAGATTTTCTCTAGGTTAATCAGGCATCAGACTGAATCGTATTCTCGAATTGCAGTGTGTTAAAGATCTTTTCAGCAATGACATTTTGGAACCAAAGTGTGTCTTCGCATCCCCTAAAATGAACCCAGAAATTGGTCGTCGATCTGTACAAGAGGATACGACAGAGTTTATTCTTTCGCCCCCGAGAATTCCTGAATATTGGTGCCGGGTAAGATAGCCGTTCTGTTTATTAGTTAATCACATGTTACGGGAAATTGACTTTTTCTTTCTGTTCACATATCACGAGTGCTATAATTATGATTCTTCGTGCAGACCTTTAACTACGCTTTGTCCTATACGTGGTCAAATGATATTAGGGTCCAGAAAGCATTAAATGTTCGACTGGTAAGTTAAAATAAATGGTTGAGTGATTACTCATAAGGGTAGTGACAGTTTGATTCTTGCAAACTTATTGATACGTTTCTGTAATAATGAACACAGGGGACAGTAATGGACTGGAAGAGGTGCAACAAAAGCTTAGCATACACAAAAGACATTCAGAGCGTTGTTGAAGTCCACAAAAGCCTCAGCACACTGGGTTTAGAGGTCTTGGTGGAGTGGTAATTGCTAGCGCCCCTTTGAGTTCTCAATCTAATCATAAATTTTGTCCGGTATGCTTGCTAAGTGTCAAGGCACCACTATAGCGTAGTCATGTATGATTTCATCTTGAACTGAGCAAATCGTCCCTCGTCCCAAATGCCAGCATGACTAAGTGGAAGCAAAAACGTTGTTGATCATAAAGCATAGGTTACAGCTTAATAAACATTTTGTTTGACAAGGAGGTACCTGTAGCTTCTCACCTCCTTATACCCCTTTTGATGCAGCGGTGATCGTGACATGGTTGTTCCATTTGTGGGTACGGTTGAATGGATAAAACGTCTCAATTTGACAGTCGTAAATGACTGGCGACCGTGGTTTGTGGATGGTCAAGTTGCAGGGTGAGCTCTCTCTTTCGATGTAGTCTTTGCCACTTTAACGAGTTTGAGCTGAAGTCCTAGATCGCTGAACTGCAGATACACGAAGAAATACTCAGAACATGGATATCGATTAACTTATGCTACAGTCAAGGTATGCAGCTTCTATGTTGCTTTCTTTTTTTTGCTTTTCGTTTTGCTGTTTTGATGCCTATCGTTTACTTTCACAAGCGAATGGAGTAATTGAAGCAACGTGGTTTTGCGTCCTTTGTAGGGTGCTGGACACACAGCTCCAGAATATTATAGAAGAGAATGCTTCGAAATGTTTATGAGATGGGTCCATTATTATCCTCTCTAGTTGTCGGTTTGGATTATGGACAGTACCATAATGTGCTCTCTCTGATTATATCATCAGAGCCAGTAATCTGTATCGTTTTGACCATCGCAATAAGAAAAATTGAAGAGCACTAGTAGTGCAAATTTGTACCATAGTCCTCCGGAGTGTGCTAATGAGTATCGCATCGCATTTTATCGGGCCCTTTGTCATGAGTAAACAAGCTTCCTTTAATTTTAGCAATCCAGTCTCTCCGGTGGTCGCAAATAAGCGCAATATGAACTAGACAATTGGCCAAAATGTAAAAAGATCGTTAGCATCGGAAATTTCTTGCTATGTATTCTCATTGTGCACAAACTAAATGAACACCGAGCGCCCTGTGCAGCCACTGCGGCAGTGCTTTGTGGAATTGTCACTGCCGTTTTGACAGCTCCATGGGTTTGGTTCAACACCGTCAATGGAAGAGTTTAAGAAATAAATGTTTATGACTGAATTGGCATAAATACAATAAATTTAAGACATTTCTGATAATTTTCCCACCAAAATGACTAAGTAACATTTGAGCTTACTCTACTACTTGGCCATCAACAAACCATGCCCTCCGGTTCGTGTCGATTGTCGAACCAAGAGACTTTGTCCATAGTTCATAGGTGGATGTCTGAATAAATCTTGGTTTCTTGATGATGAGAAAAGTTGTATCCTGCAAATCACGTTCTCCCTCGCTTTGTAATCGGAAGTGAAATACTCCTTCGGCATCAATCGACGTGCGGATGGTGATTTGACTTGCCCTAGCAAAGGCCTGCATTGTCCAACCCAAAATCTTAGGTCATGAATTTACGGCGGGATTTTGGGTTTTGTGCCACATAAAATGCCCTCGAACCTTAGGGAGGAAGGGAATGGATCTAGTTGTCTTTGCCCACGGACACCATACTTGTCCTTCGTCCATGATGAGTTTTACTTATTCTATGGAAATATAAATCTTGAATGGCTAACTCTTGTATTTCATGAGAGCTCAAATCTAGAATGGCTTATGTTGATGATGTATGATATACAAGCAGCGGCTCAACCTTGTTGATTGGCTTTTGAACACAATCCTTTCAAGGTGTAGTATTTGCTCAACGTGTAATATCATTATTGATCTTTCAATTCGTTTAACATAGTCCTTGAATCATTCATAAATGTTCAATGTAGTAAGTGACCTTTTAATTTGTTTCAATACAGTCCTCAACTTTCCATAAAAAAGTTAAAAGTTTTCAAAATTACGTTTTATCTTTATAAATATTACTGTGCTTCCAGTTAAGAATCTCATTTAGAGTTATCTTGGGTTGATATTCCTAGTATTTTACAAGAAAATTACAAATAAATTAATATCCGTATTAAATATGATTAAGAAAATACTTATTTTAAAAATAAAAGGAATATGAATCCGATATAACTCTATATAATGCTATTATTTTACTATTATAGAGATCAAAATTAAAATATACTCAAATGGAACTATAATTATATTTATAAAGATCCAAAGGTGAGAAAAACGATAGCATATCATTTGTTAATGCAGGAAATAGATTAGAATTAAAAGTTGATATGAAATCTAGGCAATAGTGTTGCTATGAAAACTTTTGGATAGTACCAAAGGATTGATTCAACTTTGTTATAGAAAGTTGAGAGACTAGATTGAACAAATTAGAAATTTAGGAACTAGATTATTGAATATTTAATAAAAGTTCAAAAGCCCCATCGAACGAATTAAAAGTTTGAGTATAACATTATAAATCGGGCCAAAATTTATGGATTATTTGTCATTTTTCTCTTTACCATTGGATAACTACTATTCACGAGGCCCGGTTTATGCTTCACATTACCTCCATCAGCCCTTGACAAGGATCACATTTAATTTCATTTGATCATTTGCCTTTTTTTCCGCCCTTTGTGTGATTGGTTGGAGGCTGACATTCATACCAAACCTTCTTCTTGATGTTCCTTTCCAGAAAGAAAGAAAGAAAGACGTCCAATCCCCGTAGCTTCGTCTTTGATTTGCTATTGGACATACGATAACATTGAAAGACAAGACTCCGCATCACATCGAAAGCCCAACGCAGCTACTATTCTCTCCCCCATTTCGCATTGGCCTACACTCGATCGCGCTTGTGCGATGGTTCACACCTGCCTCAATTCCCGACCACTCCACCACCCTCCAATCTCTCTCGACATATAAATATAAAGGGGCCAACAAAGATTTGGCTTGGATGATAAGGGATTTTGCTATTTCTCTTGTCGTTTTGACTTCAAGTCTGTTGAGAGCATTTTGGGAGTAAAAATCTGAATGTACTGGGCCGACATGGAAGAGCGATCCTTTAACATTGCCCGAAGAACTGGGTCAGTTGAGCTACGTGAAACTGATTTGGATACCACCTAATCGTTTAAACACAAAAAAAGATCCGAGTGAAGAAACATCATTTATAGCATAGATTGCCCGGTTGACATTGCGAAACCCACAGGTTATATCATCTTACCATATTTCCTTAGCGGTTCTTTCCCTTTTTCCCCTTAAAATACCCTCGGCTTCCCATATTAAACAAGTCTTCTTTTACGAACAAACACATAAGATTGGAAGTTCTAAACATATTCGCATTAAACACCATCGATACTATCACTTCCATTCCGATTCGAATTGCGAATATTGCTCGAACGGAGCCCAAGTTCCCTAATAACGAAATGGACTTTCGACCTCACTGCTGCTTTGCCAATACAGGTTAGATAGGGAGACTGTAATAGGAACAATAAGCACGCGTGATTTGACTTCGAGCAAAGGGCAATTCGGGCACGAGTTAGTAAGTGGACCCAAACCCCATCAAATTTTCTAGGAGATAAGAGACTTGAAAAACTCTTATTTAATTGCTTGATTTGTATTTAATGTCCTTACCAAAAAAAAAAAAAACTCTTTATCTTGTCCCGTCGCCATCCGTGGCTGCCCCGGTACGACGTTGAAGGGGGCTGCTGGAAAAGGGTAGCTAAACCGTTGCTTCAAACTTTTGAAAGGAGGACCTAAGGTTGTGCGATCCCCCTCGGTTGGTGCAACTGTGCAACGTGCACCTCCTTATTTTGGTTAAGCTTTCCTTGGTTTCTTAATCATCACGTGGTCCTTCGCCCGATTGATTGACTGTTTGGTTACCTGTAAAAGAAGTCAGCCATATGGAAAAAAAACGTACGTTCATCCGGGCTGAATCGATGACCGTCGGCGAAAGATTTGCGCGTTTAATAATATTTTCTCGAATGCGTACATAAGATGTGATCCCCACATAATACGGTGAAGAGAGAAAAAATTGGAAAATTTATTTAAAAAAAAAAGATTGCAAAAATCGTCCACGTCAGTGCCGGTTATGCCATGCAGGACGGCCAGTGTCAACGTCGTCAAATTCCGACCAAAATTGTTGGAAGGACTAAATCAATAGATTCTTAAAAAATTTAGGATTAAATTGGCACAAAAAATCCTAAACCTATTGTACGGCGGCTAATTCAGTCTTAAATCTTTCAGTTATACTAATTTAGTTATAAAATTTCTAACGATTTGCTGATTTAGTCCTGCATATTTTAATTGTGCCAATTTAGTCCTAAACCTTTGACGGTTTGTCAATTTAGTTCTGAATCTTTTGACGATATGTCAATTTAGTCATTTCGGCCAATTATCTAAATAATGGGTTCGGGACTAAATTGGTAGAACTTCAAAAGGTCTATGACTAAATTGACACAACCGAAATATTCATGATTGAATTGGCTGTCGTACAACAGATCGAGGACTTTTTGGATAATGTCAGTCAATGCTTTTCGCGCACGTTTAAATCTGATAAACTTAACTGCTAGATTTGAACATACGGAGGGCACCTGCTTTGCTTAGGATCCGAAGTATTAGAACTTAATAGATTATTAATTACCGTAATCAGTCTTGGAATTAAACTAATTTCCGTGGGCCGTCGTCTATTCTATTGTATAGTACCGAACCCAAGCAAAGACTGGTAGGAATACCACATGCAAATCCTGCGGGAACAGACCCAAGGGAACAGTTTGGTTTCTATTTCCGGGCAATGAAACCAGTAAAAGAATCGACGGAAATCCCTTGATTCGCGATGTTCGTAACACATTCAAATGTGCTAATGACCCGCGAAAAAAGGCCGCTTGGCTCGAAACTCGATCGCACAAGAAAAGTTCAAGGACCTAATCGATCGAATTATATTTTGAAAAAATGATACAAATAGTCAATGAATTTTGGCCTAATGTGCAATATGGTTTCCGAATTATTAATTTGTTCAATGTCCTCCCCAAACTTTTGGTATTTGTTCAATTTAGTCCCTGAATTATATGAAAATATTCGATGTAGTCCTTCCATTAATTCAATTTCAGGGACTACATTGAACATTTTTATATAGTTCATGGACTACATTGAACATGTACCAAAAGTTCATGGGCAATATTAAATAAATTATAAGTTCAAGGACCACATCGAACATTAGGTTAAACTTCAGAGGATGACATTGAACAAATTAAAAGTTCTGGAACCACTTTGCACATTATGCCAAAATTTAGAGACTGTTAGTGTCATTATCCCCGTTATTTTCCCAAAAGGCGCTCTTATTTCTTAGGAGAAAGATGAAAGATGATAAAACAAATGAATCTAAAATCAAGAGTTTGCTAGGAATCCAAGACCACTCGCACCTGCCAGGTTATTGCTAGAACGTAGAAGGTTTGTTAAATCAGGTAGTCACAGATTGGAAAAAAGTACATAAAGCCAAGTCATACGCTTTGAACGAGCGGCCAAGAAGCAGTGTCCTAGGCTGCCACAGCGAGAGTTGAAGGTGAGCTGGACCGGCTCAAGATTGCACCTAACATTGATATTAACCTCCCCCGCAAAAACCAGTCCACGCGCTCCATTCCATTTTAAGTTCTTTGCTCCATACATGGAACGCTTAAAGCACCCAAATTCAAACTCATCGATACGTTGCACCGGCCAAAGTCACCAGTGAGTCTCCCAGAGCTCACTGGACCGTATACAAAATCTTTGTCATTTCCTTTTAGTTTCTTTCAAGGGGAAAGGCTCCACTTTAGAAAAGAAGAGCATTTGGAAGTGGGGAGGCGAAAGCAGAAGCCAATGGGGTTCGATTCAAGAAGCCAAATTGGCAAGAAATGGATGAGCATGTTGCTGGTGTTGCTCCTTGCTGGAGCTGCGACGTCTCAGAACATAGTAGAGACTCTTCCTGGGTTTCCTGGGAAACTCCCCTTCACGCTAGAAACCGGGTCGGTGCTTGCATTGATGCTTTGTTGGGTTTTTACCGAACTTTTTCCCTGCTTTGTTTGGGATAATTCAGAGTGTGGATATCGATGGAAACTGCAGGTACATAGGGGTGGACGCAATGGATGATGTGCAGCTGTTCTACTACTTCATTGAGTCCGAGAGAGACCCTGCCAAGGATCCTCTTGTTCTCTGGCTCACCGGTGGCCCTGGCTGCTCTGGCTTCTCTGCCCTTGCCTTCGAAATTGGTCAGTGTTTCTCTGTGTTTCCTTTTTTCCTTTCCCTTATGTTTCCTAAAAGTGGCAAAATACAAGTATGATAGGACATTTAGCATTTGAAAGACAGGTGAAATGTACATTACTTTCTTTCTGCGATTTTGGAAGACAGAATTTGAGTCAAGGATATAATGTGTTTAGCCAGATCAGGCATTATAAAACATAAAATATCATAGACCAAACCTTACTAGGATTATAAAATATCAAAATTACAAAATTGCCCTTAAAATTAAAACCCATAAAAAAATATTAAAATATAGAAAAACCTATGTAAACGATCCCGAATAGCTAAAATCCATCGTTAGTCACGGCCAACGGCGTGAGTTTTGTTCAGAACGTTGTTTCGCTTCAAACGACCGAATTTGAGCCCGATCCGATGTCTTTAAATGGGTCTGTCGATTCTAGTCGCATCACCGTTTCGCCTTCCGTTTGGATTTCTGCCTATCCAACCGGTTCAGAAACGCTTTACTAATAGATTCCGCATCATAATTGATAAGGACCAGTCATGGACCTGCATAAATGTTATTGTGATGTACTATTGTAAATAGAGGAGTAGGTGTTAGGGACGGGGAAGAGTTCCCACTATGCCAAATATTACTACTTGAGATAATGAAACAGTGGACATGCCCATCTTAACTCTTTGCAATTGAATATTGATGAAATCCACATTATTTTCATAGAATTAAAGTTGTGGATATGGTTTGTTTCATCTGATTAAAGAAAGAGTGGAACGATGCGAATTTAGCTCCTATGAGTGACAGCGACACGTTGTAATTAGAATTGGGGGTGTGTTGAATTCAAATACTTCTAACAGTGATGTTCGAGCAATGTATGAACACACGTGCGAAGTTTCACGTGGACCACATAAATTGGTTCTTCTACATGTCGTAGTGTACTTGATCTTCCATCTTGTAATTAAGGTAAGGTAAACAAAAATCACTCAGTCCAAGTGCTACTGGAAAACCAGATCAGTCAGTTCTGGATTACGGCCTAATAAGGGTCTTACCTCGAGCAAAATCTTTTCATGCTCCAGCAATAAAACCACCGCCTCGTGTGTTATGTTAGCCAACACATACAAGATCATTTGTTGAAGTGGGACTGTGAAAGAAAGATCGTACTCATCGTACTCCGGATACATGCACTCTTTCTTCTTATTATGAGGCCTCTTGCATTAGGAATGAGCCCCGAAAAGTAAAGATTGCTGGAATAGAAGAAAAACGAGCCAAACACAGAGAATCATACCGAGAAAATAGTTTCAATCATTTTGAATTTGAAACTTCTGTGCAGGTCCTTTGACTTTCGATTATGGAGCTTACAATGGCAGCTTACCCTCTCTTCTAATCAACAAATACTCATGGACCCAGGTGCGAATGATCCCCCCCTTTCCTCGTGGAAATTTTCAGTAAATTCTGGGATTACTCCGACTCTTTCGTCATCTTGTCGTAAATTGACTGTAGGCTGCCAGCATAATATTTATCGATGCGCCCGTGGGAACTGGATTCTCATATTCGACAACCGAAGAGGGTAAATACAGCTCTGACATAAAATCCGCATACCAGACTTATATTTTCTTGAGGAAGGTACTAATAGATGTCAACTGACATTATTTGCTAGTACACAAGATTGAGCCGCTATTGCCTAAAGTTGTCATCTGATCATATCACTGATGACAAGACTTATGCTTGATTTATGTTTCAGTGGCTCCTTTCTCACCCGCAATTCCTAGGAAATGAACTTTACATTGGCGGCGACTCATACTCAGGCATTACTGTTCCTATTTTGGTGACAAATATACTGGAAGGTAGCTTCTTTTTACACAGTTCATGTCGCCTCTTCTTTTTTTGCTGATTCACTACAGAAACCTTGAGCTGATTTCGTGGGATTGCAGGCCTAGAGGCAGGACTAAGGCCTAAGATGGAACTCCAAGTATGTTTTCTTCTTCTTCTTGGCTTAGCCTTGACCAAATTTATTGAGCCCGGAGAGTGAGTTGAGCATGTATATGCACAGAGCGAAACCTAACAAGTTTTTTTTTTCTCGATTCAACTTTTGAATAGGGGTATTTGCTCGGGAACCCAGTGACCGATGACTTCACTGATCCAAATTCAAGGATTCCGTATGTTCATCGTGTGAACCTTATATCAGATGAATACTATGAGGTAAAATTTTCCTTACGCTCTATTGTGTGCTTCTCCTTTTCTCGTGTTGGAAAGTGGTTTCATAAAATGATTGCATGAATGGGTTGTTAATTAGAAAGACATGAAAAGCACAGCATGTCTTCTGAGTGCAATACATTTAGGTGCGGTTCTGCTTAAAATAGGACACTTTTTGGCTTTGGGGTGTCTTTCTGCTTTATGATTTTCTGGTATAATGTTGAGCTCAAGATAACCAAAAAGAGATCCTCACCAAAAGAAACTCAAATCTTGTAGTCCGGCATAGGAATTGATAAGAGATGCTTCATATCATATTATTCAGTAACCTTTTCTTGTTTATATCACTTCATTTTTTGCTTCACTTGTCAATATTTCTCCACTTACTGAATACATTGAACTTATCGATTCTGATTTCTCTCAGGATGCCAAAGAACATTGCGGAGGCAATTACGTCGACGTGGATGCAAACAATACTGCCTGCGTAGCAACACTGCAATTGATCAAAGAGGTCCTGCTCATCCTGAGCGAGCCACATTGGCTTTTCCTTTTTGTGCCTTAATGTCATTGTGCCGGGGTGCTGATATCGATCCAATCGATTGTGTCATTTATGCAGTGCCTTTTACAAATCAATCTCTGCCAAATCTTGGAACCGCAATGCGCCTTCTCATCTAAGAGACGGAGGGAGTTGGAATGGGATTTGAGAGTTCAAGAAGCAGAAACTATAAATAATATCGTCTCCAACAACAGACTTCCTGAATTGCCATGCAGAGTAAAAAGACTTCTACTCTTCCTCTTCCTCTTCCTCTTCCTCTTTCCTTATTCTCAATCAGCTGTTGTTAAGCTTGTTTGATGGTTTATGCAGGGTTTTACCTATGTGATGGCCTACAAGTGGTTGAATGATGAAGGTGTGCAAAAGGCTTTGTACGTCAGACCGGTATGTCAATGAATTGCAAACAAGAGTAATTTACCGTGACTTCCTGGATAGGTTCATTAACATTTTGGAAAACTTACAATCAGGAAAGTGTCCCTTCAGATGGATGGAAAAGATGCCCGAAAAACTTCTCAACCTACACCGAGGAAATCACCAGTACCGTTGCCTATCACAAAAATCTCTCAGAGACCGGTCTCCGTGCTCTCATATATAGGTAACATAACTTTTCACATCAAAAAACGGTTAACCAGAACAGTACAGTTTGCCGACTGCCCAGCACACTTTGATATGAGAAGTGAATATTTCAACCCTGTGATCATAGTGGATATATGCAGCTTCAGACATAATTCTGTTGCCTTGATTGTTTTGCTCACTTGGATCAAATCCTTGCTTGTTCATGGGTTAGCCGAGACAAATGATTCAGAAAAAGCCCAGCACGGGCGCTTTTCTTGATCTGAATTCGATTAGTTTTTAGTGAACCAGAAGAAGTAACCCTTATCGAGTACAGGTGTACTGAAACAAAAAGGCCATAATTAACAATTGGTTGCACCTTTGATATTAAACCCCATACTCATGCTCTGTGTATGTTGTACCTCGCAGTGGAGACCATGACATCTCAGTTCCGTGGATTGGAACCCTGAGCTGGATAAAATCCTTGGGAGTGCCCGTCTTCGACGAATGGAGGGCGTGGTATGTCAATGGACAAATTTCAGGGTAAGCTGCCAAAATGCAAACTGCTGTTGAAGTTGAAGTGAGACAAATGCCCGTCCTAATGTTGTGTAATTCTCGATTGTTTTCCAGGTACCAAGTGAAGTTCATGAACGATCACTTCCGTCTGACCTACGTGACCGTGAAGGTGAGAGCAGAAAATCGAATTTCCTTTCGCGCTTCTTCGTAGTTCATGAGACAAGGAACGAAACTAAACTGCAAAATACTCCACGGTTTATGTGAAACAGGGCGCCGGTCACACTGCTCCAGAGTACAAGCACAAGGAAACACTCGCCATGTTCGACCGGTTCATGGCTCGTTACCCTATCTAGTCGGGTCCGCCGTCCCGAGGATCATTTCGGCGAATAAAGAGCGCTTAAGTGGGGAGATTTATTTTGAATAATACCTTCTTGTAATTCATTTCATGCAATCAGTTCATTTTGGGAGAGATTTGTGGACATATGTAATTCGAGACTAGGCATGTCTTGAAGTTAGCTGCATCAGTAATTATATTTTAGCAAACTCGATTGCCAAAAGCTCATGAGGAAAGTTTTCTCCTCTCGCTGGAGCAGTAAAATTGCTTCTAGCCCAGTCCAACAGATGCGGTAATTTTCCTTCGACGCAATTTTGTTACTCCAAAAGCCAATGAGGATGACAAAGATTTGAGGTCGTCGATTCGATCACTGGCTTGTCGAATTGAAATCAAATTTGAAAGGCATAAGACATCAGTTGATTTTCTACCGATCATCTTGATTTCCTGCCACTCATCTTGGCGGGGAGTCGGGACCATTGGGGGTGGCCATGGAGAGGCAGGTCTCGGCGAGCTGAACCCAGAACTCGAGCCCCCTGATCTGGGAGGCTCGAGCTCAGCCACGACACGGAGCTCGAGGACAGATCTGGGTTTCAACTCGTTGCCCAAGGGGCCCGATGGACGGGCTTAGGGAGGTGTTGGAGCGGACCGACCCAGCTCGGGAGCTCGCGGGCTTGGTCGACGCGAGCACGGCCGGACATTGCTTGACCTGGCCGTCGCACTGGGTCGAGCCGACATCGTCCAATTGCTTCTCGAATTTGAGCTGAACGCGCGAAGGCTTCGAGCAGATCGTCGTTCTCAGAGGTTGAAGACCGGCGTTCTCGGTAGAAGAACAGAGGTTGAAGATGAAGATGACCGAAGAAGATGAACGGTAAGAAGATCGAAAAAATAAGAAAAAAAACTCAGAAAATCCAGAAAACTAACAGGACGACTGGCCGACATGCCCCGTAAAACGGCCGGCGATGACTCATCCAAAAGGTCAATATTTTCAGGCTAAAATTAGTCGGAAGAAGTACATTAAAATTGAACGCAAAAGTTTAAGACTATATTTACAAAATTAAAAGGTTTATGGTTGAATTAGAATCCATAAAATAAGTTTACGACAGAATTGGCAGTTTTTTTTCCAAAATAGCTATAGTCGAATTTCAATTAAAAACAAATGAGCGAAGTCTAAGGCTTTATTTTCATCGCCACGCCTAACATACAAAAAAAAATGTATCTAACAAGACACGCAGGCGACAAAATTTGCCTGTAGCAAGAGTCAAGGGAGCAAACGCAACAAATAATTCAAGCCAAAAAGAATTTGTCGCCTTTGCCTAAGGCATTAGCCCATATTTTTTTTTTGTAGTGTTAGTGATGGTTTGATGAGAGAAAAGTTGATAGGTCACATTAATAAGATTAGTAATCTCTAGAGAGTTAGTAAATATAAGGAGTTGCTAATCAAGGCAAACAAAAATTGATAACTCAATTGAAAAGTTGGTAAATCAAAAAAACGTAATTAAATTTTGGGAAGTAATTCAAACGACACTCAGGTTGTAATTTCATATAGAAGTCAGCAAATTTGAAGCATTGGTAAGTTGTACAAATAAAAGTTGGTAAATCAGTACAAAAATTGATAAACTGCAAATTATAAGGAAAAAGTTGGTAATTTGATAAAAACGTCGTCAATTGTTGACAAGTTACTAGGAAAAAAGTCAACGATAATTTTTCTTACCAACAGCTTTTTTGACACCTATTGAAATTTACCGGCGTGGAAAAAAAATCCATACTTGTTGATATGGAACAGTTAAATTATGCCCACTTGAGGCCATTGTATCGGATACAGTATGGAAATTGACGATGCTTATAGGATTTTTTCAATGGCTATGAAGATGGGGCCGTGCTTTGAATATTCAATGACAACCTCTTGTAGCATGACTTCATTTATCTAGTTACGGCGAAACAGTGGACCGTCATAACTTATCAAGAGGAGTGGTTGAGCGATATAAATATGAGTGATGCGGTCATTTGAGGTCGTTTAAAAAAATTGTTGATAGTAACTTATGATACCTTTGATTTGATCGAGGTGCAAGAGAACAATTAATTAAGCAGATAAGAAATATGTTGAATGATAAAGTGCTTTCCCAAGAGGGAATTAATCCCATTTGTTGAGAACTCGAGAGCGACTCTCCAACGTGGGTGATAAACCGATGATTTATTATTAGACTTATCTTACCAATCAAGTACAAATCATTGAATAATGAGAAATTATTGATAAAAGTACAAATTGACAATGGAAATATATAATATATATGTGGAAATATCCAAATATTTCAAGATTTGAAATTGTTGACACCTAAATTTTACCGACATTTATTTAGTTTAATTTGCATAGAAAATTAGGGATTAATTTTTAACCCCTAAACAAAAATATTTAAATTGCACAACATATAGTTTAGGTTTATTTTATTTTAATTGCATTTTGCATAAAATTGGCGATGGCAAACGTGCTTAATTTTCATCGAATCAAACTCGGTTCACTCGGGAATGCAAGGGCCGGGAATTTCACGTCGCATGGGCTCGGGTGTTTTTAATTTGGGCTTAATTTAGTAATGTTGAGTTTAATTAATTCAGCCCAAGTAAATTCAGCCCATTTAATTTAATTAGAGCACAAACCCAAGTTTAAGCCCATTTAATCTGACCTAGGTTAGAACTATATAAGTATGTTTTAGGTCAGAAATTAGGGGGGAGAACACACATATTCATATCTAATTTTTTAGAGTAAAAGTGAGAGAGATCGTCGCGCCTTAGTGGCCGCTCGCCGCGCCCCGTCTCGCCGTGCGCTACCGCCCGCCGTCGCCGCCTCTCTCGCCTTCGCGTCGCCACATTTCGTGCTGATCAGCTTGCCCCCAGGAAGCCGTGGTGACTGTTGCGGCTTCTCCGTGCACTTCACGCCCACCAGCCACAATCCCTCCTGCACAGATCAACATCCACGGTCAACCGAGAAGACTTCTTGCTGTTCGCTGACCTGGTGCCCAGGACCTTGAGTCTTCACACTCAGCCATCACCGAGAGGAAAGCACGAAGACCTGCAGAGGAAAAGACAACAAAAGAGAAGGACGTGAGAAGAAAATCAAACGGAGAAGAGGGAGAATCGGTCAACATTGCTCCTTCGCCGAAGACAACACCACGGTCTTGTTGACTCCCACGTCAAACACCAAGATCAGAACCTCTAGTGAAGCAACGGCAAGCAGTGGAGGTCCAACGTGAAGTTCACGGAGAGCACTGAGAAGTCCACCGAGAACATTCTCGGCAAAGAATCGGTCCAAGCCGTGGAGGTCCCTAGTGGAACAGCCGCTCGTCGATCTTCGCCAACAGCCGTGCCGTACGTCGTCGGAGTAGCCCCACCGTCGACCGCCGCTGCCCGGAGTCGTCCCCGCCATACCGGACAGCCGCGCCGTGAGCCTCCGCCAAGTGTCAACGTGAGTTGCCGTGCCCCGTGTCTCGCCGTCGTGATCCCGATCCCGACCAACTCAAATTTGGCAATATTTCAAATCAGGTAAGTGAATATTATCCAGTATATTTTCAGAATATCTAATTTCCTAGTTTGAATTGTTTGGAATATTGCGTGTATACCCGGTAAATATGGATAATGTTTGATATTCACGATATTTGGGAATATTCAAATTAGGAAAATTTCCTAATTTAGCAACGTATTTGGACGTCTATCTGACCTTATCCCTAAGGTACGATACGCGGCAATACGGGAAATTATTATCCAATCTATAATCACTTAGATACGATGATAAATTTCATTAGCTTTCCAAATTTGAATAATCGATTATCCGTTAATATCTATAACCCCATAGATATGACCGATAATTTGATTTTTGTGCCTAATCCGAGTTTGAAACGAATGTGGCGGATCGCGTAGTTGATTTGAATGTGGTTGTTATCCGTATTTGTTTGATTATATTTCCTTTTCAAATAAAACAGAAAATTCAAAAATATTAGCTAGATTTAAATTAGAGTTTTGCATGTCTAGGATTTTTGAATATATCCCGAAGGATGAGATAAGTATTTAATTTAAATTAGGACTTAACGTGGCATGTTTCCTAATTTAAATTAGGTATTGTTTTAATCCTAACGGATTATTCACGTTATTTTATTATTCCGAATTTTCATAAAAATCCCCAAAAAATGGTGAATTGTTTCATGTTTTACTAGGTAGATTGCATTTTAATTCCAGCAATTAATAATTCCGAATTTTGCCAAAAATCCCAAAAAGA
This sequence comes from Syzygium aqueum, assembly GCA_031216185.1. Taxonomy (NCBI): domain Eukaryota; kingdom Viridiplantae; phylum Streptophyta; class Magnoliopsida; order Myrtales; family Myrtaceae; genus Syzygium; species Syzygium aqueum. The sequence goes on along the minus strand of CM062239.1, from coordinate 22,159,553 downwards.
AATCATGTTAGGATAGGTTAAGTCATCTTAGATTGCATGTTAATTTAGGCATTTTTACTATTCCGAATTTTAATAGAAAATACCAAAAAGAGAAGTCATCTTAGATTGCATGTTATTTTAGGCATTTTCATTAATTCCGAATTTCAATGAGAAAATACCAAAAAAATATGTCATTGCACGTCATTAGAATTAGGTCACGTCGTCGCGTGTCATATAGTTTGCATGTTAGGTTGCATTATTTCGTATGTCATATTCTTGCATGTCATTGCATCTAGGCTAGATTTCATTTAAATAAGTGAAAAAATCAAAAAAAAAAAGAGAAATTGAGTGATTGTTTGTTAACTAGAAATCATATTATGGTGTTTGATTTGATTTTCTAGCTAACAATGCAGATGCTTGCTGGGTTCGAGGTAAGTTGTTCTCCTAAACTTGCAATTTATTTAATACTTTGATTTCTGGGTGTTAAATTGGTGGTTTGCGCAATCGCATGAACACCTCACATGTTAGTGGCTAAGTTAAAATGGATCCAAACTGCATGCCAAAATATTTTTGAAAAGAAAAGGTACCGAAAGGGCGTCAGATTAGATCTAGCATAATCAAGTCCCCGGCCTTAGAATCTCTGGTTCGTAGGAATAAAACATATCTCCCTATGTTTTATTTAGGTTTCTAATCAGCCTACCTTAAAATGATTAGTGGTGACTCCAAGCATGAAAACACTTGCATGTTAAGAACTTAAACCCTAAGTTGCGAATTGGTAGGGCTTGGGAGGGCCCGAGTTAAGATTAGTCTTAATAATCCATTAACCCAAGAAAATTGACAAAATTTTTTAGGGTCGCGACAGAAATCTTTTTAAAAAGGCTTTATTTGGATAGGAAATATACAAACTCTAACTATTGAAATATGTGAGAGATTACATAGAGTCTTAAGTTACGTATTTCCTCATGGATTCAACATTTGTAAAACAAGTAATCGGGGACATTTTGGGAAGAGGTCCTTTTTACTTTATATAATAATATAGACAATGTGCAAAATTAAGTTATTGACACGGAATTTTTTAATTATATTAAGCTCTTCAATGGAATGGCACCAAATATATAAAGATTAACTTACGAAATTCTTCTAACTGAAAGTGTATATTTCTCAAATGGCCCATAAAACGTCGAATTCGAATCAATTACGTCACTATATAAATCAATTTTGTAAATCAACATAAAAATATTCGTTTGAATGTTGGCCTACATATCTGAATACCTAATTCCAATCCATCTCATTGTTTTGTAAATCATTTTCATAGACGAGTAGCAATACTTCCCCATCCCCAACATGTTATTGCTCCAATAGGTCAAATCGCACATCCATTTTGACTAGTTGATGGACAGTTTAAGATGCCGCGAAGCCTACATGACCCTTAGAAATCCACACAGAGGAAGGAGGAATCTTACACATTCAGACACTCTCTTTTCTTATCCATTTTTCTTGGTTGGACAAGCCGAGAATGTTGCATCTCCTGCCTCCATTGCTGCTGTTGATCTCCAACGTTGTAGGATCACGGGCAGCCATCATCGAGAGCCTCCCGGGTTTCCCTGGAGATCTTCCCTTCAAACTCGAAACAGGGTAAGCTCGTATCAAATGATTATGAGCAACTGCGATTTAGCAGATGACTGGATTCGCTGAGTTGGATATATACGAGTGTCTTCTTCCTTATGTTTGTTTGAACGGTGGTCCAACAAAAATGGTATAGATATGTAGGGGTCGGAGAGTTGGAGGAAGTACAGCTATTTTACTACTTCATCGAGTCCGAGAGGAGCCCCAAGGACGACCCTTTGTTGCTTTGGCTCACCGGCGGCCCCGGTTGCTCCGCTCTGTCCGGCCTCCTCTTCGAAATAGGTCCGTTCTCTCCCTTTAATTCCTTTACTAGTCGCGGTCGTCCTTATGGTCGTCATCTTCTTTTTTTTCTTCTTCCCTACGTTATTATTATAGTTTCGTGATTTGGAGCTTTCGGTAGCCTTTCTTTTCCACTCTTGAAAGATTATGAGGTTTTGCTTAAATTAAATAACACAAAAATGATTAAGGAAGGTGGGTCACTCATATGCGCTCCACCAAGTTCCAATATGCAAACGAACCCGGACACAAGCACCATCAACGACGTTCTGATAAGATATCGATGACCTCGTAGCAACTTCTCATGATACGATGTATAGTAGCCAAACGTTAAGTAGTAGAGAGTCTACGAAAAGAACACGAGATATTTATCGATTTTAATCGAGAGAAAGTCTCCAAAGCAGAGAGATCCGTCTGTGAAAAGACAACTTCCGAGTAATCTTTCTCTATACGAATTGAAGCCAAACGTGAAACAGTAAAAGTGTCTCATCATCCTCGTCTCTGTTCTTCTCTTAGTTTTTTTGGATTTACTGTCAAATTGCTAAATTAAATAACACATGACAATTGTTGGAAATATCAATTTTGAGATTTTACTCTCCATTTATCACAAATATACTAATTTATGAATTTTTTTTATATTAATCGAATTTAATGAAAAGTAAATTTATAACAAATATTTTAGTTTTGAGTTTTTTATGATCGAATAAGGACAAATTGATTACAAATATATCAATTTAAAGTCTTTAGTGGTCAAAAAATTAATTTGAAGTAAATTTATTATAAATGTACCGATTTGAGATTATTTGTGATATTAATCGCTTTTGTGTTTTTGCGCGACTGAGTAATGCATGCATATATCCATGTTTCATTAGACAATTAAGTTCAACCGATGGGGGACCCCTTTTATAAAATTTTAAAATCTCAAACCTGCTCAAAGGCCTGCAATAAATGCCTCGCACACCATAGCACAGCCACCAAGCGTACGGCTCGTTCTTCTTTATCGATCATATTCAGGCATCGATATTATACTTAAATCGTGCCAGCAGTAGGTCGCACCAAAAGAGAATAATTGCACTCCAAAAGAGGACAAGGACTCTCACTCAGACAGACCGACACTCACGAAAGTATCCTATTTCGATCCTCCACTTGCGAAAGGGTCCATTTTCTACCAAAATGACATCTTTGTCGTGTGCGTATGTGTGGCGGTTGGTCTGTCCCTTTGAATTGAAAGGCGAAATTTGATTTGAGAAGTATTTTTAAAACGTGGGTAAGGAGGATTTTCGTGATTTGGGGAGGGGTGTTGACGACCAGACCGTAGAATTTCTTGTTGGGGTTAGGAAGATACCAAAAATGATTAGTTGAGAACGTTGGATGGATGTTATTTTCTCAGCTTCTCATTTTCGCCTTGGCAGAAGACTAAAATCCGATCTTATCCCGATGAAAACTACCAATCTTTCGATTATTTGGCTGATTTTGAGTAAAAACTCTTTCCTAGTCCTATTGAGTAAGTATTCCATTAACCTAGTCCATATATTAAATTACAATCTGAACTATCGGATTTGGTAGGACGGTCCATTTTCGATTTGGTATATACATCGCACTCATATGATAATTTCTTGGTATTTACTCCAACTCTTTGTGAGTGTTGCATATACACAAGTGGATAAATAGTTTGCCTTAACATGGGTGGGTCCCCAAGACACTTTTTCAATGGACCTTATCTTTATAAGGCATTGAACCTACATGGTTCGTGTGAACCGAGCTCATATACACTTATGGATAAAATGGGCTTTACGTGAAACCCACATGATCTAGCGGTACATAGCAATTGGGCTCACATGTTTATATCCTTTATCTTTTGTCCAATCACGAAGCAAATCCATTGTGAAAAGCCCCCTCAACCAACGAAAATTTTGTCATTTTAACTAAAGTCTGCACATATACCTACCCTAGATGTGAACTTTCATACTTTCAAGAGTTTTTATTTAAAATAGACAGCTCTAACTTTAAGAAAACTATTTGTCAATTTAGATGTAATTTCGCAGCAAGTGATATTATACATATGTTTGTGCCGTCATATTCTTGGGGTGCCTATGTAATTTTGCCATCTGCTCAATGTGATATTAGTTGTGCTCTGACGTTGTGATGTTTAGGTTAAATTGAAAAATAATTTTCTCACTTTAGTTTGGGAAAGAGTTTACATACGAGATTTCCTATAAGTGAAAACTCCATATCAACTAGATATCTAAGTACCGGTCAAAAGCCAAACCAATCAAGTGATTTTGATCACCAATCATCTTGATATTACAGGTCCGTTACAGTTTGATTATTCGAATTCAAGCGGAAACAGACCAGTATTAAAGTTAAATTCCTATTCCTGGACAAAGGTGAATTACCTTTATTTTCGACTCGGGTTCAAATATTGTTAAATTTATCCATATTAAAAGTTGTCACAATTTCTTATGATAGATAGCCAACATTATATTTTTGGATGCACCCGTGGGTACGGGATTTTCTTATGCGACGACATGGAGAGCATATGATAGTAGTGACACGTCCTCGGCAGCACAATCGTATGAGTTCTTAAGAAAGGTAATCATTTTAATTAATACCAACACTGTGTCACCTCGAAATAGTCAGATGCCCCGAGGCAATCATCCTAGCTAATTACCTAGACCAGTAGAATTCTTTAATTTTTCTTTTTTATGCAGTGGCTTATGGCTCATCCCAAATTCCTCGCAAATCCACTTTACATCACTGGTGATTCTTACTCCGGTGTAATTGTCCCCATCATCGTTAAAGAAGTATACGATGGTACGTCATTGAACTTCACCGACATATCATTGTTCCTTTCAAATTAATTACTTGATTTTTGTCTCCCTCTTGCTCTCAAGAAGCTATTTTCTCTTCATAAAAAAAACTGTTTGCGTTTCCGCATAGGAAATGAAGCTGGACGTGAGCCGCCAATGAATCTCAAAGTACGTAATAGTCTTTCATGTTTTTTGTAATATGATTATCTTTTGCGACATTTAATAACCTTAGGCCTCGTGTCCTCTTCTCGTATATCACACTAGGGTTAAAACTTATGTATGTTACTATTTCCTCAACATTTAGACTTCATATCTGTTAATGATAAGGCCAACTATGTTAAGTAAAGCATTATCATTCTGGTTATGTGAACAGGGCTATGTGCTAGGCAATCCGGTGACTTGTGACGTAAAGGACATCAGTCAAAGAATTCCATTCGGTCACAAGACGGCTCTCATATCGGATGAACTTTATGAGGTGAATTTACAACATAACCTTACTCTGATAAGATCTTTATATTATCAAAGAATATGATATATTAGTAATGATAATTACATATAAATCGACGTTTTGGTGATTTTATGTTTGCATTCATGTTTTCAAGTCAACGAAAACGGATTGCAATGGAGATTATGTGAATGTAGATCCAACCAACGGAGCATGTCTAACTGACCTTGAAATGGTATCTAGAGTAAGTGCTATCGTCCCACCACTCTCATGTTTTCTTACGCAAGATGTATGTATGCGATAAATCACCGAGATATGTTTTCTTGTCAAATTTTTTTAGTGCCTTGAGAAGATATATTTGGGTCATATACTGGAACCAATGTGTAGCGTCATATCTCCTAACCACACAAGGCTAAAATGGAGCAGAAGTGTATTGGAAGAGAATATTGTCGACGTCATATCGGTGCCTCAACAATCCAGGCCATGGTGTCGGGTAAATCCTAAATTAACACGCTCAAAATCCATGGATTCAGTACCTAAAAGTATAGCATCTATCTATATGTGTAAGACAATAACGATGAACACATGGATTTTGATAAATAGTTACTGCGATGGTTTCCCTTACTTAAATTTCTCCATCGACAGAGCTATAACTATTTGTACTCATACATTTGGGCCAATGATAGGAATGTCCGAGAAGCCCTTCACATACGAGAGGTATGAAGAAACATTCTCATCACAGGCATCACCGATACTCTTATATTTACTCAAATTGATTACGTGATAATGACGTTCAGGGCACAAAGCCAGAGTGGGATAGATGCAACGACTCTCTATCTTACACAAAGGACGTTCTTAATAGTGTAGTCTATCATAGATACCTCTCTAAGACATCCCTTCGTGCCCTAATTTACAGGTACTGCCTTAGCTAAATAGATAAGTTTCTCATCTTGGTTCTATCCTATTACAATCGATTCCTTGTTTTACACAAATCAACGGCTTTTTTTCTTTTGTTGACAAAAATTAATCTTCTTGTAGTGGTGATCATGACTTGGCTATCCCATATATTGGTACACTAGACTGGATAAGATCCCTCAATTTGACTTTACTTGGTCCATGGTCACCTTGGTTTGTCGAAGCTCAAGTAGCCGGGTAATAATTTTATACTAATCTGTTAAGATCACCAATTACTTTTACTTTTTATTGAATTCATATTACTTGATCATCGTCTTCGTGAATGTGCGGCTTTCTGCTTGACTCTACCATGAACATATTTATTCCACTATCAACAAGGCACATCTTGATCTAATCATGTACCGAAATATTTTCTCATCAAATTCCTTCACTTGTCTGTTTTGAGAACCACACTTAAGCTGAAAATGATTGTACCAATTCACATTTAGACTTCTAAACATAAATTAACTTACTTTGACCGTCTCCCAATGTGGTAAATTACGTCATGTCGGTTACACATTACTAATGCAACACAATTTTGTTGACTGAATTTATTAGTAATATTTTGCTTTATACACTAGTAGCTAGGAATAGCGGCCATTTTCTTTAATGATATACTGAGATAATTCTAATCAGCTTGCGATTTATCTATGCTGCTCAAGATAGCAAGTTTGGTTAAGCATAACGGTCATATTTGGATGATCGCGCAACTTAACCTTCTTCACACAAATTTCTCATTCAACTAGCACTTGACCCTACACACTGTACACACCATGGATTTGCTTGGGACCCTTCGATAATCAAGTTAGTTTGAGCTAAAATGAAGAGAAAGTGATACAATAATAGCTTATGTTTCTCAAATATCTCTTACCTTGAATGGTTGATTCTAAACTATTTACACGTACTTTGATAGATTGGGGATGTGGCATTGTGGGGTTGTCTCTCTAGAACGTGGGTGTAGCTGTTGCCTTATTGCCCACATCTCGCCCCTAAGTCAAGCGTCAAGCTTTTTCTCGATCATTCACTCGCTTGCATGGATCGTAGAGAGAGTTTAGAGCTCTAAGAGAGAATGAAATTGTATTGCTTCAATTGTTGGATGGATACAAATGAGGAAGAGAGAACCCCTATTTAGACTAGAGGGCCTCTTGTTACAACCATTGATCAACTCTCGATCTAGCGGAGGAGATTGCATCTCCCCATCTACCAACTACCAATATTGAATGCAGGAAGACTTTAGAACACAGAACAATTATCGTATCGCCTGCCTCTAGGAACATTCCGAAAACCCTTGAAAATTCAGCCCGGTATTCTTCTATTGTACAAGGTCTTTGGTGAATGAAACCTCGAGACTGTAACACACGGCTCTTAGAATCCAGACTGATGGGACCGAACTTCTCTTTGGTCTCACTTCCGGATTCTCCACTTGCTCTTCTTCCGAATTGGATTGAGCCTTTGACTTTAGAAATTGGCCATCCTAAGTCCTTGGTTTTAAAGGAACCACTCTAATGAGCTTATTTCTTACTCTTGTTGGCTTTCGTGTAAAACCGTTTCATCACCTAACTTACCTGTCAACCATAGAAAGTCCAAAAATACTAGGACGCTCTAACATATTAAAGAAGTCTGTCGATTTTGAATTTGTAAGGCTTCATTCCTTCTTTCGCATCAAATTTCTTTTTATCAAATTTCCCTTTTCCATCCAAGTATGTGCATTGCGTGTGCTCGGGAAGTTGTAAAATGGTAAATGTATTAACTTCTTAATCCGTTTGGACAGATACTCTATATTATATTCAGAGAATTATAAGTACGATTTGACATTCACAACAATCAAGGTAGGATCGAATCCTCTCTTTTAAATATTATTTTTTTTTATCCTTTTACACTTGTATATGTCTCGAAAATATTATTGCTTTTGTTTTGATTTTTTTTTTCCGTGGTGCAGGGAGGGGGGCACACGGCTCCGGAGTATAAACCCAAAGAATGTCTTGCAATGGCTGATAGATGGTTCTCTTATTACCCTCTCTAGCTTATTTCGATTGGCCGTTCGCTTAATAATACTCGAACCAAAATCTAGATTTGTCACCAATAATAATGTGATCGTGTGTCGTGTTAGATTGTCCTTCGTTTGTGAGGAGCCTTGGCTCGAGAAAATATTACGAGCAAACTGTTGTGCCACGTTATTTTTGAAATAGCCCATTCAGTGAGTGACACGTGTCACTGTTGGGCCCACCTGTCAAAAAATATTGAAAAGTCTCTCTCCCCTCTCTCTCTCTCTGATGCTTCTCCATTACTCTCCCGTGACTAAATTAATTATGCCGCTCTCTTTGCTGTCTCTCTCTCTCTCTCTATCCAGAGAAAGGACTACGCTCTCTCTCTCTCGCTCTTCTGTCGGTTCTCTCCTCAGCAAGTGACACTGAGCCCTATTGCCATGAATCACAATCCCGTTTTTTCAACATGCACAAAGTCCAATGCCTTGGTGTAAACCGGCGCAGCTTTCTTGATCTCCCCACACCAGAAGCTCACGTTCCCTTCCCGTTTAAACGACCCCTACCTAAATCTATCAAAATAGATTATAAATTCATTTATTAACTTATATATTAATAAATAGATTATAAATGAGTAAAAGTCTTATATTTATATTAAATGTATCATAAATGAATCGCAAATAGATCATAAATGAGTTTATAACTGACTTAAACTCAACGCATTTCTCTCGCCCTGACTCAATTTTGCACTCACCCATTCCGCACTCTCATTTCAGCTTGGGTATGAATTTTTCTATATTTAATTAAATGTGGAAGTGTTTTCGTAATGTGAGTCTAATCGGGTATGGATCGAGTTAGGTATGAGTCAAGAAAATTACATTACGCATAAATTGATCATAAACGGGTTAATGGGTCAATTTGGATCGGACCATTTATGAGCCAAACCAAACCCGACCCGTCTCACCCAATTGACAGGTCTACCCCCACCATGGCCTTTCTCTCTCTAACCTCCTCCTCCGACGTCAGCTTCTCTCTCCTTCTCTCCACCTTGATGTACCATGTCTCCTCCAGTGCCCTATGTGGCCTCTCGCTCTTCAGCTTCAGATCACCGTACTTGGTAATCTTGTAGCACCGCTCATGCGATTCTCTCTCCGACCATCTTTCTCTCTCCTCGGCTGCCTTCGAGCTTGATCGAATCGACAAGGACTACCACCGCCACATCCTCCACAATTCTCTCATAAACTCTCTATTGCACATCAAGTCAAGACATCTATTTTTGCTTGCAAAGCAATTGAGTAAATACAGAGACCAACACTGAAGCAGGCTCGCCCACTCCTCGGCCCTCGCATCCTCAGTTTCCTTCTCCCTCCAATCCCCCTTGTCACCGGGTCGACGTGATATCTCTCTCTGCCCCCACCGTTTAGATTGATGAACTCGTAGTAGACCACCTCTAGGCAACTGGACACGATCTCCACGGCGAGTCCCACAATTTCTTGCTCGAATTCAAGTTGGTAAATATATGTTAGAGTTAGTAAATTGAAATCGTTGGTAAGTAATGCAAAGAAAAGTTGGTAGGTTAGTACAAAACATTCTAATGTGTAAACTATAAAAAAAAAATTGTTGTTAACAATTAGTTCCCTAAGAAAAAGTGATCAATAGTTTACCAACATTTTTCTGAACTTACCCACACTTCTTAAAATTTACTAGCATGGAAAAAAAAGTTCGTATTTATTGACACAGAAACAAAATTCTACCCATATGGACACACAAACTGGAGGCCATTGTGTTGGATAGGGTACGGAAATGGACAATGCTTATCGGCTTTTTCTCTATGGGGCCATGCTTTAAATATTCAATGACAGCCTCACAAAGTATGTGACTTTATCGATAGTTATCTAGTTATGGTGAAACAAAGGACCTTCTTAACTCATCGTGAGGAATAGTCAAGCAATCTAACTGTGAGTGATGAGGTCCCTCGAGGTTATTAAAAACTTGTTGAAAGTAGCTGATAATTTGACCACCGCCCGCAGCGGCTGCGTTGGCTTGCGCTCTGGTCCCCCCACGAAGGGACCAGAGTTCAAACCCCAGCGTAGTCGTTAGGGAGTCTTAAGTGTGGCGCCGTGGTGGTGGGTCCTGCGCTAGCGTCACCCCAGGTTTACTCCTCCGGCTGTCGGCCGTGCGGGGGGTTCCTGGGTTACCAAAAAAAAAATACCTCTAATTTGATCAAGTGCAAGATAAGTACTAATTAAATAGACAAGAAATATGGTAAATAATGGAGCGCTTATCCGGTAGGCAAAATATATCACATTGGAAAAGTAACACCAATGGTACATAGACTTTGGCCCAATGTACAATGTTGTCATTGAACTTTTAATTTGTTCAATATGGTCCTCGAACTTTACCTCAATGCACAATGTCATACTTGAACTTTTAATTTGTTCAAAGTGGTTCATGAACTTTTCGTAAATATTCAAAAGGACTAAATGAAACATTTACCAAATGTTCAGGAATCACTTTAAACAAATTAAATGTCCATAGATAACATTTCATATTGAGCTAAAGTTTATGGATCACATTAAATAAAATAAAAGTTCAAGAACGATATTACATATTAAGCCAAAATTCAAGGACCATTTATGTAACTATCCCTATCACATTTGTTGAGAAGTAGAAAGTGACTCTCTAATGTGGGTCGATTTGGTCAGAGGGATGTCGCATACACGTATAAACCAATGATTTATTCTTGGAACTGTACTGTAGTCTTTCATATGATTAAAAAATGGGCACGAATTACACGACTAATGAAACCAAGAATATGAATTAGGAATGAATGCAGAAACGAACTAATAATTACCTAGTTATTTATGAGTTATTTCATGCAATCATAAGGATTAATAAACAAGTGAAAGCGAAATTTACGATTTCGACCAGTGTTGTACAATAAAAGAGTAACGGCTAATGAATAACAATAGACTTCAAGCGAATTAGGAAGGCTCGCTTTTCTTGTCCACTTGTTGCTCAGTTGCATCTGCACCACATTTTAGTGGAAAGTTTTTGCCAGGAAATGATTCACGGTGGATCGAGTGAATCACAATTAGTGATTAGGTTAGGCGCATCTGATATGGATTTTACATCATCCAATTTAACGATTTAGCAAAAAAAAAAAACATCATCCAATTTAACGATTGTGGTACGTGAAACACGATGGATCGGTTCCATGCAACGGTAGCAAGAGAAGATATTGGCTCTCGTGCGTCCTTTGCTTTTCTCTCCCACACTGTGCCTGTACAATCATTGCTGCATTGGCACGTTGTTGGTCCTTTTGTTTTTCTGTCCTCTTTGAATTTAGGCTATTCTCATTCATTTCACTTTACTTTGGCCCCGTTTCTCATGTCGAACGAATTGTGGTCATTTTGAAAATTCTACAAGTACTATAACTATGAGCAGCAGAAACAAACTGGAATTGTCGATTGACTCATTCCGACAGATAATTTGAGCATTTTCCCATGACCATCTTTTAATTTTTATTTTTTGGGGACAAGCCATTAAATCTTACATCCGTTTGTTTCACAAAAAATGAGTAATTTAAAAATAATTTCTTAAAAATGATCGCTTGAAATAATTAACCAATGAAAATATATATTTCATTATCAATAATAATTTATGTCCAAATATTTTCATGGATGATGAAAAATATTTCCTTAAGTCATTTTGTAAGTGATATAGAAGATTATTTATAGAAAAATATTTTTAAATTATTTATTTTACGGTAAATAAACGGAGCCTTAATACATGCAATAGCGTTCGTTGACCAACTAGTAGCAGTTTGACTTGTAGTTGATAAAGTCTAAAAAAATAACATGGTGATAAGAAAGCCTTAGCGTGATCTTTATCAAATATCATGACTGAAAATGGGTCGAAGGGGTAGATGGGTCTTGTTTCGTTTATTTTGAGGAGAATAAATGATTTGAAAAATATTTTTTTTAAAAACGATGGCTTGTATTGTTTACAAATGTGAATGAACGGAAAATACTTTCATTGTCCACGAAGATGTTTAGACATAGATTGTTGTCGATAATGAAAATATCTTCCATTGACTAATTATTTCAAGCGATACAAATAATCATTTTCAAGAAAATATTTTTCAAATCATTCGTATCGCGCAAAACAAACGAAACCTTAGACCAGTATTTTCAATTCGGCCCATCTTCGGTCCCAACTAGTTTCATTGGCAGGCCAATTGTCTCTCAACTTAGCTAATGTAGCCGTTAAGATGGATTGTTAGAACTTAAAATAAAGTAGGTTTCTTTAATGTAGCGTGCCCATGAGACGTCACAATCTCGACGGCCAAGGCGATAAATAGAGTAGGTTTTGACATCACTGATGCAAGTAGTTGTGTCTACCGAAAAAAATACTAGCGAACGTAGACGCACTCTAGATGTATGCAAAAAATTTCACATTTAAAAAAATTGAACAACACTTTATTGCTAAATGTTTGAAAGATTAGACAATTGAGAAATTACTGATAAAAATACAAATTGATATCATAAAAGTATATTCTATATATGATGAGAAATCTTTTGAAGGATGGTATTGTTGAATAGAAAACATTCGAATTCTAATATTGAAATACGTGAAAGACTATATAGACTTATTAACTTATGCATATGTCCAATAATTCAATATTTTTAAAATGAGCAATTAAGGACATTTTGAAAAGAAAAAGAAATGCATGATGTCCCTTACTAGTAGGATGTCCTTTTTGCTTCATATAATAGTATGAACAATGTGCAAAAGTAAGTAACCATGAAAAACCTTTCACTATATCGAGAGCTTCAATGGCATGGTGCCAAATATATGAAGATTAGCTTCCAGAGTTCTTCTACCAAATAATTAGACAAATTGCAAGTGCATATGTTTCCAAATGGCCCATCAAACGTCAAACTAGAATTGATCACATCATTTTATAAATCGATATTGTAAATCAATCCTTTCATGCTTAGCATATTCACTTCTTTAGAAATATGGCATGCGTAATTGAGTACCTAATTCCAATCGATTGCACTATTTTGGAAATCAATTCGATTGGCGAGTAGTTGCGCTTCCACATCCCTAAAATGTTATTGCTCAAATGCACTTGTTAAAAGGCCACGATGAGAATTACTTTGTAGAACAAGCGAGGGTAGCCTTGCCCGACGCCGGCGAGGGACACCCTTGCCAGATCTGGCAAGAGCAGCCCTCGCGCAACCCCAATGCTGGCAAGGGCCACCCTCGTCAGCTTCCCTCCACTATGGCCGGCGGAGGGAAGAGAGAAGAAAAGGAAAAAAAACAGAAAAAGGAAAAAGAGGAAAATATCTATGGGCCAAAATATTGTGGGTAAATGAGTCACAAGTGGCATAGTTTGAAGTTTTTCATGTCATAAGAAAGGTTTATGATAAATTTGTTACAAGTGGTATAGTTTGGGGTTTTTCGTGTTATAAAAAAAAGTTTAGGGTAAATTTGTCACAAGTGACATAGTTTGAGATTTTTTATGGTATTTTCCCTCAAAAGAAAAGCTGCACTCTAAAAAATTGACAAGGATTATCACTTATGGAAAGGTCCTATTTCAATCCAGCACTTACAAAAAGATCCTATTTCCCTTCCAAACTAAAAAAGAAAAAGTTGGGATTTGGTTTGACAAGTATATACGATGCTGCTATAGGAAGATTTTTGTAATTTGTGGAGGATATTGGCGACGTTGGTGGTTGAGAAAGTTAGTTGGATATTATTTTGTCAGTTCTCATGTTCCCCTTGGCAGAAGACAAACCAAAATCCTATCTTTTCTGGACAAACTCTCCTGTTCTTTCCATTTTCAGTCTATTCGAGTTACATGAATATGAACAATCGGATTTCGTAGGACTTACTGTTTTTTTTTTGTCTGTTCTTCTCTAATTTTCAATTTACTCTCAAATTTTTATCTTACCTCTCTACATAGCGTGAGAGTCGAAATCCACATCTAAAAGTAAACGTCTTCACCTCTAACCCCCCTTAAGAAAATGGGGAATCGAATTCCCCACCGCCCCCTTCCCTAATAGGAAAGGTAGCCCAATAGTTTGGGACTTGCTGTTTTTAGTGGTCCAAAATATCCCACTTGCACAATAATTTCTCATGTCCGTACTCCAGCTCTAGTCTTTACTCATGTTGTACCTATACATGTCAATAATTACTTTAACTTAATTCGGATGGGCTCCCAAGGCCTGGCACACTTCTTCAATAAATTTCTTCGTAACGGGTGCATGTCCCGTGATAAAATATTACGTGAATCTAAATCATGAGAGCCCAGCTCACATCCACTGATGAATGAGATGGGTTCTCAGGGGACCCAGATAATTTAGTGGTTCATGTGAGCCAAAGCCCATAGCTACCGTTGGATGAAGTGGGCCACACGTGAGACCCATATAATTTAGCGGTCCACGGTAGGTGGGCCCACATGTTATGGGTGCGGACAACAATTTCTCCGGTAAACTCCTTACAGTTGCATTTCCATTTTTTTCTAGTGTAACATGAACTATCATGAATTTGGAAAATGAATCTTCAACTACACTAGACGTGAACTTTCATACTTTTCATGGTTTGCATTTGAAATAGACTCCTCATCTAAGCTTTTTCTTCGAACTATAGTCTCTAACTCTAAGAAAGCTACTTTTTCAATTTAGATCAAATGCCGCCACAGGTGATACTTTGCTATATTTATGCTACTGTTGCCCTTATCTTGCAGCGCTTATGTGATGTTGCTATCTGGGCAATGTGATTTTGGTTGTTCTCTGACATTGTGACATTTAATTTGAATTAGAAAACAATTTTCTAGATACTTTAGTTTGGGGCATACCGGATTTGTTATGGATGAAAACTCCCCATCAACTGAAAATCAACATATTGATCGAGAGCAAAACTCTTTTGAATAGTGTGGATCACCCATGATCTTGATGTTTGTATGTTTTCACACAGGTGCTTTGCAGTTTGATTATTCACATTCTAGCGGAAATAAACCAGTGTTCAAGTTAAATCCCTATTCCTGGACAAAGGTAAATTACCTTTACTTTTAACTAAGGTTAATATTGTTAAACTTAACGGGATCAAAAGTTGCCACTTTTTCTTATAACAGATGGCCAACATTATATTTTTGGATGCACCCGTGGGTACGGGATTGTCATACACAACGACATAGACAGCATACAATAGTAGCGACACTTCCTCAGCAGCACAAACATATGAGTTCTTAAGAAAGGTGGCCATTTGTGCTTATACCAACATTATGTTACCTCAACATAATCAGATGCCCTTAAGGCAATTATCATAGCTAATTATCTGACTAGTATAATTCCTTATTTTATTTTATTTTATTTTTGATGCAGTGGCTTATGGCTCATAGCAAGTTCCTCACAAATCAGCTTTACATCACCGGTGATTCTTATTCCGGTGTTGTCGTCCCCGTCATTGTTAAAGAAATATACGATGGTATGTAATGGAAGTTTACCTTCATAAGCAGTTTTATTTTCAAATTAATTACTTGATTTTTGCCTCACTCTTGCTCTCAAGAAGTTATTTTCTCTTCATAAAAAAGACTGCTTGCATTTTTGTATAGGCAATGAAGCTAGACGCGAGCCGCCAGTGAATTTGAAAGTATGTAATAGTCTTGTCAATTTCGCTTTGTAAATTAATCTTCTACGACATTTATAAATGTTAGGCTTCGTGTGCTCCTCGTATTTCACTCTAAGGTTAAAACTCATATGTATGCTACTATTTCCTCAACATTTGAAATTCATATCTGTTGATCGTAAAGCCAAATATGTTAAGTAAAGCATTATTATTCTGGTTATGTGAACAGGGCTATGTGCTGGGCAATCCGGTGACTTGTGAGGTAAAGGACATCAGTCAAAGAATTCCATTCGGTCAAAAGACCGCTCTCATATCAGATGAACTTTATGAGGTGAATTTACAACATATCTTAATTCTGATAAGACCTTTATATCATTAAAGAACACAATATATTAGTAATAATGATTACATGTGAATTGACGTTTTTTCTTTTGCATTCATGTTTTCAAGTCAAGGAAATTGGATTGCAATGGAGATTATGTGAATGTAGATCCTAGCAACGGAGCATGTCTTATGGACCTTGAATGGTCGCAATAGTAAGTGCCATTGTTATACCAGCCACCTCTTTCATAACTTTTTATGCAAGATGTATGTATGCAATAAATCACTGAGATATGTTTCCTTGTGAACCATTCTAGTGCCTTGAGAAGACATTTTTGCTTCACATACTGGAACCGACTTGTAGTGTCACATCTCCTAACCATACAAGGCTAAAATGGAGCAGAAGTATACTAGAAGAGAATATCATGGACGTCATTTCGGTGCCTCTACAATCCAGGCCATGGTGTCGGGTACATCTTAAATTAACACAGCTCAAAATCCCTGAATACATTACCTAAAAGTGCAGTATCTATCTATTTGCGTGAGATAATGCACGATGGAGCGTATGGATTTCGAAAAATAGCTAATGCGATTGTTTTATTTACTTAAATATCCCCGTCAACAGAGCTATAACTCTTTGTACTCCTACATTTGGGCAAATGATAGGAATGTCCGAGAAGGAACATTCACTTTCGCAAGGCATCACCGCCATTTATGTAGTTATATTGATTACTCGATAATGACATTTAAGGCACGAAGCCAGAGTCGCAAAGGACGTTCCCAACAGTGTAGTCTATCATAGATACCTCTCTAAGAAATCCCTCCGCGCCCTAATTTGCAGGTACCGTGTTAGCTAAATGGATAAGTTTCTCATCCTAGTTCAAATTCTTTTATAGTTTATTTGCTTTTTCCCATAATATCATAGACATTTTCTTCTATTGACAAAAAGTACTCTTGTTGCAGTGGTGATCATGACCGGCTATTCCATACGTGGGTAGGCTGGATTGGATAAGATCACTCAATTTCACTTGGTCTGTGGTCGCCTTGGTTTGTTGAAGGTCAAGTAGCCGGGTAATAATTAATCCGTTAAGATCATCGATTACTTTCTTTTTTTTATCGAATTCATTTCACTTTATCATCATCTTCATCTCGATCATGGACGTATATATTCCATGTGAAGAGCATGCATCTTGATCTAAGTACGTACCATAAAATTTGCTCATCAAATTCCATTATTTGTCTATGTTGAGAACCATACTTAAGCTGAAAAGGATTGTACCAAATCTCAATTAGATTTCTAAACATAAATTAACTCACTCCGACTCTCTTCCATTGTAGTAAAGTAAATGGTATAGGCTGCACTCTTAGAAATAGAATAATTTTCTTTAATGATACACTGAGACAATCATAATCAGCTTGTGATCTATCTATGCTGCTCAAGCAGTCAAATTCGGACTAACCCACAACTCAACCTTCCACGAGCATATTTCTTATTCAACTAGCTCTTGACTATACACACTCTGCACACCACAAACAAAAAAGTCCCTAGAGAGTGGATTGTTTAGAACCCTCCGACATTCAAGTTAGTTTGACCTTAAGAGAAGTGAAATTGATAGAATAATGGCTTATGCATCTCAAATGTATCTTACCTCGAATGGTTGATCCTAGACTATTTATATTTACTTTAACAGATTGAGGTTCTCCAATTTTCGAAGTTGTGACGTTGTGGGATTGTCTCTCTAGAATGTGGGTGTAACTGTTGGTTTGTCGCCCACATTTCGCCCCCTCTTCGTTAAACGCTCGGAGACATTGCTTATTAGAATCCAGACTGATGGGACCAGACTTATCTTTAGTCCCCCCTTCCGGATTGGACTAAGCATTTGACTTAGAAATTGGTATTCCCCCGTTCATGTGTTTAAAGAAACCACGCCAATGGGCTTATTTCTTACTCTTACTTGTTTTTATGTATAAATTAAATTCGACAAACGGGTGAGTCGAGTTGAAAATGGTCCAACCCAAATAGACGTTTTAACTTATTTTGACCTATTTCCATACAATACAAATCTAGTGACTTATGCCCGACTCAATTCATGTCCAACCCATACTTGACCTGACTCATATTGCCAAAACACTTCCGTAGTCAACTCAATATAGGAAAATTCATTCACAAACTGAATGAGAGCGCATGGTGAGTGAGGGCGAGCAAAAATGAAGAGAGTGTGGTTTGGGTCTAAATAAGTTGTAAGCCCATTTATGACACTTTTATAATCTATTTATGATCTATTCAACACCCATATTATATTTAAACTCATTTATAACCCATTTACTAAAAAAATAACCTATATAACAACTCAACCCACTATATATAGATTAAAAAATGGGTTTATGAGCTATTTCTATAAGTTTATGTTATTGTTGACACCTAATTTTTAGCTCATTTTTTTCATATTTTCAAAAATTTCAAAATTAGGACTAGGAATCTTTGCCAAGCCTAGAAACCTATTTATAAACCAAAAAATAATTTTTTTATCATTTTTTAGCATTTTTTCTTAATTTCTTTTAGTCAAAATAGGCGAGAAAATCAAGAAAAATAGCAAATGGAATCATAAAATTCCATAAAAATATTCATTCATCTTATTTTAAATCCAATTTCATGAATACATCATCAATTTTTAAAAATCTCAATTGGGTATATATTTTTCCCAAACTTGGGCAAAATTAAACCCAAATTGAACCAAAAATACAATTAAATTTTTTCTAGTCATTTTTAAAACATAGTGTCTTCACAACAATTGATTTTGCGACCTTGAATTGCATAATGGTCAGTCCAATTGCGCAATGTGACGTAAAAATAAAAAATCTCCAAAATTTGATTGAAAATTAAGAATTTTGAACCCAAATTGAGAATCGTACCCAATATGAAATTGTCGAAATATGGGAACAACATTTCTAGGGTTAATTAGATGTGGGTAATTCAATTTTGGCATCAATTTTACCTAATCAGGTCATTAGGACTCCAAATTGAACAAAACCCTATTAACCCGAATATAAAAATAAAAAAATCTTAGACACAATTATGATAAAAATTGGGGCAAATTATATATTTGGGTTTGGAATATGATGGGAAGTTAATTTTGAGTTTAAATTTGAAAAATTGGGTCGAATTTGAGAATTTGAATCAACCCGGGTCTGTCGGGTCGGTCGGGTCAACCCAACCCAATCCGGGTAAATCATCTTCTTCACCCGATTTAGTCGAAGTGCACTAAACCTAAAATAACCAAATCAAACCCACAACTTAATCGATCATTCTCGATCAAACTAGCATGTGTCAATTGGTTTGGCCAGCTGTAAATATCCGGCTAGCATCAGTTAACCACCCCAACCGATCGGAAGTCGGTTTAAACCAATTTTGAGCGCAAAATCGATCAACAAAAAATGAAGAAAAAACTGAAGGAAAGAGGAGAAGGTGTTCGACGAAATTCCAAAAAGAGGAAGGAGAGAAACAAAGAGGAAAAACCTGAAATCTAAAGAGAGAGAGAGAGAAGGGGGAGTGGAGATCCCCACGTCAAGTGATCGGCACCGGTCGATTGAACAGTGCCGGCAAATTGACCGTCTAAGGAGGATCTTCTCCTCGGGTGAACCAGAAGGAAGCTAACCGTGAAAGCCTAAAACTAGGAGCTTTCCAAGCAATCTAGACCTGTTCCGGCGAATCCAAGAGCACTAGGAGGAAGACCAAGTGTCAATGAACGATCCTCAGGGCGTTGATCAGTTCAATAATTTTGTTTGATCATTGAACAAAATAGATAAAGTTGGCTCAGGGTCAGTTTTTTCAAAACTTTCAAGAATTCAATTTCAATCTCGATATGCATGTTTGTATGTTTTTTTTTTTGCAAATTTGAGTTTGTTGATGCTTCTACTCAATTTTTGATCATTTTTCATGTTGATTGATTGCATTTTGGGCATAAAAAATGCATGAACTGAGTCGGCCCCCCTATGAACCACCTCGTCGGAGCATTGCCATGGCCGTAAGGCCATTCAAGTTAGTTTCCCTGACCTTGTTTGATGTTTTGATAGTCGTTAGAACCAATTTAGACGGCTAGGGCAGCTAGTGTTAGGATTAGTGTTTTGGAAAATCTTGTTTAGGTTAGTGCTATGTTAGGATTTTCTAATCGGTTTTTTGCCGGTCGGCGAACGTCCGGCGGCGATTTGATTGGACTAAATTGATACTCAAACACATGGACTTCATTGTGATGCAATCGGAATGGGCAAAAGGTCGCCGGAAGGTCGTCGGCGATGGGCCTGAAGTCACGGCCTCGAGAGCACTAAACTAAAAATCATGCCCACCAACTGTTTATAGAAATGGCCCAAAGAAGGGAAGCCAAAACGGTGCCGTTTTGGGCACCATGCTCGCCGAAAGGGATGATCGGCGCCGGTGATGCCCTGTTCGGCCAAGCTGAACTGGGTCGAATCGGGCTGGTCCGATTCATTTCCCTGGTGGGAAAATTTTAAAAAATTTTGAAAAAATAAAAAATCAGAAAATTCTAAAAAAATAAAAAAAATCACAAAAATCATAAAAAAAACTAGAATTTCTTTTAGAAAATTAAAAAATTTCATAAAAATTCAAAAAAAAATCAGAAAATTCAAAAATTTACAAAAAATTCATAAAAATTCATAAAAATTTCAGAAAATTCATAAAAATTCACATAATTCGGAAAATACAAATAAAAAATAAAAAAAAATTGGAAAACAGTAAAATCAATTCTCGATTTAAAAATTTTTCTGAAAAAAAATTCAAAAATTTTGAAAATTCACAAAAATGTCTAAAATCATCGTGGCCAATCATAAAGAGTGAAGTTTGAATTTTTGGAAGTGCCCAAATGGCATTAAAAAAAATCAAAAATTTTGAAAATTCATAGAAAGGTCCAAAATCATCTTGGCCAGTCATAAAAAGTGAAATTTGAACCTTTTGAAGTGCCCAAGTGACATTTTTAGAAAATTCCAAATTTAGGGGTTATAACCCCTATAAAACCCTAAAAATGTGTAAATCATGAAATGAACAAGCTATTAGAGCTTCATTAGGATTTGGGTGCTTTGATTGATTTTTATTTTAGAGACCACTTAGGATTGATTGACTTTGATTGTGCATTTAATGCTTGTTTGGTCTTTCCTACGATTAGAATGGACATGATTAGTGGGTAAGTCTCGGAAATTCGTATGGCATGTTAGACGTCATATCGTTTTTAGATATCGAAAGGACGTTAGGGATCTCAATTTGGGATCAATAACGTAACCAAGTTTCCGTACTCAGAATCTCTTGTTCATAGAATTGCGGTATTTCTCCCGTATCTAGATTAGGTTTCTAGTCTACTTACCAATAATAACCAGTAGCGACTCCAAAATTACAAATTTAGAAATCACCTTCCACTATCACTTGAGGTATGGTCTAGGAGAGACTTTTATATGGAAATACCTCCTTAGCGCACAAATCTTGAATCCTCAAAAGCGCGACGCGACAGTTATCACTTAACTTTCTTGCCATCCATAGAAAAAGTCCACAATACTAGAACGTTTTCTAACATATTAAGAACTTATGTGGATTCTGTTGCTTAAAAGTCTCAAATGGTTAATTGGTCAATTTGGGTTAGAAAAAAATGACTTTCTTACAAATGATCTCATTTAGTATCTGAGCCCTCATCCCTAGTTCTGTTATTTTGTTTTAAATTTAATGTGAATATGTATTAATTCCTTTTTAATCTGTTTGGACATATACTCTATATTATATTCGAAAAATAGTAAGTAGGATTTGACATTTACAACAATCAAGGTAGGACCGACTCCTGTCCTTTAAATATTATTATTATCCTTTTACACTTCTATATGTCTTAAAAAAATGATTATTTGAAATTGTAATGATTGTTTTTGTTTTTTCTTTTCTCATTTTTCCGTGGTGCAGGGAGGGGGGGGCACAGCTCCGGAGTATAAACCCAAAGAATGCCTTGCAATGGTTGACAGATGGCTCTCTTATCAACCTCTCTAGCTAATTTTCATTGGTCGTTGGGTTGATTCTCGAACCAAATCCCGATTTGTCACCCAATAATAATGTGGTCGTGCCCTGTCAGCTCATCCTTGTTTTGTTTGAGGAGCTTTGGCTCTGGTGGGTGAGTCATCAAGATAAAAATGAGGGCAAC
Source organism: Syzygium aqueum (assembly GCA_031216185.1). NCBI lineage: Eukaryota > Viridiplantae > Streptophyta > Magnoliopsida > Myrtales > Myrtaceae > Syzygium > Syzygium aqueum. The sequence continues at coordinate 22,137,334 of CM062239.1, read as the reverse complement.
AATCATTGCAATTGAATAAATATCTGAACTCGAAGATTCCACCCGAAAATGTATTTTAGTTGTAGGATTACATTTACGGAGTTTCAATTCATCCATTATCGATGGAAAAAAATCATTGAGGTGGATATTAAGCAAAATTCAAAATACTATCTAAAATTCTAGAAATGATGGAGAAATTCAATAATGAATTTATCTATCGAGATTTGTCACTTTCCAAAGTTTTAGATATTTTGGGTCAACAAAAGCTAAAGTGAGTGCATCCCAAAATTTTGAATAAGTAAAAAGCAAAAGGTAAAAGTCAATCAAGACACATCCCACGATTCAAACATACATATGTGCATTTCTTAATCTTTGATTTCATTTATTTGATAAATAGTTGGATTTTTCCTTTGCAACACTATATACATGTGTAAATTAACTTATTATATTACCACGGGTAGAACAAAAGAATAAACAAAAGTCCCAAATATTGTGGGATTGTTCAAATGTTTCGTGTAGTCTAGATATATACAACAGATCCAATCCCTACTCAGAGTAACCCTTGGGCAACATCCTATATAGGTTGACTTTCATTTGATGCAAAGAAAATGAAGAATTGTTATGCATTCTTCTTCCGTTGACCAATATTAAGTATGAATTTCTATATTCTTGTTGCTGTTTAGTTTTTGGTCATCCATGAATTTCATCTACTTAGTGAAAAGCACTTCCTTCTAGTATGAGAACAGAAAAGTAATTGTAAGAACTTCACTAAATCAAGGATCACCTCGGATTAGTTTTCTCTCCCTTGTCAACACCTTGCCCGAAATCTGGGTTCAAAGATAAAGAAGCTAATGGCCCAAATCTAAAGAAGTTATGACATGGAGCATCCTGGATTACTATTCCTTTGTAATTGTAAGAACGAATTTTGGTAATGTAAAGAAAACAGAGTTAATTGCTACATTTAGTTTTCACCTCATAGAGTTCATATGGTATGAGAGCCACCTTGCAAGTAAGGGACTCTTTGACTTGTGTCCTTTTGCTCCGGAAAAGTGTCAAAAAAGTTATAAACCTATTGCATTGGTGTCAATTGAGTCGTAAACCTTTTTTTTTTTTTTTCCAATTGAGTCCTTTCGGATAATTTTGGCCAAATTTTACGGATGTGAACGTTGGCCAATCATCAGTGCTGATGTGACCAACTTCTAATAATATTTTAATTTTTTTTAATTCTTATTTTTTTCCTCTCCTCCCTCCTTCCTCCAGCCGGTTACTGGTCTAGTGATCGGCCAGAGGCTGGTGAGATCAACCTTGCCCAACTGCTAACAAGGCTCCAGCTCTAGTTAGAGGTTGCGAGGCCTCACCCAGCCATGGTGAGGCTCGCCTTTGCCTACGCAAGAGAGGGCGAGCCTCGCTAGATGTCAATCACTGGTCCCTGGGAGGAAAAAACAAAGAGAAAGAAAAAATAAATAAATAATTCAAAAAAATGTTAAAATAATATTAAAATTTATCCACGTCAGCATTGGTGACTGGCTGGCATCTACGTCAGTAAAATCCAGTTAAAATTGACCGAAAGGATTGAATTAGTATGAAGACAAAAAGTTTAAAACTCAATTGGCACAAATGCAAAAAAGTTTAGGACTTTTCTAACATTTTCCCCCTTTTGCTCATATGTCACTCAATTGCAAATCACATAACTTGATTCATAACGAGAAAAAAAGATTTGGATAAGTACATTAAACGTCTTATAATATATCGCGAAATTGCAATTGAGTCCTGAAATATAAAAAAAGTGCAATCAAATCCTAAAATTTATCAAATGTATGTAATCAAATTCCTCCATTAACCCCGTTTAATTTGGCTAACGGAAATTGCTGGCATGGCCATTTTTATTACTTTCTTAAGACATGTGGTGTAGATATGACACTTAGTAAGCACCACATCAAAACAAATATTGAAACTTTTTTTTTTTAAGATGAAGATTAAAAAAAATATGTGCTAAAATAATAGAAAATTTGAAAATTGAAAAAAAAAAAAAACAAGCCATAGGTTGCTTTGCTCGTTGAAGCCACTCCTCCAACATACTATTCCGGGCCACTAATGACAATGATAGAATATTTAGATATTAAATATCTTCATCTAACACTTTAAGCTTTTGAAACAATTATTAGTAGTCCCACAAAATCTCATATGATATCTAGTAAAAAGGCCTTGAGTTTAAATCTTTCTGGACCCCATTTGCTTCCTTAATTAAATGTGTCCACACTTAGTATTGAACAAAAAGACTTTGCAACCATGCCGGGGCATGCTAGTCAGAGCTTTGGGAGCATTAGGGTGCTCGACTCGCAGACAATTGCACGCATTCGTCCCAATCGTTGAAAGATTTTAGGAGCCAAGGTGATGGAGATATGGATGTCGCATTTGTTTTGTGCTTCTAAGGTGTATGTTCTTTGTTCAGAGTTCACAGTAATGTAGTTCGCAACTCCATTTTGCATCGTTCACTCTCTCTCACGTGCTTTGTTGCTCGCATTCTTGCACAGAGAGAGAGAGAGAGAGATAGAGTGTGTGTGTGTGTGTGTGTGTGTATATGTATGTGAGCGAACGCCCTGGCTTCTCTCTATTTCAAATGGGCCGGCCCTTGGGCTTCAGTGGGTGAATTTCCTTGAAATGAGCCAAACTTGGCCTGGTTTAAGCATGGACTGAAATTTTAAGCCTTTAAGGTTCGCGGGCCGTGAGATGGGTTGTTTCAAAGGTTCTAGATAGGCCTTTTTACTCAAGAATCCGAATTGGTCTCTCCATTTTATCTATTTATTTATTTATTTATGTATTTGTTTATTTATTTCGTTTTTTGCTCGTTCTTTTTTTATCATTTATTTTTACTTATACCAAAAATGATTGTTTGATTTGTCAACAAAAATTCAATGTGTCAAGAGATCCTATAATAAAGGGCAAGGTTAGGCTTTGACCCGGCAACGGCATTGCTATTGCTTCCCCGACACATGACGTACATTGATAATGCTCTTCTATCACTAACATGTGAATATTATATCCCGTGTCAAAGTCCCAACTCTTTCACAAAAAAAAAAGTCCGAACTCTAAATTTCATTTGCCAGAGCCTGAACAGAAACATGAACCTCAAGTTCAGCCAACCCATGTAACATCTCATCACATCCCCAACTCATCGGAAGTCCTTTTTCTTTCTCTTCCGTCCCTTCTTCTTCCTTCCCTTTCATCTTTTTCTTTTTCCTTTCTTGTCTTGAAGAGAAACTACTCATTGAGCCAGCAATGTAGATGAGCTATTTCTTACAATTCCCGTATTATATAAGCACTGCTTGTTTTATTTGAAACTTAATTTTTGTTCTTTTGAAGTGGCTGGGTTGAAGTTTTTCTTGTTTTTTGGTCGGCTGGGTTGAATTTGGGCTAAGGAGGAGAACTAGTCTCGTATCCAAGTCTGACCTGAAAAATCAATCTAACGCGTAAAAATTTTACCAAAGCCATAGACTCGACAAAGGCGACAAATTCTCGCGGCCCTTGACAAGTCTATGGCGACGAAAACAATGAGTTTGCCTTTAAGCAAGAGAACCTTATTTTGTCTCATTTGCTTTTAAAGGCGATTTGTTTTGTTGCCTTAAGTACCAAAGGCAACAAAACAGAAAAAAAATTTGTTTCTTTAGGTAAAGGCAGTGAAGAAAACGTAATAAAAGATTCGTGACAAAAAAATATTGTCGCCTTTGCCTAAGGCATTAGCCCATTTTTTTCTCAGTGACTTGTTAGTAGTTTAATGAGAGAAAACTTGTTGACTCACAGTAACTTGGATTGGTTTTCTCTAAAAGGAGTTAGTAAATGCTAGGAACTACTAAAAATTGATAACTCAATAGACTAGTACGTAAATTATTATTATTTTTGGTCAGATAGTACGTAAATTATTTAAACACAACTAAACATTGGTAAGTAACTAAAATAAAAGTCGGTTATCAAATTTATTTGTTACAATAAGACAAAAATTAGTAAATCACTCTAATTAAGGGAAAATTACTAAAACAATCCTAAATGTATCGCAATTGTGCCAATTTAGTCAAAAACGTTTTTTTTTATTTCAATTTAGTTCTAAACCTTTTGCATTTGTGCCAATTCAGTCCATCCGGTTAATTTTGGCCGGCTGATGCTGACGTGGATGTTGGCCAGCTAGCCAACTCACCGTTGCCGAGTCGTTGGTGAGGTCAAGCCTCTTCCGATCTAGCGAGGTTGAGCCTGGCAAGGCTCGTCCTTACTCTTGCTGGAAAGTCGAGTCTCGTCCTCGCCGTCATTCGCGTGGTCGAGCCTCGCTAGGGGCAGGCGAGGCTCATCCTTGCTAGTAGCCAATGGGGCCAACCTTGCTGACCCTCGCCTTTAGCCAATCATCAGACCAGCGACCGACCAAAGGTTGAAGATGAAGGGAAAGGGAAAAAAAAAAGAAAGGGAAAAAGAATAAGAAAAGAAAAAAATATTTAAAATTACCACATTATCATTGGCTGGCCAGCTGGTATCCACATCAACACCGGCTGGCCAAAATTGGCTTAATGAATTGAATTGTTATAAATACAAAATGTTTAGAACTGAATTGGAAAAAAAAAGTTTATGATTGAATTGGCATAATTACAATAAGTTTAAGACTATTTTGGTATTTCCCGCTCGACTTACAATGGTAATATCATGTAAGAGTTAGTAAATTCAAATTGTTAGTAGGTTATTGAAATAAGAGTTGGTAAGTTAGTATAGAAAATTCTAATGTATAAACTATAAAAACAAAGTTGGTAATATGATAAAAGTGTCGATAAATAAGTTACCTGAGAAATAGTGACCGATAGTTTTTTTTATCAATTTTTTTTACACTTACCAACATTTCTTGAAATTTACTAGCATGGAAAAAAAACTCATTTTTATTAACACGGAACAACAGAATTCGACCTGTACGGAGATATGAGAAAGTTGCTGCCTTTTGTCGCGACCCTAAAAAATTTTGATCAATTTTCTCGGGTTAATGGATTATGAAGATTGAACTTAACTCGGGCCCTCCCAAGCCCTACCAACTCGCAACTTAGGGTTTAAGTTCTTAACGTGCAAATATTTTCATGCTTGGAGTCGCCACTAATCAATTTACGGTAGGCTGATTAGAAACCTAAATAAAACATAGGGAGATATGTTTTATTCCTACGAACCAGAGATTCTAAGCCCGGGGACTTGATTACGCTAGATCTAGTCTAACGCCCTTTCGGTACCTTTTCATTTCAAAAATATTTTGACAGGCAGTTTGGATCCATTTTAATTTAGCCGCTAACATGTGAGGTGTTCATGCGGGTGCGCAAACCACCAATTTAACACCCAATAATCAAAGCATTAAATAAATTGCAAGCTTAGAAGAGCAACTTACCTCGAATCCAGCGCAAGCATCTGCATTGTTAGCTAGAAAATCACATCGAACACCCTAATATGATTTCTAGTTAACAAACAATCACTCAATTTCTCTTTTTTTGATTTTCACTTTATTTAAATGAAATCTAGCCTAAATGCAATGACATGCAAAAATATGACATGCAAATTAATGCAACCTAGAATGCAAACTATATGTCATGCGACGACGTGACTTAATTCTAATGACGGATGCAATGACATATTTTTGGTATTTTTCGACGAAATTCGGAATTATGAAAAATGCCTAAAATAACATGCAAACTAATGACTTTCCTTTTTTTGATATTTTCTTTTAAAATTCGGAATAGTAAAAATGCCTAAAATAACATGCAATTATGATGCCTTAAGCTATCCTAACATGATTTATTTTTTTGGGATTTTTTGTTAAAATTCGAAATTATTAAATTGCTGAAATTAAGATGCAATCTAACCTAATCTACCCTAAAGCAATTCATTCTCTTTTTAGGGTTTTCTTGAAAATTCGGAATTAAAAAATAACGTGAATAATCCATTAGAATTAAAACAATACTTAATTTAAACTAGGAAACATGCCACTTTAGGTCCTAATTTAAATTAAACATTCATCCCATCCTTCGGGATATATTCAAAATCTAAACATGCAAAAATCCTAACAAAACAGAATTTTTTTGGGATTTCTTTTTATTTGAAAAGGAAAGACAATCAAACAAATAAGGATAACGACCACATTCAAATCAACCACGCGATCCGCCAAATTTGTTTCAAACTCGGATTAGGCACAAAAATCGAACTATCAGTCATATCTATAGGATTATAGATATTAACGGATAGTCGATCGTTCAAATTTGGAAAGCATATAAAAATCATTATCGTGTTCAAGTAGTTATGAATAGGATAATAATTTTCCGTATCGCCGCGTATCGTACCTTAGGGATAAGGTCGGATAGTCGTCCAGACACGTTGCTAAATTAGGAAATTTTCCTAATTTGAATATTCTCAAATATCGCGGATATATCGAACATTATCTTAAGATATCTAATTATGCACAAGATATTCATGCAATATTCCAAGCGATTCAAATTAGGAAATTAGATATTCTAAAAATATATCGGATAATGATCGTTACCTAATTTGAAAATATTTCCAAATTTGACTTGGATCGAGCTCGGGCTTGCGGATCGGATCGAGCTAACCGACGACAACTACGGCAACACGGTGGATCACGGCTCGCCGGCGGGCGTTTGAAACGGCGAGACACACAGCGGCTGGTCCAGGCGTGTCACGGTGAGGACAATGGGTTCACTTCATGGTCGTGGTCGACACGGCGAGGACTCGTGGCCGTGTATGGCACGATCACGGCTGAAAGGGGCTGATCGCGTAGTCACCTTGAGCTTGGACAACAAGTCGCCGCGGAGGAAACAGGAGCAGCAGCTAGGGCTTCTCGGTTCAAGCAGCTTGGCGTTGTCTTCGTGGAGCTTCAATCACATCTGCATGGGGGATCTTCAAATCAGCAAAGAATACTTCATGCACGTTCGCTTTCCCTTGGCTGTCTTTTGCATGGTATTGTGGGGGCGTCGGTTTGGTGAAGAGGAAGGATGTGCGTCGTTGCATGGGCTGTTCTTCAAGGCTGCAGCTGCTGCTTCATGGACCAATAGGATGAAGAGGAGACGTTGACAGGATTCTCGGTTGACTGGAGAAGACATGACTGGGCTGCTTCACTTCAAAGCCTCACAGGTGAAAGCAAGGAATACGCGACATAGGCAGAGGAAGCATCAACCGAAGTCAACAGCCTCTCGGGAACAGGCCGTTCAAGGATGCCCAGCAGCGACCATGGTCTTCAACGAGTATCACTTGCGAACAGAGAGAGGGCGAGGATGTCGGTGGCTTAGAGGAGGTGTCGTCGATTGAGGGGCAGCTACGACGACGGAACGAGACGCGACAAGCGGCCGTCGAGGCACGACGATCTCTCCCTCACTTTTCTCTCCAAGAAAAATCAGATCTGAAATTCTCTCAGCCCCCCTCAAATTTCTGACCTAGTTATGTTTATATAGTGCTAATCCTAGGTCAATTAGGATGGGCTCTAATCCTAGTGGGCTTAGGTTTAATTAAATTAAATGAGCTGATTTAACTTGGGCTGAATTAAGCTCAAATTTAAACGATGGAACCGTTCATCTTGAAATTCCCGGCCCTTGCATTCCCGAGCGATCCAATTTGTTCGATGAATTTTAAGCTCGCTCGCCATCGCCAGTCCGACGCAAAAAAAATGCAATTAAACTAAAATGAGCCTAAACTATATGTTATGCAATTTAAATATTTTTATTTAAGGGTTAAAAAATTAACTCCTAATTTTCTATGCAAATTAAACTAAATAAATTTCGGTAAAATTTAGGTGTCAACACCTTTGTACTGGATGAGGTATGGAAATTGACAACGCTTTTGGGCTTCTTCAAATGATGTCATGCTTTAAACATTTAATGACAACCTCAAGAAATATGACTTTATTAAAGATAAGAATAGCATGAGTGTTACCTTACCAAAAAAAAAAAAGAATAGCATGAGTGTTATAAGTTTCGTACGACACTCACTTTTGTGTCATAACTTTTTTTTCACTCACTTAAATGCCGAATCAGAGTAAAATCAACCTTACCAAAAAAAAATCGGAGTAAAATCAGTCATTTAAGTGCCATTTCCGACAAACCATACTGCGTGGATTTTTTTTATTAATTTCCCTTTCTGACGTGGATTTTTTATTTTTGAATTTTTTTATTAATTATCCACATCAACGTTAGCGATGCCACGTCGGACGATTGGCGTTCACGTCGGATTTCTAACGAGGCAAATCGCCAATGATACTTAAGTGATCGGTTTTTTAAATTTGTGGCACTCAAATGAGTGCCGTACGAAAGTTATGGCAGTCCTAGTGTACTTATCCCAAAAATGCTTATACATGTATCCATTAAAGGAGTGATTATTTAAATATTTGGGAAAATTACCGATTTAATCTTAAACCTATTGTATGGATGTGTCAATTCAGTTTTAACTTTCAAAATTTGTCAAAATGTGGGCTTTCCTGCCAATTGTTGTTTGCAAATTGCAACGTGGAAATTAACAAATTGCCTACATCAGCATGCCACTTAAGATAGCCGGTGACGACCAAACGCCTCATCAGCGATTTTTTGTGACAATTAGCGGGAAAGACTACATTGAAATGTCGCCTTAAAGTTTATGACTATATTGATAAAACTGAAAAGTAGGGTTGATTAAGTGGAATAATTAGTTATTGACAAGAAAAATATGACAATTGTAATTGCATTGTAAGACAATCCAATCATACCATTGGCAAATACATATTTTTTGTCAATTCTAAATGCATCAGAATTTGCAAAGAAAGAAAAGAAAAGAAATGTAAGAAATACTCTTAAATATGGGACATGCAGAGATATTATGGTTAATTTAAGGTAATTGGGGGTTGGAAGTCAAAAAATGGATGGAAAAGGGTCTTTATGCGTTTTCCCTTTTCAAATAATTTCTCATTTAAATGTTAAACCTAACCTACGTATCTATATTTGAGTTGATGCGAAAAAAATAAAGAGAGAGTATGATGGGTTTCCAGAGTCAAGGTTCGTATGGTGGTTGGGAAAAAGGAGAGGCGAATGATATAATTTATAATTAATACTATTAATGTATTAGTACATAATAATTATATTGATGATATTTTAATTTCGATCTTTGTTGAAAATTAAATTTAAAATATTTTGGATTTTATATGCAAGAGGCCTCATTCTATTAACATGTTTTATAAAGAATTAAGTAATGCTAGGCATTTATCTGCATGTGACTTTTGTGGTAAAGTTGAGAGGGAATTACATTGATTGGCCATCCCCAACATTTTCACTTATAAATAAAAATGTTTGGGATAAGGACAGCAAGAGTGCTATAATTTTCGTACGGCTCTTATTGAGTGTCACATTGGAGTAAATTTGATCATTTGAGTTCCATTCTTGGCAAATCATCATACATGAATTTTTTTTTATTAATTTTCTATGCGACGTAGATTTTTTTATTTTTGAATTTTTTTATTAATTTTCCACGTCAGCACCGGCAATGCCACGTAAGATGATTGACGGCCACGTTGGATTTTCCGGTGTGCTAAACCGTCGATAGCACTTAAGTGATAATTTTTTTGAAATTGTAGTTCTCAAGTGAGCGACAAAAAAGTTATGTCACCCAAGCAAGTGCCATACGAAAGTTATGACACTGTTAGTATACTTATTCCGGCTTTACTAATAGTTATCTAGTTATGGTAAAACAAAGGACCATCTCAACTCATCTAGAGGAGTAGTCGAGTGACGTAACTATGAGTGATACGGTCCTTGAGGTTATCAAAAAGTTGTTGAAAGTAGTTGATAATACATCTAATTTGATTAGGTGGAAGATAAAAATTAATTAAGCTGACAAGATAGATGTTGAATAATAGAGCGCTTTTTGGGAGGAAATTATATCATATTGAAAAAATGACACGAATGATTCCTGAATTTTGAATGTTTACCAAAAGTTCAGTGACTAATTTGAATAAATAAAAAATTCAGGGACGATATTACACGTTGAGCTAAAGTTCATGAGCTACATTAAACAAATTAAACGTTCAAAGACGATATTGCACATTGAACTAAAATCTAGAGATTATTTGTGTAATTATTCCCGTCACATTCGTTGAGAAGTAGAGAGCGCCTCTCCAATGTGGGTTGATTTGGTTAGAGTGATGTCACATACACATAAACCAATGATTTATTCTTGGATCTGTAGTCTGATCATATGAATCAAGAATGGGCATGAACTAGATAAATGAAACGAAGAAGATGAACAAGGAATGAATACAAAAACAAAACCAAAAAAAAAAAATAGTTAGTTATATTGGGTTATTTCATGCAATCATAAGGATTGGAGGTTTAAGTGAAGGCGAAATTTGCGACTTTGACAGGTGCTGTATAGGAAAAGAGTAACGGCTAACAAATAGAAACAGAATTCAAGCGAATTACCAAGGTTTGCTTTTCTTGTCCACTTGTCGCTCAGATGTGTGTGTCTACACCACATTTTCGTAAGAAGTTTTTGCTCGGACATGACCCGTGATGGACCGAGGGAATCACAATTGGTAATTGGGTCGAGTGCATCTCGCATGAATTTCATATCATCCAATTTAATGATTGTGACATGGCGGTAGATCCCATGCAATGGTAGCAATTGAAAACAATTGCTTTTCTTCTCTCCACGTTGTACCTGCGCAATAATCAATGCATTGGCTCATTGTAGGTCCTTGTTTGTTTGGTCCTCTATCAAATTAGGTTATTCCCAGTCATTTCACTTTGGCCACGTTTCTTATGTCGAATGAATTTTGTGGTCATTTTGAAAATTATACAAGTACTATGAAAAACAAATAGCAGAAACAGCCGGAACTGCCGATTAGCCTATTCCGACATATAATTTGACCATTTTCCCATGATGATCTTTTAATTTTTATTTTTTGGGCTTAATTCATGCCATCGGTCGTTGACGGACTAGTAGCAGTCTAACTTGCAGTTGATAAAGTCTCACAAAAAAAAAGCGAGTAGTTGTCCTTTCACATCCGTAAAATGTTATTTTTCAAATAAGTCTAAATGCACTTGTTAAAAGGCCACTGCGACAATTACTCTACTGACCTGGGAATGGATGGTTTACAAAGCCGCGAAGCCAATATAACCCCTAGAATTCCACCTAGAGGAAGGAGGAATCGTACAGAAATTGCATCTGGGAATGGATGGTTTTCTCTTCCATTTTTCTTGGTTGGACGAGCCAAGGATGTTGCATCTCCTACGTCCATTGCTACTCTTGATCTCCAACGTCGGACGATCACAATCAGTGATCATCAAGAGCCTCCTGGGTTTTTTCGGAGATCTTCACTTTAAACTTGAAACTGAGTCAGCTCGTGTTATATGTTTATGATCAATTACAACGTGGCAAATGACTTGAATTGCTATATCTTTTCTTCATCTTCAAGAGTTATATACGTGAGTGTCTTCTTCTTAATATTTTTTTGAATGGTGGTGAGACAAAACTGGTGCCGATACTTAGGGGTAGGAGAATTGGAGGAAGTGCAGCTATTTTCCTACTTCATCAAGTCCGAGAGGAGGCCCAAGGACGACCCTTTGTTGCTTGGCTCACCAGCGGTCCGCGTTGCTCTGCTTTGTCCGGCCTCCTCCTCAAAATTGGTGCATTTTTTTTTATAATTCCTTCACTCGTTGTCATCGTCCTTTTTCTTCTTCTTCGCGATATTTTTATTATTTGGTGACACAGCTATTTGTAGCCTCCCCCTTCACTCTATCTTTTTTGGAAGATTGTTAGATTATGCTATATTATACTAGATAATAAGGGCAAAAGCCACCAAAAATCTCAAAGGAAAAATTACCTAAAAAAACCTAAACCTTGCTAGAATCTGGCAAGGGCCAACCTCGCCTGTCGACCTGGGCTCACCCTTGCAGGGGTGAAGTTGCCCGAGGTTGGCAAGGTTATCTCGCTTGGTATTTGACAAATTTTCAAAAGGTTTATCATAAACTTTTTCCGTGACACAAAAAATCTTAAATTTGTACCTATGTGACACATTTAACAAGGTTTTGTCAATAGGAACCGTTAAAAATCTGCTTACATGGACCTCATAAAGAAAACGATGTTGACATGGTACCCATGTGACTTCAATAAAATAAAACGACTTTGTTTTGGCTGAAATCATTTGATGAAACCTTGACGGATGATAAATGTATCACATGAGTACAAGTTTGGAATTTTTTGGGAAAAGTATAAGAAAAGTCCCAAACCTATTGCATTAGTGTCAATTTAGCCATAAACCTTTTTTTGTGCTAATTCAGTTCTAAACTTTTTATCTTTGTGTCAATTCAATTCTTTCGGTTAATTTTGGATGGATTTTGCTGACGTGGAAGTCGGCCGGCTTACGTGGCACCGTCGGCAATGACATGGATAACTTTTAATAATATTTTAATAATTTTGGGATTTTTTAATATTTTTTCTTTTCTTCTTCCTCTAGGCAATTCGGTGATTAGCTATAGGCCAGAGCTGGCGAGCCATGCTGGCCACTGATAAAGGCTCAAGCCCTTGCCCATAGCCGGTTCGGCTTGACCCTCACTAGCCCAGCGTGAGATCGCCCTTACGACCATTCGACCTCGTTGGATCATAGCCTTGTGCTGGGCTGGCAAGAGTCAAGCTCCGCCGACCATGGGCGAGGCTTGACCTCGCCAGATATTGTGAGGTTGTGCCTTGCCCAGCTGCTGGCAGAGGCCACGACCTCGCGGCTACTAGCGAGGGCGAGGTGAGTCTCACCGTCACGGCCATGGGTGAGGCCCGACCTCGCCAAATCTAGCGAGGTCGTGCCTTGCCTAGCTGCTAGTAGAGGCTGCAAGGTTGAAGGTTGAGAACTCACTGCCACTGGCGAGAGCGAGGTGAGGCTCACTGTCACTATCGCTGGCGAGTGCGAGTCTCGCCAACAGCCGGCGGGGCTCACTAAGACTAACCTCTGGCAACCTGCTGGAGGAAAAAGAAAAGAAAAAAAAGCAAAAAAATATTTTTTAAATTCAAAAAATATTATTAAAAGTTGTCTACATCATCGCCGACGGTGTCACGTCAATGGTGCAAATTATCCCACTCACACAAAAATTTCTCATATCCATAGTCCAACTCTAGTCTTAACTCATGTGGTACCAATACATGTCATTTAATATTTTGACTTAACTAGGGTGGGCTTCTAAGGCATGGTACACTTCTTCAATGAATTTCTTCATAATGGAGCATGTCTCATATCCAGCTCACATCCACTATTGAATGAGATGGGCCATCATGAGAGCCAGATGATCTAGCGGTTCGTGTGAGCTGAGGCCCATATCTACCGTCGGATGATGTGGGCCACGTCAGACCCGTATAATCTAGCAGTCCATGGTAGATGAGCCTTCATGCTATGGGTGCCGACAACAATTTCTCCATAGTCATTGTGGTTGCATTTCGATCCTTTTCTACTGTAACCTGAACTATCTTGAATTTGGAAAATGAATCTTCAACATCATCACATATAGGCTTTGTCAATCTCCACCAAGTAAAAGCCGTGCCCTGACACTTGAGTGAAAATTTGTCATTTTAATTATACGCTTTGTATATTTACCTACACTAGATGTGAACTTTTATACTTTCAACGGTTTTCATTTGGAATGGACTCCTTATATGAGCTTTTTCTTCGAACAGCTACTTTTTCAACTTTTTTTAAGAAAGCTACTTTTTCAATTTAGACCGAATGTCGACATAAGTGATACTTTGCTATATTTAGGCTAGTGCCGCTCTTGTCTTGCGGCGCTTATATGATGTTGCCATCTAAGCAACGTGATTTTAGCTGTTCTCTGGCATTGTGACATTTAACTTCTATTGGAAAACAATTTTTTAGATATTTTAGTTTGGGGTATACCGGATTTGTTATGGATGAAAATTATCTATCAACTGAAAATCAACACATCGATCGAGAGCAAAGCCCTTTTGAATGCTGTCGATCATCCATGATCTTGATGTTCGTATGTTTTTGCATAGGTCCTTTGCAGTTTGATTATTCCAATTCTAGTGGAAGTAAACCAGTGTTCAAGTTAAATCCCTATTCATTGACAAAGGTAAATTATCTTTGATTACATTGTACAAGCAATAGTTGCACCAAAAGAATAGTTGCGCTCTAAAGAATTGGCAAGGATTATCACTTACATAAAGGTCCTACTTCAATCCAGCACTTCCAAGATGATCCTATCTCCGTTTCAAAATAAAAAGGAAAAAGTCGAGATTTGTAATTTGTGGAGGATATTGGCGACGTTGGTAGCTGAGAAAGTTAGTTGGATGTTATTTTGTAGCTGCTCATTTTCCCCTTGGCAAATCTCTCATATCCGTGGTCCAGCTCTTGTCTCAACTCATGCGGTACCTATACATGTCAATAAATGCTTTGAGGCTGCATTTGGTCATCGGAATGTCTAATCAAGATAGAACTAAATAAGATATGATATGAAAATGGGTCGAAACGGTAGATGGGTCTCGTTTCGTTTATCTTGCGAAAAATAAATGATTTGAAAAATATTTTCTTAAAAATGGTGGCTTGTATTGTTTACAAAGGTGAATGAACGGAAAATATTTTCATTGTCTATAAAAATATTTAGACATAGATTGTTGTCGATAGCAAAAATATCTTTCATTAACTAATTATTTCAAACGATATAAATAATCATTTTCAGAAAAATATTTTTAAAATTATGCGTATCCCGAAAAGCAAACTAAAGCTTAGACCAATATTCTCAATTCGGCCCATCTTCGGTCCTGACTAGTTTCATTAGCTGGCCAATTGTCTTTCAACTTAGCTAATGTAGCCATTAGGACTTACAATAAAGTAGGTTTCTTTAGGGTGCGAATGGTAATCATTCTGCTCCAGAAATCAAATTCTTGCCAGAAATAGATTTTTGGAATTCTTGCCAGAAATTGATTTCTGAAGGAGAAATCTACTTGGTAAAACATGACTAATTCTGTTCCAGAAATTGATTTCTGGAATAGAAATCTATTTTGATTTGTTAATTTTTTTTGCACCTAAAAAATTTAAATTTTACTCAAAGTAGGTGGCCACATATATTATAAGCCATTATGTAAAGTTTTGAAATTTTTGATTTTTTAAATTTTTTTGGGCACCTAAAAAATTTAAATTTCACAAAAAGTGGGTGGCTACAGGTATTCTAAGCCATTTTGTGAAATTTATTTATTTATTTATTTATTTTTATTTTTTTTGTGCACCTCAAAAAATTTAAATTTCACTCAAAGTGGATAGCCACAAGTATTTTAAGCCATTTTGTGAAGTTTTAAAAAATTTTATTTTTTTATTTTTTTATTTTTTGGGCACCTCAAAAAATTTAAATTTCACTCAAAGTAGGTGGCCACAAGTATTTTAAGTCATTTTGTGAAGTTTTGAAATTTTTGATTTTTTTTGGGCACCTCAAAAAATTTAAATTTCACTCAAAGTAGGTGGCCACAAGTATTTTAAGTCATTTTGTGAAGTTTTGAAATTTTTGATTTTTTGGGCACCTCAAAAAATTTAAATTTCACTCAAAGTGGGTGGCCACATATGTTTTAAGCTATTCTGTAAAGTTTTAAAATTTTTTATTTTTTTATTTTAAAAAAAATTCACCAAATTTTATATTTTCCCGAAATTTGGCTCTTTTTAATCCATTTTCTAGAAATTTTTATGAATTTTTCTAGAATTTTTCAATTTTTATGCATTTTCTGGAAAAAAAAAGTGAGAAAATAGGGAGAATGCATTCCAGAATCAAGAAACTACAAAAATTAGTTTCTCTTTTTCTTGCCAAAAACTCATTTTAAAATCAAGAATGCATTCTGAAATCAAGTATTTTTAACAAATGCATTTTTATTCCAGAATGCAAAAATCTCTCCAAAATGCATTCCGAAAATTTTTTAACAAACATCATTCTGTTCCAAAATGCATTTCATGCTCACCCTTAACGTAGCATGCCCATGAGACGTCAAAATCTCGACTGCCAAGGCAATAAGTAGAGTAGGTTTTGACATCACTGATGCAAGTAGTTGTGTCTACCGAAAAAAAAAGTACTAGCAAATGTGGACACGCGCTAGATGTATGCAAAAAATTTCACATTTAAAAAAATTAAACAACACTTTATTGCTACATGTTTGAAAGATTAGAAAATTGAGAAATTTCTGATAAAAATACAAATTGATATCAGAGAAGTATATTCTATAAACGAGGCGATGCAAATATTTCAAGATGGGAAATCTTTTAAAGGATGTTATTGTTGAATAGAAAACATTCAGAATTCTAATATTAAAATATGTGATAGACTATATAAACTTATTAATTTATGCATATGTCCAATAACTCAATATTTTTAAAATAAGTAACTAAGGACATTTTGAAAAGAAAAAGAAATGCATGATGTCCCCTACTAGTACGATGTCCTTTTTGCTTCATATAATAGTATGAACAATGTGCAAAAGTAAGTAACCATGACAAATCTTTTTCACTATATCAAGAGCTTCAATGGCATGGTACCAAATATATGAAGATTAGCTTCCAGAGTTCTTCTACAAAATAATTGGACAAATTGCAAGTGCATATGTTTCCCAAATGGTCCATCAAACGTCAAATTAAAATTGATCACATCATTTTATAAATCGATATTGTAAATCAATCCTTTCATGCTTAGCATATTTGCTTCTTTAGAAATATGGTGTACATAATTGAGTACCTAATTCCAATCTATCGCACTATTTTGTAAATCAATTCGATAGGCGAGTAGTTTTGCTTCCACATCCCTAAAATGTTATTTGCTCAAATGCACTTGTTAAAAGGCCACGGTGATAATTATTCTACAGACTAGGGGATGGATGGTCTACAAAGCCGCGAAGCCTATGTAACCCCTTGAATTCCACTCAGAGGAAGGAGGAAACTTACAGACATTTTCCTATTCTCTTTTCTCTTCGGTTTTTCTTGGTCGGACGAGCCAAGAATGTTGCATCTCCTGCTTCCATTGCTGCTCTTGATCTCCAACGTTGGACGATCACAATCAGCGATCGTCGAGAGCCTCCCGGGTTTCCCCGGAGATCTTCCCTTTAAACTCGAAACCGGGTCAGCTCGCATTATATGTTTATGAGCAACTACGACGTAGAAAAAGACTTGATTCGCTATTTCTTTTCTTCATCTTCAAGAGTTATATATATGAGTGTTTTCTTCTTAATGTTTGTTTGAATGGGGGTAAAACAAAACCGGTGCAGATACGTAGGGGTGGGAGAGTTGGAGGAAGTGCAGCTATTTTACTACTTCATCGAGTCCGAGAGGAGCCCCAGGGACGACCCTTTGTTGCTTTGGCTCACCGGTGGTCCAGGTTGCTCCACTCTGGCCGGCCTCCTCTTTGAAATAGGTGCATTCTCTCTCTTCAATTCCTTCACTCATCGTCGTCGTTCTTCTTCTTCCTTGAGCTATTACTCTTATTTGGTGTGCTTAAGCTTTCGATAGCCTTCTTTTCTCTCTCTTTTTTGGAAGATTATCAGTTTATGCTATATTATACTAGATAAAAATGATTAAGCTGGTCAGTCATTGAGCTTCCCCCCAAACTCCAATCTGCAAAAGATCCCGACACAAGCAATGTTCTATTTTCTGTGGCTCTTTTTCCTTTCGGATGAGTCATGTAATGCGCCTGCTAATTGAACCGGTTCGCCAACGAAGTTCTGACGAGATCTTAATGAGCTCGTAGCAACTTTTCATGACATGGCACATACATAAATGTATATCTATCTTCAAAGGAAAAGAGCACGGGATGTTTATCTGATTGCGTCCGAGTAAACATTCTTCGCACGATAGTAGTCAAATGTTTAATAGTAAGAGTCTCATCGTCTCATCGTCTTATCTCTATCTTGTTTTTCCTTTGCCAGGATTCTCTACCAAAAACCCTGTGTGGAAAATATATATATTCATTTGCGATTCCTATTATAAGCATTAATAATCTCAAACCTGCTCAAGGGCCTGCAATTAAATTCATTATAAACTATAGTATAACATTATGCTACTAAGGATACAAGTCCTTTACCGATAACATTAGGCATCATTCCATTGATTATATTGTACTAGCAACAGTTGCACCAAAAGAATAGTTGCGCTGTAAAAAATTGACAAGGATTATCACTTACGGAAAGGTCCTATTTCAATCCAGCACTTCCAAGTGTATCCTATCTCCCTTTCAAAATATAAAAAGAAAAAGTTGAGATTTGGTTTGACAAGTATACACGATGCTGGTAGGAAGATTTTTGTAATTTGTGGAGGATATCCGCGACCATATCCCAGAACTTTCTTTGGTAGTCGAGAAAGTTAGTTGGATGTTATTTGTCGCTTCTCATGTTCCCCTTGCCAGAAGACAAACCAAAACCCTATCTTTTCTGGACGAACTCTCGTGTTCTTTTTATTTTCAGCCAATTCGAGTCAAATGAATATGAACATTCGGATTTCGTAGGACTTAAATGTTTTTTGTTTTATCTGTCCCACTGTAACTCTCACCTCACTCTCAGACTTTTGTCATGTCTTTCTGCAGAGCGTGGGAGTCGAAACCCGCTTCTGAAACTAAATGTCCTCACCCCTAGCCTCTCTGAAAAAGTGGAGAATCGAACTCCCCACCTCCTCTTTTTCAAATAGGAAGAGTGGCTCGGTGATTCCGGACTTGTTGTTTTCAGTGGTCCAAATTATCTCACTCACACAATAATAGGAAGAGTGGCTCAGTGATTCAGGACTTGTTGTTTTCAGTGGTCCAAATTATCTCACTCGCACAATAATTTCTCGTATCCGTACTCCAGCTCTAGTCTTTACTTGTGTTGTACCTATACATGTCAATAATTACTTTAACTTAATTCGGGTGGGCCCCCAAGGCATCACACACTTCTTCAATAAATTTCTTTGTAAGGGGGCATGTCCCACGATAAAATATTACATGAATCTGAATCGTGAGAGCCCGGCTCACATCCACTGATGAATGAGATGGGCCCTGAGGGGACCCAAATGGTCTAGCGGTACATGTGTGCCGAGGCCCATATCTACTGTCAGATAAAGTGGGCCACATGTGAGACACATATAATATAGCAGGTCCATGGTAGGTGGACCCAAATGTTATGGGTGCAGACAACAATTTCTCGGGTAGACTCATTATGGTTGCATTTTCATTTTTTTCTACTGTAACATGAACTATCGTGAATTTGGAAAATGAATCTCCAACTACACTAGACGTGAACTTTCATACTTTCAACAGTTTGCATTTGAAATATACTCCTCATCGAAGCTTTTTCTTCAAACTATAGTCTCTAACTCTAAGAAAGCTACTTTCTCAATTTAGACCAAATGTCGCCACAAGTGATACTTTGCTATATTTATGCTTCTGCTGCCGTTATCTTGCGGCGCTTATGTGATGTTGCTGTCTGGGCAACGTGATTTTAGTTTGTTCTCTGGCATTGTGACATTTAACTTAAATTAGAAAACAATTTTCTAGATACTTTAGTTTGTGGCATACCGGATTTATTATGGATGAAAACTCCCTATCAACTGAAAATCAACATATCAGTCGAGAGCAAAACCTTTTTTGAATGGTGTGGATCTCCCATGATCTTGATGTTTGTATGTTTTCACACAGGTCCTATGCAGTTTGATTATTCACATTCTAGCGGAAATAAACCATTGCTCAAGTTAAATCCCTATTCCTGGACAAAGGTAAATTACCTTTATTTTTAACTATGGTTATTATTGTTAAACTTTTTGGGATCAAAAGTTGTCGCTTTTTCTTATAACAGATAGCCAACATTATATTTTTGGATGCGCCCGTGGGTACGGGATTTTCATATGCAACGAGATATACAGCATATGATAGTAGCGACACTTCCTCAGCAGCACAAACATATGAGTTCTTACGAAAGGTAGCCTAAACACAAACATGCCAATATTATGTTACCTCAACATAATCAGATGCCCCTAAGGCAATTATCATAGCTAATTACCTGGATCAGTACAGTTCCTTTTTTTTAATTAATTTAATTTTTGATGTAGTGGCTTATGGCTCATCCCAAGTACCTCACAAACCAGCTTTACATCACCGGTGATTCTTATTCCGGTGTCGTTGTTCCCATCATTGTTAAAGAAATATACGATGGTGCGTAATTGAAGTTTACTTTCATTAACAGTTCTATTTTCGAATTAATTACTTGATATTTGTCTCTCTTGCTATCAAGAAGTTATATTCTTCATTAAAAAGACTCTGCTTGCATTTCTGTATAGGTAATGAAGCTGGACGCGAGCCGCCGATGAATCTCCAAGTATGTAATAATCTTGTCGATTTTGCTTTATAAATAAATCTTCTACGATATTTAAAAATGTTAGGCTTCGTGTGCTCTTCTCCTATTTCACACTAAGGTTAAAACTCATATGAATGCTCCTATTACCTCAACATTTGAACTTCATATCTGTTAATACTAAGCCATATATGTTGAGTAAAGCAACATTATTATGGTTATATGAACAGGGTTATGTGCTAGGCAATCCGGTGACTTCTGATGTAAAGGACATCAGTCAAAGAATTCCATTTGGTCACAAGACGGCTCTCATATCAGATGAACTTTATGAGGTGAATTTACAACATAACGTAACTTTGATAAGATCTCTACATTATCAAAGAATATAATATATTAGTAATAATAATTACATATGAATCAATGATTTTGTGATTTTAATTTTGCAATCATATTTTCAAGTCAACGAAAATGGATTGCAATGGAGATTACGTGAATGTAGATCCTACCAATGGAGCATGTCTAGCTGACCTTGAAATGGTGTCAATAGTAAGTGCTATTGTTGTAACATCAACTTCTTTCATAACTTTTTATGCAAGATTTATGTATGCGATAAATCACATATATATGTTTCCTTGTGAAATTTTCTAGTGCCTTGAGAAGATATTTTTACTTCACATATTGGAACCGATGTGTAGTGACACATCTCCTAACCATACAAGGCTAAGATGGAGCAGAAGTATACTGGAAGAGAATATCATCAACATTGTCTCAGTGCCTCAACAATCCAGGCCATGGTGTCGGGTACATCCTAAATTAACACCTTCAAAACCCATGAATTTAGTATCTAAAAGTATAGCACCTATTTATATGTGTAACACAATATACGATGGACATATGAATTTTGATAAATAGCTAATGCGATGTTTTCACTTACTTAAGTTTCCCCATCAACAGACCTATAACTACTTGTATGCTTACATTTGGGCCAACGATAGGAATGTCCGAGAAGCCCTTCACATACGAGAGGTATGAAGAAACATTCTCTTTCGTGGCCATCGCCGACATTTATGTAGTTATACTAATTACCTGACAATGACATTCAGGGCACGAAGCCAGAGTGGGATAGATGCAACTCCAGTCTATCTTACACTAAGGACGTTCTTAATAGTGTAGTCTATCATAGATACCTCTCTAAGACATCCCTTCGCGCCCTAATTTACAGGTACTACATTAGCTAAATGGACAAGTTTCTCATCCTGGCTCAAATTTAATAATTTATTTGCTTTTTCACATAACATCATAGACATTTTCTTTTGTTGACGAAAAGTACTCTTGTTGCAGTGGTGATCATGACATGGCTATTCCGTATGTGGGTACGCTGGATTGGATAAGATCACTCAATTTGACTTTACTTGGTCCGTGGTCGCCTTGGTTTGTCGAAGGTCAAGTAGCCGGGTAATAATTTTATCCTAATCCATTAAAATCACCGATTTACTTTCTTTTTTATCGAATTCATTTTACTTGATCATCGTCTTCTTCTCGATCATGAACATATTTATTCAATGTGAATAGCGTCCATCTAGATCTAAGTATGTACCATAAACTTTGCTCATCAAATTCCATCACTTGTCTATGTTGAGAACCATAATTAACCTAAAAAACATTGTACCAAATCGCAATTAGATTTCTAAACATAAATTAACTCACTTTGATTGTTTCCCACTGTAGTAAAGTAAATGGTATTGGTTGCACTAGTAGAAATAGAATTCATTTTCTTTAGTGATACACTCAGACAATCATATTCAGCTTGCGATCTATCAATGCTGCTCAACCAGTAGAGTCTAGTTAACCATAACAGTCAAATTTGGATTGACGCAACTCAACCTTCCTCATGCCTATCATTCATTCGGTTAGCTATTGACTCTACACCCCCTGCACATCACAAACAAGAAGGTCCCTGAAGGGTGGATTTTTTTGGGACCTTCCGACATTCAAGACAGTCTGAGCTTAAGAGAAGTGAAATTGATAAAATAACAGCTTTATCTATCTCAAATGTATCTTGCCTCTAATGGTTGATTCTAGACTAATTATACTTACATTGATAGATTGGGGTTTTCCAATTTTCGAACATGTGACATTGTAGGATTGTCTCTCTAGAACGTGGGTGTAGCTGTTGGTTTGCTCTTGTTCTGGATCGGACTGAGCCTTTGACTTAAAAATTGGTATTCCCCAGTTCATGTTGTTAAAGAAACCACGCCAATGGGCTTTTTTCTTACTCTTATTGGTTTTTGTGTATAACCTATGTTATCACCGAACTTGTCAACCATAGAAAGTCCAAAATACTGTAACACTTTCTAACATATTAAGAAGTCATGTGGATTCTGTTGCTTAAATGCCTCAAATGGTTAATTTGGTCAATTCGAGTTAGAAAAAACATGAATTTCTTATAAATTATCTTATCAATATCCGAGTGCTCATCCTCAGTTCCGTAATATTGTTTTAAATTTGATGTGAATATCTATTAATTTCTTCTTAATATGTTCGGACAGATACTCTATATTATATTCGGAGAACAGTAAGTACGATTTGACATTTACAACAATCAAGGTAGGACCAACTCCTCTGCTCTAAAAATATTTTTTTTATCATTTTACAATTGTATATGTCTCGAAAAATGATTATTTGAAATTCTAACTATTGTTTTCGTTTTTGTTTTCTTTGATTTTCCGGTGGTGCAGGGAGGGGGACACACAGCTCCGGAGTATAAACCCAAAGAATGTCTTGCAATGGTTGACAGATGGTTCTCTTATTACCCTCTCTAGCTAATTTTAATTGGTCGTTGGGTTAATGATACTCGAACCAATCCAGATTTGTCACCCAATAAATAATGTGGTCGGGTCCTGTCAGCTCATCCTTCTTCTGTTTTGTGAGGATCTTCGGCTCTGGTGGATGAGTCATCAAGATACAAATCATTGGCTTGTTGGTTTGGGACATTAAGAAAAATTTAAAATACTATCTAAAGTTCAAGAAATTATGAAGAAATTCGAGAATGAATTTACGTATAAAAGATCTGTGCCCTTCCAAAGTTTCAAATATTTTGGGTCAACCAAAGTTAAAGCGAGTGCATGGAAAAATTTTGATGAAGTAAAAAGCAAAAGGTAAAAATCAATCCAGACGCGTCCCACCATTCGAACTTATATGTGCATTTCTTAATTTTCAATTGCATTTATTCGATATATAATTGGATTTGTCCTTTTCAACACTATATACACGTGCAAATTATCTTATTATATTACCTCGGGTGGAACAAAAGAACAACAAAAGTCCCAAATATTGCGGGAGTGGTCAAATGTTGCGTCTAGTTTAGACATATACAACAGATCCAATACCTACTCAGAGTCACCCTTGGGAAACATCCTATATCGGTTGAGTTTCATTTGATGCAAAGAAAATCAAGAATTGTTATGCATTCTTCTTGCGTTGACCAATATTAAGCTTGAATTTGTATATTCTTGTTGCTGTTTTTTTTCGGTCATCCATGAATTTCATCTACTTAGTGAAAAGCACTTCCTTCTAGTATGAGAACAGAAAAGTAATTGTAAGAACTTCACTAAATCAAGGATCACCTCGGATTAGTTTTCTCTCCCTTTGTCTACGCCTTGCCCGAAATCTGGGTTCAAAGATAAAGAAGTCAATGGCCCAAATCTAAAGAAGTTATGACATGGAGCATCCTGGATTACTTTTCCTTTGTAATTATAAGAACGAATTTTGGTAATGTAAAGAAAATAGAGTTAATTACTAGATTTAGTTTTCACCTCGTAGAGTACATATGGTATGAGAGCCGTCTTGTAAGCATATGGGACTCTTTGCTTTATGTCCTTTTGCTCACATGTCACTTGATTGCATATCACATAACCTAATTCATGACGAGAAAAAAAGATTTGGATAAGTACATTAGATGTCTTACAATTTATCGTGAAAATGAAATTGAGTCACAATATATTAAAAAAGTACAATCAAACCCTAAAATTTATTAGATATATGTAGTCAAGTTTCTCAGTTAACTCCGTTTAATTTGACTAACAGAAATTACTAGCGTGGTTATTTTTATTATTTTTTTAAGACACATGGCAGAATATGGCACCTAATAAGCACCATATCAAGCCATAGAAACATAAGCGCTAAAATAATAGAAAAATTAAAAAAAAAAAAAAGAAAAACCAAAACCAAGCCATAGGCTGTTATGCTTCGTTGAAGCCACTCCTCCAACATATTATGCCATGCCATTGATGACGATGATAGAATATTTAAATATTAAACACCTTCATCTAACACCTTAAATTTTTAGAATAGTTAGCAGTGATCTCACAAAATCTCACATAGTATTAGAGCAAGAAAGCTTTGAGTTCAAATCTTTCCAGATCTAATTTGCTTCCCCAATTGAATATGTCCAGCTTATACTAGGCAAAAAGACTTCACAGCCATGCTAGAGCATGCTGTTTAGGGCTTCGGGAGAATCCGGGTGCTCGATTGCAGACAATTGCACGCATTCGCCCCGTTCATTGAAATTTATTCGATTCACGGTGATGTAGTTCGCAAGTCCATTCTACATCGTTCACTCTCTCTCACGTGCTCAGTTGCTCGTGTTCTTTCAGAGGGAGAACTCCTGGGCTTCTCTCTTTTTCAAATGGGCCGGCTCTTGGGCTTCAGCGGTGAATTTCCTTTCAAATGAGCCCAACTTAGCCTAGTTTAAGCATGGACTGAAATTTTAAGGTTCACCGGCCGTCAGATGGGTTGGTTCCAAGGTTCTAGATAGGCCTTTTTACTCAAGAATCCGAATTGGTCTCTCCATTTTATTTATTTATTTATGTATTTGCTTATCTATTTCATTTTTTTATCATTTATTTTTACTTATACCAAAAATGATTGTTTGATTTGTCAACAAAAATTCAATAAAGGGTAAGGTTTGGCTTTGGCCCGGCAACGGCATTACTATTGCTTCCTAACACATGACGCACATTGACAATGCTCTTCTATCACTGACATGTGAATATTATATCACGTGTCAAAGTCCTGACTCCTTCAACCAAAAACCCAAGTCCCAACTCTAAATTTCAGTTGCTAGTGCCTGAACAAAATCATGAACCTCAAATTCAGCCAACCCATGTCACATCCCATCACGTTCCCAACTCATCAAATGTTGGCCCGTTTGGTTTAACCTTGCAAAAGGGCTTTGGGATCTAAAGTTCATTGGCTAAATGCAAATGGCGTTTCATTCGTTTTTTGCTCAACTTTGGGGAAATTTAATTGCATTTTCAAAGCCTTTAGCTCAAAGTAAGGGTGAGTGGTTCCCGGTCCGATCCGATCCAACCCAAGAACCGAGAATCAGACTGGGAGGATCAATTCTCAATTTCTAGGATCAGACCGGATAGTCTTGGGACCATAGACCGGACCGCACCAATGGTCTAGTCTAGTTCCAATGGGACCAATATTAAATATTATTTGTGAACAGGGTGCCGATTGTTTTGTTTTTTCCTTTGTAATTCTGATTTGGTCCTATAAGGCTATGGAAAAAATTGAAAAATATATAATATATATGAAAAAAATTGAATAATTGGTCCAATGGGACCAATATTAAATATTTTTCATATATATATAAAATATTATATATATGAAAAAATTAGAAAAATATATATTTATCAGTCCGATCCGGTCCGGTCCAGTTCCCACCCTAGAACCAGAAACCGGATTGCCCAGAAATCGGTTTCACTTTTAGGAATTGAGAACCGGACCAATATTTCTGAGAACCGGACCAAACTGGTTAGTTCAGTCCTGTCCCGATTTGGGCTGTCCATCTTGCTCACCCATAGCTCAAAGTAGGTCTGGAGGTACCTTAGAAAGTAGCATTCTCGGAATGCAAATAGATTTTTTTTTGTCTTTTCAACTTTGCCCTCACTCAACTTTCATAATTCTAGAAACGTTCTCGAAAACCTTAACTTGCGGCGAAAGTCTCAGCTATCGGCGAGCCACTAACAAGCCATTGCCACTCTCGCCTTAGGTCACCTGACCTCAGGCAAGGTTGCTTGGAGTTGAGCAACCATAGGCTAGGCCTGAGTTGTGTGACCCAAGCATCGGCTAAGGTTGCTAGACCCCAAACGGTCGTTACGGCCCCAGGTGATTGTTGCCTAGGTCGCACGGCCCTAGGTGACAGTCACCTAGGGTTACGTGACCAAGGCGACACCACCTGGGGCTGTGTGACCTAGGCCTCACCTAAGGTCAGGCGACCTCAAATGAGGTTGGCTGACGGCTAGATCTGGCCTTCGATGGTTGAGTTCCGTCAGCAAATAGTTTGAGATTTTCTTAAAAAAAAATAACAAAAGTACAAAGTGAAGTTTTTACCAAACGACATTTAGGTCAAAGTGCTTCTCAATGTGTTTTTTAAATACAGTTAACCAAACATTATTTACTTTTTAGATAACTCCTTTAACCCAAGAGTATTTGCATTTCTCCAAAGACATTCTCCAAAAGCAACAGGCCTGTCCTTTTTCTTTCTCCTCCATTCGTTCTTCTTCCTTCCTTTTCGTCTTTTTCTTTTTCCTTTCTTGTCTTAAAGAGAAACTACTCATTGAGCCAGAAATGTCGATAAGCTTCTTATTACAACTCCCTTATTATACAAGCACTCCTTATTTTCTTTGAAACTTAATTTTTGTTCTTTTGAAGCGGCTAGGTTGAAGTGTTTCTTGTTTTTTGGTCGTATGGGTTGAATTTGGGCTAAGGAGGAGAACTAGACTCGTATGCAAGTCTGACCTGAAAAATCAATCTAACGCATCAAAAATTTTACCAAAGCCATAGACTCGTCAAATGCGACAAATTCTCATGGCCTTAGATAAGTTTATGGCGACGAAAACAATGAATTTGCCTTTAAGCAAGAGAACCTTATTTTGTCTCATTTGCTTTTAAAGGCGATTTGTCTTGTTGCCTTAAGTACCAAAAGCAACCAAACAGGAAAAAAAAATTGTTCCTTTACGAAAAGGGGATGGAGCAAACGCAATAAACGATTCGCGACAAAAAAATATCGTCGCCTTTACCTAAGGCATTAGCCCATTTTTTTTTTCAGTGACTTGGTAGTTTAATAAGAGAAAACTTGTTGCTCACGGTAACCTAGATTGGTTTTCTCTAAAAAGAGTTAGTAAATGTATGGGATTGCTAAAAATTGATAACTCAATAGACTAATACGTAAATTATTATTATTTTTGGTCAGATAGTATGTAAATTATTTAAACACAATTAAACATTGGTCAGTAACTCAAATAGAAGTTGGTTATCAAACTTATTTGTTACAATAAGACAAAAATTAGTAAATCACTCTAATTTAAGAAAAATTACCAAAACAGTTCAAAACCTATTGTAATTGTGCCAATTCAATTCTAGACCTTTTTTTTTTGCTAATTTAGTCCTAAAACTTTTGCATTTATGCCAATTCAATCTATCCGGTCAATTTTGGCCGGCCGATGCTAACATGGACGTTGTTGCTAGGCAAGGCCAACCTCATCAGGGTCGTCCTCGCTGGCAACTAGCGACGTCGGCCTCGCCCGCCCTTGGCGAGGTTCAACCTCGCCGTTGCTAGGGTAGGACAAGCCCTCGCCAGATCTGGCAAGGTCGAGCTCGCCCCGGTGACCGGCCAGAGGTTGAAGATGAAGATAAGGAAAAAGGAAAAAGAAAAGAAAAGAATAAAAAAATTCAAAAAAATAAAAATAATATTAAAAATTGCCACGTCAGCGTTGGCTGGCTGGCCGGCGTCTACGTTAGTGTTGGCCGATCAAAATTGGCTGAATGAATTGAATTAAAATAAATGTAAAAAGTTTATAACTGAATTGGCACAATTATAATAGATTTAGGACCATTTTTGTGATTTTCCTATTGTATGTTTATGAATATGAGCAATTACAATGGACCAAATGACTTGAATTGCTATATCTTTTCTTCATCTTCAAGAGTTATATACGTGAGTGTCTTCTTCTTAATGTTTTTTTGAATGGTGGTGAAACAAAGATGGTGCAGATACGTAGGGGCAGGAGAATTGGAGGAAGTGCAGCTATTTTACTACTTCATCGAGTCTGAGAGGAGCCCCGAGGACGACCCTTTGTTGCTTTGGCTGACCAGGGGTCCGGGTTGCTCCACTTTGTCTGCCTTCTTCTTCGAAATAGGTTCATTCTCTTTTTTTAATTCCTTCACTCGTTGTCGTCGACATTTTGCTTCTCCTTCGCGATATTTTTATTATTTGTTGACACAGAGCTGTCGGTAGCCTCCTCCTCTCTCTCTCTTTCTCTCGGAAGATTATTCGATTATGCTATATTATACAAGATGAAAAGGGCAAATGCCATCAAAAACTTCAACTATGATACATTTACCTTGAACTTGCACTTAAATGACACATTTACCAAGGTTCCATCAATGAGCACTGCTAAAAATCTGCCTACATAGACGCTAAAAAAAAACGATGTTGATATGGCATCCACGTGACTTAAGTGAAATAAAATTGACGTTGTTTTGGCTGAAATCATATAACGGAACATTGATGAAGGGTAAACGTGTCACATAATTTGAGATTTTTTATTTCACAAAAAAAAAGTTCGAATACATGTATCACAGTGGATATAATTAAAATTTTCTCTGGCTTTTTTTTCCATATAAAAATGACTAAGATGGTCACTCAGTGAGCTCCCTCCAAACTCCAATCTGCAAAAGATCATGACAGAAGCACTATTCTGTTTTTTGCGGCTGTTTTTCCTTTCGGCTGAGTCAATGTAATGCGCGTGCTGATTAAACCCAACCGCCGACGAAGTTCTGACAAGACCTTAATGAGCTGGTATACATAGGTGTATATCCATCTTTAAAGTGAAAGAACGCAAGATGTTTATCCGATAGGGTCCGAAAAAACATTTTTTTGCGTACCTTACCAAAAAAAAAACATTTTTTGCACGATTGAAGTCAAATGTTAAATAATATGAGTCTCATTGTCTGTTCCTTATCTTTATCATGTTTTGCCTTTGCCAGAATTCTCTTTCAAAATACCAATGTGGAAAGTATATATGTTCATATGCGATTGAAACGCAATAAATTAAACAATGACGTTCAGTGATGGGCATAACTTTTATAAGCTGTAATAATCTCAAACCTGCTCAATGGCCTGCAATTAAATTCATTATAAACTATGGTACAACATTATGCTACTAAGAATACAAGTCCTTTACCGATAACATGAGGCATCATTACATTGATTACATTGTACAAGCAATAGTTGCACCAAAAGAATAGTTGTGCTCTAAAAAGTTGACAAGGATTATGACTTACGGAAAGGTCCTACTTCAATCTAGCACTTCCAAGAAGATCCTATCTCCCTTTCAAAATAAAAATGAAAAAGTCGAGATTTGTAATTTGCGGAGAATATTGGCGACGTTGGCAGCTGAGAAAGTTAATTGGATGTTATTTTGTTGCTTCTCATTTTCCCCTTGGCAGAAGACAAACCAAAATCCTATATTTTCAAGACGAACTCTCCTATTCTTTCCATTTTCAGCCGATTCGAGTTAAATGAATACGAACAGTCAGATTTCGTAGGACTTGCTGTTTTCAATGGTTCAAAGTATCCCGCTCACACAACAATCTCTCGCATCCATAGTTCAGCTCTAGTCTTAACTCATGCGGTACCAATACATGTCAATAAGTACTTTGACTTGACTCCGGTGGGCTCCTAAGGTATCGTACACTTCTTCAATGAATTTTTTCATAATGGAGCATGTCTTATCTTCAATGAATCCGAATCATGTGAGCCCAGCTCACATCCACTCTCGAATGAGGTGGGCCATCATGAGACCCGAGTAAACTAGTGTGCTGTGTGAGACGACCCACATGTTGCCATTGGAGGAAGTAGGCCACACATGAGCCTATATAGGGGGTGTTTGGTTGGGCTTCGTGAGAGAGCTTTTAGCCTCCAAAGCCCTTTGGGGAAAATATGGAGTGTTTGGCAAATTATTTTTGGGACTCTTTGGCCAAATGTTGGCGTTCTCGAGGCTGAAAGCTCAAGGCACCCTAGGAGGTGCCTTGAGCTTTCAGCATTCTCTGAATGCTAATACCCAATTAATGAAAATATGTTAGTTGCCTTTTTTGCCCTTAAAATTTGTCTAAACACTCACTTTTGCCCCTCATGTGTACTGTTCACCTTCTTCTTCGTGAGGTAGCCAGCGAGGGAGGCCAGCGAGGTGGCCGTCGCCAGATCGGGCTGGGCGACCCTCGGCGAGGGTCGCGGGACCCAAGCGGCGCCTGGGTCGCGTGACCTCAGGCGGCCGACGCCTGGGTCACGCGACCCCAAGCGCCGACCGCCTGGGTCCCGCCCAGGCGCCGCTTGGGTCTCGCGACCCTCGCCAAGGGTCGCCCGGCCTCAGGCGACGGCCGTCGACCATAAATCTGGCCCGCCGGTGGTCACCTGACCTCGAGCGACGACCGCTGGCGCCAGATCTGGCTTGCTGGCTCCGGCGAAGGGTAAATTGGATTTTTTATTCCCAAAGTCTATTTGCAAAAAAAATTTACCATACACTCTATTTTGGCCAAAGTAGCTTTACAAAATATTTTTACCAAACATAATTTGCATTTTTCCAATGGGCTTTCATTCAAAAGTATTTACATTCTCCCAAGTAGTATTTTCAAAGTTGAATCAAACAGGCCCATAATCTAGCGGCCCATGATAGCTGGCCCATATGCGATGAGAGCAGACGACAATTTCTCCAGACTCATTATGTTTGCATTTCCACTTTTTACTACTGTAACATGAACTATGATGAATTTGGAAAATGAATCTTCAACATCGTCACATGTATAGGCTTTGTCTTGCATGCATTCATCATACAAAGTCAATCTCCACCAAGCGAAGAGCCTTGCCTTGACACCTGAGTGAAAATTTGTCATTTGCTCATATGTTTACTTACACTAGATGTGAACTTTCCTACTTTCAACGCTTTTCATTTGAAATAGACTCCTCATCTAAGCAGGTGGGGGCCTACCTTTGACTTTCGACCTTCTCAATGCTAACTTTCACTTGAAAGCCCATTGAAAATGATTGTCAAACACTCTAAATTTTCTCCAAGAGATTTTTGTGTTCTAAGGGGCTTTCAAAATACTGAATCAAATGCACCCTAACTCAAAAAAGCTACTTTTCAATTTAGACCGAATGTCGCAACAAGTGATACTTTGCTATATTTATGCTAGTGTCGTCCTTATCTTGCGGCGCTTTTGTAATGTTGCTATCTAGGCAACATGATTTTAGTTGTTTTCTCGAACGTTGTAACATTAAATTAAAAGGGTCACATTGTTTCCCCTTCCTCTATGCCTAAAACACTCATTAACACAGTGTTTTGACAATATTATCCTTTGTGGGTCTTACCTTTAGCATTCCTTTGTCCCTTTTTTATTGATTTCTTATTTCTTTGTGTTAATACCGTGAAAAATCTCAAATTATTACTCCTGTGATAAATTTATTCCGAACTATTATTTTGACCACAAAAAATTTCAAACTAGTACACATATGACAATTTTACCCCGAACTATTTTTTTATCATCAAAAACCCTATACTGATACACTTATGATAATTTTACCCTGAACTAATTTTTTGACCACCAAAAACTCCAAACTTATACACTTTTGACAAATTTACTTTTTGCTAGTTTCCGTTAAATTTTACCGTTAAATGCTAAATTTGATGACATGAGATAGTTGACAAGTGTACCAGTTTGGGGTTTTGGCCCTCTATTTGTACAAGTTTACCAATTTGTGATTTTTCGTGATATTAATCAAATTTAACGGACACTATTGGAGGGTAAATTTATCATAAATGTACCAGTTTAGGGTTTTTAGTGGTCAAAAAATTAATTTTTGGTAAAATTATCACGGATGTACCAGTTTGGGATAGTCAAAAAATTAGTTCGAGGTAAAATTGTCACAAATGTACCTATGTGGAGTTTTTGGTGTTCAAAAAAGTAGTTTTTGGTAAATTTATCACAAGTGTACCGATTTGGGGTTTTTGGTAATCAAAAAATTAGTTCGGGGGCCCTTACTAAAAAAAAAAATTAGTTCGAGGTAAAATTATCACAGATATTTCAATTTGGGATTTTTCGTGATATTAACTCTATTTCTTTTCTTGTGGATCCCACATCCATTTTACTTAATCTTCTTTGTTCTCTCCATTCTCTCTTTCTTTCTCTTTTTTTGGTCGAATTCCGTTCTCTCTCAAGAGGCAGAGAAATAGAGAATCAAGAAAGTCATATCATTGCGTTCACATATCCTAGGCAGGGCCACATCAACTCGCCATCGAGACGTCGATGAAGCCCTCTTCCTTAGACCACATCTGTCTCTGCAGCTACCGATCCAATTCGCTCAACCTCAATGTAATTCACGTTCTTTGTGAGGAAATTTAGCAAATTGGTCAATAGATATTTTCGAGAACTAGATGGGGAGAAAGGGAGGAAATTGATTGTCAAGCTCTAAGAGGTAATGAAATATCAAGAGGATTTGCTTGTGAGCAATGCTGCTTTTGCGAATTTCATTGATTCCTTATGTAGAAAAGGGTTTTTCGATGAAGTGTTTTAGATTATGTAGAGTATGTCTCAAGGCCGCCGCCCTCGGCCTCCCCATCACCCTTCCCATCTCCTCCTCATCAGCGTGAACTACTCCACCTTTGTCAGGCTCAGCAAATGCAAAGTGCACAACCTCCTCGTGCCTCGCCAGTCTGCGCCACTCTATGCGAACACCATTGTGGCATCTCAGACACGCCACTTACTAATGCGTTCTTAATCTTTTCACTTTTAGCACAAGCGGAAGACAAAACGCAATCAAATTAAACATTTCTCGATCAGCGGACACATCCACAACAAAATACCACATCTTCATTTCCCACTTTTTATTTATATACAAAAGGTGATTTGGATGACATTCTCTTCAAGCATGATAGCAAAATTTCATCTGGGAGGTCAAAATGGGGTCCTACTCCCCTAATGTAGCTACATCCACAACTCCACTTCTCTACTTGTCGCCACCACCTCCGTCACTACTAACACTATCAGGATAAGGGATCAGTGACATATTCGAAGATCTGTAAAAATGTTTCAACGATAAACAATGAGCAAAAACTCAGCCAAGTAAACTCTATTACGCCATACTAAACAGATAACGACATGCATCTCAATAGAGTCAAATAGATAGGCAAATAAATCGATTCACATCCGGCTATGGCATACATAATTCTCTTTTTCATTCTCACCCAGCCGCCAATATCAAGCAAAAGAACGTTGATCCAAGAACAGCCACTCACACGAGCACATATTGCATACGTTATGTGATCACAAGCCATTTTAATTCGCATTGATTTAGTAACTCAAGTTACAACATCCTCCGGGGAACCCAGTTACCCCTCGAGCGTCTCGCACCCATCACGGTATCACGAGGATATCTAGGGAATCGTGTTACACCCCCAGGCATCCGAGGGAACCTAGTTACCCCCTCAAGCATCTCGCACCTACCGTGGCATCGCAAGGACATCTGGGGAACCGTGTTACACCCCCAGGCATCCGAGAGAACCCAGTTACCCCCTCAGGCATCTCACACCCATCACGGCATCACGAGGACATCTAGGGAACCATGTTACACCCCCAGGCATCTGAGGGAACCCAGTTACCCCCTCAGGCATCCCAACTCTGGGGCATCGACATCATGGGGATCAAGGAACAACCGCACTTGCAATTTCACACCCTTCGGCATATAAAGTACATAAATTTAGAAATGCAATTTACAATATCTAACACAAAGGAAATCTCTCATCAGACGGTCCATAGAGTATACATTACATTTCCGTAGACACCCAATCGAAATTATGATGTCTCAAATAAGAATCAATGAAATCTGGAATTTTGGCAATACTGGACAGTTTTCTAGACCCTGGGAAATCAATCTCAAAGACATGGCAAACGAGTTCCAAAAATTTCGAAATTCTGATATGATATTAATAAGACCTTAACATATATTTTTCATGAAGAACACAACACCAAATTCGTTAAGCAAAGACCACTTTTAATAGCTCGAATGTCGGTTTTGGCAATCAAAACATTGTAAAATACTCTGAAAGTTTTATATGTAGTAGAAAAGGGTTCGCTTAACAAATCTTGAGAAGGAAGTGTGACCAAATTCGAAGTGGAAAATTTTATAAAAATTGGAGAAATCACGAAGGTCCTAGATTTAGCAGTAAGAACAGCTCCGATTCGGTAAGAATTCGGACCTTCGTATGACCCATTTGAACTCAGATAAATCTGAAATTTAAGTATGTTATAAATCAAGATCTTCTTAACAACTTTTATGATGATCACTTTGCAAGATTCTGACCACAGAAGGCACTACAAAAATAGAAAACAGGGAACGTTCAGAAAAGTCGGGTCTGGATTCCGTGACACAACTTTCAGAACATTTTTCCAACTTAAGATCTGCCACTTCCCAGCCAAGAAAACATCAAACCAAGAGTTCAAAACAACATGCAACATCATTGCCAACTTAATCTAGCTATCTAGATCCACAAAAATTGTTCTAGGGGTTTGAATACACAAGAACAGCAATTACGTCACATATCGCCCTCTCCTTTCGCTCTTCCAGACACCTCAACGGCTCATCCAAGACCCAAACCGACATGCAACCATTAACATGGTTAGTATAAGGTGATAGAGGGTACTTGCTGGCGAGAGCGGTGGGCGCGGCCGAGTTGCTGGTCCAAAGCGGAGACGAAACGGCCGGCTGTCATTGTTGGTCGTGGACAGAGCGGAGGGCGGCAGCTGCTGGTCAACGGAGGGGCTGTCTCCGGGGCGGCCAGAGAGAGAGACGAGAGAGAGTTGAGCTGGAAAAATGAGTGAAATGAGGAAAACAATTTTCCTGAAGTCTGTTTGGCTTCCCTTGCGTGCATGGGCATGCTAGGGTGCCAAGTGGCACCTCTCTCCTGTCAAGAGCAGGGGGAAAGAAGACAAGGGAGAGAAGACAAGGAAAGGAAGAGGAAGGGGCGGCTTTTAGCATGGGTGCTCGGCTAGAAAGAAAAGGGGAAGGAAAAGAAAAGAAAAGAAGGAAGGAAAAAGAGAGGGGGCGATGAGTAAGGGAAAAATAATGGCGACGAGTTTGCATGGAGTCTGGTCTTGCGAACAACGCGACGTCGGTTTAGTTGGCCCAACGATAACGATATCTAGAATCCAAATTCATAAATCCAAAAATGATATCAGCGATGTTAAACTTCCAATTTCATTTTCCTAATTTCGTCGACGAGCACCCTAATCCATTAGGGTCCTTTAATCTTTGGCCATGAAAATTCGGGATGCCACAACCATCCCTTTGCTATCGTAAGACATGTGGCGTAGAGCTTTCACATAGGCTGCTAGAGGTGTTGTCATGAATTATGAGGACCAGCTTAGTTGCCTCCACCTATACAAGCGTGGAAGTCTCCATTTATCTATCTCTTTATTGTTGTGAATGGTTACATGAGAGAACATACTAGGAAAGTGAACGTGGGACCCACAAGAAAAGAAATAGAAAATTAAAAAAAGAAAAGACATAATACTAGAGAAAATGTGACAACACTCTCTTAAACATTAGCAGATACTAAAAAGTGATACCCACAAATAGCAATATAATTCGACTATTATGTTGAGAGTGTTTTAGCCA
Source organism: Syzygium aqueum (assembly GCA_031216185.1). Classification (NCBI taxonomy): domain Eukaryota; kingdom Viridiplantae; phylum Streptophyta; class Magnoliopsida; order Myrtales; family Myrtaceae; genus Syzygium; species Syzygium aqueum. The sequence continues at coordinate 22,101,288 of CM062239.1, read as the reverse complement.
AAGAGAGAGTAGAAAAAGCACAACCCTTTTTTATTATTTTTTTTAAGACACGTGGCGCAAATGTGGCACCCAGTATGCATTAAATCAATAAAAATCTTGAAACCTTTTTTTTTAAGAAAGATAAAGATTAAGAAAAGAAAAGAATAAGCGCTAAAATAACAGAAAAATTAAAAATTGAAAAGGAGAAAAAAAAAGGAAAGCCATAGGCTGTTTTGCTTCGTCGGAGCCCCTCCTGCCTGTGCCAGGCCATTGATGGCGACTGGCGGAGGAATCGAAGGTGGCAACAAGGCAGACGAGTGCCTGGGTTGGCTCGACTCGCAGCCGTGCCGGAGCTTCGGGGGCATCCGGTTGCTCAACTTGCAGACAATTGCACGCATTCGTCCCATTTCTCGAAGTCTTCTTCGGAGCGGAGGAGATGGAGATCTGGACCTCGCGTTTGTTTTGTGCTTCCCCAGGCCAAAAGCGCGCAAAACCTCACCGCCACGTAAGCAGCGTACGAAAGAGTCGAAATTGAACAGGGACAGACGACGAAGCCAGAGCCGTCGAAGATGCGAAAACGAGAGTTTTCGAACTATAGATTAGAATTTTGATGGAGTGGCGAAATCGAGCAGAGCGCGATTGAGGAAGGTTTCGCAATGCACAATCTGGGGAAGTCAAGGCTTTCCTATTTTTCGATTCCATTACATGCTTGTTTTCTCCTTGTGAAATGAAATCCTTCTCCCTTTAATGAGGATTTCTGCTTCCGCCTGCATTTTGATTACCGCTCGCCCGCTAGAAAACGGTGCTTTTTGGAGTTCTCAAGGTCAAAATGCCAGGCGCATCTCTGACCGGGAAGCTATCCTTGTCTTCTTCTTCTTTTGTCGAAAAAAGAAACTTCATTTCATGTCATGGAGACAAGGCAAAAGGACATCTCGAACAGGCTTCAAAACAAAGTACATCCAAAAGAGGTTGAGGCGGGCTTGAAACCCGGCTCCGAGAGAGAGTCTCACGAAATTGGGCTTTTAACGACCCAGTCCGCAGCTTTATTTTTAGTTCTAATTGTTGTGACAGCCACGAATCTAACTATATCTTGCATCCCTCGCTTAGAGCCAAAGCTCCCTCATAAAAAAAAAATCATCGCACAGTCTGATAGGAAAGATACATTCAGAATCACATTATCATCGGGTCACAAATTTGGAATTGGTCTGACTATTAACCTAACGACCAATGAAAGTTAGCTAGAGAGGGTAATAAGAGAACCATCTGTCAACCATTGCAAGACATTGTTTGGGTTTATACTCCGGAGCTGTGTGTCCCCCTCCCTGCACCACCCGAAAAAAAGGATGAATAAAAAAAAAAGGATCATTGCGATTTTAGATAATCATTTTCGAGATGTATACGAGGGTCAAAAGGGAGAATAGTGGAGGGGAGTTTGGTCCTACCTTAATTGTTGTGAACGTCAGGTCGAACTTGCTATTTTCCGAATATAATATAGAATATCTGTTCACAAGGATTAAAAAGAAAGTTAACAGATATAACATACTGAAATTCCTTAAGTACACACGATGTGGGTACATACAAGCAAAAGGAAAATTAGATCCAAGATTTTTGGTGTGAAAGACGAAGATACGCAAAATGTTTGCAAAATAAATTCAAAAACTGTGCAAAATAGCCAAAAATACTTTCTAACTTAAATTAGAATAAGAAAAATCAAAATGGGGACTCTATTACTAAAACGAGATAATATGTAAGGTCATTTTTTCAAACTCATATTGACCAATTAGCCATTTGAGGCATTCGAGCAACAAAATGGCCATGGCTTCTTTATTAGGTAAAAATGTTATACTCTATTGCACTTTCTATGGTTGACGAGTAGGTTAACTGATAACACCAGCTTTGAACAAAGCCCATTGACATAGGTCCTTTGAAGCCATGAACTGGGAGAGACCGGTTCCTAAACCATAAAAACTAAAAAAGATCGGTCCGATCCGGAAGAAGAGCAAGAGGGAGAATCCGGAAGGGGTACAAAAGAGAAGCCCAGACCGATCGATTCAGATTGTAGGAGCCACGTCTCCGAGTGTTCGGCGAAGAGAGGTCCAACGTGGGCAGCAAAGCAATAGATATACCCATGTTCTTGAAAATGTCACGTTTCGGAAAATTGGGGAATCCCAGTGTATCAAAGTAAGTATAAATAGCCCAGAATCGAACATTTGAGGTAAGAGGAAGTACTTTACCATAGTGGGAGACAGTAAGAATGAGTTTATTTGAGTTTAGAAGTCTAATTGCGATTTGGTACAAACTTTTTCAGCTTGAGTGTGGTTCTCAACACAGACAAGAGATGGAATTTAATGAGCGAAGTTCATCAACAACAATATTTTTGGCATATAGTTTGATCGAGATGCACGTTGTTCACATCAGTATGAATATGTTGGCCATCGAGCGAAGTACAATGCTAAACGTTCATGAGAAGATGATGATCAACTAAACAAAATTCGATAAACAAAAAATTGTATAGTGATCTTGACGGATTAGGATGAAATCATTACCCGGCTACTTGACCTTCGACAAACCAAGGCGACCACGATCCTTCTAAAGTCAAATTGAGTGATCTTATCCAATCCAGTGTAGCCACGTACGGGATAGCGATGTCATGATCACCACTACAACAAGAGTAATTTTTGTGAACGAAAGTAAGAATTGCTGATTTACGTAAAAAACCAAATGCACAGTAAAAAAAATTTAACCAAGATGAGAAACTTAATTCACTTAGCCATCGTATTACCTATAAACAAGGGCACGCAGGGTTTTCTGAGAGAGGTATTTATTATAAACTACGCTATCAAGAACGTCCTTTGTATAAGATAGAGTATGGTTGCATCTATTCCACTCTTCCTTCGTGCCCTGGATGTCATTATCAATTAACAATGTCAAACATATAAATGTCGGTGATGCCCACGAAGAGAATGATTTTTCATACCTCTCGTACGTGAAGGGCTTCTTGGACGTTCTTATCGTTGGCCCAAATGTAAGAGTATATGTAGTTATAGGGCTGTTCATGAAGACATTTAAGTAAGTGAAACGGCTCATCATCGAAATCCATATGTTCAATGTCATATTTGTCTTACCCATATAGATAGATAATATACTTTTAGATACTATAAACGTGGAATTTTCAGGGAGTTAATTCAGGATGTACCCGACACCATGGCCTGGATTCGTGGGGCATCGAAACGACATCGACGGCATTCTCTTCGAGTATACTTCTGCTCCACTTTAGCCTTGTGTGGTTTGGAGATATGAGATTGCATGATGGTTCCAATATTTGAGCCAAAAATATCTTCTCAAGGCACTAGAAGATTTCACAAGGAAACACATCTCGGTCATTTTATATGTTGCGTAAAAGAATACGAGAGAGGTGGATGGCTACAACAATAGGACTTACCAGTGACACCATTTCAAGGTCAATTAGGCAGGCGCTGTTGGTGGGATCTACGTTCTGAAAATCTCCATTGCAATCCGTTTTCGTTATCTTGAAAACACGAATGCAAAAGTAAAATCACGAGACGTCAATTCATATGTAATTATCATTGCAAACATATTATGTTCCTTGATGATGCAGAGCTCTTATCGGAAATATGCCGTAAGTTTACCTCATAAAGTTCATCGGAGACGAGAGCCATCTTGTTAGCATAAGGAATTCTAAAACTCATGTCCTTCTCGTCACAATTCACTGGATTGCCTAGCGTATAACCCTGTTCATATAACCAGAACAATAACGCTTTACATAACCTATACGGCTCGGTATTAATAGACACATGGAGTGGGAAATGTTGAGGAAGTAGTAGCATGCAAGATTATTACAAGACATGAGAAGAGCACATTAAGCCTAACTTTATCTAATGTCGCAAAACATTACTATATAGTAAAAATCATGAGATTATAACGTACCACAATATTCATTTGCGGCACGTTTCCAGCTTCATTTCCTATACAGAAAACCAAACGGAGTTGTTTAAATTGATGAAGAGAAAATGGCTTCTTGGGAGCCAAAGTGGTACAGAATAATGTGGGTAAAAACTTCAATTACGCACCATCGTATATATTTTTAACGATGATGGGGATAACAACGCCAGAGTAAGAATCGCCGGTGATGTAAAGCGGATTTGCGAGGAAATTGGGGTGAGACAGAAGCCACTGCATCAGCAAAAAGAGAAAACAAATATAAGGAACTTCATCGGTCCACGTGATTGGGTACAATAATTGCCATAAGGGGCATCTGATTATCTTGAGGTGAATGTTACCTTTCTTAAGAACTCGTACGTTTGTGCTGCCGAGGAAGTGTCACTGACATTGTATCCCGACTCTGCCGTTGCATATGAAAATCCCGTACCTACCGGTGCATCCAAAAATATGACGTTGGCTACCTGTTGTATGAAAAAGACGACGGCTTTTAGTCTCGATAAGTTGAATGGTATTAACGGTAGCCGAAAATAAAAGGCGATTCACCTTTGTCCAGGAATAAGGATTTGACTTTAAAATCGGTTTCGTTCCGCTAGAACTTGAAAAATCAAACTGCAGCGGACCTGTGCGAAAATATGCAGTGACGTCAACATCTCGGGTAAATAAAACCATTTAATCGGTTTTGCTTTCGACTGTCATATGGATATTTAGTTGATATGGAATGCACATCACGGAACATCATTGTTTAATTTATGACATTGATGCGTTCTTTTGGAATTAACCCGATAGTAGATGTACACATAGCATTTACATATTATATCGTGAGAAGTTGCTACAAGCTCATTTCGATATTACAGGACTCATCGAAAAGGAAAAAGAGCCACAGAACACAAACAAGTGGTGGGAACTCAATGAATGACCACCTTAATCATTTTGACATATTATAATGTAGCATAACCTAGTGGTCTTTGATAAAAGAGAGAGGGAAAAGAAGGCTACCAAAGGCTCCGTGTCACTGGAAAAGACGGTAGTAACGCAAGGAGGAAGAAGAAAAATAAAGAAGACAACGACGACGACGGTGATGAATTAAGAAATTAATGAGAGAGAATGTACCTATTTCGTAGAGGAGGCTTGACAAAGAGGAGCAACCGGGACCACCGGTGAGCCAAATCAACAAAGGGTCCGCCTTGGGGCTCCTCTCGGACTCGATGAAGTAGTAGAATAGCTGCACTTCATCCAAGTCTCCAACCCCTACATATCTACACCATTTTTCGTTTCGCCACCATTACAACAAATGTTAAAAGGGAAACGTGCATGTATAAGTATACGTACAACTCTTGAAGATGATGGAAAGATATAGCGAGTCAAGTCATTTGCTACATTGCAATTGATCATAAACAAAAAAAAAAAAACACGAGCTGACCCGGTTTCGAGTTTGAAGGGAAGATCTTCAGGGAAACCCGGCAGGCTCTCGACGATGGCCGAATGTGATTGCACGACATTGGAGATCAACAGCAGCAATGGAAGTAGGAGATGCAACATCCTTGGCCCGTACAACCAAAGGAAAATGGCGAAGAAAAGAGAACTAGGCAAATTTGTGTAAGAGTCCTCCTTCCCTTTGTGTGGATTCTGGGAATTTTTATAGAGGCTTCGCGGCTTTCTAAATTGTCCATCGACTGGTCAAAGGCCACGTGCACTTAAACCTAATTGAAACAGCGACATGTTAGGGATCGGGAAGCACAACTACTTCGTCTATCGAATTGATACACAAATTAATGCCACGGACTAGAATTGGGCGCTCAAATTTGTGGTCCATATATTCAAACGAGGCATAAAAAGATTGATTTACAAAAGGATTTATAAAACAATACGATAAATTCTAATTTGATATTTTATGGGCCATTTGAGAAATATGTTCGAATTTTGTAGAAGATGTTTGTCAGCCAATCTTAATTGTTGGGTACCATACCATTAAAGCCCACAATATAATATAAAAGTCTGTCACTTGAGCTTACTTTTGCACGTTTTCTATACTATTATATAAAACAAAGTGGACCACCTGTAGTAGGTAAGTCATTTATTATTTTTTTTCGAAAATGTCATCAATATTCTGTAGAATGTCTCGCAAAATTTGCAATATATAATTGATTATCATCGATTGGACATTAATCGTTCGCCCTATTCCGATTCTTATGCGGGCTCTTTCTTTCTCTTTCCTAAATAGATCGAGCAGTATATCACCCAAAGGAGTGTAGCTCGAAAGCTAGCGAGTAAAGCGGAGGTGCGTAGCGAAAGCAGGGTTAAAATCATTGAGTCTCTCACGACCACAACTTGACAAGAAGCAACACGTAACACCCTTATTTTTCTTTTAAAGCGTACCTCAGTGTCAAAGAGTGGCCCCAGAAATACTTTTGAAATCTTTCGAATCTCATTTTCTGGGTGGCCAAAAGAGTGTACTTCCGCATCCCTAAAAATAACAAAGAGTACACTTCCTTACTGGCCACGCCACGCTCCAGGCAACGGTTAGCTACAGTTCGTTTCCGATTCCTAGTCAGGAACAGAGAAGCTGCAGCATCTCAGATATATGAAAGGACTCGACAATTCTGATCCGATCAAGGCACAGGAGAAATGTGAGGGAGGGTAGATTGGTGGGTCTTTCGAAATTTAAAAGTGAAAACCATAGATATAATAGTACCCATCGAAGTCAAGTACCGGTGAAATTCCATCTAACTTTCCATTTGGCAATCTTCTTTTCTCAAAGAATGAATCTGTGCGAAGTTCTCCTTTAGCTACATACCTCATATTTGGGGAAATCTTCTTTTTTTGTAGGTAGTAGTTCGCGCACGCATGGTCCAAGGAGCCACATCTGATTATAGCGAAGTACTGTAGCGAGAAGATAACAATAGATGCTATGGTCACGGGCAATAGTAAGATTATGGGATTTGACTAGTTTCAGCATGCACTAGGGGACACTGTATCTAACTTTCCAAGAAGTGCCGGTACTGTAAATGAGAGTAGATTTTGAATGGAAGTTCGAATTCGAGCACGAGAGAAAATTGATTTGGAACCACGTGGATTATATCGTGAATTGGAAAGCGAAAGAGCTAATGCGGGTTTGACCCTACTCTGAAGCGTTTTTATCAGGATTAGAACAACTCTAGAACGAACTACATTAGTTAGCATGACCAAAAAAATAAAAATGGAACTGGGACGATCTCATGGGATGCGCATTGTGCTTACAACCGGTCGTAAGTATGGAGATCAACACCATGGCGGGATAGATTCGGCTTCCCACATCGTTACGTGCAAAGAATGGCGTGTTTGAGCATCTGCTCGTGTTTTTGCTTATGTATTATTAAGGTATTTGAGGTGTGTGATTTTTCATGATATGCCCATGAAAGTTGATTAACGTCAATGTGCCAAATCTGCGATCTGTCACTACTTGATGATCAAGAGTAGTTTTAATAATAGGATCAGAATCAAAGTCGAACTTTCACTTTGGGTATGAATTGCATGATGTACAGGACAAGATTTACATAGAAACAAATGGACGAGGAGTCGTGTTATCAGATTGGCATAAGATGATTAATTTTTTCGGTTAAATTTTCGTTTGATCAAACGGATTTATCTGTTCTATTTCGCTTAGTCTCTTTCTGAGTCCCATATACAATGACTTAGAGATTACAAGATATAAATGCGCAAGTAGCACTTTAAGAATCATCTGAACTTGGAAAAGCGTTCCATCGAGTGGAGATAAATGACAATCGTTTTGATTTGCGATGCGAAGAACAGATAATGTCGGGAGTAGATACACCAGATCCTAACATGTGGGAGCGGTTTGAAAGATTGGTAGCGTCTTGACTTGTGAAATTTAGGTCTCGAAACACGTGAATAATGCTAGCTTAAATCAAATGGGCTCCCCAATCAGAAAAAAAATGACTCAAAAGAAAAGTTGGTCTGGACGAGTGGACAGAAATGTCACGGACAGGACATGGATTGATAGGTGTCCTGACAATTTGACACGGATGGTCATTGCTTGTTCATGTCATAGACGAGCCCCATGCTTATTCACGACTGGCCCTAGAATTATCTCGACAATCTCGTCGATAAGTTGTAACACGTGAGCCGAAGCCTGATTGGATTGGTCGAACGTGAAATGGTGCGGGAAACCGAACGTGTTGTTTTATTTCTGCCGCACAGTGTTACGGTCACATGGTTCATTTGAAGCACCAACGTGATCAGAGCGACATCCAGCAGAACACTCCTTACATGAAGTGCAGCTTACTGGTGTCACTTAGGGAGCTTCAGCAAGAGTGGATGAGAACTAGAGAGCGTAATGAGCGAACCGTCTGTGAATCATGGCTAGAGTCTCTTCGGGCTTGTATTCTGGAGCTGTACGACCGGGTCCCTGTACAAAAACACGTTGAGCGTGAGAAAGTTTTCGGCAACGAATTAAAGTCGCTGTAATATCTTTACCAAACATCGCTTGCTAATAATTATGTACCTTCACAGCTGCATATGTCAACTCATAGTTGTCGTGCTTATATTGGAGGGTGTGCCTGCTAGTCCAAATCAGCAATGCAAATTTTGGGTGAGCTTTGGTCAAGAATAGCAGGAATCATGCATATACTGCCTAATTCCAAAAAAAAAAACACCAACTTTATATTGAGGGGCAATTCTGATTCGAACTTTTTTTATCCCATAAAAAAGCACAAATTTTAAATCGAGTGATAATTCTGGCCCCAACTTTTTTTTATCCAGTAAAAAATCATCAACTTTCACTTAAACCCTAAATCTGGCCTCCATTGACTTAGAACCATTGATTATTCAACTTGACTATTACACTTTAGCAATAAATTCACATGGCTTGTTGATTAGATTTAAAGCATTATTCATTGTCTTATTTTTTGAGCCACAGCTTGAAGAATAACGATGAAATTGTTCATCTCCTTCACTTTACCAACAAATAAAAAATATCTCCAAATTGAATCTCACTTGCCAGACTTCGTCGTTTTGTCGTAATTTAAAGCTGTAGACCACTGCCCGTCGACAGATGCCATGGATGAGATCTGCCAAGCTCACCACCATAACCTTTTTTTCTCAAACAAGGGTGATTTCAAACAGAAAGTCAACGGGGAGCCAAATTTTGGGTTATGATGAAAATTAGTGATTTTTTATAAGACAAAAAACAAGTTAGAGCCAGAATTATCACTCAATTTAAAGTTAGTGTTTTTTTATGAGACAAAAAAATATTTGGGTTAGAATTATGACTCGACCTAAAATTTGTGCTTTTTTTTTAATTAACCCTGCATATACTTATGTTTGCTTTCTTACATTTACCAAAAAAAAAAGACTTATGTTTGCAGAATCCGACCTAAAAAGAAAAACATACGTTTGCAGACAATCTAAACGTAGCGACTTGACCTTTAAAGTTTCAATCCATGCCATTTTGACGATATATGAAATAACCATGTCATAATCAACTTTTTTTTTTGGTAAGAATGTCATAATCAACTTTTAATATTGCAGTAATAACTAATTCGGCTTACATTACATTATTTCGATATCTTATTACATGAATTGTAATATTATGTTTTCCTTAATTCTGGTACCTGGAGGTATGGGCTCGGAGTTTTTTCTAGGTTAATTTTTATGAAAATTGGTGGATTTCGTGAGCGTAAGATGAGCTCTCATTGCACCTTATCCACTCTGCTTTAGTCCCTTGGCCGTGCGAGCAGGAGTGAGCAAGATGACCAAGAAACAATCGGATCATATTAATTCCGACAATCAACAACGCAATACCTCTCGTACTTGGAGAGCCCTTTTTAACAATCTCATCGTTAGCCCACACATAGCAGTAGAGGTAATCATAATTATACACAACGAAAATTGCTTCACTTGAAATAGTCGTCAATTCTTTTAAATGAATGCAATCAAGACGAGGGCCAATATATTTAATCGGCACCACGGTCCGTGTTGCCATCGTCGAGAATTCGTCGATCCCATCTCAGGAAATTTGATCGTGGAGTCCATATACTGCACTTTGGTTCCAATACGTGGGGATTGCATTTCCTCTCAACATGCTAGGATAATGAACTAACCGTTAAATTGGGTTTCGAGTTTGAATTGTGTACGGAACTCAGCTCATTGGAAGATTTTTTTTTTTTTTGGTAAAGTAAACTCATTGGAAGATTTTGATTTGTTCAAAATCTAATGTGTCTCCAAATTTGATTGTGAAAAGCTTTGTTACAAAATAAGGGGCACACTCCTACAATGGACACTAAGGGCGCGTTTGGCAAGTTGCCAAACAGTAATAATTTCTATTATTTTTTTTCTCAGAATCAGTTTTGAAACAGAAATCCGTTTGATAAATTTTTTGTTCCTAGGCACAAATTTGTAAAAATTGTTCATAAAATCAGTTTTGAAACAGAATCAAGAAGTCAAAAAAAATTGCTTCTTGATTTTAGGAACAAGAATAAAAAAGAAAAGAATCTTCTTCTTCTTCTTCTTCTTCTTCTTCTTCTTCTTCTTCTTCTTCTTCTTCCTGACCTGTGGCTGGCGAGGACGGCCCTCACCTAGGCGGTGAGGGTCTAGGGTGGCCTAGGCGAGAATCACTAGCCGCCCTCGTCGGACTTGGCAACGAAGGCTCGTGGTGGCAAGAGCGGCAGCAAGGGTCCAACCCTCGCCAGAGCCGGTGAGGGTCGCAACACCCTCACCGGCCCTAGCCTGTGGCCACCAGCGACCTAGCCATGGCCAAGGAAAGGGAAGGGAAAGACAAAAAAAAAATATATTAAAGAATTTAAAATATTATTAATAAAAAGAAATTTTATGCAGATGCCAAACGTATTTCTGTTCTTTTTTTATTTCAAGAATAGAAATTTTAGATAATTATCAAATGCTTTTAAATAATTATAAATTATTTCTTGATACGAAATAAAAAATTTTATTTTTAAATAGAATCAATTTTAAGAAACAAAATGATTGTCAAATACATCCTAATTGCCTATTAGGCTATTACCAAGCAAGTGGGGCCAAGACACGGACTCTTTAATGTGGGCGTTAGGGATGAGCGGTTCCCGGTCCGGTCCGGTTCCAAGGTGGAATCGGGAACCGGACCGAGAGAACCGGTTCCCAATTTTGAGAACCGCGGACCGGACCGATTGTTCTAGGACTGGGAACCAGACCGGACCGTTGATCCGGTCCCGTCCAATGGAACCGGTTACTTAGAGTTTAGGGTTTTTTTTTTATCAAACACTTAAGATTTGGTTCACATTTTACTAATTTTTATCAATAAATTTATGTTAATGAAGTTCACTTAGAGTTTAATTCACATTTTACTATTTTTTATCAATGAATTTATGATAATGAAGTTTACTTAGAGTTTAGTTCACATTTTATTAATTTTTTAAAGAAAAAAATAATAAAAATATATATTAAATAGTCGGTCCGGTCCGATTCCCCCTCGGAATCGAGAACCGGACTGCCCGAAAACCGATTCCGCTTTTAGGAACCGGGAACCGGACCAATAGTCTCGAGAACCGGACCAAACTCGTCGGTCCGGTCCAGTCCGGTCCGGTCCCGGTTTGGGCGGTCCAAGTTGCTCACCCCTAGTGGGCGTTGCTTCCTATAAAGCCCTAGAATGGAGGTCTCACATAAAAGGAGCTTTTTGAGAGACAAGCCACGCAGACAAAACAAGACAAGCCTACGGTATTAGCTCGCGCGAAAAAGAAAAGAAGCCGACCAGAGGAGCTCTGAAAACGCTTGAGCATGGAAATGATTATAAATTTTAATTCTCTAATTATTAGTGAATGAATCGCTATAGATATTGATATTGAATCGAATCACATAAATTTTTTATGTTCTCTTTATTATTTCTTGTTTATTTCTTTGATAATTGACTTAATTGCAAGATCCTAATTAATTGTTCCGTTAATATTACAACACTAACAAATCGCTAATAATTGTGTAGATGGTCATCGTACATAGATGCACCAATGCAATCATATTTACCTTGACAGCAGATTGAAGATCCACCCCACAGATCACGTTTTCGGGATCCACATGCATGTATTCGCCCTTATAGTTGTTTTTCGCTTACTTGAATTTCATTTGGTATTCAAAGTAGCGGATTGGGTCATTAAAGGCCAACTCACCGACACTCATCCCATGAGCTGGGACTCTACTCTCCCATCTCCTCTTTTGGATTTATTGCGTGCGGAAGCAACCCTTTGAAATGAAATGAGTTTTTTCCCACCCAAAAAAAGAAAGTACATCCGTCAAGGGATTGCCAAGCACATATCCCTGGATTCGTGAAGCAAAAACGTCATTTGAGAATCATGAAACTTTCTAGTCTGACATGTTTTATTTTGGTAAACGCACGTATACCTTGATAATCAATGGAAGTAGATGTCCAACTTCATTACCTAGAAAACTACGAGACATCACATCATTAGGGAAACAAGGATAAGATTCAAGCGAAACCAATACTCATTTTTGTTGGCAGGTGAAGCCAAAACTTTTTAGGGCTTTTTGGTCTTTACTCTTCTTTTTACTTCTAGGTATTGACTCGTAATTTTTAACCAACACGTATATATAATAATAAAAATTTGATATTAGAATTTTTAATTACGATAGGGCTCGTTTCTCAACCAAAAAGAGTTGTTTTAGTGTTTTTAGTCAAATTTTTAGTTCTATCGTGTTTTATTTAAGTCAAGACATTGATTTGGCCCATAATCTTGAAAAGTGTTAAGAGTGAACTTTTTGGTCAAATTACTGAAGTCAACCACTAAATTTTTAAAATAAAATGAAAAATCATCAAATCATTTCCTTTTACCTTAATTTGACTTATACATTGTCAAATTTACAAAAATTGATTAGAAATCAACTTTTTCCCAATTTGAAAATTTTGATGGCTAATTGGCCAAAATCAAAATTAGTTCATTTCTAGTCGTCTTTTGAGATAGTTTCTTTCACAACATTTTATCTATAGGTTGTAGCTATTCCAATTGTCAAGACGATTTTGAGATTACAAGTCATTGGTAAATTTCCCTAATTTTGACCCAATTAGGGGTTCCGAATCAATACTTCATGATTAGTGTAAAATAGGGGTGTGCAACCGGACTGGGTTTACCCAGGAACCGGATCGGACCATCAGAAAAATAGGTCCGGGAATCGGTTCCATTTTTTGGGAACCAATTGAATCTGGTTCGATTCCCAGTTCCAAGTGAAGACCCACTCGAGCTGGTTTTGGAACCGATTTTAGCTTGTGTAAAAAAAAACCGTAGATCATACAATTACTATATTTTGGACAATGTTTTTGGTGGATAGTAATTTTTATTGCTCATCTTAGGGATTGTTGCTTTTGGCAAATAGTGATTTGTATTATTCATTTTTTACTTTGAATTGTTTTATTACTACTCATATTTTTTGCTGGAAAAAATGAAACAAAAAAAAGGAACAAAAAAAAAAGGTTCTCGGGTAGACCTTGAAACCAGACTGAAAAACAGGATATGTTTCAAAACAGGTGCCAAGGCAAACATGGTCGGCTCCAGGTTCCATAAATCAAGAACCGATTATAATAGAATAAGTTTCATATTTCAAGTCTAAAACCTACCCACCCTAGAACTGATCACCCCTAGTGCAAAATAGCCAAAATTGGACAAAGTTGGTTGGATGGAAATCAATTCCAATGTCAATTTTGACAAAATCACTTCCATTGGGCTTAATTTGACTAAATTATTTAACATGCATTTGAAAAAACTATGACGGAATGCCCTAATTGACTCAATTCAATTTGATCCATTCTAGACTATAATCCAATTTGATCAATTATATTCTAATTTGGCCCATTGAACTTCAATTGTGTACATTGGTCTAGTTCATGATGTGATTTTAATAGAAATAGGGGGAATTAAGTCATTTCACGTCAAATTAATCAAACCGTCAATTGATGGAACTGAAAAACATGAACAAGAATTCACCAAGTTAGGTGAGGCCCCTTCTAGAGGCCCTTCTGGTAATTATCGACATGTGAAGGACTTAATGATGAGAGTGGAGTTTGGTCATTTGTAAACATAGTTATTGACAACTTGAAAAATCAATAACTTGATAAATTGACAGCTTGAAGGAATCGAGGAAAAGTAGAGTTGACAATCTCGGATACTACCGTCAAAGAAGCAACTGTCAACATAGCAAAATAAAGCAACCATAAAAACAATGAAGTTGAAGAAAACGGTAGTTGAGTCAATGTAATCATTAGGTTACCATTGGTGTTTGTAACCTTCATTAATAAGCGTCGATTGCAGGCTTTAAATAGCCACATCGAACTCTTCGAAGTGCCCCCCCTTCCCGCGGCGCACAAATACACAAATATATTATCTTTTGATTCATGCAAAGTAGTTATAATTTCCAAACTCATGTTGTCAATTTAAATCAAGCGTGTTTCTTAGTTATAGTTTCCAGATTCACGTCGTCGACTAAATTCTAGCGTGTATCTTTGTTGTATATCTCGGGTACTTCGTCGTCGATCAAATTCTAGTGTTACATCTTTACGTTCTCAGGCTTTATAATCAATTATATTCCAGTATAATTTGTGTACGTTTGGTTCCGTTTGGAGTTATTACATTCTCAAGCTTAATCATCAATTAACTTGTGGAATAATTTGTGCACATTCAGTTTCACTTGAAGTGAAATCACCGATTCTCTTCTTTACTTGTGATATTTTCTGTTCGGAGTCGCCACAGAACTTGTCTCCTTTAATGAAATTGAAGAACAATTTTTTATTAAGATATCTTGTTGCATATTCAAACTCCGACGAAACACACCCAAAATAGATGAACATGGTCTTTCCGAATTCCTTAATCAGTATACATTGGGGATGAGCATAGTTCTAGGATAGAACCTAGAATCAGAGAATCGAACCGGTGGGAATCTGTCCAATTCCAAGTTTTAAAGTATGAATAGTAGGTTTCAAGTTTCAAAAATTAACAAACCTCTTTTGACCGGTAGGTTTACAAGTTTTAGGTCGATGGAACCTAGAACTTGTAACAAGTTTTTGAGTTTTTCTTTGTCTATATATTCGTGCGATCCTGTGATATTTTATGGTGTCTGATGATGAATATATAATGTGGAACCACTAATCTGAAGTTCTATTTTATGACTAAGACTTTTACTTTGTTAATCTTTCATATTCTTCATCTGTCTAAATATAAGTTGTGGTCAATGGATTACAGTAAATGGTAGTCATTGAAAGTAATGATTTACTGCAATCGTTCAATTAATAATACAGGTGAAACCTAGATAAACCCTGGAACCTATGACAATGGAGGTTCTAGGTCTAGATTATATAGAGTAGGTTCCAAATTACAAAAAATATGCGAACCTATACGAACCCCGGAACCATTTACCCTTAGTATATTTTCACGTACATAGTTGGGAACATTTCCTCCTCAATCTTTATCATTTCTTATGTTTTGTTTCATTCTCTCTTTTCTTGATTTCCCTTGGGTCACCACTTTGATGTGTCGTTTTTTCCTAATTACAATTCCTCAAAACTAACTTTTGCAAGCCAATTTCACGTGTACGTAGGCAACATTGCTCGAGCAGTGAATAATATAATAGTTCTCATGCCGCTCGACTCCAACCTTAAATTCTCTAGTCGAGGTTTCTCCTTTCTTTTGCTAGATCATTATATAACATTGATACTTCGTGAGATAATTACCCAAAAAATCCTAAATTTACTTTACAGATGCTAACTCAGTCCTAAACTTTTCAATTTGATCAATTTCGTCATAAACATTTTAACGATTTGCCAATGTAATCATTCTTGCCAATGTAGTCATTCCTGTCAATTTTGATTGGAAATCATTGACGTGGATATCAGCTGTCCTACGTAGAACGACTGGTGCTGATGTAGACAATTTGATGCATTTTTTTAAATTTTCTTGAATTTTTAATTTTCTTCTCTTTCTTCGAGGATGACACTGACCCTCGCCTATACCAAAAATCAATGCCCAAACCCATTTCATATTTTATGGATGGCTTGGACTGAACTTTCATCCCTGCCTTTACACCTCGTTCGTAAGCCAACCCTTGAGTTCCCTCACTAACTTGACGAGCCGGTCCATGGACCTATCCGTCTTCAAAGGCAACAATTTAAGGTGAATAATTACTTAAAATGATTTTCAGATCAGATTGGATATAGATCGGATAGCTAGATTTGTAAAGCATAAAATGGGTCGGGATGGGTTAAATGGGTTAATTTAGGTCAGACCATTATGAATCCAACCCATCCGTTTGACGGCCATACATGTGAGGCACATTGACAAAACTCCTCTATTACCAATGTGTGCATATAATATCCCGTATTAAAGTCCCAACTCAAAATCTCTTTTGCAAGAGCCTAAAAAGAACCAAGACCGTCAAATTTAGTCAACCCACAACACATCCCTAACTCATCTATACACTTGACAAAACGGATCATAGACTTATTTCTTAACTCATATTTGATAGGTTGAATTATTACACAAGTTAATTATATTTAGCAAAAGGGTAATAAATGAATTTAGAATGATAATGCCTAAAATAATATGGGTATTAAATGGGTGCGCAACTTTTAGATCAAACACACACCTATGACTCTTTCTTTACTTTTTCTCGCCCTTACTCGATTTTGTGCTCACTCATTCCATACTCTCACCTTAGTTTGTATATAAGTTTCTCTAAATTTGATTTAATATATATGTGTTTTAGCAATGTGGGTCGGATCTAATATGACTCACTAAATTTTTATTACATAGAAATGGGTCAAAACGGATTGAATGAGTCAATTTGGGTCAAACCATTTTCAATGCGATCTGACTTGACCGTTTGAGAGGTCTACTCATCAAACATCACTTCTCTCTTCTTCTTCCTTTGATTTCTTCTTTTCTCTTTCTTTTCCAGTCCTGCAGAAAAGCTACTCAATGAGCCTCCAAATGTAGATAAGCATCTGTTATAACTCCCTCTTTAGGTCGTCGGGGTTCAAGTTGGGCTGAGGGGGAGAGCCGGACTTGGATTTGAGTCTGACCTCACATCCAAGGGAGAGCCCCAGCTAGTATTTATTATCAATTATTCTTTACCGTGTTATCTTGCCTTGCCCTGATGATACTGTTTTTTTTCTTGTGTTATGTGTACATCGGGGTGATCAAACAACCTAATAAATGTTTCGCATGTATCCTGACAGCAGCGTCCGTAGCTAAACCTCACCCTTAACTATATGTTTTCTCACTCTAACACTTATGAGCACACCGTATCGCAATAAATTCTTGCACGAGAAGTACATTGTTGGATACACTAACACTTATGTTGACCCATTAAAAACACAAAAGATGCTAAGATTGAATTAGCGTGGGCTCAATTCCCCAAAAGAAGTACTTCGAGAGTTGCATTCATATAATCTCGAGTGTTGCACATTCATTATTGTTAAATTAAGCACCTCGTTTTAGTTTTTTACTTTATCTTGGTGCTTGGCTAAGTAAATAGACTCCCCACATCAGGCATGTGGGATTTCTCAGGTTATTAACCTCCGGAATATAAGGAAAGTCAGCTGCTCCAATCTCCATCTTTTCTCATTGCTGCCTTTCAAACGCCCCCACTTGATTCATAGGATATGAATACGATTAACTAAAAGTAAAGAGCAACAAAATTCGCAGGCGTGGCTGTGTCAGTGAATTGGAGTCCCAACGTACACTAAACCGTTTCGTTTCAAAAACTTCTATGCGACCAAGAAAGGGATCCACGATACATATCCAACATGTCTTTTTTGTATCAGGCATGAAGGAACCACTCACTTTGAGTTTAGCCACTTTTTAGCCGTTTTGAGTGGACATCCCCCGTTCATCATTCGATAATGCTGCCGGTGTCGAGCATCGGCTTGAACCTCGTCGCTTGAACAAAGCTGACCAGAAACAGAAGTACAAACAACTTCATATATATACATTACACACCCGCACTTCAACAACTAACTTGATGAGTGAACTCCTAAACTGTCAATCCTCTGCTTTCTAGTTCTACTCCAAGCTGGTTCTCCAACAATTTCACGATGGGATCCATTTTGTCACACCTCTTGTTGTCACTGCTCGTTTTCTTCAGCACGGTCCAATCTCAGTCGATCATCAAAAGTCTACCCGGGTTTGCTGGCGATCTCCCCTTCAAGCTCGAAACTGGGTAAGTAATACTTGTGCCCATCCAACGGATAAGTCTTGCAATGCCAGTGTATGTTATGGTCAAAGAGCAACTAGTACGTAACTACGAGTGATTAATGAAGGTACATTGGAGTCTGAGAGTTTGATGACGTGCAGCTATTTTACTACTTCTTCGAGTCGGAAAAGGAGTCCGAAGGACGACCCTTTGATGCTTTGGCTCACCGAAGGCCCTGGTTGCTCTAGCCTCTCCGGCCTCATCTACGAAATCGGTATGCCCAGTCCTTCAAAAGTGTCTGATGATCTCTAGTCTAGCCCAGCTCTTCTTGAGTTGTAGTAGAAAGGGAAAGCAGTAGTGATGATGGTGAAGTTCAATTACATGAAGTTACAAGTTGAAAATTCGGTAGACACGAGGTTGAACGTTAGCTTTCCTTTTTTTTTTTTTTGGGTAAGGGACGTTAGCTTTCCTTTAGTAAGGTGCGAAGTGGAAAAGAAGGTGACAGAGATCATCCGCTCGTCGTGATTTTTTCTAGGGAGAGAATCCTTTTCTAAAGCTTAAATGTAGCAATACCTTCAAGATAAGATAAGCATGTGGGACCAGGACTTGTGATGATATATGATCATAAGTTCATAAGATAACAAACAGGATTACACCCGAAATACTTCGATTCCGGACGAAATTTTCTTATTGTATTTTGAATTAGATAAACCATCTTTGACAGACATGGAGGTATTTAGTACTCGTGTTCAACGACTAGCAAAACTGAAAAATCCATCGCAATGCGGAAAGATGAAGATTTGTGTAATGTTTCGTGTTTTTCTATAGCTTATTATATCCCTTTATAATATTAAAAATGAATGTGTGACGGCGCTCCCTCCTAGGAGAGTAATGGTGCAGCCACAACCACCCATTGTTTCAAGTTTCAAGTCTGATTCAAATTGTACCGTTACCGGTGAGAAGTAAAAATGCAGTTAGGCTAGTAATGAACATGATTTAATCCCAAATAGGAATCACAAGATATTATAAAATATTTGTGAAAAGAATAACTAAGGTTTTTTTTTATCGAAAGAAAGAATAAATAAGTTCATTCTACAAGTACCGATGGTTTCGAGAGAGGCTGACAGGGGCCGTTACCTCTTAATTATTTGTTGCCTGTTGTAACTATTAGTGATTGAATATAACACTTATATATGACGCCTTTCTTTCATTAGTTGGATATTGTGAATTTTCTTTAATCTCGCCTATCCTAAAATTTACAAGTTTTTACTTCGCCTACTATGGACAGTTTTAAGAAGCATGTGCTCTAGAGAAACCTAGAAAATTCTCAAAGAACATTTCAAGTTGAAAAATATTTGAAGTTGACATTCAATTGCTCTAGAGCACAACTATTTAACTAAAGTTGTTTGAACAGCCTAGGTATTTTCTTATTTTGGCTGTATCAATTATAAAAGAGCACGAAACTACTTTTTTTATTTTGTCTTTTGGAATGCGAGGTCGTACTTTGTTGTCAAATTAGCAATCAGTGCTTGGTGGAAAATCAAACTCAGCTAAACAAAAGACTAGGACCACGACCACTAGAAAAGTAGAAATTTCCATAGTCATTACCATGAAGAATGTCTTTTGTTCTCAGGTCCATTAAATTTCAACTACGATAACTCAAGTGGGAACAGGCCAAGCTTCCTGCTGAATCCATACTCATGGACCAAGGTACGAGACATTGAGCAATGTCTGTGCGTGCTTCACTTGGCGGTTGGTTCGCGCACAGAGCTTCATGTATCACCTAAATTTTTTCAGGTTGCGAACATAATATTCCTGGACCAACCTGTTGGCACTGGATTCTCATACTCGACTACTCAAGAAGGTTATCACACTGGCGACTTGAGTTCAGCTGCCGAAACATATCAGTTCCTGCGAAAGGTTAGATGAGATACTGATCTTCCTTTCCAAAGTGACTGGTTTATTCACTTTGGATCAAGCTGTTTGACTCTTTAAATGCTGACCAAAAAACAATTCATGATGCCCTTCTTTGGGCTTGTTGCTTCAATTGACTTACCAGATGGGCCTCTTGGAGGGGGCCTCACCTAACTTGGTGAATTCTTGTTCATGTCATGCCGCAACATCGATTGATTGTGTTTCATCCAAGCACATAGTGGTGCTATCAGTTTCTTTTTAACATCATTTTCCAATGGTCAACACAGTGGCTTATGGTTCATCCCGAGTTTATGTCCAACCCACTTTACATCACCAGCGACTCTTATTCAGGCATGACGATCCCTATCATTGTCACCGAAGTTGTTAATGGTAACCATAGCTCTCGAAACATTGTCGTTCTAGTTTAGCTGGAAGGTCTCGATTTAAAGATCTTCAAACAGTGAAAATGTGTACTGGTTTCACCATAGTCTTACTATTGTTTTCCTAATGAGGTGATGTCTCGAATTTTTCTAGGTAATGAAGTTGGACATCTTCCACCGTTGAATATCAAGGTATACATGCATTTACCAGTACAAAACATGTTAAGACTATAAAGTTCCATGATTCACAGATGATGTTTTTGCTTCACGAATCCAGGGATATGTGCTTGGCAATCCCTTGACGGATGTACTTTACGACTTGAATTCGAGGGTCGTATTTGCACATCGAAAAGCACTTATATTGGACGAACTCTATAAGGTAGATTCCACTGAGTTTTTATTTGATTTTCCATCCGATGACTTGGTTGGTTCCCCTCGACTTGCAATGGCTGACGAAGAAGCATTTGAATACCAAATGAAATTCAAGTCAGCTAAGAACAACTGTAAGGGCGAATACATGCATGTCGATCCCGAAAACGTGGACTGTGGAGTCGATCTTCAATCTGTTGTTGAGGTAAATATGATTGTATCAATGCATCTATGTAAGAGCACCATCTACCCGATCATTGGCGATTTGTTAGTTCATTCTCCCATTTGACAGTGCGTTGAGAAGATATTCAATGCCCATGTATTGGAACCAAAGTGTAGTACATCGACTCCAAGACCGAATTTCCTGAAATGGGATCAACGATTTCTCGAGGATGGCAACTCAGAGATCAACCCCTTATCATTGCACGAATTTCCCAGACCATGGTGCCGAGTAAATATATTCTCTTCTAGATTACATTCATTTAAATGCTTTGACGACTGTTTCAAGTGACGCAATTTTCGCTGTGCAGAATTATGATTACCTCTATTGCTACGTATGGGCTAATGACGAGACTGTTCAAACGGCTCTCCAAATATGAGAGGTATTGCATTGTTGATTATTCGGATTAATATATGTTGCCGATCTGATTGTTTCTTGGTCATCTTGCTCACTCCTGCTCGCACAGACAGGGGACTAAAACAGAGTGGATAAGGTGCAATGAGAGCTCATCTTACGCTCATGATGTCCTGAAATCCACTGATTATCACCGAAATCTCACCGAGAAAAAACTGCGAGCCCTTATTTATAGGTACCGGGAATAATGAAAACATAATATTACAATTCAAGAAGTACGATATCAAAATAATGTACTGTAAGCCGAATTAGTTACCATCTGTGATGTTACAGTGGAGATCACGACATGGTTGTTCCATATATCGGCACAATGGCATGGATCGAAACTTTAAATCTCTCTCTCTCCACTGATTGGGAGGCCTGGTTCGTGGACGGTCAAGTCGCTGGGTTAGTATGTCTGCAAACATAAATATATACATGATTTCTGCTATTCTTGACCAAACCTCACCCAGAATTTGCATTGCTAATTTTGAATTGCAGGTACACCCTCCAGTATGAGCATGACAACTATAAGTTGACATATGCAACTGTCAAGGTACATAATTATTCGCATGTGATACTTGGTAAAGATATTATAGAGACTTAATTCGTGGAATGATGTGGATGTGGCGGACTATATCAATCACGTTGCAGAAAACTCTCATGTTCGACGTGTTTTCTGTACAGGGAGCCGGTCATACAGCTCCAGAATACAAGCCCAAAGAGACTCTAGCCATGATTTACAGGTGGTTTGCTAATTACCCCCTCTAGCTCTCAACCGCTTTTGCTGAAGCTCCCAAAGTGAGACTAATAACCTGCAATTCATGTAAGGAGTGTTCTGCTGGATGTCACTCAGTCACATCAGTACTTCAAATGAACCATGTGACTGTAACATTGTGGGAGAAATAAAGAAAATGTTCGATTTCTGGCACTATTTCACGTTCGACCCATCCACTCAGGCTTCGGCTCACGTAGTACAACTTATTTACGAGATTGTTGGGAAAATTCTAGGGCCAGTCGTGAATAAGCATAGGCCACGTCCATGACATGAAGAAGCAATGAGCATCCCTATCGAATTGTCATGCCTCCTATCAATGCATGGTCTGTCCATGGCATGTCCGTCCACTCGTCCGGATCAACTTTTCTTTTGAGTCATATTTGCTAACTAGGGAACTCATTGATTTTAGCTAGCATTATCCACGTGTTTTGAGACCTAAATTTCACAAGTCAAGACGCTACCAATCTTTCAAACCACCCCAATATGTTAGGATGTGCACGCAGGTGAATCGAATATGGACGTTATCTTTTCTTTGCATCGCAAATCAAAATTATTGTCATTTATCTCTACTCGATGGAACACTTTTCCAAGTTCTTAACGTGCGACTCGTGCATATACCTTGTAATCTAAAAGTCATCGTATATGGGACCCAAAAAGAGATTAAGCGGAATGGAATAGACAAATCCGTTGGATCAAACAAAAATAACCGAAAAAATTAACCATCTTATGCCAATCTGATCACATGATACCCCATTCGTCTTGTTTCTATGTAAATCTTGTCCTGTACATCGTGCAATCCATGCCAAAACTGAAATCTCGACTTTGATTCTGATCGTATTCCTAAAACTACTCTTGATCATCAAATAGTGACATATCTCAGATTTGGCACAATGACATCATTAAACTTTCTTGGGCATCTCATGAAAAATCACACACCTCAAACACCTCAATAAGACAAAAGCTCAAACACGGCATTGTTTGCAGGTAACGGTGTGCAAAGCGAATCTATCCCGTTGTGGCGTTGATCTCCACACATAAGGCCGGTTGTCAGTACTATGCGAATCCCGTGAGACTGTCCTAGTTCCATTTTTATTTTATTTTTGTCACGCTAAAGTTAGTTCTAGAATTGTTCTAATCCTAGTAAAAACGCTTCAAAGTAGGGTCGAACCCGCCTTAGCTCTTCCGCTCTCCTATTCATGATATGAACGACGTGATTCCAAATCAATTTCTCTTGTGCTCGAATTCGAACTCCCATTCCAAATCGACTTTCAAATGTAGTCCTGGCACTTCTTGGAAAGTTAGATACAATGTCCCCTAATACATGCTCAAACTGGTCAAATCCCATACTCTTACTATTGCCCGTGATTATAGCATCTCTCGTTATCTTCTCGCTACTGTACCTAAGAAAAAAAGGCTTTCCGAAAGATGAGACATGTAGCTAAAGGAGATCTTCGCAGACATTCATTCATTGAGAAAAGAAGATTGCCAAATGGAAAGTTAGATGGACTTTCACAGGTACTTGACTTCGATGGGTATTATTATATCTATGGTTTCCACTTTCAAATTTCGAAAGGCCCACCAAACTATCCTCCGTCGCAACTTAGACCAACAGCTCCACCATTGCACAGATCTTTGGAGCCGCTGCCATTTCAATCTTTGACCGAGAATAGGCAGTATTATGTCCACACACCACGTTAAAAAAATAAAAAACCCCTAATGAAACGAAACCCATTTGAGTCCCTCTATGCTCCTCTCATACATTAGCAATTTAGCATTAGCACTTCTACCAACTTCTCTCTCCAGTGTCCATCGTGTCTCTCTCCAGGGTCCATTTGATATATACGCTTTTTCAGCTTGCCTCATAAATAGTACTTAAGCTCCAACAATCTCTCTCCTCGGCGGCCACAAGAAATGGCGGTGGACCACTGTTCGAGTCAGAGAACGACGGGGACGGCGACGAAGAAGCTCTTTCTCGGGGCTGTGCTGTTGCTTGCCCTGAAGATCAACACATTTGCAGTGGCCAACACCATCGTTGAATATCTACCTGGGTATTCAGGGAAGCTCCCATTTAAGCTTGAAACTGGGTGAGTTACAACGCGTCGACTGCATATGATTCGAATCTTTTATTTTTGCGGCATTTTACGTCTTACTACATTCATCTAGTTATCACCAGTGAGCTTGTAGCAGGTCGCTCTCCTGCTTGATATTTTTTCTTGTTGAAACTGAGTTTGTGTGGGGTACAATGTTGCTGAACTAGCTACTTGAGTGTTGGGGATAACGATGAAATCGAGCTGTTCTACTACTTCATCGAATCGGAGAGGAACCCGGTCAGAGACCCTCTTCTGCTTTGGCTCACCGGCGGCCCCGGTTGCTCTGGTTTCTCTGGCCTGGTTTTCGAAATCGGTGCGCCTCTCTCTCGCTCTCTCCGGCCAAAAGTTTATTATTGTAATCCATGAACAAGTTTATATTTATTTATTGTTTTGGTGTATGCACAAGTTGGAGCTAGTAGGAGCTGATGCGTAGAAACAAATGCCAATTCTTACCAAAAATGATAATTTGTTGAGGCATGTAATTAATGAATGAGCATGGAATTTAGGAATGATCAATTATATCATCATAAAAGTCGAGAGGGTAGTAAAAATTTAATGGACCGGTAGCAGAAATGAAGACCAAAACTTACATGAGTTTGGCACCAGGCGTAGTAAACCTCCGACCAATGAGTTTCGCTTGGACCACCATGTTGATCGGAGGTCACTAATGTCCGATAGCGTCCAAAGTCCTAAATCAATTGTACATATGTCTGATCAGTCCTAAACTTTCCAATCTTGCCAATGTAATCCTAAATCTTCGCGCAAAATTCCAATTTAGTCATTCCAACCAATTTGATACCTGAGATTGCTAACATGGCGATCCGCAAATTGGCCACGTTAGCATGCCATGTAGGACGGATAGTGATGACTGGACGCCACGTCAGCAATTGACCGGAAGGATTGCGTTGGAATTCCTCACAGAAATTTGGGACTACATTGACAAAATTGATAAGTTTTTGACCGAATTGGTATGTGTATAATACATTTAGCACTAATGAGGTAATTATCCCAAAAGTTGGGGAAGCGACGAGTTGGTCTCAGGGGTAAACGAGTTTGTGAACATTGTGCCACCAAACAGTCCTAGAATCATGCCGGAGGCCAGTCAACGAGAATGGTGCTTGCCAAACCTGACGGGCCGTTGCACTGTGCTTGATTAAGTTCACACTGCTCATCCGAGGCACCCACAAAGGTGGAGCATTCAATAGTTCTAGATTAGAGTACTTCATACTAATCTCACTTTCCGGTCCGTGATGCTGTTACCAGGAATTTCAATGTCGTCTTTACGGAAGATCGATGCAGTTGAATGTTCTGTACAATACATTGAAATAAATGGTACTTCTGACTGTAACACCTCACATGCATTGTGTCGATCGATTTTCTTCTCGCAGGACCTTTAAAATTTGACTATGCAACGTTCAACGGGAGCTCACCTACATTGCTTTCGAACCCTTACTCGTGGACACAGGTGCCTATCTTCAATCACCATAAACGATATAAGTTTGACTGGGGACGCTCTTCTTCTTTCCTTAGTTTTCGGTAAATGTCTGATGAATCTGCAGATGGCCAACATTATATTCCTTGACGCGCCCGTCGGCACCGGTTTCTCTTACTCGACCACCCAAGAGGGTTACTACACCACAGACACTAAATCAGCTAAGGACACATACAAGTTTCTCCGGAAGGTCAGGTTTTTTCGATTTTTCTGTGGGAGAATTTAAGTTCAGAACCAATATAATCCGGGATGTCATTGCAGTTTACGGAAATAGAGCACACAATTATGACATTGATGAATGAAAATACTGAAAAAAAGAAGTGTAAATGCAGTGGATACTGGGCCATCCCAAGTTTGGCAACAACCCACTTTACATAGCCGGCGACTCGTATTCCGGCAAGATCGTACCGCAAGTCACTCTTCTAGCATCGAATGGTGATTATAATCTGAGTCTTTGTGCTTGACCTTATGAATGTGCTACAACCCGAGACTTTCCAATTTCTTTGTTTTGAAGTACAAATTCTTGCTAAATTTTACTTGGCTCTTTTTGTTCTTGCCCATTTCAACCATGTTTCAGGGATTATTGCTGGAGAAAAGCCAACCCTGTATCTCCAAGTACACCTCGCCACTGACTCATATCGCTTAGTTATCACGTTTAACTCCACAAAAAGTGGAATTAACACACTTCTCTTTTTCGTTAAAATGAAATCAGGGGTACATGCTGGGCAATCCGGTGACGGATTTGGACTCGGATCAGAACTCGAGGGTCGAATATCAGTATCGGGTATCATTGATATCGACTGAGCTTTACGAAGTACGTAAGACTTGATCACTTCCTGTTTGCTTCTCTTGGTCTAGTTTCGAATTTCCGATGACCCGGCTGATCATGCGATCTTGCCTATATCATGAGCACGCTTCTTAGATCATATGGTTTTCCTTCTTTTTTCCATCAGTCAGCCATAGAGAATTGCCAGGGAAACTATATTAACCCAGACTCAGAGAACACTGCATGCGTGGAGGATGTTCGACAGATCGCGGAGGTCCTTCACACTATTGATCTTTCTTTCTTTCTTTTAATTTAGGTGGCTCTTCCAACGAGTTATGCGTGAGCTTTATTGAATTTTCTCTTGTCGTTGCAGTGCACGTTGAAGGTATGTGATGCAGCAATATTGGAACCCAAGTGCAGTTATGCGAAACCGAGATCGAGAGAGATGGGACTCAACTGGGGAATCAAATTCTTCGACAACAACATGCCTTTGGACTTGCTCCAATCGCCATCTACTAAACGGAAAGAAAACTGGTGTCGAGTAAGGCCACAAACATACTCAAACGCTCATATGATCTTGCAAGAGCTCAGTGCTCATCGTATTACAAGCTCTTGTGCTTCCTTGCAGAATGAGAACTATGTGCTTGCTTACATGTGGGCCAACGAACCATCCATCCAGAGCGCTCTTAATATCCGTAACGTAAGTAGTTCCGAAAATCGCAAATTCGAATTCGAAGAATGTGTTTTTTTTTTTATTTTCCTAGAAGTGAACACAAGGAATGAATTCAATGTGATGGGCAGGGGACGATTCCAGAGTGGACGAGATGCAACAAGAGCTTGGCTTACGAAGACGATCTCAACTCGACAGTCCCTTATCATTATGATCTCATCGAAGCTGGTTACCGAGCTCTGGTTTACAGGTATTTTCTTCTCCATCGCTACATACAACACTTTCAATTTTGGACGCAATTACTCTGATTGAAATTCCCATGACAACACCCCTTTTCGGTTAAAAAAAATCGCAGCGGAGATCACGACATGTTGATCCCGTATGTGGCTACTGAGAAGTGGATCTATTCGCTTAACATGACCGTCTTGGACTACTGGAGACCCTGGTTCGTCGATGGCCAAGTTGCCGGGTCAGTCTCTCTCGATCACACTGCGAACCGTCTGCGTGTTTTTCGCGGATTCGAACTTGTGTTTTGATTATCTCGGGTTCATTCGACAGGTACACGTTCAAGTCCACCATAAAACTTGGAGATGGCATGACCTATGCAACTGTAAAGGTAAGCAGTAAAGAAATCAAACGCAAACAAATCAGATGAATGTTGAATTTTTGGAAAGGAATTGGAGAAGGTGATAATGAGACAATGCATTTCGTTTGAAACAGGGGGCAGGCCACACGGCTCCGGAGTACAATCCCAAGCAGTGCTTGGAGATGGCGGACAGATGGCTGTCTCATTACAGCCTGTGATGGGGTTTCAGTCTTGCGCCGTTCATGTTTGTAATCAAGAAAACATGACTTGGGCCTTGGTTGATGAAGTTAAGAGAGGACATGAATATATTTTTGTTTTTTTTATCTTTTCGTTTCGGTCCCCGATTATTTTCATTGATTTACCTAAGAAAGGCTGCATTTGTTTGGCCATCGCGAATAAATTTGATAGCCTTGTTTGCTCATCTTTCCTCCTTTGAGCAACACATAATGGACTCGATCCACGTGCTCGGAACTTCAGCTCCAACTCAACCGAGTATTGAGTATCTTGGCTGGAGCTCGGCTCACGTGAATGTTAAGACTCCTGTTGACATCAGGCCCAAACATAAAGAAATTAATGGCCCAAACCAGATCGTGACAATACACTTAACCCATCATACCCAATTGATCAAAACTCATCGATCGTGAAGGGCATAACAATACCATCGGCCCATAGTATCATCGATGAAATGCTTAGTGAGCTCATCAGCCATAAAGTTTCCAATGGGTAGAGTTTAGGTGGAGCACATGACCCTTGGCCACAATCGATTGACTCGAAACATGCACGGAAGTTGAGGACTGAATCGAGGAGAATCCATCGACCAGAGATAATTGTGGCTCAGGAATGGAGAGCAGTTACATGTCATCTCTAGAGTAGCGGGCAAATCAAGGCTATTAGAGATCAAGCGAAGAAGTAAAGCTATTTGTTCCGATCCAATAAAGTTTTGTGCAATTTCGTTAATTCTTTTTTCTAATTTACGGTCTGCACATTATTTTGGCAATTCAAACTTCACAAAATCCTTTAGACGCCAAAGTATATCAGGGTCCACTTACTTTTTGATCGGAAGTCAATTTCTTGACACATTAACTAGTCGTCGGCCATTCTCAATTGAACTTTAATCAATGATTGAGCAATCACGTCTCGACAAAGAAATCTGCACGACATACAATCGCGCTCGACCTCCTTTATGATCACTGCATCATACAAACTTGGGGAAAATTTCAAATAAAGGCACAAAGTGCCATCGTTTTCTTAAATAAGAGTTTAAAGTGGCCAATTCGTCTCAAATAAGGACTTTAGCTGGCCAATGACTATTCCGGCCATCGGAGAATAGGTATTCCAGTCAAAAAAATTATAGGATATTTTTTTTATTTTTTTCTTCTCCTTTTCTTTTTTTTCCTTTTCCTTTTTATTCCATCTTCCCTCCCTAGGCCATCACTAGCGACCTCCAACGGCCTCAGGCAAGGGCGAGGATATTCCTCCCCAGATCCAGCAAGGGCATCATCTAGGCGGGCCGCCTGGGCTGGGCTGGGCTAGGCGGGAGAGGGTGGCCCTCGCCTGAATCTGGCAACCTCCGTCAATAATGGTCGTTAGAGGGAGAGGAAAATGAAAAGGAAAATGAAAAGAAAAAAAAAACATAAAAAAGAAAAAAAAAACTTCAAAACAGTAAAGAATGAAAATGTCTTTCAAGATCATGCCTTTATTTGAGATTGATACGGCCACTTCAAGCTCTTATGTGAGATAAAATCTACTTTATATCATCATTTGAAAAAAATGAGGGTATCTTAAGGTCACATTTAAGATAAAATCTACTTTAAATCTTTACTTAAGAAACCAACGATACTTCGTGTGATTATTTGGAATTTTCCCCTAGGTACACTTGAGTTCAAACTTGAACA
Source organism: Syzygium aqueum (assembly GCA_031216185.1). Lineage (NCBI taxonomy): Eukaryota > Viridiplantae > Streptophyta > Magnoliopsida > Myrtales > Myrtaceae > Syzygium > Syzygium aqueum. The sequence continues at coordinate 22,071,618 of CM062239.1, read as the reverse complement.
GGCTCGTTCCATATCTCGTTCTACATGGGTGTGGGTATGTCCAAACGTAGAAACCATAACGACCATGTTCATTGTCATACAATCTCTCGGCCAGAGATCAAGAGCACAGATGTCGAGGGGGCGAACATGGTGATGAGCGATCATCATCCGTTGCATCGAGCTCGAGGGTGCTGGGATTTAGCTTTCATGTAGTTTCGCTCCTCGCTTCCATCCCCATCTCTCTCTCTCTCTCTCTCTCTCTCTTTCGATCAAGAAAAGGGTTCGACCATCGACCCAGGAATGGTTGGCTGAGATTCTGGCCTGAGCCATGAGGAGCGCCCACCCCGCTCACCCGTCCAAGCCCGCCCAGCTCGACGACCCCGACCCCGACAACCCCGCCCGGCCGGCCCCCGCCGCCGCCCAGCAGCAGCAGCACCTCCCCCTCTCCGCCGCCGCTGCCCTCCGCAAGAAGGGTACCGGCGTCCGGGCGTGGCTGCTCCTGGACTCGAACGGGCAGGCCCAGGTGGTGGAGGCCGGCAAGCACGCCATCATGCGCCGGACGGGCCTCCCCGCCCGCGATCTCCGGATCTTGGACCCGCTCCTCTCGTACCCGTCCACGATCCTCGGCCGCGAGAGGGCCATCGTCATCAATTTGGAGCACATCAAGGCCATCATCACGGCGCAGGAGGTCTTGCTGCTGAATTCGAGGGACCCTTCCGTGACGCCCTTTGTGGAGGAGCTGCAGAGGCGGCTCGCGCGTCATTTCCACGCCACCACCAAAGCCCAGGTCGGGCTTCTGTTTCTTTGCCCCCTGCTTCATTTCTTGAATTTCCTTGATTCGGGTGTGAATTCTTTAACTTTCACCGTCTCTTTGGGGTTCTTGAAGTTTCTCTTGATCGTGGGATGACATAATTCGAGAGCCACCCAACTTTCCTCTTCATGGCGGGTGTTGTCAGTTTTAAAGTGTTTATGATTGTTCAAGATTTGTGGTGGGCGTCTGGATTCTGACCATATCATTCAATGTGCGGCCAGAAAGATGTTTATCTTGGCAACTTACTTTGTGTTCGAAAGTTTATGCTAGTATGTTTAGTTCTCGTAGATGATCGGTCCAATATTACTGGTAAGATTAGGGGTTCTGCAGCTTGTATCAGTTCACAACTTCAAGCTTGTCCTTGTCACTGACTGACATGCCTCATTGCACCATTGACCAATCAACTCTTTTAAAACCTTGATAGGTTTCCGAGTTAGTGAGATGGCCTCAAGTTTAGAGATCGTTTGAATTGTTGGTTCTTTCACTTTTTCTGTATTTTTGTAGTCATGCTGCTCTCTCTTTATAGGAAGGGAATGCTGATGATTCAAGATGGACTTACGATTTAGAAGAGCTGCAATCGAGGGCTGTCAGCCCTGGAAATTCTCCTGTAGTTTTGTCACGATTAGAAGGTCAAGAAGAAGCTAAGATGGATGTGAAACAAGCACTTGAGAATCGAGAGGGACTGAAACCTCCTCCGTTTGAGTTTGTTGCACTGGAGGCATGCTTGGAGGCCGCTTGCAGCTGCTTGGAAATTGAAGTAAATTCTCAGCTTTGTAAATCTGATGTTCTTACTTTTTTTTTTTACCCTAGAAAGGCTGCAGTTCTCTTTTGTTTGGTCATCACAATTGAACTTCTTCTTTGTGAAAATTAGGCGAGGACATTGGAGCAGGAGGCTCATCCAGCTTTAGATAAGCTCACTTCAAAGATTAGTACTCTCAATTTGGAGCGAGTTCGTCAAATTAAAAGTCGCTTGGTTGCCATAACTGGACGTGTTCAAAAGGTTAGCTGGTTCGGAGCCTGTGATCTATGTTTCACCAATGTATTCTTATATATCTTTCCACCACATACATTGTTTGGTCTTGCTAATTTTTCTGTATGAGTAAACCCAAGACTTTGGAGTAGGACTTGTGAGCCGTACTATTTGAGCACACCAGTTGCAAGAAGGATTAAGGGAAAAACTCCGAAAGTCCTAGAATAATACCTTAAAGTCTAAAGCGAATGAGTAGATTCTTCATCGCTCAGCGTAAATGCTGAGTCAGAGCTCTCTGTGGTCAAGATTTTTGTGCTTCATGAATGCATGGTTCTGGAGCAAAACAATGTTGTATATTGGATGTGGATAATCCACCTATTACAGATACACATTTACACAAGTAAAGAAATGGAAATTTTCAGGTCTAAAACTTATTGTGAATGATCTGCCCTTCTTCTTCACAAATACATGAGGCATATCTGAAAAATAATCATGCCAGATGACCACCACCATTTCTGAAATGTAGGGTAGTTGAAATAGTATTTTGGTGTGGTTTTGTGGCTCATCGATTAACATTTGCACTGCGACACATTTCATCATATAGTTTAAGACAAGTGGTTAAAGGGTATCTGACTAAAACAGCTGATAGACGTGCATGCTCTTGTGAATTGTGACTGATTCTTTTGAGCTGTAGGTGACAGACAGATGGCTGAATTTATCTTTTCTTTCTTTTGTCTTTTTGGGAACAAAGGGAGTTCGTTTAGTTTGCATTCATTAGTGCATCCTCTATCCATGCTAAAGTTCTTTGATACTTTGAAAGTGTCTCGTTACCTCCTGCTTCTTGATCTTATTTTACATCTGATTGACCCGCATAACGCAGACAATTCATTTTATATGAGTATTTGATTTGTATGACTCTTGTAATTTGATTGTGGAGTTTATGTTTTTTAATCTCCAGGTGAGGGATGAATTGGAACACCTTCTTGATGATGATGAAGATATGGCTGAGATGTACTTGACAGACAAGTTGGTTCAACAACTGCTTGAGAGTTCTTCTGCTTCCTCGATAAATGAGAAAGAAGAAATGGATGATGACGTTCTTCAATCTGAAATAGAGGATAGGTATTCGAAAATGTATTTTGTCACATTTGTTTCGACCGTCATTTGTGATAATTGCTTGCCTTTAAGTTGTTTGTTTCTTTGCCTCAGGGTTCCTGCTGAGATTTCTTTGGATGCTAATGGAAGTTCCACCTATGAGGGTGATATTCCAAACGTTATCAATCCCCGGGATCATTTGTTTGCCGCCCCTAACGTGTTTAGTAGATACAGCCATGGAACACGTGCCAGTACCATTCATAGTGCCATAAGCAAGCATCTTGATGTGGAGGAGCTTGAGATGCTGTTAGAGGCTTACTTTGTGCAAATTGATGGTACATTAAACAAATTATCCACGGTAATGGACATAAACTTTTGTTTCTAGTCTTATTGTGAATGTTTTTATCTATCCCAAATGGCCTGCCTGAGCCCACCTAGTGATTAGGTGTACCCCATACCTATCCCAAAAAAGAAGAAATAAGGCTCCAAAGAAATTGCCTGTCTTTTTTTGGTAACAAGGCCCTGTTTGGCTCATGAGAGTCTTCCAGGTTTTCACTGTTATTTTTTCCTCAAAAAGACTTTTTCCCAAACGTGTCTTCAAGAAAACTGAAAACTTAAATCTTTTAAGAACATTTTCTAGAACCAAATGGGCCATAAGTAGAAATGAATTATCTCATGTTTCTGCTCCTCACTTCCTATTCGATATTAATGATAGAATTTTCCCATGTCATATTTTATAAGAAATATGAATTCTTTTGGTGTGGTTTATGTACTACCTGTTCTCTCCATTTCTTGACATTCTTGTTATTGCTTTTGTTGTCCCATTGAAGCTAAGGGAGTATGTTGATGACACGGAGGACTACATCAACATAATGTTAGATGACAAACAGAACCATCTGCTGCAAATGGGGGTTGTGTTGACAACTGCAACCCTAGTGGTGAGTGCTTTTGTGGTCGTGGCAGGACTTTTTGGCATGAACATCACTATTGAGCTGTTTGATAAGAATAAAGGTCCAGAAGCATTCCTTTGGACTGTCGGCGGTGGCGCCACTGGCAGCCTTTTCCTTTATGTCATTGCTATTGCTTGGTGTAAGCACAAGCGATTGCTGGAATAACACTCCCTCTGTTGCCCCACCCAAATAACAGTCATTGAGTGTTGTACTACAAGACAGTATCCAGTTGTGTATAGCAATGTTACACATATGCGAATAGACGCTGTTACCAGTCGAGAGTGTTGCTTAGTTGAGTACTTTGTCAAAACTTATAGTTGATAATACTTCATTAATGGCTTTCTTTGACATGTATTGAATCTTGAGAACTTCTTGGGGGTTACTCTTTGCCAAATTTGGCAAGTTGCAGAATGTATCTTGAAGAAACATGGAATATCATTTGCCTGAGCTGTTGATTGACTGGTTATATTTATGATTTGGTAGTTGGTGTCTCCACCTAATTAACGATGAGGCCTTTCCTTGGGGGCTGGTATTCGAACTTTAAATTAACTTTTCTAAAGATTTTATCCATGTAAGTCGGCAGATTTGAGTCAGTTATGTCAAGTCTCAAGCAATCCTTGATTTAATTAGATTATTAAGTTGCTTGGCTAGGTGTAGCCGTTGTTTCGATCGTGATGTGAATGACAGTAATGGCTTTCATCAGCTACTCTGAACATGTGATGTATCTATTAATGTTGGCTTGTGCGGACAGTATAATATGGGTAAAAGCCATGTTCCTGGTGGCTGTTCTGCCCAAGAACTTCGAGGCCAACCAAAGAGATTATGCTGGCTAGGATGAAATTCAAAAACTCAGATTTCTTTAGTGTTTCTTTAGTGTCGGAAAGAAGTTTCATTGGGGCTTCAATGAGAAAAACTAATTTCATCTTCATAAATGGGAAAACTTTTTCGCACATAAGTTACTTGACAGGAAGAAGTTTTAGAAACAAATTGTACTTTTTCTTTTGTTATTCCTCAAAAATGACCAGGGCCTCGCCACTGAATTCAAGCCTCCGACCAACAGTACAAAGCCCATGTTGGCCAGAACTTATGGCACTTCTGCAAGCATAGCAACTTCCTTGTCTGACTTAGAGTAGCTTGATCTTCTAATTAGTATTATCAATATACTTACTTAGCAGCCAAATGGCATCTGGTACATCCCAAACGTTCTTGAATTGCAGCCAGCACAAAGAGAAATATTACTAAGAATGCCCTAATCATCTAAACCTGCCGCCCTAGAAGGTTTTGGTCCACTGATGTACCCTTAAGCCCCGCCGCCAAACCCACCCCCCCCCCCCACCCCGCCCCCCCACACACACCACACACCCCCCCGCCCCGCCCCGCCCCACCCCGCCCACCCCTTCTTTGGTTCAATATACAAAGAAGTTCTAGGATGAGGTTTTGAACTGTGATAAATACAGGATTGTCTTCATCCTCACAGATTCATGCACATACATCCCTGGCAGGAAGAAATGGTAGAGGGATAAGGAGACCGTTGTCATGGGAAATGGGAACACTGGTGGAAGAAATTGAAAAGTGGATAAAAGTTTGCCTGAGAAACAAGAGCAGCTTTCTCTTCCTTACCCTGTGTTGCAAGAAAGGACTGCGAAAAAGAGAGAACTTTTCACAGGTTTTGGAGGTGGTTGGAAGGCCAAGAGATGTTTTTCCCATACCTTTCCTAGATTCTTGTCCCATATCCGCATGAGGCAGTTGTAATTGAGGCAGAGACTATCCATCACTATACACGTTTGCACATTATTATTTCGTCTCTGTTTTGTCCTTTTCAATATTTTTTTCTTTTGCCTTGTATTTATTTTGACTACATGAAAGACTTCCACTCCCTGCTCCTCAAGAATAATAAAATATATGAAGAGATTTGATTTTGACATCCTAAATTCTTGAGTGTTAACCTTTTCTTCATCTGTTTTCCCTTCGATAGTTTTTCATCGAAAACCTGAGAGAAACCAATAAAAAAATTTGAGAGAGAGCATATAATTGTGCAAAGACATCAACCTCAATGACAGCTCCACAGCAGACAGACTTGGGGAGGATCAAATCTTCACGGGAAAAATAATGAATTTATTAGAATATTCAGAAACAGGGGAAGCGGTAGTGATTTCGAGTGAGATGAAGATGACTGATTAAAATTAATATGAGGCATGTTCCACTGGATCAAGAAGATCCGTGGAGGATCTCCTGGGATTAAGAAAGGGGGTCAAAGAAAATGCATATGAAAAATGCTTCAAGAACAAGTTTGGCATTTCTTGCCGATATCTGCACTAACCTGTGAACGCCCATTAGAATGCTTGTGTTCTTTTTTTAAGGCAAAGATTTTTGTTTTTTGCATTTTAATGAGAAATTAGAAAAATCAGGAAGCATGGGGATTTGTCTGGTTACTCGGGGACATGGACGCCTTGTCCTTATCAAAAGAATGGCTGTACTCGCAGTCCTTGAACAGCTAAGCCATTCAATATTAGGTAATCAAGAATCTCTTTCATGTAAACAAATATCTTAGTTTAACATGTGTTTTGGCTCATAATACAACCAGAGGGACTTGTGGAGTTTGGTGGGTTTTGCTCCTTTTGTCCTGTTTGGTGGTATTAGGGTTGTAATTTTAGGGACCGTGTTAAGAATCATGCTGATTCGCCTCGGAGGATAATATACTAATATAATCTCTCTCTCTCTTTCTCTCTCAGACACAAAACATGGTGTCTTCATTCTCTGGCCTTTCTTTCGTTTGCATTTTTCTCTTCTGTGTTAATGCCAAATCATTAATGTTTTATGGGGCTTCACAAGCATTTTCGTAATCTTCTGTTTATGCGCCTATCCCATTGTCCAATTATAGATGACTGAGCATTAACTAATAGAAGAAAGTTACAAGAACAGTAAAAAAAAAAAAGCATCTAAAGGCCCAATCTCAGTCAAGTTCTCTGTTTTATATGGATTTAGTAGTTAGAAAAAGCGACAATCTTTAATCCTTCCAAGGGGTCTAAATGGTGGACCAGGAAGAGAATTTTCATCAATTCTACCTAAAATGGTGTGAGTTGCTGCCACAAAACCATTTTCCTTTTACTTTGATTTAATTTTGAGTGCATCTAATCTGTCCCTTTTTACAATGTTTAGGCAGGCTCATAATGTTGCCCTGAAGATAAAAAAAAAAAAAAAAGCATTACGCAATGGCCTCCATGAAAGAGCAGGGAATGGCATGGATGAACAGAAAATATCCGCAATGCAGACATGGACAAATCATTGCAAGAAAATTGAATCTTATTTCCAAATTTCCTCTTGGGTTTGCGCCTGCTAAACAGATAAAAGGAAAGGGATAATAAAGAGTAAAAAGATCTCTTTGAGATCCAAACATCCTCTTTTCTTTTACTTTCATTCTCTCTTCCCTCCTTTTCAACACATTGACAACCCTCCTATTTCAGACATGTCTCCTAGACCTAGAGCATGCCAAGAGTCCAACACTGTAGCAGCAACAATCTGCAACAGATTCAAGCTTGTCACTCTATCTCAACTTCATGTCATTCCTTCCGAACCACCTATAAGAAAAAGCAAGAAGCAAGTTAATATTGTAATAAATCGCTCGATCATATCCGTCCTATTAATTGGATAGAAATGAGCAGGGAAAGAAAATGTTAAGAATCGACTCAACTGGTTATTCTGTTTCCCAGAGCGAGAGGACTGCATGAAGCCAAACCGGTCGTGAAATGCAGATCTTCCCTCAGAAAATTCCAAGACACTCTCCATTGAACCTGGGCTTTGGCTAAGAATCAAGTCTTTCTGGGGAAGAAGAGAAGAACAACATTTTATCAAGAATCAGTCAAGTGAAGATCAAGATAAGAAGTTCGGATCGAATAGAAAGAGGAGCGAATGAAAATCTTAGCGGGATTTGTTTTCTCAAAATGGAAACAGACCGTGGGGAAGAAGTTGATGATGGGAGAGCTTGCAGTGTCATCGAGCAAAGAGGGCAAGTCCTGATTCATCTTGTTGTGCCATGGATGTTGTTGTTCCCTCGTTCTCTGTCTCTTCCCACTTTGATTGGGAGCTTTTACGGTGGTACGGACACATTGGTCACGGTCACTTCCATTGTTGAAGTGGCCTTGTTTTTTTTTTTTTTTTTTTTTTTTTTTTTTTTTGAAGTGGCCTTGTTGGTCATGCATATCTTCAAGAAAGTGGACTGGAGGTCCAGAGGATGCATCAGACACCATGGACAAGCCCTCCTCCTCATCGTCTTCAGTGCCCTTGCCTCTGCCCTCGTCACATAGCTCATCGTTATCTCTCTCATCAAGGAACCGAGAGGCAGCGTCTCTGCGAGAGGGGTTGACAGAGTGCTCGAAGTAGACAGTCCAACCGGACTCACACCCACTACTGCATTCTGATGCCACTAGGACATTCATTTTCTCTGGCTCTCTCTCTCTCTCTCCTCTACGGTGAATATTTGTGAAGAAATGGGTGTCTCCCTCGGTCTCTTTATATCAAGAAGCAAGCAGAGAGAGGTGAAAAGGGGGGTGAGTTAGTGACACAATTTTAACTCCTCTCTCTCTCTCTCTCTCTCGAGGATTGTGGGGTTGTGTTGGTGTCTGTATTACTTTGCAGAAGGAGGCAAAAGGGAGTGGATTATACGGGCGGAAAAAACCAAGAGAATCGGACTAGAATCCTAGACTTGTTTTGTCCTGACCCTCTCTCTCACTCTCTCTCTCACCTCCAATGAATGAATTAAATCTGCCAGTTGGGAAAGGAGTGTTATAGATAGTGGAATATATCCCATGTAAGCGAGAGAGAGAGAGAGAGAGAGAGAGAGAGAGAGAGAGCCACAACATAACCTCTTCACATGCTGGACAGCGAGGCACTGTGTACCCCACCCTAACAAAAACCGGGTGCACGTCCAATTTCCCCGTTCCACAGTACGTGGACACCTATCCCTTTTGCGCAGCTAACACGCACACACGGATCGTATATGAGTAGCTTCAATCGCATCGCAGACTGAATAGTAAAGTTCGCATTTTGATAAGTTGGGTCCATTAAAGATCTTTTTTTTTCTGGTCATGTTATTGACTTAATTTTTGGGTGTGCGTTAGCCACGTGCTCAGATCCAAGGGCCTCCATTTTTCACTCTAAAGTTACATTTTGTATATCTACATTTCAGTCTCTCTGTTGCATGTGCTGTGTCGATCCAATACCTATAGCGAGCTCGAGGAGACAACGCTGTGGATATGAGTCTGAAACATTGGTACTTTCCCTATCCTAGGAAAAGTAAGATTCAACTGTTTCATCCACGTGAAAGCTCTTGAACAATTATTTCCTCGGCTTCATGTGTTAAGTCAGGTTGAAGAAGATCTGTATCCTCAAATCTATCGATAGTGATCTTTTAGTTCTGGGTGTCACTCTTTTTTCTTTTTCTTCTTGATGAACGCAATTTCTCTCCTCCAGGGAGCGCACCTTAATTTAGCATTTTGCATCGGAGGACGCGATTCGACAAAGTGCAGGCAGTGACATATGGATGGTGATTGTGGTCCTGATGCATAGGTAGTTCAAGCAGGCACGGAGATGATCATGATGATGATGATCACAGATTCATTCTAAGCAAGATATGGAAAGAATATGTGAACCATTCTGAGCACTACAGCACACATCAGTACCTAGAACATCCCTTCTTGATTGACCCCATGTGTAGTGTTTAGTGATTGACCCCATGTGTAGTGTTTAGTCAGTTCGAGATCAAATATGGGCAGTTTTTCCCATGAAAGAATCTTGTTAGGCTTTTTTATGGGAACTGCTTAAGATTAGGTGTGCTCTGATAATGCAGAACAAAGGAGAACTTAAAACACAGTTGCATTAACAATAATAAAACTCACAGTCTCTGATGCAAAGATTGAATAAAAGCTGCATCAGGAACGGGTTTGATTTGTGTGGAGACTGTAGAAATTTTCCTGGGGGGATGGAGCGGCGCACAAGTGAAGTTGACTGAGTTTTTACGAAACTCACGTGCCTTACTTCACACCACCCCCACTACCCTCTCTCTACTTTCACCTTTTCTTTTTTCCATTTCCTCGCTCTCTAGAAATTGAGAACTGCCCATTTATCCGTGTTAACTCTCGCCCCTTTTGAGCACAAAGACAGGCATGTGGGCACGTGTGCATATGCATATGCGGGCTTCCACATATTCAAACACATGTCTGCACGTGCACGCGAGCTTCAACCTCAAATGCTCTTTTGAAAAACTTCCCCCCCCCCAATTTTAATACTGTCACTTGTTCTGTTTCCGACGTTTTGAGTTTTATCGTATTCTCTATCTTCTTCTTCTCCCCACCTCCTCCTCCTCATCTCGATGGCTTTATCAAGACCGTTAATATACTGACCAAAGAAGGATATATGCATTATCATATGGCGAGCTCAGTCTTGTGCACGAAGAATGGCAGAGCATGGAGTAGGGAAGGAAAAGCACATGCAACTTGTGTGGAGAGAGAGGCTCCTTTTTTTTAATATAGGGCAACGACCGGTCAGAAATTCCTTCAAATCTTACAAAAAAAAAAGAATCCTGCACAGAGATTACGTTTATTATAAGATGTTTAAGATGTGAGTTCTTGATAAGCTCCAAAATGTCTAGTGCACGAGGGATGATGGTGAGTTGTCTCATTCCAAGGATTTTCGTTCTCTTCATATTATGCGGACTGAGATGAGAAGATAATCAGACCAACCTCCTTGCGATCTGTCCATTTTCACTCTTATGAAACCAGACCATGCAAATAACGTGCGGAGAAAAAACAGGAAGCTTCACTAGAATCTTAACAAAAGGAAAAAGGAAGGCGTTTCAGGGCATTCTCAGTATGATTAGGAATGTGACCGTGTTCTTCATTTCAAAATGTGAACGCAAGGGGCGTCGGAAATTGGGCCAAGAAAGAGTGAGACAGCAATTGGGTCCGGACAGAGAGGCCGAGTCTAATTTCCACGGTGGTGCCCAGCTCAGACCCCTCCCCCCACTCTGCATCCTTCTGAAAGTGGGTCTCCTTCAACATGCAACAGCAGCCCTCTCCCACACCACCCCCCCCCCCCCCCGGTAAAATTTACAGAAAGAAGGAACTGCCAACATCTATTCAATTCACTCAGCAGGGGGAATTGAATGCAAAGAGACCCTCGTCCAATGGCGTCCTGGATCTGAACGTGATGATGAGAAAGGTGTAGGCTACACGTGCATGCGCTGGCTCGCTCCCTCCCTCCTCCTCGGATCACTCGCTCGTCCATTGATTACCCCTCTCCCACCCCCACTTCTGATCATACGTGCATATCCATCTCTCATCTTACACCAATCCATTACGTGCATTTGCGTTTGCAGGGTCTCGAGAGACTTCCCCCTCCCTCGCAGAGCGATCGAAGCACCAAAAGGGTAACAATCTGTCGTGCTTGGTGCCTCATAATTTGACGAGAGCGGGGGATGGGGCCGAGACCCACCCCCTCCAATTTGCAAATGCCGATATCTCCCCATCGTCCCCAGCCCAACCCCACCACCCGCCCTCTGTCTCCGGGTTCCAGGACGCTCACGTTACGACATGTTTGGCAACTTGGAGCCGATTCGTACGCCTCTGCGTCTTTAATCATCGCCTTCGCTTTTGGGTGTTATGTCCGGACAAGAAGAGAGGAGGACGCAGCTGGGTTCTGCCCACACATTGAGGACGAGCCTCCATAACTCTACCCATGTACGATCATTGAGCCTCTGGTTTCGTACGTAGTCACTGATACAGATCCCCGTTTCGCCGGAATTTATTCCACGGCGAAAAGTCATTCTTCGATTTTTTTTATTATTTTAAGAAAATTAGGATTCTGTGTCAACTATGGACAAGAAATCCTACGGATGAAGGAACCAATGGCTTTAATTAAAACGGGACTCTACTATGCAAATTGTGCCGGAATTTAATCAAAGACAAAGCCTCGAAAGTGCAAACTCGATAAAGCAACCAAATGTAAAAAAATCTATACTGAAATTTAGTCAACGACATAGAACCTCCTAAGATAGGGATTATATATCGAAAATTAATTGACGACGCAAGTCAAAAAGCTATAGCTAGAAAAATAAGGTGCAATGCTGGAAAGTAAAGTTACGGAAAAGAAAGTAAATTTATTGATTTGTATAGTATTGCTAGTTAGATGATTAATCGTATATTTATAAAGGTTGTATGATAACTGCTGCTTAACGGTTTTCAGTGGTTGTACTCTTTTTTGGTCGATTTTCAACTATTACTTCCATGCTCCTCCACTTCCGAAAAGTCTTGTGCCAATGCTCCTTGGTCTTGTTAAACCGTTGTTCCTTCAAAAGCATACTCAAGCTACTCTAGGTCGTCCACGATCTTGCTCCAAACCATAACCGTTCCGTGGCCGTGCCCCGAGGGGTAACTACTCATTGGTAAATACCTCATGATCTTACCGTTCCATGATCTCGCGTCTAAACGATAACCGCTTTATAACTCCACTTTTGAGTAATCGTCCTTCAAAATACGGGAATTACGCATGCCGATTACTCCTCGATCCTCAATTGTTGTGTCCCTTACGATCTCGACTCCATAACTACATTCCTATGTTCTTTGTACTCCCAAAGCATTTCGATGCCTTGCTATCTCTCGCTCATTGGTGCCCACATCGATAATTTAGCCATTCAATCATCGTTGATCAACAGCCGATTAACAATTTCCATCAATACGGGGAAAAAACGGGTCACGGATGCGCGTTCGATACCGATCATAAATGCTAATCTTTATGACCGATGGCAAGGTATCACGTGCACGACAGTCCTCATACATCGTCACATGATTATGTATGTCCCCGCGTTGGCCACCCTACTTGCCCATATTGAAGGTCGGGTCGATTTTTTATGTAAACAATCCCATTTGATGTGCATATCTATAACGATGAGTATTGAGTCGCATAATCAAATCGCAAAAGTAATATTTTCCCCGATGCCTAAATGTTCGCGTGGGAAGATGGCGTTTTTCACTCCTTCATGGAAATCGATTTCGCCAAAATTCCGTAAGGACCACAGGCTTATTATCATGATGAAAAAAAAAGGATTAATACCATGGAAAATCTAAAATTGATATATTTATGATAAATTTATCCCAAACTAATTTTCTGACCACGAAAAACCTCAAACCGGTACACTTCATGACAAATTTACCCATAAACAAATTTTTTGAGCACGAAAAACCCCAAACTGATATACTCATGACAAGTATATCATACTTTAAATTGAATTAATATCATGAAAAATCACAAACTGGTATATCTGCAACAAACGAAGGGTAAAACCCAACACTGACATACCCGTCAACTGCAATGTGTCATACGACTCATAAATTAGACGGTAAAATTTAACGAAAACCAACTTGGGATAAAATTGAAACAGATGTACCAATTTGGGGTTTTGGTAGTCAAAAAATTAGATTGTGGTAAATTTATTATGTGTGTACTAGTTTGAAATTTTTAATAGTATATATAAAAAAAAAGGGTCGATGAACATAAGAAATTCCATTTTGCTTTTTGTGTTGGAAATTTGGAATTGAGTCCTAGATCAGCTAGCTATAAGTCAAGCTATTAAACCATCAAATTGAGCAAACTTTTCTTCTTTTCGATTAATGGGGCAAACTAGGCTTGTCAAATCAAAAACCATGAGATGTGCGTGGACTACTTCTTTGTTGGTACCTCCCAAATATTTTATAAAACCGTAATCAAATTCGAAGATCTTTTACGTTTATAAAGTTCTGGCGACGTTATTAATTACCGTAAATTTTTACAATAAATATTCTAGCCGATATGATTTATGAATCCTAAATTCTTTAAGTCTATGAACTAGATATGGCCTTGAATCCTGGAGAGAGGGTGGTGATTTTTGAAATGTACTATGCGTTAGCGACGAGATACCTTATGTAGCACTGACATGCTTCAACACACGATCAAAGGTGCGAAACACCAAACACGTGGTCAACGAGCCGGACACGCCGGCAACCCGCGAGTGCCGGACCTCTGGCTGCTCCGTTTTATGCTTGGGTTTTCTTTCGGTGCAGGGAAATTGGGGTTAGGTGAGAGGAGAATAGGAATGGCCTGAAGTGATGGGATATGGGGAGGACACGATCTTAATGGTGATTTAATTTTCACCCTTCCCCTTCTTTTCTCTGTTATCAATGTTGAGATAGGCTGCTCTAGCATGGGCAAAATGGAATATCCAGAACAGCTACAATAATGATGCTCCATTTTTTCCATTCAAGGCGGACTACTTCGAAATTCTCTATTTTTTAAGAAATGATGTGTCACGTATTGATATCGATGCTACGTAGGAAATACCTATGTACATACTCAGCGGACAGAGAAAATGTAAGAAATCACGACCGTGTATCAGCCATCAGGCAAGGGGTTCCGATGTCGGGACCCACCTCGATCCCGTCGAGGGCATACCTCTTTTGTCGTGTTGCGGCAAAAAGTACGCCGTACGGAGACCCGAAGCAATGCAAAGGCAAGCCGAGCACCGACCATGCGGACCTGCCACGTCACCCCTGCCCTTCCCCGTTATTTTCTGATCCCTCGACACGACACGACACGACATGACACGATCCGACACGACTCGACCCGGCCCAATCCAAAGATGAATACGCCCCACGGTCACGCGCGCGGTTCAGCGCGTGCAACGTACGATTCGAAGGGGAATCGCGAGAACCAGAGGACAAGAAAAGGCCCGAAGCGGATTGGAACTTGGGCTATAAGATTCGCCCCCCCACCCCATTTGCAGAAAGGCTCGAGCTTCGCGAGCCTTCCCATGTTCGTCACACCAAGTTTGAAGAATTCTAGGACGTACTCCGAATAACATGAAAGTTGCAATTTCACTATAGGCACCGGGGACGAAGCCGGTCGTGTTAGAGTGTGGTTCATACTTCCAAATAATATGAAAGCAGGAGGATCCCGTTCCCCGATGAGCGAGCCAGGGGTCCCGGGGGCAGCGTCCCTGTGATGCCAAATGGGTTTTTATAATTTGGGCATATATTTTACTTGTACGTTTGGGCTTGAGCCCATAAATATTTACTGAACATGTATAATTTCTTTTTCTTGTAATCGGTAGATGTAACATGGAGGTGAGAAGTGATAAATATAGCGAAATTTTCTGCTAGACGTAGCTTTAGTTTAAGAATGAATCGGGATAAAATCTCGTGTCTTGATTTCTCTCTTCCTCGCCTTTATTCTCTATTTCGTTGCGTGTGCGTGACTGATCCTAACAGGTCGGACGGCAATTTTTGTTGCCGATTGCCTCCCGTGGTTCGAGGATCTGGCTCGCTAAGGGCTCGACCACACAACCGAAGGAAGACGCCAATCGAGCCATCCGTCTCCTCCACCTGCGGACTTGGCCAAAGCATGTGACTTTTCCGACCCCGGCGCTCAAGCCCCCGTGAGCTCATCAAATTTTCAGAATGTTTCCTAGAGAGCCATGGATCTGTATGGACCCGCATTAGATGTTCTCACCCGAATTAGATAGAAGTTGGACCATTTCATCGAATCTATAGGCCCACGACGTAGCAAATGCATTTGGCACATTACTCCATTTGACTCTTGGACAGAACGTCGTTCCAAAGGGACATTTGCTCTTTCTTATGTTCCTTCTTTCTATAGTATTTCATGCATCACATAATCGAAAGGACTGAACTCATGCCCTCTCCCCCCCGACACTTTCTCTTGGACTGTAATGAAGTCAAGATTTAGGGGAATGCAACCCGGACCAAACCGCAGAAGAATTCTGGAGCGCATGCGTCCTTATCGCATCCGTAAAAAATGAACAAAACAAAGGCAAAATCATGGGTTTTCTACCGACTCTAACTTTGTCAATTTCTGGACTTTGATCCTTAATCCGAGATCTCTCTCTCTCTGTCGGTCGTATTGACTTTTCTTGAGATCCCCAACGCGATTCGCCTTTCACCCTTTGCGTGGGGATTTCTTTATAGGTATTAAAACAGCTTTTTTCCCCTCGTAATTTAAGAGCCCAAAAGGAAGAAGAGGGTGAGAAGAGATAGGCCTCAGAAATCTATGCGTCATGTGATCGAGAGGATGTGCGCCACAAGGCATACGTTGAAAACCATCGAAGCCATTCCCGAAGCTCGATGCATCGACGAATCATGTGTTGGTTCATCGTGTTCCGGAGCAGCTACCGTGTGTTCTGATGAGACTCTACCCATTTTGAAATTAGATCGGAGGGATTTGCAACTTGCATAGGATGAACGACGGATCCAGGTGACTAATGGTAGGATAGTGATAAGGAAAACGACATAAATTGTCCATGAACTTTAACATAATGCGCAATGTGGTCCATGAACTTTAACCTAACGTGCAATGTGGTCCTTGAACTTTAATCTAATATGCAATGTAATACCTGAACTTTTCATTTGTTTAATATGGTTCATAAATTTTAATTCAATATGCAATGTCGTCCCTAAACTTTCAATTCGTTCAATGTAGTCCATGGACTTTATGGGCTTGGTACATGTTCAACTCAGCCCTTGAACTATATTAAAATATTCAATGTTGTCATTTCATTTCATTAATTCAAAATAACATATAACATTAAACATTTTCATATAATTTAGAGACTAATTTGAACATGTACCAAAAGTCCAAGGACTGTATTGAACATATTAAAAGTTTAGCGGTCACATTGCATATTAGGTTATAGTTTAAGAATCATATTGAACAAATTAAAAGTTTAGAAACCACATTACACATTGAGTTACTGATAATATGTGTCATTATCTCATAATAATACAGGGGATTCTAACCGATTCTTTTATTTGTCATCTTCTTCTTCTTTTCCTAAAACGTATCTTCACCTAAGATTTCCTTAGGCACCTTAGTCAAAAGAAAACTAAGCAATGGTAGTAAATGATGGGTCATGCCTTTTCTTGTTGGCTTTGCAGAGACTGGGGGTCCAACTCTCAGTTCGATCTGCCAAAGCCCCTCGTCCTCTCAGCGATTTGAGAGTTCGACTACACCGCTTGGAATTGAATGGGGAGGCAGGATCGAGAGATGATCAATCGACAACGAGACAGAACAAAAGGCCCCAGATCCGAAAGCCTGTCTGGCATCGAGTCCTTTCTTTACTTCAAGTAAACAAAGCCAGGGACAGAAGCAATTACTGCGACCACACCGCTGAGATTGGCGATGGGCGATAAATATTATATAAAGCACCACCACCAACACCACCAAAACTTACCCGAGACACCCACGATTTTTTGCATCTTTCTTACCTGCAAGAAAAGAGGAGAGACCCAACTGAAAAAGTTTTCTTTTTTTATTGAAAGGAGAGAAAATTAGGGGGGAGGGAAGGGGGGGAGAGAGCATTGATGAGGGGTCATGTGGATTCATCAGAGGACAAAGTTGGTGACAGGAGAGCATGCAGGGGAGCAAGATTGGTTGCATATGAAAAAGGAGTTGGGGGGGTGTGCTTGTAAAAGGCGTTGTTAAATGCTGCCTTGTCTCATACATTGGCCACTTCTCCTCCTCCTCCCTCCCTCTCGCCCCCTCTCTCTCTCTACAACACTGCGAGGCCTGTGCTGTGGGCCCATTGGGGTGCGCCCGGTGGGCCCAATGCTTGTCCAGTCCAGTTCTCACATGCACGCACACACAACAACAGCAGTACAGACACGCACACCCCTCCCCCAACTTACTGTTTGTTCTCTCCTGTTTTCTCCTCCTATTTCTCTTTTCTCCCTCCCCCACCCCCTCTTCTTGCCCATTGATTTCAATGGACGAATCCTTGCCTATTCTCCTATCTGTAACTTTGTTATGGTGGACTACTGCACGGCATGGAGCTGCTGCAGATGCAAAGAGATGATTCCAACTCTTGAATTTCATTTGGTGTTGTGTGTTCTACTGCACGCTTGGTGTTCCTGCAGTGCGGGAAATTCCATAATGGAGGGCCCGCAGCTGCTTTTCAGACAGCCAGGCAGTGGCGCCCACATTGACCAAACTCTCTCTCGTCTCTTCTCTCTCTCTCAGAGGGATTCCCAGCCACCACTCTGCCTGTGGCTTTGGTCCTCCCCCCATTGAAGGTGCACGAGCGAGAGAGAGAGAGAGAGAGAGAGAGATATGAGGCAGAGACTGGGAATAGATTAAGTGGAGGAGCTTTAAGTGTGTACTTGCCCCAAATATTCGAGAGCGAGAGAGATATGAGGCAGAGACTGGATTAGATTAAGTGGAGGAACTTTAAGTGTGTACTTGCCCCAAATATTCGGGTGCATTATCAAAGTGATTACTGTATAAAAGGAGAGGTCTCTGACGTAACCACACATCCAGATACACCAAACGAAAAGATAAAGAAAAAGGGATAGATAATGTTCGAGAGATAGAGAGAGAGAAAGAGAGAGAGAGGCATACGGCGAAAGGAGTGAACATAATTTCAGGTTCTACCTAAAACCTGATAACCTGATCAATGGAAATACGTAGATTTCAGATTTCAAGGTATACAAAATAGGTTTTAGGTTTTAAAAATTGGGAATCTATTTCGACGGATAGGTTCTAGGTTCTAGATAGATGGAACCTGGAACCGAGAACTTAAACCCATCTTCTCGTAATCTTGTGGTGTTTCATTGGTGTATGATCTGGAACCACTAATTTAAACTTTCATTTTATGACTTGTTAATTTTATGACTTGTTAATGCTTCATATTTTTCGTGTGCCTAAATACAAGTTATGGTTGGTGAATCATAGCAGTAAGTGGTGATTATTAGAGGTAATAATTCATTGCAATTGTTCAATTAATTATACATGTGAAATCTGAGTAAACTCTAAAACCAACCCTCAAACTTGCGATAGGATAAATTTCAAGCTTCAAAAAATAAGGAACCTATTGTCATGGGTTGAAAATATACGGAACATAGAATTGCTCACATCTAGTATCGATTCACGTAATAATTTCTCATTTTAGTTGTATTTATTTGAATCGTAATGCTAGGAAAATTAGTCTTTTGTATTCTCTTTAATGAATGACAAGCTTGTTCAGTATTGTTGCGTTCATTTTTATTTTGTTTAACTAAAAATGAAATAAAAAAAAACCTGTTAGATTCTGAAACCCGTGACAGAGTAGGTTTTAGGTTCCAAGTTTCGAAGGGTGGGTTTTAAGTTCCAAAAAATGAGAAACCTGTACTCAATAATAGGTTTCGGTTCCATATAAAATCTATAAGGAACTTGAAACCACTCACGCTCATATACAGTGGATAGCAAATGGGCATCCATCGAAAATATTTAGATGAGTTTGTCCAGTAGGGGGCAAAGATCTTATGGCTCGATATGGTGTAAACTTAACCCTAGACGTCAACATCAGAAAATCTCAGCATGACTCACGTAGGAAGTGTAAAGGCACTTCTTGGTAAAAAGTGAACATTTGCTAATTACAAACACTAACCAAATACGCGTATCGAAACAAAGTAAGAGTTCGTAGTTTTAGGATGGCAAAATCGACGGGTACAATGGAGAGATCAATAGCACGGATCGAGTCATCGCACCCGACTTTATCATAACATCTAGATCACACGGTGCACATATATTATCCACCATTAATATAAAGGAAAAATGAAACAAATGGTAATCACCCAACTTTTAATTTAAATGTAGTACTTTAGCTTTTAACACATTTTCAATTTAGTCCGTGAATCATATGAAAATGTTCATTACTGTCCACTTAAAATAATAGACGAACGACATCGAACATATTCATATAGTTTAGGAACTCTATATTTAACACGTACCAAAAGTTCCAAAGATCAAAATGTACGAATTGAAAGTGACATTAGGTTAAGTTCAGGGGTTATATTAAAACGAATTAGAAATTCACGAATCATATTACACATTGGATCAAAAAAGATTCATGAACCATTTGCGTCGTACCTCCATCCCGTGTATGATGCAATCACACCGCCGCGGTAAAAAGAAGTGGAATGCAATTCGGAAGAGGGAAATGAACGGCATAGCGCATCTAAATAATAAATGGATGAATAAATTGGGGGTGGCACCAATCTTGGCTACATTGGAGCGATTGTCCCCCCGTACAATCTTCGAGGTGATGTGACGTCCCGGCGTTTGTGCCCACATCAAATCAAATCTTTGCCCCCCCTCCCCTCCCCTCCCCTCCCCAGCAGCATGATCGTACTCCCCCTCGCCCTCCCTCTTTACAGCTGTATGGTCCTGATTGATTTCTATTCCCCGCCCAAATCCCCCTCCTTTCCCTCCAAAAGCTCCCCCCCTCTTACGTGGCCTCGTCCCGTCATGCCCACGTCACCATGACCCCCGCTCCTGGGGGGGGTGGGGGGCATGTTCGTCCATTACCATCGCTACTAAACCCACACTAATCAAAGTACTTAGGAGTTGCCGAACGTACGCCGTACGGTACAGCGGCCGAGGGATACCGTCCCACCACCCCTGTCGGACACGTGGCCACGCGGCCCGGTCAACGTTCCCGACCCCCGCTGGCCTACGGGGTAGGGGCCACGGGGGGTGGGGGGCCGCCCCGCGGGGGCATTTCGGTCAATCCCGCCCCCCCGTCCTCCTCATGATGATGACTGACTTTTTGGGTGGGTGACTTTTCATGCAGCGGACCATCATGCTCCAATTGCTCCCTTTTGGAATAATTGACGCATTATTATTATTATCATTAATTTATCATTTTAGAGTGCATTGATTCGATCTCTTTTGTCATTTTTTTTTTAATTTACTCTTTTTTCTCGCAGGCCGACACGCCGAAGTATGTGCACATAAAAATTTGAGATATGGCTACAAAATTAAATGGAAATAATATATGTTTTAGGCATCTCTTTTATAGGAGTGACAGTAAATAGAAAACAATAATCTCGACGTTGCTGACAAAATTCTCGTTTCCTTCCTTCCTACAAAACCCTCCCCGCCCCCCCTTCCTTCCGGTCCTTAAATTACCTATCTATTTTAATTCCCTCAATGACGAGAAAATCGAATTACTGAAAAAGGAAAAGAAAGAATTTATTAAGAATTCCCGATTTCTCCCTGGCAAAAAAATTAGATATTAGAGAGAGAGAGAGAGGGGGTGGTGATGGTGGTGGTGGTGGTCGTCGTCTTATCTAGTGTTCCTGTACATCTGATGATGATTCCGGGGCGGAGAATCGAAGCCGCTTGTTGGGGGGCGGGGGAGGCGGCGGCGGCGGAGGAGGGGGCGGCGGCGGAGGCTCTGCTCGGGTGGCGGTGGCGCTGGGGTGGTTGTCGGAGCGCGTGTCGCAGCTCCTGCAGGCGGCCGCGTCGAGGACCCCCACCGGGCTGGGCGGCGCGGCAGGCGGGTCGGGCTCCGCGACTTTGACCGTCCCTGAGGGACACGTGTCCACCAGGTACTCCTCCATTAGTTGGCGACAGCTTCTCACCATTTCCTGTCCCTCCCCCACAAAAAAAAAATTAAAAAAATAAAACACAAAATAAATTATAATTTCACGAAAAAGACCGGAAAAAGAGAAAAAACAGAGACACAAAATAATCTACGAAAAAGAGAATTAGGATTTTCCCTTTTCATATCCCGAACTAAAACTACGAAAAATCATGTATTCACTGCTGCGCTCAATGACGGTTATACCCTTCACAGAAGAAAACGGGGAGAGATATCATGAGAGGAGGCACGTACCCTGTCCAAGCTGTCGTGCAAAACCCGGGGCTCGTCGCCTTCCCCCTCGCCGGCGGCGCATAGCACGGCGGCCGCCGCTATCGTCGACGGCGTGAAACCCAGGAAGTCGATCACTGCAGTGACGCAGCCGACGCAAAGCAGGGGAACCAAAAACCAAAGAGCTGTCAGCATTTTATCATCGGAGAGTTGAGCTTCGTTGAATGAAAGGGGGGTGCGGATCGGGTCGAGGACGTTACCCCGGGCGGTGCTGACGATGAGATCCGACGAAGTCGACAGCACCCGACACGGCGAAGGAGGAGAAGAAAGAGAAGGGAGCTTGGGGACGAAAGAAGGGAGGAAATCGAAAGGAGTGACGGAGCGGAGTCTCCAATCGAGGTTGGACATGACCCAGAGCTCCATCCTCTGCACCGTCCTGGGCTCGAACACGAACTTCGGGTCGAACGCTTGGAGGTCCAGCAGCAACGGCACGTCCGGCTCCTCCATCTTCGCGGCCAGCGACAGGCACGCCACCGAGAGCAGCTGGAACGCCCACCCATTTGTCTCCCTCTGTTGTTTTTTTTGTTTTTTTTCAGACAGAAGGAAAAAGGAATCAGCTTTTCTCGGGAAAGTCGAGAGCGAGGAGGATAGGTTGAATGTGGGTTGCTTACAGGGAGAGAATGGAAGGAGAGGAAACGGTCGAGGTAGTTGACGGAGAGGAAGGCGGTGATTGGTCGGAAGCGGTAGTGTGCATGCACCTGCACCACAACAGCATCATCCATCATCATCCACCACCAACATCATCATCATCATCATCATTAATCGACATTAGTCTAATCCGATGCAACGAGACAGACGCATTGACGATCGATGAGCAGTACCCTCAAGATCCAGTTGATGGAGTCTTGGCGCGCGGTGACGTCGATGGAGCGGTCCCGGCAGCGCAGGAGGTAGTCGGGCCGGGGCATGTAGTGGGTCTCCGAGCCGATGAGCCCGAGGACGACGGTGTCGGCGTCGTCGTCGGAGGGGAGAGGAAAAGGGTCGGAAGAGGGCGGCGGCGGCGGGGATTGAGCGGGGATCCACGCGTCCGCATCGGAGACGTCCTCGCCGCAGTGGAGGCGGTGGTGGTCGACGGGCGAAGGAGGCGGCATCGTGGCGGCGGCGCGGGGATGGCATTGGCCGTCACGGCGGCGGCGCGGAGGAGGAGGAGGAGGAGGAGGCGGACATGGTGGGGTGGGGGGTTTTTTCTGGGTGAGGCGGAGGAGGAGGAGCTCGATGGGGTGGGGGGGGGGGGGTTTCTCTTCCTCCTTTTACTTTACTTGAGGCGAGGTCGCGTTTTTCCTTTTTCCTCTTTTCTTTTCTTTTTCTCTTCTTTTCTTTTTGGCTTTTTCTCCTTTCTAGAGTTCCCCTGTTTTTTGTCTGCTTCTTCTCACCAACAAGAACCCCCTCCCTCTCTCTCTCTCTCTCTCTTCTCTCTACTTTTTATGCTATAAAGCAACAGGTGAGCTTGACTGTTGGAGCGTGTTACCGATGAACATGTCAAGATGCTGAGATAGTGAGAGAGAGAGAGAGAGAGATTACTGGAGATGATGGTGCAGAGGAGGAGGAGCTGCTTAGGATGAGCAGACCAGACGCCTACTTCTCTCTTCTCTCTCCCCAAGCTTAGGATGGCCCGAAACTCTTTCAAATGTCCCCCATTAATGTACATTTGACCCTTCCACTTGCCCCCCTCCCCATGTTGCGCGCCAAGATCTTCCTAAATTCTAAAGGGCACCGCCTGGTGTCCCGGCCAAACCGCCTATCTAATTGCTCTATTCTGCATCGTAGTTCTCAAGAACAGCACGGAGGATCGCGTCATCATCATGATCGTTCGAATGTAGACATCTCAATTAACTTGATCAAATAATCATTTGAGTGAGACATGTCAGTCGCTTCGATACAACAATCATTTCGCGTGTCGTGGCCTTCTTTCGTTCAGGAGTGTCGCATCGATTTATGACTAGTTAGTGGTTAGGCAGGCAACGTTGTCCTTATGCTTTGAGGGAATTACTGAAAAGATAAGGATTGTATCCTTGGACTCTTTAAAAGATCGTGTCGGCGCCATTCTCTTGATCTAGTTGTATTATGTCTTGAATTCTTTTGGAGAGGAGTTTAACCCAGATGCGTCGGATCGGATCGTCACAAATATCAATTGCCATTACACGCCGAACTCACCAGAAGTTTCAATTGTATCTTAGATTGTTACAGGACACCTCTAGTTTAAGGAGTTAAAAAAGGTCCATGGTTTCAGCATACGGATGGATGAACACTAGCTGATACTGAGATGTCCTAGCGTTTGTCCCCGATTGCAGCTATTTATGATGGTCAATACTCGTCCCAACTATGTCATGATTAACAGTTTTTAAGTTCGAAAACTACTGACGAGGCTGGTTAAAAAATACATGATGGGATCTAAGTCCGACAATTCTCCCGAACTCAATAATAAGCGAAGAAGCAGACAAGGACAAGATGCATAATGACCGAAAACGATTGTTCATCCGACTTATGATCTTTGAATTTTGACGACTTTTTGTCAAGCATGATATAAGCACGCCTTTTTCACACCTCGTTGCGTTGACTAATCGCGATTTTTACTTTCCTTCTTGAACTGGAATCGGCTGGACAGATACTCCTCCATGTGCAAGCATTCATGGCACTTACAAATTATGGAAAATTCTAACAGGGGCTCGCCCACTTTTCCTGATGGCAAGAAGATGAAGAAACTGTCGAGTGTAGACAGAAGGAATCATCTCTTGAAGCAGTCATTATGTTCATATACCAGTAAACTGAATAGGTTCAAGTGCTCCTATAATCTTGCTTCTCAGTTTTCCCTTTCCTTGTGTAGCAAGGTTTCCGTGATGCGATAAACATAATTACAACTTCACCATCCGTGGTCAAATACAATCATCGATAAGCATAGGGAGTGTACCCAAATGCAATAGATCAGGTTACTTTGAATCTCTTATATCTTAACTCCTAATCACGCAAAGACATATACCAAATCCCCTTGTCGTTAGAACGAAGGGAAGAACCTATTGAGGTTGTAGGGAAGTGAGTAAAACTCTTCACTTCTCATGTCTGCACTGAAAACAGTGAATTTTGCCCACCAGTGACGTCCAGAGTCCGTCCGTACTGCGCTGTGTCCCCAACTATGAGTGCGGTCCAATAAATAAGCCACCATTAACGCCACGGTGGGGGCCGACGAGAAAATCACTTGCATTATGTTGTTGAACTGCAAGTGACGGGAGATGTGTACATTTATATTTGGCAATAAGAAACTTGTTTATGTTACAAAGCGCAAAAGGAAATTAAGGAACTAGGGGTGGAAGACATAGCAAGAGTCGTGTGCACAAACCGAAATTGAGCGCGTATGGACAGGACCATTGCCAGCAGCCAAAAGATATTCTTCAAAGTATTGTGGCACCGAAAGACCCATGAAGAGAGAGAAACCCAGAATAAACTTTGTCCTAAAGCTGTTCAAGTTGCAGAACTGGAGGAAACCGAGACCCGCCGCAGCTGCTCAAAGCACAGTTATCATACAAGGAAAACTCAATTTAGGGAGCTCCAAGCACAGACCTCTTCTTAAAATTAACTTGAAGATCTTATACAGTTCCTCACATGCTTTGCACAAGTATGTTAGTGCGTGGAAACTCTAATTTTAACCAGATGAATATATGGTTAATCAGTATCTGAGGTTTCATGATCATTGCAGGTACATAGCATGAGCACTTCCAAAATTTCATCATCATTCAGTTACAAGTAGGTACCCCTCCAGATTTAGCGAAAAAAAAGTAGGTACCCCTCCATTTGGCAGGTTCGACTTTGAAACTTTATCTGCTTACAAATTCCTAAACTAGATGCGAGCTGAGTAATTAATCTACAATGTTCAGTGTTCTGATTCTGAAATCCCAAAGAGCTGTAGGTAAATACACTAATAACAAACAAAATCTTTTGTAGAACTCCTTTACGAGAATTTCATGACATGAAAAGAGACATACCGACATAGGCAAAGAGGACGCAGTACAAAGCAGCCACGATAGGTAATGGGATAGAAACAAGCACAGCACCAAATTTTCCTGCCATATGGGGACACGAAGGCCTTTAGCAAGAAGGGAAATATTGTCACAGGCACAAACAGAAAAGATAAGGCGTATCTTTGATTGCAATAAGGAACACTGCACCTAACACAGAAAAGAAGAGCATAAAGCCGGCTGATATTTCGATAACTCTTCGACTTCCAATCCTCGTTAATCCCAAAAGACCAGCATTTTCACTGAAAAAATAGCAAAAAGGTTGTGAGGTCACAAGAAAGAGAAGATTCGACTCGCATGGGGTCTCGCTTATGTAACTGAGGTATGATTTAAGTTCTCAAACCTTATTTTACAGAGTTAAAGAGTTAAGAAATCAGTAACGCCATGTTAAAGGTATCGAGAGAAGCTTTTGACAAGCTTTTTACACTTCTTCATTGAATTTTCAATTCTCCTTTATCGACGATAGACAAAAGGGAGCTTTTGTACAACTCCAGAAAAATGGTCAAGAAAGTTCAGAACATCAGGACCATAACATCTAGCCAGTTTTACAAAACGAACTTAGAGAGGGATAACATTGCATTACGTACACTGATGCAGCGGATCCAGTCGCCGTCCCAAAAGCCCCATCTATCAGAGTGCTTATGCCCTGGAATTCCGAGGTTTGACCAATTCTTAGGAGCTCCACATAATATATCAAGAAGCATACATTAAGGAACGTCAATTGTCAGGTGATTACCAGCCACCCTACTCCACGACTCAGCACTGATGGGGGCACTGGAGTTGCACTTGCATATCTCGATGCAGCAATAAAGGTTCCTGTTGACTGCAAGAAGAATGTTCCTCAGAACGTTGACAAATGCATAGGATGACAATCTTCCTTACTTTAAGATTCAACAGTTTGTTACATCCTTGGACCTTGACTACTTTTTCACGAAATATAAAATTGAAACCACCACTTACTATAAGCAGTTTAACAGATCGAGATGTTATGATTCTGAATCTAACCTCTATAAGAGCAACCATTGAAGAAGCCATCATGGCAAAAGCATCGCCAGCATCAAAAGTTGGTCCTCCCCATTGAAATGGATATGGAACCCTTATCCTGCAAGCCATGAACCATGATGGCGCACAAAATTTTAAATAATACCCCCATATTCTTGTGAATAATTAAGTGCATCAGGTAAACTGCAGAGGAGCCCCTATGGCAATTGGATTCTAACGATATAATCGGCCAGAAAGACATGTGATGACTTCACTTCCATGCGCGTGAAACAAAATATGCAAAATGAATTAATTAGTTCCGTATCACTTCACCATTCAGCACCGCCAATAAGCCCAGAACGATCAGTACGGCAGCTGATTTGAGTATTTATCGATCTCCCATTGTAAGCACCAGATAGGGTTAAGAGTGCCGCAAATGCCCACACGATCGCTACTGAGAACAGGACTGCACCTCGATCAAAAATGGCTCTTCGGGATGACATCAAATGCGGAATATACTGCAAAACAATGTGTTCCCTCAGACATCTACTGTATGATTAGGACACAACGACAAGAGAGTAGCTCAGGAATTTACTCCCGTGATAATGGGCTTTGTCATTACTTTCATATTTCTTTATGAAACCATTATTTTCAATAAGAAGATTGGCTCCCCCAGAAAAGAAGATACAAACCTAAGGAAATCATCAGCACATTGCTCACCTGAGATATAACAATCAGTAAAATCAACTCTGGGAGTCCAATTTCAACACATTTTGCCAGCTGCAATCATTAACAAATAGTTTAAGGGCTTTCAAGATGACTAGACACATGCATGTACAGTACTGCGGCCATTCGATTCACAACCTACAACATGAGGCAAGTAAATATGGCCTAATGATCATGAGAAGGTACAATTCTTTTCTGTTCCTGCCGGCAACATGTTCACTGCTGGAACATGTAACTTTACTGTTAGAAAAACGCGGTGCAAGTGCAATAGACATCTGTGGACAAATACTTTTCCACAGCTAACGTGGAAAGAGATCAATTCCTCTGCCCCACCACATACTGCCATTAGTTTGTGCATTTAATTTGCAGGCATAGTCATTTGCAACAAGTCGTCTGAGCCATGAACAAAAAGCACACATCACAATCAGGTCTCCCATCAAGTCAAGAACAAAGTAAAAGTTCCATAATTCTATTCAGTTTCTGCTTATGATCAAAACTTGTTCCATGACAAGACCAATGTACTAAATTTGTTTCCAGCAGAGAGCTAACGATAGATCTGACTCGGATAAGAGAAAATTCTACGACCATCCGAGATGTGAGCTGTTTAAATTGGACACAAACAAAACAGGGGTGCAAACTTTCTTGCCTCTGGGAAGCCACGAGCAAAAAGGCCGAGACCGGTGAGAGTTACAAAAGGAACCACTGAAAGAGGGGATAGAAACCTGCCAATAAATCAACTTAGCTTTGCAGTATAACAACCCATTAAGATCTCAAAAGTGGAAAGTATTTTAGCACTACAATACCGTGTGAAAATTCTCCAGAAGCCTAGAAAACCAATCACCATCTGGAAGAACGACGCAATAAGAAGTGCTCCCTGCATACGCTGCATTGACTGTTTGAACCTCTACATTGTTCATGATAGCACGGGACAAATAGAACAAATCAATGTTTTATGTAAAATCTGGTTGACTTATATCAGGGAAAGATGTAAAGTGAGAAGGAGAAGACAACAAAATATACTGGAGCATTTAAAGTAACTGAAACTTTCATTCTAGGTTAATCATGGAAGAAGAATCCGTGACGTTTGCTTATAGAACAATCATCGTCCTTTTGTTCTTATCCTGGTAAACTTCACCACCTATTCTACTTTGCAGCCGTGGATATAATTTACAAGATCCATATAGGAAACGATGGAACAGGTTAGCCAACCTCATGTGGGTCCACATAATTTGAGTTTCTGTTAGACAGAGCAATAGAGATAGCTGGGATAAGATACGCTGATGAGCTCCCTATGACCACAGGAAGCCGAGATCCAAACCAAGTCTGTTGGAGGGTGTTTATACCCGCAACAAAGAGCATGGTATTTATCATCTGGGACTTCTCGAACTGTCATCATCGAAGGCAAGAATCATCTTAGAAAGAGTAAGAGAGAATGAGAAGTAACAGAATACACGCATGACATTGAGTCAAATGCTTACATTCCCTCCACCCATTAAAGGAACAAGTATCGTTGCAATAATGACAATGGTGCCCAGCATTACTAGATAATGTTGAAATCCCAGCAGCATGGCTTCAGCTGCAGTAATTGAAAACAATTTTAGCTACCATAGGACAAACTTGAGATGGCCACTTGTTAAGGAAAAGAAAACGAGCAGTTTCCAATGGAGATTTGGTACAAAACAGAAGCATGTACAGGATCGTGCATAACGAAGCACAAAACAAAAGCTCAGGAAGGGAAACAAATCATAGGAGTGGTGGAATGTTGGAGGTAAGAATATTCTAAAGTGTGCCGTTATTTCTACCGCTGGTTTTCATTTATGACATGGAAAATTAAAGTAACATACCAACTACCGTCACGACTTATTTCCATGCCGATGTAGGAACACACGAGGATGGTTTACAATATTGCAGTAGCAGGAGTCAGATCAAAGGCAGCTGTGCATATTCGTGAGAACTTCTATCCAGGAAAGCATACTTTTCAAGCAGAGCGTTGTGACCCAAGAAATCAA
Source organism: Syzygium aqueum (assembly GCA_031216185.1). Taxonomy (NCBI): domain Eukaryota; kingdom Viridiplantae; phylum Streptophyta; class Magnoliopsida; order Myrtales; family Myrtaceae; genus Syzygium; species Syzygium aqueum. Next base: position 22,042,356 of record CM062239.1, on the reverse strand, counting down.
AAACCAAACACGATGGGGTTTCTCGTTGTCCCGTGTTCTTTCTTTATCCCTTGCCTTTTTTTTTTTTTTTTTGTCTTTTGTCTTTATATCAACTGTCTCGTTTTCCAGGCAATGATCAAGGGAACACCCCGGAGTCCTTCGCCGTCAAACGCCATCCATAATGAAAACTAAAATGTGGGTCTCTGACATTAACAGAGACGACGAGCGAAAATGGGAGAAAAACCAAATGCAGGCACAACAGACTCAGTGAAAGACCATGAAAACGCGAGAGCCCACTGGAGCCCCAAGATCACACACAGCCCAAAGAAAACTTCAAACAAAGGACGACCCAAACAAGCATAAAAAAAACATATTCAAACGAAAAAACGTCAAACGGAGCAAGAGAGAACGGGAGAAGCAAAGCGCTCAAAGTCCGTCCACCCAGCGACTCAAACCCGCTAAAGCGAAGCATGCACCAACAAGGCCAACGGCACGAGCGACCGGCGAAGGCAAAAGGGATGGGAAGAACTCACGCCACCGAGGAGCGCTGTTGAGGCAAAAATCGACGCCCGGAAGCTGGATTCTCACGGGGTGAGGCTGGAGCTCGTCGACTTTCGGGGCCGTCATCTTCGGGGGTGGTGCCGCCGACGCCGCCGCCTCTCCTCCCTAAAGTTACAAGTCAAAGAGAGAGGGAGAAACACGGAGGCGTAACGTCAAGAAAAGAACCGGGAGGGAGCTTCGTAAAGGGTGGGGGTGGGGCGGGGGGTGAAGGGTCACAGCAGGTCGACCACGTCCCGCATTAAATCGACAGCCCGAAGAATGCGTGACACGGGCGAAGCAGAGACGACCCAGACAAGAAACAAAAGGGGAGGAAAAGAAAGAGAGTTAGGCGACTTAGGTGTGACCATAAGCACCCACCCACCATCTTCAACAGGGCTCCTCCCGCCCTCCCTCGGTTGCTCCTGCGCTGATTTTCTTGGCTTTCTGGTGAGAATTTCCTTGCGTGGGGGGAGAAGGGAGACCAGTGTCACATTCTTGACGAGGAAGGCAACGCCTCGCTCACACCCCGCAGCGAATATAACGTGGAGGGAGGAAGGAGGCTGCTTCTCCTACCACGGCCGTGCTGCTCTGCGCAGTCCGACAGTCACACCATCCCTGTCCTCTGTGTTTCGGTTTCGGTCGTTCTTGCGTCCTTGGCGTGTCCGTTCGCCGACCCCGGGAGGCGAAATGACGGATCTGCCCTGGGAGGGAGGATACGGTGGGCGGTCCCGACCGTTGTAACGGAATAACGGGGATTAATTAGCCCCCCCGCGTAATCAAAACTATTTATATTACGTGTTTCAATTTGGGACGGTAATAAATATTTGATGCGTCGTGATGAGGGTTTTGTGATAATTCGGTGAAAACGTCGGCGAAAATACTTTGAATACCCATCTTTGAATAACATCGATCTTGTGCTGACGATAAACAGAAAATGAGTACATGTGATTTGCTGTTGTCCTCCTAGTTGCTTTCGAATTCCTTCATGAGTCCGGAGGTTTTCATTTGTGGAAATGTCTCTTCGGGAGAAGAATGCACGACGCGACCACAAAAGCGAGATGTTAGAAATTTTGTGATCTTTGATGTTCCTTTTTATTCATGGGGCATTATCAAAAAAGAAATCGATCAATTAAAGTACATCAAGTGCCAATCGCATATTTTAACTGCAATAGATCATGCATTTAAATACACATTTAATTTATTTATACTCGTGAAAATTAATCAAATCGAATCGAAATATTCAATCCCCCTGTAATAAATATTGTGATTTGAAACGAAAGGCAAAACCCATGTTGGCTTTGCTTCAACTGCATGGACTTTTATTTTGATACGAACGAAATAGAGACACGTGACCGAGGTAAGTCATTTTGATATGCCAATATTATTATCATTTTACATCTTAATTTTTCATTTTAGTTATCGTGGATGAAATATGTGCAATATTTCCTCCTTTCCATTTGCTTTGGTCAATTCTCACCGATGACTTTTCCCTTCTTAGTTACCATTAGAGGTGAATGATTTTGGAGTGGATCGGTTCCCAATTTGTGGAAATGGAACGGTGAACCGGCTCACCCAATTCTAGAATTGGTCCGGTTCTCGGGTCGGTGCAGGATAGGTGATTTCTTTTTCTTTTTTCTTTTGTTTTCTTTAGTCCCTACAAGTGGGAGTTTCCCAACTTTAAAAGGAAAAAACAACTTATTAATTAGGATTTGCAATAGAATATAAATTTAAAAAAATTAAGAAATATTGGCCTGTCCAATTCCTCATGTGGAATCGAGAATTGGCCGGTTTGATCCTGTCCGGCTCTCGAATTGGATCTGGACCGATGCACACCCCTAAGTACCGTGGACCATAGTCCATATTAACCAAGCTTCCTCAAGATGCTAAGTTGGTAGTGGCAAGACATCTAATTAGTTGACCCCAATATACGTTCTCAAATTTCCATATCTGCTCCTCACGCATAACATCACCTATTAGGGTTAAATGCTTCTTGTTTAGTGTAAAACCACAATGTTGTCAATCATCGTTACCTCGCAAAAAAAAAAAAAGAGAAGCTTCGTGATTTGAAATATCTATGTCAACACATTTTCTGATCGGAAATTCTTAAGGAGCTCTCTTAAATCACTTGTTAAGTCTCAGTAAATGTACTTTGGAGATGTGATATTTCCATCGAAGTAATTAGCTCCTACAAAACGGGATACTTTTCCGATTTCCAAAATCTTCGGAATAGTGCTGTTTTTAATTTTGATTAACTTAATTAGTCTCCTAAAGATGCTTTATTAACAAAACCCTTTATATGAAAGGATGATGTACCTTTCGACCAAAAAAAAGAAAAAAGGATGATGTACCTTTAAAAGTTTATGGAGGAAGGACATGGTTTTGCCATGTTTGTAACAGCAGATCGAGGCCACTTGGCATGATTTTTGCAGTGAAGCGCTCACGAAATCTATTATAATTAAGCATGTAAAAAAGCTGATATTTCATATGTATTAGACAAAGGGAAAATTACCAAAAAAGATCTAAACCTTTTGTAATTGTGCCAATTCAATCATAAACCTTTTTTTTTTGCTAATTTAGTCCTAAACCTTTTACAATTGTACTAATTCAGTCAATCCAACCACTTTTGGGCGGCCGACTTTGAAGTGGACGTCGGATGGCTAATGTAGCAATTTTTAATAATTTTTTTTCTCTTTCTTTTATTTTTTTTGCCTTATCTTCTTCCCCAGTCGCTGGTCGCGACCGGCGAGGGCCAGCCTCGCCATCGCCGAGCAAGGTCCGCCTCACCCCGCCATGGCGAGGCTGCCCAGAACTGGCAAGGCCTCACCCGGCCATGGCGAGGTCGACCTCGCCCAACGACGGTGAGGCCTCGCCCATGGCCAGCGAGGTGGACCTCGCTGGCCTCAGCCTCTTGTCGGTTGCTAGTCGCTAGACCGGCGACCAAGGAAGAAGATAGGAGAAAAATAAAAGAAAGAGAAAGAAATAAAAAAATCAAAAAATTATTAAATAATTATTAAAAATTACCACGTCAGTCGACCGGTGTCCACGTCAGCGTCAGCTGGCCAAAAGAGGCTGAATGGACTGAATTAATACAATTACAAAAGGTTTAGAATTTTTTTTGTAATTTTCTCATTAGACAAATAATAACTCTAACCACCCGCTTGGGTGGCGCTGCTGGCGTGGGCATTCTTCCTCTCGTAAAAGGTTGAGTGTTCGAATTCCGGACGCCGCAGGGTGACTTAATCGGTGGCACGTGTGTGGTGGCTAGCACGTGTCGCCCTCAGGATTTACCTCCCGACTGCTAGCCGTGCGGAGGTTCCCTGGGTTACAAAAAAAAAACAAATAACAACTCTAAATATAAGAAAGGCCGCTTTTTCTGGGCACCTGTAGGGCCATGTAACAGAACAAATCGAATTTAATTACATGAAATGGACAAATTTTTTTTTATGTAAGAATTACTTTCCCACAATTCAAAAATGTCAAATTAACAACAAAAAAAATAGTTATCAATGGACTAACCTTATTATTTGCATATGGTAAGCTCACACAAAGTAATAATTTACATCGAGCGGCTTTTTTTCCGATCTTAATGTAATGTTAAGCCATAATATAGGTTTGTCTAGCTTCTTATCCGATCGGTCCTCTTCCATCACGGGAAACCTCAAAATTCGCAAATTTTGCCCTTCAATTTTCCGTGACAACAAAGATTTCGATAAAATTACACCCCACTAATTTCAAAGATCAAATAAAACGCGAGCCAAAGCTCGGGTCGGACAAGGTCCGAACATTCGATATTTCTTAGTATATGCCGTAACTCTGTCTCTGTCTTGCTATAGATGGTTTGAAGTTAGGCACAGGTCCTCCAATGGTATGCTCTTCCAATGCCAAATTTACTGAAATTTCTTTCCCAACCGTAACTGACGACGACCAAATTTTTTTTGTTTTACTCTTTTCGGACTTCTATGTTTGACCAACTAATTAAGGACGTAATAAATTCAGTTTTAAATACTAAGATTTTGGCCTAAATCAGTCCAAGGAAAGGTGATCTAACATGTCTCATCTCCCACCTCGTTAGGTGTACGTTGGTCACCGAGGAACCGTTCCGAAAATAACGCCTCCTCCTCAATGAGGGTTTGCACCAAATGAGTATGCACTCGATTGATGCATGAATACAACACAACCCACGTTATGATTTTATTCGATTGCACCACCGCACCGTTTGAGAAAGTATTTTACGTATCGATTACATGCCGACCTTTTACATGATCGACCAATTTGCATGTGTCAACCAACTTATTCCGCACTTAGATTTTAGAAAATTCCGGTCCACGCGGTGCATCCGACATAGAAAATGCCTTCTCGTCGAGCGACAAACGGGAGGATTACCGTGCTCTCGTCATAAAGGATTCGAGTTGGAGACGACAGAGGATGAAAGCCGGATTTACATGTGAAAATTTTTATCTTTTCTCGCTTTTTTGTTTTTTTTCCGTGTTAATGGGTAATCACTTTTATTTGCGATTGGATGGTTAATTCTTTATAACTTTATTTTTTTTCGTTGAAAGAAAATTGTTTTAGTAATTTTCCACATCCGCGATCTGCAATGTAATTTTCCATATGGTAAAATCTATTTCTGCCATCAAGCAAATGAGAACGTTGCGCAGCTTGGTGGGTCTTAATTCTTTCGGAATTAAAAGAGTTGCAAAAGAGAATCCATTCTCGAATCTCGATGTTTTGGGAGAGTAGGTATCTTAACAAGCACGACGATCGTGGTAGGTGAAATATAACGTCAGAAAATGACACGAACAGTCACTAAATTTTAGCTTAGTGGGTAATATAGTCCCTGAACTTTTAACTTATTTAATGTAATATATGTACTTTGACCTAATATGTAATATGGTCTCTAAATTTTTAATTCGTTCAATATCGTTCCTGAAGTTTTGATATATGTTTAGTTTTTTTTTTGGTAAAGAAAAGAGGGGTGCAACACGAGGACTTCCCAGAAGGTCACCCATCCTAGTACTAATATATATTTAGTTTAGTCTTTGAACTATATGAAAATATTCAATATTAGTTCTTTCATTAATTCAAGTTCAAGGACTATATTGAACATATACCAAAAGTCCAGGGACCAAATGAACAAATCAAAAGTTTAAGGACCACATTGAAAATTATGCTAAAATTCAGGGATTGCATTGAATATATTAAAAATTTAGGGACCACATTGCATAATGGGTCAAAATCCAGGAACTGTTTGCGTTTTTTTTTTCTCTCTCTGTCTTTTTTGTTTTCCTGATCATATCAATCATGCGCCCATTATCCTTTTCTTGCCAACAACCATGCGGTTGTTGGTCCAATTAGAATGCAGTTTATATGGGCTTATCGCTACTAAATGCTGCCATTATGCAATTTACTAACGTTTTTGTTTGGGGGTCGTCGTTCTCGATAGATATAAATGTTTGTTGGTCGCTTTGATGTATAGAGGAGTTGATCGAGACCCCATTCTGCTAATTGTTGAGCTCTCTGTTAGTTTTGTCAAGTTTTTTTAGTTCTTGCTAATCTTTTCTCTGAAGAAATAGAACATATCATGAGCGTTCCAACTTCCAAAATGCATGATGAAATGGTTCGTCAATATAGGGTTATTTGCAAATATTTCCCAACGGATTGTTTCTTTGGATTAATTTGTTCGTTTCTTGATCGTCATAGTTGCTACCCCGAGGAGGTGAATTACCAAGAAAAAGTTAATGGATCTTTGATCAATGATAAAACAAGATCCATTTTGCATCATATCTAATAGATTCCTCCGAAGATGCAATGTCACTCTATCGTTATCATACAGACTATAATCTTGTTCTGTCCACGAGGATCCTACTAGGATCGCCTTATGCTTCAAAGCGCATACCAATCACAACTTGAAATAATATGTGTTGCCTTTTTGGCGCCGCTACTAATCGGTTATGGTCGATTAGACACGAGCACATTTTACTATTAGTGATGCGGGTACCTGATTACTCTAGATTAATTTAATGCCTTTTATGGTACTAGTCTATGTCAATTTTGAACCACTAATATGTAATAGGAGATTATGCGGGTGCGCAACGAATAATATAATACTCAATATCAATACGAAAAATGATTTGCTTGGATAAGAGTATATAGAACAAACAAAGCGAAAAGCTAACTATATGCTCGATTTATATTTTGACTTCCGTCTAAAACAAGAAAGCGGAAAGATATCCTTTTTTATGAGTCACCTGTAACGGAAAAAAATCTATTTTTACGAGTTTCCATCTAAAACAAGATATAGGATAATCGAAACTTGTGGATAACTCCTCCGGCTGAGAAGATGGACATCTCCGACTTAATTTCTATATCGAGGCGCTCAAAATTCACTATTACGTAAACAAAGCATAATGTATCTTCAAATTCTCGCCAATGTCAAGCTATTTCATCTCCTGGACGGCATAAAACACTGAGGACGAGGTCACTCCCTCTTGACCTCCTCCTTGACGTCCTCTCTCGTCTACCCATGGTATCGCTTGTCAAGCTACGATCCATGTGCAGAGAGTGACCCGACATTATCGACAATCCGCACTTCACCACCATGCACATCCTGAGCGGCGTCAAGAGTCCGTGGATTCTGCTACTTTTGAGCGAGTTTTTGTCTAGATTGAGCTAATGTTAATCAGTTTACAGATAACAGATTGTATTATAGGAGCTCAATTTTAATGAGCCGGGTGAGAAAGCTACATTGTAACTTCTATATATAACTACTTGGAGAAAGAGCTATCTATCGTGATAATTTTGAGCTTCCTCATGAATTACTTAGGGGATATTTATAGTGTCGTGGCTGGTATAAAAAGTGAAATAGGTTTTATTATATGACAATACTTGGTGTAATCTGGTATTAAGAGCGAAATAGATTTTACCATATGGCAACATGTGGTGTAATCTCATATGAAAAATGGCGTCGTGTGGTGTAACATGGCACGAAAGGTGCAATGGACATTGCTATATGTCGACAGGCGGCTTTTACAAGTGGAAAAAGTGTAAAATCTCACCTTCCTTTTCTTCTTCCAAGTTTTAATTTTTCCAACGATCAAGTGTAGCTCTAAGATCAAAATGTTGGAAGGTTTAGGAGGCGCGCAAGGACTGCGAAATGGAGAATTTTATTTTTTAAGCGCGTTAATATATCGTGGCGTGTTTCTTAGAAAAGCTAAGGAAAATTCACCTAATTTGTGGTGTAGTTAAGCAAGGTGTTTAATCTGGCTTGGAATTTTAAAGAGTTGGTGGGTGATGAAGAACTCCATTTGATTGGGTGAATCACTTGTAATATGGCTGCTGCAAAATTTGTGTGATATGAGTTGGATCATTTGAATCAGAAAAATGCTTAGATGATACCGATTTTGTTTAGTAGATCATGCGTCTTATGCCACCAATTTGCAGCTATATATTTGAATGTGCGTGTCTGTACATACATATACATATATGTATATGAGTATTGGAAAAGTAGACTCCATAGTGTTCTTTTTCCACGCTGGATATGTCAAGAAAAAGAAAAAATTTCTTTTTCCACGCTGGATATGTCAAGAAAAAGAAAAAATATGATACAGAAGTTCATTGACGCTTGACTCTTTTTTTTTTTGATAACCCAGGAACCCCCGCACGGCCGACTGCCGGAGGGGTAAATCTGGGGTGACGCTAGTGCAGGACCCACCACCATGGCGTCACACTTAAGAATCCCTAATGACTAGGCTGGGGTTCGAACTCTGATCCCTTTGTGGGGGGACAAGAGCGCAAGCCAACGCAGCCGCTGCGGGTGGTGGTGATGCTTGACTTTCTTCATCTGTCAACAAACGAATAAACCAAATAAATAAACAAGAAATAAATACATACATAATTGAGTGATGACTACAACACCGAGATCAATTTACAAAGTTTAATTCATTAAAGTAATGAGACGACGATCGGTAATTGGGCACTCGGAACAATCGGGGCACCGGCTAGAGTTCGTCATGCCGCTTAATTAAATCCATTTCATGCATTTTTTTTAATTACGAGCTGCTAGCGAAAACGAGCCTTTCGTAGGTGCAAAAATGGTGCCCTGGTTTTGCCTCGGCCAGTAATCACCCCAACCAGTCCAGACCAAAAGAATGGCTTTTGGGAAATTGGTAGGTTGCTGGCCGGCTGGCTGGCCACCTTCCCTTTGTCTATTGTTGGGAATTGCGCAAGAAACTTTAGGAGAACACGAAATGGACATAGGAAGGAAAGACTTTATATAATGCTCGGGGCTGAGTCGACCGATTCCTTTGTGCTTTGTGATTCAATCTGTCCTAACGATGGACGGTTGATACTAGGAGTGTAAATGGCTTGGTTCGGTTCAGTTTTTCAGAAAACCGAACTGAATCATTAAGGGTGTCTCCTTGAACCGAACTGAATTTGAACCGAACCGAAAATTTGATTTGGTTCAGTTTGGTTCGGTTTGATTCGGATCAGTTCTCGGTTTCAAGTTCATTAAGCAGAGCGAGAGAGAGGAGAGAGAAGGGGAGAGAGAGGACAAAATAACCCTAAACCGAAGTGTTTATTTTAGTTCGGTTCGATCCAAACCGATCCGAACCGAACCGAAAAGAAAAATTGATTTATTTTGATGATCCGAATCGAAACCGAAACCGAACTGAAATGCATGAAATTTTCAGTTTGGTTCAGTTCGATTCGTATCTCGGTTCTATTCTGACATCCCTAGTTGATACAACCAAGGTGCCAGCATATCAAATTTGATTTTTTTTTTTTTGCTCCAATTGTATTCCCTCACCGAAAAAACTTTTCCTCCTTTCTCGTTCGCCGGATTCGATGATTACATTGATTAGAAGAAGTGATTGTTTTTCTATGAGAATTCGATATTTCGTGAAAAAAATAAAAGAAATTTATGGGGAGTTGAGTAATTTTGATAAAATAATACTCTTCTATAAATCGAATCATTTTGGAGTAGTCAATGAATTGGAAAGAAAGAAAGAATTTCTCGGTGTGCTGCTGGTCAGGCCGTTTCATTTGTCCCTTCTCATTGGGCCGTTCCCGTTCATTTGCCCTCCTCAGAATTCGAAATCGTTAGCGTTTTTCCATTTCCAAGTACACAAAAAAGGGAGGAATTACCAAAAAGGCCATATATACCTATTGTATCTATATCGATTTAGCCGCAAACTTTTTAATTGGATCAATTTAATCCTAAACATTTTCAAATTGATACCAATTCAATTCATTTGACCAGTTTAGGCCTGAAATTATTAATGCGGACATCGGCCGTGCTGAATTTCTAGCTTAAATAGATCGGATGGACTGAATTGGTACCGATTTGAAAATATTTATGATTAAATTGATCCAATTGAAATGTTCGGGATCAAATTAAAGCCAGTGCAATATATGTTGGTGACTTTTTCGATACTCTCCCCTTTAAAAAAAAAAAGGGGCCCAAAAGATGAAAGGGGAATAATAACCGGCTTTGTGAACAGAGCCGGACTGCACAAAAACACACCACAACCCCCGAATTGAATCGAATTCAGTTTCGTGCGCCAACTGCCAGCGTCTGGTGAGCCCGGCCAGATCGATGCCTCGTTCTGCTTACGCGTTTCCAACACGGAATATCCACAACCTTACCTTAAAAAACTGGCTCTTCCTTGATTTAAGCTAACGACATCATCACCCCTTCCTTCCTCCGCTCTTCCCCTTGTCGCTCGTTCTCTCGGATTCATCTCCCCTGTTTTTGGCCCTCTCTGTTCCCGCACCCCCCCGCGCCCCCCCGCGCGCAAGAGAGAGGTTCTTGCCCGCGCGAGAGAGAAAGGCCTAGGAGACCCAGAAGAGAATCGAGGAGGAACGACCGGAGGGACGATGAGCTATTACAACCAGCAGCCCCCCGTCGGCGCTCCTCCTCCTCAAGGTACCCCTTCGCATGTCTGCTCCTCCTGATCGGAACTCTTCTTCTGGGTTCCGATCCGTTTTTTCCGCCGTTGTCGCTTGTTGGGTTTTTCCCTGTTTCTTGATTTGGGATCGTGATGTGGTTTCTCTTCGTTTGGGTTGTGGCGTTTTTTGGTTTGATTGTGGCGGGGCTTCGTTTTGAGCGATCTTTTCTTTTTTTGTTTTTGGGTTTGGATTTTGTGGGGACAGGATATCCGCCGGAGGGATATGCGAAGGAGGGGTATCCGCCGCCGGGGTACCCTCCGCAGGGGTACCCGCCGCCCGGGTACGCTCCTCAGCCCGGGTACCCGCCGCCCCCGGCCTACGCGCCGCAGTACGGGCAGCCGCCGCCGCCGCCGCCTCAGCAGCAACAGAGCAGCGGCCTGGGCTGCATGGAGGGCTGGTGAGTTATCAAGACTTTTTTCGTTAGAGCTCTTCCGCTTAGTCTTGTAAAGCTTTTGAGTGGTTAACAATGGCGATCGGCCATTGAAATCGCGCCGTAAAAAAACGACGACCCTGATAAGGAGAAGTTTTAGCGGAGATGGGTCTGAACAGTGAATGATTCTGATGCTCTTTTCGTCGCATGAATTTCATCGGAAATCGAGGGGGATGATGATTGGTTGGTGGGTCGTTGCGAGGTGGGTCTTTCCCGAGATGATCCGGGGAACCGCGTTAATTTCCCAGGCCCAAAGCGTCGTTCCCCAGAAGAAGACGTCACCGTCATCGTGGTCTGCGTTGGAAAACGAGCGTTTCTGTCATTTTTTTTGGTCCTGTTCCCTCGTGGAAACCGGGGAATATGCCTCCTGATACTGATATAATTATGACGAATAACACGCCAAGTTGTAGCTAGGAAAATCATAATTAAGCGTCAATTGGCGTTCAAGAAGTTGGTAATGAGCAAATTTGAGAGGATCGTCAGGGTTTCTGTCCTGTCACTTGCTTCTAGTTTGTTGTGGTTTTTCTTCTGCCTATGTAGTATCTACCTGTCGAAGCATTCGTTTGATTCAAGGATGTGAGAGTTGACCGTCTGAAAAATTTGCAGTTTGGCTGCTCTTTGTTGCTGCTGTCTCCTGGACGCCTGCTTTTGAAGACCCCGGAAGGCTTTCGTTGCAAGAGCAAACTCGTTCAAGTCTGTCCAGCGTTCAAGCTTCACACCATCGTCTTCTTTTTTAACTTTTGTTGTGTTTTTTCCTTGAACTTGGCCCTCGCGGGTGAGAATTTGCGCATCTCGTGATTGCGTTTTAGCAGTTTTAATGTCTGAATCTTCGTCCCGAGTGGTAGCTTCAATTCAGCTCCATTCGGTTTTACAGATCTGCTCTGACTGTCCAGTCATGGAATTCGCGAGTCATGTGTTGAAGCTCGATGTAGGGGGCCTCACTACTATGAGCGAACATTAAGTCGATAGTAACTAATGCCTTGATTTTCTAGAACGTCTTGCAAGAAATTGTTCATGCTGTTGAGATTACACTACCACGAGACGGTAATCCGTGCGTCGTATTTTAATATTATAAAAAGATTAACAATCTAAGGTTTTAGGTGTCAAGTTTCTAGGCAACCGTGGAGAAGAAGAGTGTCTAGTATATTTCTATAGATTTTCTTTGTATCGCAGCCACATTAGTAGGTCCTCGTTAGCACATTCATGCATCACGTTTTGGTGCGAAGAGGAACAAGGCGCAAGGCCTCTGTGTTCTTGCAAAGTGTTCACTTTTTCCCAAAGAGATCTCTATTTCCAATCAAGATCGGGTTAAAAAGATGATTATTTTGATTTTGAATGAGAGGCATGACATTGAACGACACTAGTGCCCATGATAAGCACAAGAGGAAACCCACATGAATGGTAACGTAAGATCTGGGAGGGCCATATTCAACACTGTTTAGAGCATTAGCTTTGCACCCGTTTTCTCTCGAGTCTCGACGGCGGTGGGGATCCGACGCTCCCCACTTCCCTCATTTGAACAGTGGCTACCCGAATTAACATGCGCTCATTGTAGCTATACATGGGAAATCCATAGCAATTGATGGTATGATGAACTGTTTCTTCATTGAGAATCTGAGATAAAAAGACGATTATTTTGATTTTGAATGAGAGGCATGACATTGAACAACACTAGTGCCCATGATAAGAACAAGAAGAAACCCACATGAATCGTAACCTAACATTTTGGAGGGCCATATTCAACACTGTTTAGAGCATTAGCTTTGCATCCATTTTCTCTCGAGTCTCGAAGGTGGGGATCCGACCCCCACCTCCTTCATTTGAACGATGACGACGCGAATTAACATGTGCTCATTGTAGCTATACATGGGAAATCCATAGCAATTGACGATATGATGAATTGTTTCTTCATTAAGAATCTGAGATAAAAAGAAGATAGGCGTCGCTAGTAGAATCATTCTTGGGAAGTCTGATTGTACATCCCTTTCGGCCCTCAAAAAATGATTGTTACTTAACTGAATAAAACTAGGCCGGTTAAGTTATCGCAGAGCACAATTAAATCGTAGATTTGTTTCTGATCATATCAAAGTAGGAGCAAGCCTCAAAGTATATTAGGAACGATGTTAACATTTAGGATCCGTTTGTTTCGTGGTAAATGTGACATTTCTGAAAAATATTTTTCAGGAAGTCATTTTCTAGAAAATGACAACATTTTTAAGTGTTTAGTTGAAACTTGAAAATGAATTAGAAAGCATTTTTCATCGTTCGATATGAAATACCCAATTTGATTTTCTCAAGAAAAATTAACAAAATATTTAAATTTTTAATTTTTTTTCTTTTCTTTTTTTTGGGGCCAGTGGCCAGCCATGGTGGCCAACCACAAGCAACAGATGAGCTCGTCCAAGGCCGGCGAGGCTTGAGCTCGCTAGATTTCGATGAGCCAAGCCGAGCCAGCCTTGGGCGAGGTGGAACCTCACTAGATATGACAAGGTAGAGCTCACTGCAACTCGCGAGGCCTCGAGCTCGCCACAACTTGCCGACCTCTGACTCGAGCTCGAGGCCTCGCCAGAGGTAGTCAAATCGATTCCAACGAGAACAGCAAGGAAGAAAACTAGAACCTGCTTGCAAAGGACGTCCAATGAGCTCGGCACATCCATGAATCAAACAACTAAACTAAATTTATTGCCAAATTGAATTGGAGAAGGCGACGAACGCGATAAGAATTCTTCGTGTGGGATCGATCCCAAAACTTTTCTCTGATTCTCGGAGCAGATGCAAACGGTGGTAATCGGAAGTTCTTGTTGCTGATTTCGTGCTCGCCAACCTTCCGGCTTGAGCTTGAGGCCTCGTGAGTCACAGTGAGCTCGACCGCTGGCAAGGCCTTGACCTCGCCAATTTGGCGAGGCTCAAGCTCAACCTAGCGCCTTGCTGGTCTTGGGCGAGCTTGAGGAAGAAGGAAAAAGAAAGAAAAATTGACTTTTTAAATTCTTTTATAAGAACAGGTGTTTCATTAACTAAGGACCCATGCTCGGCCTTTGTAAACCTAGGCCCGAGTGTCGCGGATTAGAGCTTGAGCATCGGGACCCAAGGATGACATTTATGGACCCCGGGCTTGGGTGCCAGAACATTGAGCACAGGCGCCAAGGCTTCCGGCCCAACCTCGATGGACTCGGGCGTGGCTACCAGGGCACTGGACCCAAGCACCGGGGTCCTCGGCTCGGCCTCAATGGACTCAAGCCTAGGCGTTGGAGACTTGGATATCAACGCGGGGATGTGGGAACCGGCGTTGAGATTTTCGTGCCCAAACGTAAAGTTTTGGGAAAATTTCGAATAAGGACTTGAACTATTCTCACCGGAGTCAAGGGCATTTTCGTTTTTTAATTATTGATTTTATGATTTTTTCCTTTTCAATTTTTTTCCATAAAAAACAAAATAAAAAATGAAAAAAAAGCTAAAGTTAAAAAAAAAAAAACAAGGGGGAGGCCACCCCCGCTCGTAGCCGCCACCCCATTGCGATGGGGCGGTGGTGATGGTCGGCGGGGTTGTTGGTCCCTCAGCGAGGGCTGCTAGCCCTCGCCTCTGGCCGACGAGGGTCATCGGCCATTGTCGCTGCCCTATTGGCGTCGAGGCAACGACCATGGCCAGGAGGGCTAGTTGCCAGCCCTGGTCCTCATTTTTCTTTTTTAACTTTTTTTTTAAATTTTAAATCTAATTTAACTAAAATTATGTTAAAATTATTTTTGGACGAAAATGCCTTTGATCGGCTGGAAAATTTGGCCAGCCGGGGAGCGGGTAGGGTGAGGCCTCTATTTGAAACTATTATAGTCACTTTAGGTTTTTATTTGAAAAGATAAGTTCACTTCATGCCCTTATTTGACACAAAGTCTACTTCAAACTCTTATTTGAGAAAATGAGAGTATTTTGGATCCTTATTTGAAATTTTCCCTAAAGTTTCAGGTCCAAACGTTGATATCTAGTTACATTTCGGAAAATATTTTTCGATTTTTCAAAAAGGAATCCATTTTCTAGAATTTAAGAATAAGTTTTTTTGCTAACTCATTTTTCTAAGCGAATCAAATGCCGGAAAACTAATAAAATATTTTTCGTGAAACAGACGGACAAAACCTTATCGAAGGGCCATTTACTATGGGAAGAGTTAATTTTTTTTTTTTGGTAATCTTAACCCATCAAATGCTAAAGTACTATGATGTCACTAGAGTTCCAAAGCGAGGGTGTAAATATGTTTCCTTTAACCGATGGCGGGGTCGAAGTTTAAATTCCTCGAAGTTCGGGGGCGGCACCGGCACCGGCAATCACCGACACGTGCGCATCCAATCCGACGTGTCCATGTAAAGATCTGAAATGCTCTCTCCGCTCACGTTGATCGGAGCTCCCCTCTTATATCAACCCCCATGGAAGGAGCGGAAGAACGAATTTTGAGCGGAACGAACCCTAATTAGGGCAAAGCTCCTCAATCTCCAGAACGGGAACCCTAATTTTGTGAGGAAATCTCTCTCTCTCTGTCTCTCGCCCTCCTCCTTAATCGAATTTGATGCCTTTGCATTCCCAAATCGACGTATTATACCCTTTGCTGAATGCCAATCGATCTTTGGTCCTGTACCAATCGCTAGGGTTTCTCAATGTGGAGGTGCTTGATTTTCTTGCGTTTGCTTGGCGGCGTTTTCCGTGTTTGATTGCAGCGGCTGCACGTTGTTAGGGTCCCGTGTTGCGTTAGTGTTGGGCCGATTTGTGTCGGTTTTCGGTTCGTTTCGGCTAATGAATTATAGTTTCCCACCTCAATTGCTCGTTGGAATTTCGGGTGTTGATCGAGTTTTTCGCCGTGTTTATCGGGTTGGAGATAATCGGGTGCTTTGTTTTTAATTCTCAAGAATGAGGTGATTTCTCCGGATTCGGATGTGTTTATAGTCTTGAGGGGGGGGGGGGGATCCGACGGCCCCCTGGCCTCCCTATTCGTATTCCCGAATTGGAATGGTGGTGACATCAATTAGCTATACGTGTGAAATTCGTAGCGATTGACGGTGCGATGAATTGTTTCTTCATTGGGTTAGAAAAATAGATAGATTTCGCTAGTAGAATCATTCTTCGGAAGTGTGATTGTACAACCCATTCAGCCATCAATAAATGATTGTAAACGAATCAAATGAAACTAAGCCGATCGAGTCATCGAAGAACATAATTAAATCATATATATATATATATTTGTTTTTGACCCTATCTGCCTCTGAGTTTTGTGGATACATTTATCTACGATTGACCAGATGATTAGAAATGAGGATAGCTTCTCTTTCCCATTTAATGTGCTTGTGCTAGTTGAATTTACGAATTTCTACCCCTTTCAAGTTCTTAAGTTTGCTACCGTAAACGATTTAATGCGCTCGAAAATGGTAGCTTGAGCTATGATTTCTTTCCATATTCTCATTCTAGATTTTCGCGAAATTTGAGTCAGCCAATCTTATATTCGGTTGCCTACTTTTGTCTTGCCACTTGGCGTTGTGTTCAGATCTTTGGGGTAAATTTGTAATTACACCTTCCGATGGGTGCGCCGAAGCAAAAATGGACATCAGAAGAGGAAGCGGCGCTGAAGGCTGGGGTTATAAAGCATGGGGCTGGAAAATGGCGTACAATTCTCAAGGACCCTGAGTTTAGCGGCGTCTTGTATCTGCGCTCAAACGTCGACCTGAAGGTATGCATAAGAACCTCAATCTCTATTCGTGGGACAGATCTTTGTTAGTTTCTTCGTCAAAAGTTTTCCTTCCAGTTTATTACAGAGCCGTTTGGCTTTCATGCTATGTAGGACAAGTGGAGAAACATGAGCGTGATGGCTAATGGTTGGGGTTCACGAGACAAGGCTAAGCTGACTGTTAAGAGAGTGCATCATGTGCCTAGACAGGAAGAGAGCTCTGCAGCTGCTAGGATTGCTGTCCAAAGTGATGAGGAAACGGTGGATATTAAAGATCTTTCAATTTCTGGCGATGCTTTGCACATTGATGGTCCAAAGCGATCTATTGTTAGGTCAGCTCTTTGTAATGATAAGGCCTATCGTGTAATATGTGGCCCTGGTGTATTTTTTACTCCTCTTTGTTAAGTTTGTCCTTTATTTATTTCTTGCTTCATTCATATAATTAGATCTTGTGGCTTTGATGCATCATAAATGCTAGAAGGCCTAGTTGCACGAGAAAGTATTATGATTAGTGTGGTTCTGAAATGGATATGATGCTATAGAAAGTTTGATTATCCTTGAGGAAATCGGAGGGAGCATAATCATAAATAGATAATACTTAAAAAGCAGTGCCTTCGAAGGTTGAGGACAATAGTTTAGCATGGAGTTCTCACTTTTCTGAATATATATTTTGATCAACGTATCAAGACTTTGGATAAAGGTGTGGTGGTTGGTGCTAAAATTATCATTTGCCATAAGTATTTTGTACATTTAAATAACTAATCAGGTGAAAATAATAAAATAGAAGCCCTACCTATTTGGGGGTTACAGTTTGTAAGTTCTAGCCAGAGATTTTTCATTCCAGCGAATATCTGTTGTCAAAGGTTCAAAATCATATGCAAGAAGATGTAATGCAGAGATAGTTTAATGTGGTGAATACATCTCCTAGGCTGCATAACTTTACCACGAGTGACATACTTGGTCTGGAAAAGTTTTCTGAATTTGGGCGCTTGAGAGTTGAGTGGAGGCTAATTTCTTAAGGACTCTGTAGTTACAGACTGCAGTGAATTCTTGACAAACCTTGCAACTACTTTTCTTGAAGTCATATTTTTCATACTTTCAGTTTCTTGTTTTGCCATGATTTAGAGATAGTTGAACTATTGACTTCTCCCAGATCACACGAGATATATTTGTGCTTAGTAGCATTTGTTTTAACCGTTGAGCTCTGTTGCATTTGTTTTTCCTGTATATGACAAAATGGGTGTGATATTCATGGCCTTCTTTTGCTTTTTGTGAGTCAGCATACGCCAAAATAGGTTGTTTTCCTTTTATACGCGAATCAAGTGGCTGGATTATTTGCTATAGGTGGTTGGCATTGTTTTTCTTGTTTCTGTACATTGGAATCAGTTGCTTGGGTTCTATCTATCTAAATCAGCAGCGGCATTAATATTTTCTGTCATTCTCATTTGTACAGGTTGGAAAACCTCATAATTGATGCCATAAACAGTCTGAAGGAGCCTGGTGGTTCTAATAAAACATCAATTGCTACATTCATAGAGGTAGTTCTCTTTTTCGAGGATGAACTTTCCACGTTGTGTTCTCTTCAGATTTCACCGGGATGTCTATTGTGCAGTCACTGTCACTCTGAATCTGAAATGCAACTGTTGGCTTTTTCTTTAAAAAGCCGGTGTGACAATTGCTGTTGAAACTTTTACCCTTTTCACATATGGGTGTGGTCAATTTTGATTGTGGCAGGAACCTTATTGTTGGTGCAGCTCAAGATTTAAGTTTATTTTTGGACACACACATAATTTATCTGTTTAACTTGGTACTGTACACAGCACCTTTATCAGGTTGGTATTGTTTCTGTTAGATGCGCTAGCCTGCTACTTTTGCTAAGGGGACATTCTAGGCTTGAGTAATGCTTTTGTGAGTAAGTATGAGTATCAACCTGTAAGTTCGGTCCAGTTAATTAAATTGTCGCTTCTATGTTCTCCGAGCCATTAGTCATTGATTCAGTTGCTTGGATTGTTCTATCTCTGATTACTTTAGAAGAATGAACATTTTCCTCGACATTTTTGTACGGGAAAGTCTAAAGGAACTTGAGAATGTCGGAATGAATTAAGCACCTTGTAAGTTGGCTTAGTTTGCTATATGGTAGCTGCACCTGAATTAACTGCTTCTCGACGACTTCTATGTCTTGAGTTGTTTATGTTTCCTGTTGAGTTTTTCTTTATCTGCAAAATGATGTGTGATGCAGACGCTCGTGCGATTGTTGTGAGGGAAGGAATTTAAACTCAAAAGTATCTGCTTAAGTAGTGATTATAAGATTTTCTGCTATGATCATCCTCTTTCTTTGTTTCTGGACTTAAAATCTATAACTTTCAAGTATTCTGTGCAGTGCGATGGTAATGATGGGGCGCAAATGCATTTTGGCAGCTACTTTTTAGTTATTGTGTCGAAACTGCCACAGTGAACCCTTTATAAAGGCTCATCTGATTTATATGTTTATGGTCATCATTGAATGGAGGCTTTGACTTCACACTCACTTTTAATTCTTAAATCCTTAAATGCCTTCTAAACTCCTTTTTCATATTTTTTATCGTAGGATTTGCTGGTTAAGTAAGAGGTGTTGCATTGCAAGTCTGTTACCTTTGTTAATAGTCCTTTTGCTGGAGCTTTTCATGCAAGCATTTGCATGATGAAGTTTTAGACTTTGCATGATTCCTTCTGACTTCTTTAGGTGACAAGTTATCATTTTATTGATTGATTAGGAGCAATATTGGGCACCTCCAAATTTCAAGAGGCTACTGTCAGCAAAACTAAAGTACTTGATGGCAATTGGCAAATTGGTTAAGGTAAATTGAAGCATTACTGTCTTGAGCTTAAAGTTTGTCATCACAATACTGATTCCTAACTAATATGCTTCATCCTTATGGGTTGTAAACTTTTTGTGGTCTTGGTCATGGATTTTGGATTACTGGTCGAAAATGCAAGTTGGATTGGCTTCTTCACTTTGTCTCTGCTCTTTTCGTTTGTGGTTACTACTCATTAGTGTGGCTGAGCACTTCTTCTGCTACATCCTGCGATTCCTTTGCTTGGTTCTAACTCTTTTGTGTACTTCCAGTTAACTCCATTTTGCAGATGCATCTTAGCCAGATTTTATTGAAAAGCCTTATTGGTTGTTTCTTTTTGAGATAACTGGTGACATGACATTGCTGTATAGGTGAAACGCAAGTATAGGATTGCTCCTGGACCTGGCTCCCTTGCTAGAAGAAGGACCTCTTCGATGTTTCTGTCTGATGGATGGAAGCTTCCACCAAAAGAGGATAGAAATGATGATGATGATGATGATGATGATAATATGCTTACTGCGGCTCAGGTTGACTTGGAGTTGGCCAAGATGAGGACTATGACTCCAGAGGAAGCTGCTGCAGCAGCTGCTCGAGCAGTTGCTGAGGCAGAAGCTGCCATTGCTGCTGCTGAGGAGGCAGCTAAAGAGGCCGAAGCTGCCGAAGCTGATGCCGAAGCAGCACAAGCTTTTGCAGAAGCAGCGATGAAAACAATTAAAGGAAGAAATGTGCCGAAAGTGGTAGCGATTTGATGTGCTTTCTAATCTTGCAATTGAGTATTTTACTTAGTATCATCTCCAACCTACAATCTGCCGCAGTTGATGCATGAGCTTTTAGAACCCCTTTTGATATTTATTTTCATATAGTGTACTAGGACCCATTGACCCGTGGCTTTCAAAATGCATGCTCAGTGATCAAGTTTAGATTGGCATTTACTTTTGTGTTGCTACTGTTGCTAGCTTTGTTGGAGCTTCTTCTGATCCTACTTACTTGGCTTCTGTTTTTCAAATGGTGCAGATGATTCGAGTTTGACAGCATCTCTGTCAAGTGTGGATAGGACCTAGGTGTTTTGAGTTTTCCTAGATGAGAGCACTTGTTTTGATAGTCTGCTGGCATCTCGTATCGCTTGTAAATATGTCGGAGATAATTCTATCCCTTGTTGATGCTGTTGACAAGTCTTCTTCATGCGTCGTGGGTACCAAGCCACCGCATATTGCACTATTGGAGGTTCGGACTGATCAGATGATAGATGTTCTGGTGCGGAAGAAGCGAAGACAGCTGATATCCGCGGAGGGTTTTCGACTGTTCATTTTATTTGCCAGTGTAGTTGAAAAGGATAGATTGGAGTGCTCAAATTTATTCTCAAGAGCAGCGGGGTGTACATTTTCTAAGCTCCAGGCGCAGTTACATTCATCGGTTTTTTCTGCTGCCTCATTTTGATTGTGCTCTTTTCGGATTCTTTTGAATGGTGCATCAGGTGAAGTTAGGCTGTAGTTTTTTCAGGACATGTAGCAGAAATTTCATTAGTGAAGACCATTGAGGGGTGATAGCAGTTGTAGGAAATGTCGGTATTTTGGACCTTGTCATCTGTGAGAACTCAAGTGCTGTTTCAGATTCGGTCCTGTCTAATTCATGGAAGAAATGACTTGCCGGTTGCGTGCATTCGGTTCTTAATCTGTGTTGGCTTATGAATACTAAACTTGAATATCTGGAAAATATTCTTTTTTTTTTTCACTTTTAGGGCGGTGTAGTAGCTTGAAACTTAAACTACTGTCGAATTTGTGATCTCGGGACGATAAGAATAATAGCAAATATAATTCAATCATTGTTTGTTGCGTCATGAATAATCCTTGGATAAACATCTAGAACTTAGAGGGGAGGCAAAAATAGATAAGTAAAGAGTTCGTATTGTTATGTTTTTGTCTGAAATTGCTTCGAGTGTTGCAGGAGCATGTAAATTAGACGAAACTTTCTTCTCTATTAGCAGATCAATGGGTAGGTTTTGAGCACTAGTAAGCTATACCATACATGCGTGTGTCACGGATTGAAGTGATGCTGGGGTTCTTCCGTACTCGCGTGCCCTTATGAGTGAAGTTTGGTGGCGTCGTGAAGAATGAGTGATGAAGAAGGGTTGAATACAACTTTTATGAGTGAAGTTTGTTGGCGTCGTGAAGAATGAGTGATGAAGAAGGGTTGAATACAACTTATTTGTGGGAGTTGTGTCAAGGTTGTTTGTGCTAGGAATTCTAGTTTAGAAGGAATACACCCTTAGGAACTCTAAAGGCGGGATTGGCTTCCCATGCACAAACTGATTGGAAATTGATGCCGCTTTCCAAATGAAGTCATGACATACCAAAATTAGTTATTGTGCTTAAAGTATTCTGCGGGTCTCTCTCAAGAGACTATATACCCGAGTTAAACTAGGCGTGGTACGATTCGATACGAGAATACTATTTGTCGTACTATTCTTAAGAACAACCATAGAAGGAAGGGAGACCTAGGGTCTTCTCGACTCGTTAAGTGCCGCATGGGCTATTCTGCAGCAAAGGAATTGCCAGCCTGTAACACATAAGTCTAGTCTAATATGTTTTAGAACTTTATTTATTTATTTATTCATCAAATTTTTAGAACTTTATTGACAATGATGTATTATTATTTGTTTTCGACTTATCCCAAATAAATTGTATTCATCATAAACTCTTGAAATTCCAGACACTAAAATGCAATTGCGGCTCAATTCAACGTGATATGTTTAGATTATGGCCAGTACAGATGGGTTTAATAGATCTAATGTATGCAACTTGCATGGCAATTAATCTATTATTATTTGTTGCCAGTTTGCTGTAAATTGAGCAAAATGTAGATGGCAAAATATACGAATAAAGAAAAACACAATATACATCGAAATATTTGGTCATACCTTCCAATAATTTATAGTCACAGTCGTGTCAATTATAGATATGTATAAAATATTCAAAAGCAAAATGTAGATGACAAAAGATACGAATAAAAGAAAAATACAATATACATCGAAATACCTGCAAACGTCGTGACACATGTCGACGGCACATAAGTTGAAAAAAAAAGTAAAAAGCAAGATGTTTTAATTATGATATGTATGCTATTGTTTAATGCGCATATTGGGAATTTGGAACGGATTGATATTGTCATAATTCAGTCTTGGCTTGTCAGAGGCAAATTATGAAAACAATTTCGCTTATTTGATTTTTTTTTTTAAATATCAAATGAAACGTAATAAGCGGACAAAGGGGTTTAACATTTTCCTATTTTAAATATTTTGCAGTAACCACAGCCGAAGAGGAACGGATTTCCTTTGTTTCGTGAAAAATGAATGATTCGAAAAATAGTTTCTTAAAAATAATCGCTTATATTACCTAAAATAATTAATCGATTCAAAATGCTTTCATTATCAAAAAATAATTCATGTCCAAACATTTTCATAAACGGTGAAAATATTATTTATTTATATAAAAAATATAAATTATTAATTTTTAAAAAAATATTTTTCAAATCGTTCTATTTCCAGGTAATGAACAAACCCTGCATGGAAATATCAAGAAAAGAATCCATCATTAAAGTAGGTAATGCCCAAAGCCAAACACAAAAAAACGTCAAAAAAAGGCAGTAGATTCGGAGTTGTCCAACGTCGGAACGAGCGAGCGAGCGAGAGAGAGAGAGAGAGAGAGAGTTGTCGTCTCTCCCTCTCGTGCTGCTGCTCAATTTCGTGTCGGAAGGGGGCTCCGGAGTCGCATCCTCCCCCCCTCGTCATCTCCAGGTAATTCGACGATTCGATTACGGTATCCGTTGTTCGACCTAGAAGGAAGACCAGGAAGAAGATCGTTTGTCGTGATAGCCCGTGAACTTGTGTGCCCTTCTCTCTCTTTGAATTTCGGATGGTCTCCGATTCTCCTGGTGTTGTTCAAGATTCCTGGCTAAAGCTCCGCGTGTGTTTGCGAATTCGACTGAGGTTTTGTCTTGGCAGGTTTGTGTTTTCTTGGGCCCAGTTCAGTCTCCGCGAGCTCCGTCCTTTTCCATGGCTGAAAATTCTGATGGCTCCCAGCCGCTGTTGCTTCGCATCCAGCAGCTCGAGCGCGGTATGTTTGTCTCGCGTTTTGGGTGTTCGCTTTTCCATTTGGTCCGCGCTTTTTGTTACGTGGGTGGGCGCGTCTTCTGGCGGGGGATTCGCGTTTTGCTTAATTTGGTACGTTTCCTGTGTAAAATTTTAGTCTTTGCTCATTAGAAGGAAGTCTCACGGTAGTTCTGGGATGTTGGAGAAGGTGGTGTCCATCCTAGTCTCGGTTTTGGTTCCTTTAAGGTGTATCGAACGGATTGGAAATCTAAAAACACTGCCTTTACTCTCCATGTTTTCATTACATCAATTCTTTCGCATTTCTATCTGGCTTGGCTCGCTTCTTTTCACCCATACTTAATACGGGGAAGTGAGAGAATTGATGGATACGATAGCGTTCTCATTTGGGGTTATGGTTGATGGAATGAATCCCCTTATGCAGAGCGTGACGAGTTGCATAAAGATATCGAGCAATTGTGTATGCAGCAAGCAGGGCCTGGCTATCTTGTTGTGGCTACTAAAATGCATTTTCAAAGGTAATTTTATCTACTCCTACCTTTGAGATCGATGGCATTTATTTCCTCGTTTCTTCTTCATCTTCTGCATTTAGCCTTATAGGTTTTTCCATCGTCCTTTCTCTCCTCTTTGTTTGGGCGTATGGTAGTCTCTATTTTAGATGGAAATATAAGAAACTTTATGTAATTGCTGTGCTACTAGGACAGCTAGCTTGGAGCAGGAGATTGAGACTTTGAAAAAGAAGCTAGCGTTATGCACAAGAGAAAATATAAATCTTCAAGAGGAGCTTTCAGAGGCATACAGAATCAAGGTAAAATGGTGACTTTGCTTTAAGTCAGTTTATGATCTAACCTATGAGAATTTATGAACTCATTTATCTTTATCCATATTCAGGGCCAGCTGGCAGACTTACATAGTGCAGAAGTCACAAAGGTCTGCTTCGTTTCTTGATTCTTTATTATTATTATTTTTTTTTGGTTTCTGCCTTCTTTTGTGAAAAAATCGCATTAACTATGGCTTTCTGTAGAATCTGGAAGCGGAGAAGCAGCTTAAGTTTTTTCAAGGCTGTGTTGCTGCTGCTTTCGCCGAACGGGATCACTCAATAATGGAGGTCTTAAAATATTCTGAATTTTAGCCAAATTCATCTTGTTCTCCCTTTTTTATAGAATCTGTTTGACTGTTGAAGAATTTTATGGATGAGCGGTATGGTTATTTGGTGGCAGGCCGAGAAGGCTAAGGAAAAAGAGGAGACCATGTTACAGAAATTAAATGATGTCGAGAAGAGGTAATTATTGCACCGGGGGTTTGGCTCTTATACTTTCACATATGTATTCTATGATTGGAGAAACATATTATAATGGCAGGCCGCATATTGTTATAATTCTCTAAGAAAAATGGAAGGCTCAGTAATCAATATTTGTCAATTAAATCAATTATGTGCATCCTTTGGCATTTTGCTAGAGGAATTACATTTTATGATGGCAAGCTGGGTATGCGTAAATCTGACCAATCGTATCAATGCTTCGGTGTTTTCAACTTTTTGTTGTTTCAAATTTCCAATGTCAACGAAAGGGGGTCTAAGTTGGCGTGAAGTGCTGATCCCTATGGATTGTATCATTGGGTCTCGGAATTTTATATTTCTAGGGAGCAAGGATGTGGAGTCCTTGTGACAAAGGGAATTATGACATGAAAAAACCTTACAAGTGAGGGAGGCTGAGACTCCTTGGGGGTTTTACATGTCTCGCAGAGATTGTTTGTCCATTCTTGGGCATAGAATTTTAGTATCCATATTGTTATGTTTTAGAATTTCTGGGGAGCAGATAGATTTTTAATAGATTATGATATTGTCCTATTCTTGAATCCATATCCTATTTTTTGCTCAGGATGCAAGAGCTTACATCGGATTCGCTTGAACAGAAGAAACTTATTAATAAATTGCAAAGTGAGCTAGCTAAGCAAGAAGAAAATAATGACTTGTTTAAGAAGGTAATTAAATTCCTCCATTTGCCACTTCCTTGGGTCCATATTTTCCACTGTCGTGGTAGTTCTGACAGCTTTCCCCTATCTTAAATTTCTTAAACTGATCCTGATACAAATGGCGTGAGACAATTTAATTATTTGTTGGAACAGGTTGTTGATATGTTTTATGAGATTAGACAACGATCGCATCTGGATTTTGAGGACATGACCTGGGACCAAAAGTGCATCCGCCTTTTAAATGATCCTACAGAAATGTGGAGTTATAATGATACGTCCACGTCTAACTACATCGTAAGTTCTCGTGGATGTTGTTTTCTACTCCATTTTAAAAAGGTTGTTTACTTGTGTACTTGCTGAGGATTTTGTTTTGGAGGTAACCGACTTTAGTGTCATAATGAACAGTTTCTTAATTCTTTTGTATTGCCCTTTAACCAAATTGTCTGCTCTCATTCCTCGTAATAACTTTTCCATCACCTAGTTTGAGATTCTATTTTTTGTGCGCAATTTGAATAAATTTCCTTCAGACAGAGTGCCTTAGAAGAGGAATTGCAGTTGGTGAGGAACTCTGTAGATGATCTTCAGAATAAGTTCCGAGTGGTAATATTTTGGATTTAAGCTTTATTTTCAACTCATTAGATTGCAACTTGAGTGTTTCTTGATTGAATATTGTCTAAGAATCTGAATAATCATGGTGCATAGGGATTGGAGATTGAAAATCATTTGAAGAAGAAAGTTCGTGAGTTGGAGAAAAAGAAAGTAAGATATCACTTTTCTAAAAGTACAAAGTACTATTTTCGATCACTTTGGCCTCTCTCAGTTTGTAATATTTTTTTGGCTCCTATGCAGGTAGGTTTGGAAAAAATGGTAAGAAATGTAATAGCGGGATTGCATCAGCAGTATTCTCTTCACAGAATCCATGTCAAGCATATACTTGAGGAGGAAAATTTACATATGAAAGCTACAGTGAATGTGATAAAAGAAAGATTGAGCGAGTTCAATCAAAGGAAGCTAGAAGGACAGCCAATAAATTTTGTGAAGCTTGATGAAAATGGATGTCCAGATGTACATCCAAAAACTGATGCTGCCTTCCATGTGGTCTCTGAGGTATTCTAATGATAGGCACCTGTTGCTTTATTCGTTCATATATGTTTCTCATGAGTAGAATGAAACAAAATAAAATCTTTTCTGTGCTTCTTGAATATGTTGTAGATTGTTGATTTATGAAGAAAGACCACAGAATGTGCAATTATGATGCTTGATTTGTTTTTTTAGATCACTGTCTGTTTGGTACGTTGGCAGGGAATTTAAATGAAGAACTAAGCATATGTCACTGTGCTGTTTCTTATTGAATGACAATTTAAGTTTTACATTTAGCTTCGTTACATTTGTTGCAGGAGAGCACTACTGGCTTCTCAGACATTGGAGTTGATAAAAAGATTGATGCATCTGATGCCTTTGCACAGGCATTGCAAGAAAAGGTTCTGTATAAATTTCCAGTTTGCATTTTTTCAGTTGCTTGTTTACTATTTGATTTACTCATTGAGGTGCTTCAAGCAATGTTATGAACATATTCATTGAGTAGGAACAACATGGACACTAAAAGGGGGAATTGTTGCAGGTTTCTGCACTATTGCTTCTATCTCAACAGGAAGAGAGGCATTTATTGGAGAGAAATGTTAATGCTGCTCTGCGGAAGAGGAGTGAGGAACTTCAGAGAAATCTAATACAGGTAATATATTTATCACAAGTCCTCAGGATTTCATAATTGTGATACCCTTTGCTCAGTTTGAAATGCCTTTATCTTGCTTATGACATGCTATTGGTGTATTGATAGAGTTTTTATGTGTGAAAAAATGGTCAACTGTGTGTTGATCATTCCAATTATTCTTGGCCATGTTATATACAGGCTGGTTCTCTTAGTTCTTCCTGCATCTCTTTCGCTAATGAGTCTTATCTTTCTTTTTTGTTATCTAATTATAGATTTACTGGCGTCATCTAAGATGAAAGAAGTATTGACAAACTACTTTTTCTTAAAGGTTACAAATGAAAAGGTGAAAGCTCTCATGGAGTTGGCACAACTAAGGCAGGAACATCAATTGCTAAAAGAGTAAGAGTCATCATTGAACTTCTGAGAGAGTGAGATTTTATCTTTACTCTTTCTGTCATCATGTTTGGCTTCTGTTTTACTGTAAATAGCGAAGTTCGAATATGTCGCCTGTATAGGTTTTACATAATAAAGTCACAATAGCTCTGAGTAGGCCCACTTAGTCAGGAATGACCATGTAGGGTCTGTGAAATTGTAGTTGAGAGAGTGCTGCTGCTTTTAGTGTTCTTGGCCTCGGCCAATTTTTTTCTTTTGTAAACGTGAAAATTGTGCATAACTGGACAAGGCATCTGGCTTGTCTATGTTGTGCTGTCACCGATCTCTACTTCTATTCTATGTCAAAGCATCTCAACTTTTATCGTACTTCATAGAGGACTAAGTCTATCAGAAGTTGGATTGAGCAGTCTTAATTACTATATGGAGTTTCTCATGGCATGTCGGTTTGTTGTCCTTTGTCATGCTATTTCGATTATCAAGCTGCCCTAACTAAAGAAGAGATCTGTTTGTGTACTGGTGCTATGAGGATTGGATATTTGAGCTAGTCATATAGTTAATGCCTTGTGGCTGTCCCTCTATTCAAACACAATTTGCACTAAAGCCCATACATGCTCATACTGTGTAGCACAGGAAAAAGTTACAACAATAGCTGTTAAATTGTCTTACACGGTGCACATTGAAATCTGAAATATGTGTTCGTTGTAGGAAAATGGGTTTGGAGACGAGACAAGGAAGAGTTTTGGTTTCCACTGGAGAAAAAAGACAGCAAGCTCATGAACAAGATGGAAAATTGAGGAATCTTCTTAAGAGAACGTATCTGAAGCATTGGATAACCGCAGGAGATGTTGGAGGTGCAGGAGAAGCACACCATTCTAGTGATGGAAGTATAGCTGGCAGAAAATCCAGTTACAGTATGGACATTGCCAGGTCCTTAACTTGATCCCCAGTGAATGAATGCTTTCCTTTTTAAATCATGTATATGAAACTTACCTTTTCCCCTTTTTTTTAAAACTCCATAAATCCTGACTCAAGCCTTTTATTAGAATGAGAATTGAAAATGCAACCCTCAAAGAGAGCTTGGATAGCATGGAGCATATAACTTCTTCAATTCACAGGCTTCGTCTCACACTTCTGCAGGTAATGCTTATGTATCTGTATTTAAACTGCAAGTTTTGATGTACATTCTATTGGTATAACCCAGGCGATTAATTGCCGATGGCCTTCATTAACTCTTGAGGAGCATAATATAGTACTTCTGGCTTGCTTCTTCTAATATATGAGCATGATTATGATGAGCATTTGATTTTGAAGCTACATTTTTCAGGAAACTTTTATCTCCACATACTCATGTTTCCCATCTCGTTCCTTCTGTGCAGGCCAGAGAGTCAGTTGGGATCTCAGAAGCTCTAGAAGATGTTATTTCCGAGGCAAAGCTTGTAAAGACTGCTCTCGGCAGCTGCCTACCCGTTAGTTGGTCAGCTGGGATGGATGAAGAATCTTCTCTCGATAGTGTCAGCAGTGATTCTGGTGATTTATTTGGTGATCCT
Organism: Syzygium aqueum; assembly: GCA_031216185.1. Classification (NCBI taxonomy): domain Eukaryota; kingdom Viridiplantae; phylum Streptophyta; class Magnoliopsida; order Myrtales; family Myrtaceae; genus Syzygium; species Syzygium aqueum. The sequence continues at coordinate 22,013,194 of CM062239.1, read as the reverse complement.
GGTGGGGAAAAGGTTGATTCTGTTTCTGCAGCAGGATTTGAGATGGTGGAGCTCTTAATACTCGCAGCTCAAACATTGAAGGATACAGCTACTAAGACAGAGCCTGGAGTACCAGCTGCTTGAAGAGCTTGAATCAAAAGTGCTTTCCTAACCAAGAATTCTTTTATTCTGATGGATGGCCTGAGAAAGGATGGGAAATCTCACGGACCTTGCGTAATTATTACCAAGCAGACACGTGGAAATTAAACTGGGGCTGGGAGTGGAAAATGGAAAAGTCTGTCCCTTGTTGCATGTACCGATGCTATTTGTTCTCGGATGATGATCAAAGAAAACCCCCTCTTTGGGTTTAGAAAACTACTCCCGTATGTGTACATAATTATTGCACTATCGTTTGATAGGATGTATAGTGTTGTTCTGGTGAAAATTCGTTTATAGAAGTAATGAATCTTAGCCATTCTATTTGCTCCATGCCTTAAATTGGAATCGGACAGATTTCGATGCTCAATATCCATCTCCTGCTGCAATGATTGTTTCAGATGCTTGTCTTGGCATATGGCATTTGTTCCGTTGGTTAATATTACTCACATTTGATGTGCAACTTGTTCATGGTTAAATTGCTTCCTGTTCTTTAGCTTATCCTGAGATTGACCAGCAAGAAGCTACTGGAAATGGCTCTTTAATTCATGGAAGAAGATGAGAAAATTGGTTTGTGCCGGTGAACTGTTTCAGTTTGCCATTTGGGTGGGTCACAGCAGGATGTCATCTTAAAGCAACGCAGAGTTTTTAATCTGTCGCTATGTCTCTAACGGGACTGCTCCTGTCAGGAGCTCAAATATTAGTTACAGATGCTGTCGAGGTTTGCTCCGCATCAACCTGCTATTTAAGACTGGTGTAATCGACATCTCTGTTCTCCGTTTCACAAAAAAAAGCCCCCCCAGTACAGGCTGAATTTTTTCGTACAAGAATTCTTCGGATCGTTTCAACCACAGGCAGCCCAAGAAATTACCAGGAAAAAGATAAAAGGAGCTGAATTGACATGATTTTCAATGTGCTACTACTCAGCGAGAACCTCCACAGCTGTAACTTTAGCGGCTTCATACTGTTTATTGCCAGTATCAAGCTGGCTGTAGTTTCCTTTCTCCTTGAACAGCTGGGTGTGGTGGTGCTTGCAGTAAAGTTTTCCCTCATGGGCAATGTAATTTGAGGGGCTAATGGTACAGCCCCCATGGGTGCACTTGAAACATCTCCTGTGATATGCAGTCCCATTCACAGTAACCTTAGAGACAATTCAGAGACCTCTGTGTTAGTGATTTGTGTTTAATTTTCTCGTATTAAAGCAAAAAGGTTCTGAAAAAGGCCCCAACTCCAGTATTTTCTCTTGGAGTACTAGGGCCTTAAACAAGAAAGAGTGGCCAATTCATGGACAAAATGTTCATGGGATGTTTCACCTTCTCAATCGGATATGCAGTCTTATCACAGACCGCACATTTGTCTTTGGTCCCTGCAAACAAAGCGGAGACTCTGTTCGCTGTGGCAGCATTCTGTCGTTTCATTCAACACACCAGGTAAATAGACGCAGAAATTTTTTATACAAGAGCTTAAACCATGTTGCGTATTGAGAGAGATTTTCGCCGGTACATCACCTCATTATCAGTAGCTCCTTCTGGTTTTACAATCTTCGGAGTTCCTGATATGTTTGCCCAGAGCAGCAAGACCAGATTGACGATAAGAAAATAACTTGGTATTGCTGCAGCAACAGCAGGTATAAGACTGTACTTTTAGGTGGAATTGCTATTCGTATTTACCTTCAAAACTCTTATCCAGACTCCCCGTTCTCTTGAAGAGCTGATCGAAGTGGGGCCTGCAATAGAGGACCCCTTCAAAAGAATTGAAGTTGCCTAGCTGAAAATTAGAAAATTACCATGTTAGAAGCATCATACCTCCCATGCAGCCTCAAAATGAAGAAGAAAAGCAATACCTTGCAACATTTTGTCCATTCATGGGATTAAAAGATTCAATGCACATGGAGAAACTGCGTCGACGTGACAAGAATTACCTTGAGGGTGCCATTGCAATGGTGGCATCGGAAGCAGGCCTTGTGGTAAACCCGGTTATTGGCGGTCAACTTGTCGACCAAATACACCGTCTTTTCACAGGCTTTGCACTTCTGGGTTGTTCCTGCGAATGCCATGTCTTCCAATGCCTCAACACCACCATCAGGCAGATCATGAAGTACTTGTTTTTAAAGTGAGTTACATCGTTGCCCTGCTGTTTCCTCAATCTTGCCAACCTCTCCTGCTCTGTCAACTCGTCACAAGTTTGCTAAAATGGGAGAGCAGGAAACCAAGGGAGGAGATTGGATCAGTGAGAGAGAAACGACGTCGCAGAAATATAGGAGGGAGGTGCATTCGGTGGAAAGTGACCAATAAGAAATTAATAATTTCATCCCAAGTAAATAGGCAAAAGAAAAGATGGAAAAGCCATATCATGATAGTTGTAAATTTGACTTGACAAATGAAAGGATATGCTCCAAATCATGTCATTTCAGTAAAGAGAAATGTGAAAGGCATCAAATAGTATTGAAACTTCAGGAATTGAAAGGTTTGTCCAATGGCCATTCTCATTCTTGAGACCATTTCATGGGAACTCCCATCTTGTAGAAACCTATTACATATACCTAAGAAAATAAGACTATTTATAGTACGCAATTTAAGCAGATATTTGTGGGGGGAAACTGTGTTTGGCTGGACCTGATGCCAGAGGGATTTAGGTTAAAGCATTTTTCCCCTTTCCATGCTGTGAAAACACAATGCAGAGCAATCAAACGACTAGAAAGTGAAACCTCTACATAACTAACAAAAAGTTGAAAATATTCTACGGCCTCCTTTTGTGGATCCGATGCGACGCCTTTTTTTTTTTTAAGGGAAATAATTTGACATGATCATGAAACGGAAACGACGCCGTTTTGTTGATAATTTAAACCACGAACGGCGTCTCCCTCTCTCTCAGTTGCTGAAACACTGCCTTTTGCCCCAGATCGACCTTTAGTGACTGACCAAAAAAGAAACGACGACATTCGTGTTTTAAAAGACCATCAAAACGGCGTCTTTTTCATTCGTGGTCATGTCAAGTTGTTTCCCTTAAAAAACGACATTGTTTTAGTTTTGTTGAGGCCACGTTGGATTCACATTAGCTTTATTTGGGGGAAAAGTGTCTAAAAATTCTAAATCTATTGCATCGGTACTAATTTAGTCATAAACCTTTTAATTATGTCAATTTAGTCTTAAACTTTCTACCTAGTGCTAATCCTTCCGCCTATTTTTAGCCGGATATTGCCATATTGGTGAAGTGAATGCCAGCCAGTCTACGTAACACTGCCGACGCTGACATGAATAATTTTTAACAATTAATATATTTTGATTTTTTTCTTTCTTTTCTTTTTTCCTTTCTTCTTCTTTTTGCCGGTTACGGGCCACCGTCACACGCGATGGCTAACCACTGGCCATGGTCAGGCGTTGCCCTTGCCTAACGAGGGCTCCCTTCACCAAATCGGGCGAGGCCGACCTTACATAGGCCAGGGTAGCCTTCTCAGATCTACTTAGGCGAGCCTTGACAAGAACTCTCTTCGCTAGGGCTTGCCTTCACTTGGCCTAGCCTCACTTGTGATGGGTGAGGCAACCCTCACCCAACCGAGGTTAGCCCGCTTAGCCATGGCCGGTGGCCGGGTACTAGCGAAAGGAAGAAGAAAGGAAAAAAAACAAAAGACAGAAAAGAAAATAAAAAATAGCAAAATATTATTAAAAATTATCAACGTGTGTAATATCTGATAAAATTATCCGGAAAGACTGAATTGGCACTAGGTTAAAAGGTTTAGGATTAAATTTGCACAATTAAAAAGTTTATGAATAACTTGGAATCAATGCAATAGATTTAAGACTTTTCCTACTTTATTTATCTATTGTTGTCCATGTAAACCGCCATACACAGAATCTTGATGAAGGGTATATTTTTTACGCCGGTATAAGTTTGAGTTTTTTGGTAAGAAATTTTTTTTGGAGATTGCTATTTTGTGGGTATTTTTCTTCCTTGGAAATATATATATATATTATATTTGGTCGGAACTTTGGCTTTTATATTTTGTGTTGGTGGATTTTATGCGCTTCTCTGAGTTGTTCCTCTCTTATACACACACACACTCTCTCTCTCTCTCTCTCTTAATTAGATTTCCTAGAGAATGGGCAATCGTCGGATAAATTTGGAAAATGAATCTCGATAGAATATTCTCAAATATTGAACAGCAATTATTTTTCCATAAGGATAATGAAAAATTCCTGCTTGGCCCCATTTAATTTATATAATACCTATCCCTAATAATTATTTTTGGTATCACTATTTTTTTGGGTCAAAGTATCACTATTTCATTGCGAGAAATAGGGGTGTCAGAACCGAACCGAGATACGAACCGAACCGAAAATTTCATACATTTCGGTTCGGTTTTGGTTTCGGTTCGGATAATCAAAATAAATTAATTTTTCTTTTCAGTTCGGTTTATTTCGGTTCAGTTCGGATCAAATCGAACTAAAAAAGAACATTTCAGTTTATTGCTATTTTTCCCTCTCTCTCTCCTTCTCTCTCCTCTCTCTCTTTGCTTAATGAACTTGAAATTGAAAACCGATTCGAACCAAACCGAACCAAATCGAGTTTTCGGTTCGGTTCAAATTCGGTCCGGTTCAAGGGGCACCCTTAATGGTTCGGTTTGGTTTTCTCGAAAAACCGAACTGAACCGAACCGAACTATTTACACCCCTAGTGAGAAATATTAGGGATTTGATTCGTCAATCTTCAACTCCAGACCTTGGTGGCTATGCTGTCATGAGTTGTCTATGAATCTCCGGCGTTAGTTCGCAAGTCGTCTATGGCGATGTACGATCTTCTGGCGATGCTTCACGCGCTGTCCTCGGTGGCTGTGCTGTCAAATACCATCAAGAAGACGTCCCACACACCGGCTGTCCCACGGTGGCTGCCGAAAGCTTCCTTAGCCAGTGAGAGATGGCAAGAGCGAGGCCACAATATTGGCCACTAGATCGATAATCGATCAACGGATATAATCTGAGACTCTCTACTATATAAAGGGGTGCCCTCCTTCTCATTTTCATCATCCAAGCAGTATAAGCAATTTTCATTCTCTTCCAGAGCTTCTCTCTAGAGCGAGCGAGCGATCGAGAAAAGGCTTGGCCTAGACATTCCAACGACCCAAGGAAGCCTAAGTCATCGCACAGGTTATTCCCAAACTATCGACCCGCACAGGTTATTCCCAAACTATCGACCCATGACACCTACCTATAATAGCCAATAAAAAATCCCCTAAATGGAATCATATGCGAATAAAAACACCCCTGCCTATGATAGCCTGTACAAAATCCCCTAAATGGAATCATATGCGAATAAAAACACCCCTGCCTATGATAGCCTGTACAAAATCCCCTAAATGGAATCATATGCAAATAAAAACACTGCTCGAATCCACTTGCATTTAGTTTATTATCAGACAATAGGACAACTTGTTTAAGTTGAATTAATCGAACTGCACGCATGAATGCGAGATGATCAATTTCTTTTTTTTTTTTGTCCAAACTCTTAAAAATGGACACACACGAAAACTTGCCTGAGCTGCTGTTTCTGAAGCTTCGACATAGCGAAGAACATCGTCAACAAAACCGCAAACATTTTGGAAAACGAAATTGCAATCCAATTACATGGCATCAACAAACGAACAACCACAACAAGCACTCAACTCCTCCTTGTGCCAGAGAAATCAGCTGTTCACTTTGGCATGTTCAACGAGAAATTGCATTTTGCAAGTTATCAAAAAGGATACATACCACAAACAAATGCGACAAAGTATAACCTGCATGGTGATAATAAACTCGTGAAGGCGTAAAAACCCTTACGTTTGGAATCTGCAATGGCCCAAACCTGCAGAGAGGTCAAACAACCGAGAAGTTTATGTTTAGGCAACAAAGGGTAGAACTACCCTTATTCCATTACTGACCAAAGATTAAGCCCTCTTAGTGTCTGCTTAAAAACTGAAATGAGATGACCGAATGACTTCAATCGGCCATCACTGACCAAGAATAACATTGCTTTAAAGAGCATAAAGAATATTTTGATTCTAAAGGACATTTTAGGAGAGCAGTCCATCAAGATCTTGTAAAGCATCACAGAGAAGACTATGCTGGTATTTTAAAATTTTATGAATTAGGAATATAATTCTTTTGAAAAGGTTCAATTCCAAGATGAAGATAAGTTTCTACATAAAGTTCTCCACATTAGGATTCATATTGACACTGCACCACTCCAGATAAACATGCTCTTGAGACTCCCCTTGGGAAAAAGATGCATTAGAAAGACCAAAAGGACTTGAGTGTTGCCGACGCTTAGAATAATTGAAAATTCTAAGAGATGATACCTTGGTCAAAGTATTTGCTGGCAGTGGAGCAACAAGCAGTGTGTTAGCCCCACACGGGGTTCAATGTGGAGGATGGAATTGCCTAGTCTTCTCCAACTTGACCATTCATCTTCGTCGGCGTAGAGCTGTACAGCATTAGGAATTGTTGCTCTATCGATAAAAAATAGACCAGCAATAGCTTTTACCTCTGCCCATTGAGTAAACGAGCAGCAGATTTCGCCAAATTTGGCAACCTCCACGCATCTACAAGCAGCAACCGGAATTCGTGGTTTCCTCAAAATTGGCACCAATTGCGTCGTGGCATTTGTTTGAATCCCCGAGTGACTAGCCATCTACCTGAAGTATCGGGTTTCGCAGTGATATTCTCCATCTACCTGAAGTATCGGGTTTCGCAGTGATGTTCTTCATAATGAACAAACAAAACGTAATCCAAAGCAAAAACGTAATTAACCAGATGAATGCACGAAAACTTGCACCGATTTGTGAAGTTCGAGATCAAAGTTCATCGAGCATAGCTGGTATCGACAAACACATATGCATTATGAAGAACATGGGATTCATAGGAAGAAAACGTGACAGCAATCAAAGCTAACAAAGCAAGATATGCATGATAAAGCTAGACATGTCTCTATATCAATATCCTGCCTCCTATATATAAACCCTCACAAACAAAACGTAATCCAGAGTAAAGGAGTAATCAACTAGATGTATGCACCAAAACTCGTATCGATTTGTGAAGTTCGAGATCAAAGCTAGTCCAGCACAGCTGCCATCGACAGGCGCATACACATTACGAAGAACACGTGATTCATAGGAAGAACACGTCGAAGCGATCAAAGCTAACAAAGGAATATATGCATGATAAAGCCAGACATGTCTCTATATCAATATTCTGCCTCCTGTATATAAATCCTAACAAACAAAACGTAATCCAAAGCAAAGGAGTAATCAACCGGATGTATGCATGAAAACCCACTCCGATTTGTGAAGCTAGAGATCAAAGTTCACCCAACACAGCTACCATCGATAGGCACATACGTAATACGAAGAGCGCGTGATTCATAGGATGAAAATAGAAACACACAAAGAAAAGCACTCTTAATAGCTGCATAAAAACTGCAATGAGACAGCCGAATGACTTCAATCAGCCACCACTGACCAAGAATAACATTACTCTAACGAGCATCAAGAATATTTTGGTTCTAAAGGACATTTTAGGAGAGCAGTCCACTAAGAGCTTGCGGAGCATCATAGAGAATAATATGAATAGTATGCCGATATTCCAAAATTTTATGAGTTAGGAATATAATTCTTTTGAAAGGTTCAATTCCAAGATGAAGATAAGTTTCTACATAAAGTTCTCTACATTAGGATTCATATTGACACTTGAAATGCAGCACTCCAGATAAACATGCTCTTGAGAGTCCCCATGGGCAAAAGATGCATTAAAAAGACCAGGAAGACGTACTAAAATCAACTATAAGGACTTGAGTGCTGTCGACGCTCAGAATAATTGAAAATTCTAAGAGATGATACCTTGGTCAAAGTATTCGCTGGCAGCGGAGCAACAAGCCGTATGTTAGCCCACACGGAGTTCAATGTGGAGGATGGAATTGCCTAGTCTTCTCCAACTTGACCATTCATCTTCGTCGGTGTAGAGCTGTACAACATTAGGAATTGTTGCTCTATCGATAAAAAATAGACCAGCCCTTGTGGCAACAGCTTTTACCTTTGCCCATTGAGTAAAAGAGCAGCAGATTTCGCCAAATTTGGCAACCTCCACGTATCTACAAGCAGCAACCGGAATTCGTGGTTTCCTCAAAATTGACACCAATTGTGTCGTGGGATTTGTTTGAATCCCCGAGTGACTAGCCATCTACCTGAAGTATCGGGTTTCGCAGTGATATTCTTAATAATGAACAAACAAAATGTAATCCGGAGCAAAAAAAGTAATTAACCAGATGAATGCACGAAAACTCGCACCGATTTGTGAAGTTCGAGATCAAAGTTCGTTGAGCATAGCTAGTATTGACAAACACATATGCATTAGGAAGAACATGGGATTCATAGGAAGAAAACGTGAAAGCGATCAAAGCTAACAGAGCAAGAAATGCATGATAAAGCTAGACATGTCTCTATATCAATATCCTGCCTCCTATATATAAACCCTCACAAACAAAACGTAATCCAGAGAGAAGGAGTAATCAACGATATGTATGCACTTCCTTACCAAAATAAAAAAACGATATGTATGCACTAAAACTCGCACCGATTTGTGAAGTTCAAGATTAAAGCTAGTCCAGCACAGCTGCCATCGACAGGCGCATATGCATTACGAAGAACACGTGATGCATAGGAAGAACACATTGAAGCGATCAAAGCTAACAAAGGAATAGACGCATGATAATGTCAGACATGTCTCTGTATCAATATCCTGCCTCCTGTATATAAACCCTCACAAACAAAACGTAATCTAAAGTAAAGGAGTAATCAACCAGATGTATGCACGAAAACCTGCTCCGATTTGTGAAGTTGGAGATCAAAGTTCGCCCAGCACAGCTGCTATTGACAAGCGCATACGCATTACGAAGAACGCGTGATTCTTAGGAAGAAAATGTCCAAGTGATTGAAGCTAAGAGAGCAAGATAAGCATGATAAAGCCAAACATGTCTCTGTGTCAATATCCTACCTCCTATATATAAATCCTCATGAACAAAATGTAATCCAAAGCAAAGGAGTAATCAACTAGATGTATGCACCAAAACTCGCATTGATTTATGAAGTTCGAGATCAAAGCTAGTCCAGCACAGCTGCCATTGACAGGTACATACGCATTACGAAGAACACGTGATTCATAGGAAGAACACATCAAAGCGATCAAAGCTAACAAAGGAATATACGCATGATAAAGCCAGACATGTCTCTGTATCAATATCCTACCTCCTGTATATAAACCCTCACAAACAAAACGTAATCTAGAGCAAAGGAGTAATCAACTAGATGTATGCACGAAAACTTATTCCGATTTGTGAAGTTCGAGATGAAAGTTTGTCCAGCACAGCTGCTATTGACAAGCGCATACGCATTACGAAGAACGCATGATTCATAGGAAGAAAACATCGAAGTGATTGAAGCTAACAGGGCAAGATAACCATGATAAAGCCAAACATGTCTCTTTATCAATATCCTGCCTCCTATATATAAACCCCTCATGAACAAAATGTAATCCAAAGTAAAGGAGTAATCGACTAGATGTATGCATGAAAACTCGCATCGATTTGTGAAGTTCGGGATCAATGTTCGTCCGGCACAGCTGCCATCGACAGGCGCATATGCATTATGAAGAACACCTGATTGAGATGCAGAAAACGTCAAAGTGATCAAAGCTAACAGAGCAAGATACGTGTTAAATTATGTCTTGAGTGTGAGTTAGTATACGGGACCCAATACACACGTGGAACATTTATTGTTTAAAGTCGCGCAAAATGCAGTGATGAGTGGACAAAGAGGAAGAGGCAAAGCTTCAACATTCTCTGCGCTGGGAAGAAGTGCTGGCTATATTTGCCTTTCTTAATTCAATGAGCACATGGGAGCAAGTATTGACTTTTCTCTCCTTCATTAATGCATGCCCATGGGTTCTTGCTTTGTCCCTAAAAAGCTGAACGTCCATTTTCTTCCTCATTTAATGCATGCACATGGTCCATTTTCTTCCTCATTTAATGCATGCACATGACCATATGTGCATGTATGCCCATTGAAATTGGAGGACACCCTTTTCTGCTTCAGAGGTCTCTCTCGTAGGCGCCGAATGTCTCCTCCCTTCTTTTGGTTATCTTTTGTGGGCTTCATTTGCCTTTTGTTAATTAATGAAGAAAGAAGGAAGGGTGAATTCATGCTCATTTTTCTTACATCGGTGCATGATGGTCATGGATACACACCATCATTTCTACATCCATTCTCCTATAAAAAGGGAAGCAGAGGACGTAGAGAAGCAAGCAAGCCGAGAGAGCTCCATGGAAGAAGAGAGGTGAGCTCGGAGAGATTTATGCGTAAAGCCAGGTTCATTAAGTTGAGTTATTAAACCCTATGGGTATTGGGCATCTACTAGGGCTAGGAAACACTTGAGCGTATGGGTAATTATAACCTCGTAATTCTCCAATTTACTAGTGGATTATTTTACCAGTTCTCCCCGTGGACGTAGGTTCCGACACTTGAACCGAACCATATAAATTTCTCGAGTCATTTTATTGTTCCTCATTTTATTTCTCTATCGATTTCTACGGTTTCGACTTAATTGCAAAGTTACAATCCGCTTCTGCTACGTTGTCGATTAAGCAACAATTGATATCAGAGCTAAGACTTTGCAATTATGTCTGAAGTGAGAGTAGAAGTTGAGAAATTTAACGGGAGGAACTACTTTGGGTTATGAAGTGTCAAGATGAAGGCACTATTAACAACGCAAGGTTTAGTCAAGGCATTGGAGGGTAATGATAAGTTACCCGAAACAATGAGGGATGGCGAAAAGGACGAGTTGATGGAGAAGGCAATGAGAATAATCTTTTTGAACCTATCGGATGAAGTTCTAATGGAGGTAGCCGAGGAGAGGGATGCTACAGCGTTGTGGGCAAAACTTCAAGCCCTCTATGTAACGAAGGGTTTGAACAATCGCTTATACATGCTGAAGAGCATGTTTAAGTTTTGATACCATGAAGGTATGTCCATCAAATCCCACTTAGATGAGTTTAATAAACTCATGATGGACTTGAAGAATATCAGTAAAGATTTTAGACGATGAAGAACAAAGCATGATGTTGTTGGCATCTCTACCAAAGTCACGGGAGCACTTTACTAACTCCTTGTTATAGGGGCGCACTACGATTACCTCAGAAGAGGTAAAATCCGTCATGTTCTCAAAAGAGTAGTAGAGGTAGTTGCGAGATGACAGTCTAGCGCAAGATGTAACGCGAGGACCGGTGATTTGAGGCAAAGATAAACATTAGGGGCCTAGTAGCAGTAGAGGCAAAAGCAAGTCAAAGCCATGACACAGAAAATCCAAAGGCCACGTAAAGTGCTTTGAATGTCACGAGAAGGGGCACATATAGAGAGATTGTCCAAAGCTAAGAAACAAAGGTGGCGGGCAAAATGCCACAAGCACTGTGGCAAATGTTGCTAAAGAGAGTACTGATGATGTCGAGGCAATCCTCTGTGTGTCTACGAGTTCGTCAGGAGATGAATGGATGCTAGATTCCGAATGTTCTTGTCACATTACTTCTCGTAGGAACTGGTTCACTACCTACCAGACTGCTGATGGTGGTAGAGTTCTCATGGAGAATAATGTAGCCTATAAGGTTGTGGGGATAGGGACAGTTCGGATCTGGATGCACGATGACGTAGAGCAGATACTAACAAATGTGAGGAATGTATTGGATCTCAAGAAGAACCTTATTTCTCTCGGGACACTCGATGATGTCGGGTGTAGGTACACTACTGAAGGTGGAGTACTAAAGATTTCTCGAGCTGCCATGACGGTAATGAAAGGGAAGAAAGTGAATTCTCTCTATCATCTACTAGGAGAGATCGTGACTAGAGCTGTTGCAGTTTCATTGGCTGAGTGAGACTCAAACTTGACTCAGCTATGGCATATGCGATTGGGACACATGAGTGAGACTGGAATGATGATGCCGAGTGAAAGGGGGTTGCTAAAAGGTCAGAAGACAGGAAGGCTGGACTTGTGTGAGCACTACATCTTTGGGAAGCAACATCGCGTTAAATTCGGTACATCATACATTCAACAGAGTAACCGGTTGAATATACTCATTTAGACGTCTAGGGGCCGTCTCCAGTTCTTTCAAAAGGAGGTGCCCGATATATGCTGACCTTTATCGACGATTATTCGAGGAAGGTATGGGTACACTTCCTAGAGCACAAATTCGAGATATTTGATCGGTTTAAGAATTTTAAGGCATTGATTGAGAAGTGGTTAAGTAAACAAATCCAGTGCCTAAGAATTGATAATGGCATGGAGTTCTGTGGTAAAGATTTTACTAAGTTCTGCCAAAAGGAAAGGATCGTGAGACACCACACGGTTCTTGGGACACCAAAGAAAAATGGCACTGCATAACAAAAGAACAAAATTCTACTTGAGCGACCTTGAAGCATGCTTTCGCGTGCAAGACTGGGCAAGGAATTTTGGTCCAAAGCAGTGAATATGGCCTATTACCTGGTTAATTGATCTCCATCATTTTCTATTGAGTGAAAGACTCCTAAGGAAGTCTGGTCGGGGAAACCCGTTGATTACTCCGGATTATAGATATTTGGATATCCTACGTATGCTCATGCGAGTAATGGTAAGCTTGAGTCGAGGGCGAAGAAGTACATATTTCTGGGTTATGCATAAGGTGTGAAAGGCTACTGGCTGTGGTGCACTGATCCCAGATCACCTGGTTTTTTAATTAGTAGAAACGTGATCTTTGATGAGACTACAATGCTTCAAGAGTGGAGTCTTAAGACTCAACCAACAGAGCAAATGGACCGTGGTGTCATTAACAAGGTGGAGCTTTAGGTGGAGCCTCTGGAGACTTCAGAGGTAACAGAGGAAGAGACTGCGAATGAGGCCACAGTTCCTAAAGAGAGTGATACTAAACAACCAGCAGAGCCGCATAACAATATAGCCACGAGTAGATAGAGAAGAGAAATTAACTAACATTGCCTATGTATTGATTGTAGGTGATGAGGCGGAGGCAGATGAGCTTTCGTCCTACTCTGAAACGATGGCTAGTGCCGAGTCGTCGCAGTAGCTAGAGGCTATGAGTGAAGAAATGGAATCACTCTATCAGAATCAGACATAGGAGTTGGTCAAAGTACCCAAAAGCTAGAAGATTGTCGGGTGTAAATGGGTCTACAAGCGGAACGAAGGCATTTCTGGTGTCAAGGTAGCAAGATATAAGGTGAGACTTGTTGTGAAGGGGTATACTCAATGAGAGGGCATCGATTATAATGAGGTGTTCTCGCCTGTGGTAAGACATATCTCTATTCATATATTACCTGCATTAGTTGCTGCACAGAATCTCAAGCTGGAGCAGTTAGATGTGAAAACGGCATTTCTTCATGATGAGTTGGAGAAACAGATTTACATGAGGTAGCTAGAGGGATATGCTATTCCGAGTAAGGAAAATCACGTTTACTTATAAAAGAAATCTTTGTATGGGTTGAAACAGTCTCCTAGGTAATGGTACAAGCGTTTTGATTCTTTCATGGCTAGTCAAGACTATTCGAAAAGTCAATTTGATAGCTGTGATTATTTTAGGAGACTGAAGGATGGTCTTTGATTTATCTATTATTATATGTTGATGACATGTTAATAGCAGCTAAACATATGTTTGATATTGATGTGTTGAAGCGGCAGTTGAGTATTGAGTTTGAGATGAAAGATTTAGGTGCTGCTAAGAAAATATTGGGTATGGAGATTTTGCATGATAGGACTGTAGGAACGTTGCGTTTATCTCAAAAAATATATATTGAGAAGATTGTGGCACGTTTGAACATATAGTCAGTAAAAGCTGTAAATACTCCTTTAGCCGCACACTTTAAACTTTCTGACAAGTTGTCACCACAGACTAAGGAGGAGAAGGAGCATGTCCCATATTCCTTATTCTAATGTAGTGGGTAGTATCATGTACGCTATGGTATGTACTAGACCTGACATTTCACAAGCTATACATATTGTTAGCCGTTACATGAAACATCCAAGTAAGACATATTAGGAGGCTGTGAAATGGATCCTCAAATATTTAAAGGGGACAACATACGCCGGTATTGTGTACTGGAGGGATGACAATAGCAATGAGACCACAGGATATGTGGATTCGGATCATGTCGGTAACTTGGATGATCGCAAATCATTAGTGGGGTATGTGTTTATGCTAACAAGTGGTGCAGTAAGTTGGAAGGCGTCTTTACAGGATGATGTTGCCTTGTCTTAGACAGAGGCAGAGTACAGGGCACTAACCTTTGTGATGAAATAGGCGATATGGCTGAGGGGCTTGTTCTCAAACTTTGGATTGGAGCAGAAAAGCATCATTATACATTGTGACAACCAAGATGCAATATATATGGCTTATAATCCGACATATCACGAGCGAATGAAACATATCGACATCAGATATCATTTTATCCGAGATGTCATAGCGAAGGGCAAGATTGTTGTGAATAAAATAGCAATAGCGGAGAACCCGGCAAACATGATGACGAAACCCGTTTTTTTGGCGAAGCTCGAGCTCTATTTGAGCTCGATTGGCGTCTGCAGAGAATAAGCGCTCGTCGGGGCGTTGGGAGAGTCGACATGGATAATGAACATTATGACTTGGCTATAAATGTCGAGTCAAAGTGAAGAATTGTTAAATAATATCTCAAGTTTGGGTCTGTATATGAGACCTAATGCACACGCGGATCATTTATTGTTCAAAGTCGCGCAAAATGCAATGACGAGCGGACAAAGAGGAAGAAGCAAAGCTTCAGCATTCTCTGCGCTGGAAAGAAGTGTTGGCCATATTTATCTTTCTTAATTAAATGAGCACATGGGAGAAAGTATTAACTTTTCTCTCCTTCGTTAATGCATGCCCATGGGTTCTTGCTTTGTTCATAGAAAGTTCAACGTCCATTTTCTTCCTCATTTAATGCATGCACATGGCCATGTGCATGTATATCCATAGAAATTGATGGACACCCCTTTTTGGCTTCAGAGGTGTCTTTCGTAGGCGCCGAATGTCTCCTCCCTTCTTTTGGTCATTTTTTGTGGGCTACATTTGTCTTTTGTTAATAAATGGACAAAGAGGGAAGAGTGAATCATGCTCATTTTTCTTACATCGGTGCATGATGGTCATGGATACACACCATCATTTCTACATCCATTCTCCTTTAAAAGGGGGAGCAGAGGACGTAGAGAAGCAAGCAAGCCGAGAGAGCTCCAGTGAAGAAGAGAGGTGAGCTCGAAGAGATTTGTGCATAGAGTTGGGTTCATTAAGTTGAGTTAATAAATATTGTGGGTATTGGGCATATATTAGGGCTAGGAAACACTCGAGTGTATGGGTAATTATAATCCTGTAATTCTTCGATTTACTAGTGGATTATTTATCGGTTCTCCCCTTGAACGTAGGTTCCAACATTCGAACTGAATCACATAAATTTTTCGAGTGCTTTTATTATTCCTCGTTTTATTTCTCTATCGATTTTTATAGCTCCCGACTTAATTGCAAAGTTATGATTCACTTTTGCTGCGTTGCCGATTAAACAACAATACACATGATAAAGCTAGACATGTCTCTGTATCAATATCCTACCTCCTATATATAAACCCTAACAAACAAAACTTAATCCATAGTAAAGATGTAATCAACCATATGTATACATGAAAATTCACTCTGATTTATGAAGTTCAAGATCAAAGTTGGTCTAGCGTAGCTGCCATAGACAAGCGCATATGCTAGCATTAGGCGACGAACGAAGAACACATGATTCATGGAAAGAAAACATCAAACTGATCGAAGCTAATAGAGCAAGATATGCATTATACATGGAGATGGAAAATGGCGGACGATTCGTCAAGAAACCCTACTTGAGGAAATGTGGGAGCTCCGAGACGAAGCGGTGACGCTGCGACTACTGTCTTGAGGGAGCAGGAACAAAACCCATAGTGCTTTTGAAGCGGCAAGAAAGCTACTTTGTAAAGGTTTGTTGTGAAGCATTTGAGATGCTTCGAGCAATATCATGGATAATTCGAAAAACCTAGACTGATACAACTATGACAAATTTACTTCAAATTAATTTTTTGACCATCCAAAACCTCAAACTGATACACTTGTGACAAATTTATTATTTATTAGCTTCCATTAAATTGGATTGATACTTTGGAAAACACAAACAGTTACATCTGTAATAAACGGAGGGTAAAACTCCAAACTAATACACAGATCAACTGTCACATGTTATCTATCTCAGTAATTTGAAGATGAAATTTAACAGAAATTAACAAAGAGTGAATTTGTCATAAATATATTGACGTGGAGTTTGAGGTAAATTTGTGTATCAGTTTGGAGATTTTCGTTGCGTTAACCCATTATATTTGGTCGGAACCGTGGCTTCTTTGATTTTTGTGTCCGCCTCTAATGCTCTATTTCTCAACACTGTCTTCTCGCATTTGGTTTGAACTCAATTAGGCCCTCCATGTTTATCTACCCATTTGGCTTCTTTGATGGTTCGCACTGAACCTGGATTGCAATTTTCTCGAGTGCTTCTTGTTGTTCTTCATTTGTTGATGGGATGTTGCTGGATTGAGGTTTCGTTTTCCAAAATGTTCGTGTTTTTGTAGATGGAGATAGGCACATCACTGGAATGCCGCCATGATGTTCTTCGCTATGTTGAAGCTTTCGCGACAGGAGCTCAGGCAGGTTCTCGTGTGTGTCCATTTTAGAGAGTTTGGATAAAGAAAAAAGAAATTGACATCTTGTGTTCTTACGATTAATTCAACTACGAAAACGAGTTGTCCTATTGCTTGACAATAAACTAGCAAGTGGACTTTTTGAGAAGTATTTGTATTTGCATATGATTCCATTTAGGGGATTTTGTGTAGGCTATTATAGGTGTAATCGGTTCCCGATTTGGTTCGGTTCTTGAGGGGAACCGGGAACCTGACCCATAAGACCGGTTCCCAATTTTCAGGGATTTTGTGTAGGCTATTATAGGAGTAATAGGTTCCCGGTTTGGTCTAGTTCTTGAGTGTAATCGAGAACTGGACCAGTAAGATGGGAACGATCAGCCTGTTTCCGAGCAATCCAATGAAACCTTTTTCTATTTACTAGCAGAAGAACAGGAAGTGTAAGCATGATGATACACTTATCAAATAATATCATTTCTCGTAGCCAAATGGCCATGAAAGGAGTACATCACATGAGGAATGCCTGGCTTGGATTTTATTCACAACTCCTCTTACGATTCTTGCATGGCCGTTCAATGTGGGACTCTCCATTCACATGGAGACACAACAATAGAAACAAGCCAAGAGTCCCACATCGAAGCCGTTCACATGAAATGTTAGACACTCAATAGGGAAAATCATTACACATTATGCACCAAGAGTCCCACATCGAATGGGAACGAAGAGACCATTAAAAGGGTTGTGCATAAAACCCATGCTAAAGCAGTACACGGCAATTAGAGATCAAATGCTTAAATTGGAATCTTTTGAAGAAATAAAATTAAAATTTTAACTAGTATCATTTCGATTTTTTCTTGAACCGAGAATCAGACCGAAAACACCGGTTCCAACTTTTTGGAACCGAGAATCGAAACGGTTCAATCTGGGCGGTTCCCTTTGCACACCCCTAATTATAGGGGATTGAACATGTGAAGTTGAATGTGGGAAGCATTCATCATTGGCCAAAGGTTGGATCGAAAGAGCTAGTTATTGCTTGATAAACTTATGGTTAAAGTTTCAGGGTGATTATGTCCTGCAAGGTGTCTCTTTGAGCTCACCTTTGAAACCCTCTATCATGATCTCCCATAGTGGAGTTCTGCTTGAATAGGAGTATATGGCAACTTGCGCAATAAAGTAAAGTCTGGGCATGACTTAATTTTGCATGGTTGTCGTTAATGATTGTTTCCACTCTTGCAGAATATAGTTTTTTTACATAAGTTCTCGACAATTCTGAAACGTGGATTGTTTTTATTTTGTCTATAGAGTCCATTGGTGTTTAACTGTGAGCCCTTTGTTGGCTAAACCTGAACTTCTTGGTTGTTTGACCACGCTGCAGGTTTGGGCCATTGAAGATTCCAAACGTGATGGGTTTGTAGGCTTTCATGAGTTTATTATTGCTATGCAGGTTATACTTTGTCGCATTTATTTGTGGTAAGTATCCGTTTTGATAACTTGCTGAATGCAATTTCTCATTTAACATGTCAAAGTAAACAGCTAATTTCTCTGGCACGAGGAGTCGAGTTATTATCATTATCATATCGAAGTTAATCAATTTGGACGGACTTAATAGAATGACTCGATTGAACATTTGATAAGTTGTAGGATTTGATTGCATTTTTTACGAGTTTTGGGACTCGAATGCATTTTTGACAAGTTTTAAGAAATCCAGTGAAATAAAGACCGAGGACAACGAGAGTCAAATCTGACACAAAACTTATCCATCAACTTATTCAAATGACTAATGCGCTAAGCGACAGAGGTCATCCAAGCCTTTTTTCCCGGAGATTTCCACAAAACTTCAAATGCCCGCGCGACTTCGATGAATTTTTGCGCCAGTCCACCGTTTTCCCTCACATTCCCTCGTCTACTTTCCTCTTCTCGGTCGCCTAGTACCTACCGGTGTGGTCATCGTGGTCAGCATACATGGGTAACAAATGATGGAATGTCAAATGAGCAGATCAATCACGCGTCCGGAACCGTGGCTTCCCTAAGTTTCGTGTCCGCCTCTAACGCTCTCCTTACTCAACAATGTCTTCTCGCGTATGGCTCGAACTCAATTAGGTCCTCCATCTTTATCTACCTGTTCAGCTTGTTTGATGGTTCATATCGGACTTGGATCGTGATTTTCTCGAGGGCTTCTTGTTGTTCTTCGTTTGCTGATGGGATGTCGTTGGATTGCGGTTTCGTTTTCCAAAATGTTCGTGGTTTTGTAGATGGAGAGAGGCGCATCACTGGAAATGCCGCCACGATGTTCTTCGCTATGTCGAAGCTTCCGCAACAAGAGCTCAAGCAAGTTTTCTTGTGTGTCCATTTTTAAGAGTTTGGACCAAAAAAAAAGAAATTGATCATCTCGCATTCTTGCGATTAATTCAACTACGGAAACGAGTTGTCCTATTGTCTGACAATAAACTAGCAAGTGGACTTTTTGAGAAGTGTTTTTATTCGCATATGAGTCCATTTAGGAGATTTTGTATAGGTTATTATAGGGGTGATTGGTTCCTGATTTGGTTCGGTTCTTGAGGGGAATCGGGAACCGGACCGGTAAGATCGGTTCCTAATTTTCAGGGATTTTGTATAGGCTATTATAGGGGTGATAAGTTCCTAGTTTGGTTCGGTTCTTGACTATAATCGGGAATTGGACTGGTAAGACGGGAATGATCAGTCTGCTTCCGAGCAATCCAATGAAACCTTTTTTTATTTACCAGTAGAAGAACAAAAAGGGTAAGCACGACACACTTATCAAATAATATCATTTCTCGTAGCCAAATGGCTGCGAAAGGAGTACATCACATGAGGAATGCCTGGCTTGGATTTTATTCACAACTCCTCTTACGATTCTTGCATGGCCATTTGATGTAGAACTCTCCATTTGCATGGAGACACAATAACAGAGACAAGCCAAGAGTCCCACATTGAAGCCGTTCACATGAAAGGATAGACACTCAATAGAGAAAATCCGGGAAAATTGTCAAATCAGTCCTAAATCTATTGTATGGCGGCCAATTCAGTCCTAAACCTTTTAATTTTGCTAAATTAGTCCTAAACCTTTTAAATTCTTGCCAATTGAGTCCTTCCGGGTAATTTTGGCCAGCCGGCGTCGACGTGGCCGCCGGCCGGTGCCGGCCGTCCGGTCAACGTTGACCTGGCCATTTTTAATTTTTTTTTTTCAATTTTTTAATCTTTTTAATCTTTTTTTTTTTCTGGTTACTCCCCTTTGGCCGGTTCGGTGACCAGTGGTTGGCCAGAGGGGAGGGCCGGCGAGGCCTCTGGTGAAGCTCACCCCGCCGGCCATCGGCGAGGGTGAGCCTTGCCGGCCTTTGGCTGGGTGAGGCGAGGTTGAGCCTTAACGTCGCCTGGGTCGCGACGGTGAGGCAAGGCTAACCTCGCCTCACCTAGCCAGGGGCCTCGCCAGCCCCCCCTCTGGCTGGCCACCGGTCGCCGGACCGGCCAGAGGGGAGTAACTAGAAAAAAAAAGATTAAAAAATTATAAAAAATAATTAAAAATTGCCAGATCAGCGTTGACCGGACGACCGACGTCGATCGGTGGCCACATCAGCACCGACTGGCCAAAATTGCCTGAAGGACTCAATCG
Source organism: Syzygium aqueum (assembly GCA_031216185.1). Lineage (NCBI taxonomy): Eukaryota > Viridiplantae > Streptophyta > Magnoliopsida > Myrtales > Myrtaceae > Syzygium > Syzygium aqueum. The sequence continues at coordinate 21,992,663 of CM062239.1, read as the reverse complement.
ACAAGAATTTAAAAGGTTTAGGACTGAATTGGCAAAATTAAAAGGTTTAGGACTGAATTGGCCGCTGTACAATAGGTTTAGGACTGATTTGACAATTATCCCGAGAAAATCCTTACACATTACACAACGAGAGTCCCACATTGAATGGAAACCAAGAGAACATTAAAGGGGTTGTGCATAAAACCCATGCCAAAGCCGTACACGATAATTAGAGATCAAATGCTTAAATTGGAACCTTATGAAGAAATAAAATTAAAATTTGGACTAGTATTGGTCCGATTTTTTCTTGAATCGAGAATCGGACCGAAATCACCGGTTCCAACTTTTTGTAACCGAGAACCGAACCGGTGCTCTTTAGAACCGGTTCGGTCCGGGAGGTTCCCTTTGCACACCCCTAATTATAGGAGATTGAACATGTGAAGTTGAATGTGGGAAGCGTTCCCCATCTACCAAAGGTTGGATCGAAAGAGTTAGTTGTTGCTTGATAAACTTATAGTTAAAGTTTCAGGGTGTTGTATCCTGCAAGGCGTCTCTTTGAGCTCACCTTTGAAACCCTTTATCAGTTCTCCTTGAATCGGAGTACATGGCAACTTGCACAATAAAGTAAAGTTTGGGCATGACTTAATTTTACGTGGTTGTCATTAATGATTGTTGTCGCGACCCTAAAAAAATTTCACATTTTTCCGGGCTAATGGATTAATAAGACTAATCTTAACTCGGGCCCTCGCAAACCCTACCAATTCGCAACTTAGGGTTTAAGTTATTAACATGCAAATATTTTCATGCTTGGAGTCGCCACTAATCATTTTGTGGTAGGTCGATTAGAAACCTAAATAAAACATAGGGAGATATATTTTATTCCTACGAACCAGAAATTCTAAGCCCGGGAACTTGATTACGCTAGATCTAATCTAACGCCCTTTCGGTACCTTTTCTTTTCAAAAATATTTTGGCAAGCAATTTGGATCTATTTTAACTTAACCACTAACATGTGAGGTGTTCATGTGGGTGCGCAAACCACTAAATTAACACCCAGAAAAGCGTTAAATAAATTGCAAGCTTAGGAGAACAACTTACCTCGAACCAACGCAAACATTTACATTGTTAGCTAGAAAATCACATCAATCAACCCTAATATGATTTCTAATTAACAAGCAGTTCATTCTTTTTTGGATTTTCACTTATTTAAATGAAATCTAATCTATATGCAATGATGTGCAAAAATTGACATGCGAATTAATACAATCTGACATGTAAACTATATGTCGTGCGACGACGTGACCTAATTCTAATGACGAAAGAATGATTATTTTTGGTATTTTTCTCATTGAAATTCGAAATTCAAAAATGTGCCTAAATTAACATGCAACCTAATGGCTTCTTTTTTGGTATTTTTTATTAAAATTCGGAATGGCAAAAATACCTAAAATAACGTGCAACCTATGATGACTTAATCTACCCTAGAATGACTTATTTTTGGGATTTTTGTGTAAAATTCGGAATAATAAAATAACGTGAATAATCCGTTAGGATTGAAATAATACCTAATTTAAACTAGGAAACATGCCACCTTAAGTCCTAATTTAAATTAAATACTTATCTCATCCTTCGGGATATATTCAAAAATCCTAGACATGCAAAAATTCTGATTTAAATAACAAAACAGATTTTTTTTTTAATTTTCTTTTTGTTTGAAAAAGGAAAGACAATCAAACAAATAAGGATAACAGCCACATTCAAATCAACCACGCAATCCGCCAAATTTGTTTCAAACTCAGATTAGGCACAAAAATCGAACTATCGGTCATATCTATAGGGTTATAGATATTAACGGATATTCGATCGTTCGAATTTGGAAAGCTAATGAAATTCATCATCGTATCTAAATGATTATAGATAGGATGATAATTTCCCATATCGCCGCGTATCGGACCTTAGGGTTAAAGTCGGATAGTCGTCCAAATACGTTGCTAAATTAGGAAATTTTCCTAATTTTGAATATTCAAAATATTACGGATATATAGAACATTATCATAAAATATCTAACTATCCACGTGATATTCTTGAAATTTTTAAAACGTGCAAATTAGGAAATTGAATATTCTGGAGAAAATATTCTGAATATATCCACTTACCTAATTTGAAAATATTGCCAAATTCGAATTGCTTCGGGATCGAGCTCGGGCTTGCGGATCGGGATGGGACAACCGACGATGAGTGACACGGCGACACGGGCACGATGAGGACGTCCGGCAAGGCTGTCCGAGCGAGTGGTCTCGGCGGGCTCGATGACTTCGCCGGCAAGAACGGCGGCTGCAGTACATCACGGTGGGCGGCTCTCCGGCACGGCGGCGACGGGAGGGTCCAGGACAGAACAAGATCGGAGTGAGTTGAACAGGAGGGACGTGACGGAGACTCGTCGCAGCTGGGTTCGCGACGAGAGGGCAACAAAGTCGCCGAATCAATAGCGATAGCAAGATTGAGCAGGGAAGTCGGGAAGAAACAGATCACCGAGGCTGCAAGGGCGTCTGGGCTTGGCTAGAAGGTTTCATGCACGTCTCTTTTCTGGTCTTGCTGCAGCGTTGAGCGAAGAAGTCTTCGCGGACGTCTTCTCCTCTTGGCGTCTACTGCATGGGTCAACGAATCAGCAAAGAAGACTTCTTGCACATTCTTTTCCCTTGGCTATCTTCTGCATGGGCCGTTCTCTTCTGATCGTGGGACAGCTTCAAGGTGATGCTTCGCTGGGGCTTCTAACTTTGCTACATGGAGGAATCGTTTGGACGTGAAGCAATAGCGGTCGTTGTTGACGCCAGGCAAGGCTCCACGCAACAGGACGTCGTCGGGGGAGGAGCAGCAGCTGAGTCGGCTTGGGCCGTTCTCTTCTGATTGTGGGACAGCTTCAAGGTGATGCTTCGCTGGGGCTTCTAACTTTGCTACATGGAGGAATCGTTTGGACGTGAAGCAACAGCGGTCGTTGTTGACGCCAGGCAAGGCTCCACGCAACAGGACGTCGTCGGGGGAGGAGCAGCAGCTGAGTCGGCTCAGCAGTAAGGGATGAACACCGCAAAGCAGCGTCAACACCAAGGGCAGCAACGCATCAAGCGAGGTCGGATCAGTTGGCTCATCGGGGCAGCGAGCTCGGTGGCTGGGTGACTTAGTTGGCAAGGGATGCGCGCCGCGACGGCGATGGCGGGCGTGCCGGTGGTGATAGCGTGCCAGCGGTGATGACGTGCCGAGCTCCCTCCTCTCTCTCTTCTCTCCTCTCACTCTTTCTCCAAATTTTCTGATTTGTGAATTATGTCGTCCCCTCAATTTTTGACCTAATGTTATGTTTATATAGCACTAATCTAGGTCAATTTAGATGGGCTTTATGTCCTAATGGGCTTAGGCTTGGGCTTAGGTTTAATGGGCTGAATTAACTTGGGATTTTGATTAATTAAACTCAACATATCAAATTAAACCCAAATTAAAACGACTGAGCCCGTTTGACTTGAAATTCCCGGCCCTTGCATTCTGAGCGAGCCGAGTCTCGTTCAATGAAATTTAAGCTCATTCGCTACCGCCAATCCGACGCAAAATGCAATTAAATTAAAATGAACCTAAACTATATGCTATGCAACTTAAATATTTTTGTTTAGGGGTTAAAATTTAATCCATAATTTTCTATGCAATTAACACTAAATGATGTGTCGAAATTTAGGTGTCAACAATTGTCTCTACTCTTGCAAAATATAGTTTTTTACAGAAGTTCTCGACAATTCTGAAACGTGGAATGTTTTATTTTGTTGGTAGAGCCCTTTGTTGGCTAAACCTAAACTTCTCGGTTGTTTGACCTCACTGCAGGTTTGGGCCATTGCAGATTCCAAACGTGAAGGGTTTGTAGGCTTTCATGAGTTTATTATTGCTATGCAGGTTATACTTTGTTGCATTTGTTTGTGGCATGTATCCTTTTTGATAACCTGCAGAATGCAATTTCTCGTTTAACATGTCAAAGTGAATAGCTGATTTCTTTGACACGAGGAGTTGAGTTATTATTATTATCATCTTGAAGTTATTCAAAGTGGACGGACTTAACGGAATGACTCGGTTGAATAAATTTGATAAGTTTTAGAATTTGATTGCACTTTTTACAAGTTTTAAAACTTGAATGCATTTTTGACAAGTTTTAAGAAATCCAGTGAAATAAAGACCAAGGACAACAAGAGTCAAATCCGACACAAAACTTATTCATCAACTTATTCAAATGACTCATGCGTCAAGCGACAGATGTCATCTAAGCTTTTTTCCCCGAGATTTCCACAAAACTTCAAACCCCAGCACGACTTCAATGAAGTTCTGCGCCAGTCCGTCGTTTTCCCTTACATTCCCTCGTCTACTTTCCTCTTCTCGGACTCTATCTCCATATATATATATCTAATATCACAAGATCTTCTAGGAAGGTCAATGGATCTCCTAGAAAATTGTATGGTTACTCTTCCTTCGAGATGTTGAATGATATTGGTAGGATCAGAATTTTGAATGATTTGTTGGGGAATTCTGTTTTCTAATTCCCATTGGTCAGGAAGGGTTATTTGGTTCCAAGGAATTGTTCTTGGAAGGGTGAAGTTTGCTTTAGAAATATCGGTTTGCAAAAGAAGGGTTTCTCTATTGGAATTCAATTTGAAAGCTTTGCTGCCAAAAGCAGAATTCATTACCTTGTAATAAACTCTGTAAATGAGGGCTATCGGAATAGAACCTTCAGCTATGGAATAATTATGAGTTTTTATTTGAAGAGTAAGGGATTTCAAAATATTTTTGTCTTCGAGAGACACAGTGAGACCAGGTCATAGAGTTACCAAACATGCCGTCTCAGATTGGCTAATTTCTAGGGGATCCATCCCCATCAATTCTGATAGTATTTTCCCCTTTCTTCATGACAAGGGATTTATGCTTTCTAAATTGGCATCTGCTCAATCTCACCAACAATTGGCAGGAATGCTTAAACAAGCCCTTTCTCAGATTGAAGAATCCAGTTCTTCTCACTCCCATCATAGTGGTAATTCCAACGAGGATGATTGCTATGGTATTCCTGGTTTTGAACCCATACCTCACTGGGGAAGTGTGAAGGATATGGAAGAAGACGAAGAACCTGTCGAGGATCTCGCCAAATTTTAAAGGAAAGGCGCCGAAAGACTCTGCCCATTTTCATCATTGCTAAAGGAGTCTGCCAGTTTTTCTTTTTCAATTTTCCATAATTATGTTTTAATACTGTTCACTGTAACACTGTGCACTTATCGCTACAGTACCACCCATGAACTATTGCTATAGGAACCCATTTTTCTATAAAAGGATCTCATTCCTCCAAGGAAAGGACACCTTCGACCATCACCTCTTCTGAGAACCTCTCTGAGTTTCCAACCTTCCTTCAAAACCATCTCTTCTGAAAATCCTTCCAATCCATTTCTGGAGAATAATAAGAACTTACAACTTTTCTAAAAACAGTAAGTTCTCCATTTCCATAACCTTTTCATATCCTCCCTTCCAGATCTTAGTTTCCTTTCGAGAAATATAGTCTGCAAACAAGTTTTGCTTAGCAACTATTCTCAGGAAACACAAAGTTTCGCTCGAAACTTTATAAGATCTGTAACCTTTCATACCCATTTCATCCCTATTTCACCTTATATTCCAAATCCTCATCATGATCTATGAATACAAAGGTTTTATGAAAGCTTATGCACTTGTATTTCTTTACATTTTGATGTAATATACTGCTGCTGTAATCTTTCTTTCTTATTTTAATAACAGTCATTTCTTTCAATATCTGCTCGCATTTAATCTTACATACCCCACAAACGGCAGGTCGAAACGCCTGTGGATGGTTTGTAATTTAATTTAAAGCACTTCTTCTTACCGTTTTGCCCTTTTGCCTAGAATACCACCTACATGGTTGGTTTAGAAGTACTAATTGTTCTTCTTTTCATTTTATATATTGCTTACGGCATATTCATAATCCTTAATGTTCGGTCTTTTATTTAATTTAATTTATTTAATATCTTTCTGTGTTAAATATATATATTCTATACTAATAACCATTAATGCTTTTCATATAGCCTTTTCTACACCTTTGAATTCTTTCAATATTTCTGTTTGTTTAAATTGTTTTATTCAAGACTATTCTTGGAGACTACGAGGAGTCAAACAGATTTTTAATATTCTTAGACGATTTCTTCTACATCTATTTCTTTTCTCTTTATAAGCCCCAGATCCTTGGACACTTATGGTATCAGAGCCAATGGGGTAGATAAAGATACTCTTTATAAATTCATTCGCAGTTAAGACGATTTCCTTCGTGGAGATCTTTTCACAGAGATATCTGGATGTGTTCCAGGCAATAAAACCCAGTGGGGTAGTAAGTCCGTTGGTAAGCATCGCCGATATCTATTGAAAAGAAGAAAGTAGTCTTTTGCAATGAACTTATTAAGAAGATCTGAGTCTTCTTCTAGTTCTTTATCACAAATGTCCTCAGACCAAGGACCAATAAATAGAGAAGAAATTAATATAGAAGATTTCAATAAGTCTATTGAAAATTGGTTTATTCCTAAAGTCAAATTGGATAAAATTTATGAACATTCTAAATTTAAACTCTTTGGTAATAATGACTATGTCATCGTTACTGAAGAAAGAGATGTTCCTCTTTCTAATTCTTTTGCCTCAATTCAACTTTTGAACAAAGATTCTATAAAAAAGCATTCCCAAAAATGGAATTACATGCATATAAGCTTGGTTCAGGTTGGCGCAAAGCCCCTGACTAAAGAAGGATTAGATACCTCTTTACTCCTTGTCTTAAGAGATGCCAGGCTTCTAAAATACGAAGAATCCATTCTTGGAGCTGTAGAAATCAGTCTCTGCAGTGGACCAATTCATTTTGATAGTCACCCTGGTCTCACTGTGTCTCTCAAAGACAAAAATATTTTGAAATCCCTTACTCTTCAAATAAAAACTCATAATTATTCCATAGCTGAAGGTTCTATTCCGATAGCCCTCATTTACAGAGTTTATTACAAGGTAATGAATTCTGCTTTTGGCAGCAAAGCTTTCAAATTGAATTCCAATAGAGAAACCCTTCTTTTGCAAACTGATATTTCTAAAGCAAACTTCACCCTTCCAAGAACAATTCCTTGGAACCAAATAACCCTTCCTGACCAATGGGAATTAGAAAACAGAATTCCCCAATAAATCATTCAAAATTCTGAACCTACCAATATCATTCAACATCCTAAAGGAAGAGTAACCATATAATTTTCTAGGAGATCCATTGACCTTCCTAGAAGATCTTGTGATATTAGATCTGTTCCTTCTTGGCATTCCACTTCCTCTCGCAGGTCAATTGATGTTGTTCCTCCTAACATTCCTTTGAATAATCCTGATGAAGCATCTGCAAGTGCACCTCCTTTTCCTAATATCAGTGGCATAGACAACAGGTCGGGAATTCCAGGCCAGTCTATTAGCACAATGCCGAATTCCCTGAACCCACTCCTTCTGAAATGGAAGATCTAGAAATTAATGTTTTGGAAATAGCTTTTGAACCCGACAGGATCTTTTTAAACAAAGAATTCAATTCTCCTGATAACAAACAAATCAGAGAATGGTTTTTTGCAAATTTTCAAAAACAAGCACTTGAAATCAAAAAAGAATATTATGATTACATGTACCAACATGAGATCGAAGTATTCTTCTTTGATTGGTTTGAAAATGAATTTTTAAGAGAAAAACAAATTTTTGCTCTTGACCAATTTTATAAGTGGAAATTAGACGATAACAATATCATTGAGTCTAATCATTCTCCTCTTAGAAAAATCAAAATCGAACATCGAGAAGTCGAGATTATAGCTTCTCCTTTTAAAACTGCTTCTGAAATTGATGGTATAGGAATTAAGAAGATTGTTGAACAAAACAATTTTTCTAACTAACATCTTCATACTATAGGAAAACAACTTGATCGGATTGAAAACGTTACTCAAAATAGTTTTCCACCTCCTTCTTTATCAAATACAAAGAAGGATTTGAAACCACCACTCTTTAAAAATTTTGAATTTCCCAAGAGCCCTAGCATTGATTTTGCTAAAGCCTTAGAAGATAGGAGAAAACTCTTAAAGGGAAAAACTATGTTAATTCCTAAAAATCCCATTATGCTTGATACCCCACTAATACAAAATCTGAGTGTCAAAGATACTCCTGATCGCACTGGAACTTCCAACCAAATCAATCTCTTAGATAAATCTGACACAAAATCCATCCCTGAGGTGAATCGCATTACTTGGAAAGATCCTCAGAAATTATATTATTCCCGTGCATCTCCACCAGATATTCTCTCAGAAGAAACATTTTCTAAAGTTCAAAACAAATATTCTTCTGATGCCATTTATGAATGGAATATTGATGGTGTTTCTGAATAAAATCTTTTAAATATTTTGACTCAAATGGTCATGCTTGCAAACACTTATAAGACCATTCCAGATACTTTCGACCACTCTGTATCATATCTTTTAATAGCCGGTTTCATAGGCCAGCTCAAAGGATGGTGGGATAACTACCTGAACGAAGAACAAAGGTCTCAAATTTTAAATGCCTATAAACTCAACCCTTTTGGTCAAAACATTCTTGATGACAATGACCAACCCATTGAAGATGCTGTCAATACTTTAATTTTTTTCCATATCTCAACATTTTCTTGGGGATTCGTCCCATATTCTTGATAAAAATCAAGATCTTTTATCAAACATGAAATGTAGGTCCCTAGGAGAATTTAGGGAATACAAAGAAATATTTTTGCAAAGGGTTTTCCAAAGAACAGATTGTAACCAATCCTTTTGGAAAGAAAAATTTCTTGCTGGTTTACCAAAACTCATAGGAGAATAAGTTCGTAGTAAGATAAGGGAAGAATATGGGAATCAGATTCCATACGACCACCTTTCTTATGGAGAACTAACCTCTTATGTTTATAAAATTGGAACACAATTATGTACCAATATTCGCCTTCAAAAACATATCAAGAAGGAAAAGAAACTTTCTAGAAAAAACCTAGGAGAATTTTGTGCCCAATATGATCCGTCTTTTGACTCCTTTAATAAATTCAAGTGTTCTGGAACCTGCTCTTCCAAAAAGAAGGCAAAGAAGGAAAAGAGAAAGTTTTATAAGAAACCTTATAAAAAATTTCCAAAAAAGGAAGAAAAAGATGATTCTAAAAAAGATAATTCTAACAAGGCCAGAAAATCCAAAAGGAATTTTAAAAATGTCACTTGCTACAATTGTGGTAAGAGAGGCCACACCTCTCGTTTTTGCAAAGTTGCTAAAAAGTTAATGAATTAGATTTGGACGAAGAAACTATTCATCAGCTTAACCAACTAATGATTGAGACCAACTATAGTTCTTCTGATGAATCTAGTCCTGAAAAGGGTTTACAGATTTGTGACTTGGAAACTTCTTCGTCTTCAGCTTCAGAAAGCGAAGAAGAAGATGACATCAATTTTGAAATAAATGTTTTAACAAAAGAAGAAGAAATTCTTTTGCAAACTTTTAATGAAATCTCTGATCCTGAAACAAAACTAAAATATTTAAATAATTTTCAAAAACCATTTTCTAAATCTACTTTTCAAACTAACAATCCTTATAATATTTTGGGAAAAGCCAAAAAGGCAAGTTTTAAACCCATTTCTTTAAGTGAACTTACCAATAAAATCAACAAACAAAAAGAAGAGATACAAAATCTCAAAACTACCCAAATTGCTATGCAAAAAGATATTTTAGAAATAAAGATAAAAAATTTTAAGGGAAAACAAAAGGAAGAAAATTTTGAAGAAAATGAAACTCCCCAACTTCCTTCTCCTTCTAATACAAATTTCCTTATAATGCTTTCTGATATAACCACGAGAAAATGGATTATCAACATTTCTATTAAAATTCAGGATTTTGTGTTAAATACTACGGCCCTTTTTGATACTGGTGCAGACCTCAACTGCATAAGAGAAGGTCTTATACCTACCAAATATTTTGAAAAAACTTTCCAGTCTCTCAAATCAGCATCAGGAAGTAGATTAAATATAGAATTCAAGATTCCTGAAGCCGAAATTTTAAAGGACCAAATTTCTTTTAAAACTCCCTTCCTTCTTGTCAAAAACATCAAACAAAATGTCATTCTTGGTTCCCCTTTTATCAATTTACTCCAACCTTTCAAGGTTACTGAAAAGGGAATCGAAACAAAAACTTTGGGAAAAAGATTATGTTTTGACTTCATCTCGAAACCTCAAACCAGGAATTTAAATACTCTTCAAGAACACTCAATTTCTGAAATAAATTGTATAATTCATGATAAGGAAAATCATCTACAATTTCTTAAAGAAGATCTTGAATACAAAAGGATTGAAAAGAATCTTTCTGAAGCAAGTCTTCAAAAAAGAATCTCTTCTCTTGAAAACCAAATCAAGGAATCCATATGTTCCAACATTCCAAATGCTTTCTGGACTCGAAAGAGTCATATTGTTGATTTACCTTATGAACCAGAATTTTCTGAGAAAAACATTCCTACTAAAGCTAGACCTTCTCAAATGAATCACGAAGTCCTAAATTTCTGTAAAAAAGAAATACAAGAACTTCTTGAGAAGAAGCTCATTAGGAAGAGCTTTGCTTTGCTTTCTATGTCAACAAAAATGCTGAACTAGAAAGAGGAGTTCCAAGATTGATAATAAATTATAAACCTTTGAATACTGCTTTAAAATGGATAAGATATCCTATCCCAAACAAAAAGGATTTGTTAAATAGACTTTATGATGCAAAAATCTTTTCGAAATTCGATATGAAATCAGGTTTTTGGCAAATCCAAATTAGCGAAAAAGACAGGTACAAAACAGCTTTCACCGTTCCTTTTGGCCAGTATGAATGGAATGTCATGCCTTTTGGTTTAAAAAATGCTCCTTCTGAATTTCAAAGGATCATGAATGATATTTTACAAAACAGACTCAAGTCCATACTGATATTGTGAGACAGATCAAAAGAACTGTCGAAGATATTCCTTGTTTACATCTTGCTGATCCTTCTGCTTTTAAAATTGTGGAGACTGATGCCTCTAATATTGGATATGGATGAATTCTCAAGCAATCTAAAGACAGCAAAGAACAAATTGTTCAATTTGTCTCCAAACATTGGAATGATTGCCAAAAGAATTATTCTACCATCAAAAAAGAAATCCTTGCTATTGTACTCTCTATTTCTAAGTTTCAGGGAGACCTTTTAAACCAAAAATTTTTGTTGAAAATTGATTGCAAATCTGCAAAAGACATCTTGCGTAAAGATGTTCAGAACATTGCTTCTAAACAAATCTTTGCCAGATGGCAAGCCATTTTATCTGTTTTTGATTTTGATATAGAATTTATAAATGGTTCTACAAATTCTCTCCCAGACTTTCTCACCAGAGAATTTTTACAGGGAAAATGCCTCCAAAACCCAACATGTAACATCCCGAAATTCGACTCAATCTCCGGAATGAATAGAACGAGTCTTATTCAATATTTCATTTTCGTAAGTCTCGCCCGGAGCTGATCACTCTTGGGATACTGACCAAGTGGGAATGGCTAACTAGGAATAGGTACGTGGACCAGGGACCCGATCGCGAATTAAGCCTGATTTCGAGAAAAGACGATGAAGTATTTTGGGCTAGTATGGACCGATCTTCGGAAGGTAACGGACTCGGTTTGGCCGAGGCCAACGATGTATGGCCGGATAGCAGGTGATTCTGCAAGACCGAGAATACACGTGGCCAACCAGTCCCGAACTTAAACCAAACGATCGTGTTTCCTGAACTAGCAATAATTCCTCTCGTTCTCTCGACAATCGAGATCGTCGCGATTTGGACAACCCGAGGTCGATACGCGTAACTCCTAAACAACCGCCCATTAGTGAGAGATTTGAAAATTGGAAATTTGGCAATTTTGATCGTGAAATTTAATCCGGACTTCGAGGCCGATTTTCGTGGGTTACGGGATGGTTTTTATAAGGACAACGTCGAATTATGTTGGCCACTTATATATAGGGTTAATACGGTCGAAAAATGGCAATTCGGCTCGGTATCGAAGGAGAATGACGATTTTACCCTTGGGCCCTCTAGTATTCCGAATTTTGGTGGTTTTGAGGATTTGTTTATTAGATTTTTTTTTGGGTTTTAGACCTAGCCCTAGGGTGTGACACTTGTCACTCTAGCCCTTCCCCATGCATGCCATCATTGTTGTCCAACCTTGCACCCTACCTCTTGGCCTTCCCCATGTTCATCATCATCACCTTCTCTCTCTCTCTTTTCCTTCTCACTTCTTTCTCTCTTACTCTCTTCTCTCTCTCTCCCCTCTTCATTTCCTCTCAACTCAGCCAGCCACCACTCCTCTCCTCTCTCTCTCCCGTGAGCTTCCCCTTGCCGGCCTCACGCCGCCGTTCACCGCCCGCCGGAGCCAGCTCGTCGCCGAGACCACCGCCGTGCGCCACCGTCACCTCCCTCGCCGTCCCTCTCCGTTTCCCTCCATTTCCTCTCCCTCTCGGCTGCATGCAGTAGGGAAAATGCCGGAACAGCCGCACTACCTGAGCTGCCATCCGCTGTCCGCCCTCGCCGTTGCTTCGCCGGAATAGCCGTTGCCGTGCCAAGGCTCTCGTTTGCCCTCTTGCTCGGTTTTCTTGCTTAGGCTAAGAGTAAGTGACTTCCTAATCCTTGGTTAGGCTAGTGGGTTACCAATGGCATGTCTAGGGATGGATTAGGGGCTGTGCATGGTTGGTTTGTGGTTGGATAAGCTTGATTTGCTTAATGGTGCAAGATTTATGATTCTCGGATTTCTAGTTGTTACTGTACCTCTGTGCTTTGTTATTTTTTTAGTGATCATTGTGGGCCGAATCTGAAGAAGTGTTCTTCATGAAATTTGTTCCCAACATCTTTAAGTATAACATACTTTAAATTCAGAATTTTTGGAGTTTGTTTAGGGCCATTCGGAGGTCAGTCTTCAAACCGTCACAAAACTGCCCGATTTACTGTTCACCCGACCTTTCTGTCTTTCCGAATTTTTATAAAATTTTCCAGACCTTATTTCAACAAATGTCCTTCACAAAAATTGTTAAAAACACTTGTGTCTATGACATATAAAAATTTCAGGGCTTTCCAAAGTGATTTGGGTACTGAATGAGTTGTTTTTTTTATGGTCTAAGGGGCTGTTTGAGCGAACCGGGTTCTGTCCGGCTTTGAGTGTCAAAACGAGGTGCTTACGGTTGGAATTGGATTTCGAGTTCTTCACAGAAAATGTTTATCAAGATGTTTTGTATAACATATCCAAATTTCATAATTTTTGGAATTGATTTGCTATTTATTTCAAATGGATTTCTATCACTGTGTAACTGCCCAGTTTGGACCCGATTTTGTATATTCTTGGTTTTTCTCTCTCGAACTGATTAGTAGCTGTCCATTGCGAATTTCATTGGGTCTTGTACGACTAATATGTGGGTGTAAACCTCTAAACCCTAATTAGGATGATTATGCATTTTAAACGGGCCTAGGGTGTGTCGATTAGTCGATTAGGACTCATATGAATTTGTATGTTACTAGTGGGTAACGGGAAACTATTGGTATGTGACAAAACAGAAATTTGAAGGGAATTAGAGGTCGAAATGATGAGAATTAGCTGCTGTCCACCTTGGGTTTTTTATGGCCAATTCCACGGTAGTTTGATGATTGAATTGATTGGAGTGCCGGGATTGCCGGGTGATTGAATTGTGGGTGTCGGTTTGGCAATCGTGATGGCTTGGGTCTACCATGCCGTGTGCTCGTGTGACCGACCATTGTGGAGTGCGATTGATGATTTGTTAATGTACATCGTAATGCCCGAATACGTCATAAGTGCCAAATACGCATGTGATGGCCCGTGGTGTTGATTGGGCTAATTAAGCATATGACGTGAATCATTGAACATGAAATTGTGGCATGGAATTGTGTGGGGCATTATGCTGTGGTACATTGCACCAACATTCGTGTGCGAATTGCATGGCCACGCATTGTGCATGCCGAGTATAAGACTTGTGGAAATTGTGCGAGAATGCGTGTATGCCATGGACATGTGATCACCTAATTATGCCCTGATGCGTTTACGCGAGGTTCAGATAAAACCGATTGTGTGAATGTGTGATCACTCTTCGCCCTGATGCGTTTACGCGGGGTGTGCCGTCCTCATGCACTTTGGAGCAGGACGATGCCCGGTACGTCCGGAAGACAACCATCCTGATGCGTTTACGCGGGCTCTGGTTCGTAAGGAGATCGGTGTTGCGCCTGATGCGTAAGGACGCGGGCTAGAGACACTGGGCCTGGGGCGTCTTTACGCTGGCCACGGAGTGTTGTGATTGGTCTTCGGACCGGGTCTTCGGACCGGATCTTCGGATCGGGCTTTCGGGTCGGGCCTTCGGGTCGAATTAATGGATAAATGACTACGTGTGATGCATAGTGCCTGATTATGCGATGGAATCTGCTAGGTATGGTATGGGACGTATCTAAGCGGATTCTATTCTATAATCGGAACACGCGCGAATTAGTACGTGTGATGCATAGTGCCTAATTATGTAATGGAATCTGCTGGGTATGGTATGGGACGTGCCTAAGCGGATTCTATTTTATAATCGGGACACAATTGGAATCTTATGCCGGAATGCCATATGAGTTAAATCGCGTGCATGGCAAGGTAGTGTCATTTGCATGCATATGAATGCATGGGTTAGTGTGTGAATTTGTATGACTCGGTGATCTACATTTTGAACTGACACTAAAGGTTTTGAGCATACGTGTGACGTACGTGTGATTGAGGATGGTGCGTATGTGACGTGATATTATTATGTGCCTAACCTGCAGGGTTAACATATGTTTGATTTGGGCCCGAGGGCCTAAGTCATGTGGTTGTTCTGTTATGTGTTTGGGTATGACTTGTCTGGGTACGCATTGGCCTAGGTAGGGCTTAGGGTGTTGCTTATTGAGACTCGTTCTCATGGTTATTATATAACCATTTCAGACCCCCGACTCCGATCATGAGCGGTCCGCCACCACGTTCTAGGATCCCGAGGAAGAGCCAATGGAGCAAGATCCCGAAGAGGAGCCTATGGAGTTGGTGGACCCTTTTTGTATAGCTAGGCTAACCTGCCTGACCACTTGCCCCTTTTGATGATGGTTGTTTTAACCCTCGTGGCCTTTGTATGTAAGGTTGGATTTTGTAAGTACGTGCCGTTGAATGAAGTATGTGGTTCAATTGTTCTACTACCCTTGGTCATGTATTGTTTTTGTACGGGTGTTTTAATTAATGCTTCCGCATGTGCCTTATGCTCTGAAATTGGGAGATGGGTCGGCGACAAGTCTTGGGATGTCGCATTTTCAATACGGCCATCGAAGGGGTGTCGCGAGCCCGGTGGGGTCCGGGGCGTGACACAACAAACCCACAAGGAAAGACAAAGGAAAAGAAATCGCAGAGGCATCCTCCGAGAGAAAACCCTCGGGTCTGACTAATATCAGGACCTGGTTACAGGCTGCACAACAGCCAACAAATACCACCACAACCACCATTTCTACCCAAGTTAAGAAAGAACCCCTTCCTCTTGTGAAAACTTCTAATTTAATGGCCCAATTTTCACCAGAACAAGTTGTACAGATTCTCCAGCAGGCTTTTAATACGGGCAAGCTATGCAGCTTCTCCAACAATCTTTTGATACCCAACCTTCAAAAGCCATTGTGAATCCAGATCCGTCTCCAATTGCCACTCAAAAGGCAAAAGGAAAAACAATTTCTAGTGAGGTGGTGATTCAATCTACCCAGACTGCCCCTCCAAAATCAAAATTTATTCACAAAACAATATATCAAAATATTTGTGGTGTTAAAAATGGTTTTTATGATGAAAACCCTTATGTTTTTGTTAAAAACTTATTTTCTGAAAACTTTCTATATACTCCTTATGATATTTACAAAACAAGGGAATTTTATGAGGCAATTTTGGAAGAAACTAAGTCTATTACATTTAGACATTTTGCTGATAAAGGCCATGTGAATTACTCCACGGCCAGAATACACAGGGTCATTCACCCTTCTCAATGGAAACCTGACCCCTTAGCCTTGAAAAAATTCAATAGTTCTGATTCCCTTCCATACAGAAAAACCTTTTCATATTTTGACTACCAACAAGCTTGGTGGAATACATTTTGGAGAAAAAATGCCAACAACACTCATACCTGACTATTCTTTTTTGAAAATTTTGATCTCAAGTCCACCCCATATTGGTTCATCCGATGGTGGGAACATTTTGGAGCCGAAGAAGGGATCATTCATCCCAAAATACAACCTGCTTATGAACTTTTCCTTGAAAAATTCACTCCACAACCTTTTGAGAAAAATTACCCCAGACTGATGCTCTTCTTTTGCTACTTTGGAATATGATGGGTAACAGGTTGGTATTTTGATTACAGGAAAGCCATTGAAAATGGCATCCCCATCCTCATAAGAAGATTTAAAGTCAAATGGTGGGATGGTTTTAAATTCTTTCACAGAGTTACCAAACAGGCCGTCTCAGATTGGCTAATTTCTAGGGGATCCATCCCCATCAGTTCTGATAGTATTTCCCCTTTTTTTCATGACAAGGGATTTATGCTTTCTAAATTGGCATATGCTCAATCTCACCAACAATTGGCAGGAATGCTTAAACAAGCCCTTTCTTAGATTGAAGAATCCAGTTCTTCTCACTCCCATCATAGTGGTAATTCCAACGAGGATGATTGCTATGGTATTCCTGGTTTTGAACCCATACCTCACTGGGGAAGTGTGAAGGATGAGGAAGAAGACGAAGAACCTGTCGAGGATCTCGCCAAATTTTAAAGGAAAGGCGCCGAAAGACTCTGCCCATTTTCATCATTGCTAAAGGAGTCTGCTAGCTCTTCTTTTTCAATTTTCCATAATTATGTTTTAATACTGTTCACTATAATACTGTGCACTTACCGCTACAGTACCACCTGTGAACTATTGCTATAGGAACCCATTTTTCTATAAAAGGATCTCATTCCTCCAAGGAAAGGACACCTTCGACCATCACCTCTTCTGAGAACCTCTCTGAGTTTCCAACCCTCCTTCAAAACCATCTCTTCTGAAAACCCTTCCAATCCATTTCTGGAGAATAATAAAAACTTACAACCTTTCTAAAAACAGTAAGTTCTCCATTTCTATAACCTTTTCATATCCTCCCTTCCAGATCTTAGTTTCCTTTCGAGAAATATAATCTGCAAACAAGTTTTGCTTAGCAACTATTCTCAGGAAACACAAAGTTTCGCTCGAAACTTTATAAGATTTGTAACCTTTCATACCCATTTCATCCCTATTTCACCTTATATTCCAGATCCTCATCATGATCTGTGAATACAAAGGTTTTATGAAAGCTTATGCACTTGTATTTCTTTACATATTGATGTAATATACTGCTGCTGTAATCTTTCTTTCTTATTTTAATAACAGTCATTTCTTTCAATATCTGCTCGCATTTAATCTTACATACCCCACAAACGGCAGGTCGAACCGCCTGTGGATGGTTTGTAATTTAATTTAAAGCACTTCTCTGTTTCTATTATATATCCTTACTTCTTCTTACCGTTTTGCCCTTTTGCCTAGAATACCACCTACATGGTTGGTTTAGAAGTACTAATTGTTCTTCTTTTCATTTTATATATTGCTTACGGCATATTCATAATCCTTAATGTTCGGTCTTTTATTTAATTTAATTTATTTAATATCTTTCTGTGTTGAATATATATATTCTATACTAATAACCAACGATGTTTACCAAGAATCCCAGAGCACAGGCGAAAGCTTCAAGCGAGCAATTGGGTCAGCTCTCCTCTTTCTTCTTCAGAGAAATAAACAGTAAAAGCTTATTTGAGATGCCACACTCATTCATATCCAGAGACAATTTAAAAGCATCTTGACACAACGTTCAACGAATGATTCAAGCAAAATCTTGCTTAGAGAAAGAAATCTCGAAATTCAATATTGATGATAATGTTCTTCTATCTTCAAAACAAACCTAAAGCACCCTTTTATAGGGGTTAAGCCTAATTACAATAGGAAACCTAATCATAATAGGAAAGTTACCCAATCTGAATTAAAAACCTAATCATAATAAAAAAAAGTTACCTAATCTGAATTGGAAATCTAATCATAATAGGAAAGTTAATAAGTATCAAATAGCAAAATTACAAAAACGACTAAATTAACTCATAAAAATACTAAAATAATAGAAAAAAAACCATCTAATCGCATCACCGTTTCGCTTTCCGTTTAGATTTCTGTTTGTCCAATCGGTCTAGAAACGCACCACTAATAAATTTCACATCACATTTCGAGCTCTTCAATAAGGGCATCATTGAGTGCTATATGAGGAGGAATAGCCTACTGCAGCATTTTATGGTTCCATTGCGAATTAATTTTGAATCCATATGTAGCGAATCGGATGAATCGACTCATATCAAATTGAGTTTACCATTCCCTAGTTGCTTAATAGAACATGTTTTTATAATAATCCGGTAATCCCCATTAACAATAAGAGAAAAAGGTAACATCCAAGATCAGTAGAAAACCACACCGAAAAAAAAAAGCAGAAATGTCCAGAGGAAGAAAACATGGACAGAGGCGTAGACAGGCTATAGTAAATATCAGTTACATTAGGATTTTATTTCCTAATTCAAATATAAAAAAATATAAATATAGGGTATCTTTTCTTTCTAATACAACTTCCGAGAATCTTTATTGCCGTTTTTCTATTTTTAAATTTTAAAAAAGAAAAAAAGAAGAAGAAATCTGAAACACAACATATCCCTGTTCTGCCTTACCAAAAAAAAAAACATATCCCTGGTCTTGCTTAGGACAATAAATCTCGAAAGAAAATTCTCAGATATTGGACAATTATTCTTTTTTCCATAAAGATAATGAAAATTCCTGCCTGGCCCAGTTTAATTTATACAATACCTACCCCGATAATTATTTTTTTGTATCACTATTTTATTGCGAGAAATATTAGGGATTTGATTAATCTTCAATTCCAGACCTCACACTTGAACAAACCCTAGCTGAAGACAATTCCAACCAACCACAAACGAATAATTTGAATGGTCTTCTTGCTTCCAAATCTTGAAGAAGGTCGACTTGGAGCTTAGAAGAAGAGGAAAGGCGAATTGGAGAACAACCACAATGGTCGAAAATCGAAATTCCCACGAGTCCGGGAATGAAGGCGAGATGATGATTTCCCGGCCTCCGCCTACTCCTCCGACGAAAGCTAATTCTGATACATACTTGTTGCCAACCATGGTGGTGTATGAATCTCCGGCTTTAGTTCACAAGTCGTCTATGGTGATGTACAATCCTCCGGCGATGCTTCACGAGCTGTCTTTGGCAGCTGTGCTGTCAAATAATCCATCAAGAAGACCTCCCACACCTGCTGTCCCACGGTGGCTGCCGAAAGCTTCCTCAGTCTGTGAGAGATGGCAATAGCGAGACCGTCCATGGGCGACAAACTGACGGGCCACCGTGCACAGTATGAACTACCTCTTACCGAACAGGATCTTCACCATCAGTGGGGACGTCCAGTGTAAGAAATGCAAGAAGGTCTCGAGATTGAGTATGTCCTCCGAGGCGAGTTCCTTGAGGACGGTAACTTCATCGCGCAGAACAAGGCAACAATTCTCGATCGGACTCTGCAGGGGTGGATGAGCCCGGTCCTCCACAACCCAAGTGCAGGTTCTGCGACCAAGAGAACAGCGCGAAGTCCGTGATCTCAGTCAAAAGAAGAAGATGAATTGGCTCTTCCTGCTCCAAGGACAGACGCTCGGCTGCCTGACACTGAAGCAGCTGAAGTATTTCTGCGCGCACACGAAGATTCACCGGACGGGCCCGAAGGACCGGATCTTGTATTACACCTAACCTTGGGTGGTGTAAACAGCTTGATCCTACCGGCATTTCTTGCATTCCTAAGGGTTTTATTGGGTTTGCTTTGTATCCAAAATGGCGAAAAAAAGAGAGGTTTCAGAGATCATATTCCGTTCAAACTGGTTACATGTGTAAAGTTTTTTCTTCGGATATTTTTATCTCAAAACTCATTTTGGATCAAAACCCTTGATAATTTCAAGCGATTCTCATCGCAAATGGATATGATATTATCCCCGAGGGAAGTAATTGGTGCGCTCTCTCTCAAACCCACACCAACCGTAACTTTGGGGATGTAATTTAATTGTCTAAACATGCAAAGATTTAATGAATACGGAAAGATTTCATGGATTAGGGGCCAGAGATTTCATGGATAGGGTTCATGAGTATGGGGTTTTCAAAAATAAATTTTAAAACAATTTTTGTCAATTTTAATCTTAAACCACTGGCACGCAATGATTGATTATACTTTTTTTTTTTTTGGTAACCCAGGGAACCCCGCAAGACCGACAGCCGGAGGTAAACCCTGGGGGCGACACGTGCTAGCCACGTGCCACCGGTTAAGTCACCCTGCGGCGCACGGGATTCGAACACTCAACCTTTTGCGAGAGGAAGAGTGCCCGTGCTAGCAGCGCCACTCAGGCGGGTGGTGTGATTGATTATACTTTTTGAATAATTTATTCATTGTTTCGATTTGTTGAGGATTGATTATACTTTTAATACTCAACAAATCGAAACAATGAATAAATTACTCAAAAATCGAAGTATAGGCTAGATTTATATTTTGATTCCCATCTAATAAGAATATGGAAATCGAAGTATAGGCTAGATTTATATTTTGATTCCCATCTAATAAGAATATGGAAAGAAATTTTTTTACGTATCACGTTATTTTAGGGATCACACGAAAATGGAAAGAAATCTTTTTTTTTCGAGTCATGTATTGATTTCCGTCTAAAACAAGAAGTAGGAAAATGGAAACTTGTTGATGGACTCTTCCGGCTGAGAAGATCTGACATCTCCGAGTCAATTTCTACATCGAGGTGCTTCAAATTCTCACCAATGTCGAGCTATCGGCAGCGGAAAACACCGAGGACGAGCTCACTCCCTCTCGACCTCCTCCGCGAGGTCCTGTCTCGTCTACCCACCCACAGTATCGCTCTTCAAGCTGAGGCCCGTCTGCAGAGAATGGCGCAACATCATTGATGATCCACACTTCGCCGCCATGCGCGCCACAAGCGGTGTCGAGAGTCCCCGGATTCTGCTGCTCCCAGAGCCGCGCCGCGGTGCGGATCCCAGATTCACGGCGGTGAGCGACGAGCTCTTGGTGACTTCGCTCCCCAAATCGGTCGTGAAGGCGCGGTCCAATGGAGTTGGAGCTTCATGTCACGGGTTGCTCTGCTTTGAGGACCTCCTCCAAGGCGGGACCTATCTGCTCAACCCTCTGACCCGAGAAATCGTGTTTCTGTCGAGCGTCGGGCCGTGCAAGCGGTGGCACGAGCTCCAGATAGCAGTTGGGGTGGACCGCCTGACCAGCCGGTACAAGATCCTGCGCCTGAGCTCACTTGTCGGTAAAGACCGGTAGAGGTCCTCCATCAGGGCTCACGGTCATGGACGGACATAGCGAGTGTCCCTCCCTGCCTTCTCAGACAACCCATGTTCATAGCCGGATCGATCCACTTGACTCTCGCCGGCGCAGACGATCCCAGAGTTTGAAAGTGCCCGCCTGGTGGTCCTCCGGGGAGTCCTGGGGCTCGTCGACCGCTCCGTATGGAGAGCTAAGATGTGTGGGTGAGGGAGGAGAGCGGGGCGTGGGTGGAGAAGTACAGGATCCCACTGATGTTGCCGTGGGGGGCGAACGGTCACTGGCTCGCTTTTTTTTTGGGCTGCGGTGGCCGGAAGATGGTGCTCATGTTCTTGAGGAGCATCATGAGCTATGATCCGGTGACGGACAAGCTGGAGTACGTGCAGAGAGGCGGCGTGGCGCTGGACAGGTTCATCGGCAGCATCACCGTGAGCTTGCTTTCGCCGGCCAAATTGTGGAACGTGGACAAGGTCTCCGGCCTTTAGTATGGTTGCGTGAATAAGCAACGATTTAGATTTTGGCACATCAGAATTACTTCTTTTATAGTTGATGAATTTTGTTCATGAGATTGCATGTATTATCCGTTTTTGGGATCGAATTGGCAAAGCCTGTTTTCCTGTTCCTTTAATGTGTAAAAAAAGTATACTAATAACTACAGATTAGATATCACAATCCATACAAACATATATACACTTGATTTGAGGACAAAACAAACAACCTCCACCAAATCTCTATGGTTCTTCCGACAAAATCGACATTGAATTTATTGTGGCAATGTCGATGATTTTGTAAAAGTAATTGACAATGCATGAAAATTAGAAATATATGAATAAAAATCAACAAAGAAGGGGTAATGACACAAATGGTTTTTGAACTTTGGCCTAATGTGCAATACGGTTCTTGAACTTTTAATTTGTACAATCTGGTCCCTGAACTTTAGTATAAAATTCAATGTGGTCTCTGAACTTTTAATTTGTTCAATGTAGTCTCTAGACTTTTTGATACGTATTCAATATAGTCCCTGAACTATATGAAAATACTCAATGCAATCCCTGATCTTGAATTAATGGAAGAATTATATTGAACATTTTTATATAGTTCAGAGACTAAATTGAACATATATACTAAAAATTCAAAGACCACATTACACAAATTAAAAGTTCATGGATCACTTTGCTTATTGGATCAAAGTTCATAGATTATTTGTGTTATTTTTCAAAAAAAAAACAAAGAGGAGGGAGGGGGTGTTGTTGGTGGAAGGGAATACATAAAACTTGGATCTGAACTTTCATCGGACTCCTCTGTACATAGATGGTCATCACAACTAGTTTTGGGGCTGAGTTTTGGACACACAGAGGTGGCTTAGCTCTAGTCTATATTCTCTTGGAATCTAAGATCTCCAAATAGGACTAAACGCAAAAGCAATCACCACCATAACGAGTTCGCCCAAAAATTTACATAATGTCGTTAACATCGATCGTGATCGTAGAAAAGACTTCCGGAAGAGTTTATCGGCTGCTCCATCTTTGACACCTTCGAAAAACAATGCAACCGAGGTGTGCATTACGTAGCCAAATTAGGACGCAACGAGAGCCAAGATCCTACTACATTGGGTTCATATAGGATAATGCATTTTGCTAAAAGGGTAACCTTGTGGTAAACGATGTCGACCCGGTGTGTCACCACGGCACCTTTTCGTATAACAAAGACCAAATTGAATGATTTTAAAACAGAGCCTTCCATTATTGGCCGCAAAGGCTGATTGTGGTGCTTGTGCCGACTTTTGATCGGCTCCAATTGTTACCCCTAGAGGTGTGCGAAATGGACTATCCAAACCGAGAATTTTTCGAATAGGATCGGACCAGTCGGTTTAGTCTGGTTCCTAGAAGTGTTGGTCCGGTTGCTACCAGACTAACTGGACTAGATCGAATATATAAATATTTTTTATTTAATCAAAAAATTTAATAAAATGTGAACTAAACCCTAAGTAAACTTTATTAACAAAAATTAGTAAAATGTGAACTTAATCCTAAGTGACTGGTTTCGGTCCTAGGACCAACAGGTCCAGTCCCCGGTTCCCAATTTTGGGAACCAGTTCTCCCGGTCCAATTCCCAATTCCATCTTGATATTGAACTAGACTGGGAAACAATCACCTCTAGTTACGCCCCGCCTTGAGTATCATAATTGGATACTCATTGTTCGTGCTATGCAAATTTTCTCTCTTCTTTCGTTCTCCCCTTTTCTAGGAAAGAAATGACAGTGAATAAGCGTTGTGCAATCTTTGCTACTTGTTATTGACTCGGGGACAGTTTGGCCGAAAGCAGTTTTTCATCTTCCAGAATATACATCGGTTCAATTGTCTTGGGCAAGACCTCCTCCATTTCAGAAGACATATAATTGCTACAGAACCAGGAAAGTGGATTCCATGTATTGCTAGACAATCTTGTACCCAACATTGGACTTTCCATCTAACAGATTCTAAAAAGGTTTAGAATTAAACTAACAAAATTACAATAGGTTTAGGATGTTTTTGACAATTTTCCTATCTTGCTTGCTTATGACATGCTGTTGGTGTATCGATAGAGTTTCATTGTTGGAGAATAGGGCCAACCGTGTGTTGATCCTTCCAATTATTCTTGGACATGTTATATCCAGACCCGTTCTCTTAGTTCTTCCTGCATCACTTTTCCTTGCGAGTCTTATCTTCTTTTCTGTTATTTATTTATTGATGTATTGGCGTCATTTAAGATGGAAAAAGTATTGACAAACTACTTTTTCTTAAAAGGTTACAAATGAGAAGGTGAAAGCTCTCTGCCGCTGGTATAGTGAAACACTGCGCACTAATACCAATAAACCACAATATATTGCAAAGTTGGTGAGTAGAACATTAGTAGCGTCAGCCAAAAAATGATCTTTAGTGCTAGTATGACTAGGAGATTCCTAGTGGAGTTGCTTAATACGACAAGGTACCTGATAAACAGATCCCATCAACTACAATTGAATGTCACTCCTGAAGAATATTTGGTTGCTCATGTTATGTGCGAATAAGTAATGGTAAGTTCGATTGAAGAGCAATATAGTGCTTGTTCTTGGTTATGCACAAGGTGAGCGGGGCAATGGTTATTGTGCCCGAAATTAAATTCGTTTGTATTCAGCAGATAAGTTACATTTGACGAGGGTAGGAGTCTTATTGGTAGTGTTTATACGGATCTCAACAGTATTCAGCTCACGGTGGAGTTGCAACCAGAAACTCCTAAGGTAGGAAATACTAGCAGAGTATTCAACACAAATCCTTGTGATGAGGTGGAGCCTGTAGATATAACATTTGTTGTAACTGCTGATATTGACAAGGTGTATGTTCAATATCCTATCATATATGTATGCAATAGCTTCATTTGTGATAGAGGACGTTGTGTCATAAAATCCTTGTGGAGTAATTAAAGCTAAAAATGGAGTCGGTATTCTAATGAAGTCCGTGGTTATGGCTTGCACTGACCAAAAAAAAAAAAAGAACACTTGCGTAGAATATAGTAAGTGATGTTAAAGTGGTGGGACAATAATTTTGGCAAAACACTGTTACGGGGCGTGGATTAGCTTAAGAAGACATGGAAAAAATGCCACCATTTTCTTTATCTTCTTGTTTTATTATACGCGAATCTTGGAAAAATGATCTTCTCTTTTTAAAATATACCTAAATTGTGATGGAGTTTTTATCGTATCTATCTAGAATTAAGTGTAATTCACCGGTGTCACCAAATGCTCCTATCTCTCGACAACGATTGTGGGAGTTTACAGATATTGAATTAACATAAAAGAACCGACATCTTAAGGAAACGAGATGAAAAAGTCATATCACTACGTATTATTTTTAGTATCTTCCCCTTTTAGATCAACAGAAGCAAACATTCAGAATGTCGAAACCCGATGGAGAAGATGCGGTATCGACACGCAATTGCCTTGTGTTTTTTAAGTAGGACTTTCAAATACTTTGTTTCTTTGTAAACCAACTTTACTAAAACTCTCCACACCTTGACAGTACTCAGTGTTGCATTGTAGCAAAGCTACAGTGAATCTGGGAACCAAATCATCATAACTCTAAAGGCCAAACGAATGTGCTTCTTGGAACCAAAAGGGATCACGAAAGAAAGTTTGAAGTACCCATTGGTGTTCGTTGAAGCTTGTACGAATTCAATGGTTCTCTACTTTCTACAGCAAAAGAACAAAACATATAGTCCGTGCTTTCGACACATCTTTCTCACGTCACAATTGCTACAATGTGATTCATGCAGAGCTAGTAAGACAGGAAGCAAAAGGCTACTGTCAAGATGAAAACTACCGCTGCTCCGATCCCCGGATGGAATCTACAAATGCAAAGTTCACTCAGTCGAAGCCTCGTCACATGAAAGCTCATCAGATGGTGGCTGTTCGGTCTACTACCACAGAGGCTGATTTTTTCTTCGAAGCTCGAGTCCGGAAAGGTCAAAAGCTGGCCTTCTGAGGGAACTGCGACGGATAGTTTATATTATGAAACATCAAAAGTCAATAGGAAAGCCAGCAAGAGAGAGAGAGAGAGAGAGAGATGTGCGGTTCGTGGTTAAAAATACCACAAAAATGGTGTCGTTTCTATTTCAAGGCCAAATTAGATTATTGTTTTGGTTTTATAAAAACCACATTGTATCTACATCAGCTTTGTTTGCTTGCGCACGCAGCCGCCACATAGGATTTTTTTTCCGACCATCTCACATGGAACGATGGCAGGATGTGTATCTATTATACCAGTATAAGCTTGGGGGTTTTTGTGACATGAAAACAAAAGCCTGAGTTCATAAGAGGCATACATAATTTAGTCTCTCTTATGGCATTTTGCCGTAATTGCACACTTTGAAGGCCAGACTAAAAGATTCCCCTGAAGAAACTGACTTAAAAAACGAGAAAAATGGCAGTTGGCACCGTACACCATCACATTCAAGCCTTGGATCTCGCATGAGGGCCTCAAAGTCAGTGCACGATCTGCATTTAAAACTGTTCTACTTTACAGATCACAGTCTAATATAAAAGGGCAAAAAGATTGGTACTGACAGGGTTATAAAGGAAGAGGGGTACATGCTAGCCCCTATCTTGGCTCATTTCACATGCTACTGCCCTTGACACCACCAAAGGTACATTACATTCATAGTGCAACCTAAAAGAGCGCAGGCAGACATTACAACGGCTTCTTTGACATAAATCTCTTCAATTCACCACACCGAGTTGATCCTGACTACAAGCAAATTGCACATATTAGTCGACAAAAAGCGAATTATATGATAATCACGAATGTGGATTGGAATGCACATACGCCTCACTCCACCTGTAGGTTAAGGGCAAGAATAGGAATGGATTGGCAGTGTCCAGTGTATCATGAGGCTCTATAACAACCATAAAGTACTAAAAAGGGCTGCTCATAGATACCTCTGGACCATTTGCAGAAGTATACTAAAACCGAGTCAAATAAGCAAGGGGATTGACAAGAAACTCATTGTCATGTGAACTAACACATGGGCATTTGGTCTAGTGGTATGATTCTCGCTTTGGGTGCAAGAGGTCCCGAGTTCGATTCTCGGAATGCCCCAACCTATTTTTTTAATGCAAAATTCGAAATAAGTGACCAGGTCATAGTCAAGCAGATGCACTGGAATAGTAGAACACTTGAGTCAATCAGGTAAGATAGCTTAAGTTGTAATTAAACAATAGCAATCTGCTCAATTGTTAGTAGTCAACTCCGGATGCGGTACTAAATATTACAAACACATACTTTTTTTTTTATGTAGATCACACTAATGGATCCGCAGCAAATAAAATGATGAAAAAAATACAAAGAAGACGTTTAAAATGAAAAAAATCAGAATGAAGCAGCCAAGCTAGGGATATCTGCCAGAGCCACTCTTTGAGAGACCAAGCAGCATGACAGTTTGTACTATTTCAGGTCAAACGAGAACCACATCATATTACATAAAACAGATCTAGCAGATTAGCAGTATGCAGAGAAACTAACGATTAGCAGTATGCAGAGAAACTAACTTCATCAGGAGTAAGATGATACTGCAACTACATGCCTATCCAAACTGTCCAGCATATTAGAGTAATGAAACTACAAGTAATAGGAAGCCATTTTATCTTCATTGTGGCCATGAGACACCTAAGGCCGATGTTAGAAATCCAATTACTTTGATCAAAGTTGCAAACAGGATACAATTAACAGTAACCAATGCCGTAGATTCAAATCTTATTACATGAAGGACTGTTTTACTAGCACAAACAAGACATAAAAACGGAGATAGTTAAAGAAGACCACCATACTATAATTGGGATCCTAGACAATGTTTAGGTAAATGTAAGATCTTATTATTGAAAGAAACAGTAGTCAAGATAAAAAATTAAAAAACACCTTCCCTTTAAGGTGGACAGCCATCATTGTTGTACTCTTTTTTTCCTTTTTCTTGGTTTTTAAAGAAGGGTAGCTGAATAATCCTGAAAGACCTTTTTTCAGACTGTTAAAAGTTTGGTCTAGTGGTATGATTCTCGCTTAGGGTGCGAGAGGTCCCGAGTTCAATTCTCGGAATGCCCCCTCTCTGGCTTCTATATTTTTTCATCATCATTTTTGCTTTAGAATTTGAGATTTTTTATAAAGCAGCCAGACTAACAAGCTGGTAACTTCTGACAAGATCACAAAAAAGTTGCTAGGAATAGTTCAGCTAGTCACATGCTAATGAATGTAGCACATAATCTCTCCCACACCAAACTAACTAAGACAAATTTTACAAAACAAAAAAAGGGGGGAAAGTACGAAAGAAGAAGGGTACATACTAGCCCCTATCATGGCCCATTTCACATGCTACCGCTTGACACCAAAGATATATTCATAATGCATACTAAAGAGGACAGGCAGATATCACAATGGCTTCCTCGGCACATATTGCTTCAATTCTCTGCATTGAGTTGATCCTGACTATAAGCAAATTGCACATATTAGTTGACAAAAGTGACTCATATGATACTCACGATAACGAATTGGAATGCACATACACCTCACTCTGCCTATGGGCTAAGGGCAAGAATAGGAATGGATTGTCAGTGTCCAGTATATCATGAATCTCTATAACAACTTCATGAGATTCATGATCATAAAATACTAAAAAGGACTGCTCATATATTCCACCTCCAGACAATTTGCAGAAGTATACTAAAACCAAGTCAAACAAGCAAGGGGTAGACCAGATTCAATTGACAAGAAACTCACTGTCATCTGAACTAACAGATGGGCATTTGGTCTAGTGGTATGATTCTCGCTTTGGGTGCGAGAGGTCCCGAGTTCGATTCTCGGAATGCCCCAATATTTTTTATTTTATGCAAAATTTTAAACAAGTGACTAGATCACACTGAAGCAGAGGCACCGGAATAATGAAGCAAATCAGGTAAGCTAGTTTACAGTAGTAATTGCAATAGCAACCTGCTCACTCCTTTGAAGTCAACTCAGGATGCAGTACTAAATATTCATAATGCAGGAACTTTTTTCATGTAGATCACACGTCTAGATCAATTGCAAAACTAATAAGATAAAAACATACAAAGAAAACATTAATATCAAAAGGACCAGCATGAAGCAGCCAAGCTAGGGGATATGTGCCAGAGCAACTCTTTGACAGACCAAGCGGCATCAGTTTGTACTAATTCAGGTCGAACAAGAACCACATGTTGATACATAAAACATAACTAGCAGACTAGCACTACGTAGAAAACTACCTTCATCAGGAGCAAAATGATACTGTGACTACATGCCTATCCAAACTGTCCAGCATATTAACGTAACAAAACTAAAAGGTATTGCAAGACATTTTATCTTCATTGTGGCCATGAGACACCTAAGACCCATGTTAGAAATTTAAAAATTTTGATAAATGTTGCACCAGGATACATTTATCAATAAACAATGACAGAGATTTAAATCTTATTACCTAAAGGATTCTTATACTAGCACAAAGAAGAAAATAATAACACAAATAGTTACAGACCAAAATATAAGAATTGTGATCCTCAACAGTATTTAGGTAAATTTAAGATCTTGTTGTGGAAAGAACCATGTAGTCAAGACAAAAAAGTAAAAAAAACCTTCCCTTTAAGGTGGACAGCATCTTGTACTCTTCCATTATTTTTTTTTTTTTGGGTTTCTGAAGAACGGTAGCTGATATTTGATGGAACCTTTCATAGCAGACCGTTAAAAGTATCACAAACAGGGCATTTGGTCTAGTGGTATGATTCTCGCTTAGGGTCCTGAGTTCAATTCTCGGAATGCCCTGTCTTTATTTTCTATATTCTTTTTTCTTCTTCTTGCCTAATGCAAATTTAGATTTAATACAGAGAAGCCAGACCATATGTAAACAAGCAACAAGCTAGTACCTTCTGACGATCATTCAAAAGTTGCTAGAAGACTGCTTAGGTCAGCTAGTCACATGCTAATTAATGCAGCACATAATCT